>CM035774.1:10000000-12400000 GCA_020466155.1 Pachypeltis micranthus | reverse complement strand
AACTAACTGTACGTGGCCTGCTCTCGACTGTCGAGTCCAAATAATCTCCACATTTTAACAAATAATAACAAAACAACAAACGTTGTGAACAAAAATGTTTTAAATTAGGTCATTCTAAAATATTTTTGTACACAACGTGACGCTGGCTCTTGTAAGTGTCTCTTGGACATAAGGGGCCAATAAATTTTCCTAGGTACTTTCTGCCACTCAATGGAATACATAGGCATCTTATACCTACTGTAAACATTTATTTTTTTATTTTTTAAAATATACCTACTCTCTTTTAACCAAATGCTATACTCAAATCTATACCGTTCTTTTAATATAATCCATAATATTCAAATTAAAAGTACGCAGACGAAGTCGCGGGTACCAGGTAGTAGATAATAAAAAGTAGTGGCCCATGGAGGCTGCCTTGGAGCACACTGGCACAGACAGGATGAACCGTATTCGGCCCCATTTATCAGGACACAGAAACTGCGATTATGTAGGAAAGTTTGCATTAACCTGTAATAGGTGTCTGTTGCGTGAGGTTTGGAAGCGAGCTGCCTCTCATGTAATGCCTCATACAGAAGTTCTTTGCTTCCTGCAGTTACTGCTAACACCTTTTCTTGTTGAATCACCAATACTCCTTTCACCTCCCTCATTCACACAATTCTCCTACCTTTCATTTAACCCACTTCCCAACTGATTTGAACGAATTCATACTTTACACTGTATACTTTAGTGGAATAGTTCCGGGTCAATAGTAATAATACAGCTTTCTCCTTTGAATAGTCGTGATGTCATCCGCTTTGATAGCCTGCTCAAAACGCCCATGATTAAGTCTGCGCAGTCATAGACAGGGAGGTGGTCTCATTTGGTGTCATCAAACATCAAGACGCGTCGTACACTCAACACTTATCCTACGAACGTGGAGCGTAAGTGGGCAAATAAAGGTGCAAATATTATAGGAAGGCGTCCCTAACTGCAACTCACATAACTGTAAGTTGTCAATAATTCATACGGAAGCTGCTGAATGCTACCCAGAGCTGGTGTGATATTTTTTTCACAAATAAGTGCCGATTACCACACGTTTAAAAGGAAAGTGGGGGGAAGTAAATGGAAGGCGAAGGTCGAATAAAATGAAAAACAAAAGAAATGAAGGTTGTTTGGAAGGAAACCAAGAACAGCGGTGGTGAATAATTAAATAATTATAACAACACTAAATAGATAATACAAATTGAAAACCAAAAGCAGTCAACAGCTGGTAGGACTACATTTCCCAGTACCCCCAAGTAGGGTGGTCAGGAGGGAGAACTCCACTCATTCACCAGCCAAGCAGCAGGCTCTACGGTCTTTCCGATTGAGGCCTATTATGTGGGCAAGGCTACCACTCCTCTCAATTTGAGATAGCTACCATCGAGCGCTGGCCAGTGTCTTTTCTGACATTTTGATGGAACGATCCTCGGATTTCTTGGTGCAGGCGGCTAAACGTGTGCTCCCGGAAAAACTCTTTCAGGCATGATGGGGCATTTTACTCACAGACAAGAGGCACGGCACGACTATGGGAATCTAGATGGCACCTGGCAACGCATTTTTTAAAGAAAGATTTCCTCGCTGGGAGCTGGTGGCAAAGCATGGTGCTGAAGAATAACTGCACAACATCAAAACTAGCGACAGAGTGCACGATGCGGCTAAACTCTTTGGGAAACTATGATAGAGTCAAAGTTTACCGGATTCAGGCCCAAAAAGGGATTACTGGAAATGAGAGGGCGGACCATCAGGCCAAACTCGGTCCATCTATTGTACCTATAGGGCCACCTAGCCACTAGGAAACTTCTTTGTCACTAGTCAAGAGGACTGTGGGAGAAAATAGGTCAGGAGAATGCATCAGACAGTCAGGAATGCTGCAGAAGTGAAACACTCCAAATGCTTTATCTCAGGGCAAACACACGACAAGACGAGAAAGGACCTAAGCAAGATTGTCGGAATCATTTCGCCACACATGGATGTTATCGGCATGGTCGACACTCCTCGATGGAGGTGGTACGCAGACGAGGAGACTCCCTACCACGCCGTGGCCAAATGCAGGAGAATTGAGAGGGAGCGATTTCTGGTCTTTGGTGCTACGTCTCCGAGGATGGACATCAAAGAAGATTCTTGCAGGGAAATACCTGGCATTCTTTAGGAGGCATGGACGTGTGCAACATTAGGGCTGGCATAATAAGTCATTCGATCGCTGTTCTCATCCCGATTTTGGGACAATCAGTGGAACGTCGATGCAACCCTGGAAGTGAAAGCCACTAGCGCCATCTAGCTCAGGATTGAGCAGCCCTGGGTTAAACTACTCCTTTCTACTTTTCTTGCGGACATATTACGTCCCGAAACTGCTGGTGATGCACTTGGCGGTGAGGACATTCCACTCAATGGAGGCTGTTCTGAGAATTGCGATCCCACCGCCAACTAGGAGTGGTCTTGTGCACAAGAGTAGCCCAACTGCACACTTGGCGCAGTTGAGTGGTGGATATCCGCATCGTAATCTCCCGAGGGACACCCTAATGGCTGTACTGCAAGCATACTGGACCACATCCCACCTTGCTGGTTCTTGCGGGAACCCCACCCATAGACCTCCTGCTGGACTGGGCAGTAAACCGCACTTACATTAAAAGAAGGATCCTCGGAGAGTACCGCATTGCGAATAACATCGTCGTTTGTGGTGGCGTGGCGTTTTACGTTCCAAATCAGGAGTACCCGAACCATCCTGTAGTTTTAATTCACGCCCTTTCTAATGTTCTGTTTCGATGTGGTCGTGGCATCGGATTTACAGGAAGGGGAATTAACCCTAAACGAGCCGCCGCATCATGGTCGGTTTGCACAATGTGGCTTTCAAAGAAATAGTAGGAAGCCAGTGTGCTGCACAGTTTACGAAGTGGGGACACAAACGGCGACTTTCCTGGATCTTACGCCCCGTTATGGAGGGAGATTCAGGACTTCGGTTCACGAACACCCGGCTGTATTATTATATTTTAAAAAAAATTTGTGGAGAGAGATCATTAGTATTTTCAATACCAGCGGGAAATTCCGGAATGTCGAACGAATCGATAACTCATTTTGGGGGTCTCACGCCGCATTAATCGCCACGTCTTGAGCTTGCAGATCTCGAAGCTTCAAGTAGCTTCCCCTCGTCACGAATCTCAAAAACGATTCTTGCAATCGTCCTCGCAAAAATATTGAAATTACATTACGAGAGATGAGATTTCGATATAAAGTAGTAGGCAAACGGGTTGAAGGACTCCGGTACAGGAAACGGCCTTCCACTCGTCCGTCGGTATCGACCGCGAAATATCTTCTGCAGCCTCCAGCGAGTTTCGTAAGTAGAATCAGCTTCTACGACTGCGAATCTTCGATTCTACTCCCGGTAAATGAGTTTTTGCAAGTTTCCGGGTTTGAGGTTAACGTTCCGTCGGTACTTACCTGACCTGACCTGACCTGACCCTGTTGACGTTTCGTCTGATTCATCGTCCAACAATAGAAGGTGACGGACTGGCGAAGTTTTCGGCTGAAATTCTACCCTTGCCCTCTCCCAGGCGACGTGCACTGTAATGACGTATTTATCAGGCGATTTTATGACGCTAATTGCCGAACCCCAGATTAACCGGACACTTCCAACAAATTAATGATCGAACAAAGCACCTATAATGAATAATTCCGAAAAAGGAAGCTCAATACTAAACCTAAACGAGCTCAACATCATTCGGCGCATCCAATCGCAATAAAAATATCCCTTGATGGCAATTTATACGGAAAGAGCAGTTCTTCGAACTTTTTCATAACGCACGCACGAGAATTTTATGTTACTGTCGTGTTATTTGGAGCCGTCCTAGCGCAAAATTTAATCAAAATCGTTGAAGTCGTTTTTGAGAAAGAACTGAGTGAAAAATTGTGTCCAAACATATCACGCTCACACCGAGAGTGTTTCATTGTTGCAGGTTTCTGCAAGGATGGATGGTTAGGTTGAAGTAAAGATTTAATTTTGATAATTTAAGTACAAAAGGCATAAAATCCCACTGTCTGTTCCATTATATTGAGTTGTTCGGTTCACCTTTTTGTATGATTTTATTGCCTTAATGTCTAGGGACCGTCTGGACACCAGGGCACTAAGAAAATCCTGAAAAACGGGTCCCGGGGTGTCCACTTATGCGCGGGTGGGCTCGAGGCCAGCTGGGGGTTTCGCCCCCCCTCAGCCAGCAGGTGTGGATGTGTGGTATGGATGGAGTATGGCTGTAACTTATTGCGTGGGTGGGATTTAGATTATAATATGGTTGGGAAGAATGAGTGTAATTTATTGAGTATGGGTGGAAGGGCATCCTAGCACAGTACACGGGAAGCCTGCGTCCCGACACTTCAACAGCTACAAAATGTGGACCAGCAACTACAGATAGATCAAAACTGGCTCATTGAGCAATGACAAACCACATATGACTCAGGACCCACGGCAAGACACCTACATGCCACAGTCCCGTCGATTGCAGAGCGCCTCAAACGCGCTTGGAGGCACCCAACAGCGCAAGTAACCCAACTATTGTCGGGCCATGGACGCCTGGGCACACGAACGCTACACGGGGGAAGCATGGAGGCCCAACCAGGCAGCACCGAGTCCCACTGTGCCCACTGTAACTCCTAATTAATTTACTGGGCTGAAGTTATCTACATATTCAAAATCGAAAGTTAGACCGTTTGCCCAGCCATCCTGGATGGTCGCAGCGGCTGACACGAAACATATTTAGAATCAGGAGAGGAATATCTTGATGGCTGTTTTTCAGTTTTTCGAAATTTGGCCTAGTTAAAAAATAACCAACTGATAAAAGATTTGACCGTTTCCCCTGTAAAAATGGCCCATGTAAATTTTCTTAGGGCAAACGGCCAAAGCTTTTATAAGGTAGCCATTTTCAAACTAGGCCAAATTTCAAAAAACTGAAAAAGAGCCATCTAAATATTCCTCTTCTGATTCTAAATATATTTCATAATCATGTTTTGGACAAACCATTACTTCAGGGCAAACGGTGAAACTGATGGGTGGCCAATTTTGAACTACGCCAAATTTCAAAAACCGTAAAAAGAACCATCTAGACATTTCTATGCTGATTCTAAATATGTTTTGTGTCGCCCGCTGCGACCATCCAGGACGGCTGGGCAAACGGTCAAACTTTCGATCATGAATATGCAGCTAACTTCAGCCCAGTATTAATTTATATTTGAAAAAAAAACAAACAAAAAAACTGAGCACTTTAGACAAGTAGGCCAAACACACCGGCCACAGAGTCAACCAACGCGCTTGAAAAAATAATAATAATAATAAAAAGTAAAAATATAAATAAATAAATAAAATAAATGCCCCTTGCGTACCAGGGACCTGGGGTCCTCTGACGAGGAGAGGCAAGTCCAAACCCCTGCGAGATGGAGGTTCACGAAGCCGTAATTCTGGACGCAAGTCCATGTGGGCTAGTGACCATTCTAGCCTTAGTGGATATTTTTCCCGAAATGGTGCTGTGCGAAGGGATAAGGTCCATGTATGGTCATTAGGACAAAGGCGGGGTCCTGCAGATATCAAGGGTTCGCTTGAAGCAGCCCCTGTCCCAGTTCCCCATTTTTCTTTTTACCTGACAGGTTAGGGAGGCAGGTTAGGGCCGAGAGGTCGGCACTGCCTCCGCACACCCCAACGTCAAAGTCTGCTTTTACTTTGCTTGTTTCTTCAAAGTAGAAAGGAATGTAATTGGCTGAAACTTTTTTTTTAGTTATCCTCAGATCATTACTTTACTGAGACCGAAAAACACTATTTGGGAAAATGGTCGGTGTGTGTACCAAGACCGTCCCAAACTAATTATAGTTATTAAAGAAATTGGGTTGTGTCCGCCAGTAGGCAAATACTAAAGTTAACGTACCTGTTAGGTGAGTCCGTCTCCTCTGGCTTGTGAGTTACTGTGGGCAAGCGCTTTCGATGTAACCTTCCCCAACGCTCCATCACTCCTTTCACTTTTCTCTTTGTATATAAAGACCACGACCAACTGACTGACTCCAGTACTGACTAAACGGCCAGACGATGATGTCTTTACATCGAAAGCGCTTGCCCACAGTAACTCACAAGCCAGAGGAGACGGACTCACCTAACAGGTACGTTAACTTTACTAATTATAGTTATCATAGTGATCCAAACACCAAATATTTTTTTCTCTCAAAATCGGCTACAACGAGTTTGATTAAATTGTTTATATGGACAGATCTCAATAAGGTCGTACCATGAAATTTCCGTTTGTAGAAAAATGACGAGAGTACAATAAATTACCAAAATTTTCGACGAAAATCGATTTTAGCGCGGTGTTTTCTTTATAAACTGCTGAAATGTTACTAGATTCTTCAACAACAAAAAATTGGTGTGGTGTAGTCCAATCCAACACCGACCCCTAGCTTCTCTCGGAGTAGGCGGAATCTAACACTTCCGAGAGGCTTCGTGAGTATATCGGCGAGTTGGTCCACTGAGTCCACCTTCTCAATATCCAGTTCCCCATTTGTCCTTGCCCTCTGACGAAAAAATGACGAATGTGAATGTGCTTGGTTCGACGGTGAAACTGTGGATTATGAGCGAGGTTGATGGCCGATTCATTATCCACTCGTAGCACAGGTCAGCTACCAACACTCGTTTCAACCAGATAGCTTTCTTGGCACCTTCACTGGCTGCAACTATTTCAGCACCTGTGGTTGAAATCATGACCGAACATTGACGCTGGCTCAGCCATGAAATCGTATAGCATGCGACATCAGCGCAACAACGCCTGTCGTTGAGCGGCGTGTAGTGACGTCGCCTCCATGATCGGAATCACTGTAACAGACCAAAGATTTATCTCCAACAGTGTATTTCAAACCGAAACTCATCGTTCCCTTCACGTAACGAAAAATGCGTTTTACTTGCACCCAATTCTTCCACCTAGGGTTTTCCAATGTCCTTGACACGACACTGACAGCAAACGCAATGTCTGGGCGAGTCCCTATCATCAAATACATAAGAGCTCTTACAGCTTGCCGATAGGGAAAAGTTTATGTTTCTTGTCTTTCCACTTCTATTGTTGAGTTGTCTGGTTTCGAATCGCATGTGATAATTTCTTCCCCATCCTTTACCATTGGTGTTGGCAGCTGTGCGGCAATTCTCCATCCCGATTTTTTCAAGCAACTTTCTACAGTAAGAGCTTTGACTTACAGTAACCACACCGTCACTCTGCTCAATCTCAAATCCAAGGAAGAAAGATGCTGGTTCCGTCGTTATTTTAAACTCTCGTTTCAAATCATTCACAAATATATTCAAATCCTCTTCCAATTTTGACGCTACTAACCCATCATCCACATACAATACCACCATGATTTTTGTGAATTCTGATTGTTTAACGAATAAGCAAGGGTCAGCATCACTTTGTTTAAACCCAATTTTGAATTTTCAAATCACCATACAAGAATGCTGTTGAGACATCACACTGCAACAAGTGCAAATTTTGACTAGCTGCTACACTAAGCGAAGTCTACAGTACTTGCTCTAGCAACTGGTGAAAAAGTTTTTTCATAATCGACGCCTTGTTTTTGTGAGAAACCGCGTACTACTAACCTTGCTTTGAAACGTTCAACCGTACCATCTGGGGGGGGGGGGGTTCATTTTAACTTTGTATACCCATTTGGTTGGTAGGGCTCTCTTTCCTGCAGGTAGTTCAGTAAGTGACCAAGTATTATTGGTATTTAACGAATCAATTTCATTTAGCATTGCACTTTTCCAATTTTCTTGGTTTTTACTATGCACAGCTTCCCAATAACTCTTTGGTTTATCTAATTTTAGAATTTCATATTCGCCAAACATAATTAATGCGTCAAAACCATACCTTTCGGGTGGCCTAAGAGTTTCACGATCTCTTAGTACTCGATAAAAACCTTCATTATTCTTCTGGTTCTTCTGATGTGGCTGATCGCATTTCCTGGCTAGCATGATTTTTGTCTTCTTGAACTTCTGAAAAATGACGAAAATCAACAACAGATTCTTCCGATCCATCTTGATCATTTTTATCTGAATTTTCCATCTCTTTCAACGGTCGTTCATCAAGCGTTAGGATGAGCGTTTAAAAATTCTCATAAGATATATGGGAGTCACTCCAGAAATTCCGAAACTTCAACTACCGCCGTTTCGCTTACTCAATTTCTGAAAGTTTTTACCCAATATCTCTGAAAAAGTGATATATCTTCAAAAAATTCGTGCTTACAGCCTTATAAATGTTATGTGTACCAATTGCTTAATAAATTTCGGAACGCTATGAATTCCGCTGTCTGCCGCCGTGAAGTGATGTTTGACCAAGTTCAAATGAACTGAGTGATAAATGAATTGAGTAAGTAGAAATAGCCATGAACATAAGTAAATTCACGTTGTTTTTAGTTTCTCTTATTGCTGCTTTTTGTCTTCTCTTGCTTTCTTTTTTGTTATTTGTGGAGATGGTTAGCGATAATGGCCACTTGCATTTGTGTACATTTTTATCTGGCAACCAATTGTTATGTAAGGTATCGAAGTATCTTACTATCACTTTACTATCTACAAATGTACTTTTAGACCCTCGTTATCCAGTTGGTCCTGTAATGTATTGCAACGTCACACATTTTGTATTACCGAGTCCTCATTTAAAATAACGATAAGGTAACTATCACGAAAATAGGTGCCTGGTTTCCCTTTAGAAAATTTACATAAGGTTAGCGCGACTGGTCGACATGAAACTCTCGTAATCAAATCGAAGGCAAAGTTTTACCATTTAGAACAGGCTCATCTCTCATTCAGCCAGTTCCTACTCGGATCAATCGTTCATATCAGATTTTGTCGTCGATTAAAATTAAAAATGCTTCCAGGCGAGCCTTGTCGCACTTCGTCGACACGCAATTTCCTCGGACGATCGTTAGAGAGGGCAGTCACATCGTGCCGGTTTGTCCCACTTGGACGGTTGCCATCTGGTCGAAGGCGGACGATGCTTCGCACAAGAAGTACGAATGCTTTCTCGGCCGTCGCTCCGCAATTTTCACCTTTGTCCACATTTATCGACTTTCAAATGGTGCAGTAGTTTCTAATTGCCAAGTTGACGGTCTGACTATAAATTGTGACAAAGTTCCGAAGCGTCAATTACTTCGTTTTTGCTTTCTTTGTCGCTACGAAATAGGTAAGGAAGTTGTATAATCGGACGAAGAAAAACAATTATGGCCGAGGTGTCACGTCGTAGCTGTGCAATGAACTCAGCTACTGACTGTCCCTCCTGCTGGTACAGTGAGAGGAATCGATGTTGGAAGACTGAACCATTTCTCTTCGGGCAAACGTGGTTGTCAAGCGCTGTGAGGAGATTTTGAAAGACTCATCTGCTACCGATTTTGGCGCTACCAAAGATGCTAAAAGCTGGTAATAACTTGGTTCTATTGAGTTTAATAGCACTTGGGCGCACAGGCCTTATTTGATGACTGTTCCTATACCCTCGACGAGAGTTATATCAGTCATGGAAGTTGCGGTTTCGCTAGTGTGCAAGAGGCCGGCCCCTGCAGCATCCACCGAATTCAGACCTGCGAAGGTACGGCAGGTATTTGGTCGTTAGCCAGTCTCCCGGTGGAGAGCTGTTGCCAGCGTGTGACTGCTCGAAGGTGACCACCTGAGGAGTCCCGTACCGTCGGGGAGGAGTTCTTTATCTGGTTTTCCCCCTGATCCAACAGCTTACTAGGGTGATAAGTTTCAAAAGGACAGATCAACTATGACCACGTTTCTTAGCCATCGCCTTCTTCGCGAACTCCGCAAAATGGTTATAGGCTTGCTTTGCAGCAGTCATTTGCCCTCTCAACAACCGTCACTGTTGTTGAAACTACAGTGGAGCAGCATGTGGTTTCTTGTTTCCTTTGCACAGGAGGCACAAGACGTGCAATATGGAGAGTCTTGAGAGCAAAGAAGTGGAGCCGCGCATTGATGTCACCATGTCCAATGAGGAACTGGCTCAACACATTTTCTTGAAAGACGTTCACGGGTGTCGATGGCAGCAAGTTTCTGTTCTGTGGTGAGATCCGCACGGAGTTCAGCCGAAAGCGAGGGAAGCTCCCGTTTGAGTCTCCACTTGTAAAACATGCACTCAACGGCCAAATCAACTGGTAACTGACCAGTGATCACCTGGAGTGCTTCTGTTGATAAACTCTTATAGGCCTTGGTGATCCACAGGAGCGCAGCCCTCTGGGATTGGGCCAATACTCTCTTTTGATTGACTGTAAGTTTGCTACCCCAGACAACGGGGCAGGAGCCAATCACGCCTAGATAGATGGCCTTATACATGAGGATAGTGTCATGGTAACACACACTCCAAGTGGCGTTAGTAATTGCACGCAGTGTGGCAAACCTTGCGATGGTAGTGCCTTTAAGGGACTGGAGGTGTTGGTTGAAGCCCCCACCTCTCTCCTATATTCACTCCTAAATACTTGACGTGCTGGGCTGGTCGTCACAGTGGAATGAGTACAAATATGGATCCAGAACTGAACCCTGGGGAATTCCTGCAAGCATTCGCCGGACATTTCATTTTGAATGTTAACTTGCAAGCGAGAGTACAAGTTGTGAAGAAGGTATGGTCTGATTTAGAAAAGGAGGCCGGCTTGCCAAAGCCGATCAAAAGCTTGCTCTGCATCAAAAAAAGATGCACGGCACACATGATATGAGTTTTTGTACGTAGTTAGTGATGCGTTGGAGCTGAAGTGGGCAGGTCGGAAAGAAGGCTGATTGGCCTGTAAGAGATCTCCACGTTTTTCTGGTTTCGGAATCACAGTAACTGTGGCACGCTTCCATTTCTGCGGGAAATACCCGACACGAGCTGCAGATGTCAGGGCAGTATGGGCTCCTCAGAGTTGTCCGTAATATCATTAATTCAGCACAACCAGGTCTAAATCAATTTCTTAGTCTGCTAATCTCATGTAGAGCCCCCAGTTAACTGCTGATCTGCTAATCATTTGCTAACATAGAACAGGTTGGTACGAACAGTGGAACTGACAGAGTGAATTAGTTTCAAGACCGATAGCACTTTTAAGGACGTACGTTTTTTGGCCGGTTCCCGATCTCAAATTAGAGCGAAGGCTCAGTCAGCAGTGGAAACCCTCGCGCCACGTGACGGGAGGAAATGCCAATCGTTTCCTTCTCAGGAACGACTGTCGAGTTCCCACTCTTTTCCGCTCGGCAGCCACGACCTTTGCCATTAATTCGTAGCTTCGGTTACTCGTTATTTCGAACGAACGTTGTAAGTTCCAGAAGGTGACTGGACGACAGCCCAATTCCACGGTAGAAAGACTGTTTGGTTCGTTGGACGCGCCGAAAAAAAAAACATATAATTGAATAAATGGCCGAGTACGAACACAGCAAACAATTAATAAACGCTGTTCAACACACCACGTTTATGCGTTCCTACTTCATATGGAATGCTATAAACCCAATCTATTTCTCACTCAGCTGATTTGAACTTTGTAAAACGTAACTTCACGTTCTACGCAAAAAATGGTAGCGCTTAAAGTTCTTTTGAGAAGGGTCTTGTTCAGTGCTTGGGAATTATCGGCTAAAACTATGAAAAATGGTAGTACATGACGAAGCGGGTAAACAGTTTAAATTCCGAAATTTTCGGTGTTGTTTCTTAATTATCTCATGAGCATTATCAAGCTTCAAATGTATTCGTATACGTATTTTATTGCACTGGCAACCTGGTGTCAATTGGAAAACACCCCACTGTGTAGCGCCAATGTGCACATACAGGCAACATACGATGCGTATACATTCTACCTCCAAACCGAGAACCCTTCTTGATCGCTCTCTGGAGAGTCTAATAATAACCTCGACTGCCTTTGGCCAGGCACATACCGCCAATGGGCAGTTGTACACTTCTTCTCACGTTTGCTAACCTCTGTATTCAAGTGCCTCTTGTTGGTCCCTATGAAGAGCTGACAGTAGATCGGTCTCTCGACAGTTTGTCGGCCTCTTCATTTCTATGCCTCAATTATGACTACAGCTAGTTGGAAGGAAGTAGACCCTCACCTAATTTTTTGGACCAGGGAGATGCTGGGAAGTAGAAAGGTTTTTTCGTGGTTGGGGGGGGGGGAGAGAGACACTCTCTGTGGTGCCTATTAGGGGGTGCTTTCCCCTCCCCACTGGTTACGGGAGCCTTCTTGAACTGCTGGAGGAGGAGCCTACCTAAGGTAATGGTTACACCAATGAGCTGGTAATCATAGTCAGGGGTTACTTCGCGAGCGTAATCAGTGAGTGCATGCAGCATGCACTGAACAACCTGCAGAGATGGTGTAATGGGCAAGAATTGTATGTCAATCTAGACAAAACGAGTCTCCTCCCATTCACTAGAAGGCGCCGTCTTGAGCTGGGGGAAGACGGTGAAGGTCCAGCAGGAGATCATGTACATGGGGGTTTTCCTTGACGGGAAGCTCACTTGGGCCACACACCTGAGGAAAGCCTTACAGCGGGCATTGGTGGTGATGTGGGCAGCTCAAGACATGGTAGGGGCTAAGGTCTGGGATGATCGGGTGGCTGTCCACTGCGGTTGTTAGGCACGTAGTCACCTATGGAGCTCTGGTCTGACGGACTAGGGAGCAAAATAAATCCGTGTAGATACAGATGAATAAGGGCCTGTGTTTGGCTGTGACGGGCTGTATGAGAACATGCCTACTGCTGCGCTGGAGGTTGCTAGATTTAGCTCCACTCCGCATATACGTTAAAAGGCTGGCGTTCCTTCAGGCTGTGCGTATGTTGGAGTTGGGTCTGATCATGCTTGAGAGGAGAGGTTGCTGCCACTTGATCCTTGACAGGGTGAAGGTGGAGGGGCCCACGCCGGACGTGGGAGGCTCAATGCCCGTGAGATTTAACTTCGTGCTACCCTTTCGAAGTTACCCTATCCATGAGCGATCCAGGTGAGAGGAGGGAGCGCCCATGTTTGAAACTGGAGACCTGGTATAACACTGATGGCTCAGTGCAGGGTGGCCTGGCAAGGGCAGGCATCTTGGGGCCGAGGATTAGAGCAGCGACCCCATTGGCTCATGGACCCAGTGACTCCTTTGCCAGTCATCAGACCAGCCAGGCATTCCTAAACCACTTTGGACTAAACATAATAGTATAGTAGCAGCCTGTCTGACATAGTATAGACCTTTGATTATGTCAGCCTCCTCCGCAGGCACACACCATTACTGCGAAGAGCTCTGGAAAACTGTTGCCACCGCACTTAGTGGTATCACTGCTTGGATCCTTGGCTGTAAACTCCTACACCCTCTAGGCCACCACATATCATGACTCCAGACAGAAGCGTGGGACGACCTCCTTCCCAACAAGAACTTTCATGAATAAGTATCCTGAAGGATAGTTCGTAGTTGTACTTAGTCCGTATTGAGCCCCTGACATGGGGATCAACCTCCCCCCCACCCTTGTCCACTGTCTACTATCAGATGGTGTGTTGTCCTTCTACCCCACCTGACCAGTTCTGCCTAGATAGGACTAATTTTTCATACAAGGGGGATTTATTATGAATAAACTCCACAGAAATATATTTTCTTTGAAATTGTTTACTGTGCTCGTCATTTACTCATGCTTGAAGTGTTCGTTTTTGATAAGAGACATTTAGCGGTATGTTCACTACGGCAACTACGGGAATTTTTTCGAACCCTTATTTTGTCACCCCACGGTCGTCTCCAGGCTAATCATGAGATGTGAGTCGATTTGGTTCAGTCTTTATCTCACAATTGTGTTAAGAAACACACAGATCATTTGTCCAAATGGGGGTTTTTCGGGCAAATTATTTTGCCAGCCGGTTAAGTAACTTTTCATTCTAAGTATAACTTGTCTTGTTGTCAAGAGAAGTAACTCATAAACGGACTCCATCCACTCAAATATCCGTCACTTTCCAGCCCTAATTTTCCCGTGGTAACTAAAAATTATGAAAAAAGCGCTGAGTGGGGGGATTCACTGTTGAAATCAAAAAGAAAGTATTTTAAGGCCAAGCGTTCAAGGTAAACCCTCGTTTCCTAGTTCGGATCATCGAAATTCGTTTGAGCCGGTCTCGTCGTAGGTCACTTTGTTTACTCCTCCTTTGGCATTAAGAGACGGCATTGGACGATGGCCCGTTTGGGAATCACTCGGCTGACAAGGGTAATGCCTACGTGCTCTGGCAAATCTCACGTCAACGTTGACCGATGTTTCGAACGAACGGCGAGGATGTTTGTGGCGCGGTTAGGGGGAAGGGGACGAAGAAGACTGTAATTTTTTCGTCGGCTTCGAAATTATTTTGCTACGCCGCCGGAGTTTCGGAACCCTAAATATTGAGGCCGTCAGATCACGACTTCATTAGCGCGAAGCGGAGGGGAAAAAAAAATGTCGAATTAAATTTCACGTAACAGTCCGGCGATGGGAATAGCAATTTGGTGTTGACAGTTTCCGTATGGGGGTTTGATTTGGAGGCGATAATAGGAACTTGTAGAGGTCTACCTTAATGATGAGTTTGAAAAGAAGTGGCTCGTAGACTGAAGAAGATGAGGTTTCGCTTGATTTGGCTCAGTCCAATCAACTAAAGGTGGCGAATATTAACTTTTTTCCGGCTCCCCATAAAGTACCGTATTTAACGATCAATGACCAATCCAGTTTGCGATCCACATTTTATTTTGTTCGCGATTTACGAGTTAACTTATTTTCTACTGAGAGAGAGAGAGAGAGAGAGAGAGAGAGAGAGAATCTTTGATTACTTTCGTAGTGTGATATTAAGGAGGAGTCAATTGTCTGCTGTGTTCCTAATTTGCAAAAGTAATTGTTGAGTTCTTCTAGATCGATATTTCACAATAGCATGCTTCCATAAGCTGGGATGTGTAAATGTGCGCAAGCACAGGAGCAATGACCTCTGCCAGCGTATGCAGTACCGACACCGGAATACCATCTGCTCCAACCGCCAATGACTTAACTGCCAGTAATTTTTTCGACACCTTCTCCTTACTAATTAATGGCGTTTTGAATGGTATGCAGTTACTTGACACGCTATTGTACTGGTTTATGACTGCAGAATGATCACTCCTGTCGCCCGCTTTACAAAAATGATCGTTCAGGCTCTCCAATGTAACCTGAACAGACTTCTCACCATTTACCGGCTTTTGCATAAACCTACACTCCGTATAATTTTCCAGAAGTCCTTGGGCTGTTTATTTTGCTTAAAAAGCGCCGCAAAATGCCGCACCTTCGAGTTCCGTATCTCCTGCTCAACTTTATTCCTCAGCTTCTTATATTTTTTCCACACTTCGGGGTTCCTCATAAGTTGAGAGAGAGAGAGAGAGAGAGAGAGGAGATAGAGAAAGAGAGGGGAGAGAGAGAGAGAGAGAGAGAGAGAGAGAGAGAGAGAGAGAGAATCTTTGATTACTTTCGTAGTGTGATATTAAGGAGGAGTCAATTGTCTGCTGTGTTCCTAATTTGCAAAAGTAATTGTTGAGTTCTTCTAGATCGATATTAGGGCTTTCTTCCATCGAAATTTTCTGTTTCCCAATGCCTTGCTGCTTTATGATTTTCCAAAACTTTCTTGGGTCCTTCACACCCTGGAGCTGAGTCTTGGTAAATTTAAAGCGAGCGTTTCGCACAGCATTTTTCACTCTATTCCTTATCTTTCTATAAGCCGCCTCATCCTCTGCGCTTCTTGTCCGTCGACTCGCTTGCAAGCATTTGTTCCTTTCAACCCACAGTTTTTTTATCTCGGGCGTTCTCCATGGTGCAGGTGCTTTGGTCACACGGACTTCTCGTAGTGGAAAGTGTTTGTCCATCAATGAGCTTAAAGAGTTTGACGCCAGAGCTACTTTCTCATTTACTTCGTTCGAGTTATATATTGCACAGAAATCGAAGTTCTCAACATCTCAAGTCAAGTCAAGTTCTCAACATCAGAGAGAGAGAGAGAGAGCGAGAGAGAGAGAGAGAGCGAGAGAGAGAGAGAGAGAGAGAGAGAGAGAGAGAGAGAGAGAGAGAGAGAGAGAGAGAGAGAGAGAGAGAGAATGAATGATTTTATTTACCAAGGGAGAATTAGGGCCATGTGGCCCTCTCTTCCATTCTCCCTGGCTACATCACACTGTTACAAATCCTCCTACATTCGTCGTAACTCATGTAATTTATAAATACATTCCATTCACACCAAATAAATTACATTCATACACTAACACACTCGTCCATACATAAACACTTACTGACACAAACACTCACTGCCCCGACTTTAGAGAAGGGTGAGTACTTTGATATTCCTCCCCTTCTCCGCAGTGGATATCCTAATCCTAATATTTGACAAACACTTAACAAACAAGAAACATATAACGATTGACAACAAACTATTTACAATGTAGGAGTGCGTGAAGACTAAATAAATAATATTAGTAAAGGTCCAACTAGAACACAACAACGATACAATCTAGTAGCTCTCAATTAATATTTTTTTAAACTTTTCTTTAAACACTTCTATCCTACCACACTTTTGAAACAGCTCTACATGCTCATTATGTATTTTTGTTCCTTGGACGACGAAAGATCTCGCCAACATGTTCGTCCGATGGGCAGGAATCCGAAGAACACTGTTCTTGCTCCGAGTATCGCGCTGTGAGAGAAACTCGAACGATTGGTAAAGATATTGCGGTCTACGATGTTTCAATATCTTGAAAGCTAGACAGGCGATATGTAGCTTTTTACGTTCTCTAATCTTCAGCCATCCTAATCGCTTATAATGGGGTGTAACGTGCTCGTCCAGGCGCAGTCGCAAAACAAAACGTAAAGCCGCGTTTTCAGCCTTCTGTAATCGATCAAGCTCGCCACTCTTCAAATCGCAGATGGCCGCAGCTGCGTAGTCGAAATAGGGCATCACAAGACTATGAACGAGCTGAAGGCGCACGAGAGAGAGAGAGAGAGAGAGAGAGAGAGAGAGAGAGAGAGAGAGAGAGAGAGAGAGGGGGAGAGGGAGAGAGAGAGAGAGAGAGAGAGAGAGAGAGAGAGAGAGAGAGAGAGATTGTCTTTGTTTATCCACCAGGGGAAATTAGGGCCATAAGGCCCTTTCTATCATTCCCCCTGGAATCAATATACAAAATCCTCTGCCTGATAAATATGACTGGAACCACCTTACCACTTCATTCGGCACCCCTAGAGACTTCAGGATTGCAACCAGTATCAACCATCGCAACCTTGGAAGCATTGCAACCTCTCTTCAACATGTCGAAGGACGCAGAGAAATCAACCAACACCAAAAATGTCACCTTCTTCTCATCAATAGCCTTCCGGATCTCCTCCAGCACACTAATCAAGACTGTCTCCGTACTGTGCTCCACTCTGTACGCTGACTGTTTCGGGTCTGCAATTACATTCTCTTCCATCCAAACAGCCAGCTCACCGTACAAAATCTTGGCGAACACCTTTTCCATCGCACATACCAACGAAATCCCTCTATAATCACTAACGCATTCGTTTTCTCTAATGGTTTCACAATAGCATGCTTCCATAAGCTGGGATGTGTAAATGTGCGCAAGCACAGGAGCAATGACCTCTGCCAGCGTATGCAGTACCGACACCGGAATACCATCTGCTCCAACCGCCAATGACTTAACTGCCAGTAATTTTTTCGACACCTTCTCCTTACTAATTAATGGCGTTTTGAATGGTATGCAGTTACTTGACACGCTATTGTACTGGTTTATGACTGCAGAATGATCACTCCTGTCACCCGCTTTACAAAAATGATCGTTCAGGCTCTCCAATGTAACCTGAACAGACTTCTCACCATTTACCGGCGTTTACATAAACCTACACTCCGTATAATTTTCCAGAAGTCCTTGGGCTGTTTATTTTGCTTAGAAAGCTCCACAAAATGCCGTACCTTCGAGTTCCGTATCTCCTGCTTAACTTTATTCCTCAGCTTCTTATATTTTTTCCTCACTTCGGGGTTCCTCGTAAGTTGAGAGAGAGAGAGCAGATAGAGAAAGAGAGGGGAGAGGGAGATAGAGAAAGAAGGAGAGAGAGAGAGAGAGAGAGAGAGAGAGAGAGAGAGAGAGAGAGAGAAAGAGAAAGAGAGAGAAAGAGAAAGAGAGAGAGAGAATGATGGCGTTTATTTACAAAAACAGAATGAGATTAGGACCATGAGGTCCTCTCTTACATCCATCCTGTAATTATTAGTAAAATAAAATTCCACGCGGACTATTAACCACTGTAAGAGGTTATCTTTTAAAACAAAAAAGTATTCTACAGAAGTGTAGAAAAAAAAAACAAATCAACAAACAAATGAAACGATTTCTTCTAATACATGGGAAATGAAAAAAAAACCCCTGCAAATAACACAGTGGTTTATTATTCTCATGAGCAGCTTGACCTAGTATTACTGCTCTGAGACCCATCCCATTCAATTCAGCCTCGAATACAAGTAAACCATATGAAACATGACCTGGCTACAATGGAACTATGGAAACTAAATATTCCGCCAGCGCCAGGTGCCCGTAAACGTCTGTAGGCGTTTATGATCCGATGAAGGGGTGTGCGGAGGAAGTGGCCTTAGTGCCCCATCGGGCAAAAAGAGTCGGAAGGGCGTTGCGAGTCGAGCGGGCGTGTGATTGAGTTTGATATGATGGGAGAGAGGGAGGACTAACGACGAAACGTTGACTTCCGCTGTAGTTCCCGCGTTATACTGCGTTTCGTTAATTTTTTTAACCACTTTTTGCCCATAACAACCATGGGCTTCGTCCGATCGGATTGCCGAGATGGCGGGCACAACTAGATACCAAATGGGATTTTTGTGCGAAAGAACGAATTTTTTAGACCACGTTAAAGGCACAAAGCGGCCCGGACGGCAGATGGTGGACGGGGTCGGTGGACGGACATTGCAAATTTGGAATCTCCATGTCTTGAAACGTAAAGTATCAAATTTTGAGGGGGGGTTGTACAAAATGTTTCGTGACCGAAAACATGGGGTTATTATTCAGAATGAATAACAAAACCAAAATGGAAGTGGATCAAGTTGGGTCCTCGTACGCCTTGAGGAGATCTTTTCTATAACAGTTTCTATAAAATTTCATTTGTTTGTAGATACAGAAGCAAGGTGTTGAAGTTGCCACGCACTACAGTATATACATTATAGGATGTTGGACGATATCCCAAAATAATGGGACCTGTGTGCGTGGGAAACATTTAAAGGTGGAATTGAAACACGAGGTTGTTGGTTTTGGAGGTTGGACGATATCCCGCTAGATGGAGCGAACCAACCCCCTGTTTTGTACAAAAAGTGTCCCTTTCCCTTCAATTCCAACAATAAATATACCTTAAATATAACAAATAATTACGTGGCTGATGCGAATGAAGTTGATTATAACTCCAAATAATGACAAATGCCGGTTGCATAAAGAGGAATACCAACTAATCGTCTTTTTGTGAACGAAACAGTTCTGAGGTTGAGGTTGGTGTTGACAGTCATTGTCCGCCTTACATATGTAGGAGCAACTCAATAAATTCCGAAAACCTTGAACGCCACCGGATTCCGTTCGTGGTGTGCGGAGTTGATAAGCGTAATGCGCCGCGTCAGGTGTTTTGTTCAGAGATTAATATTAGCTAATACGTGTTTCCTTGGCCTTTACAAAATGTAAATCTTTTATTTCTTCTTACTTTCGTTCTTTAGAAAAGGAAGCCGTGGGAGTCGATGACGACGGATCTCCCTCTTCAGAAATAGCTGATCACGCAGTAGATCAATTACACCGAAACATACGAAATTGGATAAAACGAGGTGCGAACGAGCTCATGCACAATTCAAGCTGTCAAACCAAACATCGCATTGAGCTTCGACGCAGAGGTCATTGCAATCATCAAAGCGGTTGGATGCGTGCTAGCCTTCTCACATAATGAGGCTTCAAACTGGATTGTACTAATTGGTTTCATGAGTTGCCTTAAATAACTCTTTAATTGGTCTCTTAATTCAGAGAAAGTGAAGGTAACACCTTCAGGCGTTTTAGCTCACGAGTAGCAAGTACACTACGTGACTACATGCGTTAAAATATCCACACTAATAGATGACAATAAATATATTGCAACTATTACGTGCTCACGCGCAAATGTGCCCTTGTTTCGACAGTTCAGAATCTCGATGATGAGAGCTAATGTGGAGCATGTGTGTCGACATTGCGCTGCAAAAAGCGTTGAAGCGCTGTACTCCTGAGCAGCCTGCGCCGTAGCCAAACATTGGCAGGCTGGCGGTACATTGTGCAGAGCCTGGAGCAAACTGGCGCGCTTCGTCCAATTTGCCACTGTGTAGAGCCAGAAGAGGGTGTATGTAGCTTGCTGATTGAAGACTCCAGTGAGGAGTAAGGGAGAAAATATCAGGACGGCAGTATGACGCGGGATTCTGGGTGAGTGAAGAGGAGGAAAGAGAACTGTCATTGCGTAGAAGAGTGGGGATACACATTCAAGTGGTCGCTCACCACGCAGATTAGGAGCCTATAGGGGCAAGCCCTCCCTTCTACCTAGAGAAATCATACTCATACTGGAACACATAATCCAATCTTTTTAATATTTCTTGAAAACTTGAAAAAATAACCTGAGCATAGATTTGAATTAGTGAACACAACACACCATTCCAAATGCAGTTTATGATAGGGAGAAAAACTCATTTCACACCACTGGTTAAATAGAGAAAATTTTAACAGAGTGCGAAAGTTGTAGCTCCACTCTGAATGATCACACCTTCATGGTGAGAATGAGGTGAATACATCGATTGAGATGAAATTAGTCGGCTCATCAACCCAGTCCAATTCTGGTCGTAGCTAAAAACAAGCAACTCACTAATTATGTTTAAGTCAAATTCGCGTGTGTAATCAGTGAATGCATGTAGCATGCACTGAATACCCTACAGAGATGGTGCAATGTGCAAGGACTGTTTTTCAATCCAGACAAAACGAGCCTGGTCCCGTTCACCAGAGGGTGGTAAGGGGGTGAAGATCCAGCATGAAATCAAGTACCTGGGGGTTTTCCTTGATGGAAAGCTCACTTGGGCCACACACGTGAAAAAAGCCTTACAGCCGGCGTTGTTGGTGATGTGGGTAGCTCAAAGAATGGTGGGGAAGACATGGGGGCTGAGGGCTGGGATGATCCATTGGCTGTACACTGCGGTTCTGGTGGACTAGGGTGGAAAACAAAACAGTGCAGTTGCAGCTAAATAAACTGCAGTGTAGGGCATGTCTGGCCATTACAGGCTGTATGACAACATGCCCTACGGCTGCACTGGAGGCCTTGCTAGATTTAGCTTCACTCCACATACACGTTAAAAGGATGGCATTCCTCCAGGATGTGCGTATGTTGGAGTTGGGTCTGATCATGCGGGGGAGGAGGAATTCCTGCCACTTGATCCTTGACAAGGTACAGGGGTTGTGGTATACTCAATGCCCGCGAGGTTCAACTTCGTGTTACCCTTCCGGATACTCATTCATGAGTATGGTGGGAAGGGGGAGTACCTCCAGAAGTTACTCCAGAAATTTCGGAATTTTAACTACCGCCGTTTCGCTTACAACCGTTTCTAAACGTTTTTACCCAATAACTCCACAAAAGTGATTACTATCCTCTTCAAAAAAATCGTGTTTACAGCCTCATTAATTCTATGTGTACCAATTGCTCAATAATGGTCCGGAAATGAGTACAAGCAGCACAATAAATTCCGGAACCCTAAGCGTTACCGCAAGTGTTGTTTTATCAAGTTCAAATGAACTGAGTGATAAATGAATTGAGTAAGTAGAAAATCATGTACACAAGAGAATGGACGTAGAGCTAAGGAAAGTTGTGTGTTGCAACGCAGCAGATATTTTCGATTAGTTTCGTTATTATATGGTATGGAGGCGGCAGTCGCATTTCATGCCCATGCCTGATTATATCCCTTCCTTTATTCAAATCACTCCCTACTCAGGTGCTTCAGTCCGGCGCACGTGTTTTTTTTTTACTTTGAAGTCGAGGGCGTTGGAACTTGGAGCGACAATGGCTTCCAATTTCGTTTTGTCAAGCTCCACTTCCTAGAATTTGTCCACAAAAACCGCCTTTTAGACGTCGCAATTTTCGTCCGATCACAGTTTCCTCAATAACCGCTTCACGTACACGTGTTTCCGGTTCGCGAAAAAGATGATTCGCGATCGAGCCTACAACGTTGTAGCTCTGAAAACTCGTGGTTTCCCTCGACCTGCGCTTCTCTCCTCTCTCCCCCCCTCACTCTTTCCAAAACAACAGGCTGTCGTATTGTGTTTGGTTTTCCGACCGGGTTCTTTGAAACGAGAACTGTAATTTCGGCTAGAGGTCTCCCATCACTCACTTGACGTCAAACTGTCAGAATGAGTTTCGTACGTGTTGGACGATGTTTTTTAAACGTAGCCGCTGACACTATTTTTCACGTAACTTATGTTAATGAACCAATCTTTGACGTGTTTCCTGGTGCCACCTATAATTCTTTTTAAACCCATAAGTTACCGAACGCGGGAATACCCCCCCCCCCCCTCCACCTCCTACCAGTAAGTGTTGACAAACTTGAAAACAACCTTTTTTGTTGTTTAGACCTACTTATTTGAACATTTTTCCTACTCCCCACAACCCAGAGGGTAAGTATTGTATTGAATTTAAATCATAATTTCGCTTCGTGGTCTGTGTGCGCGCGTGATTTCCAAGTCCCCTAGACTCACACATCAGAATTAGACCCTAATAATACGATATTCGAGTAATCTACAATCAAGACCGAACCCCAGGCAGAATATTTGAATACCGATATCCGCAGAAATAAAGATAAAGTATCAGCGACTCATTAACAAATGGCACAAACTGGGTAATACTCTCGATGCCACGTGTATCCTTTCCCAACTTTTTCGGTAATTATTTCTCAGCCTTCAAAACTGGGGGCATTTACGAAGCTCCTTGGACTTCCCGCTTGCCTGACATTCGAAGTCATTGACAGACAAGAGATGTCGATGAAGTTGGCAAGAAGCGCCGATGGGGGGGACAACAAAAAATCATGACAAGCATTTTAAAACAAACCGCCGCCGCGGAATGACCCCTCGCGAAGTATTTTAGAATCCTGTGGACCGCCGGAAATGACCCCAAACAACGTAGTTCGAACCTATCGGAAACCCCCTCGTGCTTTACCGATTTCTTCCTGCTTATCGACCTTTCCCAATGGCGCCTTGAGGTTTTTCAAGGATTTGAATAAAACATTTTCGTTAGGGCGTTTAACTATCAGCGGGGTCTTATTTCTCTTTCGATCTCGTGATAACCATCGTGACACACCCACAAGCCTTTAACGGCATGCTCGTATAGTGAATTCGATGACATTCCGATCTTCTGAAGGTCATCAAACAAAGGTTTACTTTCGGTTGTCGCCAATTTAGACATTGACGCACGTGTAAACTGTTAAAACGAATAAATGTGTCTGGTAGGATCTGCCACTAATCTTAGGTAGGTGGCTCTAACTCATTTTATTATTATCAAACTTCAAGAACACTCTCACATGAATGAAGAAGTAGAAAATAAGAAGAAAATGATGGAGATAACTAAAACCGATAAGAAGAGAGAACAATAACTAAGGAGTAAAGAAAAAGAGGAGTAAAAAATAAAAAATAATTCTGAGAAAACGAAAAACCCTGAAAATTATTACACAATGGTTTATTATTCTCATGAACAGCTTGACCTAGTATTACTGCTGCGAGACCCATTCCATTCAATTGAGCATCGAATACTAGTAAACCATACGAAACATGACCTGACTACAACGGAACTACGGAAACTAAATATTCCCCCGGCGCCCGTAAACGTCTGTAGACATTTACGATCCGATGGAGGGGTGTACGGAGGAAGTGGCCTTAACCTTCCTCCGCCCCGTCGCAAAAAGAGTCGGGGAAATTGGGACAGGGGCTTCCAGTGAACCCTCGCTCGGCAATTGGCAAGCCGTTGCGAGTCCAAAGGGTGTTGCAAGTCGAGCCTTGAAAACGATACGAAACGGCTTATTTGCGATTATACTGCGTATAGTTAACTTTTGTAGCCATTTTTTGCCCATAACAACCTTGGGCTTCGTCCGATCGGATTGCCGACATGGCGGGCACAACTAGATACCAAATGGGATTTTCGTGCGAAAGAATGAATTTTTAAGACCACGTTAAAGGCACAGAACGGCATGGCTGGCGGACGGGGGACGGTTGATGAGGGACAGGGGACGGCGGACGGACATTGCAGATTTAGAATCCCCATGTCTTGAAAAGTTAACTATCAAATTTTGAGGGGGGGGTTGTAAAAAATTACTAAAGTTAACGTACCTGTTAGGTGAGTCCGTCTTCTCTGGCTTGTCAGTTACTGTGGACAAGCGCTTTCGAATATGGTGAATATGGTGTCGCATATTCACACCACTCAAAACACTACACTCACGAAAACAACCAACTGACGGATTTACAGACCACCCTACACAAACAAGACATAAATTCCACAATTGACAGACCATCCAACACGTTCCATTTATCTTTAGGGGGTTTCCCCCTGAGGTACATGACCTCCTCTCCCCGCCCCTTCCCCGACGCTCCATCACCCCTTTCACCTTTCTCTTTGTATATAAAGACCACGACCAACTGACTGACTCCAGTACTGACTTAACGGCCAGACGATGATGTCTTTACATCGAAAGCGCTTGTCCACAGTAACTCACAAGCCAGAGGAGACGGACTCACCCAACAGGTTCGTTAACTTTAGTAATTTGCCTACTGGCGCATATAACCCAATTTCTTTAATACTTGTAAAAAATTGTTCGTGACCGAAAACATAGGGTTATTATTCAGAATGAATAATAAACCAAAAGCTGAAGCAGAATGGAAATAAGAGAAGAAAGTAGGCTCGAACATTTCTGAGCAGAGGGAGCAGGGACACGAGGGCAAAGGAAGAAGAGATAAGCTAACAACTAACGGACAAAACAAGAAAGGCGAAGAAAATTTAAGAGTGAGATTGAATGAAAAGATAAAAATTAACAAGAAGACAAAATACTGAGAACACGTACAGAATAATAGTATATAGAATAAGAAATAGAGGAAGATGAGGATGGAAAGGATGGTGCAAAGAAATTAAACGTAGGTGAAGCAGAATACAATAACCAGAATGAGAATGAATAGAAAACAAAAATATCTGGTGCGTAGCAACACACAACTTTCCGCCACCCCCGTAATTTCGAACACCACCTACATATGCGGGCGCTATATCTTCGTTCAACGCATTTTTACAGGAACATTTTTAGAGAACAAAATATAGAGACTAGTTAGCTGAGAGTACTCCGAATGTTTGATCGAAATCGTTAGAGCCCTTTTTGTGAAAATTGGAATACCGATAAATTAATATTCGACAAATCTCCTTTTCTGAGTTAACTTGGCTTATATCTCCGTTCAACATATATATATATACAGAAATAATTATGGAGAACGAAATGTGGGTATGGGTGACTCAAAGACACTTTATTAAGATTTATGACATCTGGGGAATAAGTTACCCTGAAATTTACGGAAATGTTCCAAAAAACGTTATTTTCGACACATTTTGATTTTTATCTCTGTTCAATGGACCGTCACAGGAACATTTATTGTGAACAATATGTAGGTATCAACTATTTAAAAACAGCCTGTGAGTTTGATGAAAATCGCTGAGCCCGTTTTGCCAAAAAGCGTAAAAAACCGATTTTTGCTTCAGGGGCCTATATCTCCGTTCACCGTGTTTTCATGGAGATATGTATGGAGAAGAAAAGTTAGGTATTGATTAAGAGAAGATAATTTGAAAGTTTAATCAAAATCGTTATAGCAGTTTTCGAGAAAAATGCGAAAAACACTGGTTTTTGGTACATTTTCGTCCCCCACCCCCCTTCCCATTGGCCGAAAACGTCCATAACCTTATTTTGGTGTCTACAATAAATAACGAACAAAACAAAAAAGAACCAGCTCAATCGGATCAGCCGTTCTCCCGCAAATCGAACTACAGCCACGCACACACACGGACCACGCGCCGAAATTAGGTTTTTTAGACTCAGTAGGGTCTGAACCGTAAAGATCTGAAGAAAACCCAAATTTTTTTTTTGGGCCTATTACTATACTGTCCTTCCCTTCGGGTAGCGGAAAATAAAATTGAATGGAAACCGCGAACTAAACAAGGATAATACCTAGAAAACGATACCAAACACGGCGTATTTGCGATAAAACTGCCAAAATTGTCTTTTTGTTAATTTTTTAAACGATTTTTTGCCCATAACAACCATGAGCTTCGTCCGATCGGCATGCCAAGCAGGCGGGCATGACTGGATACCAAATGGGATTTTTGTGCGAAAGAACGATTTTTTTTAGATCACCTTAAAGGCACAAAACGGCCCGGACGACGGACGCACACTGCAGATTTAGCTTAGGGTTATTATTCAAGATGGTATGAATTGAAGAAAGAAAGACTAAGAAGGACTAGGAAGGAGGAGGATTGACTGTGTTTACCGTTTAACGGAGAAAGTTAGGGACATGCTTCTCATTCTTTTACTATCCCCTTATAATTTGTCATTCAGTTATATTCATTAAGAATCAATTCTGATTTAGACATTATTCAAACAAAGAGGGATAACCCGCCATTGTCGTTTAATAGCCCACAATTTCATTTCTGTTCTGGTCAATCTTCCACGACCCCATCTCACAGACAGCAAAAAACACTTCACGATGGCAGGAAGCAGTAGAACTATTGGTTCCGGAATTTATTGTGCTACTAGTACTCATGGCATGATCATTATTGAGAAATGCTTACACAAAAAGTTAATGAGGCTGTACACACTTTTTTGACATTTTATGTCTTTACTTTGCTACATAAACTCGAAAATGTAACGGCCAAGCGTCACGAAATTTAACCTTGAGGCCGAGTGCACAAGGCAACGTTTCAACCCGAGTTGCAACCACAGCCCCTGTGGCGTAATGCATAAGGCAACCGGAGGTTGTGGGTTCGAGTCCCACCAGGGTTACGATTATTTTTTTGTCATTTTATGTCTTTACTTTGCTACATAAACTCGAAAATGTAACGCGGGATATGTAACGGAGAAGCGTCACGAAATTTGTGTTGGGTTAAGTGCATGGTAACATCTGTTACAAAATCTAACGCTTGGTAACATCACACTTTTAATAACCCTAGTGACTAAGTGATGATGTCAATTGCAATTGACGCGGCCATTATATCGAAACCATCAACGAGCACAATCAATCGTAGTCATCATTGCATAAAAAATAAAAGAGATAAAATGTTCCTCATGGTTGCGTACTTGTACGAAAGCTGTACCTACCGTTTGTGTTAGTTTACTTCATTCAGTTCATTTGAAAATGATAAAACATAACTTAACGTTTTACGGTGAAACTGATGGGGCTTGAGATTTCATTGTTTGAACTGCAATAGCAGTCTTTGGGAGTTGGTTTTGGTTTATTATTCATTCTGAATAATAACTCTATGTTTTCGGCCGCGAAAAATTTTTTACAACCCCCCCTCAAAATTTGATACTTAACGTTTCAAGACATGGAGATTCCAAATTTGCAATGTCCGTCCGCCGTCCCCCATCCCTCGTCTGCCGTCCGGGCCGTTTTGTGCCTTTAACGTGGTCTAAAAAATTCGTTCTTTCGCCCAAAAATCCGATTTGGTGTCTAGTTGTGCCCGCCATCTCGGCAATCTGATCGGACGAAGCCCGTGGTTGTAATGGGCAAAAAACGGTTAAAAAAATTAACGAAACGCAGTACAACGCGGGAGCTACAGCGTTTCGTCGTTTGAACTCCCTCCCGCCCCGCCTGTCTCATTAAAAAAGCAACCGCGTTCGCTTCCCTCTCAACACTCAACTCTCCCTGGGATCACTTCGAGCGCCCCTGTTCCAATTTCCCCGACTTTTTGGTTTTAATACGATTCAATTTTTTTAGATTCTTTCGTTTCATTCTCATTTTGTTTTTTTTCAAAGATTTTTGGTTAAATTTTGATATTAGTATTTAGCGTGCATGTTTTCATATTAAAATTCAGTTTTTTCTAGATACTTTAGTTTTTTTTTGTTTATTTTAATATTACGATTCAGTTTTTTTCGACCTTTTTTTAAGGTTTCATTATGATATTTTTCGATGCTGAATCGAACAGGATGGGTCTCGGAGCATTAATGCTAGGTCAAGCTGATTATCCGAATAATAAACCGTTGTGTAATAATTTGCAGGGTTTTTGAGTATGAATGTGCACTGTGCGTATAGGAAATTTAACGTTGTTGTATTGGGGAGGATCGTGCGTTTTATGGCAAAAATGCATTTAAAACTCGTACCACAGCAGCTGATTGAGATGTTAAGTTGCGGTTTGGGGCACTATGCTCCATTTTCAGCCTGGCCATGCCCACTTGATTTTGTTACGAGTGTGAAATATTTACTGTGATTTCACTGTTGCTCATGTAGACGCAGTCTTGCGTCTCTGAGACCCGTCCTATTTGAGTAAGCACCAAAACAATACCTGCGAAAAGATACCAAATACTAATTTTGTTAATTATTTTTATTTTGACTTGTTCAGAGTTATTGGGTAAACACTTTTAGAACTGGTAGTAAGCGAAACGGCAGTAGTTGAAATTCAGGAATTTTCGGAGCCACCCTCACATATCTTTTCAGCGTTTTTGAACACCCACCCTATAGGTATTGGATTGGACTATTTCATCATTAATTTTTAACATTCTAGTAGCATTTCAGCAGAGTTTATAGGAAAAAATAGCGCAAAAATCGGTTTTCGTCGAAACTTTTGGTAACTTATCGTGCTGCTCTCATCATTTTTCCACGAATGGGAATTTTATGGTATAGTTGTCGTATTGAGAGAAATTAACATAAAAGAGTGGTGCGTAGCAACACCCAACTTTCCGCCACCCCTGTAAGTTCGAACACCAGCTACATATGCGGGCGCTATATCTTCGTTCAACGCATTTCTACAGAAACATTTATGGGGAACAAAATGTAGGGACAAGTTAGTTGAAAGTCATTCGTAAGTTTGATCGAAATCATCTGAGCCGTTTTTGAGAAAATTGGAATAACGATAAATTAATATTCAACCAATCT
This sequence comes from Pachypeltis micranthus, assembly GCA_020466155.1. Taxonomy (NCBI): domain Eukaryota; kingdom Metazoa; phylum Arthropoda; class Insecta; order Hemiptera; family Miridae; genus Pachypeltis; species Pachypeltis micranthus. The sequence continues at coordinate 12,370,846 of CM035774.1, read as the reverse complement.
CCTTTACTGAGTTAACTTGGCTTATATCTCCGTTCAGCGTATATATACCGAAATAATTATGGAGAACGAAATGTGAGCATGGGTGACTGGAAGGCACTCTGCAACATTGATTAAATCTAGTGAAGCTGTTATCCCAGCAATTACGGATATGTTCGAAGAAACATTATTTTCGACACATTTTAATTTTCATCTCTGTTCGATGGTGTTCCAGAGGAACATTTATTGAGAAAGACATATAGGCATTGATTACGTAAAAACATCCTGAAAGTTTGGTGAAAATCGTTGACACCGTTTTGTCAAAATGCGTAAAACCTCTATTTTTGCTTCATAGGCCTCGTTGAAAGGAGGAATATTTTTGATTTTAGATGAAATGTTTTGTGCTAACTACTAGAAGATAGTTTGAAAGTTTAATCAAAATCATTAGAGCTGTTTTCGAGAAAAATGCAAAACCCTCGTTTTCGGCACATTTTCGTCCCCTACCCCCTTCCCATCGACCGAAATCGCCCATAACCTTATTTTGGTGTCTACAAAAAAATAACGAACAAAACAAAAAAGAACCAGCTCAATCGGTCCAACCGTTCTCCCGAAAAATCGAACTACACACACACACACACGGACCACGCCCCGAAATTAGGTTTTTTAGACTCAGTAGGACCTCAAAACGAGATCTGAAGAAAATTCAAATTTTTTCTGGCACGATAACAATACTTTCCTTTCCCTTCGGTTACCGGGAAGTAATTAAGGAAACGAAATAGGAATGAATAATAAAGGAAGAATCAAACATTAGATCACATGCATTAGAAACATGACATGCAAAGGAGGAAGGGGTGAAGAAGTGAGGGCAAAAAAGAAAGGAGAACAAAAGAAGATGGTCTATTTTTATTATTCAACAGCAGAAGTTAGGGTTATCTGCCACTCTCTTCCACTTTCCCCACAATGTTTGACATCCAGGTACATCCTCTAACATCCCCAAGAAGATGAAAAGTAAAGGCAAAACAGGAGAAGTGTGAGAAGAAGTAGACCACCAACGAAGTGCGTACGAAAAATGAAGAATTTCAAGTAAAGACGTGTAGAGAGATACACTGTTGTTGAATGTGGGGTCACTAAAGGTCCACCAGTCCACCAGGTCCGAGCTTCCGTCACGTAGCTCCATCTAAACTTGCTGCAGAACAAAGAAGCGGGAACGTTGTGTACTTCGTCAATGTACAAATTGAAAAATAATCGGTATAGTCAATCGGTGCATAATCGAATGGCCTATTACAGAACATATTTCTAAGAGGCAGGTAAAGACAGGCAATACTTCCACATTTACGTTTCAACGGTTCAACTAATTGACGTCCCTGTTGATCCGTTCGGCCGTTGCATATTCATAAGAAACCGACGTGAATTAACTTTGTACCGTTCAGCACTGCGAAGTGAGGTCAAATGAAGTGGACGGGCGTCAATCTTAATAATTCTAATCTAAAAGGAAGTTAGGAAGTTCTTCGGAGGAGCAGAAGCGTTGAGTTGGAGCAGCTTCCGACTTCAGGAGGAAGACAATCGGAACGAACCTCTCAACTCGAGGCAGATGAATTGAGATATGCATCGCCCTGTTAAACCTGAGTCTCTCCAACGAGGCGTAGAAGCGTCTGTCTCAACAAACTAGCAGGCAGAAGGTCTCGGGTCACAATGGAATGAAGAGATTGTCATCCGGCATCTCTCTAACCAGCGGCAAGAGGATGTTGACTGCTCTAGTGAATCTCATCGAAGGGTATGAGATCTCGACGCTTCCGCTTCCTAACGCCGAGTTTTTAACAAAATCTCGAACGCGAGAATTCCTCTCATCGGCATATATGCTTAGCGCGTGCATAAAATTAACGACAGTGATAAGTTTTATGGCTGTCTATTATGATGTGTAGGTGACGCCAGGTATCACACTACACCCAAGAAGCGCAGAACTGACTGAATGATCTGGTACAGCTTATCTCTCAGTTTACATGAACCTCTTGGTGAAGTTAGGAAAATTCAAGAAAAAAAAAGATCCCGTGGCAACAATCTTGGAAACCGGTTAAAATGATACGACATTCCTCCTGGAATTTAGAATTGGGTACCAAAGTAAGCGGGAGGGCGACAGCTCCCAGGTACTTCTTCGATTTTGATCAGGATGTGGATTCGTGGGTTTACTGGAGGGGAAGTTGTTGGTGATTTGTGGTGTATCTGCGTTATCGCTTGATCCTTAACCAGCAACTACAGCAAAACGCCTGGTAGAAGCGATAGTTTCACGCTCATCCATAATCACCGAGAAATGTCCCTTCTTCCTCAAGAGGATCCAATTTATAACTTTGATCATGCTTCTTCAAAAAACTTCGTGTGCCAGACGGGCGTGAAGTTTCCATTGGCAGACCAGTTGGAGAGCAGTTGATAGAAGTAAAATAAACCAAGTAACGAGCACATAGGTATTCATATATTGATGGATATCTAGTGATGTACTGGTAGTCCATTCTCTTTGGTCTCTCTGTCTTCCATCCTCGGATTTGGCCATTGAAGTTGCACGACTAAAGTTCTTATGGCATGAATTTTACCCTCTTATTCGTGGCGGTTAAGCAGGATTACCGAATATTAAATATCTGGTACGCCGCCTCACACAGCTTTTCTCAGCCCCATGAGCATTCGCAGATTTTTATCACTGTAGCTGCTACGTCAACTGTCCACCGTCCAGAAAGATGTGACTTGAACCACGCCAGCATGTTTCCTGCGACGCCTATCGACTCGAGTTCTGCCAACAGGATCTCCCTCTGGATTTGACCTAAGGCTGGGGAAACATCTAGCACCATCAAAACGGCGACTTTTCTCTGGTCTACTGCATGTCTTATATCAGCCAGCCTGCCAAAGAACTCGGTATGCAGACTGCCGGGGGATGTACGGCTTTGACCCAAAAAAAGAATAGAGCTAGAGAGGGTGATAGTGAGAGAGAAAGGGAGACGGGGGGAGAGTGAGTGAGAGCGAGAGAGAGGAGAGAGAGAGACTGTTTGACTGTTTGACTGTTCATTTATTAATCTGCGCATACATTAGGGCCATTTGGCCCTCTCTACCACGATGGCAGAAAACAAAATTACAAAAATAATCAAAAATAATTCTTCCTTCTACTCAAGTATTAACAATATTTACAACGATTGTTGTAAATCTGTGAGAGAGAGAGAGAGAGAGAGAGAGAGAGAGAGAGAGTGAGAGAGAGTGAGAACGAGAGAAGGGGAGAGAAGAATGAATGATTGAATGATCTATTTATTTCACAACCAGGGAGAATTAGGGTCATTAAGCTCTCTTCCATTCTCCCAGGAAAACAAACATAACTGCATTTCCTCAGCTTTTGTGCTCATATGAATTGTTTTGTAGTGTGCTCGCAGACTCGCTTACAATATGCGAAATAACAGCTAATTCATTAACACATTAATACCAGATAAATTAAATTCGCAAAATGCAAAATAAATTACTTTCACTCCAAATAAATAACTAACACTCACAGTCACACCAGCTGGTTGAGGTGGGTGAAAAACCCCCAGCCAGCCACGAGCCCACTCTCCTACGGACCTCCTCTGGACTCGACGTGCAAAGCGTTGGACAGTGGAGGTCCTGAGACGGTCCCTAAAAATTAACAGAAAGACAAAACAACTCATAGTAACGTATAAATCAATAAAATATAAGCCAATTCGGAAACAACTTAAAAAATAAAATCACTGAGCCCCAGCCTAATCCTATCACTGCCTCCCCGAACTGCCCGGGCCACCCACTCACTCGCTGTCACTCATCCGTCCATCCTTCCATACTGTACACTGAAACACAGATTCATAATCTTAGATGATAAGAGGGGTGAGTACTCAATATTCCTCCCTCTCTTAGTCTAAGGCCTTTACACTATACATACAAAAACTTAATACTTAACAAAACTACAAATACTATCACATGACAATTCAGACAGTGAGAAAGAGGAGGAGGAGAGAGAACACCTGCTGAACCATCCAGCCGACGCATCTCTTCTGTACTTTTTTTGCATCCCACGTCCATGCTGCCCTGACGTTACCTGCCTCCACTCTACGAGCTTCCAACACCTCCATTCAATCCGTCCCACATACTTGCGCCTTATGGCTTGCGAAGTTAGCGCAAGATCCTGGCTGCCAGACACTACCTCAACATCCGGCTGGCAGATACGCCCTTTTCCAGTGACAACCCAGGAGCGCCGCTTCCTCTCAATTTCCCAACCCTAGGATGACAATGCACCAGCAACCTGCAGACCCCGTCATGACGCTTGATGCCTGCCCCCATGATTACACAGACACATCTGTGCCACAAGATTCAGCGATTCGAACTGGTTACGACCCCTGCCTCTGTACACCTCATCCCTGAAGGCAGTGACGGCACACGAACGTTGTGACACACATACGCTCAGACTGTTCTCTCAAACATCGTTTTTCGGACTCACTAGGCCGAAGAGCTCAAACACTTATTGTCAGCCGATACTTAACAAAGCAGGCAAGTAAAAACAAACCGGCGTTAGTTTAATGCTAACTTTGCAGATTTTTGTAATCATCAAACCGTGTCCACCGCTGTAATCGCACGTCTGAAGACAGTCAACTAAATGCTGCCAATTATTACACAACGGTTTATTACTCTCTTGTACAGTTTAACGTAGTCTCACACCTCCGAGTCCCATCCTACTCATTTCAGCATTAAAAAAATACAAGTAAACGATACGAAACATGACCTGACTACAACCACTGATGGGCCATATGCATGAGGGGCTCCGTGTAAATAAGATGGTCAATCGGGTCTAGTTTTTAGTTTTTTTTTAAGCAAGGTAGAAGTTCAAATATCACAGAGATGAAGTTGGAGATTACTTGGAGCCTTCTGAAGTGCAAAAATGGCTATTTAAATACTCATTAGCTGTCGCGAATTTGTTTCATACCAAAAACTTAACTTAAATTTACACTTTCTTCTTTTTTTTTGGTTTAACGTCATCGCAACGTTTGTCAAAGTTATTTTAAAACATCGTCACTGTAAGTCTTGATTTCTGATTGTCTTCATAATATTATTGTTGCACATTATTCCAATTTCACTACATATTTTGTGACATTCTTGCGATAAATATAGCGCTAATTATCATCATCAAAGAAACAAGAAGAATCATTCAGTTGGCCAATAGATTAAAATTTAGTTTAAAGTGCTCACCACATGCCTGGTACTTGTGGTCCAATGTAGTGACTGGTAGGGGCCGGCACGGTTCATTTGCCCAACCAATGGGTTGAGCAGTAAACGTGTTAATCAGGTGAACCAATAGTGCATTCTTCCTGATGAATAAATTTTCATGGATCATCACAGAACCAGCTCCAACTATATGTACCACGGGCCTGTAGGCACGCCGTAACTTAGGACTCACTGGAGTGAGGTGAGAGGAAGTGAAAATTAGAAACTATTACTTATGCTGCATCGTCCCATGAGTTCTTTCGAGTGTTAGGCTTTGGCATTATAATTACTGTTATTTCTCTGTTTTCGGTCTAGACGCAGTCGTACACCTCTGATATTCGTTTGATTTGACCCAGCAACGTAAATAGTCCCTAGGAAACGACGCAAATGCGATAAAATTGCCAAAATTGCGTTTTGTTGATATTTTGAACCTTTTTATACTCATAAACCATGGGTTTCGCCCGATCGGATTGCCGAGCAAACGGGCACAACTAGATACCAAATGAAATTTTAGACTACTTGAAAGGCAGAATATGGACCGGGCGGCGGACGACGGAGGACGGACATTGCAGATTTGGAATCCAGATGCCCTGAAACGTAAAACGTCCAATTTTGATGGCAGAGGGGGGGGGGGTTGTAAAAATGCTCCAGACTGAAAACATATTTGTATTATTCAGTGATAATAATAAACCGAAATTCGTAAGAAGTTTCGATAAATGCGTCTCTCGAACTGGCATTTGCTTGTCCGCACACGTCACCACGTCTAAGACGATTTGTCGGAAAAATGGTGAAATACCCGTTACCTGACAATCATCCATCGTTACCTCATTCGGAATTTTAATGCCTCAGTCGCCGTTCTTTAGGCGCCATACCTCTTAAGAATAAATTGAACGGTACAACGACGGAACGTTCATTGACGACCAGTCATCGAATCGTTCGCAGTCGATACCGCCATCTTCTTTTTTCACGAATAACACGCGCCATTTAATAACACGAAACTCGAAAAGTGGCTTAATCAACGGAACGGAACTAATTGCGACTGAAAATAAAAGAAGGAAAAAAACAACGAAAACGTTCGGTTTTGGAGGTTGTGAGCCCGAACTGTTCACATATTGTGAGTTGGATGTTGGGGGGGGGGGGGATTTGAAGATGTAGATAGTGTTCCTGAAACAGCGAACACTGCCGTTGACCTTGACGAAGAGCTTCACCAAAAGGATGTTGTGGTGGCCCATCCGGAACTGCCTGGGATTGGCTTTCCTTCCCCATTGTTTCCCCAAGTATCTCCTAAAATGCCGCTAACTCGTTAATTAATTGTTTATTACTATGTGCGCAGTTCAACTAAACGGCGAAAATCAAGTACAACTGGCAATGATGAGTATAGTTTTATGGCGAAATAAACGCGCCCTTGTGCTATGGTTGTCCAGGGGCAATTTGAATGGATTCATACCTAACTAGTACATGCAGTGTGGCAGTAAGCTACATTTTCATTTCAAAATATCTAGCGCGATGTGTCATACAAACTTCCTCAGCCACTTACATCTGCAACTTTGACCCTCAAGTTACTAGTCTCTTTACTTCCCTTAGCTCTGCGAAGAAGAGAGGAAAGTTATGTGTTCGACTGAAAACAAATTGTTTAGTTTTGCTCCGATTTCTTAGTTGGAGATAAAAGTCGAAACCATAGAAAGTGGGAACTCTTGACACCTCTGCGTCAAGATCCCAACACAACTTAAAAAATATGAGAATGAACGGTCATGGGAAAGAAGAGGCTCGAAGAGTGAAGTTTCAAAAGAAAGGGGGTTCCACATGCAAGGCCTTCCAAGAGCCCAATGAGGGGAAGGGAGGGGGTTTTGTGACACGATTTAATTCCCTCCCGACGTGACGCTTCCTCACAGTCAAGTGTTGGCTAAAGCATGTTCCATGCTAAAATATCGATACGTCGAAGAAACTTGAATATTTTATTACTGGCCACTATTCAAAGCAAAATATAATTAATTCAAAACGGACCTCATGTTCACCACATGCTGAAAGGCTGATTGCTTCACCTGGTGCATCCACCCAATCCAACGGTCTTGGCCCTTTTCATGTTATGCCGTGGGGAAGTCAGAGAACTGCCCCTTCCAACAAAGGAATTAAGTTCAGGTTAACTTCCAACGACAATGGATTTCCCCTTTTGTACTTTCCCTTGATTTACCTCCTTCTCCAAGACACACTGATCTTCCCAGAGACACTCGTCCCATCTGTGGTCACACCGACATTCCACTCTCAACTCTCGTCCCAGTAACAGCTCGCACTTTCCTTCCGATACAGTTTCGCGCGCCAGTTCAGAGTATTCTCCTTGTGTCGCCATTTTGTACTCGGACTCAGCTCCATCCATTGTACATATTGCACACGTAATACATTCCTCCTAACGCTCACTGAGTTTCTTTTAATTTCGATTAGCAACTCCCCGTCTCGTGCCCCCAACACCTCACAATATTTACTTGCAATTATTATTAGTTACTGAAATGACTTCCAATTTTTCTTCTCGATCTTTGACATTGGTAAATGATAAATGTACTGGTTCTACAAGCTTGAATAGGCCTTCGAGTTTCTGGCTCGCTTATTTTCTTCTGATTAATCATCTCGTAGTATCTGTACATGTTTCAATTATGGTTCAAGCGATTTAAGGGCCATTTTCACCAACCGTGTAAATCCTGTTATAACCCGGTTCACACTCCCTTATCGCTACACTTTGCTAAAACGGGTTTCACCTGCTTTGGTTAAGCTCTAGCCCTGATAAAGTGTAGACTACAAAAGATTGGGCGGTTAGTTGTGATTTTCCTTATCGTATCCTCATACCTGTTCTTTATTACCGTGCTCCGTATATTATTCTCTTCTCTTATTATTTTGAATATTAATTATAATAAACAAAGATGCTGCGTATACGTGCGCAGTTACTGCAGTTGCTTTTCGACTACGATGATAATCTAATACATCAAGAAGCAGCTGTCAGGAGGTAGAAGGACTTCTTCCATTCACCAACCAAGCAACAGGTTTTATACGGTATATCAACTGGCGTGCACGCGATGTTATGTCGCAAGGCTACCACCACTCATCACAATTTGAGGCAACAACGGCCGAGCGTCGGCTGCGTCTTTCCTAACTTTTTGGAGGAACGATCTGAGCTAAGAATACCGTCCACGAATTCCTTGACGTTCCGGGCTGAGGTGGGCGCCCTTGGGTGGTATGCCGGTGGTTCAGTCATGGACTGGGAATTGTAGGGCCCAACTACAGTCTTGCTAAGCCGCTGGGAGAGTGCGCCATAGTATTTCAAGCGGAAATCCTAGCTATAATGATCTGTGCGGAACAGATCCTGACCAAAGGACTCAAGGGCAAGCGGATCTACATATTCTCGGACAGCCAGGCCGCATTAAAGGCCATTGCAGCCTACAGCTTTAGGTCCAGGCTGGCATGGGAATGCCTTCATGCTCTCAAGCAGCTCGGTGCCCACAATAGGCTTTCCCTTATCTGGGTGCCGGCTCACAGGGGGCATGAGGGCAATGAAAAGGCTGACCCCGTTGCGTATAGGGGCACAGAATCCCTACCCATCGAGCCTGAACCCTACGTAGGTATAACGAAGAGTAACCTGAACCGTCTGGTTGCTCGATGGGAGATACAAGAAAACAGCGCCCGTTGGCATCGCCAGCCACGACTAAGACAAGCGAAAAGGCTTGTTACGCCTTCCTGTCCAAGGGCGAAGGCGATGCTGACACTCTCTAGAAGAGATCTGAGAGTCTTGATTAGCTTCATCCCTGGACACTGCCCACTCAGGTATCACCTCAACAAGATAGGCATCTCAGAGGTGATGTAATGCAGACTTTGCAGTGAGGAGGACAAGACGGCGGAGCACATTCTATCTGAATGCCCTGCCTTGACAGTTGAACGCTTCGAATACTTCGCTCAGGGAACTATTGAACCCCAAATCATAGCGGGATCTGCGGTGAAGGACATACTCGGCTACCTAAAGGGGACAGGTATGTACGACGCCTTCTACTAAGAAAGGGCCAGTGTCACAATAGGCCCATATGAGGCTGCAGTGACAAAGGGACTTGTCTCACACGCCCTCGGGGGGGGGGGGGAGACAGAGTACTCCAGGAAAACTTTTTCAGGCGTGATGGGACATTTTATCCGTAGGCGCTGAAAAATTACTGCACAACTCAAAACTGGCGAGGGAGTGCAGGATGTGGCTCAACACTTAGGCAAACTCTAACAGTGTTAATGAGAGGGCGGTCCATCGTACTTCTCTGTCACTGTGGGAGAATATACCTGGAGAATGCATCAGACAGTCTAGAATGCTGAAATAATAAGGCACTCCAAACGCGTTATTTCAGGGGATACAGTTGAGATAAGATGAAACCTTCTGAGGATTGAGAGTAAGGACCTAAGGCAGTGCCAGGGGGAACATCACGGGACACTGCAAAATGAACTAACACACGTTTGCTATGGACATAGTCGACATCCCTTGGAGTAATGGTGTGTCACAGATTAGGAGGCTCCTTACCACTTCCTGGCCCAGTGCCGGAGACTTCAGATTTCCAGTCTTCCCCCAAAGTGAACATCAAAAAGACCTTTGCAGGAACTACCTGCGTATAGCAATCCTTAGAAGGACCTGTGGGACAATTGATTGGCACAAAAGGTCATTAGGGCGCGGTGCTCATCTCGATTTTGGTACAGTCAGAGAGTTTATATACATTTGGTGATTTTGACGTCATATTCATCATGTGACCCATGGGGAGCGGGCTTTCAAAGAATTTGGGTTCAAAGTGGGGACACAAACGGCGACTTTCCTGGATTTTGATATGTCCTGTGAGGGAAGGAGATTCAGGACTTCTAATCGCGAACGCCCAGTAGTATTATCACAGTTTTTTATTAGGCCACGGTGGTCATCTCAACTTTGGGACTGTCAGAGAGCTATATAACCCAAATATTCATGATTTGGCAATATATAACACAATATACACACTTCATTCTACTCTCTATTTATAAGGGATTATGCTTATTTATTTACGAAGCGTGGATAACAATTTAAATTTCTGTTCAAAGGATTCTTCTGTTCATATATTGGCAATCATGCTGCACACATAAATTACTTCACGGCCGTAGTTGCACCTATACTGAGAGCACGAGGTGAAAAGGGCACCCAGTGCGAAAGAAGGGCAGAACGAGTTTAAGAAGTCCGCATGTGGGGAACGCCCGAAACTGACACGACAAGCACACAGGTTGAGAATTTGGTCATATACAACATAATCTAACCATACACTCATCTATAAGAGGATCTGCTTATTTATTTAATAAATATTTATTCAGTTCGCATTTAAAGTTCTGTTCATATGTGACGACGGACGCTACTTAAATGACGGCTATAGCTTCAGATTAATCCCGATCGAAAAAGAAGAAAATACGAAAATCGGGAAACAGCCTAGCGGGACTCAGTGCTTGTTTGCGCATGAAACGCTCATTTCTGACTTGTTCGTCGTGTGTCGTGATTCGCGTCAGCTTCTCCCCTTCACGAAAGCTGTTTTTCACCGGCGACCGTCTGAACTGGCGGATAATTTCGTTTAAAATTGCTAATTTTAACGGGGCCAATACAAATAATATTCCTCGGCGTCGAGCCCGAAGGTTAAAGGAATTCTCATATTCTTGGGAGCCTACATCGGCTGACGCCACAAACGGCTGTCACGTAGCTGGATGCAGCTTTTGAAAATTCATCGCTTTATTAGGACGGAAGGAAGGATAGAATGTGCGAAGGTAAACATTTCAACAAACGAACCCAAACTTTGCCAACGCACGTTTGGTTTTTTCAAATGAACACGCACAAACGCAACTTACGCATTAGCGCGTAGGCCTGATGTGGGTTAAGGTTGACCACGTTGCAGCTTCAAAATGGCGAAGCTGCTGATTTAAATTGTAATTATCGCGTAACGCAATTTGAAACCGCACGAATTACGAGCTGTGCCTCGTTAAGACTGATTTTCTGTGGTCAGTCGAACAATTGGAAGCCTAAATGGAAGAAGAATACGCTTATTTTTAATAGTGTGGTAGTGTACAGTACTATGAACAAACAAATTCTCATAGTAGGGCATGATTAGGCAGGCGTTCTTCGAGGTATAACCACAAAAATAGCAAAATCGTGTGCAGTAATTCTATTGGTTCGTCGTAGCGAGACGTCCAACCCAAAACAATGTCAACCGCCGTGTGAAGCAATTTCACCATTAAATGTGGGAACCAATCATGTGGCAGAGGGTCGGTTCTTGCAAAGATCTTCTTTGGTCTTCACTGAAGGGGGAAGTAGTATCGAAGACCAGAAATCTCAAGTCTCCGGGACTGGGCCAGGATGTGGTAAGGAGACTCGTCGTGTCGATGTCGACTATGCCTATAGCACACGTGTGTTAGTTCATTTTGCAGTGCCCCATCCTCAAACGGTTCACCATATCTCAACTGCGTGCCCAGAAATAAAGCGTTCAGGGCTCCAGAACGTCTGATGCATTATCCTTGCATATTCTCCCACTGTCCTCTTGACTAGTGACCGAGACGTCCGATGGTCCGCCCTCTCATTTCCAGTGTTCCCTTTCTGCTCAAGAACGTTAACACTATTAGAGTTTGCCGAAGGGTTGAGCTGCATCCTGCACAACCTCGCCAGTTTTGAGTTGCAGTAATTTTTCAGCGCTCTACAAGACGCTTGACTATCAGCCACTGCCAAATGTTAGGTCTTTGGCTTCGCCACATACCCCTAAGGAGGTAATATTTTAGAAGGAATTACATATATAAATTAGCACAGGCTCGTGTCATCTTGATTCGCATAGCTACGCCCCTCGTTCGTGAGTAAAATGCCCCATCATGCCTGAAAAATTTTTCCTGGAGCAGCTGGTTTACCACATGCACCAAGATATCCATGCATCAGCTGTTTTACCACATGCACCAAGACATCCATGGATCAGCTGATTTACCACATGCACCAAGACATCCGTGGAGCAGCTGATTTACCACATGCACCAAGACATCCGTGGAGCAGCTGCTTTACCACATGCACCAAGACATCCGTGGAGCAGCTGCTTTACCACATGCACCAAGACATCCGTGGAGCAGCTGCTTTACCACATGCACCAAGACATCCGTGGAGCAGCTGATTTACCACATGCACCAAGACATCCGTGGGGCAGCTGATTTACCACATGCACCAAGACATCCGTGGAGCAGCTGATTTACCACATGCACTAAGACATCCGTGTAGCAGCTGCTTTACCACATGCACCAAAGTGTATCTGCTGCTTTACTCCCTGCCCCAAGATAACCGTGGACCACTTCGTTTATGTGATGATTGTCTTCGTACTTTTTGTTCAGTCTCGCCTCCTTAACGACATGCAGATAACACTCATTTCTTCGGTAGGATCCCGTAAAAAGTTACCTTTTTGATTCCAGGTTTCGCTCCCTGTCGCCTCTTACTCGTGCTCTTCATTTGAGTTTCTACAGTGTCCGGAATTGCCAAATTGGAGTATAAACGCTTGTTGTTTTCAAGTTCTTCAGCGACTCCTGGAACATAGTAACATCTCTGCGTGGAACAAAGCTATGGCTCTTTGTCATCAACTGGTTAGCTGTCAGTATTACGCGTTCCAATATATTTTAGCATTTAAAGTGAAATTGCCACGTACGAGGTGTTTGGCGCAGGCTGAAGTAGTTCGGATCTTGAGCTCGGACCTTTCCGAGATGTGTTTGGCCCAAAGGTTTCGGACCCTTGTTTTCAGGTTGGCCAGGTTTGCCGTGGGGAAGTCTGAGAAGTGCCCATTCAGTCGGCTCCTCCTCCAGACAAAGGAATTAAGTTCGTTTTAACTGCCGAGCGACAACAGACTTTCCAAAATATCCTTCCCTCCACTCGATTTACCTCCTTCTGGAACACATACAGCTACTGTTGAACAACCAAAAATCGCAACTCTCGTGTGTAGCAATGCCATCTCTACATGTTAAACACCCCCACGCACTATTCTGACAGTTGCGTCAATATGGACCATCAGCAACTTGCAATCGTATGACAGGGGGTTTGTAGACTATATCTACCCCTTTCGTCTGAAGCAATCCAACCTTGTAACCAGGGGGTTGGTGGGCTCTACCTAGTTGGATATCGTGCAATCTCCAAAAATAGCCACCCTCGTGTTGGGCCCACAAGAGGGGGAGCTTGAATAAAATAAAAGGGAACTCAGTGACCGTGAGAGAAGGACTGAATTACGCGTGAAATGAATATTGGTTAGAGTTTGATATATTAGGGCGACACAAGGGGACTAAGAATACGCGTGAACTGGTTGCGTAGGAAACTTGTTCGAGGAGAGAATGAGTATAGCTGTGACTGGCCCAAGAGTTGATACAGAAATCTCTGTAGTGAGCACTGGGAGACGAGTGTACCTGGGAAAAGCTGTTTGTGTTGCAGAAGGAAGTAAATCGCGGAGAGGGGATGGATATTTTGGAAAGTCTCTTGTCGCTTAGAAGCTAAAACAAACTTAATTCCTCTGTCTGGAGGAGAAGCCGACTGAATAGGCAGTTCTCGAACTTCCTCACAGTAAACCTGGCCAACCTGAAAACAAGGGTCTGAAGCTGTTGGGCCAGACGCACCTGGGAAAGGCCCAAGCTCAAGGTCCCAACTACTTCAACCTGCGCCGAACACCTCGTATGTGGCAATTACACTTTTACATGCTACAAATTTACTCTAGAAAAACTGGAAACTACGCCCTTGGTTAATTGGTTATACGAAACGTTTAATTCGGCTACTGCAACTGGTAAACCTGAAGGAATAAACGTATATTGGAACGTGTAAGACTAACAGCTTACCTGTTGAAGACGAAGAGGCATAACTTCGTTCAGTGCAGAGCTCTCAACGTGTCCCAGGAGTCGCTGCAGAACTTGAAAACAAGAAGCGTTTAAACTCCAATTAGGCAATTTCAGACACTCCATAAACTCAAACAACCCTTAAGGCCAGAATGGAACTTACGGCTTGCCCTCCTCCCAGGGCAAGGCACCTTACCTTATCTGAGGTTTGGATTGACCCCAGTAAGCCTCGGTAGAGGTCCCCCAAGCTGACGCCCACTACTAAGGGGCCCATCTGCCACGCATCGGGATTTCCGTCCCCTTACACAATATATACACCAAATATCACAAAAATCACATAAACCAGCTGGGTTAACAATTATTTGAAGCCTCAAGTACCCAGATATACATGGATACAGCACCACGCTCAAAATTAGTGAAGGGTGTTGAAGCAATGGACCTAAAGGAAGATCTCACGTCACAAAAATAGGTTAAGTCTTGAGTGAGAAAAATTCATCCGGGTGTGGTATCCCTCAGGGTAGTGTATCCCTGAGACTGATCTACTTTATGGGCAATTACGTTTTTTCGTCGAGTGGTCTGTGCAGGGTGCTTTCCACAGCAGCCGAACGGCGTCTGAAAGAAGGGCAGCACAGATGGTTTGGACGCCTGCCTCAGTCTGAACAACTTCATTCGTAATTCTACAGGAGTGGTGCTCACTTGAAAAGTTTGAGCTGAAATCTCTTCCAGGTTAAGATACTTGAGACTCCAAGTGTTTAAACAGTACAAAAGCACTGATTTTACCAGGACTGTACAAAGAGTACAGTTAAGCTCTTGGCCATGGCTTGGCCTGTCCACAAAGAGAGTGCAGGCATGTACCCCTCTTCAAAGGACATCTGTGATTCGCTTTTACTTGAAACGAAAAGTCCGAATCTTGACTTGGACTTAATGAATTCACAGTGTACTAGATGGAAATGCGTTTCTGCACGGCGCACGTTTCAAAATGCCCTTCTTCCTCAAAATAATTTCCAATTGCTCCTCGTAAGATAGATCCTCCCAATCCTCACTCGTCCTGTCAGCAATCCCACTGGCCTTTTAGCTGTGGAAAATTTCAAACTATTACGCGACGATGACGCGCTCAATAAGAATCTTCCGATCCTACTGAGCGTTTTACGACCTTTCGAGCGACCAGTTCAATCGCTCATTCGACATCTCGCGTTGTGAATTGTCTCGAGACGCGGTTTAACCAGCCGGAGGGAAGCGGAGAAAAAAAAAAGAACAAGCGGATAAACAACTCGTTAAAAAGCCTAATAAATTGCCGATTCCGTTTTGACTTCATTAACTCGGATATTTAAAGACGTCCGACTTTGAAGTTTGATTGTCTGACGAAACGAAAACCCGCCAATTGCCGAGAGCTGTTACTCGGAGGAGTCCCGAAGGAAAGCAGTTAAAGATAATTGAGTCCGCTGGAATAGAAAGATGAACAAATGAAGATACCGACGTTGAACCCCTCCAGCTCAACTGCAATCCTGTTTTCCTCCGGGATTTTAGCTGCGTGAAAAGAAGAGGAAAACACTCCACGGTTTTCATCGCTTTAGTCGCTCGTATGAGCTTAAAAAACTCATATAGAATCCGACCTTAAGGTTCCGGAGTTGATTAAGTTGCCCCAACTTATGTCACGACCCCTTTTGCGTAACCACCTCGTAAGTAAATCATACAACTGTCAACGTACTTTTTTGTTGTTGGAAACATTCACTTTCATGGTTCTGTAACTACGGGAAAATTCCTAAAATCACTGTCCAGAGGAATGACAATTTTTGAATTGTTTAAACTCTGACTGTTCCTAATTCGGGATGATCACAATGGGCTTAAGTCTTATTATGCCACTCCTAATGTCCCAACAGTCCATGTCAAGCTTCCTGCGAAATGCAAAGTATTTCCCGCGAGAGTCTTCTTTGATGTCCACCTTTGGAGAAGTTGGAACGAAGACCAATACTCGCACGGGGCCAGGAGAGTTTCTTCGTGCGTACCACACCACCTGCACCGTGAGTGTCGACTATGCTTATTCAGTACACGAGTTAGTTGATTATGCAGTGTCACGTGATGATTTGGACATTTGTATTAGTGCTGGGCATGGGTTCATGGCTTTGGAGAGGGTACCCAGCCTCGTGGCCTAAACCCCTTTCCTGCCAGCACCAGAATCTCCGGGGGGGAATTTCCAATGGAACCACGGTTCCCACGAGGCCAACCCTTCACGACCAGCAGCACAGAGCCCTAAAGGCCAGTTTTGAGTTGCAGTAATTCTTCAGCGCCTTAGAAGACGCTTTACTATCAGCCACTGCCAAATGTATGGCCCTAAAGGCTCCACACTGCTGGCCGTGGGCAGAAGCCCCTGTGGTACCCATTCTACATCCTACAGACCTGAATGGCAGGCCCCAAGGCCGGAATAGCCAAGAGGCGTTCTTCTGGCACCTTCGCTTTATCTCCATGGGGGTTCCGGGGATTGGGCTTGCCCCCGTACATCCCATGGAGAAGGTTGTCAGGCCGTCTTTCATGGCCTGAACTGCGATACTCTTTCCGACGTGACGACGGTGGACTACTTGATATTCGGGCGTCCCAAATTATTGAATAACCGCTGCGGACTGCAAATACGATGTTTGCTTTTCTTAGTACCACCGAGTAGGAAGGACCAAACACGACGCGAATGCGATGAAACTGCCAAAATTTCGTTTTTAGGCTAATTTTGTGAACCTTTTTTTTACCCACAACAATCATGGCTTTTGTCCGATCGGATTGCCTAGCAGGTGTGCACAACTAGGTACTAAACGGAATTTGTGTGCGAAAGAACGTATTTTTGACACCGCGTTAAAGGGAAAATATGGCCGACGGCGGACGGACATTGCAGATTTGGACTCTCCATTCCTTGAAACACTTTTAATTTTGAGGGGGGGGGGGTGTATAAAAATGTCCTGGCCGTAATAGGTGTATTATTTATAATGAACAATAAACCAAAAGCCAGCAATAACTGCGCGTCGTTGTCAGTCTTTGCGAAGTCGGGTTCAACTGGAGGACCGTACCGTTTTACGGACTCCTGGATGCTGTTGATGTTTAGATAACGGCTAAGATTATTGTGAGGACATTTTCGCTTTCGCCTTTCTCCACGGCATCCCACTCGCAACTCACGTGAGACTGACAGTGAGGTCAAGAACGTTTAACGTAATAAATATGCTCAAAAAAGGTGATGAGTGTTTGCGTTTTTCTTGTGTACGTTTGACGTCAACGCCGGGAGATAACGAAGGTACCATAAAACTAATTGATTTACTCACAATAACTTGTATACCTCAAGTTACGCCGGAGCAATATTTTCGTTAACTCGATTCACACCGAATTCCAGATCGTCTCAAAATTTACTCTCGGGGTTATGTAAGTCGTGTATAATATGTTAAAACTGGGCAACCAGAAGTAGTTGGCTCTTCTCAAAACTTCACATTGTCCTCAGGGCTCGGTCAGCTAACAATGATTTTATGGTTGAGGCTGGTTTTTTGTGTTTTAATTTCTCATCTTGCGAAATTAACCACCTGGCGAGTTTGAAGGAAAATGCGGTACAAACCAACTGACGTATTTAACCAAAAACGATTTTGAAAAAAATGAAAGCTCTCCAAAAGTCTAAAAGCTATGTTTGGCAGTTTTCGCATACCTTCCACTCTTTTAATCAGTGGAATTCAAAGACACACTTAAAATATCCAGCGCGTAGCAACACAACGTTCAACATTTACTGAGAACAAAATGTAGGTACTAGTTAGTTGAGAAAAAATCGTTAGAGCCGTTTTCAAGGACATCATGGCTTATATCTCCATTCGACGAGTATTAGCGAGCGTTAAGGAAACTCTGACTGTGAGGAGTGTATCGGGCATGGTGACTTCAATGCGCGGCTCCACTTCTTTTCTCTCAATGACTCTCCATCATGCACGTCTTGCGCCTCCAGCGCGGAGGAAACAAGAAACCACGTGCTGCTCCACTGTAGTTTCAACAAAAGTGAGCGTTTTGAAACTTGCCACCCAAGTAAATAGTTAGATCAGGTGGGGAAACCAGATTAAGAACTCCTCCCAGACGGTACGGGATTCCTCAGGTGGTCAGGTCTGTTTCCTTATTTGATGACTGTTCTAAAAACCCTCGACGAGGGTTAAATCAGTCATGGAAGTTGCGGTTTCGCTAATATGCAAGAGGCCAGCCTCTGCAGCATTCACCGAACTCAGACCTGCGAAGGTACGGCAGGTACTTGGTCGTTAGCCAGTCTCCCGGTAGAGAGCTGTTGCCCGTGAGTGACTCGGAAGTGACCACCTGAGGAATCCCGTACCGTCGTAGAGGAGTTCTTAATCTGGTTTTACACCTGATCGAACTGTTTACTTGGGTGGAAAGTTTCAAAAGGACAGATCAACTATGACCACGTTTCTTAGCCATTCCCTTCTTCGCGAACTCTGCAAAATGGTTATAGGCTTGCTTTGCAGCAGTCAATGCTGCTAAGTTCGTCTGTCCTCCCAACAACCGTCGCTCACTGTTGTAGAAACTACAATGGAACAGCATGTGGTTTCTTGTTTCCTCCATGCTGGAGGCACAACGACGGAGAGTCTTTGAGGGAAAAGAAGCGGAGCCGTGCATTAAAGTCCAGTGAGGAACTGGCTGATCCAATGGTCTGGCTCAACCCATTTTCTAGAAAGACGTTCACGAATGTTGGGGAAGAACTCATACGTGTAACGACCCTTTGACGAGGATTCCCATCTCGCTTCCCATTTCTCTAACGCCCACTCGTCGATGGCGGCAAGTTTCTGTTCTGTGGTGAGATCCCCACGGAGTTCACCCCAAAGTAGGGGGAAGCTCCCGTTTTACTCTCCACTTATCAACCATGCACTCAACGATCGGGGCCTCCCCACCCCTGGACAGACTGATCGGTCACTCGAATCGTTATACATGGCTCCTGAAAAAGGGAACTACCCACCGACCAGTCATAACCCTCATTGTTTGTTTACACTGGGTGGCAAGCCCCAGTACAGGAATGGCCAAAAGGCCACCTATGCTTCTTTCACTCGTGGATTCCGAGGATTGGGCTTGGCCCTCTACATGTGAGAAGAAGTGATGTCGCACAACTCTGGACTGCTATCGCTAAACTCGAGGCTTATCCTATGGACATGAGCTCACCCGGTTTCCCAAAACGCGCTTCCTTTTCTTCCCACCGTGTACAACAATAACACTCTAACGTGTACTTTACTGGCCAACCGGACCTCGCCAGTAACATATCCTTGATGTGTCTCCAGCAGGAACCCTGTGGGGGGTGAGTTTGTCTTGCCCAGTAGAGGCTAAACCGAGACAGGTGGGTTCTTGATATGCTCGCATAACGGTTCCTCTCCCCACCATATCAAGTTGACACTCTTACAAATCATCTATGGACTGGTTACTCAAAATTGCCATGGCGTACGGAAGAGAAACTCAATAATTTCCAGTACCTTAAACGGTATCAGTTTCTATGTAGCACGAAAACCGATTGAAAACTAATTTTTTTAATGCTCAATGCATCGCACCAGATATTTTTTTTCACACACTTTTTGCTGTTTTCATTCACATACTTTCCAATTGTTAAACTTATTTTTCTTCTGTTAGTGTCATTGATAGAACAACAAAAATTCTTCTTGTTTAACTGGGCTCGAAATACTTACCTCATCAAATAAATAGTATTTTATGGTGTTGAATGGGTTAACAAAATTATTATAGTTGTTTTGGCATTACATAGTATTCACCGATGTATGGCAGTAGGATGTACACGTTCAACTACACCAGACGCCCAGCGACAATAACGATGTTAACGTCCTGTTTTGTAGGGGAGAGGCCCCTCGGTGTTCGCCTCCCCGTTGCTCGCTCCAGAGGGTCCCAAGTCCTTTCGAGTGGCGGCAGGTCGCGACCGCCCGAGTTGAGGGTGGTTAGTTCAGAGGCGGCGGCACGTCCGTAGGAGGGGGAGACGGACGACGGACATTTTCGGACGTCTGCGGCCAAAATGAAGGCGACTAGACGATTTCGCGGGCGGCTGTAGCGTACGGTAATAGCTGTTTAATGGTGGGTAGTAGAGGGGGGGGGGAGTAGCGTCGCGGACGTCGAAAATCCCCTTACGAGATGATGAAGCGATGGTGTGTGGAAGGGGCGGTGGGGTGGTGGAGGGGGAGGAGGAGGTCGACAAATCCTCCGCGGCTCGTTTACCAGGATCGTCGTCCTTCTTCCTCTTTCCTCCTCTTCGACCGTCGGCCGTCCCTTCGACGACAACCCGAAGGGGAGGGGGTCGGGAGTCGACGAGGGGAGGGTTTTCATTTTGAAGGGGGAGGGAAGGGTTTCGTACCTACGGTCGAAGCGGCTCACCTGATAGTCGTCAGTTCGGTCAGTGTCGCTAGTGGCTACGTGCGGATAGTCCGAACGGTTCTCTCGAATTTTGCGGACATTTTCACCGGTGTTTCTACTTCATCATATCTATTAACAACCGTAAGTTAACCGCTTTTGGAATTTTTTCGACAAATTTTGACAAACCATGATTGACTTAAACGTCAAATTAGACTCGCCCGAAAACACGAATACTGACACACTAGTACAAATCAAAGGCCAACAAAATGTATATTCTTTCCCCAACCAATTGTGTACAGTTTACTACCCAACAAACATCACATCGATTGACTTATTAACGAAAATGAGACGACAAACTTTGAAAACCAAATTGAAAAATCTAGTGCGACACATCACACAACTTTCCTTAGCGCCAAGACTATTCACCCGTTTCCTTGGCTTTTGCTACAATTAACTTGTCACTTAGTTAAACATACTCAACATTTTACGTAGCGAGTGGCACTGCCTAAAGTTCCGAAATTCATTGAGTTGCCGCAACATTGTGCAGTTAGTACACGGAGGGACGAGACCGTCAGCATGATTAATTTTTTGAGAAGGATAATACTCATTGTATCAATATTATCCGGCAAGTGAGCGAAATGGTAGTAAGTGGAGGTGGTTGGGGATTCCAGAATTCCTAAGCTTGGTCCTAATTGTATTATGAGCGTTATTAAAATCTTATCGTATTAATTAATGGGCCCATGATAAAAGTGCAAATTATAGTTGCACATGAGCGGGATTTATGAAGAAACGAGCGGTACGTAGCAACACACAACTTTCCGCAATCCCTTCAAGTTCGAACATCAGCGACATATATGGACGCAATATCTTCGTTCAACGCATTTCTACAAAAACATTTATGGAGAACAAAATGTAGGGCCTAGTTAGCTGAGAGTACTCCGTAAGTTCGATCGAAACCGTTAGAGCCGTTTGTGAGAAAATTGGAAAACAGATAAATTAATATAAAACAAATCTCCTTTTCTGAGTTAACTTTGGTTATATCTCCGTCCAACATATATATACAGAAATAATTATGGAGAACGAAATGTTGGTATGGGTGACTAAAAGACACTCCATTAGGATTTATTACATCTGGTGAAGAAGTTATCCTGGAGTTTACGGAAATGTTCGAAAACCCGTTATTTTTGACACATTTCGATGTTTGTCTCTGTTCAATGGACTGTCAGAGGAACATTAATTGAAAACAATATGTAGGTATTAACTATTCAAAAACATCCAGTAAGTTTGGTGAAAATCGTTTGGAGCCGTTTTGCCAAAAAGCGTAAAAAACCTATTTTTGCTTCATAGGCCTATATCTCCGTTAAACGTATTTTCATGGAGATATGTATAGAGAAGAAAAGTTAGGTATTGATCAGTAGAAGATAATTTGAAAGTTTAATCAAAATCGTTATAGCCGTTCTGGAGAAAAATGCGAAAAACACTAGTTTTTGGTACATTTTCGTTCCCCCCACCCCTTTCCATCGGCCGAAATTGCTCATAATTCCATTTTGGTGTCTACAAAAAATAAAGAACAAAACAAAAAAAGAACCAGCTCCGGATCAGCCGTTCTCCCGTAAATCGAACTACAGACACACACGGACCACGCGCCGAAATTAGGTTTTTTAGACTCAGTAGGCCTCAAAAAGATCTGAAGAAAACCAACTTTTTTTCTGACACGATTACTATACTTTCCTTTCCCTTTGGGGTAGCGGAAAGTAATAACGAGCAAAACAAAAAAATGAACCTCCTTAAACAAATGTAGTTACTGACGAGTACTCTTGTTAACTAACAGTTACTATAAAAGCATTTAACTATGCTTTAGGTAGGTAGTCGTTGAAAATGTACTTCTAGTTAACAACAGAAAGTGGTTAGGGTGATTAGGTCCTATTTTGACTCAAGCAGCCAGGAATTGGGTGAACGAGGTAGACGAGGCCCTCACCAGCTGAAACATTGTGTGTGTATTTTCGGACATATTTTTGAAAACGCTTCGACGGTTTTGACGTAAATGTTTTTGTTCTTCTCTTTATCTCCGCATTTCGAATTGGCCGGCACAGCTCAACCCAGTTTACATTTTTTAAGACCTTCATTATTTATTTGACGTTCAAAATGACGAAAACTACTAGACTCACCACCGAAAGGTCTACTCTACGCCATTTTCCCCTTCACACGCTCCCTCGACGAATTACGTGTTTCGTTCTTCTTTTCGGACAAATATGTACATTCTCTCGAAGGGGAAATCAGGCTGACGGCGCATAAAAACTGGATTTACGGGAGCTAATTGGAATTGAACGAAAATATATGACTTGATGAAACTGTTGGCTCCAAGGCCTTCGTAAAATACGACGAGGATTTTGGAATGCGTTGCAAAAAAAAAAAAAAAAAAAAACAACAAACGGATCCTGACTCTCGCCGAGATGAGCGAGGAATCCTGTAGGTCGTTCGGATTCAAATTTTGACCGACGGTTTGGGGTTTTAGTTTATTGCGGTGCTGATTTAACTGGAATGATTACAAAAACGGAATATGCGACGACGGGAATAGGTGAAATAGACTTCTTCAGTTTCTATTTTCCTCGGCCTGTAGGAAGGCAAGGTGTGTACTCGGCTGAAATTTTATTTGTAACCTGCAGGGGACTATAGGACTGTAAGATTCTCAAAAAAAGTTAGGGTGGTATTCCAACAAACGACCGATACGACGAGTGTTAAGTAACGCTCATAAAAAGAATTGAGAGGAGCCCCAGAAATTGCTGACATTTGTAGAACTGTCGTTAATTATCCGGAGCGAAATGCTCACCTGGTCTTTTGCGTGAGAACCATATCTGACAGGAATACCCAGAAGTGGGGAATGTCAGTTGCATAATTTGGCGAAAAAGCTCAATATGAGCGACGCCTGTAATGAACTGTGCTCATATTTAGAGGGCGAAAATGACGACCACGGGGAGCAGATGGCGAATGGCGAGCGATGCAGAAGACTGGATGTCAAATGCTAAATTTTCTGCGTTGGATATAGTTATAGAGTGGTACGAACAATAATCAAAGTGCTGTTCAAAGTGTTTTGACCAGGGTAGACCTGAATAAATCTCTGAGAGGGGGTTTAGTTATGCGCGAACTTGTAATTTGAAAACTTAGATGTACAACGAAAATGTGACTAAAACAGGATATGATTTGGGTATATAAGCGCGAACTAGGTGTCTGTGTAGGCGTGAAACCGATTGTACGGGGAAGGAAGGAGAAATCCGAATTAGATGTCGATGAAAGGTGAAACGACTGTCCATTGGGAGAACTAGAGACGACCAACATCAGCGAGAATTCGTTGGTAAATGAGTTTGGGAGGAGCTGTCTGTTGTGGAGAGGAATCTGAAATTGAGGAGTGGGAAAAGATAGATGGGAAAGTCCGGGACAGGGGAAATCCATTGCCACTTGGAAATATCTGGACATTTCATAGGTAACAAAAGGGTTCGAGGACGAAGGTGTTTGGGGAAACAATGACTTTCTACAGGGCCAGTGAGTACCGTTAAGCCCGAACGTTCTGAGGTCAAAAACCCATCTAACTCGGCATGTGCAGCCTTGCAGCAAAAAAAACGAAGGTGTGAATGGTATTATAATAAGTGATTATTTCCCACTGTTCGTGCACCAACAGGGGTGAGGAAATCCGCACCAATTAATTTAGGCGAGCACGTTAAACGAGGGCCTCGCGTCAAAATGTGAAGTGTCTGTAAATAAATAAATTAAATGTCTTCTTGGCAAGGAACGAATAAATTGGGCAGGTCATACCTTTTTGGATGATGACGTCGAATGAATGTTAAATTCCGTGTGGGGTGACAGCAGTAAGTGATATTGGTATTTGGAAGATGTGTCCAACCAAATGTAAAGGCTATTTGGTCGAGTTGAAAACAAAACCCTGCAAATTATTACGCAACGGTTTATTATTCTCATGAACAGCTTGACCTAGTATTACTGCTCCGAGACCCATTCCCTTCGATTCAGCATCGAAAAATACTAGTAAACCATACGAAACATGACCTGACTACAATGGAACTACAGAAACTAAATATTCCCCCGGCGCCCGAAAACGGCTGTAGGCATTTATGATCCGATGTAGTAGTGTGCGGAGGAAGTGCCGGCCTCATCGGCCCTAACCTTCCTCCGCCCCATCGAGCAAAAAGAGTCGGGGAAATTGGAGGAGACTTCCAGCGAACCCTTGGCAGGTGGCACGACGTTGCGAGTCGAGCGAGTGGGTGGTTTTGATGAGACGGGAGGGAGGAGTATGAACGACAAAACGTTGAATTCCGCTGTAGTTCTTTCAATTAGTAGACTCTAATAATTACTGTAATTTCCCTATACGCAGTTGTACACGTCTGATACTGAGATGGCCGGCACAAATAGATACCAAATGGGATTTTTGTGCGAAAGAACGGATTTTTTAGACTACGTTAAAGGCACAAAATGGCCCGGACCGCGGACGGACATTGCATAATTTGAATCCCCATGTCTTGAAACCTAAAGTATCAAATTTTGAGGGGGGGTTGTAAAAAATTTTTCGTGACCGAAAACATAGGGTTATTATTCAGAATGAATAATAAACCAAAAGGGGATGCCGATCAACTCCTCTTCAGGCTCTCGAGCTCACATGACTGGAGAGTCGAGCACACCAGGCCAGCAAGCGTCCTCACGAAAAGGGGCAATAATCCCGTCCAGTCCAGTCATAAGCCCTCCGCCGCGCCGGCGATGATAGTAGAAGCTCCAAAGGTACCAGGAAAACATAATAAATAAATAAAGAATGGAACCCGGCAGTCCTCTGGTCCAGCATCCAATGCCCCACACTGAGCAGCTACTGGGGTGCGCTCAAACCGTTGGTGCTTGCGTGCTTCAACTGGAGGGTTCCACTGGCTTGAGCTTGCAACCGGAGCGATGTTCGATGCATGACAGGAGCAGTGGGATGAGGGACCCACTGCGCGCCTCTGCACGCCATCACGTCCAGGACCACTTGGGAATGGGGGGATGGCACTGCTCAAGCTGCTCTCTGGGCATGGCGCTTTCAATCAGCTCCTCCATTTCTTCAAAAGGCTCACATTCGACCTCTACCTGTGTGACGGGGAGATTGGCGAGAACGCATCACACGTCCTGTTCCTCTGCCCCCTCTACAATGACGTGCGGGTCCTGGCACGCATTCCACCCCTCAGAGGTGCCTCTGAGCTCCTTTCTAGCAGCATGGGCGGCTCGGCGGCTTAGGATGGAGTCGTGGACTCCCTCTACCGTGGCCGACCCCTCCGCTCCATTGAGTACATCAACCTGGGCTTCACGCATCCCTCCTCCCACAAACCTTTAGCGGTGCATCAACTAGGTGAGTGCTGGTCGATCCCCCCCCCTCGCACCAACGAGCCTGGAGGCCAGAACTGGCCTGGCTTATTACGCTAGGACGCTCTTTAAAAGTCAGATAATCTCTTGGCCGTAACACCCACAATAATTGGAAAATTGCGACATTCTACACTTATTGCTTTTTCTTCGTGTTTCTCGCATGTTCATACACTGCATGGATCGGTTTTCAGTTATTCAAGCAACCATGTGTCCGAATGGCGTTAGGATTCGGATAAACGACGTTCTACTGAACTACCTTTTGTCACAATTTTTATCCGATAATTTCTTAACAGTAAATCTTTTCTAAATGAATTGTTTCAACAGTCTCATGAATTCTCTGACTGCTTGATAATAGTCATGGCGTGAGTAGGAGCCACTCAATAAACTCCTAGACTTTAAGAGGACATTCTACGTGAAGCATGGATTCATATTTTACCAAGTTCAAATAAACTAAGTGATAAAGATATTGGATTAGTAGCTAAAGCTATAAAAATCGCTGAATGTACACGATGGACAAGCAAGTGAAAAAAACGATAGTAATTCCAACATTGTGAGCGGCGTGGCTTCATTCAAGTTTCAGTTGCGGTCTTGAGATGTCCTGTGAAAAGTGATCTCCTCGTTTCTATTAAATTGTCTCGTAAATATTGTCTCCGATGAGCCGAGGGAGATTTACGAGTCGGAAAAAGAGAAACACGACCCGCCGAGATGGCGTGATATGAGTGAGTGGCGTGACGTTTCTCGGTCAATTTCGAAGGGGCCGCTCGCTCCAGAAACGAAGAGTACAGAAAATTCTAATGCAATTCGACAGTTACCCGCAAAGTATAATACGGTCGTCGTTTAGATTGAGACGTTTCGTTGTTTTCGGTCAAATCTCGCGGAGCGCACGCGCTGAATTAATATTTCGCGTCGAAGAAACGCGAGTAAACGTAGATTTCACTTTTAAACCTTTTCCAGTCGTTCTTGCAGCCTTCGAACGAAATAATTTTACTAGAACCGTTAGATAAGTGGATAGTTGAGACCGGCCCAAGAGATGCAACAGTGATGCTGAAGGCCTTCACCTACTTTCAATTAAATTTTGTAACCCGCGAGGTTGCGAAATTTGCAACGCAAAAGTTTGTTCGATTGTTCCTGGTACATTGGTTGAAAATCTTCGAACAGGACTGCGTTCCAAACGTCAAATATTTTTCCCTTCAAAAATCACAACAATTACAAAATTTTCATTTGTCCAAAAATGTCGAGAGCAGCGCAATAAATTATAGTTTTAAGGCAAGTTTTAGGTTTAAGTGCAGTTTATTCGTAATAAATCTTGCTCGTGTGTAGTTTTTTTATTAAAAAATAATCTGGTGCGTAGCAACACCCAACTTTCCGACACTCGTAAGTTCGAACACCAGCTACATACGACGTGTGTTCAGAAAATAACGGGAAATTTAAAATCTGGCGGGTTTGGAGCGTCTAATTGTCAAATTTGTTTTTTATTAGATTGGTATACATCCCCCTGATGTATGATAAAATTTTCAACTGTATTCACTGATTACTTTCTTAGACGTGTTTTTATGAGCTCGGAAATTTCGTTTGATAAACGAAATGGATCAAAGAATTTGTATCAAATTTTGCATAAGAAAAGGAAAAAAAGTGTAATAAAGTGTGTGAAATGTTAACAAAGGCTTATGGTGAGTCTGTTTTGAGTAAAACAAGAGTTTATGAGCGTTTCCAAGACGGCCATGAAGACGTTGAAGATGACGAACGCCCCAGTACATCAACAACCGATGGAAACGTCGAAAAAGTGAAAGCAAAGGTTATGGATGATTGCCGAATCACAATCAGAGAAGTCGCTGATGATGTTGGCATATCGATTGGCTCATGCCATGAAATTTTTTTCGAATGTTTCGGGTATGAAACGCGTGGCAGAAAAAGTTGTTCCAAAATTGTTGAATTTTGAAAAAAAAAAACAAACAAAAAAACAGCGTCGTCGCTTGTTCGTGAATTATTGGCCAAAAACAATACTATACCAATGCCCCAGCCTCCATATTCGCCAAACATGGCCCCCTTGTGATTTTTTCCTATTTCCAAAACTAAAGAGAACTGCAAACGGCCGTCGTTTTACAAGCATAGATGACATTAAAAGCGCATCGCTGGAAGAGCTAATGGCTATCCCAAAAGTCGAGTTTCAAAAGTGTTTCGACAATTGGAAGAAGCGCTGGCACATGTGCATAATACGTAATGGGGACTATTTGAAGGCAACAACATTAATGTCAAATAAATCAATTTTATCTCTCAAAAAAACTAAATTTCCCGTTCTTTTGTGAACACACCACCTACGTATGCGGGCGCTATATCTTCGTTCAACGCATTTTTACAGGAACATTTATGGAGAACAAAATGTAGGGACAAGTTAGCTGAGAGTACTCCGTAAGTTAGATCGAAATCGTTAGTGCCGTTTGTGAGAAAATTGGAATACCGATAAATTAATATTCGACATAACTCCTTTTCTGTGTTAACTTGGGTTATATCTCCGTTCAACATATATATACAGAAATAATTATAGAGAACGAAATGTGGGTATGAGTGACTAAAAGACACTCAATTAGGATTTATCACATACGGTGAAGGAGTTACCCTGGAATTTACGGAAATGGTCGAAAAAACATTATTTTCGACACATTTTAATTTTTATCTCTGTTCAATTGACTTTCAGAGGAACATTTATTGAGAACAATATGTAGGTATTAACTATTCGGATACATCTTGAAAGTTTGGTGATAATCGTTGAAGCCGTTTTGCCAAAAAGCGTAAAAAACCTATTTTTGCTTCAGGGGCCCATATCTCCGTTCACCGTATTTTCAAGGAGATATGTATACAGAAAAAAATTTAGGTATTGATTAGGAGAAGATAATTTGAACGTTTAATCAAAATCGTTGGAGCCGTTATTGAGAAAAATTCGAAAAACCATCGTTTTTGGCACATTTTCTTCCCCATCGATCGAAATCGCCCTTCTTATTTTCGCTAATCTTATTTTGGTGGTGACAAAAAATAACGAACTAAACAAGAAAAGAACCAGCTCAATCGGTTCAGCCGTTCTCCTGGTAGAACGACAGACTCTGTTAATTCGAAAATATAAGGAAGTACAAATTAAAAGTGGACTGTATAGGAAATTGGTAAATGGAAATTAATTTAAAAATACAGGAAAAATAACTGAAACGTAGGCTACATCGAACAAACGAGAATGAGAACCTCTCCTGGTCTGTTGAAATGAATGGCTTCTGAAGTGATGGTCGCAGACAGATGGTGAAAATAGGACGGTGTTACCTGGGTCACTAAAATGCGGCAAATTAGCTCAATCCCACAAATAGCCAAAAAATTGGGAGCTTCGGGGGTCTCATTGAACATAACACAAGTTGGTAAAGCTCGGGAATTGTGACGCCGGCGATCGCAAACGGTAACTGGTCGCGATCAGTAAGGCTGAACCCAAAGAAGACTTGCAGGAGTGGTGGGTTGGCCAAAGGTTGCTGGAGATTGTCGAGGAATGCGAGTTAACCCATTTGAAGCGCGTGAACAGACACGGACAGCTCCAGAACTCTAAACCTAAACATTCACAATGGCGTACGTTGGTTTTTCAATTATGGTGGCATAAGTAGCAGAAGCGAGCTGTTTGAGGCTACTTTGGAGCATTCTACATCGACCTTCACCGGAATGAGCGGTGGGGCCGAGGAAAGTTGTGGGGGTGTGTTTTTATAGGGTAACGTACGAGCACATGCGCTTCTAGGGGCCTGCCTGGCGAAATGAGCTACTTCAACCCCATTATCAGGCGTGATGTAGTCCAGCCAAACGTCGCACGTCTTACGACCTTTTCGTGGCATTTCAAGCGCTGTTGGAAAGCGAATTATTGCCTTAATTTTCTTCAGTCGTCAAGCTCAACAGACTGACGTAAGGATCCTTAAAAACTACATAACTGGAAGCTCGGGCGAGCCGTGCGAAGAATACTGTTTATCGTCCTTCACTTATCCCGTTCGAGGTCAGATCGTTGCAGTGGGAAAATGGGCGCAACTGTTCTAATTTGCATTGGAAAAGACGCCAAGTGAACGTTTAGGATGAAACTTACGACTTGTTAGTTCAGTCGTGGGACGTTTAAATATACGTTTAGCTCCTTCGGGATCGTTACCAGAAGCGTGGCTCACTCCAGCGCCTACTCCGTTGCTTGCGGACTTCATTACAAAAAATATTTCACTGTTTCGGTTGCTTTACAAGGTATCTGGTGCTTAGTAACACACAGCTTTCCTCTTAATATCTTCGTTCGTCGCATTTCCACAAAAAACATTAATCATTCAACGTTAGACAAACCTCATTTTCCGGTCTTTCTTGGGTTATGTTTCCTATAAATGTGTACTTAGAAATAGTTGTGTGAGTGCGGGATGTTAAAATACACTCCATCAGGTTGGTCGTGCTCAATCATGTGGGTTACTCGATGGTTAGCAGCATTGTCTCCTCCGAGGCGAACTTCAAAATGAAGGAGTCTCTTGAGGCTGATTGCTTCCTTCGTTGCTTCACTCATTTGTCGTAAAATATTTGGCACTATTTCGGACTTGGGCTTCGTGTGCGTCAACGGTCTCCGCGTGCGGGCTTCAACCAGCGAAACCTTCGATTAGCCGGACGACGAATGAAAATAAAATTCTAGCGCGCTGCCAAGACCCCGGAGAGTCCATTACCCAGTTCCATCACGTTCTGCATCTGACGACGTCCAGTTCCTTGTTGTGGTTCGCCGAATGTGTCCACAGTCTCATCTAAAACGCGTATTCCTTCACGATTTGACCTTCCGTGCGTTCTTCCGGTTTACCTCTACGCTTTATCGGTTTTCTCGATGTTCGCTTCCGTTCGTTGGCAACTTTTATCTACTTCTTGTCATTTACTTAGGTTCGTTCTGTTTGTCTCGAAACGCAAAGAAGGTCCACTAGTCGGTTCAATAATTAGAGAATTATCGAATAAAGAGAGAGTGAGTGAGAAAGATTGATTGCTTGAATTCGTTTATTTAATTAAACCAGGGGCAGTTAAGGCCCTTCTTCCACTGTCCCTGGAAGCGTTGACCTTTTTATACACTTCTGGTAGTTATGTTCACAAAATCATTGAACCTCCATATTAAAAAAAACAAACAAACGAAACGTAAACATACATAACAACGAAAAAAGAAAAAAATCAAACGTTTCTCGAACCACGCACGTTGCGCATCTTTTTTTATTTTTCGGTTTTCATGTCTCATACTTATTCACTAGGCACTTGCACTATGCTTCTGCCTCAGCGAATTTGAGAATGTATTTTTATATGCTCTCACGCTTTGATCTAGTTTGGAAGAATCAGGATTGTTAAGAGCGAGAGAGAGAGAGAGAGAGAGAGAGAGAGAGAGAGAGAGAGAGAGAGAGAATTTATTCGTCAAAGAAATAACAAGAAAGTTGCAACAACAGATATATGCTTACAGGCACAGCCTATATTCATGGGCTAGAGACGTTCCGACTAGATCACAAGTTAAAATATCTGGTGCGTTGCAACACACAACTTTCCTTAGCTCTACAACAATTCACTTTGTACATGGCTAATTCTATTTAATCAATTCATTTATCACTCAGTTCCTTTGAACTTGGTCAAACAACGCTTTACGGCAGCAGGAAGCGGTAGCGCTTACAGTTCCAGATTTTATTGTGCTGCTCGTACTCATTGCAGGACCAATATTGAGCAATCGGTACACAGATAATTAATGAGGCTGTAAACACGGATTTTTTGAAGGAGGATAGTAATCACTTTTGCAGAGTTATTGGGTAATAATTGTTAGAACTGGTATTAAGCAAAACGGCAGTAGTTGAAATTCAGGAATATCTGGAGTGAGCCCCATTTATCTCATGAGCGTTTTTAAATACTCACCCTATAGGTATTGGGTTGGACTACAGTACCAATTTTCTTTAAAATTCTACTAACATTCCAGCGGAGTTTAAAAGGAAAAAACCACGGCAAAAACGCTTTTCGTCGAAAATTTTGATAATTTATTGTGCCGCTCTCGTCATATTCTCACAAATGGAAATTTTATGGTATGATTATCTTATTACGAGCTATCTATATAAAAAATTTAATCAAAATCGTTAAAGCGGTTTTTGAGGAAAAAAATTTGGTGTTTTGATCACTATGATAACTATAGTTAACTTTCGGTGGATTTGGCCCATACCCTTATTTTTGCGTCCCATGGTAACCTGTAGGCTAGACATCAAGTTTCAACTGATTTGGTACGGTTGTTTTCTCTAGAAACCGCGCTAAAATCGATTTCTTCGAAAATTTTGATAATTTATTGTGCTGCTCTCGTCATTTTCCCACAAATGGGAATTTTATGGTATAATTATCATGTTAAGGGCTACAAACATTAAAATTGTAATCAAAATCGTTAGAGCGGTTTTTGAGAAAAAAAAATTTGTTGTTTTGATCACTATGATAACTATAGTCCACTTTCGGTGGATTTGGTTCAAACGCTTATTTTGGCGTCCCATGGTGACCTGCGGGCGAGATATGAAGTTTGAGCTGATTTGGTACGGTGGTTTTCTCTAAAAATCGTAAACAGACACACATACACACACACACAGACCATTTTCCCAAATAGTGTTTTTCGGACTCAGGAGGGTCTGAAACGTAGAGATCTGAAGAAAACTCAAAATTTTTTTTTAGCCGATTACAAACTTTCCTTTCTACTTCGAAGAGCCAAGGAAAGTAACAAGGAAAGTAAAAAAATTAAATAGTAATACAAATCGGTGCAAATTAAATTGAAAATCTTCAAACATGTGTACCAAAAACGAAACACACATGGTTTGACAAAGATTAAACCTATATACGTATTACCAAGTTAATATATATACAAAAATGCTTTAGAGGACGCATTCTTTGGATCGAGGCTCGTCAGCCAGTAAAAATTAATTTTTGTACGATACGAATTTTGGTGGTAAGACTGACACTTTTTTCGCTTTTCTCGACCGCTCGAACCAGGAAAGAAGTTCCGCGCGATCAGCCAAGAAATTTGACGTCGATTTTGTCATCAAACCTTCACGTTGTACAGTCGTAACCCAATCAGCGCTATAATGCTATGGTATAAATCAATATAAAAAAAATTAAAACTGAGGATCGTTGCGAGGATTTGTAAGAATTGTAAAGTCTCATTTCTCTGACGACTCCTCCAACTCCCTCCGAACAGCGTTTTTTAATTAACGAGCGACAAATTTGAATTAGAATTATCCAGTTCGGCGACGTGAGGCGCCAAATATTTCTGACGTGGTGATTGACACCTCGCAAGTAATTGATTGCGGCACAAAGCTGACTTAACGGGTCTCGACTGCTTTCTCTTCGGTGAGCTCATTCGGTCGGTCCGACTCGGAGGTGTGAACCTCTTCACAGTTACCGTGGGCCCGACAAGTAGGTGAAAATTGCATACGCTCGAGACAGAAAGAGACTTCTTTCCGAAAAGAACGTGTATAGTGTAGGGGGGGCGCGTCTTTCCTCAGCCCTGCACGGATTCAGCGGTTCTAATATCTTTAGCAACTAAAGTACTTTTTCTTTCAGTTTAAATGAACCTGATACGCCTTAAGTTCTGCTAGAAACTGGTTATGTGACTATTTTGTTCTCAGAAGGTTCCTTTCGGAATGATTGCGTAAAAGCTGTGAGGAATGGTAAGTCCTTTGCGTTTCAGAATTTCTGATGTCGCTTCTAGTTGTATTACGAATATTACTAATCCCGCTTATAATTTTCTATTCTGATTTTTCTGCCAACGCTATTGTAATATGAGCGGGATTCATAAAGAAAATCCGAATTAAAATAGATTTTCTTCGAAATTATTTCATTTATTCTTCTCATCATTTTCCAACAAATGAAAATTCAATATTTCCACGGTTATTTGAATCTATCCACACAAAAAATGCATTAAAAATCGTTAGAACGGATTTTAAGAAAATAAATTGGTGTATTGATCACTATGATAGCTATAGTTAGTTTTGGATCGATTTCACTCAGACCCTTAATATAACCCTAAGTAAATATCAAATTTGAGCCGGTTGTGCAGCCGTTCTCTGTCTAAAGGGCGTTTTTCGGAGTCAGAATGACTTGATGAAGAAAACATGATACTTTGTTTTCAACCGATTACGTAACTTTTGTTTCTACTCCGTAAGGCTGAAGAAAGTAAAAAAGTTAGTCAAAGAGTTGGCGGTTCGAATTCCTGAGTTTCGAGGGTTGTTTTTGATCATTTTATAACTTTCGTTGGCGGAAGGCGAAGTTTTGACTGGTTCCATTGTTCCTTCTAGATTAGTAGCAACGGTGGCGATAATATCCTGCAATTTATCGAATGTCGCTATCTGCTAGTTGATGATCTGCGTCAAGCAGCCCTGCCTGAATAGAGCTTTGGCGTGTGTGAGAATGGTAAATTGCACTGGTCTCACTAATTTTCTTCGAAAAGTCGTAAATTGCCAGAAGACGACCAAGTTCTTCAGCAATTCCACCTTGCAATTCGCTTTCGGCCATGCTAAATAATATATATCAATCATACAACAGTGAACAACGAACCTTGAAGGTATTACGGAAGGACGATTCTGAACCAGTAGTGATCGTTCAGGAAAAAACGACAGGTCTGAACAAGGGACAAACTTCTTCCATAACTACCCATTTTGAAAGCCAGAGGATCCCGCGAGGAAGGTAAGAATTACGAATTTCGAGAAAAAGGGAAACCTGATTCGTAAAAAGGACCGAAACCCGACAACCTAAGACTTTGAGAAAAAGCCAAATTCAACTGAGTCGGAACAACGCCCGCAATTTACAACAAAATTGTTATTTATCTAAGCCCGGAGGTAGCATGATATGGCGGACTGTTTGTAAGTTAAAGAATACGTAACGTGGATACGTCACTTGTATGAATAAATTTAAAAAAAATAAACTAAACTTACGACTCGTGCGCAGAGGGTGAGTCAGCATCGAACTACTGAATAATTAAGGGAAGAAAGGGAAAGGAGAGAGAAAAGACTTTTCACAGATCGGAGATGTTGGACCGGCCGAAATGAAAACGTGTTAGTTTTCAAATCTACTGAGTGGGGGTTTCCGATTGATCAGGAGTAGAGTCCACGAATACGAAACCGTTAACGACGGACGTACAACTTCCGGATGTCATTACAATTAGACAAGCCCGCTAGACGCTGATGTCGCGCGAACTGTTACTAAACATCATTCATGAAACTTCTTCTTAAACTCGATTTTTATAGAATATTAGTATTATTGTGATTTTTTTGGAACAACCAGCGAATTCGATGTTTGTCGAATTTTTTGATAATTTGTTTTGCTGCTCGAAGCATTTTCCCACTAATGAAAATGTTACATTCCCGTCCATTTTGTTGGAACTGCTCTCACAAAACAGTTAATCCAAATCCTTTTAGAGGGGAAAAAATGATAGTGGTTCGATCACCATAACTATAATTAGTTTTTCGTCGATTTTGCTCAACTGTAGTTTTCCGTCGCACGTTTAAGTGCAGGCCCAGTATCGAATTTGATCTTTATCACTCTCGCATGCGTGCTCTAGTGCTGTTTACTCAGAACATTGAAGGTGAGGATCTGAAGAAAACTCGCGTTTATTTTTCAGTCAATGTAAAAGTCGTAGGACTGAAGATTGATTCATCGAGGAAATTGAAAAACACGCTGATCTTCATTAACTGTACGTTTGATGTAAAGTTCATTGCTTTCAAGTTATGCGGATTGTGGGAGCATCGTGAGGTTAATGATTGACACCGCTCACTGATCAATCACTTAATTCGCCTTTTTGCTTACAAAATTACATAGCAACATAATTACCGAACGAGGACGGTACTGTATTAATTCAAATGGCACGTCTACATGACATAATATTGATTGCCCGTGTCAACTCAAGCTTAGTGGGGTGCTGTCGGTGTGCGATTTATCTTGCGTATTTTATGTGAACTGGTTGAGACTTCTCAAATTCATTCCACATCTTTTCATTCTTGCCGAGATTTCTTCGTGCTTTCGTTAAAATGAGGCAATGAGAATGAAACGCGTTGTGAGCTGCGCGCGTCTTTTAATTTGTGTTGCTAGAACTATAATTATTGTTCCTGACACACCTGAAGCCATATTCAGAAGTTACAACGTACCTATGTCAGTTTCATTTAGCGTTTGATATTCGTTTTACCTTGACGTCCCGGACCCCGGCGACTAGATCTCTCCTCTCATTGTGAAGATGATGCAGGCGCCTTCGCACTTGACGGAGTGAATCAAGTTCCCAGGGAGTGAATTATTATCCTCGTCAAATACGAGATAAGAGATCCGGCGGATTTCCCGTTCGGAAACAGAAACGATTCGCACGGCGGGTTCGTTAATTGCGGCTTGGCGCTGCCTTGAACTTGAAAATTCCCATTCAACCCGCCTCACTTCTCGTTCGAAGAGTCATTTTATGAATGAAAATTACGCGGAATTGCTCGGTTCTTTCTTATTCCGTCGAAACGAGGGATACGAAGTCGTGATTTGATTAATGCGCTGATTGTTCGGCATGAATTCAAAAATAACTTCTTGGTTCACCGTTAACAAATCTTGAGGATTCTGTTAAATTACTGTATTCTGAGGTTGATCATTCTCCTCCCTTCCCATCCGAACTGCATTTCGAGCGCAAGACCTTCGGTATCCAAATAACTGACATTTTAACATTCAGCAGGCGGAATTGAGTCAGGAGAGTTTCTTTCTGCTTTGATGGTTCTCAGTCATGGGAAAAGTAATAGTGACAAACTGAGTCAACCAAAAACTATTCCTTAACGAATAGCTGAAAAAAATGCCGTCCAACAACATCACTTTTTTTTAATAACGGAAAAAGCGAATCGACGTACTGTCTCATGTTTCCCCAATTCAACTAGAGAACTATTTTTGCGGGCACAACACAGAAGAAACCAAACACACACAAACACGCTTTTGGCAGCATTTTCAATTCATCGAACCGAAATTTCCTCATAATATTGACCGGCTTGAGTTTGTTGTTCCGTATTTGTTGAGGCCGAAGACGGCTTAAAGCTCACTTGACGGATCCATCAATACCCCCAAGGTCGAGGCAACCGATATTTTCATCTATTCGTAACATTAGCCCGGCAAGGAATCACTCTGCAAGATTGTGGTCGTAATGACACGTTAGCGCGAAGTTGCAAATAAACTAAGCGCCTCTAACATATTTATGCTCTCCACTCCAATTGGTTTATCTGTCTTCCCGCTGGAGTTGGGGGGGATCCTCCTCGAGGTATTTACCTACGAGAATAACATTTTAGCGTGTAGCGATCTTCTAATTTTAACGAGTTAGTTGCGTGACGCGATGAGCCGTCGCGTGAGCCTTCTGACCCGCTCCTTCTCAACAGTTGATTATCTTGTGTGAGCTTTTCATTTATTTGATAACTTCCACCCCTCGTAATGAGAACCCCTTCGCCCATTTCTGCGTCACCGCTTGCGGGAATGCGATCGACAGAAAAAAGTCAGGATTTGCGTTATGCATGATCCGTGACCTGAAATTTTGCGTCGTAGTGTCAGTGGATATTTCGTAGTAGTTCTACATTCTTAAAATACGTAGCTGATTACTTTCGTTTTTTTGTTAACCTTGACCTCCTCGTTACGATTTCCGATACAGATCTCGCAGCGCCAATTAAAAATGAAACAACACGCCTGAACTTTTAAGCAAATGAACCGATTTGCCATTGATACGTCCAAGGTCAACCGTTTGGTTTTAGTAACTCATTTGTCAGCACAGAATATCGGTAGAAACGTTATGCTGCACTTTGCCCAAGCAAGCAATTAGAACAGAACCACAATCAATCAAGGAAAGTGGGAGTACAGATTTCTGTGACGACCTCAACAATTTTCTTAAAAAGTAACGATAAAACTTGTCTTACTACAACCATTATCAACATCTACTAACTAAAGCACTAGTATGGTGTATAAAACCTACCTGATAACACAATGGATAATCGTCAAGCGTTTCGCTGACTGGTGAAGAAATGTTCCTGATGAGCAGCATTCGACGAATTTTCATGAATCATCGCAAAACTTTGCCATTGCCT
Organism: Pachypeltis micranthus; assembly: GCA_020466155.1. Classification (NCBI taxonomy): domain Eukaryota; kingdom Metazoa; phylum Arthropoda; class Insecta; order Hemiptera; family Miridae; genus Pachypeltis; species Pachypeltis micranthus. The sequence continues at coordinate 12,332,927 of CM035774.1, read as the reverse complement.
CAGAGGGGGTCGGTCGAAAACAGTTCTCATTGAAATCTGGCTGAAAAATATATAACAATGAGACACGAAATTCAATTTCTTTTAAATTCACGAATTTCTGTAGATATTGGTGCTGTCTGTAATGCCTGTTTGGTCGAAAGCTACGTGGAAATATACTCAAACAACCCTAGTCACGGTTGTTCGTGAGGAATATACCAAAAAATTGAAACTCAAGCGGTCAATTCGCTGGCAGCCTCAACCGGTTAGAATTCAAAATATCTGGTGCGTAGCAACACACGACTTTCCGCCACCCCTTTAAGTTCGAACACCCCCTACATAGGCGGGCGCTATATCTTCGTTCAACGCATTTTTACAGGAACATTTATGGAGAACAAAATGTAGGGACTAGTTAGCTGAGAGTACTCCGAAAGTTTGATCGAAATCGTTAGAGCCGTTTTTAAGAAAATTGGAATACCGATAAATATAAATAATAAATATTCTACCAATCTCCTTTTCTGAGTGAACTTGACTTATATCTCCGTTCAACATATATATACAGAAATAATTATGGAGAACGAAATGTGGGTATGGGTGACTCAAAGACACTTTATTAAGATTTATGACATCTGGGGAATAAGTTACCCTGAAATTCACGGAAATGTTCGAAAAAACGTTATTTTCGACACATTTTGATTTTTATCTCTGTTCAATGGACCGTCACAGAAACATTTATTGAGAACAATATGTAGGTATTAACTATTCGAAAACATCCTGTGAGTTTAGTGAAAACCGCTGGAGCCGTTTTGCCAAAAAGCGTAAAAAACCTATTTTCGCTTCATGGGCCTATATCTACGTTCACCGTATTTTCATGGAGATATGTATGCAGAAGAAAAGTTAGGTATTGATCAGTAAAAGATAGTTTGAAAGTTTAATCAAAATCGTTAGAGCCGTTTTTGAGAAAAATGCGAAAAACCCTAGTTTTTGGTACGTTTTCGTCCCCCCACCCCCCTTCCCATCGGCCGAAATCGTCCATAACCTTATTTTGGTGTCTACAAAAAAATAACAAACAAAACATAAAATAAACCAGCTCAATCGGATGAGCCGTTCTCCCACAAATCGAACTACAGACACACACACACATACACACGGACCACGCGCCGAAATTAGGTTTTTTAGACTCAGTAGGCCTCAAAACGTAAAGATCTGAAGAAAACCCAAATTTTTTTTTGGTCCGATTACTATACTTTCCTTTCCCTTTGGGGTAGCGGAAAGTAAAAATACCCTGAAGCGGACCAAGAGACATTTTTAGTATTGGATTCGTTAGGAGAAACACTTGAACAACGATAAAACGGCATTTGAGACGTTAATATTTACGAATACGCATTATCTATTTTTGAACCAGTTATGTGTCCTCAAGTGTTTCTCAGATTTGAGTATAATTGTGGACGTTGGAGAAGTATATGAGAAGAACCAAACACTACCGTTCATGTGATATCAAAACGAAAGCCATAAGGGACCATTCTAATAACCTGCACACCCTCCGAACTTTCTATAAAATTGAATGGAAATGATAGGAGTTGTCGAACTCTTCATATTTGCTTATGGGGTGGCGTAATTATCAAACTGCGATAATATTCATTGGAGCATTCAACGATATAACACTCACAACTTCCTAAAACATCATAAATTGGTTTATCAGTTGTGTGTTATTAATCTCCTAAGGGGAGTTTCAAAATCGGTGAATTCTGTTATGATCGCGGGCAGTCCTATTCCATTTTAGTAGTATTGATCTAAAATACCTGTGAATTGCGGCTGCTAGATCAACACATCATCGAAAAAATTGGTTTTTATAGATCGCAATCAAATAATTAACTCAATATCATCAGCTCATACACGAAACCTTCCCTTTCTAACCTTAAATCAATCAAATCACGATCTTGCGTGCCCTACAGAAACCTGAACGCCAATCAGACGACGAAGCGGGCGATAGTCGTGGGAGGGGGAATATTTCGTTGAGTAGAGATGCGCGCCGTTCCTTCATCAATCGACGATCAGGGAACTGTCGCGAAGTCAGGAGCTGTGATTTTAGAACCGATTCTCGCCTGAGTTAAAAGGTATTCGTCAGTTCAGAAATTATTGGTAAACTTTGATAATGGTTTAATGCAAAAAAGTACGTCAAATATCTTATTCATTAACTGACTCTACAATGGTGATCAAAATTTGTCACCAATCGACGATATACGTAGGTAACTTGAAAGCCGTTCTGACTTCGGTCATTTCCCGATGTGTTCAGTTCTGCCAAAATATAGTTAGAGTTTACAATGAACCCATGGTACTTACGTTAGCCGAGCGCTTAGTGAGAAGTCTCCGGAAATGTGAGCGCGTGTCACCAACTGGGATTTCAGGCAGCATTCACGTTTTTGTAATCGTGTTTCTGATGAAAGGTGAAATTCGTGTCAATTACTAGTAAAAAAAAAAAAAAAAAAGATCGTTAGGATATAACTCGTTTTCTAGAAATTTAAGTGAGGTGAATGGCGACGGAAGCGACGGGTAGTTATCGATCGATAGTCGCTTCGGGAGAAATTTCAATTCCTTCGCTCGTCATTACGGTTTCATCCGCGACTATATCTACTCTGTGAAATGCTTCCAGTTCACGATCGTTCCTCGCATCTTCGTCTCACAAGCGGTTGGAACCTCGTTGGACCGAGAAGTTTATCATTATTATTGCGAGCACTATTGCGCGGATAGAAATTATAACGGAAGTTTTAACGCAACGAACACTTGGTAGTAACGCGTTAACGCTCGTTTAAGAAAAACCGATGTTTCTGATGACAATAAGGAAGCTTGTCTCCATCAGCGCTTTACAGGTACTTTGTAGACTCGTATTACTTAAAACGGCTTTTCGACGATTGACGAAAGTTCAATGTGACGGAAGTTCAAGTTCGATTTTCATGACGTACAATGAAAAACATTTAAGTCAAAGTTACAAATTGTTCGGTTTCTGGGATCAATTTAGAACCTCCCTTTAATTCGTATCTCTGCTCAATGAAATTCCCCTGTCAACCTCCCGTCAACTTCTTCACCTTCTTTGTCGTCAGTGTGTCGGATACAGGAAGGAGATAAGGTTATAATGCAAAGTTAAACGTTACAGTTGTCTGTAATTGTGTTTACCAACACACAAATCTTCTCCGCGTCTTGGTATGAATGTTTCGTCACATTATAATGTTGGCTTAATAATGATTTGAGTTAATATGTTCTTCTGGGAATGGAGTAAACATCAAACAGGCTCATGTCCCAAATTTATTCCTTTGTACTAAAACAAGTTCTGATACCATCCAGTAATTGATATAACTACCGTCATTCAATACCATTATGTTCTTTTATCGCTGGAAATCAGAAATGTACGAGAGCATAACGGACACATATGATACGCATTACCCTTAATCTTCGGGGAAGAAAGCGATTGTTAGTGATGTTCAAATTCGTTATACTCGACTCGAGTAACTCGAGTGCACATTTACAAAATAACATCGGTTTGTGTGACATAAGATGGAGAATGATGAAAATACATGCTAAAAATAATCTCAAATACTCTCCGCACGAAAAATACAGAAAGCCTGTACACCATTCTGTTTGGAGTGCCGAAATTTCAGCCTTATGAAGGAAAGCGTAATGTCCGATACTTCTGGCCATTAAAAATCAAGAAATTATTTGATGCGTTCGGTTCTGTTCAAAGTTCAGACACACCATTAAAAAATATCCCGTGAAATCCTGACGTTTGCGATAAGGAGGAACATAATTTCTTCGCACTACTACACGACATCCTTCGATAATTCCATTCTCTTCATAATTCCGTTGAGAGCGCACATAATTATGTTAATTTCCCACCGAGCGCGGATTGAAATATCACGATGAGCGTTGTTTTTTTTATTCACCGCCGTGTTGTTGATTGTCGAGACGGAGCAGATGCAGTCACGAGCAGACGTTCACGAAGTCGGGCGCTAATCTGGAGATCACGAGAGACCGAGTGGCCGATGAGCCGGTTGTTTATCTCGCGTGCGAAGTTGATTGTAGTTGGATTGTCTTACAGTTTTGAAGAAAAAAACTAAAGTAAAATTACTTTTTCATCCGAACGTTTGATAATTTATCGTTCTGCACGCGTCATGTCCAAACAAATGAAATTGTGTGGTACTGTTATACTGTTGAAGTTGTTTTCGAGGAAAAGGGAATGTTTTGATCACTGTTTATTACTTTCCGCTACCCGAAGGGAAGGAAACTATAGTAATCGGCCAAAAAAAAAAATTGGGTTTTCTTCAGATCTTTACGTTTTGAGGCCTACTGAGTCTAAACAACTAATTTCGGTGCGTGGTCCGTGTGTGTGTAGTTCGATTTGCGGGAGATCGGCTGATCCGATTGAGCTGGTTCTTTTTTTGTTTTGTTTGTTATTTTTTGTAGACACCAAAATAAGGTTATGGACGATTTCGGCCGATGGGAAGGGGGGAGGGGAACAAAAATGTACCAAAAACTAGGGGTTTTCGCATTTTTCTCGAAAACGGCTCTAACGATTTTGATTAAACTTTCAAATTATCTTCTCCCAATCAATACATAACTTTTCTTCTCCATACCTATCCCCATGAAAATACGGTGAAGGGCCCATGAAGCAAAAATAGGTTTTTTCCGCTTTTTGGCAAAACGACTTCAGCGATTTTCACCAAACTCTCAGGATGTTTTTGAATAGTTAATACCTACATATTGTTTTCAATAAATGTTCCTCGGACAGTCCGTAAACATGAACAGAGATAATAAACAAAATTTGTCGAAAATAATGTTTTTTCGAACATTGCTGTAAATTCTGGGGTAACTGCTTCACCAGATGTGATCAATCTTACAGAGCGTCTCCTAGTCACCCATACCCACATTTCGCTCTCCGTAACTATTTCTGTATATATATGTTGAACGGAGATATAAGCCAAGTTAACTCAGAAAAGGAGATTTGTCTTATATTAATTTATCGGTGTTTTCAAATAGTTAATACCTACATATTCTTTTCAATAAATGTTCCTGTGACGGTCCATTGAACAGAGATAAAAATCAAAATGTGTCAAAAATAACGTTTTTTGTAACATTTCCGTAAATTCCAGGGTAATTTCTTCACCAGATGTAATAAATTCTAATGGAGTGTCCTTCAGTCACCCATACCAACATTTCGTTCCGTATAATGTTTTCTGTATATATATGTTGAACGGAGATATAAGCCAAGTTAACTCAGAAAAGGAGATTTGTCGAATATTAATTTATCGGGATTCCAATTTTCTCAAAAACGGCTCTAACGATTTCGATCAAACTTTCGTAGTACTCTCAGGTCTCTCAGTTGTTCTCTATACATGTTTCTGTAGAAATGCGTTGAACGAAGATATAGCGCCCGCCTATGTAGGTGGTGTTCAAAATTACGGGGATGGCGGAAGTGTTGTTGCTACGCACCAGATGTTTTTGAGTAAGGGTTAGAGTTGTCAGTTTGAGTTATTTTGAGCCGTTTTTGCTCGTACCACCATTTTGACGTTCCATATTGATTTTTTGGCTTAATTCGGTCGAGTCATTATTTTTCAATCGCGTTCACAGATAAGCACATGCACATACCATTTTCCAAATAGTGTTTTTAGGACTCATAACGTGAAGAATTGAGGAAAGCCCAGAGAATTTTTTTTTTGGTAGTTTTCGAGGTGTGGCGTGTGTTATCAATTTTGTTCTTTTGTTGTTTCGCCCGTTATTTTTTGGAGGCCAGGAAATGAAGAACGAGTAGTTCTCATCAAGTGGAAGGAGTGATGCACGTAAAAAGTGTAGATGCTTAACCTAGCGAAATTTCGCGTTGATGATCTCATACTCCGTAATGCGGATTTTAAGTGGATTTCGAAGGTGTTCGTCTTGTCAGTACAAAGACAAGATGAAAGCTCGCTCTTCTGAAACGTCTGATTGGTAATTCACCTGAACCGTGCGAAATTTGAGTTGAGGCGAAGTCAACGATGCTACCGCCGAATCACGACTTATTTCTCAACAATTTCTTCCTTGAAGGTCAAAAACCGTGAAATCGCCGTTGATTTCAAACGCAGGAATTCCTTTAGGGAGGGAGTGTTTTCGCGCATAATTCGGAACAAGGACGGAAAATAAAAAGTTCGGGTGCGAAGAATCGACGGATTCTCGAAACTCATCCAAGACGAAGGGCAGGAATTGAGAGGTTGATGACGGGCTTACGCGGATGTCGTCATCGAGAGAAAGCTTTCCGAGACATTAGCGCGACTGGTAGGAATGAATTTGGCGAATCAGTAACACGATAAACGATCTAGATGTGTGTCAAGACCGCTTGTTTTCAACTTCGTTAGTTGTTTAGAATCTTAATAAGAGTCATCTTTCCTAACGCATCGCAGTTGGTTTGAAAACACACCAAATAGGCCAACATCTACTTCAGCCTCGGAAGACGTCGAAGGCCAGTGGTTTCATCGAGAACGTCTCACACGAAAAACGAAGGTTCGAACTTAATTTTTGGGAACGTTTGTCATTACGTGAAAGTTCTGTGAATCTCGTTTCACGCATTAGTCGCGACGTAACTCTAAGCGGTTTGAAATCTTGTCACTGGAAGGAAAAATGTTGAACCGAAATATTTTGAGTTTGTTTCATTGCTCCATTGGATGGAGTCGAAGCCGAATCGCATCAGACAATGCTTCGACACTTACAGATTGTCTTGCCAAATTTTCTGGTTGAATTCAGGGAATCACATCGGGCAATTAAAATCTCCGGTTCGTTTGGTTCACTCTCGTTAAATGAAGATAATGTGCGTTTATATTTAACTTTCCCTCGAACATTTGTGAAGTAGAGGGACTTTGTGTGACGCGTCGTGCAAAATAATTTCGCCGTAGAAACCTCCGTTTCACGTTCAGAAGTTTCTTCGAACTCTTTATAAACCCAGGGAAGTCGTTATCGAACTTGAAAATATGGGATATTCTAGTCGTAACGACCGATACCTTGCGGAACGTTTGAAATGAGTCAGAAGGTCTTTGAATTCTCGAAGTCCTCCATCGTCTAATTTTGTTTTGTTGCTCTTTGCGGCTTTCGTGAACTTACACGAGTCCGAATGCGGTGGGCGGTTAGTATGATCAAGGATCTTAGGCCTCATCCGACGGAACTGACACGCGAAGGCGTGATTTTTGGAAGGAACAATTGCACAACGTACGCGGATATGACGCAGAAAACTGTTTCTCGCCGATCTAACTCTTCGACATTCTATTTCGAACGCTTTATAACGGCGCATTTTTTTGGATCTGGAGTCAGTATTTTTGACGACAAAATATATCTATTATTAAAACTTTAATATCACCGGTGAAGGTGACAGTCGTAAAATTTTCCAATCATAATTGTGATTTTTCCTTTGACGACTCACTCCAAAATTATTCAGGCACAAACGGTTCTCAACAACTACAAGACAGCCCTCATCAATTGCTTTGTTTTTCTGAGTTTAATAATGAAATAATGATGGAAAAAACCGACTAGGCGAGCGAAAAATGAGTCTTCACTCTCCAGTTTCATAGTGCTTTTAGAAGATGTCAACGAATATTTTCACTGTGTGAGCTTTTTAAATTAGACGACGAAAGTAGTAGATTCGTTAACACAATCATACATTTAATTTTGAATTGTATCAAATTCGAACACTGTAATGGTTTGCAGCGGGCTGCCAATGGTGGCAACACTGTTGCCGCCAACCGTGCAGATCGCTTATGAATCTCTTCCTTTTTTTAAGCCAGGGAACAAGTTGTTAAAGTGCCTTTATATTGTGTGAAGTAAGGTAAGCGATTAGAGGTTGGTGTTTCATTTTCCCCATTGCCCCTTTATTGTCATTTCCTACAATCCGAGCATAGGTTATTTGTTTCATTCTAAAAGGAGTTAATTTCATTTCTATTTTTTCCTGATTAAATTCAAGTGGGTCCTATTTGGTTTATAATTTCATTTCCCAGTACTTTCCGGAGAGGCATGTTTTATTTATTTACATCAAGTGAGTATAATTGAGTGTATTTAATTTGTTCGTTTTTTTTGGGCTCGGACACGACTTTCACTCGTGTCGTTCACTGTAAAAGAATTCCCCAAGTACATCACAACACCTATAATAATCATCGTACAAGTACAACGATATTAAATTTCGTCACCCCGTCCAATCGATGGAATTGCTTACTGCACAGCCACAGAAACTAATCTATTATTTTTTGTCTCTTAAAATTCCCTATCTTCCTCCTGACCATGACTATTTTTTATTTAATCTTGAAAATATCCTAAAATCCTAACGAGGTTGATGAAGAGGCAACCAGTTGTAAACGACAATCGTTGGATGCCGAAACCAGATCAAGAGTGGTGATCAAAAGACAAAACGTTATTAAGGCTTGGGTGATACCAATGGTTGAGTAGAATCAATCATTTAATAGTTCCATGTTGATCTGCTGACAAGTTTTGTAGTCACTGTTGAGCACATGAGAGGGGGAGCTTGAGGATCGAAATAAAAATGAAACTCAGAGAGCGTGAGGAGGACTGTATTATATGTGCAGAATTGAGTTGAGTTGGTGTACGAATAGGCGACACAAGAGTAGGACTCGGAACGCGTGAACTGGCGCGGGAAACTGTATCGGAAGAAAAAGGGCGAGCTGTGTTACAGGGACGAGAGTTGATAGCGGAATCACTGTGTGACCACTGAGAGACGAGTGTCTCCGGGAAGAGCATTGTGTTTTGGAGAAGGAGGTAAATCGAGGTGAAGTACAAAAGGGGAAATCCGTTGTCGTTGAAAGTTGACCTGAACTTAATCCCTTCGTTAGTTCAGAAGCCGACGACTGAAGGGACAGTTCTCGCACTTCCCCATGGCACCGCATGAAAAGGGCTGAAACCGTTGGGTTGGGCAGACGCACCAGGTAAAGGACATGCGCTAAAAAGCCTCGTTATAGATTTTATTGCAACAAGTTGTAATTAGAGGTCATTAACATGAATGAAGGTTGAGCTGTTTTGAAGACAAAGTACGCTCAAGTACTTGCTATTTATATGTCTGTTCATTGTGCTTTCACCAGTTAAAGTCTCACCAAAGAATCTAAGCTTCTAACCCGAATTTCTAGTTGAATGCAGTCTGTTTGTCATCTTGCGACTTTTTTTCAGCCTCACCTACAATTTTTCTGGTGGCAAACAGTTTTAGTTAGAGAAGGAGAACAAAAACCGAAGAAATGAGACTTGGAGCTTAGAATGTATTTGAACTACAAGCGAGAACTCTTAGTATTTGAACGCTGGGGAAACTGCTGAGCTTGGAGTTTACTCCTACAGTACAGTTTCATTGACGTGCAATAGTGAACTCCTTAACGCAGTAGCTTCATCACACTCCTCACAATTTGAAATTTTCCTACGTTCCGTGAATCCATTACTGACCACTTCACAGCGCAACATTCAATTTTGCGTAATAATTGCTCCGTTAAATTCACAGGTTTAAATTTTATGATTTTATGACTCAATACGATTGCTCCACTTCGGCGATTTGCTATTTATTCTTCCTCTGTTCAGATGATCCGAACGCTTTGTGAGACGTTGTATAGGTCAATTCCAGGACGTGCTATTACACCTAATCGCCAACTCGTATTTGTGGAAAATCTGTAATTTTGGGTCATCACGCGCGCGTGGGTAGGAAAGAAAAGGGAAAATGTCAGGGCTCTCTCAACAAAGAAGATAATTGACAACCGTTTTTTATTGACCCAAACATATTGTTTGACTACGAGCGTAATTGCGGCTTATGTCGACAAAAGAGATCTCGACTTGTTCAACCTGACCAGTTCCTCTGGCGTCGAGGTCGGTCCCGGAGAGGGCTCGGAATACCCCGCCCTCGACTCCCTATAGGTTCAAGGCAGTTCGAAAGTACCCGAACGAGAGTCACAGTTGGTCTTTTTCGCTACTGTAAAACGCGTACCGTTCCCCCTCAAATCGTGCTGAGTCAAGCTGATCTTTTGTCGCCCGCAAGGACGCAGGGGGTTGTCGGCTCTTGGCGAAAAGGAACCGAGTGAAGAAAAAAAAGAAAAAAGAGGGCTCTCAGCTTATCAACGAGGCTGACAATGAATACGGAATGGAGGAGCCCGCATGTCAATTTTCACGTAACTTTCGTCGTTAGCGCAACTGTCGACGCGAAAAATGCGGCATTTTTCAATGTTTTTACTTTTCCGGGTCACGGCCAGGCCAGAAGCAAAAACGAGGCGATGCCGCAATTATTACATCCTTCGTATGGCTATGCGGAAGGAGAGAACCTGAGGTGAGAACCCGCTTGCGTTCGAGGTGCCACTTGTTAACGACATCCGTAGACGTAATTTGCACTCATAACTCGTCATATCTAATTAAGTACGGAGTCATTTCTTTCTTGCGACGAGCGCTATTGTAATTAATGGACAATAAACTAGGAAATCGTAAACTAAACGCCTGAAGGAAGAAAATTGATATAGAAGCACTAGAACCAGACACACAAACAACGCGAAATCGATGGAAGTAATGTGCTGCAGTAAACAAAATACGAGTGGTGATAATATTATTAGTGTGATGAAATGTTCATAGAGCCAGCTGAATCAACAATGCCGAGAAAAAAAAGTTTAGGGCTGGCTTATGGAATGTAAATTGAGTTTGTGAATATAGAAATGTTTTCGGAATTTTTAAACTGAAAACATGGCTCGTCAGTACACAGTGCTAAACCAGAATAGGAGTAGTTTAATAATTTATGATAAATGGCAATCAGTGTTGATAGAGAGCTGTAAATAGTGTTCTCGTCCAAATTAAGCTTTCTTGTGAAACTATACCAGTAGCTCTTTCAGGGCAGGTTCAACAGTGCAAATAATTGGAACAACTACAAATGTTATTCGATGGTTCGAGAAGATCAAACTAATTTCAACAACTAACCAGTAACCTAGTTTGATAAATCGCAGGAGCGTGATTCACATCCTTCGTTCTTTGTTTGGGAGTCTTGCACCACCCTGACCTCCACAACTGCCTTCTACCGACCTCTCTGGAAACGCGTACGCGTCGTACTATTTCTCTCTCGTTGTAGTAAATGAGGTTTACTGTTAACTAGTTCTGCCCAAGGCTGATAGTCGGCAATTGTCCGCCCACAGTCCGAAAAAACTGTTTCGCCCGACGGATCAAGGTTTTTGGCTCATGATTGAAAAATGATGGCCGCGGCAAGAAGATGAAGTTTTGAAAGATCAAGGAATCGGTTTTGACGAGTCGTTAGTAGTTGTGGGATCGATGCGTGTTGGTAGTATTTGAGAAGTACCGTCGAGCGAGTTGACCGTTTGTATGGTTTCGAATGACCGGAGTAACGTGTATTATGAGAGACAGTCAATTGTGTTGCTCAAGTGAGACTGTCCACTCGGAGGTTCAGCTTCATTAACTCGCTCCCTGCGGCTATCCACTGGGTCAATGCCAAATTCCACCAACTTCTATTTTACTTTCATTTCAGCGGCTTCGGCGGTCTATTGCAATCAACGCCGCATTTTTCCACTGTACCCCTTTTTTCTTGCTGTTCTATAACAGTCTTAGAACTCAAACGCAATATTTTGATTTGAGCGCGTTTTGCGCAATTCCTGAATTATTTTCTCCTTTTTTTTCTTTTAATTTGACGAAGCCTTCCTCTTTGATCAGGAGCGATTCGCGAAGCTCATCAGGGACTGGTTGCCCCGTTATTGTCGCGCCGGCCGCCTCGAAATGATCTCAAACCGCCAGTTTCAAGTTGCCATCTTGCGGTTTCGTAGGAAGGTAATTTTCGGGACCCTAACAATCATCCACACTTTTTTTCTCGAAATGAGCTTCAAGAGAGAACTCGCATCTTCCCCTTTTGTTTTTGTTTTGGTCCAAAGCCCTATAAAATTGTCCCTTACTTTTGCGTCGGTTCGACTGAAATAGAGGCCGAACATGTACAAGCAACGAGCGTCGTTTAAGGCTCTTCAAAATCAAATAAAAATTAATTTTGTGAAATTATTTTAACCATTTGTTTAAAAAAACGCGATAAGCCGCAAAGTTGTCGTTACTCCGTTTGTGTTAATAAAACAATCGTTTCAAGAGCAAATAAAAATACTTCCAGTTTATTCTTCAAAATGTATACCAATACGTGATCAAAGCCTTCATTGGTTCATCAGGGGTGGTATTTTTCACTCTTCATTCTTTAGCAGCCATTGAGTTATTACTTTTAAGCGAACTAAAGCTGTGGACGTTCTCCAACTTAACAAAAGGCGCGGATTTTGGGGTTTCTAGAGGCTACACGTTTCGCTCCCCCAACCTAACCAATTTCGAGGAATAAATGCGACGAAATTTCGCTCGTTTGCCTTCGAGAGCTTCTCAACTGAGGGATTTGTGTCGGATAGCGCAGTTGTTGAGGAAGGCGCCCTGCCAAGGAAGCAGGATGCTTATCTAATTTTGCTACTCGTCCCGAGCAAGAAGATGGTTGGGGAGATTCATCTGTGCAAATGAAATTTTTATACATTGAGGGTATCAAAAATTAAAAATAAAATATCTGGTGCGTTGCAACACACAACTTTCCTTAGCTCTACTTCAATTCACTTTGTACATGGCTAATTCTATTTAATCAATTCATTTACCAAGCAGTTCATTTGAACTCGGTCAAACAACACTTCACAGCAGCAGAAAGCGGTAGCCCCTGCAGTTCTCGAATTTATTATGCTGCTCGTACTCATTGCAGGACCATTATTGAGCAATTGGTATACAGACACGGATTTTTTGAAGGAGGATAGTAATCACTTTTGCAGAGTTATTGGGTAAAAACGTTTAGAACTGGTAGTAAGCGAAACGGCAGTAGTTGAAAATCAGGAATTTCTGGAGTGACCCCCATGTATCTCATGAGCGTTTTTAAACAATCACCCTATAGGTATTGGATTGGACTACAACATGACTTTTTTTTAACATTCTAGTAACATTCCAGCGGAGTTTAAAAGGAAAAAACCGAGGCAAAAACGCTTTTCGTCGAAAATTTTGATAATTTATTATGCTGCTCTTGTCATTTTTCCACGAATGGGAATTTTATGGTATAATTGCCTTATCAAAAGATATCAATATAAAAAATTTAATCAAAATCGTTAGGGCCGTTTTTGAGAAAAAAAAATTTGGTGTTTTGATCACTATGATAACTATAATTAACTTTCGCTGGATTTTGCCCATACCCTTATTTTTGCGTCCCATGGTAACCTGTAGGCTAGACATCAAGTTTCAGCTGATTTGGTGCGGTTGTTTTCTCTAAAAACCGCGCTAAAATCGATTTCGTCGAAAATTTTGATAATTTATTGTGCTGCTCTCGTCATTTTCCCACAAATGGGAATTCTATGGTATAGTTATCTTATTAAGATCTACCAACATAAAAAATTTAATCAAAATCGTTAGAGCCGTTTTTGAGAAAAAAAATATTTGGTGTTTTGATCACTATGATAACTATAGTTAACTTTCGGTGGATTTAGCCCATGTCCTTATTTTTGCGTCCCATGGTGACCTGTGAGCGAGATATGACGTTTGAGTTAATTTGGTACGGTGGTTTTCTCTAAAAATCGTTCACTGACACACAGACCATTTTCCCAAATAGCGTTTTTCGTACTCAGGAGGTTCTGAAACGTGAAGATCTGAAGAAAACTCAACATTTTTTTTTCAGCCGATTACATAACTTTCCTTGGCTCTACGAAGTAGAAAGGAAAGTATAGCATAGCATGGCTTAAAAATTGACTATAATTGTTGGTTGTGGAAATCTTGACCCATTTTTAGGCAACCTCCAGTGCAGCGTGTCCATTTTGAGATTCCCGCAATTTCGAATATTTTGTTCTACGCTTGTATTTTCATATTTGTTCTCATTTTACTATTTCCATTGCGTTATATTGAGCACTTATTTTGTTTATTTTTATAAATAACCTAGTAATTTATCCAAAAATGTATCAGGTTAACCATTAGTTTAAAGCGAACAATCATACCTGATGAAAAATTCAACTACAAATTGAAAGACGTTCGAAGCTAGCTGTTCGACAAACAGATTTTGGCAACTAAACCGCCCTAAAAAATATTCAATTGCCTTAAAAACACCAATAATGAGAAAATTCCGCGCGCCTAACGAATTTACCATGAGTGCGATCAAAAATATAAAATTAATTGTGAGGAATCTCATTCGTCTGTGAAAAGTTAATGAGAGCAGCACAATAAATTATGAAAAATGTCAACAAAGGTCGTTTTAAGTAAATTATGCGTAATAAACTCTTCTCACACAAAAATCGTCTTCGATCAATGAGGTACTTGCGCGATTGAAGTTTAATGAAGGTTATAAAATAGCTAGCTATTCACGAAATTCTGAAATACGAATTGCTGTTGTTTTGACGTAAGCAGGAGCGATCCGATAAACTCTAGAACGTTAATTATCACCAGCTTCATGAGCTAGCCTCCTCCTCCTCTGTATAAACTGAGTAAAAAAATATGGATTAATTGAAAGAGCGATAAAAATGTACTTGGGACACAGATAAGTTATGAGGTGCGTCGGACGAGTCTTTTTTAGTTTCGGTGGTTGTTGTAGCTTAAATACGTCAACTTTCTCCATAAATTACTTCGAAGGAATACTGAGAAAGCTGAAAATAGCTTTAAAAGAATAAAATATGACGTTGAGCGGCCGTAGAGCTCTCAGAAATTAAAGTTGTTATCTACTATAAATAACATACAGCTACGTTGTGGACTATGAACTTAAATTGCCGCAATGTCACTATTTTAATTCAGTACTGGAAAGACAACAAGTTCTACTTATGTAAACTCTACTATCTCAACGAGGAACGGACTGTTCGAAATCTCAAAAATAAAAAATAAAACCTCGCAGGGTTAACGTTGCGTTTAAACCAGAACTTATTGACGAGAGTGGAAGGGATGGCAGGTAGTAAACCTGATAAAAATACGTTACCTAAAGGGCTTAAGTCCCGAAAAGGGGCCACTTTCCCACGTCTTGGAGCACAAGCCGACAAAGTAAGAGAAAAGCCCGACAAGGAAAGTGTGAATTGGATATCCTTTGAAACGGCTGGCCTGTCCCATAAATCATCTCACGAATTGCTTTCGATACAATTCGAATTCGTTCGAAGACAACTAAGGTGTGGCGGCATTCGGCGACGTGAAGCGGGATCTAATTTTATACTCTCGGTCCTGATCCAGAAAGCTCCTGAGATTTTAATCTATTTAAACAAAATTATGTTTGTTTTTTTTGCCTTCTCAATAGTTAATACTAAAACCCGTTTTACGTCTGTTCATCTGTAGGGCTGGATAATGGTTGTGAAATAATGTGTCGTACTGTCCTTTATTTGGGATGAACACGCGACGCGGCCTGAAGTCCTATGCCTGTCTTACTGTCTCACAGGCTCATGCCTCGCTTCCTAACGGATGCCAGATATTTTCTGAGAGAGTTTTCTTTAACGTTCACCTTTGGAGAAGTTGCTCCAAAAATCCTCCTCCCCCAAGTCTCTGGCACTGGGCCAGGACATGATAAGGAGTTTCCATATTTGTACCACACCACGTGCACCGAGGGGTGTCGAGGATGCCCATAACATACGTGTGTTTATTCCCACTATTTTCCTCAAGACCTTCCTCTCCATCGTCAGAAGGTTAAGTCTAATCTCGTGTGTTGGTCCTGAGATAAAGGATTTGGAGTGACTCCCCAGTCAGTCTGGCGCATTATCCTGGCATATTCTCTCACTGTCCTCTCGGCCAGTAATGGAGATGCCCCACAGTGAGGGGACTGGCCCTGTAATTACAGTAGACGAACTGGGTGTGGGCAGATGGCCCACCCTCTCATTCCTAGTGCTCTCTTTATGCCCAGGAATCCGGTAAACGTTAATTCTATTTAAGTTTGTTAAAGAGTTGAGCCGCTTCCTGCATTCCCTTACCAGTTTTGAGGTTGTGCAGTAGTTCTTCAGCGCCTTTTCCAAAACGCTTGACTATAAGTCTTTATTGTTGCTCCTATTACCCCCTCGTACCTGCAGAAGTTCCACCGCTGCGGTTGGGGTTATTTCCAACGGCAGCGGATTCCCCTGAAGTGGGTTTTTCCTTTTTTTATTTTCCCTCTCATCAATTTCAGATTCCTCTCCACAAGAGACAGCTCCTTTCAAAATTCATTCCGCTACGAACTCTCATGAGAGTCACACTCATCTCTTTGTGCCCACTTATACACTTTCCTCTATCAATTCTCACCCCAGTTATTGCTCGCTCTCTCTCCTTCCGATAAAGTTTCCCGCCAGTTCATGCATATACGGGTTGTCCCCTTGTGTCGCTTTTTTGTACACAAACTCTACTCACTTCATTGCATTTAATACAGTCCTATTAACGCTCGCCGAGTTTATTTTATTTTCGATTTTAAACTCTCACCCTCTCCTGCGCTCAACATCTGTTATGACGGCCCCAGCGATGATTGTATACATCTCTGCAAAACCCCATTGGAGAGGGACCCGATCCTCCCCAGAACCCATTATTCACACCCCAGAGCCAGTACCCTACAGGGTTGTAGATCCACCTCCGTTGATGTTAATACTATTACGTGGCCGAAATCGACGACTTTCGCTGTTCCATGGGCGCTGTTTCCGCATTTCTGGTTGCACTTAGTATTTCCTTTGAAACTCTTACCTGGATACCATCAGTCTGGGTCAGTAATTTCTTGTTGTGAAGTATTTGAGCTCGTTACAATTCAACGTTCTAACGCGAGTGAGTTCCTGAACGTTCCTGAATTCATTGCATTGCCTCTACTCACGTTACAACCTTTACTGAGTAACCACTGTGTACAAAAATTCCTACTAAAATGATTTTGTTCGAGTACGCAGTTCATGAAGAATGACACGGTATGTCTTTGGAACTTACTACTTGATTGTTGTCTCTTCAAATAAATTGGAACCCCACGGCCCGCTGTAATCAGGGGCATTATCTACTGAGCGAGCCTGATCGACGAACTTCATTAGCCTTTCGACTTCCTTTTCAAAACATTATTGTCTCTTTGGAGCCTGCAGGCCAGTACATTGTGAGCCGACGAGTTACGTATTTCGATAACTACTTCGTCGAAAGTTTACGCGAAAAGAAAGCCGATGGGGCAATCGCGTTCTGCAAACTCACCGGTTCTGCCACCTTCGCTAGATTGGGTCTTTCGACACGTAAGAGCATTCAAAAATCTGTTCTGACAAGCCGAAGGATTTCAGTCAGTTCTGATTTCGTGATTTGATTGTCGGCTCTTGAAGATCGCCGATGAGTCGGCCCGTGAATTCTTCGGTTTCTTCTCGCAATTTGACGCTTCGACTAATTCTGCGTCTGAAGTGGAGGTACATAAAAATCGCGTCTCGAGCCCCGCAAGGTTGCCAGCGGCGTTACGACATCAAATCCACTCTGGGAACTTACGGTCTCACGATGCTTTTCAAGCGAGTCGCCGACTTCGAAGTGAGTGACACGTAATAGTTGAAGCGATTCATCGTGAATGTTCGTTTTCTGGAATTGTTAGTGCGTTGTTGGAAAAGGTTTGACCGCACAGTGGATTCAGTTTTGGTCAATAGCTGCAATCTCTTGACTCACGCCATTCGTTAAGATTTTGTTAAGATCCTCAGCACTTTGGAAGCCATTTCCATGTACGGTTAGGGCCCTCTCTTAAATTGTAACGTCACATGCCTCGCGGATTCGCGTATAGCTTTGACCTGGGTTCTTGCCCCTCCTTACCGGCTCAAAACCTTTGTCTCAATCGGGTGGTACGTTGTGTCCTGTTCACTGACGACGCGTAACCGCAAACTTGAATTCCCTGGACTTCTAGAGAGTGAGGCCATCCGAACCGATAGACCTGGAATGGTCCCTTACTTTTGTTCCAACCGTTGACTGACTGGAATATCAGGAATGCTCTCCGAGATTTGTTGCACTCTCCTTCTTTCTCTTGTCGAATGGTTTCCTCAGGGTAGGGGGTCAACTGACGTGAGCTCCGCTGCCAGGAAACGAGAATCCTTTACTGTTCCCAAAGCACAGTCAGCTAGCTCGAATACTAGTTGATCACTGCCTCTACCAGCCCCAATCACTTGCGTTGCACGCGTCTTGTTGTTCCCATCGTACAACCTCGTGTGGCAGACCTTCCAAAATTAAACCTTTAGCCTGGAAGATGCTTCGGTCCCACCGGACTAGACTTTGGCGCCCCATTTTGCTACCGGTTCTGTGCCTGGCAAGATGCCAAAATTGATAAAGGCCATTTCGCACTCTTCGCTCGCATGACTACTCGTACAATTCACATTGAAGTGGCTTCTTCCTTGTCCATTGAAGCAATTACAACTGAAAACTGATTCCTTTCGCAAAATTTGCTATCTGTGACAGATCGATTAAGTGTATAGCTCCCAAAGTGAACTCTGTGGTCCGTACACAAACGGAGGTAAACAATTGTAACTACTGCACCCCGTAGATGTTTTTCAAAGTTAAATATGAGGCTCGGCGTCAAGGCTCTCACCTACTCTTCCAGGCGAGGTTGTTGTAAAAAATTGTACTTACGAAGAGGCATCTCACCTGCATCTCTGATATTTCTGGCGTTTTGATGGCCAAATCTAAGATTCATCGTGCAAAAGCCCTTACATTAATTTTGATTTATTATGTAATGTTTGATTTATTAAATTTATGTATGAACTGTTCCCTGTTATTACCCTCATAAATTACCTTTACACTGATTCCAATAATGATCGTGGCATAAGTAGGCGCAATGGCAACTTCTGGGAGTTTCAAGGCCACCACTTTGTGCATAACACGTGGAGTTTTGTTTTAATAAGCTAAGTCCAAATGAACTGAGTGAAAAATATATTGGATTAGTAGCTATAGTCTTATGTACGTGGGGCGGAGGAAAGTGGTGTGTTTTCTTTCGTTTCGTTGGACGGTTAGGAGAAAATCCTTTTAAATATAAAATTCGCCTTTATTTATTATAAATTTTAATTAATTACTGTTTAATTTCGAAAAATTCGTAACTGCTTTAGGTGAAGGGGAGTGGTTATTCGCAGTTATTTCCCGAGGGGGGGGTCTACGTTTCCACCAACCTGACGGTAAATGTTATTTTCTCGCCGTAGGTTCTCGACCGTGCTCTCACCCTTGCCCCATCATTTGGAGAGTGCAAATTAAACTGGTATGCAGAATTTTGAATTGTGACGAGTAAAATACAGACGTTCGCTTGATGGCGTTTTCACCTTAATGGGACGAGATTTCTGGTTTCGTAAGCCTTCGCCATCAGTCGCCAAGCTTTTTAATTTCCCCCTTCCCTCCTCTTCGTCTCAATTTCGTCCTTTCCCGCTCTCCCAAAAACCAAAAACCCTCACGCAAAGCCGTCCTCCTGCAAGTTGGAGAAGACTGGCGTATCAGTTCGCCGGATAACGGGTCATCCAGTGCTGCAAGTTCCCCACTTCTGTCCATCGAAGGTGCTCACTCTCAACTTTCTACGGCCAACCATCCCCACTCGGCTCATTTTTACCTCGTCGACTATTTCGCTGTTTACGTAGGAATCACCTTCGTTTTAGTCTTTGACGAACTCATTATCGCATTCGTTTTTGTCTCGAGTCTCGCGTTTCTGCCAGCTGTTCCTTTCTCCCCCCGCTCCGCCTTTCGTAGCCCGACAGACACACACACACTCTTCGCCTTCAGCCGGGAATTTTCTTCCTTCCTCGTTTTTCCCGAAACTTGACTCTTCGCTTGGGATTCGGCAGAGTTGCGTGTTTGTTCCCATTTAGAAGGCGATTTCGGAATGAGGGAGTCAACAAGTTGAGCAGACTCGTGACGGTTTTGTGAGTGTTAGTATTTTTTCTCGCGAAGTAAAATCGGTGAAAAATTCTACTGCCGACCGGGGATTTACGAATGGACTGCTGATACGCCGTATAGATCAGGTACTTCATTTTCTTGACATAATACCAAAAACGCAAATTTACCTTTGACAGAGTCAAGCCATTGCCTACTGTCATTCGCGTCTATCTTCGTGACAACAGGCATAAGCACAATCTGCCACAGATTAGCATATTGCCTAGTGCGACTGCATAGTTCTAAAATCAAGGTCCACACCTTACAGTTCCAACTTTGTCTAAGACATCACTCATGTTATCTCTTAACGTCAAACTTTCATCATTTCCTATGTCGAATTTGAGTTACCACGCGTTAAAACTATGTGGGGGACCAAACCGCACCGAAAATGTAGGTTTTTTGCTTTCTGCCAGAAAACAACTTCCACGCTTTAAACTTAACTTTACTCTCACGCCGTGTTTTCCGTTTGTCAATACTCGACTTTGGTTATTTATAAATACCTCTGTACAAATTCGGCGAACGAAGACATGAATCTCAAAAAAACAGAATGAGAAGTTTTAAAGATTCGCTAACATTGCCATAGCGACTTCCAACTTCTTACGTGTTGAAACAATTAAATGCTCATGTGACGTTGAACCGGCTAACTTAGACCGTAATCACCGGAATGACTGACGATTGTGTCAAACTTTTTTTTCAACAGTAACTTCAGATAAACCGATGTCTTTTTGTCCATAAGTGCATCAGTAGAAATGTGTTGATGGCGCAGCTCATCAATTTTGACTTTTCATCGAATTTACAGGAAAGTTACGTCTGACCGAAAATGTTTTTTAGTGTTCACTACTGATGTGGCCGTTTTAAGGGCCACTGAGATCAAATAGTTCGTATTTAGCCTGCAGGTCCCCATAAACGCCAAAATGAGCCAAATCAGCCCAATTAAACGATTAAATTAAGTATGGGCTGCAGGCCCGTGCTACCTGCAACTAACAACATTTCGAATCACAAATCAAGTTGACAGTCTCGTTAATTACCTTTACGGTGGTTTTTCTATGAAAGTTGTCTCAGAAGAAGCAGCAGCTCAACAAGATTCGTAACTTGAAACGCTATTACTTCGTACGTAGAACATCATGTTACGTTTTACCAAGTTCTTACTCACTAAATGGAAATAGATTAGTAGCTAAAGACAGTAAAATTGATATTTGGGCAGCGTCAGGTATTTTTATTCGTAACGTTTTCATTTGTTTGAGCCTCGTAAATTCGAGAAGAAAAGTTGTTAGAGATGGTAAATTGTTGCGTGGGTAAAATGCCGCGTATCAAAGTAGTTGCAGCGTAAGATCTACTGTGGACACCTTTGAGAGAAAACGTTGGAGCCGAAACATTTCGTATTCGGCGCACGAGATTTTACGAGATTGAAAACCGACTATAGTCATATTATCGCAGTGGGTCAAAACTGCACATTTTTCCTATCAAAACGGCACCGGGGATAATAACTTTTTTGTACGAATAACATTTAACAACTGCACAAATGCGCAATTTTTATTTCTGTTAAGACGGCCACCCACACGACAGGCGTTTAATAAAAGTCGTCGAACGGTAGCAATCCAGGAAATGTCTTACTCATTAACTTGTGCAGATCCAGCACAGTTCAAATCACGTTCACCGCTGGGTATTTCAATTGGGTCATTGCAACACGCAAAAATACGTCATTGTTGTACATGTATTGACAGTAAAGCCACTTCCAGGCCTGAAATGGCCGTTTGGAGCTTTTAAAAGAAAAAAATTGTTCGTTTAGCGAATTCCGTGTGAGATGCTCAAGTGTTCAATTTGGGGCATCTCAGAAAGATTAGAATGACGCCGCTTTTTCTACGTCAGGTTTTTCTTTTCCACTCGGGAGAAGCGTTGGAAATTAGTAACTGACAACCTGTAGAATAAATTAGGAAATACTTCGGGAGATGAAGATGCGTAGTTGCTCTAGTTTTGCCGTTAAGTGAGATAAACTATGTAATCATTACAGTTGGAGATTCGCCATTGACGCAATACGAGAGCCGTGTAGTGACGTCTGTAGAGCCGTGTGGTCACATCTTCATCACATGTCATCTTAGTTTCTTCAACTTTCGAAATTTAATTCATTGCCAAACAGCTTTTCGCATTGCCAAGATAGTACCTATTTTTTAAATTTCATGTTGTCTTCAACGCTGTCGCTTTGTCAGTTATGGCTCATCTTCATTGGCAATTGAGCCGTTGTGGGATCTTCATGCGAAATCATAAATGAGCGCCTCAAGGACGAGTTTGGTTGGGGAAAACTCTGGCTAATGTTTCCGAGAAAACCGAGCCATCCTGATGAACGAAGGCCCGCGTGTGTGCTCAGAGATGCCTCTTGTTGCGGCCTTGAAGAGCTCAATGGGTTTCATTTCAGACGTGCAGCCTCCTGGTATCGGTCGGTTGAATGTATTGTCCATACACTGTGTGAACTTTGTGCGTAGCCAGATACCAATGAAGAAGGTTGACCAATTGAAACATCCGTAGAAAATTGGAACTTATTATTTAAAATTTTGATTTTTTTGCCTTCATAATGCAAAATTCCCCCATGGAGGCTTAAATAATAATGAGTAATAATAACTGAAAACAACTAAACGCTTCACAGACTTCGAAACGGATCGTGATAAATTAATTAATTGCCATATCTTGAATTTAAAATGTAAATTGTAGTTCAACTGAAGTCCTGTACAGGGGCTCATTTTACAGAGCTACAGACAACTATTGAATAATACACACTGATTATTGAATAAATTTTGAATAGTTACATACATATAAACAGAGTGACAAGTAAACATGGAATATACAGGACAACACAGATATAAACATCTGTGTCCATAAATACAGAGAGATAAATAAATACTACGAAGTTACAAAGGTTACATGAATTATTGATTGGGAAGGTCCGAAGGACGCTTTCGCATAAACCTTATCAGATTTTGTGAAGGCGTTGGATGGTGAAGCATTTCGCTCATCGGGGCATTGGGATGGTTTTCCATACGCCCATGGAGTTGGGATAATTCAGACTGATTACTTCTTGAACAAATGGTATATTCAGGTCGTTGCGTAGAGTGGCGTTCCTTACAGTCCACAGTGATGAGTCACCTTCTCCTAAAGCTCAGTACCAAATGAGCAGCGTCAGGTGCAGTAATGGACCAAGGTGATCATCTATATCCAGGAGGAGGTTGAGCTGTCTCGTGCATTGTCCCATCTTTGCTTGAAGGACCTGCTATGTCAGTTTCTTGTCCAGGATTTGCTGGTCGAGAGTCAATCATGCCTTCTCTGGTTGGTTAAACGCAACCAATGCAGACTTATTGGTGTTGATGTTGTTGATTACGTGCATTCAGTCGTGCTCAAGACTGCAACAAACTGCGGTACTGTTAAGGTAATGCAATCGGCAGCGGTGCCCACACAGTTCAGTGGGATCTTCTCCTGGTTATTCTGCCGGCGTACTGGACCACTTCCCATCTGGCACTGCAGGAGGAGCTAGCGGGCACCCTCCCCCTAGACCTGGCCCTAGACTGGGCTGCTCTGCAGACTGCCATCCGATGCAGATCACTGGACAGCTACCAGGGAGCCCTTGAGTCACTGGTGCCCGCTCTCCAACTTGGGTCCTCCACTGAGCTCCCTCTTAACCTTGCAGACGAGGCGACCCTCGATCTATGGCAGCCCTGATGGGATGTGGACCCGACAGCAAGGCATCTTCACACACTCGTTCCATCCGTACAGGACCGCCTGTAGATGGATGGGTGGCATCTCACTTTTCCAGCTGTTCAATTACTCTCAGGGCATGGAGCCTTCAGCTCCTGCTCTACTTCCAGCAGAACAGCTCCTGGCCTTTGACCTCTGCCAGTGTGGAGGGGCGGTCAGCGTGGACGAGCGGCGCACGTCCTTTTTGCCTGCCCATTCTACGATGACGTGCCAGCTAGGGCGCACATTCCCCCTCCTGAGAGTGCAGTCACGCTCCTTTCCAGCTGACCGGCCAGGTGTAGATTCGCTATATTTGCCCAAGCGTGGGCGGCAAGGGAAGCCAGCTGGAAAGGTGGTCTCCCCCTGTCCCCCCAGCACCCTCTATCTCACCTGGGCTCCACGCTCAATCGCGAGCTCACCTCTTAGAGCCGGCATTTAGTCCGTGGCATGCCTATCGGACCAGGGTAGGTCATGAAAGATCTTTACCTTCCCCCTTCGGAACCAACGAGCCGGTAGGCCATTACTGGCCTAGCTCGTTTCCCCATTTGGTACTGACCATGGGCATTCGCCCACATAAACAAGGTACAGGAAAGGCCCGAGGACACTTCGTTGGCGAATACCTGCGTACGTTTTTAACACGGAATAATGCTACGATTAACTCAATCGAAAACTAAAACCAATTTTCCTCAGTCCCTCGCTTATTCGCCAATTTTCATGACTTTCGCAACTAATCCGACGTATTTTTTACTCAGTTGTTCCGACATATTTTGATCCAACTTCAACGTAATTTTATGCAGCGCTCAAAGTTCTGGAAACTGCTACTTATCCCACGATCCCCATTTAAAAATCAACTTACTAGTATTTGACGGTACTTGAAATGTACGCATTTAAAATGAACTCAAACTTTTTCGCTCCTTATTGAGAGTAATATGGAAAATTCGGTTTGGCAGTTAATCGATCCAAAATTCCCTAGAAAAATAAGGAAGGTCGTTACATCCGTTCGCACTTTGAAGTCGACAACCCGGAATTTCAAGATATCACTCGGTTTGAAGGCAATGACCAATAAAAACGTACTGTCCCCCGTTTTATGAAACCTCCGCTAATTGGATTGTGAGGGTTTGAAGAAGACGTTCAAGCCGTTGTACCTGTTTGATCTTAACGATGAGCAAAGGAGTCAACAGACACGCCAATCCATTTATGCGTGACGCCAAATGAAAGCTGAATAAATTACAACTTTCGCAAGTAACACCAACCCCGTAAAAGTTCCGAAATGTCGATCCGTTGTGCAATTATTTGTAAACTTTTTTTCGGTTTACGAAGGGAATTGAAAAAATCAATCTACGGTAACCCGCCTTTCACTTTTCATAAAAGACGTCCTCAATCGGCTCGCGTTTGGTTTCGTGAACTACCTCAAGCCGAGACACTTACGGTTCGATGACTTCTCTATTTGCCAAATATTCGTACACCGAGGTCTTCTGCACCCTGATTGCCCTTTCGTGGAAATTGCCTTTCTGGCCGTTACTGGCTCAAGTAGAAACCCCTGTGATAAATTAACGTATCTAGCAATGCGGTTCGAGAATATTTCTTCTCCGCGAGCGTAAGTAAACGGTTTAGTGCACTTTTATAACAATCTTAACCGATAGGATATGGGCCTTTGTGTTCCACCAAACATCACCTTATCGTGCTCAAGCTCCCTATAGGGCTTCAACGTGGAGGGAAAATGTTACTGACATGATGGCATCACTAATGCAAAATATTGATTTTTATTGTTTTTTTGTTCCAGGTGAGTAACTTCAAGAATCCGTTCTCCAAAGTAGTAAGTGCTTAAACATTGAGTAAACGCACAATTGCAAAAATTGTTTTCAATTTTTGTTACATACAGCGGATAAAGTAAACCAGCAATTTTTTATGATAATTGGTCTCTCAATGAGCACACCGTGGTAGGAGGATGAGTCCTATTAACATTATTTATTCGTAAAGTATTTTAATTTTTTCAACAATTACTTTAATTTCCTAGGCTTTACGTAGTAGAACGGGATGGGAAAATGGTCTGTCTCTGAACGCTATTTAGCCTCCAGATATACGATTGAAGCTTTAACGATTTTGATTTCATTTGTTGTATGGGTAGTTCTTTAAAATAACAATGGCGAGAGCTAAAATACAAATTACTAGAAAAAAAGAATATTTTATTGCAGTTTTCCTTATAAATCCCGTTCAAATGACAATCTTAGTATCGTCGATCTAAGAAAAATTAGGGTGGTAGTCCAATAAGCTGTGTATACGCTGAAAGTTCAATAACGGCCGTAAGATAATTAGGAGTGGCTTCAGAAATTACGGAGTGGAATCCATTGTTGTTTGTGAACAGCTGTTTCACAGTTATAATTCTAGACGCGTAAACACGTATCACTCCAAAAAAACAGCATGTTACCAGGTCGCGGTGTGAGTAGCAGCCCCATAAATTCTGTAGCGTTACCAGTCATTCCCCCACAATGTAAAGTTATGTTTTACCGAGTTGACATGAATTGAGAGAAAAATAGGTTGAATTAGTGTTAGAGCACGTCAACCTTAAGTGTGTGTCTAAGCACTTTATAATTATGATAAACCCACACCCTAAATTTATATGATGTCACGCGAATATGGATAGACAAAACAACTAAATATTTGGCAACCACGATCTCGTAGCTGGTGTTTATAATGCGGCTTTTATTGAACTGACAGTAACTAGAGATAAAGTGAGAAATAGCCTTACCCTTATGTCTCTCGTAGGCTTTCAAACCGGATCACGTAGTTCAAGAGTTTTGCGCGTGATGAGGGGGGGGGGATCGAAAGTGTGAACTGTCAAGGAAGCGACGTGTGCAGTGGTCTGAAACTTATTTCCTTTGTTGTCATGCACGTTGGCCACCGTAAAACCCGCAATTGAGCTGTACGAGATTCAACGACTTCCTTGACAATTGCGCTGTAACCTCTCGATGGAAAGAAATTGGATTAACAATTTGAAAAACCGAAGAAAACGTGTAGGTTATAAATAAAAAAAATTTAAATCAGATCGCTATGTGGATGCGTCGGCCTGCTGTTAGTTGCGTGTAACCATTTTACTCAGCTAAATGTGAATAAGTAGTTTACTTTATCAGCAGTTAGTAACTATAGTAACTTGAATTGAATGGTCAGAGGAACTTTACGCACGACTTATTTCTCTTAATGTCTTTCCTAACAAATCCATCATTCTTGCGGCAGGTGTGGGAGTGTCTGACTGGGCTGAAGGCCCTGGCTGAGGACAACAGTGTAACACGGTGTTGAGTGCCAGGGCATCAGGGTATAGAGGGGAACAAACGGGCTGATGGGTTGGCAAAGAAGGGATCGGCGCAAATCCCTATCGGCCCTGAGCCCTTTGTTGAGACTACCAGGATCCACCTGCGTAGAGAGGTTGGCAAATGGGAGGATAGGTGCACGGCTGCCCATTGGCAGGGGCCTTAGACAGTCAAAACTCTTCATCCGACTCTCCACAGGGAGGGACAAGGAGGTGCTTACACTGGGGAGGAAGGATATGAGGATCATATGTGGCCTGTTCACGGTTCACTGTCTGCTGAGGTACCACCTTTCAAATATTGGCAAGTGCGAGGTACAGATAGGCAGGTTCTCGGAGGCAGGGCTAGAGACGGCAGAGCATGTGCTGTGCATATGCTATGGACTTGCGGCATAGCACCGTTGTGTGCTTGGGAGGCTCTTTCTTCAGCCAGAAGAGGTGGCGAATGCAGAACTTGCGGATATCCTCCGCTTTGTGTGGGGCTGGTGGGGGTGCATAGTTGATGTCACACCAAGTGAGACCAGTGCCGTGGTGCCTAGGGGCGGTGCAGGGGGGCCGTGATCTGAGGATCATGGACGCCCTTACAATAGGCCCGTTCGTGGCTGCTGTGAGGGTATCATCTGCATCCACCGTTAAAAAAAAATAAATCCACCATAAACCAAGCAAATAAACTGCGTGAAGATTATACTAATTAACACACAATAACTACTTGTCCCACGAATCATAGTTTTCACATTGACATACCCAGACATTTTCACGTTTTACTCCTCCCCGTACGAGTAAATGGTTGCCGTTTGGTTTAGTCTTTTTGGATGAATCTGAGATCAGAGATCAGTTGCCTGCAGCGCAATGGTACTAGTGCGATTGGGCGCTTAACACTTCATATGAGTGCTATGCGGGTTAACGCCCAATCGCTCTTCGATTCCCATAAAATGAAATATTCCGAAGCTCTTGGAAAATTCAGATTCCTCCAGGTCCATGCCGATTTTGTTAATAAGGCAAGGTTGCTTGGAGGCGTTTTGTGCAGCCATTGCGACACACCGAGTCGTCGAGATATGGCCGATTTTATTCGACTGCTCTTTTTTCAAATTTATTTATTTATTAAGAGGCTATTACATTTGTAATATTCCTCCATGGGATATATTATTTGCTTTAAATGTACAGCGACACATACTGGGCATTGTATTGCGTAATCTGTAGATAACTGAGCTTAACTAAGACACTAAGAACTTTCACTGGGGATACGACATAACAACGAGTTCAATACAAAACGCGGTTGACTCTTTGTTCATGGGATCAGCAGGTCGGTGATATGCCTCGGGCGAGTGAGTCGACGCCGTGATGGGGATTGGAACCCTTCGCTGCCCAGAGGGTTGCGGGAGACAAAGCTGGTGAGGTGTTTACGCAGGAGTATGTAGGGTGGGTCAATATGCAGATCATTGTAAAGGGTCTCGTTGCGTACCAAAGGTGGAGCGTGATCTTTTTTTGTAAGGTGTTGTTTTACTGCTGTTCTTTGTGCCGGAACTGTGATCGGGAACAAGTGCCCCAGATTTCTAGGGCATACCTCCAGATAGGGCGGATTAGAGTTTTATATATAAGGAGTCTATTTTGGAGTGACGTATATCTATTGTTAAGTAATGATTTTAGCTGGTTAGTTCTGCTACGTAGGCGGTCGAGTAAGAGATTTCTGTGAGCGTGGAAAGTAAGACGGCGATCCAATATGACACCCAAATATTTGTAGGTTTGCGTGGTGGGGATGATACGTGTCTGGTAATGCACAGTTCGATCATGTCTTTGTCTATTATATTTGGATGGATTAACTTTTATCCGCCACTTATTGCCCATTGCCCAAATTCCGTCAGAATTGTCTGCAGCATGTCTGTTGCAGCCTCCAGGTCTGGCGCCCGGACAGCGTAAAGTAAGGTATCAGCGCATAGTCCTGAGTAATCAAGAGAGAGGGGGGGTAGTGGTAGGTCGTAGCAGTAGATAGAGTAAAGATATGGGGCCCAAAAGCTTCCCTGGGGGACTCCAGCTCGATTGATCTCGTTGTTGATGACTTCCCTTGTAATGTTACGACAAATGTACGTCCAGGAGTCAGTAAACATTGTTGGGCAAGTGTGGCTGAATATTGTGTAGAAGACCCTCGTGGCAAGTGCTGTCGAACGCTTTTTCAACGTCGAAAAAAGCAGTGCGACAAACCTCTTTTCTGTGATAAGTATTTTTGACGTATTTAGTGAAGCGTTACAGCTGATGAGGACAGGAGTGTACCTTTCTGAAACCAAACTGCTCGTTTGGGATAAGATGAGGCTTGTACAGCAGGATGGTTGGCAGTACCAGGCGCTTGAAATAGGGAACCGATAGTTAATATGACGAGTGACGTTAGTTTGTGCAGTAATTATTATCGTTTAGATCAACTTCTTTCGGACGGTTTTCCTTTTTTGTTTGTTTTTTCGCGTGTTTTATCTCGTAATCTGACCGAAACAAGCGTAATGATTTTGATTGCCCTCATGCCTTGAAGTAAATTTTGTCCAAACTGACGAAAGAAGCATCCGACGTCATTAATTTCGACACAAATTAACTTTATTGGTTTTGAATAATATGAATGAATTACTTCGTTTCCCGACCCTGACCTGTTCATCGCGTGTATTTCTGAACATTTCCCACGCTTTGTGCGCATTTTAGCTCTTGAAAACTACTTAAGAGGAATAGAGAAACTTGTACTGAACTACTATTAGGTATTTTAGATGATGAATCAGTTTACTTTTTTTGGCATTTTGTCGCACCTAATTACGGACAATAAAACTAAGATACTTCACTGTATCCCTCATTCTTTGGAACATAAATACTCTGGTAATTTGTTTTTTATCTGATTAGTAACGTGCTGTTTCGAATGTGTGGACAAGTTCTTTTTTCTGTTGATTGGGGTGCGTCTTGCAGCGCATTGTATTTACCCTCACTGGTATGCTGAAGCATGAGGCGGTGGCGGACGTCGATCTCCTCATTGCACAGTTGAACTTCTTCGAGCGGTCTTCAAAATTGCCAGGACAGGTAGATATAAATTGCGGCCGCGGCAAATCGAAGCGAATTTCACCCTGAAATAACTTTAGAGGTCGCGCCAGGTGTTATCTTCAAGGTGTACCCTTTTATTGGCCATTGTTCGTCCCCGGTTACTGTCTCAATTCCTGTTTACTGCAACTATTCTCCAAGAGTTGGCCCAACAATAAGGAAACTTTTACGTCTCGGGGTTGCCCCGCGGATTGCCTTAGAACGCTTTACGATTTTCGCTCGTTTTGATTTGACTTAGCACCATTCTTCCGCTACCGTGCAAACTAAACTACTGGACTCCTGCCTTATTGACTACGATTTTAACCCTGAACATTCATTTAACGATTGCCACGATTAAGAGGTGAATTGTGTCTAGGACACGGTCGTATAAATAAACGTAATGTACGAAATATAACTGCATCTCTACGTTAATTTGAGCAAAATCAATCATTCATTTCGTTCGCTTGGGTGGTAGTTACTATTTGACATCTTTCAAACTACTTACAGCACGAGGACTCGATTCCAAGCCAAAGCTGGCTGTTCTGGAAGAGAATTCTAGTCTGCGTCTTACAAAAGTATTCAGATCAACATTCTTGTGCCCCTCAACCCGTTCCCATGTTCTTCCAGTTAGTCTACACTTGATTAATTTTCAATTGCGGTTATCTGCTCAATTTCGTTTTCACTTTGAAAACGGTAATACTGCGACTAAAAATGATGTTAGACAATTTGAAAAAACTGAACAGCTAAAATAACTGTAGTGTAAACAGTGAGAGAATGTGCCAAGAGAATGCATCAGACTGCCTGGTACTCTTCACTCCTAACGCAATATCTCAATGCCTCGCTTTCTGATGATGGAACTTGAGGCAGGTAGAAGGAATCATCACGGGACCCTACAAAGTGAACAAACACGTATTTTGAGGGTATTACCGTCGGTACAAGTGGTGAGACACCCTACAGTGTCCAGTGCACTGAAAGGGAGCGATTTTGGTACAACTTCTGCAACCGTAAACATCAAAAGACTCGAAGGAAGCACCTGCTATTCCTCAGACAGCTAGGCATGGACCTGTGCACATTAAGGCGCACACAACAGGAATCCCCAAAACGAGCAGTCAGAGCTCAAAAAAAAAACTTCTAATTTTAACGAATTTTCATGTTTTGCACAAATGTAGTACTGTAGATCTTCACAAACTGTGTGCATAAAAATTACGGCTACATGTTCGCATCGAACGGCGGCATTCTCGAGATGGAACACATTTAGAAATATTTCCCAAGTACGCTCTTCAACTGTTAAGTACATATCAGGTGGACACTTTGGAGTATTTTTACTTTTATAGATTTACACTGTCGTTTTTGAACCCTTCTGGACCACAAAAATTCCACTCGGGCGCCTGGCCTGTGTGAGTCTTCGGGAAGATTTGCAGAAGAACGGCTGAACCGACTGAGCTAGTTCTTTTCCTGTTTTATTTGTGATTTTTTGAAAGAGAGAACACAAAGTTGTGAACAAATTCCTAAAAATGAGGGGAACTTTCGCATTTTTTTCTTAAAAACGTTTCCAACGGTTTTGATTGAAATTTCAAACAATCTTCTACTAATCAGCACTTGACGTTTCATTCTACGTATATATTTTTGTGGAAATTCGGTGCACTTGAGGTAAAGAAAGGTTATTTGAAGTTTGTAATAAAGTCACAGTGTCTATTGGCAATATACACCCGAGTTTAGTTCATAGTATCAATTTTTTCGATGCGGACAGGCGCCTCGAGCTCATCGCTGTTAAGTAAAGGCGAAGTATTGAAAATTATTTTTGGCTCTGGCCAACTTTTACGAAGCTCTTACCGCTCGGTTGGCACACGTCCACGATTGATTTGTCCATTTGGATTCGTTAAGTCAACTTGAGCTCGTCGGAAGAGAGAATCGCTAGCTCAGGACGTTTTCGAATCGATGAGCCAGCGGCGGGAGGGGGTTTTTTTTTTTGCAATCGTAATCGAAAGCCTCTTACGGCTCGCTGAAAACCACATTGGTTATTTCACTTATCGTTAAGCGCGGCGAAGTTATCATTTTTTTCAGTGCCGCCCTCTTTTCCCTTTTCTGCTCCTTTGTGTAGGGAAGTGGAAAGAGCGATCGGGATTTGTTTGACGTCACCAAGCACGTTTTCGAAGGAAAGCGATTGTGCGAAATTTTTTTGCAAAGTGATACAAAAAAAAGAAGAAAAAAAGAAGCGATAACGAGACTCCCCACAACGTGATCGGAGAGGAAAGGAAATTAATAACAAATAGTCAAAATAATACCGGTTGACCAGAAATGAAGACAACTTATGAAAAAAAGCTAACAAGTGATTCAGCGGTGTTACCTCACCACCGCTCATCACCATTCCATTTGCCCTCGTGATTTACGAATTGGAACAATTCTAAACGCGCCGACTTTCTTCGTTGGAATGCATTGTTCCTTTACCGTGAAGTGAAATGCAAGCAAAAATTAAAAGACGTCATTCCGGGGCAAAATCCCTAATTAGGTTGAATTACTCCCACAAAGTGCGGCTTGTTTAAAAAAATTACGTTCGGATTCTGGAGTTTGTTGCTTCACCTCTACATTGAAAAATAATAAAGCATATCGCTCATCGGTGCATATGGAACATAGGTCAACACGTTTGTGGAAACATTTTGTTAGCGATTCGTAGTACACACTATTGAGCCAATAAAATGTGAATGGCAAGAAAATTAGGAACTACTATAATTTATTATGACATTAGGAGCTATTCCAGCCCGTCGAAACTGGTTTACCTTCAGAGTGTAATTCCGTTTTTACTGTAAAAAGAATAAATTAGCAAGTCATGGCTAAAGTTAATGGAAAAAATTGGCACTTTTTCATTCAGGACAGCGTCAGGCAAAATACGTTGTGGTTAAAATGAAGTGTAGGCAGAGCAATACGTTCAGGTCCCATGCAACCTGACATGGATCCGCCACTCATTCAGGTCCTTAGGCTGCTCAACCTGCAACTGACTTTAATTGCACCACGGGAAGCTTCTGCCCATGGCCACCGACACAACTCTGTCAGGTAGACTCTAATGGCTGTGGAACCAGGGTATTGGGTTCGAGGGGGTCATGTTTTCAATAGAGAGCTGGAGGGAGGGAAGCCGTTTCAATTTAGCCTCTACTGGTTAGGTTGTCTTAACCAGTAGAGGCTAAATTGAGACCTTCACATAGTGCCTGTTGAAGACACGGCAAGAAAGTTTTATTCAAGTCTCGCTTTTCACGTCACGGCAACTGTTTCCACAAAGAAGCTCTAGTTCAATTAATGACCGGGGTTGCTACCCAGCGTGAACGTCTACCCCCTGGACCCGAGTACCTGGCTGGAAGGGATCGCTTCACAGGTAACCAGACTTCTTTTCCCATGTAGAGGGTGGTAGGAAGCCCGACCCTTGGAATCCAAGTGTGAAAGCGTAAGTGTAGGAAGAACGCACGCCTCTTTGCTGCACCAGGGCCAGCCTTCCATTCAGGTCCTTAGGCTGGCATTTGTTCCAGAATTGGTTGAGTTGCTACGACTATTGTTGAGTAATCAATGAACAGGTGGTTTATGGTATCGATTGTTTGTTTCTTTCTGAGAAGCCTTGTGTTTACTATTTCGAAATTATCAGGTGAAAACTGGGAGAAATGTGAATATGTAAATGTCCCTAATTATGTGACGAACAGTATCTGTTCGGTAGGCCGAATTAGCTGGGTCTTTGACCTCCAAAATGTTCACACTATCCTTAATGAATGGCCATTGTTTCCGCGAACACCCGTTTTTTGTCTCTTCAGTTATTTCCGATTGACAACGGATTTCCCCCTTTCCTGGACTTTCCAATATCTTTTTCCCACCCCTCTTTTTACATTCCTCTCCACAACAGCCAGTGCCTCCCAAACTCATTCACCTTCGAGTTCTCACGAAAGTCGGTTATCTCCCGTTTCTCCCAATACACAGTCATCTAACAGCTCTTGAGATATAGTCGTCTCCCAGTTCTTCCAACGGTTCGTCTCTTAGTTCACCCTATTCCCTACTTAACTCTATCTCATCTTACAACCAGTTTCACATGTATTGAGAGTCTCCTTGTTCGCGTTTATATACTCATACTCAACCGGATATCGCTATTCTGTCAAGTATAATTCAGTCCTTACTCACCCTCACCACGTTAATTTATTTCTCAGTTTCAAGCTCCCCATTCGTGCGCCCAACAGTATTTAAATACCCAGTCAAACGAAGCCTACAACCTCCCACCGTGGATTTAACTTCACACTCGTGGTCTCCATTTTCGCGCATTATTAAGTTTGCCGAGATATAAAACCAATTCCTCAATGTTGTACATTGAATAAATATTTGTGAGTACACGCGTTCGTTGTCGAGAGCAAGGCTCGTTCAAATCCTTGACTTCGTTCCTCGTTTGACGGTTTCCGCAAACGTTTCGAGCTCAACTAATAGTTTTCTCGGCCACAACTCATTTCAATAACTAGCTCCCGGACTACCGGAAAAACGTGTAGTTGAGCTTTTTAAAGCGTCAATTGTGCGGCGCTGGGCATCTGGTTATTTGCAGGGCCGTCCTTCGGCGAAAAAAAAAGTATTTAATATTCGGCGCATTTACCAGTACTTCAAAATCACTCTCGCACTGAAACTAATCTCAGGTGTCGATTAGACCAAGGTTGACCTCATCATTTAGTCGTTAGTCTTGGAACAGGAGAACGTTTTTTTTTTTTGTTTCGTTTCGGATTTGCTGGACGTTAGTTCTGATCCACACCTGGTTGATTTGTCATGTCTCTTCGCCATTACGGCAAATTGCAGACCTCAGTTTTGAACTACTTTGAGATCATCAAGGTCCTTCGAAGTGCACGATCGCCGTTTCGCGAGTCAAGATGGGAAATTTCCAGACACATTCAAAAGTACGTGGTGTCCCCTAATGGAATCGACGTTGGTACAACATTCATTCTGCTCGGTTCCGATAATCACTTACCGTGTAGCCTGGAAAAATGACAGCGAAATAGTCTTTCGACTGAATTTCCTCGTCGGAAAAGAATGGCTATTTCACCTAATTAGACTGTTGATGACACTTTTATCTCGTCAGATTATTTTTTATTTTCCTTCCCTCAACTATAACAATCAAGTTTTTGGAAATTGTAAACACTCATTTCGATATGTACTAAATAGGCTTACTTTTACTTATTGAAAAAATTCAGCAAAACTTGGACTTTTCTGAATTACAGCGCGTCCCTGATTTTAAACGACGACAAACAAAATATCCTAAAAAGTGTGACGTACTTGGGGAATTCTTATACAAATTACCCGCGTACAGAACACGAGTGAAAGTCGTGTCCGGGCCCAAAAGAAACGAACAAATTAAATACACTAAATTATACTCACTTGATGAAAATTAAAAAAATAATGCCTCTCAGGAAAGTACTGGGACATGAAATTCTAAACCAAATAGGACCCACTTGAATTTAATAAGGAAAAAATAGAAATGAAATGAAATGAACTCCTTATAAAATGAAACAAATAACCTATGCTCGGATTGTAGTAAATGACAATAAAGGGACAATGGGGAAAATGAAACACCAAGCTCTGATCGCTTACCTTACTTCACACAGTCTAAAGGGAATTTAAATATTTGATCACTGGCTTGGAAAAGGGAAAAATTCCTCAGCGATGTCGGTAGTGGTTATAAGACTAAAACCCTGCAAATTATTACACAATGGTTTATTATTCTCATGAACAACCTGACCTGGTATTACTGCTCCGAGACCCATCCCTTGCAATTCAGCATCGAATACTGGTAAACCATACGACACATGACCTGGCTACAATGGAACTACGGAAACAAAATATCTGATGATCTTGCCCCGTCCGGGTCGGGGAAATTGGGACGGCGGCGCTTCGAGTGAACCCGTTGCGAGCCCAAAGGGGAGTCGAGCGGGTGGCGTTGCAAGTCGAGCAGGCGGGTGGTTTGGACGGGAGGGAGTACTAACGACGAAACATTGACTTCTGCTGTAGTTCCCGCGTTGTACTGCGTTTCGTTAATTTTTTTAACCGTTTTGATGGGCTTCGTCCGATCGGATTGCCGAGATTGTTGGCACAACTAGATACCAAATGGGATTTTTGTGCGAAAGAACGAATTTTTCAGACCACGTTAAAGGCACACAACGGCCCGGATGTCGGACGGGGGACGGGCATTGCAAATTTGGAATCTCCATGTCTTGAAACGTAAAGTATCAAATTTTGGGGGGGGGGTTCAGAATGAATAATAAACCAAAATGCGGCTCCTTCGCTAATAGAAACAGCGCCAAACTGCACAGGTGGCGGCAACACTGTTCATCGGCAGTCCGCCGCAAACCATTACAAAAGTACAAGTAATAATTCACGTTTTAGTATCAACAATAAACATAACGACAAGTCTACGTCCTGACACTAACAGTGTACTCTAAATTTACAAGAGAAATTCATAATTTTGCCTAAGTTATGAAAATTATTGCCCAAGTCGTGTGCTTTGCTTATTTTAATATTATTTCACCGGACAGGGCTGTCCCAAAAATAATTGTTGGTAGTACTAAGGTCGTGAAATAGTCACCAGTTCGGGGATTAGGGTCATAGTGGATTACAAAAAGACGTGATCTGTGGCACGACGATGGCATTCGAGCAGCGGTGCCTGCGAATATAGTTTAATTTTAATCAAAATCGGACCTCAAAAGCCTTCGCCACGTATTTCTGAGCCATAACCTGCTAACGTCTCCAAAATCCACGCGATTGAAAGAAAACTGCTCAATCGGCTCCAAATATATGTTTAGCGCTGGGATCTATATAATGACGCCAAAATACGGGTATGAGCAAAGTCAGTCCAAAACTAACTATAGTCGTCATATGATCATTTATGCTTTCGAAAACGGTGTTTTTTTTTCAATTAAATTTTACGTTCGAACAGTTCCAACTGATCCACTGAAAAGTGCTGTGAAATTTTAATCTGCCTAATTTAATCGGTCTTCATCAGCAAAATCGTGTTGGTTGGTGTAATAATAAATTATACATAAATGTACTGATGATAAAATAAAGTTATTTTTTACCAAGTTCATAAGAGCTGAGTAAAATATATATTGGATTAGTAGCGAGAATACACGTGGGGCTAAGGACAATTGTGCGATGCGTTTCACCTTATATTTGCCCAAAATGTAAAGGGCTCGTATTTTAAAGCGTGCCATTGAACGGAAAGCCTCGCGATTCCATGTAGCAGTTTATGAAATGGAGAGTATTCGTGAATTCTGTAAGTAACTGAACTGGTCAGGCCAATAGCATATCTAAGCACTGTGCTGAGTAGCCACTCTGCTTAGAGAATTTCTGAAAGAGTTCATGTCTCCTTTCTGCCGGGCTGAGCGAGCTCGTGTTAAGGATGGTCGAGTTGTTTCGCCCGCGATCTTCAAATTCTTCCTCGGGACCCCCTTTCTTCGGATTGTCGTAACGAAAAGAAAAGTTCTTCCTGAATCGTTAATAATTTCGTTGCGTAAGAATTTTCAAACGCTGCCAATAATTAATTGTTAAGAATCTTAACTAGATGTAAGCCCGTCTTCGTTATTGCGAGAAAGAGGAATTCGGAGAACTGTTTCTAACTTGAAGCATTTTCCGCGTCGTAATTATATACTTGAATGTGCGTGCAGTAAAATATTCTTGATCGAAAAAGTATCAGTTTCCTTCCCACTCGAGAATCTGCAATTCGATATTTTTATCTCTACGAAAAATCTTAACAAAACATCATCTCATTTGCAAGGCGTATTGTCAAGCGTATAACTCAGCTTTCTGAGAAGCTACAGTTCGTTGGATGACACGGTCTTATCAATTTAGAGATTCTTATCGACCTTTTATGAGATGGCAACTGACGAGCTTCCACTTCTCTCTGGAAAACTGGGTACACCGTTGCTCGCGTGATCTGAACGAACCCTGGCCATAAAACTTCGTACTAGTACTGAGATAAGAATTATACGTACACATATAATTTACCAACGTTACGCTCGTTAATCTCGCAATTAGTCGAGATTGTTTCTAAGAGCGACACGTTTTCCAGATTAAACGGAGTTCCTGAAGCATCAACAGCTACTGTTTACGAGATCCGACTGGGAAGAGACAACACGTTTTCGTTTGTCTCGCTTTAAGAGGAAGTTAAACCAACTTCCGCATTTTTGGAAATCAAATTTCACCGTTGCCCTGAAAAGTTAGCGCATTTCGACTGGAACAGTCCACCGAAATCCGTCAAAACGACGTTAGTTTAGATTACGGGACTGCTGATCATTATAAAACTATAGGTAGTTTATTGTACTACCTCCTTAATTTTTCTGAGAATGCTAGTATCATATGAGTGGGGAATATGAGAGAAGAATTACACTGCATTGTTCGTCGAAATTTTGGATAATTTATAGCGCTACTCGCTTTTTCCCTACCAATGAGAATTTCGCAGTGTCGTCGTGTTATTTGGTACTGCCCATACATATAATTTAATAAAAACCTTTAAGGCCGTATTTGAGAGAAAACTTTTGTTGTCTCGATCACCATGAAAACTATAGTTAGTTTTGCACCCTTCACGACCTTTGATGACCTGCTAAATGTCGAATTGAAGCTGAAATCGGCCGTTTTCTTTCAGTCACAACCACACGTACAAACCAAACCCCCATCTGTAGAGTGTGAGAGAAGGAGAGATGCGTCGTTTAGTAAAGCTAAGGAAAGGCGAAGAATGAGATGAGTGGGAGGACTGTATTGTCAAATTTGAGAACGATGGAGGTAGAGTTCAGAATAGAGCGGGAAAGAGACAAAACTGGTGTAGGAACTAGAGCATGTGTGTGAGAGGTGGAAGTCGAATGTAACTGGGCGAGTTTGTGAGCAAGAGTAGACGTGCTAAGTCAGGGCTGAGAAGTGTGATGAGGGAAGGGGATGAGAAAAAACTCACTGGGGCAACCCTAAAATACTTGGTCGGCTCGTGACATACTTTGCGTTGGTACTACTTTTGTAGTAACCAGCGATTAGAGGCGAATATGTCTCTGAATACTATCTTTGTAGTTATTTCTGTTTCGCTAATTGAAGGAAGCGTTTCGTTTCAAATTGGTAGAAATTATGCTAGTTACAAAAAAGGACTTAGTGCAATTTGGTTCATTTGGAACAACTGTTCTGATGAGGAGCTTAGATTTGAAACCCCGCGTACAAACCTTTATTGTTTTATGCTTGGGCAAAAGGTAATAGATATCCAGAGGAACTATCTAGTTGCCCATTCACTCCGGGCCTGTGCCTCGACTTGAACGTCCATCAATGGACATATGAAAGCAGCGTCGACATCTTTCTGCCCTAGGGTTTCAATTTTATTCGAGTTATGTGCGATATAACCTCAAAAACATCGGCATAACGAAAGTCAGCCTCACTCTTTGTGACTGCCGACGAAACTTGCTTTTTCTACACACCAATTTCGTTTTTTTTTTAACCAACCGAGGTATGCGCCAAAATGAAAAATACACGAGAAACGCCGGGTTGTAGTGTTCTTGAAAGGAACTAAGCGGCGAAGCTGAGAATTTCGTTTTTCCAGTCCTAACCGGATCGTCGGGCGACAAGTTCCTTGGCGTTTGACAACGTCCATTTTATTGTCGCTCTCCCCCTAGATCCGTTTACGGATTAAATCTACGATCGAACAATGACACCATTGAAAGTTCAAAGCTAATTATGCGTCATTAACAATGAGAAAAGACCGCGTCACAAAACGACACGCACAAAAAAAGTCCGCCGCGTCCCAAAACAAAGTCAAGTTTCTCCCTTAGCGCAGACTTTTGAAAGATTAAAGCAAATTACGACTAACAATCCATTAGACGCTTTAATTAGTCGCGTCATTCTTTTCTAATTAACAGATCGTTTGATTTGAGAATTATTTGAAGGGCATCGACTGTAAATAAAAATCGTTTGAAATCGGTTTTATTTTGTATTGTTTTTCAGTGACCCGGCAGCCAACGTAAGCTGCTATGTTATTACCAGAACATTGAACCGTATAGGTATTTCCTGGAATTCCAATCAGTCGTATTCTTAGATCTTAACTTGTTGCTAAATAGTTAACCGAAATCTTATTGGGCACTCTACATCACGCTGTACAACAATAAATATCACTTAGTTACCCCAACTAGAGACTAATATGCAAGAAAGGTGCAAGAGAATAAAGAAATGTCAGAAAGAAACGAAACCACCATTGGCACCATCAGGCCGCCGGGTTATTACAGTTTAGACCAACGGTCAAAGCAAGGGAACATGGAACAGGTTTTTTGCGAATAGGTACATAATAACAGAGGGTACATGGACGTCTGTGTAGAAATAATATGTGTCATCCGTATACATACATATCGTTCTAACGATAACGACTTCACCATTAAATCAACTGTGTCAGTTGTATGTCGTGCAGATCCTCTTCTTCTCGTCGTCACTTTTCACTGAACTCTGTCGGGAACTAGGCACATACCTTAGGCTCCTCATTAAGGTCACTGATCTTCGCCGATGGCTCAAAGCCCTTCCGATCTTGCTTTAACTCATCAAAAGCCATGGGAGCGAGGGAACAGTGGGGGAGGGGGGATGTTGTTGGGAAGACAAGGTCATGCATGAGGTAAGCGGGGGTGAGGGAAGGTCCATCCGAGGGTTTGGAGGGTTTGCCCGTGGTGGTGGTGGGGGGGGGAGTCTCACCTTACCTTGCGCTCTTCGAACCAAGTCAACCCTGTAGAATGTTCCATGTGAAGACATATATTCCGACTGGGCGTTCATGCGACTTTTGCTTCAAGGCTTTGGATAATTAAACTGTAGTTGAAGCATGGGCGAAGGAGGCAAAGTGAGAGGAGAGAAGCGTGATGCGGGGAGGGGTTTAACGGGAAAATCCGCTGAACTATTGAGAAAGCAAGTTTGTGACAGAGCACGCTGACAGCTCTGGAAATACTAATCCTTGTGTTTCGAGGACTTCAAATACTGGAAAAAACGCAGTTGACAATGTTAGTAGGACGGCTGTAGGATCAAACGATGGCAGGTCGTCCTTGGACACTACTTTTGGGTTGAGAACAGCGACCTCTTTCGTACCGAAGCTGCGAGCAGAGTCAAACTACGAGCAGACGGAGAACTATTACAAAATGCCATGACAGTCATGACTACAAAAAAAAAAATCCGTGTACTACCACAGAACCGTTCATTTATTTGTTTAAATATTCCAAATAAAAAAACAACGAGCGTTCTGGCGTAGAAGTAATGTACCGTTCTACAGTAATTTCCAGGGACTTTTTTACTTTTTTTTCATAACATTGCGTTGTTTTTGTGTGATAACACTGACGCTTTCTTGCCGCAATAATTGGAAACTTTACGACTTCTAACTTCGACTAAATTGTGATTAACGTACGTTTTTCCCCCTTGCGGAGGGCCGTTAATGCCTTTCTCACGTGAAATTGATCGCGAGATTCTCAATCGCCGGCCATTTATATGGGTTCTTGGCTTCAATGCAATTACCGGAGCCCGGGAAATGATTTATTTTGCTGAATCCCCCTTCGGCAATTCTCCGACGGCTTAATAAACAATAGCTGCTCGTACGGTATTATTTTTTATGAAATTAATTAACGGGAAGGGGTAATATTAGCTGTTTGTGCGTTGATATTTTCATTTTTTAGCCGATCAAAAGCCATTTCCTTCCCCAGCCATCTAATTCAGTTTTAAAAAAAAAATAATAGCAAAAACTTCGAGTCATCGTCAATTTTTTTTTTCTAACAAGCGAACAATTTGGAACGCGCTAATGGATCGCGGATTTCCAAAGTGGTTTTCTCATTGTTTTTGGTTACCGGACGAAGAATTAATTCTGGGTAAACAAATGACTGTTTGCCAGCTCTTCGACGTCGTGTGTACATTCGAGTTGTCGCGGATGAAATAAATCGCGCAAGGCCGCCCTCGAACAGACTGGTTTACTCAACGACAACGAGGATGCTCAGTCGTCCAAAACGCCAACGGCCTAGGAAGGCGCTGCGAGGATGAGGTTAGAGCCATTCGGGTTAAAACTTAACGATTGAAACGTTGGGAATTGGTTCGCGTAATTAGTTGTAATAACCACCTAAGCCTCATTAATTCGTTCTTAATTGCGATGCAAGAAGCCGTCGATAGCTCACGCCGTCCATATCCCTGAGCCTATCAAATGTCACGTGAAGATGACAACCGGGGACTACCGAGAGATAGCGGCCGAACTAACCCCTATCCATGATTTCTAATCGTATTCTCCTAATCTCATTGAATAAATAACTAGATCCGTCCACATACATATATCGAGACATATTGATAGTAGACGCCCCAATAAGATTTTAAGACAAACAGCTTGACAACTGCAATAGCCATCTCGGAGATCCCCCAAAAAACGTTGTTCCCTTCACAACAATTTTACTTTCAGCAACTGTCCATTACCACTAATTTCCCTCTCAATGGAAATGTGAACAAATCGATTGTTTCGGCCATCATTACCTCAAATTCGGCTATAAACTAACGAACTGTACAACAAAAAAACATCGTGCGCCGTATCACGCAACCTTTCCTTCGTTCCCACTTAAAATTGACGATAAGATATATCTTTGTTCTAAGCAATCATGCGGTGACGTTAATTAAAGACAAAATGTGGGTACTAGTTGGTAAATATTAAGTGAGATTATTGAGAAAATTTCGGCTGAAAAACTTATGTTTTGAGTTCTCTTCAGATATTTACTTTTGAGCCCCAAAAACACCTCTTGATATGGACTGTACTCGTATATCCGTCATTCAATTGATATTTAGCCTGAACGGCGAAATGAGGGTAAGCGCGAAATCGGCTAAAACTAAGTATATTGTTACACACACCCAATTTTTTTTCTTCTCAAAAATGTCTTCAATAATTTTGATTAAATTTTTTGTAATGACAGCCCACCGTACAATTGCCTACTATGGAAAAATGACGAGAGCAGCACAATAAATGACGGCGAAAAGGAATTTTAGCGGAGTTTATGGTTACAAATTGCGTTCGTATGGTACCTTCCTTTTTAAAATATCAGGCGCGCCGCAACACACAACTGCCCTTAGCATAAACTCACTGGTTTTCATGGCTTTTGCTACTAACTCAATTTATTTTTCACTCAGTTCATTTAAACGTGTTAAAGCGCCGCTTCACGGTTGCAGAAAGCGCAAGAACTTACAGTTCCGGAATTTATTGTGCAGCTCCCACTCATGACCTGACCCTTATTGAGCAATTGGCACACAGAGAATTAATGAGACTATAGACACGATTTTTTTGCAAAGGATCACAATCACTTTCCTAGAGTAATTGGGTAAATACTTTTAGGAATAGCGGTAAGTGGCTAATTTCAGGAATTTCTGGAGTGGAACCTGTGTATTTTATGAGTGATATCATACACTCAGTGTGTGCGTGCTTGGTTGGAATAACTCCTAAATTTTTCTGAAGATTCTCATATCTTTTCAGCGGAGTTTATAAGGAAAAAACTGCGTTAAAATCAATTTTCGTCGAAATGTTTAGTAATTTATTGTGCTGCTCAGGTCATTTTCGAACAAATGAGAAATTTACGGTGTTGTTGTGTTATTTTGAACTATCCATACAAGAAATTTAATCAAAATCGTCACAGAGGGTTTTGAGAAAAAAAAATTAGTGTTTTGATCACCATGATAACTATAGTTAATTTTGAGGGAATTTTGCTCATACCCTTCTTCTGGCGTCTCATCGTGATCTGCGGTCTAGATATCAGGTTTGAACTGGTTGGGTTCAGCCGTTTTCTCACAATCGCGTTCACACAAATACCCGCAGACCATTTTCCCGAATTGAGTTTTACTGACTTAGTAGGGTCGGCAGGGTGGTCATTCAATAAGCTGAATATAAGAGTTTATTAATG
This sequence comes from Pachypeltis micranthus, assembly GCA_020466155.1. Taxonomy (NCBI): domain Eukaryota; kingdom Metazoa; phylum Arthropoda; class Insecta; order Hemiptera; family Miridae; genus Pachypeltis; species Pachypeltis micranthus. Next base: position 12,289,121 of record CM035774.1, on the reverse strand, counting down.
GTGATTAGATCATCGAAAGCAACGACATAAATTCTGGATTCTGAATTCTGGACTGACGTTTTGTTGTCTAATTTTGTTTCGCGGTGTTTCCCATATAATTCCACATTTGTGGGCAATTTTTAGCAGAATTGTGTATAATTGCGACAGTTTTTCAATGAAAGTCAGTAAGTAGCAGCAGCCCAATAATTCGGTAACTTGAGCGCTATATCTTTCTACGTAAAACGTTAAGTTGTGTTTTACCGTTTTCATATGAACTGAATGAAAAGTCGATTGAATTATTATTCAATTCGATAAAAAGGGCAGAGGAAGGTTGTGCGATGCGTCGCAGCCGGTGTTATGACTTTAATTTTGGTCAAGGTAAGCCAAGAGCAACTGCTCCGCAATTCATTGACTGGAATAGTGTTAATGTTTCGATCTAATGAGAATTACGCACAATTTTGTTACTCGAATTATTCATTTTACTCAACTTACATGAACATTGTTCGTAATTTGACTCTTAAAAATATTTATTTTCGTAAGTTGACTCGAGAAATTAATCTTTGTGCGTCCGGTACGGCACACGTGACACCCATCCGACTTGAAACAATTTTGGAGTATCGGATCCCCGGGCTAAAAATAAAAAGACATAATCAGAACGGGAACGAAGGTCCTTTCAATTACACGGAGCAAGAAAAATGTCAATTATTCGTCGGTGATACGTTTCCCATTGTGACGCAACAGTTTCCTCCCAGACAAACATCGCGGCGTCTATTTCTTGGGGAACGTTTTTAGAATTAACAACTGTTTACTGCCTCAACTCAAAAACAGAAAATGACTCCGGTTAATTAGGCGAGAAAGTTTTTTAAACGCTCGCTATTCGAGAAAGAAGGGCCTATAGATGTGAATTTACATTGCTGATGGGTGAGAGAGAACTCACCTTGCATCAGTTTAGACTAATTCGTTTATTTGTTGAGTGACATTTCGGAGCGTTTGGGAAGTTGTTGAAGTCGTTACTCGAGTTTCCAATACGGTTCCATCCTTCTCGCTTCATCTCTTTCTTGAGTCGTTGAGGAAATGTGAAAATAGCCTTCAGCTATCGTGAAATAACTAGCAAACACGCTCATTGTTTCTCACTTTCCCTAATCGTCACATCATTTTCGTATGATCTTCCTCTACGCTGGCCATGCTCTTCTAAGTGGCACCAAATGGTGCTTATTAATTTCGTCCGGTCCCCTGCTTCCCAGTGCCTGATGGCCGTCGATTAACGCTCAACTGGAGCATCAGCACTTCCTGAAAAGTGAATGCATTACGTGTTGGTATCTCCAGTTCGTTCAGGACAACCAGGAATCTGACCATCTTACAAGTCGCACTCGTACGTCATGATATCAGGACACCGTCAATAATGGGGATAACTACGCGTTCGTTTAAAGTCCACTTAAGTCCACTTAAGTACCCCCACGAAAGCCTAGACAAGCCACACAGAAATTGCCTTTAAAAAGGGGCCTTGTGTTAGTGAACTGCCGACTCAGATGCATTCTCGAGAAGAGCCTCGTGCCCCCCTCACACATTTAGCACCAAACCATTCAATACGACGCATTAAAACGAATTCGTCCTCACTCGTGAATTATAACATAATAACGGGTAATGAATAACTGCATATCTGATATGACGACAAAATGAGTTGGATAAGAGCCGACAACGACGTGCGTACACATGAGAAAGGGAGAGTAAGGATTGTACAATCTCATGCTACTCAGCTTACTCCTAGGATGAGCTCTTGATAAGATGTGTGTGTGCAGAAGATGAAGACAATAGTGAAGAAGGGTCGGTTGGGGGTTGTAAACAAAAGAGTTCCCATTGAAACGAGGGCAGACTGGGTGTTGATGGACAAAGTACCCCTAAGCTAACAGGAAAGCGGAGCTGTGAGTATTAAGGAATTGAATCTGAGTGCACCTGCTTTTACAAGTCTTCCCTCAGTAGCTTCCCATCTTGAGTTAGTTACTGCACCGCTTCCCACGACCCTTTTAAGAATTGATTCTCCCAGTGAGGCTTACATCACCGTGGAGCAGATGTGTGTTGCACTAGGTATTATAATTGTAATTATTTATCACGAATAAAATGAGTCAGAATCCAAAATGATAATGTATTCTATTGAATCAACTTCTTGACATTTTGTCTTTACTTTGCTACATAAACTCGAAAAGTGTAATGGCCAAGTGTCACAAAATTTAACCTTGAGGCTGATTGGACAAGGCAACGTTTTAACCGGAGTTGCAACCACAGCCCCTGTGGTGTAATGCATAAGGCATCGGTCTACTAAACCGTAGGTTGTGGGTTCGAGTCCCACCAGGGTTACGATTATTGTTTTGACATTTTATGTCTTTACTTTGCTACATAAACTCGAAAATTTAACGCGGGAGATGTAACAGAGAAGCGTCACTTCAAACACAAATTTGTGTTGGGTTAAGTGCATGGTAACGTCTGTTACAAAATCTAATGCTTGGTAACATCACACGTTTTAATAACCTCAGTGACTAAGTGATGATGTCAATTGCAATTGACGCGGCCATTATATTGAAACCATCAACGAACACAATCAAACGTAGTTATCATTGCATTAAAAAAATAAAATAATTGAGATAAAATGTTCCTAGTGGTTGCGTACTTTTACGAAAGCTGCACCCACCGTTTGTGCAAAGGTTTCTTTCGCGCCCACCAACCTCAACGTTTCCAATCACTCATGAGGAGCGGCGTCACTAAATTTGTGTTGGGTTAAGTGCATGGACCCTGTCCCTCGCTTCAGAGCCATGTTTCCCTGAACATCAGGTGGGGGGGGGGCACCATGTTTGCAGGCCCTTCCGCCGGTTCTGCGTGAGGAGCTGCGATATCCAATGAGGCGTCATCCAGAGGGAAGGCCATGGCGAGACGTAAGCCACGTAAGCAGGCTGAGACTGGGAGGCTGCAGGAAAGAGTGGTCAGTGGAACCTCAATGACCCTGCGAGCCAGCTTATAGAGGAAGGCCCAAGGGTTCTCGTCGAGCTCGTTGTGTGTGGTACCGGTATGAGGTGCGCTTGAGGTTGTGCCTGGCGTCTTGGCACTGGACCCGGCGGTCTGCTCCAGCCTTCCCTCCGAACGATGCACTCGCAGCACGCATTCGCAACAGGCTTGCACTTCCTGGTACCACCATGGCGTGCGCATCCTGGGTGGAGTTGCCAGGAAAGGGATCTCCCGGTGGCTACACTGCCTGACTAGGGCAGACATCGCGCAAGGGTCGCTATCCACTGTCGCCTCAGCGCTAGTAGATGCGCCAGCACAGTCATGCCACTGCCAGGCCCTCCCATTCTGCCGAGGCAAAATTAACGGCGCTTAAATTACCCCAGTGTATTCTCGAAGACCCTAAATGTTGTTGTTGTGTGAAATATTACACATATTTTAACCATCATACAGTACGCATGGAGCATCAGAACTAGTAATTTGGAGGAGAATCAGCAGCGATAAATAATTGACGCTCGGATTCGTCCTTATTGCCTTTTTATGTGGTAGTCCTCCAGAATCGCTCATTTCAAGCTTTGACAAGGGCATTCAGTTTGAGTACTTTTACGTATTCTTGTATTAAAAATGCAGCTCTTTCGTGTGTTGGAGGATGAATTAATTAAAATGATGATGATAGCAAACCTGATGAAGACCACATGATCCACCTTGGGTAGTTATTTCCCCCTCCTCTCCGCTTCCTACTTCTCTAATAAAAAAGACGCGACTCAAGCTTCGCACGAGATTGTCGCTTCCGAGCTATTAACTTCAATTTTTGTCATTTTCCCATCTGTAATTGTCTTTTCCGGAGTCCGCAGTTGATTGTTCATTCGGTTTCACGGTCCTTGAGAGTTAGGCCAACGCGATGAGCTCAAGGGCGTTTCTTTTCTTTATTATTATTCTTTTTGTATATGACGGGATTCGTGATTCACCGAGTGTAATGATGGCTCTCGTGTCGCATTCACGACGCAGCACAAATTTCCTTAATTGTTAATTACTCCTTACGCGTTAGGACAGGGATGAACTGATTTTTTGCCTACGGCAGATATCTTTCGAAGCAAGGAATCACGAGTTGACTTGGATGTCGGAGTTCATGAGAGGACGCATCAAATCATAGCTGCTTTAGAAATTCGCTGTAATATATAACAGAACCGCTCTGTCTTGGTTTGTTTCACCAGTAATTAGCGCTTTATTAGCTCCACCTTTCGCAAACTCATGAAAGCTACCAATGCTGTCTTAGTGAGGCTAATTTCCAGCCTGGGATGTATTTAGAGCGCGTCAATGCCTCGGAATGACGACATTTCCATCACTCACAAAGTAAATCCGCCATAACGGTGTTCTTGCGGATCAAAGAATCAGCTCAGGCAAGTTGACTGATGGATCAATCCCTGGGGCGTGTGAACTGTTCAAAAACAATAAATCTCCCAATGCACTTTCGACTAGGCGAAAGCGACAGAAGATGTCGTTGAATCGACGATTCTGGTGGCAGTTGGAAAGTTTTGAAGATTAAGCGACTCCACGAAGGATTTCTCTGTAAGAACCATCATTCATCCCGCTTATTGAGCTTTAATTTTCCAAATCCCCCTTCATCTCTTCGACAAATTTCGATTGCCTGGCAGTCGTTGCCCTTCGACACGCTGCTCTCTCGTTTTGTCAAACTACTTAACCGTTACAACTACTTCTTCGTTTTTCCGTGACATTCTAGTTCTGTTCATGATGTGTGGTGAATGTTGGTGGGCAATCTCGACTTGAGAGCAGCATCGATCAAGCACACGAACACTTTCCAGGGCTATGTTCCATTCAGACACCGTTAGAATGTTTACTTTCCTACGCGCGGCATTTTCCCAACTTTGCAGGAGGTGAAAGCATGGCCTGCATTGCTCGTCTAGAATACGAATATTCTCGAGAATTCGGGAGTAATCTTGTTGTCAACGAGAGGTGCTAGTTTTCGACAGAATGTCCTTCGAAGCCGATTACTTTCCGCCCTATCGTACGTCATTTGGGTGTCTTTGTTTCATTCCGTGCACAAACCTGTCAAAAGAATAACAACGGCGGGGTGGTCACTTTACGTTTGCCGTTGAGCAACGTATTCCTGGAATAACCCCAAACCGTTTCAATGGAATCGTAAAAACGACCAAGCAATTTTTTCTTCGAACTAACCAGATAATAGTTTGAGTTGCGAAGTTAACGACCGCCTATTTACTTTGTAAGCTAGTTCACTAATTACAGTTTGCAATACAGTTTGAGACAGCTCTTGGGACATCTTCCCAGAATCCGTCGTGTTCTACGATTTTTCTCGATTTGGCATTTTAACGAGCTCACAAATTAATATCTTCTTCGGAAGTTCGCTTCTTTTGTTCATTCGCCGCCCAATAACGCGGGGTATTCCCTCTTAAATTTAGTAGTTTGCAGAATGCAGCGTGCAAGGAGGACTCAATTACGACCGATTGAGCATCTCGGTTCTTCGCCGGATGAATATCGTTTTGTCGGAGAATGCGGTAATCCAGAAAGTTATTTGAAGAGCCTGCAAATGCTTTATTGGTGGGGGTAACCGTTGAGGTAAAGTTGATACCAGCGAGGCTGTTGGAGCTCTCAGCTCGGGAGTTAGCTGAACATCACGCCTGCAAGGCACTAATGCAATAACTGTAGCTTCACTTCAGGACTGGCAACGTCACGACACATTTGTTCCCCTATTACTACGTTTCCCCCAACAAAATATGTCGCCTTTTGCCGTATGCATGTGCTCAGTTAGTGTGTGGAGCCTTGAATTGAGTTGACATGCTCTTTTTCTTGTGCGGTTAGTCAAAATTGAACCCAGCTTCTTTCCCAGAACGTGTCTTTCCCTTGGCCGAGTGAAATATTTTTTGATGCTCGCGCTTGAATCAGTGTGATTGGAAAGAAGACATCGAAGCATCGACCTGCCAATTATTTGGAGCGCATCGATTGTTATACTCCGAAGTAAAAATTATAGTTTCGCTATAAATAATTGCAAAAATGAATGAATTAGTCTTCACAACTGCTCGCGTGGCCACGGCACAATTCAAGTTATAATTCCAATGTTAACTTTTTTTTTTCATCGCAGATCGGTTTTCAAATGTGAACTCGCGCTAGTATTTTCGGCATATCCCGGGCGGTAGTACGATGTTGACACAGTTAGAATCAATAGAGTTCCGTTTCCTGCATCGTTGATATCACGCGAGTTATTGTCCCCCCCCCCCCTCTACCCCTGCAAAACGGTTTTTTAGAAGAGTTCATTGGTCTTACCATCTTCTCGAGCGCGGATCCTAGAGAGCGAAAAGTAAATAATGCTGACCTACACACAACACCGGCTGAGGTAAAAAAAAAAGACGAGGCGAGTCGAAGAAGGATGTACGACGAGAAACGAGTGAAATTCGTCAAGGACGTCGATTTCTCGCTGACGAAGAAGTCAAATATCAATATTTAGTTAGTTAATTAAGTAAATCGAGGATTACGAATTCATTTCATTAAACAAATATCTGTTGCGAGGCATCACGCAACTTTCCTTAGCTCCATGTGTCGTCACTCAACTCAATATTTCAATCACTACGTATAAGCCGGTTTAAAGTTTCGAATCTTTTCGAGTTGCACCCACTTATGCCACAACCATTATCGAGTATTCGGTTCGTAGGTGATTTATGAGTCTCGTAACTCGGTTTTTCTGAAAATTATCGCGTTTTATGTATTGGAATTATCGGGTAAAAACAGTGAGAAATGATAGGGAGTGAAACGACGGTTGGAACTTCAGAATTTGTTGGGTTGCACGTAAATATTGTATGAGTGTTATTAAACCGTCATGGTACAGGTGGTTTAATGGACTACTACTCTGATTTTTGTGAAAATGCTAGTATTACGTCAGGGGGAATTATAACGAAAAAACCGCGCTAAAATCTTCTTCAAAAGTTTTGAAAATTTACGCTGCTTTAGTTATTTGCAAATGAGAACTTTATGGTACTGTTGTATTATTTTATAAATAATTTAATTGAAATCGTTGAAGCTTTTTGTTTTTTAAATTTGGTGTTTTGATCACTATAATTAGTTTTGAACTGATTTCGCTCACACTCGACGTCCCATGATGATTTTTAGGCTAAATAAGACGTGTTCCATCGTCCCAGGTGTTGAAGCCCTTGACACGTATCTCAAATTTTTTTTTTTCCAGCTAATTACATAACACACCTTCGTATTCCGTAGGGGCAAGGAAGGTAAAAATTGTACGATTGGCTTACAACCCTTAACTCAGTCATCGATTCCACCATTTTCCTTTTCGAGGCATCGAAAATGTTTCTACACGCCTACAAGCAATGTTGCACGTCCAGCCTCTGTAACTACCAGCGAATTCTCGTCTTAACTTTCAGCGAACGTGGAAATTAGATTTGTGCGGAAAACGATCAAACCAAATCACCTAACACTTGATATCTAGCCCGCAGGTTACCATGGCACGCAGAAATAAGGGTATGAGCAAAATCCACCGAAAGTTAACTATAGTTATCATAGTGATCAAAACACCAAATATTTTTTTTCTCAAAAACGGCTCTAACGATTTTGATTAAATTTTTTATATTGATAGCTCTCAATAATGCAATTATACCGTAAAGTTCCCATTTGTGGGAAAATGACGAGAGTAGCACAATAAATTATCAAAATTTTCTACGAAAATCGGTTTTGGCGCGGTTTTTTCCTATTAAACTCCGCTGAAATGTTACTAGAATGTTTAAAAATATCTGGTGCGTTGCAACACACAACTTTCCTTAGCTCTACGTCAATGCACTCGGGTACATGGCCTTTTTTCTACTTAGTCCATTCATTTATCACTCAGTTAATTTGAACTTGGTCAAACAACGCTTTACGGCAGCAGGAAGCGGTAGCGCTTACATTTCCGGAATTTCGGGGCTGCTCCTACTCATTCCCGAACGAGTACACTGACGTAGAGTTAAGGAAACTTGTGTGTTGCAACGCAACAGATATTTAATTGTAGTTTTCATATTTTGATCTCTTTTATTTTAATTGTTTTACTCTTACATCATGTGTATGCGTTAAAAAACGCATATTTGTCAAGGTATTCGTAAAATAAGGTTTTATATGAAATATTCTATGTACAACAAAGTGAATTATGATGAGTCATGAGCCGAAAGTCTCAACGAGTGCAATAAGTGCAATTCCGTCATAAGTGGGGAACAAAAACATGTGAGATCCGTATCTTCGTATCGAAAAACTCCATAAACGAAACAGATTATTCCCTCGATTCTCACGTCAAATTAGCGAACAATGAAGTTGAATACTGTCGTTTTACCTCTGCCATTTCCTAATTCGGGGCTGATTTCATAAAACGCGAAAAATCGTGGGCGGGCTTCGCAATTGTCTTTCTCATGAATTATTGAAAATTGACCGTTTACGTCGCACGCGCTCATTTATGGCGGTGCAATTCAGAACCTGGAAGAGATTGGCGGTATTTCGATGTCTTTCGATGACCTCACCGCTTAGGGTAAATGCTGCATAAGTTGTAGTTGCGGTAATTTGAATAAATGGGAGGTAATCGTTGGGTTGGGGCTTATTACGGTAATATTAATGGAGCGTACTGCAATATATGCGCACCTTCACAAGTGTATACATACAGAGAACGCTTAAGAGAGAGGACACTCACATAAATTAAGAAACTTTGAACCCTTTCTCCTTTTTATCTTTTAGTAATTCATTGCGTTGCATTGGCTTCCTAGTACGACCATAAGAGGCTCAAAAAGTCTGTTGGTGTTACGACAATATAAATGTGATCTGAAACACACCTATCTAAGACTGCCAGGAAATTTCCTGAAAACTATTGCTTAAACACAATTTCTGTCCCAGAAACAATTGATGCGTCGCTACCTTAATTCTCTGGTGGTATTGATCGTCCTTTTCCATAGCCTATATAAAACTTCAAAAATACCCTTTCGCCCGTCATGTTGCTTAGTGCCAGCAGCTACAATATGTAAACGCGCAACATGAGAATTCCTCTAGGCCAAGGTCCCAACACAGCCGAAAAAATGTGTAAATAAGAGGTTTGGGTATCGGAAGGGTGTGAGGGTAGGAAGAAGGGGGATGAGAGAGGTGTCCCTATAGGGCGTGAGGTGGTTCCTCAGTGGGAGGGGTGACCCAGTGTGGGTGGGAGGCCAGAAGAGCAGCTGCACACTTATTTTGTGACGTCATTTCGTTCCTTCCCAGCGTGACGCTTTTTGGAAATTAGGTAAAGGCTAAAGAGGAAAAAGCTATCTTTAATGAACGACCTGTTGCAGTTAGTCATTCCGTAGTCCCTTGAACAGTTGTGCATGACGACCAGCAGAGATCACGATAAAACATATTTAAATTAGAATACTGAAAAATGAAGAGTTTACTGTACAATTTCTTCTAATGTAGATTCCTGACTGAACTGGTTCTATAAAGCGAGCAATAAAATCTAGCACATTCCGCATGATAAAAATCCTGTTGTGCCTTATTTAAAAACTCTGATGGTATTTCAAAAGGGTTTTGATATAACTTGAAAACTATTAAGTTTTGAATAGCGACATTTTTTTCTATTTGATAGGCTATAACCTTCGTATCAGGTAACAAACTTCAAAGGTTTTTAACAATCAGACGGCCTGTTTAGACAATCAGCCAGGAACATTCGTTCAAATAGAGCCAGAACAATTTTTGAACAACCACCCCTCAAGACATCGGGATTTAAAATATGCAATGCTCATTCACTGTCTGCCATACTTTGGCTTTAACTTGGTCTAAAAAAAACCATTCTTTCATTCAAAAATTCTATTTTTTTTATCTAATCGTACGAAACCCATGGTAGTTTTGAGCAAAAAATAGTTTGAAAAATTAGGTAAAAAATAGTTTAAAAAATTAGGCAAAAAATAAATTTTGGCAGTTTTATTGCAATGACGTCGTATTTGGTATTGTTTTCTAGGTATTTTTCGATGCTGTGTCGAATGTAACAATTCTCAGAGGCATACGATTGCAACTGGAAACAATAACATCGCAGTGCATACAGTTAGGCATATTCTACTACTTGAATGGACTCACGGGACAATATAGCGAAAGTTATCGTGTCTACCAAGCTGCCTTCCGTCCGACTCCAACCAATTGCCTATAGGCATCTAGAAAATGTCAATTTTTGACATTTCATTGTAATCAGGTCATGTTTCGTATTCTACTCGTATTTTCGTACGCTGAATTGAATGCGATGGGCCCTCGATGTGCAAGAGACTGATAAACCGAAGTGTAATAATTTTCAGCGTTTTTGATTTATAAAAGTTGTTTTGTCCTTTTGGAGCTGTCGTTAATAGAAATATTTCTTAGGCCAACGGAAAACACTGAATTGAAACATTACGAAGAAGCGAGGCACAGGAGGTATAATTGATGGGGTACAACTGAAGCCCTGCGTGTCCCTCAAACGTTTTCGAAGCAAAAAAATTTAAATTATAATTGCGCGAAACATTGGATGTTTATTGCTGCAGTAAATGTAAAAAAAAGTAGTTTTTTGTGTATGTACATCTGACTCAATATCAATGTGGCTGTCAACAAAACGAAAATGCGTGTAGTAATGAAATACAATAATGTTCCCAATAAATTCTGACACGAACGAGTTAAACGTATAAGACGATTTTGAAATTTGACTCGTGAAAATTTGGTAATTTTTGGTCATCAATTGCGTGTATTGAGCGGCCTAATCATTTACCTTGTACCAGCAAAGAGTTTTACAGCATTGAAGTAGCCGCGTTAGTAGAAGCAGAGTTAGCGACCTTCGACACCTTTTCGTTATAGTTTTATCAACAGCACAAAACGCATTTTTGCGCAAAAAGCAACATATAGCGAACTTACTTGCGATAACCGTTGGCAACTGTACCCCTTCTCAGGAGAACTCTGATTCACGTCTGACGACGAACAATGAGCCGACGATTGACGGTTTGTAACCTCTACGACGTGCTCATTTTTTCGACACAGCTTTCGAGACGACAATACACACAACGGTTTTTATGAGCCATTCAATCGTTGCAAACTACCCATTTAGTCATCTTGCTGATAGAGAGGGACACACAAAAAAAAAGAGGAGAGACCGATTTTACAAGGACGGAGCCTGCCGAGTTTCGGATCGTTTATCGACAGTTGGCTCCATCAATACGGTTGTGAGCTTCCTCTCGTGTTCATAGTTTTCCGACCTGCTCTGACGTTTTATCGGCGAGTCGTGTTGTAGTTCGAGCTCTTGAAGTCAGATAAAACTCCTTAGAAACGGATACTCGTTTTTCCACCATTTCAGTCCTTGAGATCCCTGAAGTGAAGCTGTTAAGTCTTGCAACCGTTTTTCTTCTTTTTTTTTTTCTTCGGTCTTTACTTTTATCATTTTTCTTCTTCTATGCCGTCACTAAGCAGTGAATTCGTGTTGAGAGGGGATCAAGATCAGTCTCAGAAGTTATGAGACGGAAGAAAACAATTTTTAGTGGTGTCAGTTCTACTCGGTGAGCGAAAACTGCTGCTTCGTCATGTCCATCCGCATCCACGTTTCGAAATGTGACATAGGTAATTGCGAACGGAACATTTTTCAGCTCGCTTTTGAATGTTTTTGTTAGTTCTTATTGAGATTCGATGCACCGAAAGATTCTGTGTACGTCATTGAAAGAATTAAAACTCAAAAATAATTAATTAAATTTTCAAAAACTTTCGATAAATTCAATTCACAATCTCCGCTCAAACCTCAATCGACAGGATAAGGAGACACAATCAACATCGGGGTTTTGTGTATTCTGTGATAATGAACCTTTTGTTTTTTTGTCGTAGCGGTGAATAGAACCAATTGGCCGATTAATTTTCTTTACAAAACGTCAAATGTGACGTGATCTGCTAGTTTGTAGCTCGTAAATCAGTTTTAAAAAGATGAATTATCATAGTTTCCCTTCTGAAACTGCTAATCTTTTCGGCTTTTTGAGTTAGCGGAAACTTCCTTGGGAATTCCATGATAGTTTTTGAAAATGATGCCCGACGTGTGCTTTCTGGTTAGTTAATCGAAGCAATTCAATGCCTTAAAATGTTAATGTTTACATGTTTCAAGTCTCTGAATGTTTTACTTAGTAAGAAGAAAAGTGATGTTATCGGTTAAGAAAAAAAAAGTGTGTCCGAAAACCACTATTTGCGTGTTTGAACGCGGTCGACCAAAAACGACCCGAAAAAAATCGTCCTAAATTCGATATTTAACCTGAAAATCGTCAGGCCACTTCGTGACGCCAAAACGAAAGTATTAACAAAATTGGTTCAACGCTAACTATAATTATAGTGATCGAAACGCCGAACATATTTTTTCTCAATAATAGCTCTAACGTTTTTTGATTAAATTTTGTCAATGAACAAATACAAGTAGCACAGTAGTACCATGAAACTTCAACTTGTGTTAACTTTAAAATGACGAGAGGAGCACAATAAATTATCAAAAACCTCGACGAAAAACGATTTGTGTACATTCTTTCTTTATAAATCGCGATCAAACGCTACTAGCGTGGTCAATAAAATTGTAAGAGCTAGTCCAATAAATTACCTATACGATGAGGGTTTAATAGCCCTCATTAGATAATTAGACCCACTCAAATTCCGGTATATAAACCTCCCCCACTTCACTTTCTACCCTTTCTCATAGCTTTTCCCTGATAACTCCAAACCAGAAAACGCGGCACAGTTACAGAAATTGAATTGACCGTCGCGTGAACCACCTATCAACTGAATATCGTTAACGGTTGTATCATACGTCGGAGCAACTCAATAAATTTTGAAATTATCAGCGCCTACCTGTACACTCAAACTGAATGAAAAGCCAATTTGATCAGTTGTTAGAGTGACGATAATTGACGAATGCGGGCGGGGCTGAGAACAGGTATGTGATATATCGCTCCAGATATTTTTCCCTTGAAAATGTATTTTACGACGAAAAATATTTGAGATTGTATAATGTTTCGAGAGTAGCGGAAGGTAAAATAAAATTCAACTCGTCGGTCTTTAATCGTTTTAGCAAATATTCGTAGTAGTTCGTAGTCAACAGAGTTAGAGCGCAGTTTTTCGAAATATTTTATCTGAAAAGGATTTTTTGTTCTAAAATTAGTTTCAAAGTATTTCCCAGTAAACCCTGGTTCTGATGTTTGTGGAGTTAGGGTTATTTAAATCGAACTGGGTGTGGAGTTCGCGGTTTTGTATTATGTACGTTTTTGGTTGTTTTGGATAGTCACTAACCGGCGTACTGTTGAAGCGCGCGATATTAATCAGATAAAAGATTAATTAGTATTTCTGTTTGTCTTACAAACCTTCCTAGGAAAGCGCTATGAATGGTACGAAGAATCAAATTGAAGCATCTTTTAATCATTTTTACTTTCCTTAGTTCTACATAGTGTGTGTGAGTTTATGAACGCGATTGACGACTGAACCGACTCGACTCAAATTCGATATTTAACCTGCAGCTCTTCACGTAACGCCAAAATAACAGTATGAGCACAATAAACCCAACACAACAAATATGTTATCCCACAAAAACGACAGTATGAGTTCAAATTAAATTTTTTGTATGGATAAATAACATGAACTTACCCTAAAGATCTCATTTGAGGGAAAATGACGAGAGCAGAACAATAAAATATAAATATTCCGGCGAAAAGCGATTTATTGCTTATAAATCTCGCTCATATTATACTAACGTTCATCGAAAAATCGGGGTAGTGGCCCAATAAGCTACCTATTCTATGGAATTAACGAAATTGGGTTAATTCCGCCTGTGGGTAAATTGCTAAAGTTAACTTACCTGTTTGGTGAGTCCGTCTTCTCTGGCAGGTGAGATGCTGTGGGCGAGCGCTTTCGATGTAAAGATGTCATCGTCTGGTCGTTAAGTCAGTTAGTTGGTCGTGGTCTGACAAAGGACGAAAATTCAACATATTAGAAAACATGGAAATCTATAAACAAAAAAACTTCAATGGACAAACCATAAATGAACAAATAATCAATAAATGCGACACCATATTTACACCACTCAAAACTAAATACAAACAGAAACAACCAGGACAATCAACAGACTATCTAAGACATACAAAACTGCCCTTACACTTCTTTCCCTTCGCTTCCAACGGATTTCCCAGGAGGTGTATGATCCCCCCCACCAATTCGCCGACACAACACCATCCCGTTCACCTTTCTCTTTTAAGATAAAGACCACGACCAACTAACTCACTTAATCGCCAGACGATGATGGCCTTAAAGCGCTCGCCCACCGTACCTCACCAAGTGTAATTGATTGTTTGAATTGGTGGTTGGGGAAAACTCCACATAGAACTCCGGGGAAACTCCCGGCAAAACCTGGTCCCCTCGAAGCTAAACCTTTGGCTTCACAGCCAGTGGCTCCACCCCTAAAAGGCTGCACGCCACTGGCTGTGGGCAGAAGCACCCGTGGTACCCATTTAACTTGGCTGCAAATTGAGCAGCCTCAGGGCTGGAATGGGTAGCAGGCCTCGGTGCCAGGTTTGCCAAGAGTAGTTCTACCGGCACCTACATTCTATCTCTTTGGGGATTTCGGGGATTAGACTTGCCCACGGAGAAAGGTGGCAGGTATCTCACCGCCCAGAGAAGACTGACTCACCAAACAGGTGCACTAACATTAGTATACAATGGAATGGCTTAGATAGTCAGTAACAACTGCCAAAGTTCCTAAACTTTAGTTCTTCGCGTAACTTTCTATTGGTTGACTAATTTATTTCTTAGCGTTTCTACTATAATTCTAGAATTATGAACGCAAACCATTCCAAAAAAAAAGGGGGGTGACAGTCCTAATAATTACTTATACTTTGATGTTTCAATAAAGGTCGTGGGTTTATAGCTCGATAAATTCATGAACTTCAAGCGTTTTAACGTTCTACGTAGAACTTCCCGTGATTTCATAAGAACTGAACGAAAAATATAGTGGATTAATAGCTAAAGCCATGAAAATTCGCTGAATGTACGAGACCCTGAGGAGTGTTGTGCGATGTCTACATTTTTGAGAAAATATGAACTAGTCTTATTGTCGTTAGAAGAATTTTTTATTCACTTTCGGCGCACAGCCGGTTCGAGGGGCTGTCAGAAAAATACGAGACTACGTTTGGTTCTACATGTACGTGCACATGAGCACCTTCGCCATTAGAATGTAAATTAAAATGCTCTGTGTGGGAACAAATAATCAGCTGAAATCCGCGTTCCTGCAACACCAGTCTTCACATTTCCCAGTGGTTTCTCACATAACTCTTTCACTGCAGCCTCTTATTTTCGCACTTACATAGTAATTCTTTCTCTTCCATCGTTCATTAGCCGTTGCTCCAACCAGCTGGCGGTCGTTTATCACCACTTGCCAACAGCCCTCGTCGGGCTATTTGTTACCGTCAGGGCAAGCCCTTGTTCATCAAACAGTTCACGCTGGACGTTTTGCATTAATGTCGAGCCGATGGGGGTTATTATTTCTCCGAGATCGTCCAATTCACGCCGAGTACTGGCAAGAACTACGCAACTGGTTTTATTGCGGGGTTAGAAAACGTGTTCTTCCGTCGTGCAAAACGCTCCTTTGTCGCTGGTTGAGTCAGAGGATCAAAAATGATCAAAAGTCATTCGCGAACGCCGCCAAGGCTCTTCTCAAGTACCGATCTTAACTGGACATTGCGGAGCTTCTCTCCTTCGAAAATGAATCCAGATATTTCCAGTTGAATCCAACTCTCTGAGAACTGAACACAACGTCAGGGGAGATTTGTTGAAATAACGGCGATAAGCCCATGTCTGGCCAGTCGTGGGGTTTCGTGATCGCTGTGATGACCTGCAGTTGGTATTTGTATTGTTCCTTTCATTCGTTATCGTTCGACACCTTCGTGGTCAGTAATACCGCGGCGATTTTCGAAAATGTTGAGGGTTTCACGTAGTTAGCCGAAGAAAGACGCAATGTGATGAACCGTCCCGGAGGACCACTAGCCGCGGCGAAGTAACTTTTATTTGTGCAGGTGAGGGATACAATGTAGTTGTGAAAGCGATGCGAACCGAAGACGTCTAAAAAAGACAGCTCTGAAAGCAAAGTCGAATCTGAATGGAAGCTCGAAAGGAATAAAAAGACTTCACGCTTACTGCAGCTAGTCCCTTTAACGGATGCAGGATATTTGTGATCAATACCGAGCATAGGATTAATTCTGCACCCCATGCCAGTACCACCAGAACTTTCGTGAGTTGAAATCGACAGTTCCCACCACGATTTCTCCCTCATCGCAACTTCAATCTAGCGATCATCCAAGCGACCTCAATTCTTCATCTATTTCCGCCTGTAGCTGCGCTATTTACATCTGCAGCAGTCTTTCATTCATGACAGCCGGTCGAGGACGTTGCAAGGTCGAGTTTCCCCGAAGCTGAAGGACGGGGTTTCCCACATACGAAGTCTGCCGAGGAGGTATTAGCATTCATACGCGACCGATAATCAGTCAGCTTGAATGAATGGCTCCTAATTCCCTCAAACGTCTTCTTTCGAGGGGAAAAATGATTAAACCTAGATTGAGATCTAGTCTGTGGGAAACACTACGCTATTCACCTCGTTAATAGGCGTTTATTACGCTTGAAGTAAGAGATTGGATGCTCATTACAATACCGCAACTTGGACTGAACCACGGGAATGTTTTTCGAGGCGATGTCAACAAAGTTTTATAAAACTGCATCGCGCTGGGCACCGCCTCGCCACATCATACACACATCGGATGAACTTTAAAGAGTCATCAGCCTGTGTGAACACTGCACAAAGTTTGCTGCCCTGGGAACGCTGGTGGAAGGGTCTCGAACTCCTACACTTGTCGAGTAAAGTTAACGTACCACTCAACCTTGCCCATCTAATATCTACTGGTGATCCCGCTGTTTACATATTTTTAGGCGATGAGGGTTTAATAAACGTTCGTAAGGTAACTAGGAGCAACCCCAGAAATTCCAGAGTTCACGCAACTACCGTTTCACTTACGAACATTTCTCAAAGTTACCCGAGAACTCCAAAACGGTAAACACTGTTCTTCTTAAACAAAATATTGCGTCGATAGTCTCATGAATCTTCTGTGGATTGATTACTGATCACACAATAACAGTCCTAGAATGAGCAGGAGCAACTCAATAAATTTCGGAACCTTAATCGCCACCAGTTTCTGTGTAAAAATGATTTGTGTGACTATACAGCATTATTTCTGCTGTCAATAAAAAAAAAATTAATCCGACGCATTACACAACTTTCCTCAGCCTCATGTTCATAGGGCGAATCCTATCACTTTAGTCACCAGTCTGGCCTTAGACAGTCAAAACTCTTTACCCGACTCTCCAGAGGGAAGGCCAAGGAGGTGCTCAGTCTGGGGAGGAAGGACATAAGTATGTTAATAGCCCACTGTCCGTTGATCTACCACCTTGCAAACATTGGCAAGTGTCAGGTACAGTTATGCAGGTTCTGCGAGGCGGGGCCGGAGACGGCAGGGCAAGTGTTGCGCAGAAGAGGTGGTGAAGGCAGAACTTGCGAATGTCTTCCGCTTTGCGCAGTGGTGGTGGGGACGTCGCACTAAGAATGCCCAGTCCAGTGCCTTGTGGTCTGAGGGTGGAGCAGGACGGGCCAATGAGTTGGGCCTTATGGTCGCCCTTACAATAGGCCCGTCCGTGGCCACAGTGAGGGTATCACCAGCTCATAAAAAATAAAAAACCAAGCAAGTCAGTATTTCATGCAGTTTATGTAAACAACGTTCAACATATAATTAATTAATTAACGCGCTATCAATCGAGTTCCTTCTTATGCCACAACCTTCATTTTAAAAAAACTGAAGCATAGGTAATTGACGCGGGTTTCAACATGATTTTTCTAGAAATTGGTTTCAACAGTTTTGGAATAATAATGTCACTGCGAAAAAAAAAAACACGTTGGAATTCCGGATTTTCTGTGGTTGCTCACGAATGAGTATATTGGGATACCACTCTAATTTTTTTTTGGGCTGGCAGATCTATTTTCTTCGAAATTTTTGATAATTTATTTGTGCTGCTCTTGTCATTTATTCACAGGCGAGAATTTTATGAGACGAGCTGCTTTGCGTTGTATCTGCCATAAAAAATTGGCGTTTTGATCACCATCATAATTACAGTTTGTTTTGGATTCGTTTCGTTAATACTCGTCTCATAGCAGTTGAATGTTGACTATCAAATTTGTGTCGAATCGGTTCCCACGTTTTCTTCCAATCGCGTTCTCAGACACATTCTTGAGATTTTTAGACTCGGAAGTAAATTGTCTTACTACTTCGTGGAGGTAACGATAGTAAATATCTGGTGCGTAGCAACACACTACTTTCCGCCACCCCTTTAAGTTCGAACACCATCTACATAGGCGGGCGCTATATCTTCGTTCAACGCATTTTTACAGGAACATTTATACGGAACAAAATGTAGGGACTAGTTAGCTGAGAGTACTCCGAAAGTTTGATCGAAATCGTTAGAGCCGTTTTTGAGAAAACTGGAATACCGATAAATTAATATTCGACAAATCTCCTTTTCTGAGTTAACGTGGCTTATATCTCCGTTCAACATATATATACAGAAATAATTATAGATAACGAAATGTTGGTATGGGTGACTAAAAGACACTCCATTAGGATTTATCACATCTGGTGAAAAAATTACCCTGGAATTTACGGAAATGTTCGAAAAAACGTTATTTTCGACACATTTTGATTTTTATCTCTGTTCAATGGACCGTCACAGGAACATTTATTGAAAGGAATATGTAGGTATTACCTATTTGAAAACATTCTGTGAGTTTGGGGAAAATCGCTGGAGCCGTTTTGCCAAAAAGCGTAAAAAACCTATTTTTGCTTCATGGGCCCATATCTCCGTTCACCGTATTTTCATGGAGATATGTATGGAGAAGAAAAGTTGGGTATTGATTAGGAGAAGATAATTTGAAAGTTTAATCAAAATCGTTGGAGCCGTTTTCGAGAAAAATGCGAAAAACCCTAGTTTTTGGTACATTTTCGTCCCCCCACCCCCCTTCCCATCGGCCGAAATCGTCCATAACCTTATTTTGGTGTCTACAAAAAATAACGAACAAAACAAAAAAAGAACTAGCTCAATCGGATCAGCCGTTCTCCCGCAAATCGAACTACAGACACACACACACACATACACACACACACACACACACACACACACACATACACATACACACGGACCACGCGCCGAAATTAGGTTTTTTAGACTCAGTAGGGTCTGAAACGTAAAGATCTGAAGAAAACCCAAATTTTTTTTTTGGGCCGATTACTATACTTTCCTTCCCTTCGGGTAGCGGAAAGTAAAAAGTGGTAAACGCCCGAGAGGATGAGGAAAGTTGTATAAACATTATAAGCCCCTGAATCCTACTACCCCTTGCACTCTCGGGGTTCTCTCAGACCATTAGAAAAATGAAACCCTGGTTTTAAACAATCTAGGCGAGGGTTCTGTATTAGGACGAGTTTCATGAGTGAGAGAGAGAGAGAGAGAGAGGGGGGGGTTATAGACGTCTAAGATGATTAGCTCGTCGTCAGAACTTCAGGATCATGTAGGTTCATAGTAAAAATCGCAGGTGTTTACCGTATTTTGTTCTTCCAGAACCAATGAGAAGGCTGCTTGGGGGCTTTCAGGGAAATGTGGATTTTTAGAAAGTTTACGCCTTTTAGTTGACATGTGCAAATAACTTCATAACAACAGCCTTTGTGGAACCTCTAGGTATTAGGAAAATGTCCTGCGTGGGTTAGAGGAGCAACGGAACATTTAAGAGCTGATTGGGTACCTGCTTGAACTACCCGAGAAGAAGAGAGTTCCTGGTCAATTGACATGTTTTGAAGATACATTACACAGCGTCATGTTTTGCATTATTAACCACGTGACTACTTTCTTCCCATATTGACATCGACAAAAGTTGGCTGAACTGTGACGTTTTTGAAGCACCGACCTCTTTCTGTCGTGTTGTTAATGTCTATTAGTTGAAATACGTTTTCACTGTGCGCTTACCTATTTCTCTTTGTTTCAGACGAGGCTGGTAGGATGGTGGCGAGCCTTGAGAAGAGCGGCGTCGGAGACGACGACGTGTACACAGTGTCAGTGGTCGGTGGAGGAGGAGGAGGCTATGACAATCAGGCATACGACGGAGAGCTGAAACCAGCCTCCCCGAAAAGCGGAAGCAAAAAAGGGGGCGCCGATTTGGAGCCTCGGTCAAAAATTAAATTGACTCCTGGCGAGAAATGGAGAATTCTCAAAAACATAGCCGCCGTCTCTTTCGCATTCATGGTTCAATTCACAGCCTTCCAAGTGAGTATTTTGGATGATAAACACATTATAAATTACAGATTTGTGTAGATCGATTTATTGATAGACAAATCTTTTAATTTAACGTGGATACAAAGATAATAAATTGATACATCTTCTAAATCAAAATAAACTGTATGGCATGGTCTGTGGGAGGTACAGAGAGAGAAAAAACTCAATCATTATTAAAAAAACCCTGCAAATTATTACACAACGGTTTATTATTCTCATGAACAGCTTGACCTAGTATTACTGCTCCGAGACCCATTCCGTTCGATTCAGTATCGAACAATACTAGTAAACCATACGAAACATGACCTGACTACAATGGAACTACGGAAACTAAATATTCCCCCGGTGCCAGACCCCCGTAAACGTCTGTAGGCATTTATGATTCGATGTAGGGGCGTGCGGAGGAAGTGGCCCTAACCTTCCTCCGCCCCTTAGGGCAACGAGCCATGGAACTTGGGACGGGGACTTCCAGCAAACCCTCGGTAATTGGCACGACGTTGCAAGTCGAGCGGGTGGGAGGGAAGGAGTACTAACGACGAAACGTTGACTTCCGCTGTATTTCCCGCGAGTTCTTTCAATTAGTTGACTTTGGCTCACTATAATTATTGTACTTTCCCTATACGCAGTTGTACACATCCGATACTCATTCCATTCGACCCAGGATGTAAAAATACCGTGAAAACGACACGAAACACGGCTTATTTGCGATTATACAGCGTTTTGTTAATTTTTTCAACCATTTTTTGTCTATAACAACCATGGGCTTCGTCCGATCGGATTGCCGAGATGGCGGGCACAACCAGATACCAAATGGGATTTTTGTGCGAAAGAACGGATTTTTTAGACCACGTTAAAGTCATAAAACGGACGACGGACGGAGGACGGTTGACGGTTGACGGGGGACGGACATTGCAGATGTGGAATCCCCATGTCTTGAAACGTAAAGTATCAAATTTTTCGGGACCGAAAACATAAGGAATGCATTATTCCGAACATTCAGAATGAATAATAAACCAAAATAGGAGTTTGAGAAAAGTGGTGGCTCAGCTATAAATTAAATTCTCTCACAAGTATGGAGTGTAGCACCACGCCAGGTGACAGAATACCACAAGCGGCCGCTAGTGGAGACAACTGAGGACATCTTAGGCTTCGCGGCCCGTCAAAGTGCTGAGTTCCAAGCAACCCAGGATTGGACAAATGCGATGGAAGTGAAAGATGTCCTCCTGCCTGGCAGCATATAAAGACACTCTAGCGCCTCTGACCAGCACCCAAACGAAGCATACACCTCTTAGAAGTCTCAGAACGCTATGAGCAAGAGGGCGATCCTCAAATGAATGAGGGTCCAGGGAACTGAGGTCGAGGGAAACACCGACCCTCTGCCAACAACGCTTAATACGATACTGAGCCAATCACCGCCACTGCCGCTCTACGAAGAACATGGGAATCAGACACGATTCCAGGCATTTACTAAATTATTAAACGATTGGGCGCAGCCCTTTACATTCCGGAATGCCGCAAGTATCGCGTCCCAGGCGACAGTCCAAAAACTTGCCTACGTGCTGGTCTCTCAGTCAACTCAGTCAATCTCAGTCAGAGATAAATAGAGGCAAGTAGATACACTTTTTACCGTCATGCCATACCCGTTTTGTGGCTAATTTTCACTGTCGTAAAACTATTTCCAGCACTTAGGTATCTCTCTGCGATACTTTGCCACTCTTCGCCGAGTTTTCCTCAATCTTGGCGGAAGTCGAAATAATAGATTTTGGGCCATTAGAGATTAGATTTTCATGTTTAATGTGAGTTGAGTGGGAGAGACTGGATTAGATAGCAGAGCTATGAAACGGCTGCAGTTACACGGCTGAGGAAAGTTGTGATATGCGTCTCTTGACTTAGTTTAGCCCTACAAAGTAGGAAGGAAAGTTATGTGATAGGCTGGAACAATTTTTCTTCAGATCTTTACGTTTCAAGTCCAGGTCGTCCCATAATGATCCTCGCTTTTGAGAAAATAGTGTGTGTGTGTGTGTATGTAGGCTGACATCGTTGCCATTGCTCCGGACCTGTCTGCAGTGATCCTGAACGCCCAGAAAGTAGTTGGAAACCTGGTACTTGCGCTCACTTAACAAGCCAAGAAGGCTGTGACAAATCGCGAATGTGACAAGGGGGCTCTTAGGATGGCAGCGTCTGGAGCTCGTGGAGTGGAAGCAGGTAGCTGGGTCCTGGAACATAGTGCCAATAAGATTCGTTGGCTGGGTGTGTCAGCTGGCGTTATTAGAGGTATTGCCACCCGCATGTTGCTCGAATCATGCTTAAACTGGTGGGCGTTATTGTCGTGTCTTTTCTTTTGGTCTCACAATTCTTCTATCCTGAAAACTGTAGGTGTACTGATCAAAACTCCAAATATGTATTGTCTCAAAAACTTCTGTAACGGTTAAAAGTTTTATATGGACAGTTTCAAACAACTCAAAAGCACCATATGTAGTCTTCTGAATGTCCCACAAGTGGGATGTAGACCGTGGCCAGATGACCTATTGTGCCAGTCCTAATGTGTTACAGGTTCTCCTGAAGAAAGCCAGGTAGTTCCTGAAAGAGTTTCGTTGGTATCCACCCTGGGAGAAGTGGTGCCGAACTCGGACTCTGGTTCGATCCCTGACCAGGCACCCCCCTCCCCAAACCTAGGGGAATGGGTACCGGCGGCAGCTGGGACACTAAGTGGGCCCCCCAACGGGCTCGCTGGGGAGATAGGACATGGGTCCAATGTGTGCCACGGCGAAATGCCATTCGTCTTGCAGCTCTAGCGGAGTCGTATGGCCCGCAGCTTCCTCCCTGATGAGAGTGATTCCAAAGACCAAAAGTCGCTCCCTCTCAAGTCTCCAGCATTGGGTCAGGACACGGCAGGGAGTCTCCTCATCCGTACCACACCACTTGCATCAAGGGGTGTCGGCTATACCCATAACATACATGTGTTTGTTCACTCTCCAGTGCCCGGTTATGATCCCAACAATCTGCCTTAAGTCCTTCCTCTCCATCCTCAGAAGGTTGTGTCTTATCTCACTTGTTTGCTCTGAGACAAAACGTTTGGAGCGTCTTACTCCTGCAGCATTCCAGACTGTCTGATGCAGTCTTCTGACGTGTTCTCCCACAGCTCTCTTGACTAGTGACTGATGAATCCCACAATGAGGAGGTGTCCCAATTGGTACCGTAGACGAACCCTGGCCAGATGGTCCGCCGTTTCATTTGCAATGTCCAGTACTTGTGCCCAGGAATCCAATACACATTAACTCTATTAGCACATTCGCATTTTTGTGTCCTGCACTCTCGCACTAGTTTTGACGTTGTGCAGTAGTTCATTAGCGCCTTGCACGACGCTTGACTCAGTCAATATGTTGATAGTTCTTGCTGCAGCGTTTCTCATGAATTAAGATTGCCCAGGCGATAATAGCATAGATCTCTGCTTGAAACCCCGTTGGAGTGGGGTCTAGGGCAATATACGTCCCACTCCTTCCAGAGCCACTCCACACTGTTCCCTCTGGAGTTTTCGATCCATCTGTATAGATGTTGATGCCATTGGGTGGCCGAAACCGACGACTCGCTGTTCCGTGGACCTCTCACTGGCTGAACATTATAATTCCTTTCGAACTTATACGCGGGCACCATCGCGTCCGTGATCATGCTGAGCTGCTTATAAGTCTCCAAATCCCTGAATATAGCCAGGTCGCCTGTGGCACCTTAGCTATACCGAGCTTGGCGAGTCTGTATGCTACTTTCATCGCCTCTACCTTGACATAAATGAAAACCATACAATTCTCATTTCGAATTAAAAATTTCGAAAAAAACGTGTTTGCGTCTCACTATATATTTTATGAGTATAAACATTTTATTGCCTCAAGTACTTAGTCATTTCTTTCAGGCAAACTTTTAAGTTTAAGCATGAAATGAACATACTCAGTCCCTCATCTGTTGAATGATGAGTGCTCTTTTCCAAGTTGCTGGACTCAACAATACTCAATAGTTCCGGCGCCACAATAATTCGGCCATTGAGTCGCTACTATCCCAAGTGGTAGTTTGTTAAAGCAAGCAATGTTGGACCTGTGGTACATTCTCTTGATAAAATGCTTGCTTTTTATACACCATTTGACTTGAAATTTGTTTGTAAAGAGATCATTTTTGTTGATGGCCGAGCGACTGTTACTGTTAGCTATTTAAACGGTTTGACTGTCAATTCAATTCGCTGAGACGTTCCGTAGTTTGTTTATCTGAGGGATATACCTCGTACAGAAAAACATGAGTTTGGGGAAGCAAATGACTGGCAAGCGAGAGAAAAAAATGACGTCATTGCAGAAGAGTACAATGGGAAGGGGCTATACATAGTTTCCATGTCAATAAACACTGTCCGCGAAATGAGATCCGGAACGGAACGCAAACATCAAAATACGTATCCAAACACTTGTTCATTAATAACACCCAGGGGGAAACTCCCGCCACGAAATCTGACGATAATTCACGTCTAACGGTGAAAATGATGACGCTCTGCAAACACTGGAAAGGATTCCAAACCGCGCACGTCTTGTCAACTAGTAATCAGCTCGAGCTCGGAATCAATGAAGCACGAAATGGGTGTCTGACGATAATTTCTATTGTCTTCGTCCTCAACAATGGCCTTTCACCTAAAAAATTGTCACGTGCGCAATCGATCACTTATTGATTAGTTTGAGAGAGGTGCAGCACGGACTGAACCGTCGATAGTTGCTGTTGTTTGTTAGAGTTGGATAAAAAGTGGGCAGACCCGTGTAGCTGATAGTAGCAACACGATTGTGGCTGCAACTTTAAATGCTTCCCGCTCCAACGAACTGTTTTCTGTCAGGAAAGTAAGTAAACCCAGACACACCACACTCGTAGAAAGGTACATTGTTTTGGATTGAAAACCAAATTTTGTAGGAAACCTTCTCCAGTCTGGATCTCAAGCTGTGCAGCGTAGAAATGCTCTCGACTCGGTCAGATAATCAAACGGAAGTTAAATATTGAACAACGCGATAGTCGATTGGCATTTGTAAATGCCCCCGTCAACGGCTATCGCTAGTATCGTAACTTATCGGATCGCCAGCCCATTGAAGCTGTTAGTTGTGATAGTCTCTAATTATCCTATTCATTCCCTTCCGACACGACCTCAGAGAAGTTTTTGAACTAGTCGGCGACAACAATCTCAGGTTCGATTTCAACTCTCAGGTAGAGTTGTCAAGGTTCTCGTTACGACTTGATGAAGTAAGAAGGGAACCGATCGAATTCTATTCCACCCAACATCCACAAGATTAGAGCTATTCTTTCAGACTCAGTAACCACATGTTGGTGAATGTCGGAAGAGTTCTTTGCTTTGCACAGAAACGTTGATGAGATTGTGCACTACATTGTACACCACAGAACTTAAAATCTTTTGTTTTGGACGTTTCTGGGGAGAGGAAATCTTCAAAAGCCAGCCGGTTCTGACCCAGAAAGGATGAGAACGCCAGTCTGAGGGTGCAGGAAGCCTCATAAGCTAGAGATTTGGGTTTAGCGAGGAGGGAGAGAGAAGGGCCTCTGAAGGAGTGGGGGAGTAACATATGAGGCGGTTAGTGAATGGATCGGAGTGAATAGTGACAAAATGAAACAAAAAACAAACAAAAAAAAACACAAATTTCATTATAAGACTTCATTGTTTTGCCGCCCTTCAGTAATCCACGCCCAACATACGTGGTTGGAGTGCGGAGTGTGAGTGGAGGGGAAACATATTGAAGTGGTTTTTTTTCAGAGACCTTTAAGGTAGTGGGGGAAAGGCTGCTGCCCCTTTGGGTCCTTCCTTATTACCCTTTCCACTAGCTTACGTGAGTCTTGAAGGATTAGGTATGAAGAAAGCGTCTGCATGGAAGGAGTGCAGTGTGCAAGAGGAGAAGAAATCTATTAAAGTACGGCCTTTTCATCCACTCAAAGCGATCTGTGAGGTCTAGCAAATATACTGCTGCGCGTTTAGGAACAAACTTACACTTTTCAGCCGCTGTCGTCGTAAGGGGGTAACAAATATTAATTGTGAGAGGACTTTTGCAAACATTTCCGATTTGAACTAAGATCGCGGGGTGATTTATGGTCTGAGAACCCTAAAATGAAGGGTTGTCAGTCATTAGCCGAGCAAATCATTAAGATAAACAAATTTTTTATTGTTATTGTATTCAGGAATTCACGCTATTTATGAAGAAGGGGTTTTGAGAGAAAACAGCTGAAATCGAGTCAAATTTTATATTCAGCTTGCAAGTCACCATTGGTCGTCAAAATAAAAGGGTTGAACGAATTTCGCCCTGAAATAACTATAGTCATCATAGCGATCAAAACTCCAAAACGCCAAAATAACAAGCGGATAGTCAAAAGATCTTCCAATGCAAAGAGAGTTTAATAACGTCGACAACCTGATTAGGAGCATCCAGAATGCAAACCACACCCGTTTTCACTAACAATCATTTCTTACAGTTTTTAGTTGATAGTTCCAAAACCGTAAACACGATCCCCTACAAATTATTACACAATGGTTCATTATTCTTTTGAACAGCTTGACGTAGTCTCACACCTTCGAGGCTCATCCCATTCGCTTCAGCAATCAAAAATACCATTGACCACAACAGAACGGAGAAAACTAAATATCTCAAGCACCTGCAGGCGCCTGTAGGCAATAGGCACGACGTGACGAATCGAACTGTCGGGAGGTTGGGTTGAGACGATGAAACACTTACTTTCGCTTTCTTGTTCCGCGATAGTTCTTGTAATTAGTAGACCTCCGCTCACTATGTTTAGCGTTATTCCACTGCTTTCGGTCTAGACGCAGTCGTACACCTCTGAGACTCATTCAATTCGACCCAGCATCTAAAAATATCTTGAAAACGATACCGAACAAGGCGTATTTGCGATAAAACTGCCAAAACATAGGTCTATTATTCCAAACCAAAATCGTGTTGACAAAATAAAACGAAAAATCGTATTTTTCTACCGTCTAGTTAACGGGAAATGCGGAAAGTTGTGCGTTGCTACGTATCAGATATTATTGGCCACTATTTCACTACGAACTGATCTAGAATAATAGATTGAACTGTACACAATAAAATGGAGCCCATTAAATCGAAAAAATCTAATTTGCGTGCGCGTGTGTGTCTGTGATACGATTGAGTTGACTCTTATTTTGTTTCATTCGTGTTTTTTGAAGGCACGAAAATAAGGTTACGAGCAATTTATATCGAAAGGGACCAAAATGAACCTAAAATTAAGGTTTTTGTATTTGTATCATAAATGATTCTCACGACTTCTGATGAAAATTTCGAATTATCTCCTACTAGCAGTACCTAACTTTATTTGGGCATAAGTATCTCAGTGAAGATTTGATTAATTGAGATGTAGGATTATAAAGCGAATTGAGGGGCTTTCAGCATTTTTTGGTTTATTATTCATTCTGAATAATAACCCTATGTTTTCGGTCACGAAACATTTTTTGCAACTCCCCCTCAAAATTTGATACTTTACGTTTCAAGACTTGGAGATTCCAAATTTGCAATGTCCGTCCGCCGTCCGTCGTCCCCCGTCCGCCGTCAGAATGAATAATAAACCAAAAGCAACCGCGCTCGCTCGCCTCCCGCTCGCTTACCTCCCAACGACGCCGCCACTCAACTCCCCTTTCGCCTCGGAACAGGTTCGCTTCGAGCGCCTCTGTTCCAATTTCCCCGACGACGGGGCAAAGTCATCAGACGTTTTGTTTCCGTAGTTCCATTGCAGCCAGGACATGTTTCGTATGGTTTACTAGTATTCGATGCTGAATCGAATGGGATGGGGGAGCAGTAATACTAGGTCAGCTGTTCATGAGAATAACCATTTGTGTAATAATTTGCAGGGTTTTTTCAATAAATGTTTCCTCAGACAGGTCGTCGACGGAAAGCTGTGTGTTGGTAGCTAATCCCTAGATACTTCGAATTTTCATCCCGCCTGAACAGGGCTCCTCTCAGGATTCGAATGATTGCCCAAAGATTAAATATAAACACTAGTTTGATCATCTATGGCATCGTATTAGATCCCCAAAATCCACCGAAGAAAGTCGAAAAATCTGAAATCCCTCGTATGCCCTCCAAAAACCTGAACATCTTTGCGCAACGCAACGAAGACCATTTCAACCCCCTCGTTGTAGAAGGCTTTACACGACCGGAAGTAAGGTGATTAATGCGACCTCGTCACATCATGGACATGGTCACATCGCAATGCGTTTCTGATCAAGAGGTAATCGATTTACTGACAGAAATTATTTCGCTCAAACCTTCACACAAAAACTACCTCCCTGCAGGATAGTTCTAAAACCAGTGTTAACAATCAAAGTCTTTTATTACTTCTATTGAGGTACGTTTATTGTACTTAAAGGGTCTCTTAGAACTAACAAATATTTGGTGCGTTCCAACACACAAGTTTCTTTAGTTATACGTCGATTCACTTTGTACATGGCTTTTTCTACTTGCTCAATTCATTTGAACTTGACCAAACAACACTTCACGGCAGCAGGGAGCGGTAGCGCCTAAAGTTCCGAAATTTATTGTGCTTCTCGTACTCATTCCCGGAGCATTATTGAGCAATTGGTACGCAGAGAATTAATGAGGCTGTGAACACGATTGCAGAGTTATTGTATAAAAACTTCTAGAACCGACGGTAGTTGAAATTCCGGAATTTCTTGAGTGACCCCCATATATCTTATGAGCATTTATAAACCCTCACCCTGTAGATATTGGATTGGACTACTACACCAATTTTTTGTGTGAACATTGTAGTAATATTCCAACGGAGATTATAAAGAAAAAAACGCGCTAAAATATCGATTTGAAAAAACACAATCTTTCGGTAATTTATTGTGCTACTCTCGCCATTTTCCCACAAATGGGAATTTTATTGGGTAGTTACCTTATTAGAAGCAATCAATATAAAAAATTTAATCAAAATCGTTAGGTCCGTATTTGAGAAAAAACATATTTGGTGGTTTGATCACTGTGATAACTATAGTTAACTTTCGGTGGATTTTGCTTATACTCTTATTTTGGCGTCCCATAATAACCTGCGGGCTAGGTATCAAATTTGAGCAGATTTGCTTTGGTCGTTTTCTCTAAAAATCGTTCACATACACACTTTTTTTCTACCCTACGCCGGCTCTGGGGCTCTAGGGGCTCTAAAAGAATTGGAACGGGGAAGGAAAGAGGATGTTCCACGATAGAAAGACCACCAGTTAAGGTTCGACCCTAGCAACACACGGGTGGTGATACCTCGGAGAACACCTGCTGACACACCCTGCCGACGTATCTCCTCAGCACTTTCCGAGCACACAGTCAATGCAGCAACCCTGATGTTACCTGCCTCCACTCTGCGAACTTTTACACCACCATACGAAGATCAGCCCTATCGTATTTGCGTTTCTTGGCTTGCCAAGTTAACGCAAGATCCCAGCTGATAGATACGACCTGGACATCCAGAATCACTGCAGACTGATAGGGACCAAGAGCGACTATGTCAGGGCTCAGTCTTTCTCCAAAGGCAACCCGGTCGAAAATTGACGGTTTACTGTTGGGTTAAGCTAACAACCTCCCCGTCCCCTCCTTCAAGTTGTACGTTGTCGATATAGAAATTGTTTTTGCCAAATGGGATCAGTCGTGAAGATAGCAGATGACGAGTTGGTATAGAATTTACCACGTTTTGGGCATTGGATGGTTAGTGCCCCCCCCCCCCCCCTCAAAGACAAGTACAGAAATTGTCGTTGGTAGGTGGAGCTTGCTCAACATTCAATGAAGCTCAACCCGTTGCAATGAACCTAGTTTACTTGTTTACTTTGGCCACTTGAAATATACCTCATCGTCTCGTTCGAGGAAGTTGTGACAATGTTCATTATAGAAGCGAAATGGGTGGTTCGTACTTGAGATCCTGACTGCGTAACTTCAAACATTCATCGGCCCACTGGATCCGCGAGCAGAATCGCTCGGTTAAAGCGACCAGCGTCGCCCGTTCGATTTTGATTCTAATTAGCGAATCTCTTTTTTCCCTCCTGTCTGTCTCGTTTAATAACCATCATTTGCCACCCAGGCATCGACGATTTCAACTCTCCCAACCTCGCCATTTCCCACTTTCCAGCCTTGGGGCGCAGCTCTGTGTCCCTGAGATTTTTAATGTGTTCGCCACTACCGTTTGACGAGTTGAACCTGTTAGTTGTCGACGTTTCACTTGGTGTACACGCTTTTAACATCTAATAAATATCGTAAGGCGGCTTGTACTTACGACTTGCAGGGCTGCCCGAAGAGTAAAACCTCTTCGTAACTCGTGGGAAACCTTTGCCGCAATAAATTTGAGTACGTTCTTCAGTCTTTACATTACACATCTGACCCCACGCCTCTGAGCTTCACAAGTTTCCTCAGCCTCCCATGGATTCGACAATTTTTATCGCTCTAGCAACCGGACAAATCTGTAATTCATTCAGTTTATATGAACTTGGAACAACGTAGCTCCAAAAATCAAAATCTTTTGAGCAGTTTTTTAGTTTTGCTCCTGAAGTTGTGTGGTGAGCTGCGTGCTAATTATGAAATTTGAGTTGATTTGGTTTCGTCGTTTTCCCTCAAACACGGAGACACAGTATTCCTCTTTTTGTCAGATAATTTTCTCGAATGGAACTATTAAAAATCTGAAAGAAACAATTTTTTTTTTTCATTCGATTAAATAAATTTTCTTTGTAGATATATGCAAAGCAAAAATGGACTTACATTACAGGCCAATTTAACAATTACTCAACATAATCATTGCATACTGCATAAGGATAGTAAATTGATATGGTGAAAGATGAATTAGTTAGTAATTAGTCACGGTTCATCCTTTAGCACTTCCATTACTTGAAGTTCACAGTGGGGTTTTTGGAGAATTGCGGAATGAAAGTAATTTATTTAAACTTCAAGGTTCCCCGAGGATCCAGCGTCGCTCTCTCGCTATTTTCTCTTATTATCGACTCCCTTTATTTGTTGAGATGTGAAGTGTTTCATGCTGATGTACTGCAGCTGTTCAGGGAGTGACGTGCGTGTCAGGTAGCACACCAGGTAGCTTGCACGATAGGTAGGGTGGAATACCTTGAAACACTGCTGTAGCTCGTCTTTCTTCTTCTTGGAAGGCACTTGTGAAATCCTTATATTCATGATCCCTGAAGCCCTCATTCCTCAAGCTTGAACAAAAGGTTGCAGTCATGTACCCCCTTGAACCCATTGTAGGCACCTCCAGCGGTCATACTCTATTGGTCATAGACGAAGATTCATTATCCAACGAAAGTCATGCATTAGATCGCTGTAACTTTTGTCTGACTCAGCGGCTCTCCAAACACTTCCAAACCCCTCGTAACAAATGGGGGGTTCAGTGATCCCATTTCTGACAGAACTTCTTACGAGGGGTTTGGAAATGTTTGGAGACCCGCTGACTCAGGCAAAAATTACAGCAATCCCGATTTTCGTCGGAATACGAATCTTCGTCTATGAACACTAGACTATAACCACTGGAGGTGCCTACAATGGAAGTCAGGCGGTACAGTCACTAGGCATCTCTTACGAGGCTCAGGCCCCTCATTGATGGTCATCTTTCTGACCAGATTATCCACTGTAATGGTTGCCTTGCAGGGAAAGAATACTGTCGGGAGAGAGACGAAAATAGCTGCATAACACGGTCGTTGGTACGGTTATAGAGCGCCTGGACGCCAATCGCAGTACTAAGGGTTTCCTCGTGCTCTTTTCCACACTCAAGAGGTGTGTGGCAATTACACAAGTTGTAGTTTCTCTTCAACCCTCATGATTTTGGTGCAGGGTTGTTCTTAAATTGTACTTATTGAGTGGTGGGGCTGCTGGTCTGAGGGAATGCCTAGACATATATTTTTATAGAATGAACACCGATTCTGTAAGGCAATTGCTCGTACCAACTAAAAACTAAACTTGACTCTGTATTCTTAGCCATATGCACCCCCCCCCCTCCTTGTTTTTGCAAATGTAGAATTGTGGTTATCTTCCATGAAGCAACTGACGTCAGCTGGAAAAAATGTAGTTCGAATTACACCAATCCACCTCCAAGTTGAAAATACGACAAAATGGCAAAATGCGAAGTTAATGAGGTCAAATCTTGGTATCCTGCAAGGTTAAGGATATAAGCCGAATGTTGCTATAAGCTTTTTTTCTTTTGCCTCATGCAATAATTGTTGCACCAAAAGAGAAGCTTCCTCACCTTTGCTTATTCTTTCATTACTGCATCTGGTTTGGACTCTGAGTCTGCATAAATATTGTAACACTGTGCACAATTTATGTTTGTCGAGCTCTACATTTTTTATTTTAATCAGTCTTGGGATCTGTGGAATTGGCGCCTCCTTTGTTACGAGATGGGGTACTTTAATTGTGTTATTGTTGAAAGTTGAAGCTAGACAGTAGGTATCAGGGGTACAGTGACTGCCTGGATACCCGGATGCGCAACGGATGGCCCCTAAGGGCGGAGGCTTGAGGGCCCTCTGCCGCAGCTTACTGGGGTCCCAGGGAGCGAGGTGGGGGCAGGTAGTCCGAACTGTCTTGCCCTGGGATGAGGAAAAGTCCTAAGTGCCATCGAAAGATGGTGCAGGCCTGTAACCATTATGGCCCTTAAGTAAACATGGCATCACAGGAATCACAGCCCAGTGCATTATAGGTTAGGGCCACGACTGGTGGCTGCCTCCGCAGGGCAAGGTAGGTAGAACGGAACAATGCGACTCCCACCCAGGGCAAGGCCTGACAATGTTGGAAAATGCGCTTGCTCTGCGGACATCGTGTTGGTCGTGGAGTAATCCCACCCCTTCCTTTGTTTTTAAACTGTAGGTCTGAGATAGGTCGAGGCTACTTGGTCGGAACTCCCACAGACATCCCCAAATGCAGAATTGTAATTGCCTGGATATACCAGCATTGGGGTGTAATGTTTTCTGATTCAGACAGGGGCTACGTCACTACTTTCGTTTTGGAGAATCAAGATTCAGTCAATAACATCATCTTCAGTTAAATAACTCTGCTAAATAATACAAGAATATGAAGACGATTATTGAACAAATTGAAAAATTCCATTCTTCTCAGCTCCGTTCTAATGGCGATAAGCTGTTTGCCATACACGGTGCCCAGCAGCAGCAGTTAGAGCTGAGAGTAATCAACAAACAATTGCCCAGTAGCACCGTCTTATCAGCCATTGCCGTTACCTTAGAGATTGAGCAGTTCCATTCAGCTATTGAGAAAAAGGAGAGTGTAGATGCAATCGAACTAGCCATTTATTTGGCTGTATGATCATTTATGGCAGGACGATCAAAAGCACTGGCTGCTGGAAAAACTAAATCGGAGTGAGATGCTCGGTTTACTATGCTTAAGTACTTGAATCCCTCTTTACCTGAGATGACTATTGAGAATGGTTGATTTAAACTAGAATATTAGTCATCGCCGGCCATTAAATTATATATACCGAACGAAAAGCGAACGACGTTTTCGCTTTACTTTTCATTGACGTCGCCAACTAATCGTTAGGAAACGCCGCGCTTGAGCAATTTCTTGGTGTTTCTCAACGCCTCGGTTCTCACAGTTTTATAGTTAAGATTTGAGCGGAGGTAGAGTTAGCAGTCGTGACTGGCCGTAAATGACTCGTTAAATCGTCGATTTTCAATTTCCGAAGGATTTTTGCCGTCTCTCTCTGCTCTGGAGATAAGTTACATTTCATTAACTTGGTTTCACTTTTGACGGAATAACCCTTCACGCGCACTTGGTCAACACGCCATTTTATAGTTTTGTAGCCACTCTGTTCAAACTTAACGTTGGGAAAAGTCTTTGTGGCGGAGCTCAAAAAGCAAAAGTGTGGTGAGGCGAGGGAGCGGTGTGACGGCTGGTAAAGGCTGCATTGCAACTTGCCATTTCTGATTCACTCTTTGGCGAATTGTAGTTCGGTTTTCACATCCGTTAATCAGCAGATGAGCTGGCACAACAAGGACTTTTCCGTCCTTAAGGACAAATACGAGATGCCCAGGGGGGAGTGCAAGTTGTTTCACTGGTGCAGTGGTGCGGGCTGACGCACTGAGCGTTGCCTCCACTTGCAGTATAGTGGAGGGGCGTCTTTCGCATTGCACATTCAACTGGCAGTATTGGTGGTATTGGGCATTGCCTCGCTCCATCTGTTGGAAAGAGAGAGGAAGGAGGACGTAATTGTGGGATCAGCGTGAGGTGGACCCAGTACCTTAGGCATCGACCATTTAGAGCGTAAATGCACTTCATTGGCACAGCGGCAAGCCCAAAGTGTCTCCCACAGCTGGGCCACTATGGATGATACTTACGATCTGCGAAGGATATAGCCTTCTATTGCCTTCGGCTCTCCTATCTCGGCGCGGGAAGGGCGAACGATTATATTTGCGAGGCTTCGAGCACCTTTTTGTTAATTCCGCTTCCTCACGTGCCCTGCAACATATCAACCGAGCCTCTCCCTTATCAGCCAGAGTGTTTTCCTCCTCAAACAAGTTCGACCTCTGATACTCTCTCTGGAATCATTCCCCCTGCCTTGACAACGATCGCTCTCATACTTTGGAGTAGTCATTGTGCTTGAACTCCTGCAAGAATGTTCATTGAACTATTCTTAACTGCTCGTGCCGGATGACTGGCTGTTCAGGATAATTGCTAGTTTGTTGGGCCTGTATCGGTTAAGACGCCTGGGCCGTGGTGAGACAGAAGAGGAGATGGTTGCTCCGGGACAAGTATCCTCCAGGGATGGAGAATGACGACACGGAGTAAAGACCACTACTGAACCTCACTAATCCCTGGGCTGTATGAAAGGGTGTAGAGGAATGGTGGCACGCTGAAGGAGAGCTAGAAATGTCTGTTTTAAACGGTTTCGTTTTGTGCAGAAGTTAATTCTGTGAAGGATATAGCCTCTAATTCCATCGGCTCTTCTTCCTTGGGCAAGCAATTGTATTTTCGAGGCTTTGAGCTCCTCATTTCGCTTCTTCACGCGCCCTGCAACGCATCCTCTCCCTTATCAGCCAGAGATTTTAAGTTCATTGTTCTCCTCCCTCGCTTGAATATTGTTGGATAAAGGTGAGAAAACCCCTGTTTATTAACCCCCTTCCCCGGATATTCTCGTCTGATTAAGTGTGCCTAGACACGAACTATTGTAATACAGAACCACTAGACACATCACAAATCTCGACGGTCTTTTTGTGCCGAAACAGAACAGTGAGGGCAGCTCTCGCCTTAGACGTGAATTCCCACCATGTCAAACTCTGAAGAAAAGTGGTGTTTCGCACAAATTGCCGGGCAGCACTAAGCCAAATGAGGAAGGAGTTGAGTCCTACACTTAGCCCAGCGCAACTAGCGCTCTTTGCTGTGATAACTGCAACTGTATTTGTAGAATAGGATGTCATCCACGCTTTCTGAATTACAATAACACCAATATTGAAATGTCTCTGATCCTAATAATAGACAGTAACGTGACTGAAGTGAAAACCCAGCAAGGCAATCACTCACCACTGACGTATTCGCCTTTTCATAATCAATTTTAACTAAATTTCACATTTAAATTGCATTCAAAACTTCAACGTTGATTGTTTTTATTTCAGGGTATCGCTAACCTCCAGAGCTCGATCAACGCTCAAGACGGCCTCGGCACCGTCTCCCTATCAGCCGTATATGCCGCTCTAGTCGTATCTTGTATTTTCGTTCCTACATTCCTCATAAAGAGGCTAACGGTGAAATGGACGCTTTGCTTCTCGATGCTCTGCTACGCGCCTTACATTGGACTTCAAATTTACCCCAAGTACGTATTAGAATAACATACAACTAACTCTTGAACTGTATAAACTTTATGTACTTCGCCTTTAAACGGTTGTATTCTCAGTCCTTTTTATATTGATCGAACGTTCTTGGGCACAGAACTCATACAGTTTTCGATAATCCCACACAACAACTTTCAAGACGGGAATCCCGACACGACACCATCTTTTCAGTTATTACTCGCGTCTCCGTCGTCCTTCCTGGGCAACCTTATCACAACTTCCGTTCCTTAGATTCGACACAATATTTTATATAAATGAATAGGAAGGTAGAGCAGTAGTATTTGGCCTTTGCTCTAACCCTCGCCCATGTGGGAGGGTCTTCCTGAGCTTGCTTAATGACAAGCCTTTCACACTGCCTGATAAGGGGAGTTGACTGCCCAGGACACTTATTAGGAGTGAGAGCACCTAGCACCCTTCGAGTGTAGCGATTCCGCCTTTCCCGACCCAAAAAAACCAAAAGCCTCAAGCTTTTCAAGGAAAATTTCATGGGAGACCCTGTCGAAGGGCTTAGTATAAATACTGTCTACCTGGACACAATCAGCAAACGCTTCCATGACAGTATGTTGAAATGTCAACAGATTTGTTGGTACAGCGAAAGATGGGGACGCAGCAAAGGTGCAATCTGTTTCACCATAATCTTTTCCAATACTTTAGGTAATATGCTCAGAGAACAAATTGGACGATAGTGGTATATTCTTGCTCGGTTGCCACTCTTTGGAACAGGAGTCACATACGAGCACTAATTATGTTGCGTCGGATGAAAGCACTATCCGATCAAACAGTGGTCTAGCATTTTCCAATGAAAGATGGGTGTGGTCCAATATTTTCTCGGTTCGAATCAATTTAGTACAACGACGCATGTGTGGGAGAAGGGGGAGGGGGATTCTTTCATTTTTTCCCCCCAGGTACTTCTCATTTGAGAGGCAACGAACCCAATGAAGCAAGCGGTCATCGCAAAAGAGCACAGAACCGTATGTAACGGGTTCTTAGCCAACCTTTTTTCTTAATTTTTCCACCAGGTAATAGGTGTTCAATTGTTCAACCGTGGACGTTCGACGCGGCGCATCCATTTCGTAAACGACCGGGGGCGGCGGTACTTAATGGTCGACTGCTTACCAGGTCGTCGAAAGAAAATATTTTCGACTAGAAACGCTTCATTGAACGAAAGCGATCGTCGGAGATGGTATGAGGTTGTGGATGGAGCGGCAGAGCACGTAACAGGAGGAGTTGCGCAGTCTCAGGAATGTTGAAGAGGCAAGTGCTGGTCAGTGGATCAGATGGTTGCTTCGTTTCAGCCGAAACCTGAGTGAGATCGACGAATACTCAGCTTCACTACCCCTCTGATAGTAGAACAGCCTCGACTAACACGCATTCCCCACTGTAGCAACAAATACTTTCAATTTTCTCGAGAATTACTGAGAAAATTCGTCATTTTACATTCTGGAATGTCGTAGGATGCCCCTAATTATTCGATAATCGTTATTAAAAGTGTACATAACTTAGTGGGTGTTCGACGCAAGTCAAATCAGTTCGACTCTTTTGACCTCGGACTTTCCCAGTCATTGTCTCCTTCCGATACCCCCTCGTACCTGCGGAAATTCCACTGCTGCAGTCGCGATTATTTCTAACGACTACTGGGTTTCCCTGAAGTGGGTTTTTCCTTTCTTTATTTCCCCTCAATTTCAAATTCCTCTCCACACGGGACAGTTCCCCCCCCAAATGTCAATCAGCTACGAACTATCGCGGAAGACTCGTCTCCCTGTGCCCGGTTATTGCTCGTTCCGATACAGTTTCCAACCAGTTCACGCATATTTCCGAGTCGTCCCTTTTATACACAAGCGCTACTCACTTCATTGCATTTAATACAGTCCTCACCACGCCCCCAACACTGGGATTTGTCATCTGCTAATACAGGGTGAACCATAACAAATGGTGCAGTTTCAAAGGGCGATTTAAAAAAAACGGTGCAACTTAGAAGATTACGGTTTGTTTTATTGAACGCCATACATCACCCCATTTCGGTAGATTAAGTCCTGAAAATTACATCAGGAAGGTGGGCGCCCTCAGCAGCGACGCACTGATGTAGGCGATTCCTGAAATTTTCAGCCTTCCTCTGGCACATTTCGATGGGAATCACGGCGATTTCTTCCCTGATTCGAATCTTGAGGTCTTCCAGAGTGTGAAGTCGATGTTTGAACACCTTTTCCTTCAAGTAGCCCCACAGGAAAAAATCACACGCACTCAAATCTGGCGATCTTGCCGGCTACCCCAAGTCACCCCTGAGAGAGACGTGGCGTGCGGGGAACATCTGCCGCAGTTTCACCATTGAGATTTGCGCTGTGTGGGCCGTAGCCCCATCTTGCTGAAACCAAATATCTCCCAGATCCTCTTCTTTAGCTAACTGGTTCAATTCGGGTTCAAAAAATCTTTCCAGCATGAAAAGATTGACGGTGACAGTCCTTCCATCCTCCTCGAAAAAATAAGGCCCAATCACCCCAAATTTTGAAATGGCACACCAGACAGTGACTTTCGGGGAGTGGAGAGGTCTCTCGTGAATTTGTCTTGGGTTGCGGTCACACCAATAGCGGAAATTTTGTTTATTAACCGCTCCAGAGAGTTGGAAGTGGGCTTCGTCCGAACTGAAAAAAGTGGACGTTGGTGGGATGCGGTTTATCATCTCTTGGCATCGATTCAAGCGGTTTTGGTAGTCTGGAGGTGACAATTCCTGAACAATCATAATCTTGTACGGATGGAATGACAAGTCCTTGTGCAAAATCCTCCTTAGTGAGGTGTTAGAGATGTTCAGTGCTACTGCGTGCCTCCGAGCAGAGCGCCGAGGCGACTGTTCCACTGCTGCTCTCACTCCAGCCAAATTTTCAGGTGTTCTTGCGTTTCTTGGTCTTCCCGCACCTCTACGCCTTACTGTGGAACCAGTTTCTTCCAATGCTTGAACCCAACGTGCGATAAAATTGCGGTGAGGGACGGGATGACGACGTGGGATGTTGTAACGCAGTCGGAAGGCCCGCTGGGTGGCGATGAACGAACGGCCACTTTAAAAAAACGTGCGAATGACGAAACCTCGCTGCTCTCCGCTCCAAACCATTGTACGACTGAAAAAGGGACCACTGCCCGGGCACAATGAGACCCCTCCCAGGTCGTTAACCCCACTACAAGGCATGCAGCACCCCTTCGAAACTGCACCATTTGTTATGGCTCACCCTGTACAACACAAGCCCCCCCTACTACAATTTGTGTCGGAACTAATCGTGCTGCTGTCACCACTATCCCATAAATCACATTTTCATATTACCATTCGTTTGTTTAACAAAAAAAGGCGTTTTGATCGCTACGATTTCAATAGTTACTTTGCGATCGATTTCGCACATAATCCCTTATGCATTGACAAGTTCATGGGGGTGTGAAATTCAAACAGATTTGATTACGGACGTACGAACACAATGATTCTGAAGTGTTGCAAATTATTACACAAAGGTTTATTATTCTCTTGAACAGCTTGACCTAATCTCACACCTCTGTGTCAAAAATCCCAGTAAATCATACGAAACATTACCTGACTACAAGGGAACGACGAAAATTACATATGACGAGTCGAGCTGACGGATGGTTAGAGTGAGACGATTAAACGATTTCTTTCGCTGTAGTTATTGTCCCGCGAGTTCTTTTAATTATTAGAATCTGACTCACCATAATTACTACAAATTCACTGTGTTCGATCTAAACGCAGTCGTACACCTCTGAGACTCATTCCACTAGACCCAGCATTTAAAGTAACTTAAAAACTATACCAAACACGGCGTCTTTGCTTTAAAGCTGCTAAAATTGCGTTTTTATTAATTTTTGGCTATGCAGATTTCTATTAAATTGACAGCTCTGAATAACACTCATACATGCCACTAATATTATACTGGCGTTATCCGAAATATCAGGGTTAAATGAACTTCCCATGCGAAGAGAGTTTAATAACGTTGATAAGCTAATAAGGAGCATCCCCAGGAATTCCAGAATGCAAGCCACACCCGTTTTCCCTAACAATCATTTCTTACAGTTATTAGTTGATAGTTCGAAAACCGTAAACACGATCCTTTAGGAAAAAATGCTGCAATTATCACACAATGGTTTATGTTTTTCTTGAACAGGTTGATGTAGTCTCACACCTTCGAGGCCCATCCCATTCGATTCCGCATTCAAAAATACCAGTGAATCATACCTGAACGGCGAAAACTAAAGCACCTGCAGACCTATAGCACCTGCAGACGCCTGTAGGCAATTGGCACAGCGTGACAAGTCGAACTGAGACGATGAAACACTTACTTTCGCTTTCTTGTCCCTCGAGTTGTCGTAATTAGTAGACTTTGGCACATTAAAAACTATACCAAACACGGCGTATTTGCTTTAAAACTGCTAAAATTGCGTTTTTATTGATTTTTGGCTATGAGGATTTCTATTAAATTGACAGCTCTGAATAACACATATTTAGCGTAATTTCAGCTTTCGATCTAAACGCAGTCGTACACCTCTGAGACTCATTCGATTCGACCCAGCATCTAAAAATGTCTTGAAAACGATACCGAACCAGGCGTATTTGCTATAAAACTGCCGAAATTGGGTTTTTATTAATTTCATCAATTTTTTGCCTAAAACAACCAGGGGCTTGCCGAGCAGGCCCACACAACTTGATACGAAATGGGATTTTCATGTGAAAGAACGAGCTTTTAGTGCACATTAAGGGCATAAAACGGCCCGGACGGCTTACGGACATTGCAGATTTGGAATCCCGATGCCTTGAAACGTAAAGTGTTAAATATTGAGGCGAGGTTGTGCTACAATTGTCCTGATCAAAAACGTAGGTGTATTATTCGGAAATAATAAACCAAAACGCACAGAAAAGATAACGAAACGAAAAAGAAATGAAGGAAGCTAAAAACCAACAATTTGTTGCGACAAATCACACTTTTCTCACTCTAATCTCTCAATTGACTTATTTTTTACGCAGTTTACATGAGCCGCTCTTAATGTTCTAGAATTTATTGAGTTGCTCTTACTCACTCAATCAATGTGAGGAATCAATCTATAGGTGATTTATGAGACAGTCGAGAAGGGATTGAAAGTATCGAGTAAAAGTTGTTGTGAAACGCTAGTAAGTGAAACGGTGGCTTGAATTCCGGAATGTTGAGGGTAGCCCTTGATTCTGTTTCGAACGTATCGCATGAGTATTTCATTGGACTACCCTCCTGGTTTTCATGAGAACGCTATCATATGACACGGATTTATAAGGGTGAGATTGCGCTATAGATCGTTTTTTCTCCACGGAAGACATTTAGTGTCGTGTTAAGGAACTGTCCATCCATTGAACGCCACCTAAATAACGCGATAACGTTCAATTGGATTGAAGCGACGATGTAACAAGGGTGTGTGGGAGCTAGAGCCGTGTAGAGGGAACTAGGTGGAAGCTGTTTTAGCTAGCTGGACGTAAGAGATTACTGCTCTGTGGAATCACGCTCTGCTACCAATTTATGAGGTGTCTAGTGGTTTTGTATCACAGCAACTCGTGCCTGGGCCCAGACAAGAACTCACTACACTCACATCAGATATCAAATAAATAAATAACTCTTCTTGAAAAGAAAACAAGAAAAGGAAACTAAGAACGCAATAAGACCCACTCTGAATTTTAGCGAATAAATAGAAATGAAATAAATGAATCCTTTCAATATTTAATCAAAATAACCTAATTTTCTCAGATCGTTATGAAAGACAATATCGAGGGAAGGGGGTTAATAAACAGGGGTTCGCTCACCTTTATCTAACAATATTCAAGCGAGGGAGGAAAACACTGAACTTAAAATCACTGGCTGAGAAGGGAGAGGCTCGATTGAAACGTCGCTGGGCGTGTGAAGAATCAGAATGAAAATGAGGAGCTTGAAGCCTCGCAAATATAATCACTCGCTCTTCCCTCACTTTTCCACGCATGGTAGAGAGCGCCACAGAAGGAGTATCGACGGAAATACAGGCTATATCCTTCGCAGGTTATCCGTCGAACGGAGATATAACCCAAGATAGATAAAAAAATGATATTTCACTGCCCAGGCACCGATACAGGCCAATGAACTAACGATTATCTTTAGCTAGTCATGTGGCGCGAGCGGTTAAGAACTGTGTGAGCTGTGTTTGCACGGATTAAAGCACAATGAGTGGCAGAGTACTGCAATGGCTACTCCAAAGTGTGTTAGCGATGGTTGTCAGGGGAGCGGAGATGATTCCAGAGATAGTATCACAAGTCGAACTTGTTTGAGAAGAACAAGGGCATTCTCAATGAAGGTTGCAAGAGAAGGGTTTTAGTATAATATTAATATTAAAGAATTAAAAAAGCCTCCTTAGCAAACTTTGTCAGGAGTCTGGGAAACCCCGTTCAGATTTTGTTCTCTGTAAAGCTGACCTTAATAAGCTCAGGCAAACCATTCAAACAGTCTTTACACGGAGTTGACAGTGAATGAACGCTAATTAACTTGGCGTGAGTGAGCGAATGAGAAGCAGTTTTTTCGGGTCAGACAGGAAAGAGCTCATGTCAGTTAAAGATTCACTCAGAACTCTCAAATTCAAAAGAGGATCGATTCATCGATTTACATGATCACCGATAACGTTATCTTCGAAGGAAAAGCCGTAGTTGTTGTAAACGGGAGCTCCAAGTTACCGACCAAGGTGTGGACATTTCAAAAGGAACTGGTTCAGTCGCAATGCAGTCGCGACTGCAGGAAAAGCAGGGCGCTTGGTTGTCAGGGAAGACGAAAGACTGCGTCCAGACTTTCGAAGAGACGACCTGAACTGTCGAGTAAGAAAAATATGGCGTCAATAGGCATCTTGCTCATCAATCGCTTGTTGAAACTCTTGAGTCGCGTTTGTATGAACACGAATCGCATTGAAGTGCATACTTGAAATTATTGTTTACCCATTCGCTTGGCTCAATTCAACTTGGAATATGGTAGGAGACACGGGGGTTAGCAAACTATTATACGCTACAGAGTGATGACACGCGATGTCTCAACTTTTATATTTTGTGAAGATTCGTATTGAGAATCGCATCACATAAATATTAAGTATTCTGCATTAGAGGAGTGTTGTATAACATGCATGTGTTGCATTTTTTGCACTTGCACAAAAATAATTGGATAAAACTAGACTGAAAATGAGGCGGAATGCCACCAACCGCACATTTCTATCTCACTTCGTTGTCGAGATATGATTTTTTAAAGTTTTATTTGAGAAAACCACGGGTTGTGCTATAATGCGAGTTTTGAAATAAAACTTGAAACCCCCATATTTTGGCAATGGGTTGAGATAGAAAGGCGCCGTTGGCGGTATTCTACTCCATTTTCAGTCTAGTTTCACTCAATCGTTTTTGTGACGCCAAGTGCGAAACATCCCAGTTCTAGCACACACAACTTGATAAATATTCAACCTTCTAGATGTCCACGGTATATTTTCAACTTCTTGCGTCTTGTTAGGTTATGTGGTTTGTCGCTGAGGTTGTAAAATTCGATCCTTGGTTGATATTGTACTTAACCACGACCTCCATCAATTTGCCGCGTCACCGACTATTTTTCGACCGAAAACATGATGGGAAATGAACGCGCAGTATGGCAACTGTTCGCTTCGATTTCACGCATTTTTACGACTGTCAGAAGCTATTTCGTTTTTTCCCTTCGCGAAGCGTATTATTAGCTCGTGTAGGTAAGTAATGATCCAGGCTAACCTCAAGGCTTCTTCGGCACTTGACCGAAATTCTCGTCGCCTTGAATCAAATATCGACAAATAAATCACGCTTTCCTTCGAAAGATGAGCAAGTCGGTCGACCCTCGAAGTCGTTACTGCCTTTCTTGGTTTAGTGTTTTCCGGCTAGTCGTTTTCCAACTGAAGGCTGCCTGGTGAGGTGGCATTGACGGTCGTAGACGTTGAACCGAAGGTGAACGCTGTCTTAACGCATTTCCTGTTGATAGAAATGTTTGTTTACTGTCAAACCGGCGAACCTGCCAACTGTGCGATGAGGAGGAGAGGGAGACGACATTCCGTTACTGGACGTTCGGAATTCAAACGGGTTTGATTATAATTTGCTCCAGACCAACGTAGGGACTAAGGCAATCCCAATAATTGCGACATTCGCGTTACTTTCCTCCGTATTACGTCAATAGAAAGAAAAAAAACCTATCGGCTGACGCAAACTTGGCGTTTCTTGGT
The DNA here is from genome assembly GCA_020466155.1 of Pachypeltis micranthus. Classification (NCBI taxonomy): domain Eukaryota; kingdom Metazoa; phylum Arthropoda; class Insecta; order Hemiptera; family Miridae; genus Pachypeltis; species Pachypeltis micranthus. Next base: position 12,244,627 of record CM035774.1, on the reverse strand, counting down.
CCTTTTTACGAACACAATTTGGAAGAACGGTCGGTGTGTGCTTGCGGTAAATTTCAGGAGTGCCACATCCCATAACTGCGGACATCTGCGATTTATGTTGCACTCCTGGCTAATCCAATCTGTTTTTGTTAGGTTGCTTTTAATCCACACACCTTGTCCCAATCTTATAGTGAATATAGTTATGAGATGTTTACAAATCCAGTTCACGGCCGACATTCCAGATTTCAGAGTCGAGTGTCCAAGGATGGGTTATTATTTGTTAATTTGTTTTTGTTTGTTTTTTTTGCCAGTGGCTACTGTTAGCGTGCAAAACGATTCTGGACTTTGTGATTGACACGCTTAATTTATTTCCAGGTTCTACACGTTGGTGCCCGCTGGCGTTCTCCTCGGTCTCGGAGCGGCTCCTATGTGGGCAGCTCAGGCCACTTACCTCACGCAAGCGGCCGCCGTTTACGCTAAAATCACTGACCAACCCGTTGACGGGATCGTTGTCCGGTTCTTCGGTTTCTTCTTTCTAGCCTGGCAAACCGCCGAGCTTTGGGGAAACCTCATCTCCTCCCTCGGTGAGTGGCATTAATTTATTTTCTCTCTCTCTACGGTTCTGTATGTTGATTTTTTTTTTCTTGTTTAAATCTCTTTCGTTTTCTTCGTACGTCTTCGGATTGCACGTAAAACGCGCGCGAATTATTTCCATCACGTTCCACAGCATGTGGAGAAATCTCGTACATTACACTTTCTTGATAGGTACTTTTTTCTTCTTTCGATCACCTTTGAAAACGTGACGAGAATGGCTATTTGATAATTTAAGGATTTTGAAGTGCTGTGAAGTTTACGTGGTTTCCAACCGACCACAAATGCGTGAAATATTAGGATGACTGCGCTTTGAGTGTTTGGGCCGTACGCTCATGGGCGTCGGACGTCGAGCAAATAAATCCACTCAACAACTCGGCTTTCATGCGGCATCTCCAATTGTCTTCATTTCTTCCGAGTTTACCTTTCCTTTCTTCTTTCCTTTTACGTTTACTTGTTTCGAAGAACTGTAGAGTGACAAATGGCTGTTGATCACTACGATGTTCGCGAGCAACCCCCCTGGAGGGCGAGTGCCAGAAATGAACAAAAATTACGTAGACACGACGTGTGCTTCAATGAATACTTATGGATCGGTATCGTTTAAAGTTCCCAGAAAAGACTCCTTAAGAAGTGTCTGCTTAGACCAGCGCTTAGCGTATTGAGCGTTTTTAACACTTTCATGCCCTGTTGAGAAGACGGTCATTGGAAACTACACCACCCAGTTGGTTACTTAGATGTGTGTGGGAGAGTGGGAAAGCACTTTTCGTAAGAGGGCACCAACTTCGTGGCGGCATCTGACTTAATTTTTTTTGCATTTAATCTTGTACATGTTGCTTAAATTCGCTCAGAGACATTTTCTTTCCTGTCAGGCTATTTGGTAGATCGTTGAAGATCATCACACCTCTGTACAAATAAATTCTTTGGGCAGCAACCCGTTCTGCTTTTGACGTAATAACATCTGAGCTTTTTGTACCTAACTTTAGTTTTTCTATTTTACTTTCTAAATATTGTGTTGTATATTACTGTGGTTTTCTCAATTAATTTAGAAAGGCCCAATACGTCGAATACCTTAAACAAAATTTCAGTTGAATATCTGATGGAGTTTTTTAAAAATAATTATAATTAGTGATTTTTGGCTAACGAGTAGTTGCTGTAATTTGGTTTATAAATGCCGGACGCCAGAACAGCATTATAAAGCTGACACGATTTAGTGGCACCTGGCTTTAAGTGTTTTGGTGGCACACGTGGTCATGTCCCATTTATCTTACGCTCTGTACAAATTGTAAAAAAGCCGAAACATTAAAAACTTATTTTTTGGTGCCACGGAAAACCCCAAATGAGGCGCCTTCAATGGAGAAACATCCTTCATTCAAACCTGAGCTAGTGGAACAAAGCGTGTGAAATGGGAAGAACAGTTTTGTTTCGTGGTAGTTGACAAAGGGAACCAGATAGCGTGTAAACTTCGTAGTAACTAGCTTGCTCAATTGTCATACGTGTCACGACTTTATGAGAAGGACTCATATATCACCTGCAGCTCGTTCTTCCATCCTACGTCCCAACAGTTGATGCTAACCTGAGTTCTGTGAAGAGGTTCCAGCAGTTCTCTCTCTCTCTCCCCCTCACCCCCCCCCCCACTATCGCCTCGCATTACTAAATATTATTTAGGAGTGTGGTTTGTAGTTCAGGACCTCGTCAAAGGTATTCAATGTGTAGAAAAGAGTGCAGTGGTGGACCAGATCGTCGGAGGCGGACCCTGCATAGCTAACAGAGTTTCCAACTTCCCTTAGCTCACCTCCAAATCCCTAGATCTGCTGCCAGTCCTCCTTTTCTGTTCGAGAGCGCTTTGTTCAGTGTAAAACGAAAAACCCCCTCGTTTTTGTCTGAAAAAGTCATCGACACTTCATCACGTACACTACAGTACGTTGTCGTTGAATATAATTTAATACTTGTACAGCGAACTTCTCTTCTGGAGTCTCTTTACTCGTGGGTGTCTGGATGTAGTCTGTAGCAGCACATCCACTAGGCGTTTTGCCAAAATAAGAAACAGTTGCCCGTATGGGCACATTTTAGGTTTGTTCTTCGTTCTCCAACATTTGGTCTTTTGTGGCATATATCTCCACGCCTGCTTTCAGCCCTAATTCAGATTTGAAGGGCACCAGTACGCTTTGGTCTCGTACTTTAGAGTCAAATAAGAACTTAAATATTTGGATGATTACGAATAGGGCGTTCAGTAATAGTTTTCACATCAAGAACAAGGCTCGTGTACGTCGAATACCTTTTTTGTCAAAAGTCTCGAATAAGTTGCCTTGGAGATTCGTATAGTTTCCCACTTTTTAATCGCAGAGCATAACAGAACAGGTTATACAGCCCGAGTATTCGGAAAGGCTTCCCAGTCACGTCACGAATCCCGATATCGCTGAACCTGAGGCCACCACAGCTGTTGACATAATGGACTATTTGAATTCCTCTACCGTCCTCCATACACCATTTCAAAAGGCTTCTCCGCAATCAGTCAGTCACTTCTTGTTAGGGGTCAGTTCTCGGCTCTGCCGCGTTGTCCCTAGTCCGGGCACGTCTCGGCAACGTTCGGACAAGGACTCCTTTCCAAGAGATATCCGCGTCCAGTCTTCAAGGCGACGGACACCTTTGGACAATGAAACTGGTCTTCAAGAACGAGTGAAATTAAATTATGACAACCAACGGGCGACCTCGACAATATAAATCCGGCGGGGCTTCTTCGTCGAGAAAGCGATTATTTTGACGTTTATGAGCGTGTAAATGAGCGATTTATATTTTCTAACGAAATGTTTACTGGCGGTGCCTGAATTCGTAACGTAACATTTGTGTTCAAACGATCCCGTCGGTTCCAAACTTTAACATTCTAGATTTTTTCAGTAGTCCAACTCATCGTCAAAATGCGACCAAGTTCGTAAAATTTCACAGAATACTCGTCCTTCTGCGATTTGAAATAATGAAGAGTCATTGGGATATAAGGGAGACTTTTTTGCTATGGTCGCTCACCCGCTCCGAAAAAGTGGCAAAAACTAGTTATAATCGGACATTTTTCTTCTGAGTGCTTACCTATAATGTATCTAATTGGTAATTACGTTAAATGGTGTCTGGTAACTCACGTTATACATTCCCTTCTCTTTCCCTAACATCCTTCGGGTCCAGGGGGAAGGGGTGATGATCGGTGGAGCTTGTTGTAGCATGTTGTGAATTAGTAGAATGAAGCCTCTGCCTAAGATGTGGAGCTCTGGAAGAGTTCAGGAGTGAGAAGTGTACAGGAATCAGCTCTCACTCTGTTCGATGGATCAATTTAGCGATCCAACTGTCCAGCGATCTGAGCTGCCATTCCAGAGAGGGGCGTTACAAGCGACAGGTGAATTGGTACCAGAGCGCTTTTATGATCCTCGTGCGCAAAAAACAGCCAGGGAAGTTCGTCAACTGCTCCCAAGCTCCTGAACTAGTGTGTAAGCAGAACGCTTGTGTAAAGAAGGTGAAGAATACAAGGGAACAAGCGTGATGTTGGAATGAAGTCACAAATCCTGTCTGTGAATGTCAATCTCACTCTCAGTGTAGCGCCGAATCACTACTTCTGCTCTAAACAGTCTGACGGCTAGCTCCTTGTCGTTTCCTCGCTCTACTAGCGCCTACTTCTTTCTGGCCCCGCATTTCACACTCGCCCCCCCATCACAGTTTTCGTGGGTTCAGATATCCCCTGATTTCATTGCTCGCCGGTTGACAGTGTACACGCTGTCTCGTCTACCTGCAAGTTATCACGATCGTGCCAAGCTTACTCACCCCGCTCAAACAATAACGAAACATCTTTTTACATCCAGAATCTTACAAAGGTCACGACTTATCCGATTCACAACAACAACAAAAAACCCTCATTTCGTCGTCGGCATTGACCCGACAGAATTAATTTGACGGAGGGAATCAGACGCTCAGTCAAATTAAAGAGTGAATCTTCAATTCAAAGAACTAACCCTCATTAATTCTCAATTGAATTTCCCACAAGGAGGAGAGCTCGAGCGCGAAATCACGAGTTGAATCTGAATTGCGAGGGACACTTGACCGGGCAAAGGAGCTCCGTACGCGAGATCGTGATTCGAGTGAGTGCTCATTATCATCGGACGGTAGAATTGTGCTCGACCCGGGAGTTTTCTCTCAGTTTCACTCAGAAGCTACATTTTTAAAAAACTGCTTTCCGTAAGAAGTAACTGGAACGTTTTCCTGCGAGAAGGGAGCTGAGAATAACTCCGCCCCAGGCAGTCGATACTTCGAAAGTACCCAACACCATATACGCCTTTAGATCGGATATAATAATAAAACGCTCTTTGCTTGTTAATTCATTCGTGTATTTATTTACATTTGAACGAGAACGAGCCTAATTACACACTAGTATGAGCGCAGAGTGCCAATATGGAGGGTGCAGAAACCAGCAGAGTTGAGGGGGCTCGTGGGTAGAGTGCAGTTGAGAACGAGGAGGAGACAGAGACGTTGGCAGTAGGTCAAGATGGAGAGTGGAAGAAAGCAAATGGCGTCTCTGTGCTGTGAATGGCTCAATCGAAGGTGGTCGAGGAAAAAGGAACGGAAAAAAGTCAGTGTGGCGAAGGTTTAGGCAGGGAGCATCAAGGTGGCCCGAGAGAAGACCGTGGAGGGAGGCCATGTCTGTTATGAAAAGCTGGCCTTGGGAAACATGACGCCCGGGAGACCTACTGGTTGAAATGTGCGATTCCCATCTTGAAGCACAAAGCAAAGAAAGAATCGATGCACTCGACTTGACAAAACGGATCTTGGGGTATCGTCAATGTACATTAGAAAATTGACCCGGTTATTGGGGTGCGGGCGTCCATGATGACAAGGGTGAAAAGAAGGGCACCAAGGTGTGGGCTCTGTGAGACACTGGACTGGCGACGAAGGGTGTGAGGACCTGACTTCTAGCTAGGGAGGTGGTTGAGTTCCCATAGCGGAGGCATTTGCATGGGGGTTGAGCCGGAGTTGTCTCTCTAGTCCTTGGCTTCTACTGTTGTGTGTGTGTGTGTGTGGGGGGGGGGACCACGATTCCAGGCCCTTCCGCCAAGATGTGGAAGCGGCAGACCTCTGCCTTGCTGGAAAGGAACAGTGAGCCTCCTCCCACATAATTGTATAGGCGGCAGGAGAAAAGTACATGAGCTGCACTCTCCGTGGCTTCCCCACAGGGGCAGACGCTGAAGAAGTGCAACCACTCATGGAAGGCACCTTGACCTGAGAGCAGCTGCACTGCGGGGAAGGACGGCCGGCACCAGCTCATTAGCAGTCTTCCCTCAACTGAGAGGGAGATGCCGTGGAGGCGCCATGCCCTGGGACCCTTGTCCTACTGCACCTGCCACCTGCTGAAGAGCGATTCCTGAGTGAGAGTGAGTCTTCGCTTCGTGGATTCTTGTTGGAGCAAAGGGAGGATGGCCTGGAATGGCCCACAGTAGTCCGCCATGCATTCTCACTGAATGCAGAACCGAAGCACCCCTAGGTCGAGGATCAGGTTCAGGGGGGGGGGGTCCAGCGAGCATCTGGAGGGCCAGGTAGGAAGTGGTGCGATGAGGAGGATGTCCCGCTGTAGTATCAGTGTCAGCTGCCGGTTGCGTCGCATGAGAGTCACCCACCACGTTACCGCCGCAGTGGCTTTGCAACCTCACTCACATGGTTCACCTCCCAATGTGACATTCCCAGGAGTAGAGTCTACCATCTCGTTCCTTGTCACACACCACACAGGTTCGAACTGGGCCCGTAACATCACTTCACAGGTGCAGTGCACCTTCACGTGCGCGACGCTCTAGTGCCTTTGGTGTAAACGAGTTGGGAACTCCTAGTCCAGCAGCTTCACTTGATAGTGGGAAGGAGCCATTGTTAGAGGACTCAGACGTGACAAGCATAAGCTAGAGTAGCACTAATTCGGCGTCAGTGATGAGAGTAGACATGGGATAATAAGCAGAAAGGGAGGTTCAGCGTCGATATCGAGCAAGAGAATCGTAGTTCGCCAAAGTACCCCCATAAATAACATTTACTGAAGCGGGAAAATATAAATTTGATGACACGGCGTCTGAAAGACCATAGAGAAACAGTACAGTGAGAGAACAGAAAGGCTATACAGAACAGAAAGTACTACGAGTATCTGAGCTCAAGCAAAGAGGCTTGCACTCGAGTCTATTTTCCACAGTTGCCTTCGATTTTTCCGGATCATTCCAGTTCATTCAGCATTTGCTGTAGGGTTCCTTTAAAAAGGTGTCACTATTTTTGATAAAGTTTTGTGCGACTGTTCAGAGAATTGCGGCGTTTAGACATGAGGAAAATAAACTAAAATCGTAAAATGTTCAAGTACAGACCAGTAACCAAAGCTCACTCACAAATCCATCGTTCATTGTCCCTCATGTCACATTGTAAGTCCCATGAGTTTCGTTAGGAGGTCACTGCCGTGCGACTTTTTATCTCCGGCTCATCGAAGGCCTGCGAATTGTGAGCAGGAAGTCCGCCGCGATATTTATAATGAAGTTCATCAGCTCGCGTTTGACAGCTTTTCAGGAATAGTCGAAAGTTCATTGCCTCTCCGTTTGGTTGTGAGGCCTCTCTTGGTAACGGAAGGTCTGGCTGCTGGTTGAGAAGCCCTTAACAATTTTATCGCGCGAAACAAGGACGCGCTGCACAGACCAGTTCTGGTTTTTTTTTGTTTGCGAAACCACCTGTTGATTGGAGGGAAGGCTCCAGGCGGCTTCTATTTTTAGCTGAGCCTGAAGAAGGGCCGCTATTTAAAGATCGTACCCTTTTCTGCGAGCCTGCAAGAAGTTGCCGGTTGAGGTTGAGAGTCATCGAGCTCCGAGAGGTGCCCATCCCAGTTCTCCTTCCTTTTTTTTCAGGTCGTTAACGAGGCTTCCATGTCATCGTCATTCCACTAAGGTTGAACTAAGGTTCACGTTTCGAATTCTCTTTTCACACTTTCATTACAACTTTGGTCTGGCAGATCGTTTTGAGTTCGAGAGAGATATCTCGACGACAAATTCGTCAGAACATACTGAATACATTTCCAAGTCTAATCGATTCTGCTGGAACATATAGCTCCGGCCCATGGAGGACAAGTAATTGGCGAGACAACGCTCACGTTGTATTTCCATAGCTCACAAATTGAAGTGTTTGTGGAGATGTCAAGTTTCCGATTGGGGGGACCTACACTGGTGGTGCAACACATGCCAAAATGCCACCAAGCTCTCAGAAGGATCCACCTCAGAACCCTATTACCTATGGGTGGTATTTGCTGACTAGCTTGAGTACCTCAGGTAACGATTGTGTTCCGTCGGAGGTGTGAGAGAGCCTTTGTAGCGAAGACCACATGCAGGCTGAGGTTTGCTCGGAGAGGAAACAAGAGATCAGTACGCTCAATTATACCGACTGCACGACAGATTGAGATAAAAATAAACCACAATCAATTCATGTACTTCACTTGTTCCATTGTACGGAATGAACGCCGCACCTTATTATAAATCACAACCAGCAGCAAGTCACAACTTCTCCCGCTTGAATGCACCTTATTTCATCACCTTTTGAAGACCTTGACGATAATCTTAAGTGTCTGACAATTATTCGCTCGGCTTGCGAACCGAAGCGATAGAGCAGCATCATTTTCTATGTTCTACAATGTGCCTTCGGTTTGCGTAACGATGTAGACGCCCACGACGGCTCGTTGTGGGGCGATACAATCGAAGAGCTGAGAAACCACTGCCCTGTCTCTGACTGCAAATCGTTATATCGACATTCCGTTGGATTGTTTGCAATAGAGTTGAAAGGCAACCTTATTGCGCTCTCGGAATTAGCTCTGCCGTTATTATAACACTTACCACTCGGGTTAATCATCAGAACACACGATGCGCAGGTCATTTAACTTTATTGTCGACGAGCCCTTCGAAAGGGATTGCCGACATATCCATCCTCCATGGGAGATCTCTGTCTGACCGGCAGATTCACCTCCACCCTCTTAACGCCAAGCTTCACAAGTCAGAGGCCAATAAACTGGCGAGAGACCCGGTGAGTCCTGACCACCAAGAGCCACTTGATTAGGGAGGTTGGCAAGTGAGAGGAGAAGAGCAGAGCTGTGAGAGATAATGTATAAGGACGGCATGTGGCCTTTCCACTAACATTCCACATGGCCAAGATCTCCTGCGAGACGGAGCTGGAGTCAGCGGTGCATGTACTGTTCTGCAGTGTGCCTCAGAGCGCTTGGGACTTCTAAGCTGAGGCGAGCGGATGCTGGAGGTATAGACCTCAAGGTTGTCTTGCCTTTTGTACAAGAATGTTGGGAACATTTTGGGGACACACCATCAGAAACCACAGGATGGAACTGGGAGGACATGAGCTGGCTCCCTACAACTACCCAATAGGCTGCTGTGCCGTTTTTTCCAATACCACACTTCACTTTGCAGTCTCGCCTGTAATTTCTGGACACATTTTTAGTTCCTACCCTGGCTCACTATTTCATTGAAATCTGGCTTGCTTTGGGCTCTGTCTCTGCTTTCTTGAGTTTTATGTTTTGGTGTTCTCTCCATTCCCACCTATAGTTATATTAGGCTCACTCTTGTACTCAAATAAACATTTTTTAAACTATCTTTAATGAAATAACTGTACTGTACAAATTAAGTACATTATGTTTGCTGCCATGCTGTGTTGAACTGCATGACACATGAGGAGTTGTGGTTCACTTCCTTTCATCTCTTTTATATTTCATTATAGTCGTAGGTGTTGGTGAGACAGGGAGGGGGCGAGCCCTACAGTGTGGCGTCTTTCTTGCCGTCCTACTGGCGTATCGGACTACCCCCATCACGCCTACTATATACTGGTTGGTCCTTCTGCGTTGGAACTTTTTCTGGACTGGGCAGTCCTGCGCTCACTATGTGCGCTGTGCCCACTCGTTCCCCAGCTGCACAACCACAATAAAATGGAGGGGAAGCTCGAGATGGCACACGATCGTGTGGTGCATATCTGGCAGGCACGCTGGGAACGTGCAGAAATGGCGAGTCACCAGCATGCCATCATACCATCTGTCACTGCACGCCTAAACATGCGCTGGTGGTACCCCACCTTCTCTCTCACTCAACTCCTTTTCAGGCACGGAGCTTTCAGTGGGAGGCTGACATTTTTCAAGCGTAGCCCCTTCGACAATTGCTCGTGCGACGACGGCGCAATGGTGGACGCCCCTCACACCCAGAACTCGTGTTCGTCTCCCTGGGAGGGATTCAGTCGAGTCCCTCCTGTCTGACTGGTCTGCTATGTGTCACTTGATGTCACACTCAGGCATGGGCGAATCAGTGACGGCACTTCAGCGGACGCAATAAATTGGCTAGGACAGAAGCACGGCACTGGCGTCTGTAGGGTGACCAGCCCTGGCATGTGCGATCAATGATGAACTGATGGTCAGTGACAAGAGCAAGTGCGTGGATGTTGCCACGGAAAGTAGGTCAGTGTGGTGCCTTGTGGAAGAACTTTTTCTTCTGACAAACAGACACGCATTGGTGTACCCCAGGGAGGCATGTTGGGCTCTAAGGGTATACGCTCTTCTGCCACAATCCAAATTTTTCGGCGCCGAGTCCGGACGATTTAAAGTACCTGGAACTCTATCTGCAACCCTAAATCTACAATGTTTTCTTCCAATGTGGAGGCAGTAGCCAACAAACTGGAGGGCTACTGCCCTCCGTTTTGATAACTCTATCAAAATCTTGTATCGTGGCATGGCTGAAATTGATCAACTTGACTTGAGTTGACTAAGTGAACTAACTAGCACCCAAAATTTTGTTCTTCGCCCATGAAAATGCGTTGAACGTAGCACACCCCTCAGGTATACATCAGACCGTCGAATGTATGGAGGTTGCTACACACCACGCACTTCGTGGGGTTCCCGATTATTTTACTCCCCCGAATCGCGTTCGAAAGGGGTTAAAAAGACGTATATTTATCCCCCGAGATTCGTGAACGATGCCTGATAACACTTTTGGATCGCGTGAACTTCCAAGGGCGAGGGAAGAGGTCAGATGAAAACGTGTAATTACATTTCACGGTTAACTAAAAGACGCGGGTAACTCAATAAACACGACGCTTCTCGGGTTTGGCAATCTGTCGGTCCTTGAGATTGGAAAAGGCCGCTAGGCTTGTCTTGACGTTTTCTTCGAAATGAAATTAAATATATTTAACGTTCAAATAGAACCACGTACAATATCCGTGTGCGAAATCAACGAACTAGCAGCTAATATTTGTGGAATTAGTTGCTCAACAAATATTTCCTTCGTACGGTCTCCGCACAATGTGAATCAGCGTGGTTTCGCAGAAAATAATACAGGAATACGAGGATTTATGGATCCGGAGATCCTAGTTGGTTCTCCATGACTCTCAATAAATTGTTGTTTTCGGGTGTAGCAGAGCTCAAACGTAGGCCGTTCTGTTAATTCGTCTCATCTGTTTGCATGTGGCGCCTCGTTATTTACCTGCTCGCTTTTCTGTTTGACAAAATGAATATTTCCCAGCGGTCTAATTTTCCAGAATTGTTCCGCGATTGAAGGCAAACTGCACGAATGGAGTTGTGTTAACAAACGTATAACGTTGTATACTGGTTTATGTTGAAACACGAGAAAGCGAACAATAATGAAAACCTTGAGCGAAAGTAGGGTTCCCTGATTTGAAAGAACGCGTTACTTTTTGGGTCGTGATAAATATTCATAACTTGTTGAGCGTAGAGATGGAACTGCCGCAGACCAACTGTCGGATGTTATGCGAAAATCGAATGAGGCGGTAAATAATGATTTTTACGATAATATTTGTCACTGCAGCTTACGATGTGGGGATGTACCGGTGTTCAGGTCCACAAACATGACGTTTAATCTCGCTTTCTGTTCAACGTCACGTCAGATTGAGGCTTCTCGGTTCAACTATGCCGCATGGTCTTTTGGGTTTACGTAGCGTGGGGTAGAGGTAGGAAACAAACGAGAGCCTCGCTAATTTTGTGGGTAACTAATAAGCAGCTCTGAGTGGGGATGCGGTGGCCACCTCAAACGACCGACACAAAACGGTGTACTGACTGACTTCTATTAAAGGCACCAGGCGATCGTGGTCTAGTGGTTAAGACATTGGTTCATAATTCTCGACGAAAGCATATCACGGAGCTCCATGCGATTGCTGTTAATTTTTGCCTGAGCTCTTCAAAAGCATCTTCAAACCTTCTGCCGTAACAACAGCATGCACGCTGTTTTCAGTCCTAGCAAACAACTGACTCATTGGCAGATAGCGTATTCCCTGCAGCAAAGGGCTTCTGATCAGTCCTGGTCAAACTGACTACCGAAAACAGAAGAATGCGCCAAACTTGTCCTTGAAATTTGACAAAAAGTACCAAATGGGTAAAGACTGCATTGTGGCCCGTTCGGGCAGGGGCCCTGGAAAAGATTTGTTATGGTGGAGGTTCACGCAGGACGTCTTGAGCAACGTCTTCGGGGCGACTCGAGGCATTTCAGCGCCGGCACTCACATGTGAGTAGAGGCTCCAGTCATGGATGACGTGGGAGGCAGCTTCGGCCACCCCCTCGCTGCAGGGGCACACATTGAATGCATGCCATCTGAAGAGTTGGATGGGCGTGTTGAAGCCCACGCGCCCAGACAGCAGCTTCCTGTACTGGTGGCAGGCAGTGGTTCATGCGTCTCATCTCACTTGCCACTAGTCTAATAGCCACTCTTTAGCCAGTGCAAACCTTTGGTCAGTTGAGTCCTCGCGGGACATTTCCAGGGGCCAAGCCGGCAAGCAGACCTTGGTACGAAGACAGGCCATTCATTCTAATGTAGTGGCACATTGCATCGCCAAACTGGAGGTTCAACCGGGGAGTGCCTCAGAGGAGCTGCCGTGTGAGGTGCGATATGCCAGCAGGGCCACTAGTAGCGTCCAGCCTGTCCAGCTGGAACTACCTGGTTCGACGCATGACGCAACCTTCCTCAGCCCCACGTACATTCCACGGTTTTTACCACTCAAGAAACTAAACTAACATGATTTTCACTCAGTTTATGCCAGCCTGTTGAAAAATAACGTTCCACAGCTAGGAAACGGTAGTGCTTAACATTTCGGAATTTATTGGGCTGCTGCCACTCATTGAATAACCGAAGTATAGGTGAGGCTGTCAACAGGTTACTGCTATGTACTGGATTAGTTACATAGCAACTATTTAATCTTCACATGTTCCACATTTCGCTTTTGGCTTATAGACAGAAGAACTTAGGGCTATAGATAGTGCAAAACGAGGAAGAGGTTAAACAGGTGTGCTTGAGGTATTCTAACATATGCGACCATTGTCCTTACAGCTAAATAACATGCCGCCGTTTAATAAAATTTGGGTTAAAACTGCTGTGCTAGTTCATTAGCTCCGACCTACCTCGAAAACTGAACTGATGAGCCGGTTTTCAGTCGCAAGGTTAGATATGCGTTTTATGGCGCCTTGATTTATGTGGTTTCCCGAATGTGTGGGCGCTGAGTAAACGTAAAGCTGTTTTCGTTTTCATTATCCGCTAGCCAAATATCTCTCCATCAAGGCCGGAGAAGGGCTTCCACTCGAAAATAATTGTAAATTTATCGAGTTGATTTACGAAACGCGTTTCCTTCGAGTTTGCTCGAGATTGGAATTCTCGAGGTGGCCGAATTGGTGGCTACGAGAGGCTGCGCAACTTCACCTTGGCTCGTGTCGTGTGTTGCTGTGTTGAACATTGAATTTCTGTGGGCTCATTGATTCTTCGACCAATGACAAAAGAGCAAACTGATGTACCAGATTCTCTTACTATGCTACAGCTCATCAGCTTTGGCTACTGTGCAACGCTTTCAGGCCTCCTACATGCAGAACTGTATCGCACTATTCTCGATACTCTGCAGCCTAACGCTAGAGCTTACACACCTTCAAGCTTCACCACCACTGGTGTCCTGAAGCGGCACATTAATCAGCTGCTCTCGACACTGGTTCCGATAAAGAAAGCGAACTGAAATCCAGATGCGCGGCAGGTGAGCCCCTGAGTAGTGAGTAGAAGCTTGGGAGACCTCAACCGAGGCTTACTGGGGTCCTTCCAAATCTCATGTAGGGCAGCAAGTCCAAACTGTCTTGTCCTGGGATGAGAGAAAGTAGTAAGTAAGAGAGCGTGATGGAGCAGTAGCGAGATAACGAAAGGGCTCATAGATGATGATGAACAAGGGGGCTCCGAGTACGTGAACTGGTTGTGTGGGGAACTAGAGTGGAGAGAGAGAGAGAGCTGTGAGTGGTCCGAGATGAAAACTGAAAGCCGAGTTTGTTTGGGAAGAGGAGAGGAGGTAAATCGAGTGGTAAAGATATTTTGGAAAGTCCAAAGAGGGGTAAGTAAAGATCGGGTCTGCGACCATTCTGGCCTTAAGAATTGTTTGGTACATGGAAACAAGGTACCGTGGGAATGCACAGCCTGCGACCTTGTCTCGGTGCATTATGGGTTAGGGCCGCAATAGGTGGCTGCCTCAGCAGGGCCAGGTAGGTAGAACAGAGCAATCCAACTCCTACCCAGGGCAAGGCCAGAAAAAGCTGGAAAGTGCGCTTGCCGTGCGGACATCGTGGTGGTTTAGGGGTCGCTGGAGGATTCGCCACTCCAAATTTTATTTTTACTGCAGTGGTGTGTGGGAGGAAGGAGTTCCCCTGTTAGTACTCCTCCAGACATCCCCAAATGCAGAATCGTAACATCGTCATTTGATGTACCTCAGACTCCACGCCACAGTTTCTACCGATTCCCCCCGTAACGCCTCAGCTGTGTGATACGAGTCAGCCAAGAATGCTTGTTATTCGTCAGTCTTCCTTCATTTCTTAAATCGTATGAACTGAATCATTTTTTATTTCGTTCAAGTGGGGAAGAATATTTTGTTTCTTCCAGTTAAACTCGTACTTTAACCAGCCCTCAGCCGTTTCTCACCTACCACATAACTTCGTCCATTACATATATTCTCTGCACTAAGATTATGCGTTTTTACCCTTATTCGGCCCTTAGTCACAACAGGTAACGTCCCAGGATGATATAACGATAAGTTAATACCCTCATTTCACGAATATCAATCCACAGGCCACGCTCGAAAGGCCCTAAAATAAGTTGGATCGATTGAAGTTCGACGAGTGAAATGAAAATGAGCTCTCACTCACTTTGGTGGCGTTTATCTTACAACTGGTCGACAACCGTGTGAGAGACGTATAATATAAGGGAGACGAAAAAACGAAACGTTTGATTAACGACAGTTACACACTTCATGTCGCACGAACACGGAATGACGTGCTCGACTAACGCAGATGAAAACTCGATGATGTATTGCCCATACCTGTCCTCCGGAAGGCGAAGGCCTGTCCTCCTTGAGGTAACGCGAACGTCCATTTCCTAGTCGATGAGCACTTGAGTAGTTACAACTCTGTTCAACATTCAACATCTTTAAACCGTCTTGCTGCAACATACCGAACAGCCATTAAGTATGACTTTAGCTGCTTCAACGGCAGTTTATACCGAGCGAAGGGCCCCCTCAATTCAAGAAGTTGAGCAAACTCGTTTGACTCAGAAGTAAAACTTGCGGAGTGGGGCGTGTGCAGTCTCATTATGTCAGTAATTGAACCGGGTGGTTTCGCGACGTGGAATTAGTTTAATCAACCATTATTTATAAGTTATAGCGAATCCTGTTAAAAATGAACTACGGCGGCTTCTTTTGAATAACAAATTACGATTAATTGTTCTAAATGATAGTTCATCGGCGATTAGAAGTCGAGCAGCGTAACGTTTGGATTGAACCTGCGGCGAAGCGAAGGGGCCCGAAATCGGTGTCAAGGAAGGTGATTAGGTTCGTCCAGCAATTAAAAGTTCGAAGCGAAAAACATAAACTTTCGAAGGACGTAACGTTGTTGAAAGTTGAGTGCCCTAACCAATTCGTCCAGCGTTATGCTTTGCAGGTTCAATGGCTTTTTGTTCCAATTGCTATTCGAGGAACTGTGGGCACTAGTTGATGAAATATTGATAAGTAGAAATTGGTGGACCGAACGTTTCGTCTAGCAAACACTATCAACTTGTTGAAGTCCAGTTCGCGAATGAATTTATCTATAGCAACGTAATTAAACAACTGTTGACTTCCCAACTTTATTCCTTTCTTTCTTGGCTCTCGTAATAGGCCGAAGATGTCTTCTTAGGGAAACTGGAGCTGCTTGTGCAGCAAGCGCAAGGCCAGTACTTATTAGTGTTATACATTCCATCCTCTAAAACAGGAGGTGGGGGTGATAGACTAAGCCTATCACAGAAAGTGGATGGCAGCGGTGCAGAGGAGTATTGCGTGCTCGTACAGCAGAGTGTTCTCAGGAGGCAATGTTGATCGTAGCAGGTGTTATCTCACTCCACCTTCTGACAGCCTGGTGGTATGAGCTGTACCCATCAAGGGGGCAACTAAAGTACAGGAAGACTGTGACCCTTGGAAGATGCCAAGACGAGTGGGACAATGAAGTGGACTAGGCAGCTGATTCCAGCACATGATCCATAGCTCGAGTGGCACAACAATGAGGTATATTTCTACCTTACCCAGCTCCTCACGGGACGTGGAGCATTTACAGCTTACTTGCGCTACTGCCTCCACTTCAGGGAACTGGCGGCTAATGCTTCCCATGCCATCTTCTCGTGCTAGAGGTGCGCAGACAGTCAGTGCATCTAGTAGGACACAGTTGGCGTCATGCCAGAGGCATTCATCTGCACCATGTTGAATTCCAATGAAAACTCTAGTTACATTGCTCAATTTGCCCAGGCAGTGTTTAGCCAGAAGAGGATGGAGCTTACTGATTAGGGGGATGAATCGAGAGATGGAGGAAAACCGCTCTTGAACCTCCCAAATGACTGGGCAGTGTGGTAGGATGTACGGGAATGGCAGCACACTGGAAGATTCTCGTTTATGTGAAGAGGTCAAGAAAGAAGAGCATGAGGGCCAACTTGATGCAGTGCGCCGAACAGTTCTGGGTTGGTTCTCATGGAGCAATATGCGTCGCAAAATAAAGTTGGAGTTTGAAGACAATATGTTTGGCACAGGCCGAAGCAGTTGGATTCTTGAGTTAGGCCTTTCTTAGGTGCATTCAGTCCAACTATTTCTGACGTGGAGCCTTTTTAACGTTAACTGCAGGAAAGTTCAAACTGCCTGTACAGTTAGCTTCTCCTACAGACAAAGGGCTTTAGTTCAGTTTTACTATTTTTTTATTTATCAGTTTTATATGGACTTTCCAAAATATCTTTACCACTGGATTTTCCTCCTCTCCAACTCACACAGCTCTTCCCAAACAAACTTGTCTTTCAGTTCTCGCGATAGGCACTCATCTCGGACCACTCACAGCTCTCTCTCGCTCTCTCCGCTCTAGTTCCCCACACAACCAGTTCACGTACTCAGAGCCCTCTTGTTCATCATCATCTAAGAGCCATTCCGTTGTCTCGCTACTGCTCCATCACGCCTCTTACGAGTCCACCCTCCCCCATTCAATTAGACGATCTGTTGAAATTGCTTGGAATTGTTTCTGCGCATAATTCTGCCCTACTCTAGTGAGAAAAATGTATCCCATAACTAACCTCTTCATGTTACGGAAGAAGAGCGTTTAGAAAACGCAACTTTAACCCGATTTCATAGAACCATATAATACATAATGTTCACATAATCTCGACGTGTCTCGTATTTAGCGACAGAAAATAAGTTGAAACTAACGTATTTACAGTTGTGCACGCTGTCGCACCGGATAAACATTTCATTCGCGCAATCAACATTTATGCAAATTATTCTTCACACATAGTGTGTTTCAGTCAAAATACATTCGTCGCTAATTCAAGCGATCGCTTGTCATGTTGCAGTACTGGGAGCCAGCGCGCACGGAGGAGGACCGCACGCGGATTCAGTGAACAATTCGGTGCACGAAGAAAGTTTAAGGCACTGCGGAGCCAATTTTTGTTTCATCGGCGGATCTCACGGCATTAACAGGCCCGAAGAGCACGACATCGTCACGATTTCTCTCATCTACCTCGCGTGCGTTTTTGCTGCCGTCGTCTTCATCTCTATACTCGTCGATCCTCTGTCAAGGTAACCACCACTTGTACCGATTTAAAATCGAAATATTCAGAAGTTTCTGCTAAACGCGAGTTGTGGCACGTCCCGAATAATTTCAAAATTACTTGGTTGAGATTGCTTACGTTACGTAACTAATATTTGTACGGTCGCCCGTTTTATAAGCCCACATTATTCCTACGGATCAGAGCTAAGAAAAAATATCTGGGGTGCGGCGCATCACACTGCAGTCCTCTCCTTTACGTAAATCCAGTGACTTCACCCGAACTTCAATTCACATTTTATTTTAAACAATGGCAGCCCTTAAAGCTCCGGAATTTATTGACGTGCTCCTACTTATGTAATGGCCACTGTTGAGCTTCCTGTGACACTGCTAACACGATTTTTTTTTTAAATCAGGGATTATGTTTGGTGTTTTATAAATCAGGAATCTCTAGGGTTGTTCTTAATTTCGATAAGAGCGTTTTTAAACGTTTATCTTGTAAATTACTTATTAGACAACCACCCTGATTCGTTTAAAAATGCTAGAATTATTTGGCAGGAATTGATAAGGAAACAACAGCGGAAAAATCGATTTTCAGAAATGTTTGACAATTTATCGTGTTGCTCTCGTCAATTTCCCACAAAGGAGAATTTTATAATACCTACATGTGTTCAGTATTTGGATGTGTCTACACAAGAAGTTTAATCAAAATTGTTTGGAGCCATTTTTGAAGAAAAACAAGTTGGTTTTTTGCACACACCCTTATTTTGGCGTCTGATGGTTACGTCTAGATCCAATGCCCCCACGAACATGATTTTTTCGCGAATTCGGGTTTAGAATGGTCCGAAAAGAATTATTGTTGTCGTTATCGCTGCCTTGGGTTGCCCCCCACCTCCGTGCGTCAACTCTATAGTGGAGGGCTCCCACAAAACCTCGCCGATGGCTTCCCAAAGGGATGCCCAAACAAAACAAAAAAAGAAGACGTTTCCCCGGCGGCAGGACCCAACGAATCGGAATGAGAGCCTTCGAGTAACATTCAGTGAAAGTGCTAGCGAAACAAGACACGGAGTCGTAGCAGACAAAGCGCCTGCGTCATACATCGCTCTGCTCACCACACCTTCTCCATCGTCTTCCTCCTTCTTCTGTAGAGAAAACTGCGAACTTTCTCCACTTCCTTCGCGCTAAGGACGTGAAGTGGTGTAGTTTACTGCTCTGCCTTCGCAAACTCTTGACGATAACATCTAAAGAAATTCAAGAGGTCGTCTTGGGCTCTAACGACGTCGGACGGGTCGGAAGACGGACGGTTTACAGAGCTTGTCTAGAATAGGTTTCCAGCGACTGAAAGAGGGGTCTAGCCAAGCTTATCGTTCGTGTTGATTATCAAAATCCAGAACCAAGTTAAATGTATTTAAATCAATTCTAAAAAAATTATTGTTTCAACACCCCCCAACTTTATTAGGCGACGCTACCAATTATGCAAAATTTTGATGGAAAACTGCTGCTCCGGCAATTTTTTCGTACAGTCAAATTACCATCACTGACTGAAAAAGATTGAAGAAATACCTCGTGCAACGCATCATTCAACTTTCCCCGGCTACACGTACATTCAGTGATTTGTATCGCTCTAGCAACTTCAGTAATTTATTGAGTTTCCCGCGGCCTTTATTGAGGAACCAGCGCATAAGTAACGCACGGGGTTGTGAACATGATTTTTAAGGAAGATTCGTGTTCGGGGTTTATGTGGAAGATATTGTTAAAGTTAGTCAAAGGATCGGCGATAGTTTGAATTCGTGCCCTTCGTGACGTGTTAATGACTATTTGCTACTCGTCATAACGTACTCAGCAATGAACCACTAGTGAAAACGCTGTTAACATGAGAGAGGTTTTTAAAACGATCAATTGATCATACAACTTTCCTTTCTATTTTGTAAGGATAAGATAAATAAAATTATGAAGAAATGAAGGCTGAGGCGCCTGGAAAGCTACCATTGAGCAAACGACCCTTTGCGAACAGTATTCCTTGTCAACGATTCTTTGTGCAGAGGTTTATCTAGAAGACATCACATGTTCATGTGCATCCATCGACCGCCTCGCGTTTCATCCTGTCTGGTTCTCACAGCCCTTCAAGACCTTGCTGCTGCGCCTTTGCTTCTCAATCGACAGTCGACAGACCCTTCAATCCGAGATTGGCGTCTACGTGCACGCCCTCTCATTTTAGACGCGCAGTTCCCATCCTGCGATTTTTTAAAATAGTTTACAGTTATCGGTAAAGAATACATATAGCCGCAATATGAATTTAGGGGTTCACGTGACATTGTCACGCCCTACACTGAAATGTTCACTTGTATGATTGTAACCGGAGGAATTGACGACACTGTCGTTTATGCACCAGTGCTTGACAAAATTGAGATCCGCGGTGAAATGAGTGAGCATATCAGGATAACGTGTTGAAATGTTTCTTCTGACTATACACATTTTTAGCGGATGAGAGACAGAGTTGAGATTTTTCAAGCCTAATAATTAGAGATTAATAAGACTAGAGCTCCACTGCGTGTGCGATTGAGGGCAAAATTGTCCTACAAGGGGTCTTCCAATGACGTCCATCGTTCATTACTAGTAGAAGCGATGAAACCCAAATTCAAATACTCGGTGGAATAATAAGCGTAGGTGTTCGATACAGAGCCACAGGACATTGTCATCCGTAAAAAGTGAGCTCAGTGGAGGCCGTTCAACTCCACTTGCATATCCTCCTTGTTACGCTTTGATTACGGTTTCACCCCTCTGATCACTCCAGACATACTCAGGTTGGTGCCTCCTGAAGGATGTGATATAAGAAATCTTACACAATTTTAAGAGTAAATTACAATGAATCGATGTTTGTAAACAAACGATGGAGAACGAACTGAGCTCCGATGGAATGGTGTGATGAAGTGTAGTGAGGGGTGAAATAAATAAATTAATACTAAATGAAGCGTCAGACTCGTCGCCGTTGCGTAACCCGGATTCTTCTATCGTTCGACGATCCAACGGACCAACTCGAGCAGAAAGTTGCCGTCCGAAAAATGGTTTTGCAACCGATAAAAACAGTGTAGGGCTTATGGCAGCAATTAAAGGCTGGGAAGGGATTGACTTTAATGCCGAGTGGCTTCAAGTTGGTCGGCTGTCAGGGAGGTAGCAGGACGCCTCAGGTCAGCCCACGTTGGAAAAAAAAAACCAGTTTGAACCGGTCGAACAAACAGTGAAGAAAGCTTCACCTACTTGGCTTGATGAAGTCCTTTAAAAAAAACGTTACGCTAACGTTTGGGATCAACGGTACTTCGTGAGAATCGCAATTTGGGAAGATATTAAATTGCGTGACCGAAAATTCGAGAGCACCCTCCAATTCGGCCCTGAAGGGACGGACGGCCTATTTGTTGAATATTGATATTTCCACTTTTTTACGGTAATTTCTTTTATGTTTTCGTCGAAATACTCGTAAATTACTCTTTGACTAGTCACCGTACATGAAATCAAAATTACGACTTTAAAAAAAATTTTTTTTGTGTGCATTTTTGGACCTTCTATGAAGATACAATCAGGTTTGTGCCTATATATGTATGACCCAAGTTAGACACACCATTTTGTTTCAAGGAACGAATGACATTTTACCGAGCCACTCAGCGATTACTTTCATGTCGCTGGATACCGTGTTCCCAGCTGTCCGCCTGGTCGTCTGCTAAAGCCACAGATTCACCGTGTAACTTCAAGTAGAACGTACCATTCAGAAAGGCAATGAATACCTTGGGGTATTAAGTAAGAAAAGGTGCGTCAGTCGCTCGTATAATTCCCTTTCTTCACCACCTGAGTTCGTCCATGGGTCTTCCCATCTGCTCGAAGACGCGAACCGGGTTGAAATGAGGTATGGAATCACACGCTTTACGAAGATCCGTGCACGCAGCGATGGCCATATCACTCTCTTCCAATGCCGAAGAGACAGAATTCATAGGGAGGTCGAAAGCTTGGAATGGGCTGCCACGCGTATAGTTGAAAACCCTCCAAATTATTACACAATGACCTAGTATTACTGCTCCGAGACCCATCCCATTCAATTCAGCATTGAATACTAGTCAATCATACGAAACATGACCTGGCTACAATGGAACTACGGCAACAAAATATTCCCCAGGCGCCTGTAAACGTCTGTAGGCATTTAAGATCCAATGGAGGGGTGTGCGGAGGAAGTGGCCTTGGCGCCCCGTCGTCGGGCAAGAGTCGGGGAAATTGGAACGGGGGCTTCCAGCGAACCCGTTGCGAGACGAGCGGGCGGGTGATTGAGTTTGATATTACGGGAGGGAGGGAGTACTAACGACGAAAAGTTGACTTCCGCTGTGGTTCCCGCGTTATACTGCGTTTCGTTAATTTTTTTAACCATTTTTTGCCCATAACAACCATGGGCTTCGTCCGATCGGATTGCCGAGATGGCGGGCACAACTAGATACCAAATGGGATTTTCGTGCGAAAGAACGAATTTTTTAGACCACGTTAAAGGCACAAAACGGCCCAGACGGCGGACGGACATTGCAAATTTGGAATCTCCAAGTCTTGAAACGTTAAGTATCAAATTTTGAGGGGGGATTGTAAAAAATTTTTTGTGGCCAAAAACATAGAGTTATTATTCAGAAAGAATGATAAACCAAAACAGGGAGGACTTAGTGGAATGATCTTCAAAAATTAGCAAATGGTCCCTAGTAACACGGGCGGCAGTACGTAGAAATATATGTCACGTATATTTACTCACAGGGAAGCCTTTTCTCGACTCGCTATTATAGAACTGATTTACAAACATAGTGGCCTCATCTGCCTCAGACTAAGAAACCCTTTTGTTGTCAAAACGCAACACGACTGCGGGTGCATAACACCCCTTCGTGAATCGATAATTACCAGGCACGTACAATGGCAAATGTACTCAGCCGACAATTACTTAGCGTAACGAGCAGAAGGATTTCGACGCAAAAATTAGTTCGCACGGCTTACGCAAAACCTGAAACCGAAGGCCGACATGAGAAGACGTAACATTCGCGAATAGCCAGTGAACCGCAATTTGCCGCTTTCACGGGAAAAAAAGGAAGCTACCGTTGTTCACTTCCACGCAATTCGCGGGGAAGCTGGTTGAGTAACGATTAACAAAAAGAAGAATGTTAGCCTGACGACTGATGTCGATACGCAGGGGAAGGTAATACATTTTGGCGGTATTTCCGTCCTATATGTTGGGGATTTAAACCAATTACTTCCCGTTCAAGGGTTTAACAATGTTCGCTGGCACCTCAGTACGTGAGCGAGTTTAAGTTTTTTGAATGTACGAAAATAATGCGTCAGAAAGACCACAGTCCTTTATAGAGCAATCAACAATGTCGCCGTTGGAAAAACGACTTGCGAGGACATTCTGACAATAAAACGACGGGAAGTCGACCCCAAACAAGTTCATGAAAATGCATTAAGACTTATCTACCAAAATATTGACGTTGAACATTTTTTGACGATTTTAATTCTGTCGAGTGCACCGCCATTGATCGCATCATGATAGTAAAAGTGATCATTTGAACTGAAAAATAAATTTATCGAAATTATGAAAGAGAAGAACAGAACTGACACAGGAGGTTTACGTGCTCGTTTTTAATATTGATATTGCTGATGGGTTAGTAAATGGGTCATGCGGAATTGTTAAACGAATAACTCCGGATTCAGATCTCTGGTTTAACTTCGGAGATCAAAGAGTGGAAAAACTTCAAACACAGAAATTGTCTCAGTTCGCAGTGAAATTCGGTATAACTGATTCAAATTGGGTATCCCATAGTTCAAAATACAGTAATTTTCAAAAAGTCTTTCCAAGAAAATTGGTAATCAATCGTTTTGTCATCAACGCGTCCTCATTTCAGGGTGATACGATGAAGCCAAGCGTTGGTATAATTCAACGTATTTGTTTACAGACGGTATCGTATGAGCCGAACTTAAAGGGACACAACTTACACTTGTTCCACATGGCAAGCGAGAGGGGAATCCTCGTCAATGGGTCGTGACACGTATGAGTTCTTCCCCAACATCCCTGAACGTCTTTCAAGAAAATGGGTTGAGCCAGACCACTGGACGAGCCAGTTCCTCGCGGGACATGGTGACGTCAATGCGCCGCTCCACTTCTTTTCTCTCAAAGACTCTCCGTCATGCACGTCTTGTGCCTCCAGTGCGGAGGAAACAAGAAACCACGTGTTGCTCCACTGTAATTTTTACAACAGTGAGCGACGGTTGTTGGGAGGGCAAATGACTGCTACAAAGCAAGCCTATAACCATTTTGCAGAGTTCGCGAAGAATGTGATGGCTAAGAAACGTGGTAATAGTTGATCTGTACTTTTGAAACTTATCACCCAAGTAAATAGTTAGATCAGGTGGGAAACCAGATTAAGAACTCCTCCCCGACGGTAGGGGATTCCTCAGGTGGTCACCTCTACGCGGTAACACACGGGCAACAGCTCTCTGCCGCGAGACTGGCTAACGACCAAATACCTGCTGTACCTTCACAGGTCTGAGTTCGGTGGATGCTGCAGAGGCCGGCCTCTTGCATATTAGCGAAACCGCCACTTCCGTTATTGATATAACCCTCGTCATCAAATAAGGAAGCAGACGGTACGTAGCAATAGCTCTACCGACCTAACGGGACTGTTATGAAATTCTCAATTATTAGGCGCCCTGTTTATCACCTCCTGCCCGGATTGTTCAGTGTTCTCTACCGCAGGGGTTAAAATACTGTAACTCTTAAAGAAAAATGGAGGAGGGAAATCGCTATATATTTTAACTACAAACGCGCAACGTTTTCGAAAATAGGCGAGCAATTCAAAACATGTATGAGTGGGATGAGCTTGTTCGTCAATGTTCGGCTCAAGCTTTGTTAAATACAACATTAAATCGCCCACAACATTAAACTTGTTTCTATACTCACTAATAAGTGAGTACGCTAAGCTCAAAAATAGTTCGGTAGTTGAAAGTCCAATAAGAAAGTTTACAGCAATCTTTGAAAGTTCTTTGTATTCTTTTCCGACACCGAGCCAAAGATTTGTCTGAACTTCCTGTGGAGGTAAACCGAATGTTAAGTATGATTCGTTATACGGCCTTTTCGTATTAGCACCACGGCCGCTTTATCGGGGTTTTTATTTTTACATTCGGATTGACAATTATAATCAGGCACATTTTGAGACGTTGATGACATTGAATCTCGGTAAGATGTTCTGGGGTCTTTTTCGCATGCGCCACATTATTATTGTTATTCGTACATCAATCTAACAGTTTTCAAATTCATTCGCATTATTTAACAAAACGCGCATTGTATGACTAGATGTAGGTGGGCCCAGCTTATAATGGACGGCGGGACAAACCTGTCCTTACGTCAACAGTTTTAGGGCGGCCTATTTCAAAGAAATAGTGAGACAATCCTAGAGCACCCGCAGGTTCCCTATAACTCCTCCAGCACACAGAATATTTTAATTGAATTATATTTGCGTGTTCGCGAAGCGGAAAAAATGGAGATGGTTTTAATTTTTCATTAACCAGCTCCCGTACCTCCTGGAAATTTTCGGGTACTCACAAGGGTTGTTGTACAAGGTTAGCCATTACAAATGGTGCAGTTTCAAAGGGCGATTTAAAAAAAAAACGGTGCAACTTAGAAGATTACGGTTTGTTTTATTGAACGCCATACATCACCCCATTTCGGTAGATTAAGTCCTGAAAATTACATCAGGAAGGTGGGCGCCCTCAGCAGCGACGCACTGATGTAGGCGATTCCTGAAATTTTCAGCCTTCCTCTGGCACATTTCGATGGGAATCGCGGCGATTTCTTCCCTGATTCGAATCTTGAGGTCTTCCAGAGTGTGAGGTCGATGTTTGAACACCTTTTCCTTCAAGTAGCCCCACAGGAAAAAATCACACGCACTCAAATCTGGCGATCTTGCCGGCCACCCCAAGTCACCCCTGAGAGAGACGAGGCGTGCGGGGAACATCTGCCGCAGTTTCACCATTGAGATTTGCGCTGTGTGGGCTGTAGCCCCATCTTGCTGTAACCAAATATCCCCCAGATCCTCTTCTTCAGCTAACTGGTTCAATTCGGGTTCAAAAAATCTTTCCAGCATGAAAAGATAACGCTGAGCATTGACGGTAACAGTCCTTCCATCCTCCTCGAAAAAATAAGGCCCAATCACCCCAAATTTTGAAATGGCACACCAGACAGTGACTTTCGGGGAGTGGAGAGGTCTCTCGTGAATTTGTCTTGGGTTGCGGTCACACCAATAGCGGAAATTTTGTTTATTAACCGCTCCAGGGAGATGGAAGTGGGCTTCGTCCGAACTGAAAAAAGTGGACGTTGGTGGGATGCGGTTTATCATCTCTTGGCATCGATTCAAGCGGTTTTGGTAGTCTGGAGGTGACAATTCCTGAACAATCATAATCTTGTACGGATGGAATGACAAGTCCTTGTGCAAAATCCTCCTTAGTGAGGTGTTAGAGATGTTCAGTGCTACTGCGTGCCTCCGAGCAGAGCGCCGAGGCGACTGTTCCACTGCTGCTCTCACTCCAGCCAAATTTTCAGGTGTTCTTGCGTTTCTTGGTCTTCCCGCACCTCTACGCCTTACTGTGGAACCAGTTTCTTCCAATGCTTGAACCCAACGTGCGATAAAATTGCGGTGAGGGACGGGATGACGACGTGGGATGTTGTAACGCAGTCGGAAGGCCCGCTGGGTGGCGATGAACGAACGGCCACTTTCAAAAAACGTGCGAATGACGAAACCTCGTTGCTCTCTGCTCCAAACCATTGTACGACTGAAAAAGGGACCACTGCCCGGGCACAATGAGACCCCTCCCAGGTCGTTAACCCCACTACAAGGCATGCAGCACCCCTTCGAAACTGCACCATTTGTTATGGCTCACCCTGTATAAACACTGCTGCACGGAATAGGAGCCAATATAGGTGAGTGGTGGCGTTTCAAACAAACACCTTCAGTCCCTCAAAGGCACTACCTTCGGACGGTTTGCCTTATCCTAGCAAGAACGCTTGACATGTGTGTTACCATGACAGAATTCTCATGTACAAGTCCATGTACTCAGGGGTCTTTTGGGTTAGCAAACTCACAGTTAATTATCTGGCCCAATACCAGAGAGCTGCGTTTGTGTGGATCACCGAGGCCTACAAGACAGCATCCACTGAAGCATACCGAGTAATCACTGACCAGTTATCCGTTCACTCGGCTATTGTGTGCACAGTGGATAAATTAAGAATGAAAAGGGAGCTTCCTGAGCTCTGGGCTGAACTCCCTAATGATCTCTCTACTAAACAAAAACTTACCACGCCAGACGAATGGACGGGACCCTCTTCAAAGGGATGTGACACGTTTTTTTTTTCCAACATCCTCCTTCAGAAGAAAGTTCGTTGTGCCAAACCATTAAACGAGCTCGTTCCTTACAGAATTTGGCGAGTTCAATGTGCAGCTCCACTCCTTTTCTCTCCAAAACTCTCCATCCTGCAAGTCTTGCTCCTGTGGTGTGGAGGGAAGTAGTTCCTAATACAGTGAGCGACGGTTGTTGGAAGAACGGCCAAACCTTACAGCTTTGACTGCTGCTAAGAAGCTTATTTTCGTTTCGCCCTGTTTGCAAACAAACGTATGACAAAGAAATATGGCCTCAGTTGATCTATCTCTCTCAAACCTACCTCCAAAGTAAATAGTAAGATCATGCGGGAAACCACATTAAGAACTTCTCCCTGACGTTACCTCGGGGTTAAACAACTGCGTGATAACGCATGGGCAAAACAGCTCTCAGCTAAGAGACTGGTCAAATGGCCACCTGTCGTACCTCCACAAGTCTGAGTTTAGATGCTGAGTGAGTGCCTGGGAAGTTGCGCAATGGCTAAACCACAACCTTCATGACTTTCGGCTGATATAAATCTCACGTTGCGAGGGGTTTGGGAATGTTTAGAGACCCGCTGACTCGGGCAAAAAATTACAGCGTTCTCGTGCTTCGATCCAATGTCCGAATTTCGTCGGACTCTTCTTCTATGACCACTAGACTACATTCGCTGGGGGTGCCTACAATGGAAGTCAGGCAGTATAGTCATTAGGCATCTCTTACGAGGCCCAGGCCCCTCGTTGATGGTCTTAGAGAAGAAATACCATCAGGAGAGAGACGAAAATAGCTGCTTAACACGGCCGTGGGTATGGTTTAGAGAGGCCTGGACACCAATTGCAGTTCTAAGGGTTTCTTCGAGTATATGAGTGTTAAGGAAAAGTCATTTTGATAAGGAAACAGACCTGCTCCCTGCCAAATGAATGATTTTTATCGCTCCCGTTGAACCCATCTTACTGCTGTGAATCGTTTTACATGCTTACTTTGACGAGGAACACATATTGGACCAAAATTGGTCATATTAGATTGTACCTTACAAATAACTTACTTCCCGAAATTCGACGCTATGAATGCACATTAACCAGAATGTAATTCTGGAGAATATCTTAACGAATGAGTCACACCAGTTTCCATGTGGAGTCTAAAATCAATGAAATCAATTGGTAGACTCGGTACCTCCTAGGTCGGGGAAACTTATGTGACGCATCACACCAGATAATTTGCAGTAGATTCCATCGCCTGAGTGGATTGGGCGCGCAATCTTTGGTTGCAACTGTAGTCAGAAGCTGTTCTTCCGGAAGGGAGATAGATCCATCGGGAAAATGGGCTAATTCCAAGATGACCTTTCACGTAAATTGTTCTGAATGCCGCAGAATTGAAACAATACTAAAAATTAGAGATATTATTGCATCGCACCGGTTTTAATTCTGTCGCTCGTCTGTGCGCCTGTCATCTCCTGTCAATCCTGATTCATTCACTCATTGTCTGACTTTGTTGATCTCCAGTTGAATTATAACGCGAATGCTGGATGATTCACACGTTATTCAATGGTAAATTAGTTTTTAACAAACTTTTCAGTCATCAAAACCAACACCGGCGTTTCAATTCCTTTCTCAATCGTAGTGAAGAGCGTTGATTACTTCATCGTGACTCACGGACGATATTAACTCGTCAATTTTATCACCGTGAAGTTATCCGCCGCGTCCTTCGGCGTTATTAAAATGCAGAAGACAGGGAGTCTCGCCGGGTTTCGAAGGCCGTACGACTTTTGTTCGTGTCTCCTCCACTCTGCAAAAACTTTTCTTCTTTTTTTTGTCGTTTTTGTTTCGTTCATTCGAACGATGGGAACTGGGGAAAGAAAAGCGTTCAGTTCGACGTTGGGCGTTACGACCGCTCCGCAAGAAATTAACCGTCGTCGGCGGCTATTACGTAATACGCAATGGTAAACACTGGGGGACTCTCAACGTACGATCCTGCCATGTCCCATTGTTGACGCCAAGGACTTGAAGACCGTCCGTCGGGCAGAGGGGGTCGCGGTTGGTCGCTCGCGAAACGCCTTTTCAAAAATATGAGCGATGATCGCGGCGATTAATAGTCTGATGCGAGCGTCTGACCCTCGACGATTGTTCGGGCTAATACGGAAAACTTGAGCAGCTTTCAATTCGTTTTATGTTGAGAAAACCAAACAAAAAAAGTGTGATGAATCGCTTCCGCACTGACATTCGTCTCACCTAAGTAAAAACGGACCAACTGAGGAGTGTACTGAAGGCACGAATGAGGGAATGACAATGACTAAAGTGTGCCACGAGTCCTCCCCGAGCTGAATAACGGTCAAAATTTTAATACATCCGAATCGGAGAGAGACCAATTAATTGATCGATTTATTAGTTAATTTAGTTCCACCTCCCCCTGGAGCAAATGTGCAAAACTATATCGTATCCTTCAGCAATCCAGAACAAACAAAATGTATCTCTCGTACACCATAATCACACAGGGCTCTTCTGGAAGTCGGAATAACGATAGGGGTCTATCGTATGTTATCATTTACATTAAATCTTCTTTTCTAGTTTTTACATCTAAAAGAAAACGTTTTCCATTTCAACAATTTCCTTTTTAAGGTGGCGCGGAAGTTCTCGTTTTGTTCCTTCAAGTCCCGAAATTCTTTCGTTGATTCTCGACTCAAAACGACCAATTGAAAATAGTGCACTCTCAGCATTGTGTATCTGTTGCTTGTGTCCCTGCTATGGAAATAGGCAGTGAACCAAAATTCGTCAGCCAAATGTTATAAATGTGAGGGCTTGGAAGACGAGACTAAAAGGAGTCACATGTTCATCGATCCTGAGTAAAGCAGACAGCAGAGTATTGCCCCTTTTTGATGTTCGTCCGATTCCCTTCAAACAGAGCCGCTGCAGCATATTAGAGCGCAAAAAAGAGAGGGAGAGTGAGCGTGAGGTATCGATATACTTGGTAAAATGAAATTAAAATGAGAGAGCGAGAGTTCGGCATCACACGCTAACTCCAACTGAGGTGTGCCTCTGGAGTAGTTTTCTATGGTTTGGGATGAGTATAGAGAAAAGATTCAAGTACGGAAATTTGGGTTTAGAATCACTTAGGAAAAAAATCCGATAGCCCTTCATGACAATTTTTATTTGCGCTGAACAATATATACAAAAATTTTGGTACATGGCTATAAGCCCTCCTTCCTATGGAAATTGATTAACATTTAATTTACTAACATTTAGCTTGATAATAATAACATTTAGATAAATTCACGTCTGAGTGAGTATAAACAGCGAATATGTGCTTAACGCACGATTTGCTACTTAAAACTAAAACTCAAAACCAATAAGTTCTGTTCTGTCCTGATGACCTGTTCAACATTATTTTTAAAAAAACCCCAAATTCGCAGCCCTTCCGATGATCGAGTTTTCTCCTTTTTTGTCTGTTCGAGGACGCACACAGTACACAAATAATCTTATAGATAAGCCTCATCGCGGCATTTAAAAATAGTTTGCTTCGTTATCGATGAAATTCCGTCAGTTATGAGGAACAACGGTGTGAACCGATTGAGTTCGTTATTTATTTATTTCGTTCGTAACATTCTGAAGACGCGAAAATAAAATTATGGGAACGTGCATAAGAATGTCTAAAACGTGTCATTACGCGAAAGTATAAGTCTGTTATTTCCTGTGTTTCAACGAATTTTTTCAACTGAGCGGTTTATTGAATTTGAATTGAAATTGACTGGTACGCCTCATCGTAGCATTTCAAAATTGTGAAGAGTGTACAGTCAAAACGCGAAAATCGTCACCGGGATCATTTGAGCTAAAGATGGTGAAGTCGATTTGTTATATAAAACGTTTAAAAACGCGTCAAAATAAACTCTCGCCGGATACTGTTTGCCACAACGAAGTTTTCATGATATCCGCATTCTGTCCCAACCCCCCAAGAGACCTAATTACTTTCCGCCATCCTAAGGGAAAGGAAAGTATAGTAATCGTGTCAAAAAAAATTTTGGGTTTTCTTTAGATCTTTACGTTTTGAGGCCTACTGAGTCTAAAAAAACTTAATTTCGGCGCGTAGTCCACGTGTGTGTCTGTAATTCGATTTGCGTGAGAACGACTGAACCGATTGAGCTGGTTATTTTTATTTTTTATTTATTTATTTTTTTTTTGTGCGTTATTTTTTGCAGACACCAAAATAAGGTTGTGGGCGATTTCAGTCGATCGGATGTACCAAAAACTAGGCTTTTTCGCATTTTTTTTTTTTTTTTTCAAAAACGGCTCAAACGATTTCGATTAAATTTTCAACTTATCTTCTTCTAGTCAGAACAAAACTTTGCTCATGTACACATATCTCCATGAAAATACAGTGAACGGAGATATAGGACTATGCAGCAAAAAAATGTTTACGGGGTTTTTACGCTTTTTGGCTTAACGGCTTCCACGATTTCACCAAACTCACAGGGTGTTTTTGAATGTGTCGAAAATAACGTTTTTTCGAACATTTCCGTAAATTCCATGGTAACTGCTTCGCCAGATGTGATCAATCTTACAGAGTATCGTCTAGTCAGCCATACCCACATTTCGCTCTTGGTAATTATTTCTGTATATGTATGTCGAACGGAGGAATAAGTCAAGTTAACCCAAAAAAGGAGATTTGTCGAATATTAATTTATCGGTATTCCAATTTTCGCAAAAACGGCTCACACGATTTCGACCAAACTTACAGAGTACTCTCAGCTAACTATTCCCTACATTTCGTTCCGTATAAATGTTTTTGTAAAAATGCGTTAAACGAAGATATTGCGCCCGCACATGTAGCTAGCTGGTGTTCGAACTTACGGGGGTAGCGAAAAGTTGGGTGTTGCTACGCCTTTACACCTGTTGATTACACACACTTCGCTCATTACAAGGTGATACCAGTGATAATTAACATCGAAACTGCCGCTCTATATTTCCGTAATATTTAAGATACGGTGAGGACGTACTAGGCGTTGATCCAATGGTCTGCAAAGCCTTCCTGGACGGGATGATTGGGGTGGTGGAGGTGGTGCTTTGTGAATGTGGGCATGGTACGAACAAATGGAGGTGTTTGAAAGATGTGCTTACGCCGGATTGCGTTATGACGTTACTCGACGAACACGCGCCTGTAATTGAACCCTTTTAAAGCAGACATATTCTGCAGAAATGCCCCACAAGGGGCTTGAATGGTCGCTGGAGGTTCACGTGCTGACTCGACTATGTACTGAGGGACTTTCGAGCTCGTGGCCGGCCCCAAAACAGGCCGGCGGTCTGAAGGCGGTTTGACGAATTTAAAGAGCTCAATTATTTGTCACGTACGAGCGGAGTAGAGGTTCGTTCACAATGAGTTAGAATCAACATCGCCGCAAAGCCTCAAAACGTCCCGCGAAAAATGAAACTAGCGATTTCCTCGTTTCAAGACCAACGGCGGTTTTGGTCAAATTGAGAGTCACCGGAAG
Source organism: Pachypeltis micranthus (assembly GCA_020466155.1). NCBI lineage: Eukaryota > Metazoa > Arthropoda > Insecta > Hemiptera > Miridae > Pachypeltis > Pachypeltis micranthus. Next base: position 12,212,060 of record CM035774.1, on the reverse strand, counting down.
TTGCTCTATGTCCGCTAATACGAAACAAAGCGAATTGAAGACCGTCATGTGCCATAACCTTGCGCTTCCGGAATGAAGGAAAAAAACCCCATCCAGTTAGCTGTCAAGGACCTCACCTTCCTATTTTTGTATTTTTCCGGTAAAAAAAAAGAGGAAGAATAATTGCCCTTCGTTCGAGAATTTGGCGATATTTCGTTTTTCCGAAACGCGGCGTTGATGAGATATATCCGCGAAAGAAGGTTTTTCCTGAATTACGTTAGTACGAAGTCGTTACAGCTCGCTATTAATGCTATTTGGTGCATTTTCTCTCCGATCGCTATACACACAATTAAGGTCGCTATTACTCCCCCAGATTAGTATTTTCCTCTTGGATTCCTCGAATCACAAGTATGCAAATATGACATAACTCGCTCAATTATATTTTCGAGTAAAACGATCGAGACATTGAAATGGTCATTATGTATTGCGGACAAACGGAGGTAAAATTTCGGCAAGTGTATTTTCCACATAATAAATCAAGGTGCGGAATACAAGAGGACCTGTGGGCGATGAATAGTGAACATAAGGTACGTGCAAGCTAATAATGATCATCTTCGGAAATTACTCTTTATGAAAATTTGTAACAACCGCGCACAAAGAGAGGAGTCACCTAGAACGAGCATAATCTACCTTAAAAACGTCTTACGCAACATTAAACTCAACAGTTCACACACTTCTACATAAGATCACACAAAAAGGAAACAAAGATATTTTTATCGAAGTATCTGAAAAATAGGCGATCTGTAAGGCGAGAAATACTAGCAGAGGCAGAGGCGCATTTCATTTAATGCCGAAAATTCATCAATTTTAGATTTCCAATTGACACTGAGCCCTGCCTCTCTGAGTTGAGTGCGAAATGGTAACTACGCTGTAAGAATCTAATGGTGGCAATGGGAATTCGACACATCAATTTCTCTTGCGCTCTGGTTCACTTCGAGCGATTAACCGTAATTATTTTATTGGCTTTTTCAATTTGAGTACAATAGGTAAAGATACAGCCCAAGTTTATACTACTCCCACGACGTTCAATACCCCACTTGATGCTCTTGATGCAATGCGCTTGGCGGAGTTTCACGGAATGGAGGGCGTGAGGACCCCTTGCCGAATAAACTGTCGAGTGAGTTGGGGCGTGAGGCCGTCCGCGCCAGGCCAGGCATCCTCCTCCTCTTCCAAATCGAAGGGGGTGAGGCAATGGGTTCGAGAGATGCAGCCGCGGGCACTAAGCAGGAAGAGGAGATGGGAAACAGACAACGGCCATTGATACCGCATCTTCGGCTGCCTACCTGCAGATAATTATCATCCTTTATTTATATTATAAAAAAAACAAAATTCTGGGACAAAGCACGAACTGACCTGTAGCGGCAGATTTGTTACAAAAAAGCATGCAGCCACTCAAACAAAGTAAAGACATAAAATGTCAATTTAAAATCACTAACACAAACGGTGGGTACAGCTTTCGTACAAGTACGCAACCACGAGGGACATTTTATGCCTTTTTCTTTTAATATAATTTTGTTTATTTTAAATAAAGAAATATAAAATTACAACACAAAAAATATTTTTCATTTTTGTAACAGACGTTACCATGCACTTAACCCAACACAAATTTAGTGACGCTTCTCCATTACAAATCCCGCGTTACATTTTCGAGTTTATGTAGCAAAGTAAAGACATAAAATGTCAAAAAACAAAAAAATTGTGGCCCTGGTGGGACTCGAACCCACAACCTCCGGTTTAGGAGGCCGATGGCTTATGCATTACGCCACAGGTACTGCGGTTGCAACTAAGGTTAAAACGTTGCCTTTTCAATCGGCCTCAAAGGTTAATTTTCGTGATGCTTTTGGTCGTTACACTTTTCGAGTTTATGTAGCAAAGTAAAGACATAAAATGTCAAAACTGTGCACTTTGACTAAAGCATTACGAAAGAATACCACTTGTGCCCTCAGATTGTATGTTACCTAGTGATAACTCACTATTGTTATCAAAATTGTTATGATCTCTCAGTGAGATGTACGTTTGCTAGGACTTAATTGACTTTCAATCAATCGGCTGCCTCATATGAAAAAACGCTCATAGTTATTACGCAAAAGCTTATTATCTCTTGCACAGCATGAATATGAGCTGTCCTTTTCAATACAACGTCGAAAAATAAAAAGAATATAACTCGGCTATATCAACAACCCGGGACACGACATCTTATTTGCAGAGCTCATCTGACCAGCATCGAAAAGGGCCAGTTCACATGACATAATACGACCTGACTACAACGGAACAACGAAAATTGACAGTTCCCAGGCGATACTGAGCAATTAGCATGCCGTGACTACTCGAGTGAGGGATATGAGCGCAGACCAGGGAAAAACGATAGCGTTTGCTTAACTGTCCTGCGAGTTCCTTCAAGTAGCAGAATTTGCCTCGCTGCAAATTACTGTTTTCCATCTATGGGCAGTTCTAGAGCTCTCCTCGACTCAGCATCAAAAAAACGAGAGCAACACAATAAATTACCAAACTTTCCGACAAAATGTTCCTTGTGAATTCCCCCTCAAATGTTACTGAACTCTTCTTGAATATAGGTGTGGTATTCCAATCAAGTACTGAGATATGTACGGGCTACTTCAGAAATTCCGGAATTTCAACCACCACCGTTTCACCTACTACCATTTCTCACAGTTTGTACCAGATTATTTCGAAACAGTTATCAAACAGAGTTATTGGGTAAAAACTTTTAAAACTGGTAGTAAGCAAAACGGCGGTAGTTGGAATTCCGGGATTTCTGGTGTGACCCCCATATATCTTATGAGCGTTTTTAAATACTCAACCCATAGGTGTTGGATTGAACTACTACACCAATTTGTTTTAATGTTCTAGTGACATTTCTGCGGAGTTTATAAAAAAAAAAACGCGCTAAAATCAATTTCCCTCGAAACGGTTGGTAATTTATTGTGCTGCTCTCGTCATTTTCTTACAAATTGGAATTTTATAGTCTTATTACGAGCTATGAATATAAAAAATTTAATCTAATTCGTTAGAGCTATTTTCGAGAAAAAAAATATTTGGTGTTTTGATCACTATGATAACTTTAGTTAACTTTCGGTGGATTTTGCTCATACCCTTATTTTGGTGTCCCATGGTAACCTGCGGGCTAGATATCAAGTTTGAGCTGGTTTAGTACGGTTTTTTAAACTAAAAAATCGTTTACAGACCATTTTCCCGATTAGTGTTTTTCGGACTCTGGGTCTGCAACGTAAAGATCTGAAGAAAACTCAAAATTTATTTTCAGCCGATTACATAACATTCCTTTCTACTTCGTAGAGCCAAGGAAAGTAAAAAAAAATCTAGGAAATGGTACTAAACACGACGTAATTGCAATTAAATTGCCAAAATTTCGTTGTTTTTTCCCCTCCATAACAACCATGGGTTCCTCCCGATTGAATTGCAGAGTTTGCGGACCCAACTAGATTTCGAACGGAATTGTCTTGCGAGTGGACGAATTTTGTAGGCCACGTTAAAGGCAGGACGATGACAGATTGCGGACAGATCTTGTAGATTTGGAATCTTCATGCATTTAAATGCGAAGTGTTAAATTTTGATGGGGGGGGGGAGGTTAAAACTTTGTCCTCACCGAAAACAAAGGTATATTATTCAAACTCTAAAATTCACGCCAACGTTGCCAATTACACTTTGCTGCAGCCCACAATTTGGTCACTTTCGACTCTTCATTCTTCGCATTCCATCTCATCAGGTGAATGTCCCCGTCCGCTCGCCCGAACATGGAAAACGAGGACATTGGCGCTCATTTCGAAATGGTCGCTATAAATGTTCGTCGTGATGTAATAACGTCAAATCCCAGATATTAATAGCAAGTTCCCCCGGCAGCAAGGTAACGAAATTATCATAAATGGAACGAAGGAGGAAAAGATCCAAGATTATTTTTTTGAAAAAAGAGCTCTAAAAAGGCAACAGATTTCAGGGCAACAAACAAAGAATGAGTCGACGGCTGAACTATTATCGGTCATCATAATTTTCGCTCAAGGCGCGTTGATGGGCTCGTGGCCCTGCCGCTACGCTCGCTCTCGATCGCCTTTTCGTACTACGCGATTACAGTTCGTCGTAATTTGCCAAAACCCTTCGTTCTCTCTTCGACGAGGGTGATTAATTAACGTGCACACGCCCAACGTTGGAATCCAACCTCATCGAGTCAAACCGGAATTTTCGTTTTCACCGAGATACCGACTGTTATTTGCATCTTCAATTTTCCACGTCTGCTCTCGTCGGAGGCTTGATATAGTTCATCTTGAGCGATCCACCTCGAATCATTGCGCCTGTCTGAGAAGGATGATTTGTGCGGCCGTGAATCTTCTTCGCTACCCAAAGAGCTGGGTGAGAAATTATGACGGCGAAGCCAAAAGATGAAGTAGATTTCAAGACGGCCTGGGAGTGGGGAGCCCGTCATTACCTGGGACAGAACACTGGGGAAAGATACATTGCAAGGCTACATATTCTTCTCTTTAGTTTCCCCACTAGTGCTTCCAGCTGACACCTCTAAACCTCCTGGTCACTAGCCTGCCCGAAGTTTTCAATAGACCCTAGCGCAGAGCCTAGAGCAACAAGAGGAGTCAATGAGAAATGCTTCAAGACGTACACCAGTGCTTGTGTACTGAGGTAATTTGGAGATGCTTTTGAAGAGCTGCTGCCTCAGGCAAAAATTACAGCAAATCGAGGAGCTCCGATCCACAATCCCCGACTTACGTCGAGAATTATAAACCAATGTCTTAACCACTGGACCACGATAGCCCGGTGCCTTTAATAGGAGTCAGTCAGTACATCTCCCCCCTCGTCTTTAGCCGCTGCTCCTGGAGCGGACTCTTTTAAGCAACGAATTTATGAGAGTTGAGCGAGTCCCCGGAAAATCCGATCTTTGATTCGAGAAACGAGAAAACTACAAGGAAAGTCTTTTCTTTCACATTGTATTAGGCGCGTCGCCCATTTATTCCCCTTCGCGCTGGAACTTTCACAGCATCAGCGCAAACCCGGACCCGAGAATTCGTCTCATTATTTCTCTACTTCTCAGCAAATCACGGAGCTCCGTTCCACAATCCCCGACCTACGCTGAGAATTATGAACCAATGTCTTAACCACTAGACCACGATCGCTCGGTGCCTTTAATAGGAGTCAGTCAGTACACTTGGTAACTAACGTTAACATCAGTAAAGGCCCTTTTAAAATGTAGGGGATAGTTACGATTACATTTCGGTGAAACAGGTCGCTGCACTGAAACACGCTTAGCCGCCACTTTTTAGTAAAACTGTAGTTTCGGCCATAGTATCTGATGTAAAGCTTTTGAATTAACTCCAAAATGGAATCGGTCCGACTAGTCTCTTCCTTAAGGCAACCTGCCCTCCCTTCATTGCGTTTCTCACGTCACTCACTCTCTAGGCTCTCGACACACTCCAAAAAGGCACTCTATAATTGTTATACGGTATATGCTCTCGTGTAGAAGAATTGTTTCGTTCTTGCATCCGTTAGTTCCTCAAAATCAAACTTGATAAGATTGTACATGGACGTTAATAAAATGAAATCAAATAGTAAGTGGGGACTTGCAAAATATCAAAAGCCAGCTTTTGAGGCTTTAGAGAGACAGAGATATGAAAAGAAGGTTAAGAATTTAGGAATGACCTCTGCAGTTGCATGACAAAGGAGTTGTTCGGCAGGTCGAATTAGTTGGGTCTCTGACCTCTGGAACATCCGCACTCGCACTGAACGGTACTCACCGGCTCTGCTGAAAGTCATTGTTTTCCCAAACACCTTTCAATCTCAACCCCTTAGTTTGTACCTGTGGAAAGTCCAGCTCTTCAGTTATTTCCAATTGACAACGGATGTCCTCCTGCCTTGGACTTTCCCAACTATCTTTTCTCTCCCGTCAATTTTAGCATCCTCTTCTCAACAGACCAGCTCCTTCCAAGTCAGTCACCCATCAGCAATCGCGAATGACAGCCATCTTCCCAGTTCTCCCAACTCATTCGCACTACTCACAACTCAACTTTCTAATACAGTCCTCACTCACGCTCACCACTTTCATTTATTTCTCAGTTTCAAGCTCCCCCATTCGTGCGCCTTCTGTATTACCCTTAGAAAGCTTAAAGTTGAAATTGATTGGATATACTTCTGATGAATGTAGGTAAGTTGAGATGCCTCAGGGAGAGCGTAGGCCAACTAGGATTGCTGTTCATTACACCCTCCCATAGGACGCATTCAGTGGGGCAGCCATGGTTTTTGAATTGACACCACCAGTCATATTTTTACTTCTCAAATGGTCACAGGACGGTGTGCGACCTATCAGCCTGTAGGAGCTTCAAGGATAAAAGGCGAAGCGATTTCTCATTCATTTTTCGTGCTTCAGAAGTCAATTTACGCAAAAATGTCCCGTGAATTGGGGTCATTATGATGCAGTCGATTTATCGTTAACGTTTTGGGAACTTTTATCATCCTGATCTAGCCGATGTATTCTTTGTAAGCAATTCAGTACTTCGACCAGTTCTGTGGTGTGATTAAGTATCTCTATTAGTTGTAATCAACTGCGTGGGGTTCTATACTTATTCCTGGCCAATGAGAAGATCATCAATTTTACCTCTGTCTCAGGGATTGCTGATCTGTCCTTGCGTGGGCGAAGCCGTCGATTTATCGTTAACGTGAATGCGATTCAGAATCCAATTAGCTAAGGCAGCAGCGAATCAAGGTGTTCTAAGAAACGTTCGAATTACCACTAACTGGGAGAGATACGGAGGATTTATGCTGTAGTTGTGGGAGGCGCTTTTATATAATTCCTGTCGGAAACACGGGGTACCTAATTAAAATGAATGTCAAGACTTCAAAATTCGAGCACGGCCTTCGACGATCATTTTACTCGAAAATCTGTCGTTGTTATTGATAACCTAAAGGGTGCTCTAATACATCAACAGTTCTGCCTATGTAAACCGGGGGAGGAGGAATTCGACTCATTCGAGGAACAGCTGAATGAGTTCCGCTCTCGACGGATCGAGAAGGTGAGAACGGCTATCGATTAGTGGGGTTCCTTCCGTTGATAACTCGTTCGGGATTGTTGTTGATCTTGGCCTTGCGGAGGTTAGTCTTGCCGTGGCCAATCCATATGACTCGCTGCCGTACTGGAAACTTCCTCGTACTTCTCCTCTCGTTCGACTAGGAATCAAGGCGGCTCAAGTGACGACGGAAGATAATCAATCGGAAGTTGGAGAGAGGCGTGTCGTTCGAGGGAGAGGTTGTCAAAAGGCAGTAGGTGGACACACTCGTCATCTTCGACGTCGGCCTTTCGGAAGGTGGGGTTGTCTGGAAAGGGGATCACTGTCGCGACGACAGGCCCGCGAAGTACAAAAGAAGGCGTGTCACGTGTCACACAACTCCCAACCCAACTCAAATTGAAACCACAAAATTTCAATGATTGACTCCACAAATTTGACAATAATTGTAATACGCTCATCTCAACTAATTGCCGCAGAATACTTTTTTTGCTTTCGTTAATTTCCTCAGGCCCAGGGAGCAGAATGGGAACCTAGTTGAGTTTTCTCCAGATCTCTTATAAAAATATTTTTCATAATAAAAACAGTATTGACTTGTTCACCTGAGCAAAAATGATGAAAGGAGCATAATAAATCATATATTTCGAAGAAAATCAATTTTAGTTCTCTTCCTATACGGCGGGACTTTAATGACGTGCACGAAATAATTAGGAGCAACCCAATAATAAAATAATAAATTCCGGTACCTTAAGCACCGCCAGTTTCCATGTGGAACGATGAAGTTTCTATCAAGTTTACAGTAAGTGAACGAAACACGGATCTTCTCAAGTGACAAAAATCGCTGCACGTAGATCTGAGTTTGTGTAGTACGACCGTTGATGAGTTTTAATAAGATTTTTTACGTTTCCCGAGCAGTAGGGGAGAAATGGGGGAGCGAAACCGGAAATACCAGCTCTGGCTCAATTTGGAGTGGGGGAAGAAAACCACGCCTCATAATATAGTACGACGTTGTTGGCCACGCCCCCTGACCAATCACGTTGTAGTACGTCATTTTTTACCCCTTCCAACATAATTATTAACCAATCATACTGTAGTACGAACTTTTTTATCCCCGCCTCCAGTCCGAATTTCCAGAAGTTGTCCACCTCTCCTTCGGTTTGCCCCTCCCACTAACCAGTCATAGTACGACCTTTTTTCACCCCCCCCCTCCTTACAGTCTCGCCCCACCAACGAATTTATTATAGTATAGTATTTGGTTGAGATGGGGTGAACTATGAAAAATGTTTCTTTTACTTGGAGCGAAAATAGTTTGAGCATCTTAAATTCAAAATCAGGGGGGGGGGGGTGGCTTAAATTATGGCAGTACATGCGTGCGGGTTTCCACTTCTCTTTCTTCTACAGTCCGTTAAATCCCGATGTGCCACAACTCGAGACGCCGAACTGAATTTGATCAGTCTGACGGCTTGACATTTCCCAGCTGCTTACAGTCATGTACTCGTACTCTCCTCGACTACATCCATAGTTTAATGGAAAATGTGAGCCAAAAGCACATCAGAAAAATAGGATTCTCTGAACAGTAGTACAAGCACATTTAATGGATTTTATCCGAGACGATTCAAACAATTTTGATTAAATTTGCACTCCTCTTTAAGCTGATTAGTACGTATTGTAAAAATTTTGGTACAGGGCCTGTGTGCGTTACGGTTCATTTGCAGAAGTAAAACATTGTGCCTGGAAGTGAAATGAAAAGAAAAATCAGTTTATTTCTTTCAATAACTATATGATGTACCATTGGCTGAACAACAGGAACTACCCCATTAGAAAGAACACAGTTCTGCGCTGAGTAGAGGAGTCTACTCTCAAGTCCATTAGATATATCTAATTAGTAACAACGTCTCTGACTATAAATCGGCATTGCTCGCTTTTTTTTAAACAATATATATTTTTTATAGTACGTATGAACTAGTAATTAAACTATCGGGCACTCCGTATCCTAATGAAATTATCCGACTAAAAACATACTTCTTCCAAACTGCTCTAGGGACTATTGTGGGGTCTGTCGAGTCACTTGATGCATTTCTCTTTATGGTAAGGTACAACAGCCTGGGTGGTGAGGCGAGACATGAAGGTTCTGTTTTGTGTACTGCCGTACTCAAATTTACTGGGGTTCTTGCAAGAACATAAGGGCTGATTTACAATAAACTTTAACGATACTAAATAGATCATGCGAGGGAAATATTTTGGGCTTTCTAGCAATAATCTTCAGGATAGTTTTTGGGCTGTTGTTAATGGGTTTAATGGGAAAGTTGTTCTGTTGACGTTCAAACTCGGTTAATTTGCTGACATACAGCCGAACAGCAATCTCATGTCAGCGTTAGCTTGAGCAAACCACTCGTCCAAATCATCAGTCGTACACAAGATAGCATCATTGTCCGCCAAAAGGTAGATCCTCCCTTCTAATCTAATAATTAGATCAGGGAGAGAAGCGGTTCAAGAGTGCTACCCTGAATGACACCAAAGTTGACAGGATTGTGCGCACTATCAACTCCATCAACCGTCACAACCTGCTATCTAAATAACTGCGATACATTATATTCCAGCGTTGCCAGTAATTGGGCTCGGTTTATGGAGTCAAATGCTTCGGCCAAATCCAAAAGGATCCCAGGCTGTCATTCCATCAATGGGCACAGCATTCGTCGTTGCCTAATGCGCCTCTCCTCCAATTCCAACGCTTTTCACCATGCGCGTATTACGGGTATATAATTGCTCTATCGCACTAAGTGATTCGGGAGTAAATACGATACCAACCAAATGAAGAGAGTTTTATTCTCAGGCGTGTGCGATGAGGGAACCGGCAGTGACAGGGCGATGAGGGAACCGCTCGGTTACAACTGCCGACAGCGAAATTTCTAGCAAATGTGGGCCACGACCCTCCGCTGAATGTAGAAGGGTTTGATTTCTCCCGGTACATCACTCCGCCCTTGTTCTGTTTCGGCTGCAATACAGGGGCTGCAAGTGACTGGCTCTCAGATTTGTGCTCAGTCGCAGTCTCAAACATACTGAGAGCCCCTTGCGCCATCTGAATAGCCTGTGAGACTGTTTTGGGGTTTGCCGTAGCTGTACTGTAGAGCTACTCGTTGAGGCAACCCTTTTATGAAGGCCTGGAGAGCGACAACATTGTCGTTGGAGTCGTTAGGTGGGTCCGCATGCTCGGCCACCGTTTTCACTCGTTCCCCATATTGAGTGATCTCTATCGCGCCCATCCTCGCCTGCTGCAGATCCTGGACGTAACTTAATTCCGTTTTATAGCCCTCTAGCCGACGATTCAGGGCAGAATGCTCCTCAAGAGTTGTGAAGGAGTGCTGGTGGCGATGCAAAAAGATGGCTGCATCGCCTCGTGTTCAAGAGATGGCTGCCTGTGTGGTATGAATGGACAGAGTATGGATGTAACTTATTGTGTTGATGAGTAGGCTAGAGTATGGTTGGTAAGAATGAGTGTGGGTTATATGGGGGTTTTGAGTGGTGGCTAGGAGGGAATCCAAAACCCCAGGGGACGGAAAACTGGCATTTGCGAGCCCTGCATCTCCTATCTGGCTGCTGGGGGCGACTGGCTGGGGGATGGTACCAGGGACCTGGGGTCCTCCAGGAAGGATAGGAAAGTCCAAACCCCTCTGAGGGGGGAAGTCCTCGAAGCACTAAGTCTGGGCACAAGTCTGGGCGGGCTAGTGACCATTTTAGCCTTAAGGGCTATTTTTCCTAAAATGGTACTGCGGGGGTGCACAACTCGCGGCGAAAACAGGTGCACCGTGGGATAGGTCCACGTTAAGTGGGTGCCTCTGCTGGACGCTAGGGTAAAGGCGGGGTGATCCGTTGACCCCTAGCAACGAATGGGGTCCTGCACATATCGCAGCGGTTGAGGGTTCGCTGGAAGTAGTCCCTGTCCCAATCTCCCCTATTTCTTTTTGCCCGATGGGGCGGAGGAAGGTTAGAGCCGAGAGGCTGGCACTTCCTCCGCACACCCCTACATCGGATCCTAAATTACTGCACCTACAGGAGTTGAGGAAAACTGATGTTTCCTGTCTCCTTCAACCATTTGCTGGACCGGATCTATGCGACCCACGCTGACACGGCTCCGGGTTTCTGTGAACCCACGTACTGTAACAGCCCAGACAATGCTTGGGACATGATGGTGGAGGGGTCGCAATGTGCAGGATAGAGCGCAGGGTGTTTGTACTGCTGCGTGTGGGAATGTCCGCTAAATGTCTGCTGAAGAATCCTCGTGACGCTTATTTTTAGATTACTTCGTTGCTTTTAGTATTTTGAACTACACTGTGTGGATTGACAGATGGAGCTATAGAGTGATACATGAAAGGGAAGTAGAACCCTCCCATTTGAATCACTGTGTTTTCTCATGAATCGCCTTACTCAATAGCCAGGCCTGACCCACTTTCACTTAATGAGCTTTCGTATTGTGGAAGAAAAATTGGCCCACTGACGGCTCTTCATTGACGATATCCCCATAACTTTTCATTATTTCGTCCAATCGCCGACTGGACACATTCGCACACTAGTCAATCTTCATCGGACGCAGCTGCCAATAAAATTTCGACGAATGCCCTCAACGACGGGTTTCACGGAGGTTTCAACTCTCGAAAGGTGCCACGTTGAAAGGCTTTTTAGACAATTTATACGAGCTCGAACATTGGCCGAGAAAACTGCCGTCGCCTGGTGGTGGTGGTGGTGATTCCTTTGGAATTAATTGCCCCGTCATTTTCTTTCATTCATCGCACAGATTGAGAACAATGAGCTTGAAAATGCCGATCAGCTGATCAGCGGTTTCCTGAATGGAAACAAAGGGACTTCTTAGAGGCTGACATCATCGGAGCTGTCGTTAGTTTCTCCCGCTGGTTCTTCCTCGTTCGCTTCGCCGGTCGTCTCTTTTATCGAGTCCCCCGGAGATCGTATTCCAAACCGCAAATAGCGCGTCGCATCATCTGAGCGTCGACTTAGTCGCGCCTTTCTTTTTCTTCCAAGTTGGTAATCAAAACTCGTATTATCTGTAACGACTCAAAATTGTGGCACGTTTCTGCAAAACTGGACATTTCTCAGTATTAGCTTCACGTTAGCGCTTTCCGCAGCCTCTTCTACTAATCCATTTGTCAACTGAATGAAAGACAACTTCACGCTTAAAGTTCCGGAATTTATTGATTCGTTTTTACTTGAACCACGTCCATTATTAGGCAACCAGTGCACATGCGACTGTTGACACGATTTTTTTGAGTAGGATAGTGCTCGCCGTTTTGAAATTATTGGGTAAAAACTGCGAGAATGGGTAGTAAGTGAAACGGCAGTGATTTGAATTCTGGAATTTCTGGTATTACTCATAATTATTGTATGTAGTTCGACTGCCACTCTGATTTTTGCTAATATAACAGGAGTGGAGTTTATAAGAGAAATACTGGGCTGAAATAACGTTTTTGGCAATTTTTTGTTATTGTGCTCCTCACGTCATTATCTCACGTTAGAATTTTATGTAGTATGCAGCATGTATGTTTGTTGAGTATTTAAGAAGAAACCAACGCAAAAATGAGAGTATGAGCCAATTAAATTCAAAACAAATTATAATTATCAAACAACTAAATTTTTTCGTTTCCTAAACGGCTGGAACGATTTTGATACAATTTTTAGAAAAATAACTCCAACTAATAAGTACCTTAAAATTTTCATTTGTGGGAATATGAGCAGGTCAATAAATTATAAAAACTTTCGACGAAAAAATACTGAAGGATTTAACGCGTCAGAATTCAGCTTTGTGGATTTACAGCGCGTCATCTTCTCGCACGGACCTCCAGCATCTTTCAACGCGCTTTGCAAGCACACATGTGCTAAAGTGACAACCTGAGAGACTCTTCTTCTTATTACACGTCACGCTTACTAAGGCTGGGGTAAAAGCCGACTTGTCGCCAAAAATATACGACTGCCGTGAGTTCTGCGTAAGTAGTTGAACGTTCCGTCACGGGAAACCGCTGATTGAAACGAACGATGAATGGAAATGTTAACCGATGATTGTACGGAGTGTGCAACAATATAAAAGCCCTCCTTTCTGCACATCCCGCGAGGCAATTCAGTGGAACATACAGAGCGCAAACAGCCAAGATCTTGCGAAAAACCCTGTTACTCAGGATTCCTTCGATTTAGACTGTATACTTCCCCAAATTATGTTGCCCTAAGGTCTGAACAAGTTTTGCAACAACTTCGAGAGTCAACGGGTTAATAGAGACAGAGGAAAGTGTCTAAATAACGTTATTGTTATATGATCTTCGTTCCCTCGTTTACGCTTCACACAAATAGTAGTAGTAGGAGAGGATCAAGGTTATGATTTTCTTGGAATCGTTCATGCTTTTGTGATGAAGCAATAAATTTAGATTTCGACGGGTTTCTTTAATGAAAGCCTAAATTGATAATTTTGACGGGTTCCTCGTTAAAAACGAAAGGAAACAATTCATCAAACTTGTCAAACCTAAAGCATCTCAAATTTCCGCGGCTAATGACAACGCCCAATTAAGAAAAAAAAAAACAACGGAAACGTCGAACAGGAAAAAACGTAAAGTGCAAATCTGGTTTGTCGCCCTTCACAAAAAACGAAAAAGAAAAAGCCGTTAATGGGCTCAAAAACGTAGTTGTTTGACAATAATTCGACGGTCGTGTGTTCAACCTGGAAGACCTAACGGCATTGAGAAGGTCATCGACGGGAAGGTTCTCTTCCTCGATAAACGAACCAAGGGATTCTTGCAATTTTTACGGCCTTCGAAGACGAGAAGAAGTGGGAAGACGAGGAGGAGGCTCCAGCAGGAGGAGAATGGCATCCGAGCTTTGCCCTGTGGTGATTTCGCCAAGGCCGGTAATCCTGTTTGACGCTTTCAATATGTTGAACCTCAGGCGTGGCTGCCCCACATTACCACATTCCCAGTTTATTGGACTGCTTCTGAAGAGAGCGAACATAATAAAAGAAATTCGAGGTTGAGAAATGCGGCTTGCGGACGGTCGACGGGTCTCTGAAGATCGTGACAGTAATTTGTATTGTCAACGCTGTTGCCAAGGATTATTGAGTCGTTTCCCAACGTATTGGAATGCTTTCTACCGTTCAGCGCTATTCGAAGGCCTCCAGAGACACCGTAATCAACTTAATACAAATAAATACTATATACAGTCACTCCTAGCTCAACCATTTCGTCGATCAATTTGGCACACTTTCCACGTTGTTGCCTTATTATGTATTTATTCTCATACTTAACGGTTTCATAATTTCAACTCATTCATGCCAGTTGCCCTGTGGAGAGGAAGACACCGCTCGGAATGAGTCCGTCCACACGCTTTTTGTCTCCCACTACAACTCTTTTTGCGCCATTTGCTACAGGATGGGCAAGCCATGAGTTGTTTGTCGTTCGTGTGACTGGAGGAATGACGGCTGAACGTGCGTATGCTGCGGTGTAGCTGCTTTGGTAAGGCCACGAAGCCAATACAGGCATCACCCCTGAAGGTTGTGGGTGAGACCTAGTATTGTCACAATATGCCGCAGTAACGTGAGGGTCTTAACTCCCCCACACCCTCTTCAGTTTAATATTTTTCGATTTACCATTCAATCAATTATCGGCAATATCCTGCCCAAATTTGGAATTCATCTGACAACTCAGGAGCTCTCGACCGAAAATTGTAATCTTCGCGTAGAATCGACCTTCGAAGACCAGCCTTCGAACCAGAGCTTTTCGTCATCCGTTCGCTATCTGCGCGGACCGTGTGGCAAGTGATTTAAATGCTCCTCCCTCGTACCTATTTACGGTCGTAACATTTTTCTTCGGATGTTATCTATGCTAAAGGGAACTCAGATTGGAATCAACTCCTGAGGGCGACGACCTTTTATGCTGATTTGGGTGAAAGGGAATTGACCGCAGCGGTTTCCAGTTGCAAAATTGATCGTTGCGCCGTTCGCCAAAACCGCCTTAGGTCTGCTCCTTTTTTCTCTATGTCCGCTTCCGAAACGGTTAACTTTAAACGCCGCGTTTTTTTTTCTTTCTAATTGCAAGGTACTGGTTCAACATGGGCGTTTACAACGTCAGATCGATATCGCCCGTAAAAACGCGTATTAGTTGAAATCCTACAATTACGCGTATCGTGTAATTATCTACCTTTTTTTTCTTGTTGAATTAATTGAACTGTTGGATTGTTGAAAACTGCGTGAGGAGTCTCAAAACTTCCGCTCTGTCAATATTCACTTGTGGCGGTGCCAAGGTCGCTAAGTGGAAGTTTTTCTAACGCATGAGATACAGCAATTATCTGTTCTGGTTTTGGAAAACTCTCTGTACCCTGGCCCGCAGTCAATTATTAATCTACAAGGCTCTTCAGTATTGGCTAAGTCAATCGCATACTGACAACTGCTACTCATAGTCGTGTTCCTGCTTGATACAGTTTGTTGTGATAATGCAACATTTTGTTACCTAGTCGCTGTTTCTGTGAGACAGGAAAGATACTAATTGTGACCATGTGAGGCGAAGTTGGAAGGATTGAGGACAGTATATTTTCTAACTGATCTTTCAACAATTATACGCTCCAGAGATTGTATTCCTCTGCTGTTTTGGAGGCAGTTAGAGCGTGGAAGAACCTTGATCACCCCAGGCAATGGGTTCAGAAGGAGAATACAGGTACCGACCGTAATTCTTACGGATCACAATAACTAGTGGCAAACTCTATACCCCAAATACAACTACAAACTCCCCATCTACTCGTATCCAATTTTACTTCATTGAGAAGATTTATTCCGTGAACAGTGTCGTCAATAAACCAATTCGTGCCGCCCAACCTACGGGTGGTACAATAAATTTGAACATACTGGCGAACACCTCTCCGCATTTCCTACGAGATGAATAGCAATTTTCAGTTCAATGATCATTTTTTATAGTTGGGGTGCCTGACGATTCTGTAGAATACTATTTGGGTGGTTGTTTTCATTCAGCAGCGTCACTTTGGACTTTCTGCAACACACAATCTTGTGACAGGGGGTTCGTTGGCTCCATCTAGCGACATATTGTCTGACCTCTGGCCATAGCAGCACATGTGGGTGGTAATACCACCTATAAATCTAGACCACCCGCACTATTTTGGGTAGCTTTCATTCAGCAGCGTCACTTTGGACTATCCGCAACTCACAATCTTGTGACAGGGGGTTCGTTGGCTCCATCTGGCGACATATCGTCTGACCTCTGACCATAGCAGCACATGTGGGTGGTAATACCACCTATAAATCTAGACCACCCGCACTATTTTGGGTAGCTTTCATTCAGCAGCGTCACTTTGGACTATCCGCAACTCACAATCTTGTGACAGGGGGTTCGTTGGCTCCATCTAGCGACATATTGTCTGACCTCTGGCCATAGCAGCACATGTGGGTGGTAATACCACCTATAAATCTAGACCACCCGCACTATTTTGGGTAGCTTTCATTCAGCAGCGTCACTTTGGACTATCCGCAACTCACAATCTTGTGACACGGGGTTTGTTGGCTCCATCTAACAAGTTATCGTTCAGCCTCTTGCATAGTAATTCCACCTTAAAAAGTTTCCCTCCCACTTTCAAGATGATAATTTCACTGCAAATGAATGTTTGGCATTTTATTCGAAAAGCAGATAATGTAAGCAGGTTTTTATTTAATAATTTGATACACATAATAAATAATTATTATTATTTAATTTATGGAAGGTAATAATTCCATAACACCTTTTTTGTGCTGGCCAAAATGATTTGGTAACTGGAACAAAAGCATAAGTCTTCCTCATTTAGCTTCAAGGTACGTTACCCCATCAATCTGAACAATTAATCCTTCTTGTTTTATCAAAAACAACCAGAATTAATTAATTAAATAAATTGTGATTAATAAAAGAAAATCTAATATCGGTTAATAGGAAATGTTTTGTGGCGTTTGAAGAGCAATTTTAACTGGCAAAGTTTTGCTACGCGTAGAGTGATTCACCTTGTAGTGTAAGGAGATGAATTTAAGCAGTGAAGTCACGGTTATCTTGTTTTTCGTGTGTAGGTCAGTCTTAATCCATATTCTCCTGGTGGGTTCTCAAGTGATGGCATATACAGCAATTGATCAATTCACAGTATTTTTACGCGAAGGATGAAGTTTGCAGGTTATCTGGGGATGGTTTCTGCCACCCTTCAGATAGATCGATATCTCGATCTGTTGCGGTTCTTGAAATGATTCTGATTCACGTTGTGAGGTTGTGTCTGGTAACGATACAGATCCTCCCCAAGTTGAAGAAAATAATTCCTGTTGAAAAGTAATTACCTAATGACAATTAATTGCCTGTACGTTTATTACCTTTGGGCCTCGCCTCCTGGGCGCTGCTTAGAAACTGCAGCGAAAATCAGGAAACGTCGAACATGGGGCCTTCAGTATGTAAATGAAGGGTCTGGGTATCGAAAGATATTTACTTATTTTGTGACACGATTTCGTTCCCTCCCAGTGTGTGACGCTTTCTGGCAGTTAGTTGAAGGCATGTTCGATGCTAAAAGGATATAAAATGAGTTATAACGTTGCACTACTTTGATCTTATATCAAGATGGTCGTGTCGTGCATGAAAAGCTTCAATAGGTATTTTCTTCCAGCCCCGGCTTATGGGTACATTACATCGACACATCAAGGGAGCTCTACATTCTGTTGGGGAATCCGCGCAAAATAGTTTCTATCGTATCCGTCCAACCAATTCACAATACAACCCACGAACTACTGTTTCCGTCTTCCTGCGATTGTCAACACGCTACCTGTCGCCTAAAGCGGAGCGTCATTCCGCAAATTCCACTTCGAGAGACCCGCGTTTACGACCAAAAACGGAAAAGCGTCAAGCCGCGAGGCAGATGACCTGAGCCGGGGAGGGTAAATTACCCGGCCAGTGGAGATGATACCTGCCATTACGAGAGTGTTCCGGTATCGGCGGTCACGAGTCGTCACAGACCTAACCAAGGGTTAAAACGCTTCAAGGATTTTTCGTCCCTCCGCCCACGATGAACGTAATCGCCGCAAACACAAACTTGACCTTCGCTCTTGGATCGAAGTTATAGACGTCCGATTCGATTATACAACCGAATGAAGCGTGATGTAATCGTCGTTTGTTCTTCATCGGCAAACCACGTTTATTTCATGTCACAATCGACCATCGCCGAAGAAGCTAAACTACACATTTTGAGCGTGGTCGGTTGAAAAGGAAGGAAATAAGCCGTACAAATATATCAGATGATCAGCGCAGGGATACACTTTTCTTCTTTTCACTAGAAAACCCGCTGCTGGGACGCACCAAACAACCTTCCTCGCCATGTGCATTTTGGAATGTATTGAGGTGCTCCTACTCATCATTAATGAGGAATCAACCTCTCAGTGATTCATGAAACTGTCACGGAAAACCAGATGCATGGAAGAGGAGTCCCTGAGTAGTGGGTAAAGTGTGCTGACTGACTTCTACTAAAGGCACCGAGCGATCGTGGTCTAGTGGTTAAGACATTGGTTCATAATTCCCGACGAAAGCCAGGCAGTTGTGGATCGGAACTCCGCCCGATTGCTGTTAATTTTTGCCCGAGTCAGCAGCTCTTCAAACACCTCCAAACTTACCTCAGTACAGAAGCTTGGGAGACCTCTGCCGAGGCTTACTGGAGTCCTCAGGGAAGGCAGAAAGTCCAAACTGTCTTCATCCGTAAATGCCGTCAAAAGATGGGGCGGGCCAGCAGGGAATGCACAGCCTGTGCTTTATGGTCTGAGGGCTTGTCGTAATCTCCGCGCTACCAACACCTGTGCAGTGTATTTTGCCGTAAATCGGTTTAATTCAATAAAAGTTCGTTTTAAAAATTCCATTCACGTGGACTAACATATTTCTTTAATAAATAGAGATAAGATAGATGCTTTTGAAGTTGCACGTTCCGCTGTTGGATGGAGCTTAGTCACTCTGTATCTTTTTTTCAGTGATACCAAGTTTCCCATTACCCATAAGGACACCTTACAATTTTCTTCAGAAACATACGTTAAACGCACGGCTTTAGCAAGTCCCTCCTTTCGCGATTGCTTCAACATTTACTCGCCGTGTTGCTAACCAGTTGAAAGATTCCTCGTTGGATGGATCACACCCCCCCCCCCCCCCAACACAATGCTGTACTTTGTCGGGCATCAGAACAGTTGGAATATATTTATCTATCGGTTATAATGCGAGAAAACAAGGAGTGTAGAGAGATATGTATCCCCCCGGGCTCAAAGCGTTATTTGCTAGTCAGCTGAGTTCCATTATCCACCGGAGAAGAAGCCAGCTGAGACGTTGAACAGAGCGGTGAAAGAGGGACCGCGCAATGACACAACTTTAACCTTGGAAAATAAAAGTTGTCGTCCGTGCATTGTGAAGTGTTCGGTTTGAAATCAAGTTAGCCACCTGCCGTCAGCTACCGAGCTCATGTTGATTTCCTCTCGGATCGAATGGTGTTACCAGGGTTTAGACCGAGATCTCAAGGGCACGAATACGCTCAGGAGAGCATCATTTAGAGCTCCAGGTTGAGAACGCTTTAAAGAGCCTCTCAAGGCGCTTCGAAAATTCGAGAACGTCTGTTGCAAGGCGTTACAGATGAAACTAGTCGAGAAAGTGAGAGTACAGATGGTTGAAAGGACCGGGTCTATAGGTCAATGTTCACAGGACTGGGCATTCGGTATGTCGTCTGGAGGTTTTCTTCGTTCTAACTGCTTTCTAGCAACTTATGGCAGTTTCACTCAACTGTGACCATTCAAAACATGATCAACCTTAGACGCTTTCAGCGTGGATCATGTAGGGAAACAATTATGGTGTGGATTCTTGAGTCCTCCTTTAAGCGCCGAAGCAAAACATAGTATTCAGGATTTTCGTGTTCGACACGTAGGTAGCATTTCTCTTCCTCCCACCAGAGAACAGATCGGTTAGTAGAACTGCTCTCCCTCCAGATCTCATCAAAGCCTTTACATTATTTTAGTTATTTCCTACTGTTAGGCATGTTTACAACACAAAGCGTTTTTTAAGAAGTTATTAGCTCCAACGTGAAACATACAGCTCTGGCAAAACCCCTGCGCCACCCCGTGAAGGTTGGTAATTGTTTCGTATCGTGAAGACCATAGCTTGGTGGAGCTACCAATTTTTTTGTATATGGACCGAATTAACGTACCTTGTTCGGTGCAAGAGAGGAACGAGAACTGATTATGGGCAAAGAAATTAGTCCTGAACACCGACAGGACTGAAATAGACGATAATCATGGGATGTTCAGAACAGATTCCAAAGTAACAGATGATACATAGTGGTCAGTTTCCAAATAGAGCAAACTAAGGGCTGAACGAACGAACTGCCACAGTGGAATGGGTCAGACTCAAGACTCTCCGAAACGAGGTTGCCAAGAGAATGAAGGGGTTACGGAGAATACACCTGGCCGATCGAAAGCGCTATGTATGTTCAGCCTTGAACTTGAAAAGTTAGAAGAAAGGCTAAGACTTGAGAACTCCTCTCAGAACAAACAGCTGTCGTACAGATTCAACGAGAGAGAGAGAGAGAGTGAGAGAGAGAGAGAGAGAGAGTGAGAGAGAGAGAGAGAGAGAGAGAGAGAGTGAGAGAGAGAGAGAGAGAGAGTGAGAGAGAGAGAACAACTGCGTATGGCGGGCCCAGATGAGGGACATTTCCTATTTCCCCCAGAATGGACTCTTCGGGAGGTCTGCTTCGGTTCCGACGGGTTTGAGGAAGGAGGATGCCTGGCTGGGGATTGAACCAGATGCACCGGCCCCATCACTGCCTCGCAAAAACATCCTCACACAGTGCCTTAATGAACAAAGGCAAAATTCAAGAAAGTATTGCAGCTCCTCGCTATAGAAATTTATTAATGAATGCAGTAGCCCACGAGTTCCCTCAAATTTCACTAATTTTTCAGTTCCGCTGCAAATTATGATGTTATGGTGATCTTCGACCACTCGTATTACAATATATCTGCACAAAGATCCTTGATCACTGCTAACCCCAAAAACCCCCTACTCGCCCTCCTCCTGCGCAGGGAAGGGAAACGTTGCACAAGGCTCCTGGTCTTCCTGCGTTCTAAATTCGGCCGTTGAAGCTTTTTATCGTGTTATTTCATCCTGAAAAGTAATACGATTAATAGTCTTTCCTCGGCTCTTCAGCTCTTTTCCGCCTCTGGCTGCGGTCCATTGGTTGTGATTACAACCTCGGGAAAAGCGGATTGTCACGCTCAATAGATTACCGTCTTATCTCTTTTGAACCCTTCGAATTCCTCCTTCTTCTTCTTCAAAAAACGAAGCCTCTTTGGTTCCGTCATAATTGAAATAAAAATCCTCGAAGGTTCAGCCTAGGAATTGCAACACGTTCGGTTGATTATAACCTGCGCGGATGTCAAAAACACATTTCGCGCAGTTTCGCAAGTCAAGGACGAACTTAAGAAGAAAAAAAAAATCTCGCTCACCTCGCGGGTTCGTTGGGATGTCGCAAAAAAAGAAGGCTTATCCTTGTCGCGAAAATATTGTCGCACAACGGGCTCCCGCAGCGCGATCGGAAGTCATTCGAGTTGAGGGCATCTCGAGACCTTTTATTTTATGAACATTTTCAACGCTATTCGTCTTTTGTTGTAAAACCGCAAAACCCAACAAAATGAAGAGGCTGAACGTCGAAAGTTGAAGTGCAAAGTTTCGAAAAATGTTCGTACTCAAATCCGTTTGAAGGCATTCTCTTGTGAACCCTTCGGAAATTTAAAAATTGATTGTTAGAGACTTGTGTTGAGCAAATATAAACGTGGCGTTAGGCGAGAGGGAAAGCGGGTGAGAGGAAACACTTGAAAGACACGTCGTATGGCTTTTGGCTTAGCGCCATCGTCAAATCACTCACTAGAACCCATTCATGAACCTCCCAGTTCGCAGTCTTGAAAATAATATGAAGCTCAGTCACGGAAAACATTTTATTATGCTGCTCCACCGTGGTAGCAAGCAATACCCCCCTCCAATCACAATTAACAGGCAAGGGGCAGTGACGAAGCGATGAATTGCCAATTAAATCTGGCTGTTCAGGGAAAACATGCAGTTTGAAGAGATGTGTAAAGGCAGGAGTCGGCAAATGGAAAGGTGTTGCTAGAGCTGTCCTAGAAGATGAAAAGGGATGTATGTCATAGGTCGAATAGGTCGCTGGAGGTATGAGAAGCTGGAAAATGCCAGGTTTGCCAAGGGATATGACTTATATCAGTTTAGATCATTGATAATAGCAAGGAAAAATGTTTTTTGTACTATGTTTCAATGTTGAAATCACCCGATAGTACTCTGGTTGTTCTGCAGTGTTCCCCAAGTTCACAGTTCTATTGTGACGACGAGTACACATACAGCACATTCTCGAGTTACGGCTGTGACTATTCCTCCAGCACAGTCTGTGTGAGTCAGTGAAGTGTGAGGTTTGAATTGGAGCGATCGACAAGCGTTTTCGTACAGAGGAACTCCAGCGACACAGAACTGTCTCTTTTACGTTGTATAAGAGTGACGTATCAGTCAATCCATTAACATTTGAACTGTAGGCAAGTGCAGAGTAATGGGAAGTAAAGATATATCATCACTTTCTTCGATTTCAATCTGAAACATGAGACGAGAATGAGTCAGGCAGGAGTTCTGTGTGGCAGAGTGGGGGAAGCTATGGCCTTGATGCCGCCAGTTTGGGGTAGGTGGCGCCTGAAACGCCCTGTGCAGACTTGGGAGGGGGAAACCGGTGTTTCTCAATCTGAGTTACTCCCTTAAGAACGTGTGCCATGCTGAAATTGTCCGAGCCTAGGGAGCTATGGGTTCAAAAAGGGTGAAGGAAGCCTTGAATGGAGGCCGAATCAATCCTCATGGTCGTGGATTTGGACTGAAAGGCAGGACAATGGAGATTTACAAGAATAAAGTCAGAGGGGGCGCACCATTCCAAAGCATACACAAATGTGCTTGAGAGATAACATAATATCCAGAAATCAGGTCATCCTTGGAAGCTCTCGCCCTGAACGAATCAACTTGTTACGCCTTTTTGGACGTTTTGACAAACTGTGAGTGACCACGAAGGGATAAATCGCTCGTGCATCTTCCGGTCGTTTCGAAAAAGGCAAATCGCGTCAAGATCACTTTACGGCTTCCCGGCGCCAACGAACAGGTGTCGGTTTTTGTCATTTCCTTACGAATTGCCGAAGAAATGACAAACACGTCCGGAAAAAGAATAAAAATGGGCGTTTTGAGGTTCTCGCGGTTTCGGCGTTTCATTTCCGCGACGACAACCTCATTTTTCTCTCTCTCTCTCTCTCTCTCGAGACAGAGAGAGACAAGAACATCTTTATCCCAAATTGGTAGCGGCTGTCCGACCAAAAGGCCGAAGTTGCTCCGATCCAGTTGACACTCCCTCCCACATAAAATGATCCAGGGCTCCGGCAGTCTGAAATTGACGACTTGTTCGTTGTTTCCGGGGATGTAGAGCTGCGGTGGGGTTCGTCGGACAGAGCACTTTTGGTATTTTACGGGGGAAAGGCCGTTGTGGAGGTGGGATGTACTGAATTGGCATTGATCGATGCTAAAAGGAATCGCGTGTCTTGATCGAAAATTACTGAAACTTGCACAAACAGAACTTGTTTTTTATTCTAAAGTTGTTGAGTGTTGCGGCATCTGTACCACGACCAATCGAACTCCTTAATTTAGCGTTCGATCGTCCAGAGCTTCTGTCCTGACCGGACATCTCAAACTCTCCGAAGTTCCGAATAATTTCGGTATCATCAGTTCGTAGAAGTTGCCTCCATCTAGGGACGGTTGGCAGTTCAAAACTCTTCCGAGATCGAGCGTATGTACAAAATGTGGAACGCATCTTCTCACTGGTGAAGACTCCACAGAGGGCACACCTCGAGACCATCCACAAAATACAGTTAAGCATTCACGTACAGAACCTGACACGAGACTAGCACAGAGGGCTTCAGTGCATTGTGCAACTTGAAAGGCTGAGTAATGGAGTACGCTTTAGACAGTATCCTTCCCGCTTCCATCATTCATAGTACAATAAACAATTCCAGCCAACTCAGCCTGCTAAGCGAATTCCTTCCCTTCTCATAAATAGCTTCACTTTTGGGGCAATGTGAACTCGGCGTCATAACCACCATAGTTCCCTCATTCTTCTTCCAGATGTTGCCGCTCTTACGTAACCAGGGACTTGATAAGGAGCGGTGTTTGTTCTTTCTTACAACTTCTCCATGTATGAACATCAAAGAAGAGTCTAGCAGGAGGTAACTGGCGTTCTTCAGGATGATTGGCGAGACATTAGGGCTGGCCACGGGGCTTATCCTGAAATGGGCAGCCAGACTTCTATAATATGGGTCACTGGCAGCAATGTTCAAAGTTGTGCACTGTCTTTCTCTCTAAGGAGCGTTAGTCAAGAACTAGCTGTAAATATGCAGAAAGAAAGCTCACGCACACGTACGCAACGGTTTGACCATGTACTCCTTCTCCTGCATGTTCCGCCATTTCTCTTCTTAGACTAAAAGAAAGGAAGCCATCCCAGTTGTGTTTATGGATATTCCAGGACAAACTGATAAAGTGTGGAACTCTAACAACTGTAAGGACCGCTATGATCGAGTCTGGGTCATCGGGCCAAAATAGCAGCCAACAGAGTATCCGGGAAGGTAGGTCTTCCACAGTCCAGCAAGTATACACACCCTCCACGCTGACACACAGCTCAGCAACTTGCTTGGACAGCCTACGCAACATCTTCTTTCACATCAGGGGAAAGGGAGCGCTCCTAGATGTGACTGTGGAGATGTTTTGAGAGAGAGAGCAGTTGTGAGTGGACGTTCAGTTTGAATAAGGGCTCAACCTGAACGAGAAGAGTCGTCGTTATTTTGGTTAAGCACATTTGGATGTCAGTGCTCTTGAAATTGTCTAAAAGAATTATTCCAACTTTCCCAGCTGAGCCGTGTAGATTCGAAAATAACGAACGTAACAAACGTTGTTTTTTTTTGTCTAGAAAGGTAACAATAATTTGTAAGTCATGGTTCACTCGTAATTCCAACCGGAATGCCGTAATCGCCGCGTACCTCCTTCGCGCGTGGGCACATATTTAAACCGACGACCGTCGCAACTTGATGTGACTCGAGGACGGTACTTGAAAGTGACCGTGCACCGGCGACAGGACGATTTAAAACCTAACGACTCGAAGCTTATGGTCCTATCCCTTTGATAAATAAGATAAGTTGAACAACCAACGACCATAAACCGGACTTAACGGTCGGTCTCGAAGCATAATTCTCCGCCCTGAGCCCTCGCGTTCAAATCAAGTAATTTCCTCGGCTAATGCCGAAGAGGTCCGGAGGAGCCGACGAAAATGCCGGTCGTTGACTCATTTTATTGGCAGCCCCGGGACTGGGACGTCGAGAAGTGAGAGTCGCCTAACAAAACATATTGCGTAAAAAAAAGAAGAGTTTCCTAATCGACTGAATGACGTAAAGCCTCCTCTTGCTCTGGTAAATTCAACAGCTTCTTCGGGAGACGATGGAGCTGGGAGATAATGCGATTTTATCGACGATCCGAATACATAAAACTTTTGAAACCGCTTGTTCGTTGCGTTGATTCAGCGCTACTTCGACCAGAAACGGCTCTCTAAGGCGAAACCACTGTTTTCAACGTTGTCCCCATTTACATCTACGATCTCTTGAGAAGTGTCCTGTACAGTAATCGGCCTCGCCAGTCCTGCTCATAATTGTAACAGCAGACCACAGTCTGGTGGGTCATGGAAAATAATGATTTTAAAGTCAAAATTCGAGCAGTTGAAGCAATAAGGATTTTCAACAGGTTTGTGGTCACTAGCTCTTCCTGCTAATTACTAGTGTGGTTGGGCAGGGAGGGTTTTTTCTTTTTTTTGTATGGTGAATGCTTGCAATACCCCCACTGCAGCCACAAACTGGGCTATTGTAAGGGCGTCCATGAGCTTCAGCGCTGGGCTCACTTGGTGCGGCGTCACCTATACGCCCCCACCATCCCCGCACAAAGCGGAGGACATCCGCAAGCCCTAAATATGCCACCTATTCCGGCTGAAGACAGGGCCTCTCAAACACACTAGAGCGCTGTACCGCGAGTCTTTTGCATATGCACAACACATGCTCTGCCGCCTGTAGCCCTACCTCGCAGAACCTGCATATTTGTACCTCACACTTGCCAATATTAGCAAGGTGGTACCTCAATGGACAGTGACAGTTCCTCCCCAGTACAAGCACCTCCTTGGCCATCCCCCTGGAGAGTTGGATGAAGAGTTTTGACTGTCTAAGGCTAGGCAATCTGTATCCTCCCTTTTGCCAACCTATTAGGTAAGTGGCTCCTGGTAGTCTCAACAAAGGGCTCAGGGCCGACAGGGATTTGCACTGATCCCTTCATCGTCAGGCTATCACTTTCCCTCTATCCCTGATGCCCAGGCACTCAACACAATGTTACAGTGTTGTCCTTGGCCAGGGCCTTCAGTTCAGTCAGACACTCCCACGCCTGCCTCAACATAAGACAATACGAGGCTAAGGCCTTGAGAGTGGCCTGACTATCCACCATAATGTAGATCTTCTGCCAAAGCAGTCCCCTCTGTAGCAGCCACTGTACACAGACTGTCACCACAGCCACCTCTGCCTGGAACACCGTGGCCAGCGACCCCAGTGGGGCCCAAAGATCCCTCCACCCTGCACTGAGCTATCAGTGTAATGTACTAGGGCCCCAGCATCAGAAGCAGGAACTCCCCCTTCCCACCTGGATTGCTCATGAATGAGTATCCGAAAGGGTAGCGCGAACTTAAATCTCGCGGGCATTGAGTCTACCGCATGCAGTTGGGGCTCCTCCACCTTTACCTTGTCAAGGATCAAATGGCAGGAACTACTCCTCCCCTGCATGATCAAACCCAACTCCAACAAATGCACAGCTTGAAGGAACTCCATCCTTTTAACATGTATGTGGAGTGGAGCTAAATCTAACAAGACCTCCAGTTTAAAGCAGGGAGGTTAGCTGCTCTTTCAAATTTCCATCAGACTCGTGAACTCTTGGGGCTTCTAAAAACTTCGGGCCACTCTCCGTAGCAACATGGGGTAGGAAGGAAAGTTACGTAATTCCTGCTGGCATTTTAAAATTTTTTAATTTTCTTCCCATCATTACGTCGTGTGGCAGTCCTAATGTCTTACTTGGACCTAACCACCTATATCCTTCAAGAATCTCGTTTGGTGTGGTTGTATCGAAGTCCCCCTGTGGAGTCCCTGGTACTGTGATGATTCCCAGTACCTACTTTAGGTCTTCATCTAGAGGCTGGATCTTATCACATGTTTTGGTCACGAGATAAAATATTTAGAGCGCCCTCAGTAAAGTTCCGCCCAGGCTGATGCATTCACCTGCCATATTCTCCCACTGTCCTTCTGACTAGTGACGCATATGCGCCACAACGATGCAATGACCCTGTAGTAGGCTTGGCAGATCGTCCACCGTCTTATTCCTCCCCGTTGTGACCAGAAGTCCAGCAGATCCAACTCT
The DNA here is from genome assembly GCA_020466155.1 of Pachypeltis micranthus. Lineage (NCBI taxonomy): Eukaryota > Metazoa > Arthropoda > Insecta > Hemiptera > Miridae > Pachypeltis > Pachypeltis micranthus. The sequence goes on along the minus strand of CM035774.1, from coordinate 12,184,396 downwards.
TAGTAGAATAAAATTGTCATTTTGGTTCATCATTCATTCAACTTTGGCACTTTAATTGCAATTACGTCCTGTTTAGTACCATTTCCTGGGCATTTCCCGATGCTGAGTCGAAAAGGACTGGTAGGAAATCACAGTAAATATAGTGAGGCGAATTCTATCACGTGAAGGAAGTTGCGAGACAATATAAAGAAAGTTATCGTTTTCCCTTGGCCTACGCTCAGTTCAACTCGTCACGTCGTGCCAAAACACGTCAATTTCCGTCATTCTGTTGCAGTCTGGTCATGTTTACTATCGTTTACTTGTATTATTCGATGATGAATCGAATGGGATGGGTCTCGAAGGAGTCAGACTGCGTCACGCTGTGCCAGAGAATAATAAAACATTGTGTAGTAATTTGTGACGTTAAAAAAACACGTCAACTGTTCTATACTTTCATTATTTACTCTAATTTGGCCTGCACTGTGTATAAATAAATAAATAACCCCTGTGCAGCAAAAACCGCTCCCAAAAGCTTCAACAGTCATCTCAACTATTTAAATCTCTCTGCTTGAACGATGATTGTATTGTCATTTAGTGTTGACGACGCTTTGATCAAAAGTCAATCTCATTGAAAAGGTTGTTTTACGCGTTTGTCGAAGCGGCTTTCAGCGGCCGTTTCGGTTCCTTGTTTACTCGAGTCTCGTGCTGCTTCCTACTTGTATTTTGTTTTTCATGAATATTGATCATTTTTTCGAATCGATTGACCGCTCGAAGGTTACAGTGTTGTTGTTTTTTTTGTTTTTTCCATTTTGAAACGCGCATGACGCCAGACCGATCTGCTTCGCGTGAAGGCTAATTTCAGTTCAGTACTTTCTCGCGCTCAACCGACCGGCACTTGACGAGACGTTAACTTTTACTGTGGTATTCTCTCTTTGAAGTGTTGCGTTACAGGTAGTTCTCAGAGTGTCAACACGATTTTTTCTATTTACTATCGTCGAAATATGGAAAAAGCGCTTTTACAAATTGATCCAATGAGGCGACAGTAGTTTGAATTTCTGTTGCTAGTTAACGTGGTGTGCGTAACCCGTGATGGGGTTTTCGTGACGATGGGTAAATTTTATCTCGGTGCAATCAGACGCCAGAGTGGAGACAAGGATCAGGAATGAAAAGCAGAATGTAACAGGCCAGTTAAGCATTTGTTAATCTCGAAGGATGTGGGTGCGAGCTGGCCAAAGGAAACACTCTTTGGGTGAGTATTTATGTCAGAGTGGACTAACGGGATGTACACAACAAATATTGGTGACCTACAGAGAGTACTGTACCCTACTGCCTCTGAAATGAGTGCGAGTTGGGCTAAGGGGCGTTGTAACAGCAGTCAGTCAAAGGCAACATTGACCTGAAAGTCCGTTGGGTGTTTATATAGCGGTTTCTGACCTTGCCGACATTCGCCCAGAGCGCTAAACAAAGGTGTAGATGAGGCCCGAGGGAGAAGCTCTCAAGGGGTAGTGTATGGAGCCCAGAGCAAGAAGTGCAGATCACTAAGGGATGAGTCTAACGAATAAGGGTAAGGGCTAGGTTGCTACAGATATAATAGTGGCAACGAACAAAACCCCCACTGCAGCCTCAGATGGGGCTGTGGATGAGCGGTCTCATGTCCTCTCACTTCCCATGGAGCTGGTACCTCCTGATGCGACGTCCTCAATGCTTCCTCCACATTCTCGCACAAAACGCGAGACAGCCTTGATACGGCTGCTGCTGGGGCACAGCAAGCACTCTAACAAGCCCCTCGCTGATTCTGCTACTCTACCTCTGCCTCACCACTCTTTGCCCAGGTCGACGGCGTCCTGTGAACAGGCCAGATACCATCCGTATACATTGATACTGTCTTCATTGTTCCCTGGAGAGTATAATAAATAACCTTGACTGAATGAATTACTCATCCTACCAAAACGCAGCCCCGCGCGCTTCTCTCACTTGCCAACCTCCTCATTCAATTGGCTCCTGGTGGTTCTTACATAGAGCTCAGACTCACCGGGGGAAGTGCAGGTCCATCTCTCGCGTTTGTCGGCCTCCTCATTCCCTTCTATTCCTCTATGACCTGGCAGTGTTAAGGCGTTCTCCTTAGCTAAGGTCTCAGAACCAGTGAGACATTCCCAAACCAGCCCCGTGGTTGGTGGTAGTAATTTTAAAACTACTGGCACCGAGATTTCTTAGAGTGTCAGTCTGTCAGTGGAGATCCTTCATCCCACCACACACGCTGGCAGTGTCAAGGATTTACTATAAATCCTCGCAACGTCTTATTTCATAGTTTGTATAAAATATGAACTAAAAAGTATTTCGTCATTATTTTCCGCGCGTAATTTTTGTCTACTTGGCACTGATTGTGGTTTTCTACGTCGATCGTGAGAGGCAAGAGGTGAATTAAGCGACGTTTAGTATCGCAGCACGGATCGGACGAAGTTGAGACGCTCCTAACCATAAACTCCAACACGTTGAGATTAACCGTTGCGTCGTGTACACGAATCGTATTCCTTCGAACACTCTATTTTGTAAAAAGTCGCTCTACGTTCTCACGTAATAAATCCTGAAATACCTAATACATCATCACTACGCGCTTTTGTGCGGTAAAAGCTACCCTTATAAATTAATATCTTCTTGAATCTCGCGAGCTGCGTCTTCATTTCGTACTTCCTAAAATTAATTTGACCGAGACTCTCCGAACTGTCACAAGCGGTTGAATTCTTCGAGTGGAGCCCCTTTCCGCATTACTCGAACCAAAACACAAAACTGATTAGCTCTAATGAATATTCACGATCCGATTTCTTCCTTCGCTACTGAACAACAAAATCATTTACAAAAAAACCAGTTGCTTCTTCCCGAATGAAATACGATATTTCGAAAAGGCCCGGTAGGTTCGTTAAGTCAGTCGCGCGTGTCTCTAACTCAGATCAAATCCTATCGACACAATTTAGTTTCGGCTGTCGATCGCGTTGAATTAGAAAGTAGTCCAGTGTGTTTCTACTCGAAAGAGGACAACTGGAAGCACGTTGGATCTATTTTCTGAGTTGATTAATTTAATACATTTGAAAAATACCAGATGTTGAGAATTTGAAAGGGGAAAAAGTGGAATTCGAAGCTGTAGGGGTCGTAAAAACGAAAAATCCGGATAATGCATTCCCGAACCAAACTGCATATTGCAACTATTCAAGGTACTAGCTGCTGAACGTCTGGTGCCCTCGTTCGCTTGTCTCGTGCTTCCTTTTTTAGTGTTCACGTGAGGTAGTAAAAGATCAATTCGACCTCATAATGACGGATTTCTGAAATGGGAAAGCTCATAGAGACGTTAAGCCGGAGCCCTGGAGCCCCCCTTGGGCGCTTTTCTGCGCCACCACTCAGGCCGTGTTTCCCTCGGCCTAGGTTAGAGGTACAGCCTGCTTTGGCAGTCCGTCACTTCCTCTGGCAACCTCAAGCTATGAATGCAATGTGGATGATGCTAACTTTCTGGTCCAGGACTTCTCAAAATGCCACAGCACGCCGATTCACCAGGCTCACGTTTGTCCATAATTAGGAAATTGATGCTTTTTTTTTTTTTTGAAACGGTGGATGCAGGCAAAACCCTCACTGCAGCCACAAACGGACCTATTGTAAGGGCGTCCATGATACTCGGATCATTGCCCACCTGCACCACCCCCAGACCCCACGGCACTGGTCTCACTTGGTGTGACGTCACCTATGCACCCCCACCACCCCCGCACAAAGCGGAGGATATCCGCAAGTTCTGCATTTGCCACCTCTTCGGGCTGAAGAAAGGGCCTCCCAAACACAGAACGGCGCGATGCCGCGAGTCCATCGCATACGCACAGCACATGCTCTGCCGTCTCTTGCCCTACCTCGCAGAACCTGCATACCTGTACCCCGCACTTGCCAATATTTGCAAGGTGGTACCTCAGCGGACAGTGACCTGTGAACAGGCCACATATGATCCTCATATCCTTTCTCCCCAGTGCAAGTACCTCCTTGGACCTCTCTCTGGAGAGCCGGATGAAGAGTTTTGACTGTCTAAGGCCAGGCAGCCCCTGCCGATGAGCAGCTCTGCACCTGTCCTCCCATTTGCCAACATCTCTTGTGTGTTGGTAGTCCCAACAAAGGGCTCAGGGCCAATAGGGATCTGCTCCGATCCCTTCTTAGCCTACCTATCAGCCCGTTCGTTTCCCTCTATACCCTGATGCCCTGGCACCCAACACAATGTTACACTGTTGTCCTCAGCCAGGGCCTTCAGTCCAGTCAGACACTCCCACACCTGCTGTGACGTGAGACAGTATGAGGCTAAGGCCTTGAGAGTGGCCTGACTGTCCAGCATGTTGTAGATTCTCTGCCGCTTCAGTCCCCTCTGCAGCAACCGCTGCACACAGACTCTCACCGCAGCCACCTCTGCCTGGAACACCATGGCCAGCGACCCCAATGGGATCGCTGCTCTGATCCTCGGCCCGAAGATGCCTGCTGATCCAAATTGATGCTAGTCGACGTGAGAGGGCGTTCATGGTTCTAAATTGTCGCGTACTCGTTAAATAAATGGGGTTGTGTTTGCCAGAAGATGAATGATGAAAGGGAGGATTTTTTTTCACTTCGTGGGAGCGCGCCGAATTAAACCCTCTAGAAAAGAGCTTGTGCATAACTCATAACAAACTACCAGTTAGTAGTTGAAAACTATCATTGCCTAATCAACCTGTATGTTCAAGAAGTATGTTTGTTACGGAATATCCCAGGGAGGGGAAGTCTCAAAACACATTCACATTCACTCTCCCGGATTTTTATTGACTAAAACCTCTCCTCATAGTTGCCAGCCCAGAGGTTATGAACCAGATAGAAAAGAATGGACGGCCGGTCTGCAATGGGGACTCAAGTGTGGGAGCGGAGCTTGGAGATTAGCGAGGGTGTCTGAAAGGTTGGTGGCGCACGCTGAGTGACACTGAGTTGTGTGGGTTGAGGCGGCTTCATGCATGGACTCGAGGCGTTAATAGAGCGTCTAAGGGGGATTATAGAGCGTCTAAGGATCGTTTGAGGAGGTTTGAGGTCCAGTTGACTATTCTGCAGAGGGCATGTTTGCTTCCTGATTGCTCACTATGACGGAGGGGGGGATTCAGGTGTGAGAGGACAGCCATGAGCGGATCTGTTCACCTGCTGAAGACCATTGGTTTCATTCAACTGCGCTAATTTGACTTGTCAATAACGTTAACCTGTTACTTGAGCCTGTTGGTTCTATCTAACGGGAAAACGGACTACTTCCAAATAGCAACCCTCTTTTTGGCAACATCAACGGAGAGCAGTAAAACAATTACGTGCCAACTACTGACATGCACGCTGGATGGTTATAGCTTGTTGTAAGCACTCGCCCCACAACTCACATCCAACCACCGGAGACGAACTACAAGTTTTTATCACATCGTGGATCTCCCGGGTGTGCTTCACTGAGAAGTTCATGCGCTGCTCTCAACAAGGGCGTCTACTGCAAGAGCTTGAATGACGCGTTCTAACTCTGGAGGGTCGACAGGGGTTTTGCAACTAGACCGCACACATCCCCCTCCTCCCTAAGATGTCATACCACGGGTCCGGAAACTGCGGTCACTTAAAAACCAGAAACTCGTAAATTTAGCGCTACCAAAGCACGGAAAATGGGAGGGGTTTTTCGAACGTTCGTTCAAATCGGCAGCTGACGGACTTCTGAGATCAAAAAGTAGGACTCTGAGATAACGCCCGAGGATTTGAGTATTTTTCCTCGTTTTTGGGGCGGAAATAAGGTTTTTTTGACAATGACATTTCAAACTGAATTGAAAATAGAACTAGAGGCCGTTAATTCGGTCACAAACTACTCAATAAAGTACAAACTGCCCGCATCCCCCGACATTTCGGAAACTCCCAATTTTTATGAGTCGAGGTTTATTGAAGGCCGTCCAATTTAGGTTGTTGGGTTCGTCCGTGGGAACCGAAATGTGTGCACCTTCCTATTTTCAAACCGGATGGGAAAGTTTTTTTTTTTTTTTTTCTTTCGCTCCGTCTTGGACGGATTCCTGGAGGCTGCCTGTACGCGACGGAATGAACTCCAGCGTGAAGACGCCACCAGGAGCAGGAGGGAGGTCGATTGTGCTACTTGTGGAGCGAAATCGCTTCTGCCTGACCTCAACTTTGCATATACCGATTATCGACGTTCCCTTCTATCGGCGTACGGAATGCGCCCTGCTTGTCAGGATAAAGAACATCATCATGCACCCCACTCCCTCTCGCACGAAGTTTCCACTTTCAAGTCGACCTTTACTACGAGTATTTTAAGACTTCTGTCTTTTGAAAGGCAAATGTCAAACTTTTAACAAAATGTCTTCGTACCTCACATTTTTTTTGAATTTAAGATTCTACCGGGTCAACTTTCCCGACGACCCAGAGAAAAGCTAATGATGAAGTCAACACTCGAGACAAAACGTGAGATATTTGTGGAAAGAACCTGTCCGATAGCTCGTAACATCGTTCGCCCTCGACGGCAAGTGCTCGTTGGATCCTTCAATTTAAAGTACCATTGAGATACAACTCATCTATAGCTCTTTCCTCTAAACCTCTTATAACTCGGAGGATTCCGCACTTTGGCGCATGTTCTTATATAGTGAAGTTATTGCAATCTTCTAAAATGACCAAAGTGCGAATATTCGCGTCTAAATTCGTTACATGGCATTTTCTAAACGGATCCTAGATTTAGAGCGTGATGACGTAATTATAAAAATTGTGTTCATTCACAATTGCTAAGGGTGCTAAGGAGTACTGGAAGATCGTCAAATCTGGCTCATGTCAAACAAAAATTAGGTTAAGGTCAATTTGGGCGTTTTTATAGCGAACCGAATGGGCCTTCAGCTCTTGTTTACTTTCCTTAACTCTACGGAGTAAGTAATACAGTTGTGTAATCGACTGAAAAAGATGTACAAGATTTCTTCAGATTTTAACAATTTAACCTTCCGAAAAAACACAATTTGAGAAAAGATATTTTTTTTGTGTGGAATTGTGAACGTGATTGTGAGAAATCAGCAGAATCAAATTGATTCAAATTTGATGTTTAGCCCACAAATCGCAATCTCAAAGATCAAAGGTCTCTATACGGTAAAAGGTTAATAGAGGTCATAAAATAATCATGCGCGACCTCAATAATTCGGAAATTTAAATCAACGACCTTCGGTTGACTGTTTTCGCACTGTTTCCCCTACACTTGCAGAAGGTTGATAGTAACTACAAAAACATCCATATAATCATCCCATCGATCACGTTGGATTTTCAATAAAATTCGCGCAATAAGTAGTAGCCGCTTAATAAATTCTCGAACTTTAAACCCTGTTTCCGTGTTGTGTGACAAACAGCTTGAACGAGCATTTAGACTGTTCCTACGTATATTTCTTGTGTCAATTCCACTCAGGTTTCAATTCCACGATGAGGGTTTAATTCCGTGCTACTCACGCGGAGTTCACGAAACGTCCGACGACTATAAAACATCCGAACCACATCTGACATTTTGGCGAAATCGAGAGCTTTTCATTCGAAATTTCCCGCCTAGTTGAATGGTGAAATTAGAAATGTGATGTTATTGCTAAGAGCGCTAATATTCATCGACACAGCCCACCTAACAAATCCGACTGCCGATGAAAAAGATCGTTGTAACCCAATTATAATTTAATAATTAAAATGTTCTCCTAATAGTAATTGGACTACTTCCTTAATTAATACATTCCTTCTTTTAATTATTATACTCTCTTAATTAAAACATTCCCTCAATATCAAAGAAAATACTACATCAATAAAAAAATTCCCTGAATATTAATTTAAAATACTTCCTTAATTAAAACAGCGCCCTAACGTAGATTAAAACATTCCTTTAACATCAATTAAAAATGCCTTCTAATTATTTGTTCCTTTATTATCAATTAAAGTACTCCATCAATTAAATAATTCCCTTAATGTTAATTAAATACTTCCTCAATTTAAACAGCGCCTTAATTCCAATTAGAATAGTCCCTGTCCCTATATTAAAATATTCTCTTAATAGTAATCAAAATACTCTCTGAATTTCGTTTTATTTAAAATACTCTCCTAAATACAGCATTCCCTTAATATCAATGAAAATACTCCAATTAAAAAATCCACTTAATGTTAATTTGAAATACTTCCTTCATTAAAATGTTGATAAAAACATTCCTTTAACATCAATTACAATATTCCTTTATTATCAATTAAAACACCCCCAATATTAAAATATACCCTTAATAATAATGTGAATATTCCTTTCACATCAATTAAAATACTTTATCAATTTTAATGTTAATTGAAATACTCCCCTAATTGAAAAAGCACCCTAGTATTAATTAGAATACTCCCTATATTAAAATATTCTCCTAATAGTAATAAAACTCCCTTAATTAAAACATTTCCTTTATATCAATTTTAATATTCCTTTAGTATTAATAAAATACTCCCTATATTAAAATATACCCTTAGTAGTAATGAGAATATTCTTTTAACATCAATTAAAATCAATCAATTGAAAAATGTCCTTAATAATAATTAAAATACTCCATCAATTGAATAAGGCCCTTAATATTAATTAAAATACTCCTCTAATTGAAACAGCGCCTTAATTTAAATTGATAGTGAATTAATAGTGTATTAAATACTCCTGTAATGAAAATATTCCTCGTTTTAATTAATATTTCCTAAAAACTTTAAAGACATCAATGATAATATTTCTTGTATGTTAATTAAAATACGTCTTTAATTAAAGTATTCTTTTAACAGCAATTAAAATGTTCCTTTGATTGTAATATTCCTTTATACCAATTATAATATTTCCTTAATGACACTCTCTTAATTGACGCATTAATTTAATGACCATTAAAACAATCTCTTAACTAAAATACTCCTTTATTATCAATTGAAGCACTCTATTAATCAAACTATTCGTTTAGTGCCTGTCAAAATATTTCCTTAACAGTAATTAACTCTCCCCCAATTAAAATATCCTTTTAATGTGAATTAACATCCTTTTAAATTAAGTTGAATTTAAAATCCTTTTAATACTAATTAAAATACTCCCTTAATTAAATTATTTTCGTAATAAAAATGATTATATTCCCTTAATTTAAATTAAAAGACTACTTCAAAAAAAATTCTAACGTTTTTGCCACTTCATCAGATGAAATCCAGGACGCAGTGTTCGTGAACAGCCTCGTTTATGTTGTGCCGTTAGGTTTGGTGTGACTGTTCCGCAATTCAACAGTAAAATTACGACGGCCGTTAGCTTTTCTTTGGGGGTTCACGACATCGTTCAGATGATGTACTTTCGAGGCTTCTTTTCCAATTACTATAAATTTCGAAATGATTTGGACGTTTGTGTTTTTCAAAGGTAAAATGCTAATCGTGCTGAAATGTCCATCGACATTTTTCGCTGGGCGCAATTAAATTCCTGATTTGATAAATCGCAACCCCGCATCAATAAACGCTATGAACGATTATCCACTTTACGTTTATGGAATCCCCAAGGCCGCGGATTTCAATGTTCAGGGTAACGCTTCGTTTTTCAGACGAAGAGCCCCAATTAAAAGTGTTTTTCGGCCTCCTTCGGTCCTCCAAATGCGCTCTGTTTTTCGACGGATGTCTGCAATCAGCCAACTGTCGATCTGGAGCAACTACTCGGGTTGATTGATTTCGCGTGTTGGGTAAATTGGCGAAACCTTGTTTGAAAAATCTCGACCCGAGAGAGAAACGTTATGAAAGCTCGTCAAACGACGTTTTAGTGTTCGAGAGGAGAGAAAAAAAAAAAGTCGAGATTTATCTACGGCATTGGGAGTGGAATTAGCCTTGAAGTGCGTATTTGAGGTTATTCGGGATGAAATTGTCTCCTTTTGAGACGATACCACTTGAAAAAACGGCTCAGGAAGTTAATTGATGGTCGATGACCCTAAAGAAGTTGAAGACCTCAAGCGAAGGTTGTAGAGCTAGTTACGTGGGCGGGATTTCGAGGTGATGCTCGGAGCTGCTAAATTGCAGAAGGGAGGAACGACGATTCTTTCCAGGGCGTTGACCTGGTAGGGCATAATGCTGCATGATTAGCGTGATAGGGCGTCAACGATTTCAGGCCTATTATCTGATAGTGCAATTGCAGTTTCGTGGTCCTCACGCCTAAGACATCTGCTGTGAGTGTACAAATACAAATAACGTGTTCCCATTCGAAATACATGAAGAGTCAGCTTCAGTAGCACAGTTGCAGTAGTAATTTGGTAAGGACATCTGAGCTACCCGATGACGTGCATATTCCAGCGTGGGAGGAGAAAGTACCACAGTAGCATCACTCGTTCGTTTAAGATATTTGTTATGACCTGGTTGAGAACTAACACATTCAGCTGTTCCACCTGCTCTGACACCATTCATCAGGATTTTACCTGCCACCACCTTTGCTACGGCCTATTTGTGCTTTTGCCTCGTTGGCCGTATGATGATCGTGCGAGACAAGAATATTTATGTCCTCTCCTTCGTTCAGTCCATCTCAAAAGCTTGCTTTTTTGAATCATCAACGTTTTCGTCGTTTTGACCAGTCATTTAAAGAAGGTTGAAGCTAACAAGTTTGGACCAATCTTATTGTGTTCAGCCCCTCAAGTGATCTCTGCTGGCTCTCTCCATTGCTTTTGTGTTACCACCCTGGATCGTCCCTCCCGATAAGTTGGCTCACTCTCTCTTTCCTTCTCATCCCCCTCCCCTTCATCGTTTCATCTTGTTAGTAGGTGAAGTGTAATGAGAGATATTTCCAATGGCTTCCACTTCTTGAACCGCTCACTGCTAAGTAGCGCTTACTGCCTCACTCTGATTTTATCGGGGCCGGTAGTCAAAATGTGTACACTTTAATGGTATGAAGCCGCCCAACATGGACTGGTGTCTGATTGGTTCAACTCTCACACCTGAAATCCACTCCCGCAGCCTTTATCTCACCATTGACTTTGGAATGTAACGTTTGTAGCGAGGAAGCTTCATTCTTCTTTCCTTCTTTCCTCCAACTAGCTTCTGGCTTTAATCACTCAATCGGCACAGTCTTTAAGCTCCTCCAGTCAGCATCTCTACCTTGGATATCCGCAAGGTCTTGATGCCTGAATATCACTCGCAATAGGCAGTCCGAAACACCAACCCCCTACCAAGCTCCAACCGTTTACCCCTTCTATCATCAGTTTGCACCATGAACACTCAGATTTCAGCTGTTTTTGAGGCTTTCTCGACAACTCTCTCTCTCTCTCTTTGACTTTCCTAAAGCATCCTGATTGCTCCTCCACAGCCTTTGGCCCCATAACCGCTCTCATTTTTACTTGGCGTTTGAGTAACCCTCTTTTTTTGCTTACCCGATTCTGTGTTTGTTAAACCGTGACAGTTTCGCGTAACACTGTTATACTTGAAGGAGATAACACCGCTCGTTGGATCAAATTTTAGATATTATTACTCTTCTACACAATCAACACTAAAACACCGAGTCAATTACCCTCACCACTGTTCTCTCCCAATACGTAGATAGGCAGGTAGGCAGATCCATACTCCGTTTGATGTAAAAATACATTACAGTACCGCCTCCTAAAATAAAATCGTTGATAGGAAAACGTTATCTCAACTCATTTTTGTACGTTGCCAGAATCTAATGTTGACACCGCGTGAGGCACACGACCACGTACATAGACATATGTAGAAAGGTTCAAATGAATCATATTACGGGTAGCAATTTCTACAAAGTTAACGGGTTTGTTATAAGAGGTTTTTTATTATATACGAGGACTATTTCATTGTGTGTTGAATAATTTGGTAACACTTTTATGTATATTGTTGACTGTTGGGCGCACGAATGGGGGCTTGAAACTGAGAAATAAGTGGACGCGGTGAGCGTGAGTGAAGACTGCATTACACTAGACAGAATAGCGATGGCCGTTTGAGTGTGAGTATGTAAACGCGAACAAGGGGACTCTCAATATACGTGAACTGGTGGCTTGGGAAACTAAGTGGAGGAGAGAGAGAGAGTTGAGTTATGAGTAGCGTGAGACTTGAGTGACAAATGAATTGGTAGAACTGGGAAACAACTGTTGCTCGCAAGTGCTGAACGATGACTGTTGGAAGGATCTGTGTGTTGTGGAGAGGAATCTAATATTGAGGAGGGAGGAAAGATAGTTGGGAAAGTCCAGAAAAGGGGGAAATCCATTGTCACTAGGAAATAACTAAGGAGCGGGACTTCCACAGGTACAAACAAAAGGGTTGAGATAGGAAGGTGTTTGAGAAAACCACGACTTTCCATTAGGGCTAGTGTGGACATTTCAAAGGTCAAAGACAGGCCTGTTGAACAGTGACTAGTTCATTTTAAAAAATTTCTTATTCAGTTTTAAAGCTGCGAGCTAGAATTAACTAAGGACATTGGAAGGTTCCTAAAGGCCTTTCATGAAAATAATCCTCACAACATGATTGCTGAAGCGGAGAGAGAGGGAGAGAGAGAGAGAGAGAGAGAGAGAGAGAGAGAGAGAGAGAGAGAGAGAAACGTGTTAAAAGATCATCTGATTCATTCCAGTGGCAGAGGAGCAATTTTACTGCATTCCCATAACTGACAGGTCCCGTTGAAGTAAGAACGGGATGAATTAAATACGACAAACCTTCCAATAGCTCCATTGCATCATCTGGCTATCATTTGATGAGATCTTGAACTGTTCTCCTGAACTTTACGGGCAAACAAACAACCTTGAGCTTCAGGACTAAAGCTTTGGCAGTTTTTGCGCTGAAGAGTTCCCATTAAGAAGTGAAGGCTCGCGTCGTTAACCTCGCTATTTTGCGATCAAACGAGTCCGCTGTTGAGTTTTGGTTTAGAGTGTTGTTCCTGGTAGAAATAGCTAACTGCCTCATCTCGCCTTGCTAATCGTCGTTCTGCGTTCTCTCATCAGAGCCTTCCCTCTACATTCTCGAAGTCATAATTATTACATCACGCAGGGTATTAGGATTAGTGCTCGAAACTCTTCTTTTCGTATTTTAATTAGCCTGAATGAGCCCTAGCTGAGAACTACCTTAAAAACAACTTCTTCTCAATTGATCAGTTGGAAACAACTGTATAAATACTTTGGAGAAGTATCTTGTTTGCGTGAACGGTCACTACAAGATTGGTGTGACGCATCCCAAAATAAATATTGTTTTCTCAACATGCTTGAAACTCCTTAGGGACCTTTCACCCAGAGCCCTTTATGCAGGCAATGTTTGTTGATCTCTTGATGTGGGATTCCTCACGCCCCTCATTGGGTCTTCAAACAAAAGCCACAGTGAAGAGAATGTTAGCGTTTCATGAGTCTTATTGTCCCTGAAGAAAAGCCCTTTTCCCCTCATGTAACGACAGTCCTCCTCTCACCTCGCTCATCCCCACTAAACTCTCCGAAGCTTCAACATGATAGAGAGCGAAGAGAGGTGGGTGGCTGTGGATGGTTTGTTCCCCTTGTCCAGAGCGTGCTCTGTCGGAAGGCGTTAGCTTGATGAGTAATAGCACCCATGTCAGAGGTGAAAGCCCTCACACTATGGCTCCACTCATTATTGCCCAGAGTGGAGTCGCCATGGTGGGATTTTAAAAGCAAAAAACTCTCCTAAGCTTGTCCCTATTTTACATTTCTCAAACACTCTGTGGATCCTTCGACTATTTAAGCTCACAACCCTTTTCTTCCCAACCTCCTTAGTCCAACTCGCTCTCAATTCAGGTACGTTACCCTCCATCAAAGTGTGGCGCATGACACCAAACTCTTATTCTCGTTTTTATATCTTTTCTACACATAACATAAACTCAACTCTGAGTATTACAACCTGTTGTTGGCTCACCTTGGCAGTTTGCCAGTTTTCCTTTGCTCAAGTCTCAACTAGTTGTCTCTTATCGTCAAATGGGCGATACTATAAGTTCATCTGCATACTTGGCAGGGTTTGATTTCTGTGTGACACTTCATAGTTTTCACTTGTCGGTGGCTTTTCAAGCATTCAGACTACATCTTTTACCTGCTGCACTAAACGGCGACTCGTCAACACTGTTTATACTAATCATTAACTAACAACTGCTTTCTGGAGAAATCCCCCTCCCCCTTTGCTTGATGTTGAGCTGCAAACAACCCAACTAAGGAAAGAAGTTTCTTATTTTTGGAGGATTTGGTGAAATTGTATTTCTGGTACAATGAGCGTGGAGTTAATCGACTGAAAAATAACTATAGCTATCATAGTGATCAAAACAACTGTTCTTTTCTTCAAAATGGCTCTAACGGTTTTGATTAGATGTTTGAATGAAGAGTTCCATACAACAATCCCTTGAACATCTCATTTGTGGAAAAATTATAGGAGCGGCACAATAAGTTATCAATAATTTCGAAGAAAATAGATCTTGGTGCACATTTCTTCTCATAAATCCCGCTTGTGTGTTTAAAACTCTAATCAGGATTGTAGTCCAATGAAGCGCCTATATAGTGGGCTTCGATAATGGTAATAAAATAATCGTTAGCAACTCCACAAATTCCATAGTTCGAACTACTGCTGTTTCACTTACTGTGAGGAAAATTTCTACTGTAATCGCGGTCCTCGTGAAAAAAATCGTGTCGATGGTCTCACTTGCACTCAGTGATGGTCGTGGCACGAACAGGTGCACCTTAATACATTCCGGAATTTTGAGGGCTTCGACTTAGTGCGTAATTCAAATGAACTGGTTTGAAGAATGAATTTGATTAGTTGCTACAGCGATACAAATCGCTGTATGTGCCTGAGGCTGAGAACAGTTGTGTAATGCGTCGCTACAGATATGTAAAAGTTGACTTGATCAGTAAACTTTCAAAGTTGCCCAACATTAATTACTCTGTCGATACTGAGACTTGCGGTAGTCGGTAACGAGAGGTATCATTTCTGACGAGGGCAAACGTCAATTCCGAAGAACGTACCCAGGAACAGTTATTTGGATTACGTTCACACAAGGGGCGGAAATAAAGTTCAGCACTGAAGGGACAACAGCTGCAGACTTGAATTTCCCCGATCGAAACAAATAACCCATTTATTATACGACCGCTTACACAACCGGCAAGAAACTTGACTAGCGACGGAAATGCCAGTTCTATAACCCAAAGAGCGTCGTGCCAACTCGTGGAAATTTATATGTGCGGCTCGCGCGAATGAAACGCTAAATTTTGTTTTCTTGGCCTCTCCAAGCCAACGCATCTACATAACTGAATATTTATGTACTTACACCTGACTAAAAGAAGAGGTAATTCTCGGGCGTACGCGGTAGAGCGGATGACGTGACTGTGTACATAGGGTAAACCAAACTAAAAACATGTTTTGTTAACCGACGACTAACCATCGATTTTTTGTTTTTTTTGTGCTCAGGTATGGCGAGAAACAGAGGAAAGGCGAGTCGGAGCTCAGCGGGATTCAGCTCCTCTCAGCCACCGCCTACCACTTGAAAAAGCCCTATCAGCAGCTTCTCATACCGATAACCGTATGGATCGGGATGGAGCAAGCTTTCATCGGAGCGGATTTTACTCAAGTGAGCTCTTAATTTGTAAGAAGAAAAAAAAAAACTCTCTTTCAGAAATCTCCGTTAGAAAGTTACCTCCGTTAGACGGCGGTATTTCGGGGATTTTACTTTGTATCAAATTGCAACATGGGTTTCTCTTTTAAAAGTTTTTTATTCGCGGTCGTTGCGCAACGTGAAGAACAAGTTTTTTGCCTTTTCGGATCGAGATGTGCCCTCTAAACTTGAGTTATTGCCCACTTCACTCATCGATTCCGGATATTGAGAAATTCTCGATGGAGAAACACATTCGAACAAACTGCAGTGTGTTAGTTTCGTTACATCTGACAATGAGCCAACTTACTCCAACGAAACTGGAGGCTGAGAAGATATTTACTTCCTGATGGTCGCTACGTAGTTCCCCCACACTCCAAACGCCAACGATCTTGGAGATTTCCGCACGGCAACTATTCCAAACTGCGCAGTAAGCCTGAACTGCGAACTGTGCATGTAACCAGTGCATGGAAGATTATCTAATTCGAGGCCACGTAACCCACTGCATGCCCTCCTCCGGGAACTTCAAAGCGATATTGGCCGCATCATGCTGTGCACCGACAGGGTGACCCGTGTGAACAAACAGCAGAAACGATTCGTCGTTGACGGCCTAAAATCGCCCGGAAAAGTCGAGTCGCTCCGCGCGATGGTCGATTTAGGTGGAACGATCGCGCATAACACAACTATCCTCAGCCTCAAGTGATTTCTAGCAACGGATCCGATCTATTTCTCGCTCAGTTCATATAAACTCGTAAAAGCGTAACTGGTAGAGCTCGAAGTTCCGGAATTTATTGAATTGGCGGTGCGTATACAAGTATGCTACGACCTTCAAACCAACGTTGAGCGAAGAGACCGTTAACACTTATTTTGGTGTGTGGAGAGGGGAGTTTCTGTGGTGGCTCGTATATTCTATGAGGGCTTAGTAACACGTCACACCGTATCGCAGATCATTTTTACTTTCCTTGGTTCTACGAAGTAGAAAGGACAGTTATATAATCGGCTGAAAAAAAAATTTTGAGTTTTCTTCAGATCTTTACGTTTCAGACCCTCCCGAGTCCGAAAAACACTATTTGGGAAAATGGTCTGTATGCATGTGTGTCTGTGAACGATTTTTAGAGAAAACCACCGTACCAAATCAGCTCAAACTTGATATCTCGTCCGCAAGTCACCATGGGACGCCAAAACAAGGGTTTGAACAAAATCCATCGAAAGTTAACTATAGTTATCATAGTGATCAAAACACCAAATATTTTTTTTTCTCAAAAACGGCTATAACGATTTTGATTAAATTTTTTATATTGATAGCTCTCAATATGGCAAGTATACCATAAAATTCCCATTTGTGGGAAAATGACGAGAGCAGCACAATAAATTACCAAAACGTTCGACAAAATCGATTTTAGCGCAGTTTTTAGAGAAAACCACCGTACCAAATCAGCTGAAACTTGATGTCTAGCCTACAGGTTACCATGGGACGCAAAAATTAGGCTATGGGCAGAATCCACCGAAAGTTAACTATAGTTATCATAGTGATCAAAACACCAAATTGTTTTTCTCAAAAACGGCTCTAACGATTTTGATTAAATTTTTTATACTGATAGCTCTCAATAAGACAATCACACCATAAAATTCCCATTTGTGGGAAAATGACTAAAGCAGCACAATAAATTACCAAAATTTTCGACGAAAAGCGTTTTTCGCGCAGTTTTTTTTCCTATAAACTCCGCTGGAATTTTCGTTGAATGTTGAAAAAAATTGGTATTGTATTCCAATCCAATACCTAAAGGGTGAGTGTTTAAAAACGCTCATGAGATACATGGGGGTTACTCCAGAATTTCCTGAATTTCAACTACTGTCATTTCGCTTACTACCAGTTCTAAAGGTGTTTACCCAATAACACTGCAAAAGTAATTACTATCCTTCTTCAAAAAATTTGTGTTTACAGCCTGATTAATTATCTGTGTACCAATTGCTCAATAATGGTCCCGCAATCAGTACGAGCAGCACAATAAATTCCGGAACTGTAAGCGCTACCGCTTCCTGCTGCCGTAAAGCGTTGTTTGACGAAGTTCAAATTAACTGAGTGATAAATGAATTGATTAAATAGAAGCCATGTACAAAGTGAATTGTTGTAAAGCTAAGGAAAATTGTGTGTTCCAACGCACCAGATATTTCCAAACGGTGTTCTCGGACTCAGAAGCTTTTGAAACGTGATATTCAGGCAGCTACGCCACTAATACAATCTATTATGTTCAATGGCATCTAAAAGTGCTCAATTTTATTTCGTTTTGATGTAAGTGACGTTATCACAGCCCCATCGCCAGCTCCACGCGCCATTTTATTTTGTTGGCCTCATCCCAACCATCGTCGTCTCACTACGTGCCTCACTTTCCTCACTGTGTGCGGTGAAAAACCTACCTAACACGCATTCAGCATTCTCGTTGGGTCGCAGTGCCTCTTATAGTCGCTGAAAAACAACCTCTACCACCGTCATACCTGGAAGATTCATATTTGGACCACTATACAGCTGGAGGTCAATTGTACAACAAAATTTAAGTGTCACGATTCGAAAGCTTGTTACAAGTACCAGAGTAATTTCTACCTTTTTCTCGGACTTTTTCACACACAGTTTCCGATTTATGTTTGATAACGGAGCTCAACAATTCATTTAAAAAAATTGTTTTCTTCATGTTGAACTTCAGCGTGCAAAATCTGGCTTCGATAAACATTTCACTACGGGAAGATCGGAAGTTTGCTTTCAACCGATCACATAACATTCCTTCCTACTCCGTAGTGCTGAGGAAAGTGTAAAAACCCAATGTCACCAACATCGCCGGTTTACTTAGCGAGAAGTCACTGGTCGATAATCTTTGCTTTAAGGCATCGACAAAAATGTCTATTGAATTGTTATCATTTTGGACCATGTGAACCACGTTGAGTATTTTTTGTCCTCTGATCCGTGTACTGGATGTGTATTGTATGACTCCATTCGTAACTGCAGATTTGAGCCAACTCATTCCGTTGATGCGCATCGTTCCGGACTCCATAACTCTCGTTGTCTTCAGATTTTCTCTCATTGTTCCCCGACAAAACGTCAACCAGTAAATATCGCTTCTAAACGACGTTTTACTGATTCTTAGAAGTTGACGAGTCGCAAACGGTTCTACCGTTTTGACAAACAACGAAACTTATCGGTAATAACTAGGATTAGTTAAATGCGCAACCTCGTATTTTTTCAGGCACATGCCTTGACGTCAGTCCCGCCTCTCCCAATGGAACTTTCCCGTCTGCTAAAATACCGTTGGGCGTCTTAAGACTCCGAGCGAGTGACAGGCGTCTCTACCGAGAGATAACCGCCGTTCCCGAGGAACCCATCAGATAAACGAAAACGGAGGCGTCTGTCGAACAAAAAAAAAAAAAAAAGCTGTTTTGAGATTAAGAAAAAGAAAAACGTTTTGTTGAAGTACGAAACGGCCCGAAGGTTTGAGGAATTTCCCCAACTTTTTACGGTCGCGCGTCACTGCGGTGACGTTGTTTGAGCGAAGAACAGCTCACGTTTTGAATTGAGTCAAAACAGAAATTGCGACTAGAAGCTGCTGCTGCTGGTGAGCCTTCTACAAGCTTCATCTGCTTATTGGGGGCAGTATACTTCTTCCATAACCGTTCTTCTGTACTCTTAAGCAAATTGAATTGTGGCTATACTCACAAAAAGACTCGATAGTAGAACCTCTTCTCAGGTACGCACCTGGTAAGCTAACAGCTCGGCAGGGCCGCCTATTGGTGGGATGCGCCTCGCCAAAGGCAGTCAAGGCTGTCTATCAGACTCTCTAGGGGGCGAACGAGAGATCCTCAGTCTGGAGAGAGACATATGGATGGTGTGTGGCCTGCACACAGGTCACCGTCCGTCACTTGGTAAGTCAGAGGTACGGAATTGTAGATTCTGCGAGATGGAGCTAGAGTCAGCAGAGGATGTAATGTGTACGTGTGAGGGGCTGGCTGCATGAAATTGCGGGGATGGGCCTCAAGGCTGTCTCACGTTTTGTGCTAGGGTGACGGGGACGCCGCATCAGAGAACACCAGCTTCACAGCAGCTGGAGGTGGAACTGCGAGGACGTGAAGGGGCTCAGGTTCGCCCACACGACAAGCTCAGTGGCTGCAGTGAGCGTTTTCCCAGTGCCACCAAGGAACTAAAAAAACAAATTGCTCACCTCACATTTATTCAGCGGAGCAACTCGTATCCGTTATTGCTGCAAACATGCCGCCATTGCTATGATTCCAAAGCCCCGCAAGACTGCAGTCTCTTCAGCCTCTCTATTCATAAACTCTTCCGAAGATTTTCGAGCGTCTTAACCTCCCACCCAACCTACATAGTACTGAGCCCTTTTATCTAGCGAACAATGCGGATGCTGACAAAACGTATCTTGTTCCCTTCAACTCCTACAGTTAACATTGTGCATAAAGCAAGCCTTCGACGACGCGCGCAGGGCCCCTTTTTTCGACATAGTGCAAGTCTTCGACCGAGTTTGCCTGAAGAAAACCAGAGAGACCTCACAGAACTCACACCCTTCACAAATTACATAACCTTCTACGTGAATTTGATTATTATCCATTTGTGATCAATTGCCTCTCAGCTGTACCAGAGCTCTCAGGGCAATACGCCAATGACTTGGTTTATGCTGAGAGAGACCCAGACTATGTCGTCTCGCGCAGACAAGTCTCAGTCGATAAACTAGGCCAGTGGGGCTACGAATGGCGATTGAAAGTTAACCCCGCCAAAACACCTACACGCACAAGCGAAATTACACCAAACCATCAGCCTCACTACTACTAATAAAAATTAGTGTAAACTCCCTATTATAGCTTATGGCAACTCTGTTAATGAGTAAGCAGCAAAATATGATTTAAATATGAGGCACGTTGAGCATTGGTTTACCTAACATGTTCGTGGATTCGAATCTAACCGAAGAAAAGCGGTACTGTTGAATTATTACTGAATTAATGTAATAGTGTAATTAACTGTAATGTGTAATAGAAATAGTATTTTACAACAAAAACCCTTTTTGTCTGCAACGTACATAAAATATGCGTTGTAATCGAAAAAAAGAAACTTTATTGAAACAAATGAAATAATGAAAGATACGAAGTGGTTTCGCCGGAAATTCCCCTAGAGGACTGTTTGGTGCTGGCAGGGCCACTGGGTGGGGGTTAAGGCCACGGCATGTCCCCAGCACTCCTACAAATGTCACCTTGTAAAGCGTAGGTGCCGGTGGAACGCCTCTTGGCTATTCTGGCACTGGGGCCTGCTACCCATTCAGGTCCAGAGGCTGATTAAGTCGCAGCCAACGGGAATGGGTACCACGGGGGCTTCTGCTTGCAGTCAGTGGTGTGGAGCCTCATGTCAGGCTGTAACTCCGTTCAAAGAACGCCCAGAGGAACGTTTGTGGAGAACCAAAGGTTTGCTTTGTTGGCTCAGTTCGAGCGCTCAAGTATGTAAGCCTCACAGTTTAACCAGTGCAGAGCTGTGGTGTACAGATAACAGACGATTAACCAATTGTGAATTAACACGACCGAGTTGTGACTAGTTCTAAGTCTGGCACTGTCAAATATTTTCCATGTGCTCGTTAATCTTGAGCTAAAAATTCATTTTCGTCTTTTCACTTTTACAGGCCTATGTGTCTTGCGCCCTGGGCGTTTCTAATGTCGGCTACGTCATGATCTGTTTCGGGGTCGTCAACGCTATATGCTCACTAATTTTCGGAACTCTCATGAAATACGTCGGGAGGTTCCCCCTCATGGCTCTGGGTTGCATCGCGCACGCTTCGCTCGTCATCATTATGCTCTACTGGAGGCCTCATCCCGACTCGCCTCTTGTCTTCTTCATCATGTCCGGTCTCTGGGGTGTCGGCGACGCCGTTTGGCAGACGCAAGTCAACGGTAAGCGAGTTTTTTTGGCACGAACATCCACCTAATAACAATTGTAACACAATTTCACTTCTAACTTCAGCTGTTTGTTGAAGTGACGACCGCTCAACTTTTCAGAAAGACTGCATTCACGTTCGTATAGTTCGTCTGATGTCGGGTAGTAGGATAGCTGAATAAACGCCCTGTCACGTCTTGTGAGAAGCGGCTTCTGTTTGTGATAAACCACAACAAGGAAGCACTTTCTTTGCTGGGCATTAGGACTGTAAAATACTAAAAAGAGAAACCCATAGAAAGGAGAGTCAGCGTACGACTCAATAATAAATATTAGTATCCTAATGACTGCGTATTTCCAGCATATACATTGCCATAGGTAACAATACTCGACATAACAGAAAATGTAGTCAAGTAGTGCGATTGTGGATCACCAAGGCCTACAGGAACAGGCGCCCCAAGTGACCACTTGCCCGTTGACACTTGAGTGCTTGGTGGACAAGTGGAAGAGTGACAAAGAGGCTTCCTCCGCTCTGGGCTGAACTCTGAGTAGACCTTTCTACCGAACGAAAACTTGGCGTGTGAGTCTTTCCCCAAAATCCGTGAACGCCTTCGGAGTTCTTTACAGGACATGTCTACTGCACTTCTTTTCTCTCGAAGACTTCGGAGGAAACAAGAAACCACTCACGTACTGTTCCACTGTACATTTTACAACAGTGAACAACGGAAGAGCAGCCAAACCTTCCACCTCTGACTGCTACTAAGCACATTTTGTGCCACCAGTTTGTGACAAAAGTTATGAAAAAGAAACGTGGCCACAGTTGATCTGTCCCTTTGAACTTGCCTTGAAGTTAATAGTTAGATCAGGAGGGAATCAGATTAAAAAACCCTCTTAGATGTTACAGGATTCCCCAGGGTCCTTACTCAACGTGGTAACAACCACATCAGCAATGGCTCTCTACCAGGAGACTGGCTAAGTATCAACCTGCCGTACCTCTGTACCGCCTGACTACCATTAGAGGCTCCCCAGTGATCATAGTCTTGTGGTTATAGACGAAGATTCATAATCCGACGACAGTTGTATCGGAGCTCGTGATCACTGTAATTTTTGCATGAGTCAGCGGCTTCCCTAACATTTCAAAACCCCTCATAACGAATGGTGTTAGAAGTAGGATTTCCCGCTTGTGCTCACCATTTTTCTCTTTGCTGACGCCATGAAAGTTTCAGTGAAGAGAAAAATGGTCACGGGCCTAGTGGGATGTTAAACAAAAATGAGCGCCCTTTCCTTGTCGCCCCCTCGTTCCTCGAATCTATGATCGGATATTCCGGGGATTCGCTCACCTCTCCAAAATCAGTTCATTGAATTAGTCCGCTCCAGGAGCAGCGGGTAATGGTGGGGGTGGGAAGGGGGGGGATGCACCGCCTTACTCCCATTGGAGGCACCCCAGTGATCGTAGTCTTGTGGTTATAGACGAAGATTCATAATCCGACGAAAGTTGGGCGTTGTTTCGTAGCTCGGGATCGCTGTAATTTTTGCCTCAGTCAGCGGCTCTGTAACATTTCCAAACTACAAGTCTGGGTTCGGTGGATGCTGAACAAGTGGTTGAGCTCTATAAGCTAGTAAGATGCAAGTAATAATGCTCGTTAAATTATAAGGAACAACCACAGAAACTCCGCAATTCATACTAACGTCGTTGTGTTTCCCCTGTAACTTCAAAAATATGAATAGGAAAAATTCTATTAAAAACTCTGTTTAGAGTCCCATCATTTAACTATATTTCAATGAAGGTCGTGGGATACATAGCAAATATTAGCGTTATTATTTTTACACAGAACGTCGTTTAATTGATCTAGTCCGTGTCAACTGCGTTTCACAGTGTTTCTGTATACCAACCGTCGTATTCTCAGCCTCGTAAATATACCTGTCTGGGGGTTATTTTAACACTTACGAAGTATTTATTACAACTTTTTCCTACTAAAAGTAACTGGTTCTTCCGTCGCTGATTAAACCTTCCCATGGTAACCTGGACGCAACGAAATGAATTGTACAAATGTACTTCTCGTTGCATGAAGAGAGATTGGCTAAATAAACATTAACGACTTGTTACATTGCCTCACGAATCATATCGTAAAATTAGTAGTGGCAACCCGACTAATCCCGATACAGTGAGCGCGCCCAGTTCCTAAATGAAAAAACTGAGTGAACAAAAAGAGACGTCTGAGGCGCCTCGCAAATATAATTTGAGCGGCAGGTTTCGATTGAGACGTTAGACGACGCACATTCAAACTGTCGTTTAGACGCATTAAGCTGCCACGGTTCGACAGTTTCCTTCCTTCAAGTCCTTCGCGATTTGAACAATGGTAGTTGTATTTCTCACCCGAGGTCGTATTTCTCAAAATCCGCGTTTTTTCAGTTCTTATTAACCTTTTGGTCATCGCTCTCAATCTAAACTACGTGATTTTTTACAAAAGGCTCGCCGTTAGTGTCGTGAGAACGGTTAACGAGATTAATCTGAAGTTGGGAAACAATGGCGATCCGTGTTCACCGGTGGAAGCACGATTAGAATCCCAACACATTTCCTGAGAACTTCTCTTCCCACTTTTTGTGCGTCGCGTTGTTTTTTCCTCCCTTCGAATTGGTCGTACGTGAAAATGGCGGTGTAATTAACTTGAAGGTCCTTGACGGGCTTCTTAAGACGATTCGTTGAACCTCCGATTGTGCGAGGCGTTTACCTTACTTCCTTCTGTGTCAATTCATCGAGAGCTACAGTAGTCAATGTGTTAACACTGCTAAGTAAGTTGAAAAATAGTTGTTAGGGTGAGACATGGTTCTGGAGTTCCCCAAGGTTTTATTTGGGCCCGCTTCTTTTCGTTCATGGGACGGTTCCCGGCATTCTTCGACAGTCTGATGGGGTTTAAAATTCTCAACTCAACCTCAGTTCATTGCGACACTTCAGCCGTAGCACGTCGCATATGAAGGTATCCTAATCAAGGTAGCTCTAATAAACCCACAACGCATCGGTTTGTGCCTCGTTTTCCGATATTAAGGGGGCACTCAACGGTGTGTGGTGGTCTATGGTACTCACTAAGCGCCCTCTCACTCCCGCCGAACCTCTTTGACCTACTCTGTCGAAAGACAGAACTGCTGCGATGCGCCATGGGGGCCAAAGGGCGCAGCTTGAGGTCACCGCATGTTGCCCGCAGGGGCAGTGTATGTGGTCAACGATCTCGTGCCCTGCTTTTCCTCTTATGCAGTCTTCCGTCGTCAGAACTGGTGTCCTCTGAGTATTCCCCTACTAAACACCTTTGAACATGCTCAAGATTTCACGAATTTAGAATTTTTAACGTGTTGAGTATTTCCTGTCTATTAATTTCGGTTGTTATCCAGTCTTGCGTATTGAATTAGAAGAACATTTTTTCGGCTTTTTGATTCCAAGCCGCAGGACTCGAACAGATATTACCGCATGGTACTAAACGCCGCTCTTGTCACGTGATGACGAGGGGTCGACACATCAAAACCTATTTGCCCTTGATGGCGAGTTAGGACTTCAAGTTACCGGTTTTGTCATAGTTGAAGAAGCGATAACGCAGAAATGGGAAGTAGTGCACTACGCTCACATCAAGGAATGGGAACCCAAACCTAAGTGAAATATCTGGTGCGTTGAAACACACAACTTTCCATAGATAAACGCCAATTCAGTTGAGTACGTGGCTTTTCCTACTTAATCAATTTATCACTCAGTTCATTTGAACTTGGTCAAACAACGCTTTAGGGCAGCAGGAAGCGGTAGCGCTTACAGTTCCGGAATTTATAGTGCTGCTCGTACTCATTCCCGGACTATTATTAAACAATCAGTACACAGAGAATTATTGAGGCTGGAACATAGTAATCACTTTCGCCGAGCTATTAGGTAAACACTTTTAGAACTGGTAGTAAGTGAAACGGTCGTAGTTGAAATTTCTGGAGTGACCCCCATATATCTTATGAGCATTTTTAAACGCTCACCCTATAAGTATTGGATTGAACTACTACACCAATTTTTTGTAACGTTCTAGTAAGATTTCAGCGGAGTTTATAAGAAACAAATTGCGCTATAACCGATTTTCGTAGAAAAGTTTGATAATTTATTGTGCTGCTCTCGTCAGTTTCCCACAAAGGGGAATTTTATGGTGTGATTGCCTTATTAAGAGCCATCAACATAAAAAATTATTTCGAAATCGTTTGAGCCGTTTTTGAGAAAAAAAATATTTGGTGTTTTGATCACTATGATAACTATAAGTAACTTTCGGCGGATTTTGCTCATACCCTTATTTTGGCGTCCCATGGTAACCTGCCCTGCGGGCTAGATATCAAGTTTGAGCTGATTTTGTGGGGTCGTTTTCTCTAAAAATCGTTCAAAGACGCACATACCATTTTCCCGAATATTGTTTTTTGAACTCAGTAGGGTCTGAAACATGAAGATCTGTAGAAAAAAATTTTTTTCAGTCGATTTCATCAACCTTTCTTTCTACTTTGTAGAGCCATCGAAAGTAAAAAGAGTTTTAAGGAACTTTTTGAGTTTTGGTGACCTAACCATCGAAATGGTTCTACGAAACTCTACTTTCTTAAAATAGATTATTTTCTAATAAATTCGTGTTGGAGTGAAGGTCAGACAATACGCCAATGTGCAAGAAGGCTGCTCCAAATAAAAACCGTGACAATAATAATTTGGGGAGGCTGTTGATTACAATATTGTTGTAAGGAAGTGTACAGAATGTGCTGTGCTCAGTATTTAACTTCAGTTCAGTTCTACGAAAGAAAGTTGTGCGATGCTGCGCAAATCAAAGCCAAGCCGAAGACTATTCTGCGCAGTACGTTGGGCCATCGGGGCGTGGGTTTCCAGAACCAAAAAGTCAAGGTTGAAACGTTTTTGCCAACCGCAGACGATGGTTGCTTTCTTTGTTCCCAAGCCCGTTCATAAAGAAGAAAAATCTTGAAGAGGGATTTACTTCAGAGGCACCAGGATGTTTGTCGCTGGACCTAATGGGGATCAAGGGCGTGGCCTCAGTCGGGTACCTGGTATGCGAAATCCCCTTCTCCCAAGCCCCTTCTCGACTCCTACGTCTTTGCTTCTATTGCGTCAGTTCGATTCTTAAGAGCAAGAAAGCTCAGTAACTTCGAAGTAACTTTTACTTTGGGCTTAACGCGTCGTCTAAACGCGTCCTTGACTTTCCTTCGGGTCGTCCGGTTTCAGCTTTTGTCCCAAATCTTCACGTCTTCGTGCCCCCTCAGGGCTCGGCTGGTCGTCACGACCTCGTATCAGGTGTTGGTTCGGCCGAGAAAGGATTCTGAACTCTACTGTCACGGCCGCGTCCCTTCATCTGGACCCTCACAGTTGGCTGACCTCTCTTACGAGGGGAGCTCCCGTTTCGCAAAACGTGTGAAGTATCCTCAATGTATTCTTATTCCCTTTCACTAAGTCGACCTTCCGTTCGGTGTGTGTGTGTGTGTGTGAGAGAGAGAGAGACTTTGACGATGACTATTGCCTGTAACGTTGGTGCGAATTGAGTTGTTGTCTGGTCGAAGGATGGTTTGAATGATTGCTAACACCATAAGTCCATTTGGGAAATACGAGGGACCGTTCGTTTATGGTTGAGTTATGTGGTTCGTAGTTACTGGTTTGGAGGAGGGCGAATTCCCCAAGGCTGAAAATACCGACTGGAGGCCTTTGGGATTGCAGAAATTCCTTAAGAAGTCTAGTGATGTCGTCCAACTTCCAAAAATACCCACCCTCAAAAGTAGCAATTACACCTTCACATATTGCCCACCCACATACCACTTACTATTTAGACAGTTACAGTTACAATTCTGCATTTGGAGATGTCTGGGAGAGCACCAACTTGGTGGCCCCGACCTCCTTCAAACCCCAAGTTGAACAACGAAATTTGGGATGCGAAAACTATCCTCGAGCGACTCCACAACCCCCACTATGTTTGCAGAGCGAGCGCATTTTCAGACCTTGCCTTTCGTACGAGTTGGATTGCTCCGTTCTACCTGCCTTGCCGTGCGGAGGCAGCCACCTGCCATGGATCTAACCCATAATGCACCTCTCCTCCTCCCAGTGCAAAGCAGTTTGGACCCACTGCCCTCCCTGAGGTTCAGTAGTTTTCAATCGGCAACTTAAAATCATGTGACAGAGGGTTGCTATTCATTAATTGGTGGCCCTTCCCATGCAAACTCAAGTGGTCGGGTTGGGCATTCTTCCCGGGTTGACGACAAGGTATACTGTGGAAGAACTTTATGACCAAAGATTGGTCTTACTGTGTGTTCTCCAACATCTGTGAACGTCTTAGAAGAAAATGGGTTGAGCCAGACCACTGGACGAGCCAGTTCCTTACGAGACCACTTCTTTTCTCTCAAAGACTCTCCATCATGCACGCAGTGCGCCTCCAGATACCCCACTCAATTGTAGATTCTTCAACGGTGAGCGACGGTTGTTAGGAGGGCAGCAGGAACTTAGCAACATTGACTGCTACCGTTTTGCCAACTGCAAGAAACGTGGTCACAGTTGATCTGTCCTTTTGAAACTTGCTTCCCAAATAAAGGGTCGGCTTTTTGCCATGAGAATTAGGCCACCATTTGCGACAAGCTACTGAGGAATGAACCCTTTTAAACCTGCCTGCCACGTTCTACTCATGACTGCATCAGCATATATACGATACAACCACAAACCGCATTACAGACGCCTGAATACGAAATAACTCGTAAACCCAATAGACTCCTGGGGATTCTTTAAACTCGACAAAGAGCAATAATCCCCAAATAGGTGTCTTGAGCAAGGCCTGAGTAAACAGCCCTTGGGTTAAGCGTATGCAGGATGGTGGGAGAGGCAGAGGCAGTCCACCCTTTTCACCATTTTTTCTCTTAGAAGGTAGGGCAGCTTTTCTTTTTTCTTCCTCAAAGGTAACATTTTACTGCTGCTAGGGCGCACTGGTCGTTGCTGGTGCTGTCAGCGTGGAGGCGGGATTCCTGGCTCCTGTTTGTTGTCTGGGGCTCCTGGTTTCCATGTTTTCAGGTGACAGCGCTGTTCACCCACGCTAGGCAAATTCAGTGAACCTACGTATGGCCACATTTGAGGCCAAGAGGCTAGCCCACTGCGTTCTTTCCGGGAGGCGTGCCCGTTCATGCCCGCTTTGGTACAAGTTACAGTCGTAGCCAACGTGGGCTGCATCTTCCACAGCTCCAGCACTGCAGGGGCAGGTATCAGATTGGCGTACTCTTCAAATAAGAGTAACCTCACGTTGAATGCGCCTTGGCCTGACAACAACTGGATTACCAGGAAAATCGGGTGCTATCAGCGGTGTCGTAGGCACTCCTGGATGACAGGCACAAGTATGTGCAAGTGAGCCGTGCTTGGTGTGTCATATTCCATCTGCCAATGATCGACTGTCCACTGCCGAGTGGATGATTGACAAGTGGAGAGTAAAACGGGAGCTTCCCCCGCTTTGGGCTGAACTCCGTGCGGATCTCACCACAGAACAGAAACTTGCCGCCATCGATGAATGGGCTCTAGAGAAATGGCAAGCGAGATGGGAATCCTCGTCAAAGGGACGTGATACGTATGAGTTCTTCCCCAACATCCGTGAACGTCTTTCTAGAAAATGGGTTGAGCCAGACCACTGGGCGAGCCAGTTCCTCACGGGACATGGTGACTTCAATGCGCGGCTCCACTTCTTCTCTCTGAAAGACTCTCCATTATGCACGTCTTGTGCCTCCAGTGCGGAGGAAACAAGAAACCATGTGCTGCTCCACTGTAGTTTCTACAACAGTGAGCGACGGTTGATGAGAGGGCAAACGAACTTAGCAGCTTTGACTGCTACAAAGGAAGCCTATAACCATTTTGCAAAGTTCGCAAAGAAGGTAATGGCTAAGAAACGTGGTTATAGTTGATCAGTCCTTTTGAAACTTGCCACCCAAGTAAACAGTAAGATCAGGTAGGGAACCAGATTAAGAACTGCTCCCAGATGGTACGGGATTCCTCAGGTGGTCACCTCCGCGCGGTAACACACGGGCAACAGCTCTCTACGGTGAGACTGGCTAACGACCACATACCTGCCGTACCTCCACAGGTCTGAGTTCGGTGGATGCTGCAGGGGCCGGCCTCTTGCATATTAGCGAAACCGCAACTTCTATGACTGATATAACCCTCGTCGAGGGTTGAGGTACAGTCATGAAATAAAGAAACAGATCTGTCTCCACAGTTTCCACCTGGTTCAGTGCTAGGAGTTCATGCTGAAGTTCGCCATGGTAGGATTCCAGGGTATCCTTTTTTATGTGGAACCTGGGTATCTCCAGGTCCAGAAGAAAGTTGAGGGGTGGGGTTCCAGCCAGCACCTGTAGGGCTAGACGGGACGTGGTCCTGCAGGCTGGAAGGTTCGCTGCTGCATAGAGTACAATTGGCTAGAACACCGCAATGTAGTACCTCATGAGGCTCCCCACATGAGTCTGGCCAACGACCTCACATGTCCCACGAGTTCCGATACTTGGATTGGCATACTTTTGGTCCAAAGTCCAAAACCACTGGTGACCACCAATATTCTTCTTGCAAAAATTAAGGGTTCAGAGAACCTCGCGGCTCCCATTCGGTCTAAGTCATGAAACAAACGATCACCTTCGCGCCGTGCACGCAAAATAAATCATATTCATAGCGTTTGCCCGACTTCCTGAAACCCATCACCCTCACGATCGGTTCCTTCAAGTTTTTAATGAATTTAACGCGCTCCAACAACTCGCCTGAGCAAACGATCTGGTTATTTTGCGGGAAGTGGGTCAGTGCATCCGCCTGCCGAGCCGATGTTATTACCGTATCACTTTTCCAGTCCCGCGAGTTGGCGAGTAGTTGATCATTCGTTTATAATGATACATTTTAAAACGCTCTCGAGGATTTAGTGTTTCAATTACAAATTTCCAATCCTTTTGAACGCAAGTAAATCTTTTTTAGGTTAATAATGCCGATTATTGCAAGTTTTCGAGGTGTCTAGCCGGAACGAATATTAATTGAAGGAAAGGGAGTTGATGAAGCTATTTCAGGTCAATCCGAAACCCCTCGAACCCTGGGACGTTGGCAGGGCGTGCTCCGGCGCGTCTGGGTTATGCCAAGGATAACAATTGGCCAACTGCCCACACATCCTAAAAAGGTGTGAAGCCATTTTTTGAGAAAAAGATCATCGGTCCATCATCTCCGTTCCTCACACGGCTGACCAGTTTTACGGGCTTACTACTCACGTTGAAACTATAATTTGACAAGTAGACCGCCTCAAGTTCCAGAATAGGTCGCAGAAATTACAAAATGGCAAAATAAGTCAATTTGAACGTAAAGTATGCTGAAAAGTAGTTCCACGTGCTAAGCCCCTCTGAGCTATTTTCCATGGATCATCACTGGATCAGCTATCCGTGCACAGTCTTCAACTCAACTTTTTATTAAACACGTCTAACGCAACACACCAGCATCCTCCTGAACGTTTTACGTTCAGTTTGCCGGATCCTGGTAGAACTTGTTGTATTTAGGAACTGGTGGCGCTCGAGGTTTCGGAATTTATTGAGTAGCCCCTACTTGTGCCAAGACGATTATTGAGTTATCAACCTACAGGTGATCTATGAGACAGCCAATACGATTTTTTTTGAAAAGGTTTATGTTCAATGTGTTATTAGAGGGTTAAAACTTTGAGAAATGCTTTGGTACGGCAAAGGTCTGAATTCTGGAATTTCTTGGGCCGCTGGTAATTGTCTTTTTGGCAACAAACTAACGCTTTATTTTATTTAAAAATACATTATAGTAGAGCATAAATTTTGGAAATATAAAATAATAAGACGTGGAACGTGAATGAGGTACCTATTTACTGATAGATCTCAAATGCTTTTGTTTGTAGTGGTGGCATTAACGATTTTCTTTTTCAAATCTGTGGGACTTTTGAGTCGATGTTTTGATATTGTGGTGGGTTTGTGGCTAATTGTTGTGGGGTGGTAAATTGAGTAGATACAATTGAGGCTTTTCAGCATAGTGACGTCATCATGCTGTGCCTCCATTCGCCTAAGGTTTAGATGAGGGAAGGCACAATTCATTGAGGCGGTTCCCTCCAGGGAAGATGACGTTGTGTTCCCTCCCGTGCAAGGTGGGTGAGGGGATGCACAGTTCATTCGCCCGTGTATCTCGCACTGATTTGGAAGAGAGTGGAGGCAGTGGACTCGTGGCTCACCCATACAGCCCCCTCCCTGGTATAAGTAACAATTTTGCAACCCCCTTGGTGTGACATCACAGGCTCGCGCCTGCATTTAAGTGGCTTCGTAGCACAAAAACTGTTAGGGGTCAATCTGTTAAAGATATTGTACCGGAGCTAAGTGAACTCAGTTTATACCGCGCTGGCAAAACAGCTAGTCGATGCAAGAGGCCTTCAGTATCCTGCTACGTCATACAAATTCAAGATTTCGAAGAGAGGGAAGAAAATGAAATTGAAGGTGATATCGTAAGTAGAGCGAAGGACGAAGAGGACGCGATATACTATTGCTGCTAACAAATGTGCACAGCATGATGACGTCACTGTGCTGTAAAGCCTCAATTGTTTCTACTAAATTATCTCCGAATGTCGTCTTTGATTGGAAGAATATTCAGGTCAGAGTGTAAGATGGAATTTCGAACGAAGCAAGGAGCACCAGTGATCAGGAGGATTCTGTTTTGAATACTTGGGAGTCACGGCTGCTGGAATTCATTTCTTATATAAGATGAATGTCGCGATACATATTAAGAAGGCCCACATTTCAAAGCGTATATGCGCAACTCTTTGTACATATTTTTATCAATGCAGTGGTTAAAGTTCAACAAGTCTCTTTCGTTGAATATGTTGCGTAAATCTTGGTCGTTTTGGATATCGATAATTTCTAACTGCATTGACTCTGGCGCATTTTCAACTGAAATCGTGAAAGGATTGGCTGAATATGTCCAACGGAGGTTTCACTTTTTTAAAGTCCGAAAATCTTTCTGAAAAGATTGAATCAAAATATCTAGCTTTTCTACATAACTGAAATTAATCGCAGTTTTGTTGAATTTTTCGGCCATTTTCTTATAATTCGGAAAATGATTGTAATTTCCAGAATTCAGTTGCGATCTGAAAAGAGTCAACTTGCATTGAACGGATGATACGTGAGCGTAAAGCTGGGATATCAGTTGATTTTTGCCTTGAATCCGTGTGTTCAAGACATTCAAATGATTTGTAATGTCAACTAAAAAAGCCTAATCACACAACCAACCAGGATTTTTAAGTTCCGGGACATCCCTTTGCTTTTCTGCCAGAAATATTTCAATTTCTTCTATTAAATTTAGAAATCGTTCCAGTGTCAATCCACGACTTAGCCACCTTACTTCTGTATAAAACAGCAAATCTCCATATTCGCTTTCGATGTCATCAAGGAATTGTTTGAATTGCCTGTGATTGAGTCCTCGTGATTTTATGAAATTTACAGTCGAAACTACCACTTTCATGACATTTAGAAATTCAATTTTTTTTAGAACAGAGGGCTTCTTGGTGTATAATGCAGTGAAACTGCATGAAATCTTCAGCGTTTATGGTTTTTTCTTGCAGATACTTTTTTAGCAAAGTTTGTTTGACCTTTCAATGAACACATTCCTAATAACTCTTCTACGACTTGAAAATCTTGAGTAACACCTCGTATGAATATGAGTAGTTGAGCTGTGGAACTAATATCAGTGGATTCGTCGAGTGCCAATGAAAAAAATTCAATAATCTGAGTTGTTTCAGTTAATTGTTCCGCAATATTACCTGACAAAGACATAATTCGTCTTTGGATTGTCATACGATTCAGTTGAATTTTCTCAAACTTTTTTGCTGCTTCTGGACACATTTTCTTAGCGGCAATTTCAATGCATTCTTTTACAAAATCCCCATCATTGAAGGGGCGACTTCGCTTTGCTATCATTAAACAAACGACTTTGTTATGCAAGCTACAAAAAAGTGTTTCTCAGTCCATATTTCTTGAAACTGCCGATTTTCATCTTTAGCCCTGCGTTTTTTACTAGGTTCTGGCTTGTCCATGTTGCGTTCTAATCCTGTCTAGGGTTAACACTGCACCTAAAAACAATTACAGTACCTACTTAAATTACCCATCCTTTTTTGAATTACCAAAAATAGTTTATTAAATAGGTAGGGAAACATTTATTGATAACAGAGTTTTACTTACGATTTCACAACACAATTATACACGGCACTTGACGGGTTAACACTGCAACAGGAAATATACGTTGAATTTGGATCAAAATATATGACACCGGCTAGTCGCATTAAAATCTACACTTTCAAAAACAATTACAGTACCGACTTAAATTACCCATGGCGCGGTATTTGAAGGGTTTTCATAAGTTTTAAGGACACCTTTACTTTTGGAACATGTTTTTTGGTTTTATTCTGGAATGGAATTTAATATTTTTCGAATGTACGAGAGTATTATTTTGCTGTCGGCGGGCCACCAGTATTTCACCCGCGGGCCACCAGTATTTCACCCGCGGGCCACGGTCTGTGCATCCCTGCCCTAAGCCCTCACAGGGGTACAACGGTCAGTTGTGTACCCCTCTTCTTTGGTTTCAATCGAGTCTGTCAGTCTGTTCTCCAGCTCTCAACAGTTTCTCCTTAGAGTAACATTCAGGTGAAAAGTACGTTTTTATTTTTAGTTGCGCTCGTTATTTCTTCTAAGTGCAATCATTATCGTTTCCACGCAAGTCGTTTGGAGGTGACCAAAATATACTGAAAATTAGGTTTTTTTGGAACCCATTGCGTATCTTTTACTGACTTTATGTCCGTTCTCCGCTTATATGTGAAGGATGAAATAGCTCTGTGGAGTAAGATAGTTATTTATTACCTTTCAGGTTGAACTATTTAGATCGAACTAACAGGGTGCCTTCAACTTGTCAATACCTAAATGTATACCTTTCGTCGGCTATTAAGCTAGAGGATTACAGTTCCTTTCGTCTCATTCGGTGCCATATCATCCATAAATCCAGAGGCCGTAAATATGGACGACCAGGACAATAGAGGTGCCTGAGCCGAGGATTCACTGTTGCCTTCTTGTTTTTTGGTTGGTACTGCGGCGAACAGTCATACCGGTTTTTGCCGAAGGTCAAGAGGGCGGGCCTTCCATTGGGGCTTAATGGGAATCGAAGTGTGGGTGTTCGAGGAGCAACATACTCTCTCGAGACGCTCTTCGGGTTCAGACCTATTTAACGATTCATCCCGTGTATTGCGCGCACCGCATGCGCACGATCGTAGCTTTTGCAAATAGGAGGAAAGAACAAAAAAAAACAAAAAAAAAACGACCACCTGAATCTCACGACCTTCCGCGTGACTGGCGCCGCAACTTGGAGGAAGATACACGTTCATTAGTGAATTCGCAATCAAAAAAGATTACTCAATCCAAAAGTGGTGGTGGTAGGGGAGGGGAGTTAATGTGTTCATGGAATCGCTTTGCGCTTCGAAATACGGCACAAGAGCTCGAATCGCGGTCTTTGCTTCGCTTCACCTTTCTCCCTCGTGATAAATGATCTCGATGCAGCAGGAAGTTTGCTAACGTCTCTCCATATTTACGTAGGTTTTGCAGGTCGGCATTTTCTACGAGCCTTTATGGGAGTGGATTGCGGATCGTAAAGGTCGAACGTACTTTCATTTCGTACAACCGCGTAGGCAATATCCAGCACGTCGTATGGAACCGGTAAACTATAATGGAATTACGTAAAGGCGTTTATAACAAACAAATGAGTTGCGATGGCGTTAACTCCTCAATGCACTTATCTGACTTATCTCCTGGGGGACCTCACTGCACTCACCTGGCATGCAGGTTTTAGTTGTGAAGTTAACACGCCACAGGAAATTAGGAGAACATTCGAACACCACCTTTTCTTTCGCTGATCGATCGAAATTATACTCCAAAACTCACTTTTCGAATTAAAATTAAAGCGAATGAAACAATTCGGACAAAAAAAAACTTACTGACAGGTATCAATTAGGTCAGTTTTATTTGAGGACTGTACCTAAACGCTTGACGAGGGAAACGCAAGACACGCAGAATGGAGAGTCTTTGAGAGAAAAGAAGTGGAACCGCCCATTGAAGTTACCATGTCCGGTGAGGAACTGGCTCGTCCTGTGGTCAACCCATTTTCTTGGAATACGTTCACGGATGTTAGGGAAGAACTCATACGTATCACGTCCCTTTGGTGAGGATTTCCGCACAGAGTTCAGCCTAAAGCGGGGGAAGCTCCCGTTTCACTCTCCACTTGTCAACCATGCACTCAACGGCCAAGTCAACTGGTAACTGACCAGTGATCACATGGAATGCTTCTGTTGATACAGTCTTGTAGGCCTTGGTGATCCACAGAAGTGCAGCTCTCTGGGATTGGGCCAATACTCTCTACTGTTAGTTTGCTACCCTAGACAACGGGGCAGTAGCCAATCATGGCTAGATATATGGCTTTATACATGAGGATAGTGTCGTGCTAACACGCACCCTAGGTGGCCTTAGTAATTGCTCGCAGCGAGGCAAACCTTGCAATGGTAGTGTGACTTTAAGGGACTGGAGGTGTTGGTTGAAGCCCCACCTCTCGCCTATATTCACTCCTAAATACTTGACGTGCTTTTCAAGAAGGAGCCAAAGCCAAAGCGTATTGAGGGTTGATTCACCGGCAGCCCCACTCAGCACCTGGCCTTACTCCGAGCCAAATGCTCTGACATTACCACTCAGGTCAGGTCCTTGTGTGGACCCACGTGGGGGTCCTCCCCGCATGCCCACTGCCTGTACTACACAGTGTCCTTCCTACCCATGACACTGTATGCTGCAGCTGTCTGGTGGGTCGCTCCCTCAGAACGAGATTGGCAGCGGGCCCGCACACTGCAGAGGGCAAGTTACCGGCCTACCGTACAACGAACCATCTGGCCTTGCAGGTGCTCGAGGGCTCTCTTCTTCGACCTCGCCCTCGACTTGGCGTGTTGTATTGGATGACTACCGGGGTGGCCTTGAATCGTTGGTACCAGCCCTCCACCAATCGTCGCCTGGGGCTGGCATTTGAGGCAGCCCTCGATATATGGCAGGCGCGATGGGATGCCGGCCCCACGGCACGTCATCTTCACGCCCTAATCCCTGCAGTCCGTGACCACCTAGGAATGGGGGGGGGGGTGGCACCCTTCCTTCCCTGCGGTCGAGCTACTCTCTGGACACGGAGCCTTCAACCGGCGTATATTATTCTCTAGGCGCCGCATGTTCGACGTCTGCCCATGTGGGAGTGGGGTCAGTAAGGACGCAGAACACGTCCTTTTTCCCTACCTCCTTTATGAAGACGTAAGTGTCAGAACGTGCATCCCTCCTGCAGATAGCGCTGGCATGCTCCTTGCCACTGCATCGGCCAGACGCACATTCTCGTTATTAGCCCAAGCGTGGGCGGCAAGGCAGACACTGCTGGAGACATGGTCTCCCCCCACTATTGCCCTCCCCACATCGCTTCACCACTAAGGGCGCCACGCTCAGTCCCACTACACTCTTCTGTGCTGGGATTTGTAGCAGCGTAGTGCCCAACAGACCAGGGTAGAGGAAATAACCTCTAACCTTCCACTTGCTCCAACCAACCGGTAGACCACACTAGGCCTGACTCGTTTCCCCATCAGGTTGATTATTCACTTTTCCTTTCAAGAAGATTAGCTCGGTTTTTTCCTTAGCCACCTTAATCTTGACACGCTCGCGCCATTGACAGGTGTGCATCAAGCGATGCGTAGGGAACCGGAGACGCACAACCATCCACATCCTTCACTCTTTACGAGTTCATTTCGTTGCTCAACGCGTCCTCCGTAAATATTAACACATTTCTGCGGCTTGAAATTTAGAGGCAATGACCTGAAAAGTGTGTAGCCGTGGGCTTATTGTGAAGCTAAATCCTCTGAGGACTTTCAGCCAGTTAAGTCGAGACTCGTACCACAGCGCTGACATTATTAATAAAAGTTTTGTCTACTTCTTCCTCCCAGTCGGCCTCATTTCTGCATGTTCCATGGGGTATGCAGTGATTTTGACTGTTTTGTTGACTGGTTATCAGTGAAACTCTTTGATACTGACGTCCGCTGACTGGAGCTCCGCGCTAATCTTTTGCAGTAGCAGTAGTTTGGAATAGGTGTTCGCAATACACGCTCTCAACTAATCAAAGTTACTCCGAATCATTTTGACACTCTCGCGCTCACCTTGAACGTTTCCAACGCTCTAATGCCTAATTTAATCGCGTTACTTTGCAAAAATAAGGAAGAACTCGATAATGTTGACGATTTTTCAAAACATCACCTGTTACCCCTATATTATTTTTTAGTTGTAACATTCTGAATCGTCGTGACAACCTACAAAATAAGCCGCTAATGAATACAGTTGAAAATCTCGCTTTCTCAAACGTTCGACTTCTGTCTTCTCAACTGTTTTGAATATTTGAAGAGCACAATTTTCTGCACGCGAAACCTTCGTTCTTATCCGCAATTGCTCGTTCAAAACTTGAAGACGAATTTGCACATTTCGTTTCTTTTTCTCTCTCGGAGGGGTTGAAAGAAATCCCGTTAAAACTCCAGTTCGAGAGAAACCAGTTTTTTTTTCTTTAAGAAAAAGTGTTCAAGTTGCGCTAATTAGCCGACTTCTCGGAATATTATGTTGTTTTCTGTCCGAGTGTTCCAATCTGACGAGACTGTGAATAGTTCAAGTGTGAATGGAAGAAATCGGAGAGGGAGTTTTCAAAGTTTATTTTTGTTTTGAGGATCTTTCGACGGCTTCTGAACGGCTTGTCGGTAACTTTACACCTACGACTTGTCTCTGGCAGTCCCAATTTGACGGCCGTGCTCAGTGGCCATCTGTGATTCGCTCCCAATACTCACCTTTTCAGGGGAATTTCTGACAGGTGGTGCCCCATCATGAAGGACGTGTCACAGTTCAA
Organism: Pachypeltis micranthus; assembly: GCA_020466155.1. Classification (NCBI taxonomy): domain Eukaryota; kingdom Metazoa; phylum Arthropoda; class Insecta; order Hemiptera; family Miridae; genus Pachypeltis; species Pachypeltis micranthus. The sequence continues at coordinate 12,145,903 of CM035774.1, read as the reverse complement.
ACAACGCGGATGGATTTGTCATTCGAATGCCAGTCGAATTGTTACGAGTATTTATTAGGTCTTCTCGAATTTTTTCTATTTTTTATTTGTTTATTTCCGTACAGATTTACATCAGGACAAAACATAAATGTACCTTTAAAACTGTACCAAAGGAAAAAAAAGAAAAATTTTACCTGCTTTTGCTTAATAGACGTATTGTTACGGGGGAGATTAATATTGAAGCGATATCGCACTAAGAGAGTTGGGGAGTTAGTACGATATCAAGGTGAATGCGATTCGAACACAGAGTTTTATTCGTGAATTACATTTGTAGATGTTTTACCACCACGAACTGGGAACTGGGTGGGAGCGAATACAAGCGTGGGCGACACGGCGACGAGGGAACCGAGTCGGTTACAACTGATGGCAGCGAAGTCTCGAACGAAGTGGGGTATTAGAGGTGCCCTGTCAGCATAAATGCCCCAGACGAGCCTCCGCTGAATCAAAGGGTTTGGTTTCCCTGGACTCAGGGACAGACACGCGGGAAGATGTCAATGTTGATGCATTATTGGATGTGTAGTGAGATGAAGGTTTCCGCTGACTAGTAGGTTTATGCTGCTGTGATGCTAGATAAGCATTGACCTTTCTATGTAGATGTGCGTGAGATGCTGGTAGATCAGAAGCTCGTTTTCATCTTTCCTGCTTTCCTCGAAGCAGCTGTCGTCGATTGAACACAAAGCTGTGTTCAACTGTTCGTCAAGAACTGACAACGTTCGAACATAATGACGGGCGAGAGAGGAGGTCACAGCAGAAAGGCAGAAAAGTTGAAGGGGGATCAAAAATTCCCATCGCATTAGAAGAACCTTCAAGTTGCAATATTACGGGGGAGATTATTATTGAAAGCGATATCGCACTATCGCTGTTTTATTCGTGAATTACATTCAGGGAAGTTTTACTACCACAAAACGGGAACTGGGTGGGAGGGAATTTCGAGCACGGGCGACACAGGGACGAGGGAACTGGCTCGGTTACAACTGACGGCAGCGAAGTCTTGAGCAAATCGAGGCATTTGATGTGCCCAGTCAGCATGAATGCCCCGGACGAGCCTCCGCTGAATCAAAGGGTTTGGTTCGTTCCGTTACAATATAATTCTTCTATGGGCCCTTGCCTGTGGCGGAGAATGAGTGGCAATATCGTTGATTACTTATTAATTTGCTGTCACTGTGATGTAATAATAATCTCCGACTAAAAATCCTTAAGTAATTTCACTATAGTATCAGAGAATACTACGTTTTGGGCCATAGTGATTCTGAGCTTAGGAATAGTCAGGAAACCTTCTCGCGAGAACTCGTTACTCTTCCAATGCAAACTAAAGTACAACGATTTAGTATTGGGCAGGAGAACGGAACAAATATGGGGTTTACTGACAATGAGAGCGCGGTCAAGCTGTTTAGGGAGCAACTTGTACTCGTCAAAACCTCAATGAACTAGACGCGTGTTGTGGAGAGTCGGTATTTAATAACTTCCAGGGAACCTTGGAAACGATGTCCTCGAGGGGCTCTTCATGAAGCTCATGCACAACCATTCCTCCTCCTTTCGGTGACGAAACGACCAAAAACCGCCTTCAATTACATCACAACGAAATGGGGGCATTAGTCGTGACTGGATATTCTGCCCAAAGAGGAGAATTGTCCTGCGTCTTTGAGACTTCTTTGGATCCTGCGACGACCGGGAAAATCAGATCCAAGCAAAACAGGCCTTGTGCCGTGGGATTCAGTCAATCAGGAGCATTGTCGGCCACTTAGTGCCACACCCTTTCGATCCGACGTCCCTAATCCCGCAAGTAGTGAAGTTTTGTTACGGAAAGCTCTGTAACGTTGTCATGAGGATAAGCAAAATTTCTTCCCAAGCCCCACAGTCAGCTGAGCGAGGGGAACTAATTACACGTTTGAAGAAACCTGACGCTAAGGACCTGTTTTTTTTCCTGTCCTTTACCATCCTCCCCTTCGTCGTCATCTCGTTCTTTTTTCTTCCTTCTCTTTTAATATCGAGACTGCCGAGGAAACTGGACGAATCTACTCCAAGTTCTACGGGAACTGGCGACTGGCTTTCTTGTTTTAATAAGTAACCGTTTGGCCGCTCCTTCTGCCTTCATTCAAAGAGAATACGTACAAAACCGGATTCATTGAATCGCGTATTATATTATTTCTCGAGTCACAATGAGGCCGCGAGTCTTGAGAGTAAATGGGAGAGTGACCTACAAAAATCGGCTCTTCTAGGGGGGTGTTCTCAGTTGAACGCAAGTCAGAGTTGTGTTTGGACGCGGATTCTGCTTATTGATATTTGAAATGAGTGCACTCACAGACAGTTTAGTGTTAGCGAGAGGGTTCTTCGGTATTGCACGGTTGGACAAAGAGTGGGGAATTCGTTCAAGCGGATGCCGATGCGGGAATATGAAGTTTTGAGACTGTTGTGGGCGCACTGTCTTGTTCCCTAAACAGCGTTACTCATGGAGCTTCACCGCTACAGCAGAGTGAGGCCATGGAACCAAGGTAGCAGCTTCAGAAGGAAAAAAGGACCAACCTAACAGGTTTAATTGTGGAGGGACAGGAGGCAAATGAGTTCAGGCAGCATCATCCACCTCAGTGCACATGCTCGAGAACTAACAGCAAAAACACCACAAGCTCAAGCGCACATACGCCATGGTTTAGCCACACGCTCCTCCGCATCTTTCACCCCTTCTTCTCTCAAACTAGAGGAAGACTTTGGAGATTCCAGGACAATCTGATTAGGTGTGAGACTCTAAACTCTAACTCTGACGATTGCTCATTCCGCACCTCTCACGTTGGCCCCACAAGGCAGGAAATTCTCTGCTTTTTGCTTTCCTTAACTCTGCTGGTAGAAAGAAAAGTAACATTATGCACTGAATATCGATTATTTGAGGTTTCTTCAGTTTTTTACCCCAAAACCCCGTGAGCCCCAAAAACGCCGTTTGGGCAAAATGGTCGGTGTGTCTGTGAACGCAATTGCGAGAGAACGGTTGAACGAATTCGACTTTTGATGTTTAGCCTGCAGACCACTATGGAATGCTGAAATAGTTTAAACTAATCGTAATCATAGTGCCCAAAACGCCAAATGTTTTTTTTTTTTGATCGGCTCTACAATTCCGGACTGTTTTTATTTATTGCTTCAAACTATTCATTGCTCACTGAAGTCTACTATAGGAGTGACTTTGACAAGTTGAGTTTCCGCCTCGTGAGACTCATCAAGTTCCGCTCGAAACAACCAAGGAAGACCTTGAAGTCAACTAAGAAGTCTTTGAAAGGAGCACCTTCCGAAACCGTTGTCAATTCAATTACCCCGTGTTCACATTAATTACTGACACCTTCGCTTTGTTGACAGTCGCTAAAGACCGTTTCACAATTGAGCATTTGTACATTGGCGTGTGAGGAGCGAGAGCTTCGCCCAATCGCGTCCAGCGATTTAATGGCATCAAGCGTCGTCTTCCTTGTTTTCTCGAGTGTTTTTGAGGAGTTCGAGAGCTGGGCTTTCAAGTTAACAAATAGCTGTGAGTGGTCGTGCACGATAATACGTGTTTGGGCACTTGGAGCTTTGAGGCGCCGAAGAGCACAGTGCGAAATTGAACAGTGTCTATTAAGGAAGACGTCGGACTCCTCAATGTTTTATTTCATCCCCTAGAAAGCGTTCACGTTCCTAATCTACACGTTAACTACTTTCCCATTCAGGTTTCTTCTTTCGAATTCATTCAAGGTATAATAAATTGTGAAGAGGGCGTTAGACTGTACTTTTCTTACGCAACCATCACATCTCAACGCGCCTCACTCTTTGGCAGCTGGGTCTTGCCATGAACTGTGCGCGTTAGAGCAGGTTTGTTACGAATATCATGCAGGTTGCAGCCCTGACACTAGCTTACCGTCCACATATGACCGTATAGAATATGACCCTGGGGAATCCGGCCACTTCGGGCCTTAATCCGGTTTCCCACTTGCCACTATTTACTGAGGAGGCATGTGACAAGGCACGTTGTGCACGCTATTTAGAGAAAACGACTCAACCGAATCCTGTCGAAGTGGATAATTAGCCTACAGACTACTATGAAGCGCAAAAATGAAGGTACGAACCAAATCGGCTCAGACTACAGTCATCATGGTGATCTTACGGCAAACGTTTTCTCTCAAAGACGACTCTAATGATTTTATGTCAATTTTTGCGTGGGCAGTTCTACAACTACACGACATTAATGCGAATAAAATTCTCAACTGTGGGAAAATTACAAGAGGAGCACAATAAATTATCAATTATCTCGAGATTAATTGGTTTATCGCAGTTTTTTCTTCATAAGCCTCGCGCCTGTAGTATTGTAGGCACCTCTAGTGATCGTAGTCTAGTGGTCAAGACGAAGATTCATATTCTGACCTAAGTCGGGCATTGGATCAGAGCTCGGGATTGCTGTAATTTTGGCCTGAGTTAGGGGCTCTCCTAACATTTCCAAAACCCCTCGTTACACTATCAATCTCAGAACTAGTGTGGTAGTCCAATTAACTACCTACACAATGGAAGATTATTAAAGTTCATTAGATGACTAGGAAGACGGATTAGTGAAGGGTGGCCTAGTAGGTGGAGGAGTCTACAGGCCACGGATCCAGGCAGCGATACCACTTGGCTACAGTTTTCTCTCTTCACTGTGGCGCCTGAAGTACGAAAAGAATATACATTTTGACAGCCAGGCTTCCTATACCGTCATAGTATGGGAATGCCTGACTGGCCTGAAGACTTTGGCAAAGGGAAACACATTAACAGTGTGTGGGGTAACACAGACCGAAATAGAAGGGAATGAGGGGGCAGACAAACAGACGAGAGAAGGATCTGGGCTTCGCCCTTCGGGACCCGAGCCCTTCTTAGGGGCCACCAAGAGGCACTTGAATAAGGAGAAGTGCAGGGCTGCCTATTGGTGGTGCCTGACCAAAGGCAGTCAAGGCTGTTTACCAAACCCTCCAGGGAGCGAACAAGGGAGATCCTCAGTCTGGAGAAAGGAAGTATACGAATAGTTTATGACCTATGTACAGGTGGATACCGGTGTATCCAACAAGGCTCCACCACGCCAAGATTGCTAAGTGAGAGGTACAGAGGTGCAGATTCTGTGAGGCAGAGTGTGAGTCGTCAGAGCACGTACAGCGAGCGTGTGAATAGGCTGCGGAGTGCCTCAGAGTGCTTGAGGTTCCTCAGATGCGGCCAGAGGAGGTTGCGGGGATGGACCTCTAGGCCGGCTTGCGTTCTATGCGAGACTGGTGGGGAGCATATTCGGAACGCCTCATTAGAAAACACCAGCCCCTCAGGATGCCCGAACATCTTGTCCACTCAAATCACATGAGCGCAATACGTTGGCAGCAGGATGAGTTGGCCTATGTAATAGCCACACCTCGTAAAACTGCTAGTTTCAACAACTCAGCATCCACGGCGACTGGAGAATGCAGTAACTTGCCCAACTGCGTCGCAGACTCCAACAGTCAAGTTTCTTTTTCCAGGCGAGTTCTGTCAAATTTAGACGCATCAGGCTATAAATTAGGTTCGATGTAGACCACGTTTCGGGTTCTTTTCCTTCTCACTCTCGATGCCCTACTCTTCTCGCTTGAATAGTAAGCCACCCGTAGATGCCTCCGAAATTATCTCTGTGCTATCAGCTTATATGAAGAGACCCGTTACTGGAGGAGGAGACTTGTGAGTCCATTTGACCTTTTCAAGAGCCCTAGCGGGAACGTGCGGTATTCGTTTGGGAGCGGCTGGTTGATCTGTTGGCACGCTGGGAACCTACGCGCTGTCTTACGAGAGATTTACCGCTTGCATTTTTCCTAGAATGCATTAAAATCGGTTTCTCGAGTGATACTGACGTTTGTTTTTTAGACGAATGTGAATAGCGCAATGATTATCATCTCCATCAATTAACGCGCAGTGTTTAAAGCGAGCCCTGAAAGAGTTGTTGACTCACGTGAGGTTCTATTCGTTTAAAACAGCTACAGGTCAGGTCAGGTGTGTCTGACTGCACGCAGAACGCGATAAGTGGCTTTGAAATTAAACTAATTGGTCGCGCCAATAGTGCCACTTAATTTTATTGAATTTTCTCCCCTGCGCAGAGTTAACTGCTAAAATAGTGCTCAGTCAATTGCCAAAAGGTCGACCAATAATCTTCTTTCGAACACACGAGGTCAAAACCTTGCTCAGTAGCGTCCTTGAAACCTCGAGGTACACCGCATACATCCTGACGGCCAACAGCTGGGACATCTGGGCGTGCGACGCATCTCACCACTCCCCTCAGCTCCACGCTCATTCTACCTACTAATCCATCGTTCAACAACGCTCCATATGGAACTTCGTAGCACGTAAAAATTTATTGGGCTGTCGCGACTTTTGCCGCAACCTTCATTTAGAAACTAACGAATAGGGTAGCAAGTGGGAATGTCGACGCGATTTATTTGGGGATGTTCCTGATTACATTTCTGCAACTATGTACATTTTACTTATTTTTGTAATTCCACGCTGAAATGATATTATTTTTCATTGCCCCCTTATGTGACTACTTACCGACTAACTGTAGCAATATCAATTGCACAACCTGATAAACAAAAAAAAGTGGGACGTGCTGGGCATGCATTTAGGTTTAACCTGTTTTTGAAGTCCCTGAACACGAATTTGAGGTTAAAATACCGCGTCACAGTTGCCCTAACCTCATAAACCTGAAATCGCATAAGTCGGCCGAAAAAAAGGAATTAAATTACATTTCTCTCCGAGCAACTTACTGTATTGTACGTTTTTAGGGCAGCTCAGTTTAATTGCGGTTTCCGGTTGATGTAGTCGTGCCCCTAACATTAAAATGTCGCAAATATGGGCGTTTCGATGTGTGTATTATCTTATTCATTTTGGTTTGATATGGTTTCATTCATTCCTAAAACTTGCCAATCTAAAATATATCCGAAAAATGTAAAAATTGACTGGATTACTCTCATCTTCCTTTATTACTTTCCGCTACCCCAAAGGGAAAGGAATGTGTAGTAATCGTGTCAAAAAAAAACTGGGTTTTCTTCACATCTTTACAGTTTGAGACCTACTGAGTCTAAAAAACCTAATTTCGGCGCGTGGTCCGTGTGTGTGTGGCTGTAGTTCGAAAATAGTGCGAACGGAGATATAGGCCTATAAAGCAAAAATAGGTTTTTTACGCTTTTTGGCAAAACAGCTTCAGCGATGTTCACCAAACTCACAGGATGTTTTCAAATAGTTAGTACCTACATATTGTTCTCAATAAATGTTCCTCTGACAGTTCATTGAACAGAGATAAAAATCAAAATGTGTCGAAAATAACGTTTTTACGAACATTTCTGTAAATTCCAGGGTAACTTCTTCACCAGATGTGATAAATCCGAATGGAGTGTCTTTCAGTTACCCATACCCACATTTCGTTATCTATAATCATTTCTGTATATATATGTTGAACGGAGATATAAGCCAAGTTCACTCAGAAAAGGAGATTGGTCGAATATTAATTTATCGGTATTCCAATTTTCTTAAAAACGGCTCTAACGATTTCGATCAAACTTACGGAGTACTCTCAGCTAACTAGTACGTACATTTTGTTCTCCATAAATGTTTCTGTAGAAATTCGTTGAATGAAGATATGGCGCCCGCATATTTAGCTGGTGGTCCAACTTACGGGGGTGGCGGAAAGTTGTGTGTTGCTACGCACCGCTTGTTGTGATGACGCATCAAGCTCTTTTATTCTTACGTCACACGCATCCACTCGTAGGTAGGTTTCTACATTGTTTCAATGAAAACATCAGTTTATAAAAGTGCAACCCAGCGAGTAGTTAATAATCCCATATCTCCCCCTTTAAATTAGTCAAAATATGGTGTCAGAAGTCTAACTTCGCGTCAGATTCTTACTTAATTTTTTCTCGTTAAAAACCGAGATTTCATTCGAGTTAAAAAACGGAGGGTTTACTTCTTAAAAACCGAGAAAACGTACCGTTATCGGATCACGAAGTGTAGGCGAACCCATGGTCTGTGAAGAATTACAATTAGTGAAGAAAGTAGCAGTCGTAGAAACTCGAAGCATGAAATCCAAAGATTTTGGAAAATTTTAAGAATGCTTTCCAGGGTCTAGGAGCCTTTCCAGGTGCACTTTATGATTTGAAACTAATTGAAAATGCTAAACCTGTCACTCATGCACCCCGTCGTGTTGCAAAACATTTAAGAGATAGGCTAAAAAAGAAGTTAGATGAACTCGAGAAATAAGGTGTCATTAAAGCAGTAAAAGAACCATGTGAATAGTTAAACCCTTTGGTCATAGTTGAGAAGCCAAATGGTTCACTAAGAATTCGCTTAGACCCTAAATGTCTAAATGATCAATTAGTAAACGGAAAATATCAGATACCTACGCAGGATGAAATCTCTCTATCTCCCCCTTTAAATTAGTCAAAATATGGTGTCAGAAGTGGGATATATTTTGACTAATTTAAAGGGGGAGATATGGGATTATTAATTACTCGCTGGGTTGCACTTTTATAAACTGATGTTCTTATTGAAACAATGTAGAAACCTACCTACGAGTGGATGCGCGTGACGTAAGAATAAAAGAGCGTCATGCGTCATCACAACACCGCTCGTTTTTTGTACTCGTACTGTTATACCAAACGATATGAGAAAAATAAACAATGCATAATTGGTTGATTTCGCTCTTTTTTACTATTTTTTGAGGTTAGGGCAACTGTGACGGGGTATTTTAACCTCAAATTTGTGTTAGCGACCTGAAAAACAGGGTATACTTAGTGGCATGCCCAGCACGTTGCACTTTTTTTGTTGTTAGGATGTATAATTCGTTACACTTTATAAATTAGTTCGGGCCGTATAAAAATAGTTAATTAAATACTAAATAAAAACGTGTGACATATGCCACACTTCTCTTTTAAACGTTCAACCTTTCGAAGCGCCTTGAAATAAGTAGCTGCGGCTCGTTGATTTTCAACTTTTGGCTCACCTCATTCCCGCAAAGCGTTAAAAATATTGTTGATATTTATTTCCACCTTCGCGTTTTGCTCCGCAACGTCACTTGACTTCCTCAAACGGCGAAGCTCCGAGCTGGAGCGGTATTTCTCGTTTCTTGGAGGCGAACCACAGTCCTCCTTTCGCCTTCTCGCGCTTTGTGGCTTCTTGTTGACTTCCTTCTACCTTACAACTCGCTCCGACTCACAATTATATTGCCCTCAGTCGGTTCCCGTAGGTTCCTCTTCGACGATGGCTCGTAGTTTTCGGAGAATCCGTTCCGAAAAACGTTCAGGAGTCTGTCGAGTTGGCCCCTGGCTTCTGCTGCTATCTATTCCGTGGTGTCTATTCTAAGTTAACATCGCTGTACGTGACGGTCGAGTTATATTATTAATTTGTATTGAAAGTATCACGTTCGTTTGAAACCCGCGCTACACATCAGTATTGAATTTGGCGGAAACAACATACAGAAAAATAACTCACATTCCTTAATCTTCGTTAATAGTATAGTAATTCGACTCATTTTTGCCTTTCGAAAGTGTGGAATTGTATCAAATCGTTTCTAAAAATTGTTTGTAAAGCACCAGCTCAGAGCCCCATGCCACCGATTGAGAGAGAACGGCAGTATTCGACTCAAATTTGATACTTAGCGTGCAGACCTCAAAACACGGCGTGAGCCAAATCGGTTAAAAAGTATAGTAATAAGTATAGTAATCATAGTGATCAAAACACCAAATATTTTTTACTCTAAAACTGCTCCCACGATTTTGATTTAACTTGTTGTGCAGAGAGCTTTGAATAATGCGACATTGTCGTCAAATTCTCGTTAGTGGCAAAATGAAAAGAGAAGCACAATAAATTATCAATAATTTCAACAAAAAAATATATTTTCGCGCATTTTTTATACGTTCCGCTCATGTGACGTCAGCGGTAGTCCAATGGACATTCAATAAGATTGTTAGGAGCCGCCACAGATATTCCGGAGCCAAGCACTGCGATATCTCACACTTTTTACGAGATAGTTCCAAAGCAGTGAACCCTTTCGGAAAAATGAAGTCGACAATTCAATAAGCGTATTGGTTGTTGGAGAAGGTGTATAGCCGTTCAACCTTTACCGCTCTCCTACCGGCACTGCTACGAACGAAACAAGGGGTCTTTCCTTAGAGACCACGAATCCAACACATTCCCTTCAGAGCCAGTGACACTCTGCCTGATGGCGTTGTGTCGTTGATTGTGGGCAGAAACCTCCCGCAATGCCATTTAAGTTAGCTGCGGCCTGAGCTGCCTGAGGACCTGAGTGGTTGGCACGCCCTGGTGTAGGAGTTTCGAGAAGGTGTCCTACCTGCTCACGTAGACTCCGAGGATTGGGCTGGGCTCTGTTCTCCACGCAGGAAGGAGGGACAACAGGAGGTCGCTTGGGACATGAACTGCTATCCGCTCCAGACTTGTGTCCAGTGGGTAGGCGTTCACGCTCTGAAGCAACTCCAGCCGTCCCCTCAGAGTCTAGCGGGTGGGCAACTCAGGAGGTAGTTTGCAGGTGACAAGGGCAGATGGATTCGAAGAGATGAACGGGTTGAGAGACAAGAAACAAGAAAATTAGTTCTGGACAGTAGCTCCTTACAGTTCAATTAGCAATGCAGGCCAAAGCCTGTTGGACATTATTCGAAAGGGTGCCTAGCAATTCAGCCTTTACCCATTGCCTACCAACACTGCTACCAAATGTGTGAGCTTCTCTTCGAAACCACGACTCCCATGATTCCGACCACTCGGCTTCACAGCCAGCAGCACTGTGCTCGAAGGTGGCCCAGCGAAGCGACTTGTGGTACCATTTAAGTTAGCTGCAGTCTTACGACCTGAGTGGGTGGTACGCCACGGTGCAGTCATTGCCAAGAAGTTTTCTCCCTGCACAAAGACAGGAAAGGAGTCAGGTTGCTTTTGACCTGAGCTGGAATCCCTTCCTGCCATGTACGTGTGTCCAGTGGGTAGGCGTTCGTGCTGGGTAGCAACTTCAGCCGTTCCCTCGAAGCCCTGCTGAGACCCAGAATAGGATTTCCTCAAGGACGCAAATTCTCCGACCTACAGGACCTCGCCTGTGACATGAAAAGCGAGGTGAACAAGTTTCGGGCCATGCCTCCAATTGGCACATTGTGAGGTTGTTTCGACCATTAGAGGCGGAGTCAAGAGGGCATCCATTTTCTCTTCTCCCGGTTCTGGTTGTCCAAAGAAAGGAAGTTAGTAGTAGCTCTCGATATATGGTCCTTCGCCCGTCATGGCATTAGTAGAAGCAACTCAATAAATTCGAGAACCATAGTGGCCACCAGTTTCTATGTAGAACGTAGAGCAGCGTCCATATAAAGCTAAATCAGTTGCTAGTTGGAGGGAACTTCAAAGCTTGAACTCTGGTTAATATTTTTGGAAGTTGGAAACTTTCCGCCAGCAGGAGCCAACGCCTGTCACATAATTTTAAATCGTCGTTGATTCGAATTGACGCTACGGAATGAAACCAGCAGCCTTGATACAAGCATTTAACGTTTAAATATGGATCCTCTTCTTCTCATTATCATTTCATCGTTGAGCGGAACACATAAATGTTACGTGTACATATATATAAAATCGTTAAACAATTTTTTTTGAAAAATCCACACTGCAACTTTTTTTTAACACGTCGAGCGAGTGATTATTAATTATTCGTTCGTTTATTTACAGGTTTGTACGGAACGTTGTTCAGAAGGAACAAAGAAGCAGCTTTCAGTAACTACCGCCTCTGGGAGAGCGCTGGTTTCGTTGTCGCTTATGCCTACTCGACGCATCTCTGCGCACGCATGAAACTCTACGTCATGTTCGTCGTTCTCATGATCGGATTTATCGGCTACATCACCGTCGAAGTCCTTCATAAGAGGAAGAAGCTCCGCATGAAGAAACAAGCCGAAATGGCCGCCAAGGCTTCGGAACACAAAGCCGTCCAAACTCCTCCGCCTGTCGAAGAAACGGACGACGAAAAAGACGACATAGACGACGAAGTCGTCGTTACTCATCTGTGAAACCTCCCTTCCATTACTGTCTGTACCATTTAGGAAAAAACGTTTTTTCTAATTTTTTCGGGTGAAGCTCAAAAACAAAATCTCTTAAATTCTAAATAGTTTTACCAATGTTCGAAAGATCTCATTTGATCATGTAAAACAAACTATATTTCTTCAGAAGTGAGAAATAACGGAGACTCCATTTACATTCCTATACACTTTTTTTTTACGATCACTCAAACTGCATTAATTACCGACGAACAACCGACATTTCATTCATCAACACTAAATTTAACGTAATAAATATTAACTGCAAAGCTCTGAACAGGGTGATGGACGTGGTTCATCGTGAGGGGATACAAAAGTCTTCATCCGACTTCAATGTAACGCGACAATGTACCAAAGATACCCCCTATACCTAACTTGCCTGTGACACTACTATCGAATATCTTCTGTCTTCAGGATTAAGGTGTGGGTATTGAACCAACATGCTGGAGTGTAGCCACTTGCATATTTATGGCGATCTTTGTATTGGGCATTACAGTTACCTGTTGGCCAATGTACAGCTGGTTGGGTGTAAGATGGAAGCTGGTGGTCGATTATTGGCAGAACCACGTTGAAAAAGGATCGACAGAAATTGTATGTGCTGTCAATGACCAATAAGGATTTCTAAGACGTAGGAGTGTACTAGGCAACGCTAATGTAGCCATTCTGGTTTGTACGGGTTCAGTGACTCAGTTGGGTTTGAAACAGTGACGGAGGATATTCAGATCCACTTTAGAAACAACTGTTTATGAATCGGTCATCGATCAAACCACTAGGAAATGGGAAGAACTAGAGGGTAAACAAACACCTTGGAACACAAAGCCTGCCACAACCTTGCTGCTAAGCAGCTTGGTGGCATTAACCTTGGTTTCATCGGGGTGATCAAGGACTGAACACACAGCTGAATAGGTTACCTATTGGGTTTGATAGACTCCTGGCCACCACTAAAGAGCTTGACCCTTTTGACTTGGAGTCAACTACCCTACATTGCACAATAACTCAGCTTCAACACATACTGCTTCTTCCTCTGCTGTGTGGCACCAACCACAACCTACTTGTCAGCTAGAGTACAGTCATTTGGACGAAGGCTCCCCTAACCCCACCCCCTAACAGTAAAAAGTAGTCCAGACCACGTTTTAAAGAACTCTACCTCAAACTATTGGCTAATGCTATTCTCCCCTCTGAAAAGGCCAACACTGTAGAACTTTCTTCAACCTCTTAGCGCCCCTAGCGACCACCAAAAGAACAAACACGTTCCACTTCGCCATTTTCAACTGTGAACATTGAACTCGGAGGCAGACTTTTAAATCGCCCCGTTAAACATTCCCGAATTTCCTTCGTTAAAAACGTTCCCGGGACCAAACTTGATCGTTAAAAAAATTGTACATAAATACCTTCCTCATTCGCCTATTACAAAAGTGAGGAGTTTTTCTTTACGTTACAAAAAAAAGACTCATTTAGTTTTGAAGAGGTGCAATACTCACATTGTCTCCTGCCGATTCAGTATTTTTACGATTGTGAATGTATTTTATGTATCAACACCACGAGTGATATTTCGTTCACCAAAGTCCTCTATGGAAAAAAAAAATTCTACGCCAAGTGTCATGTACGTGTGTAGTATATGTAAGTCAACGGTGTTCGTAAACAGCGGCATTATTTTGAAAGTTGTTTGTTCTGCGTGTAATCGCCAACTGACCGCTAATTACATTCCATTTTGATAAGCGGAACAAAAAAAAGAGTGAAAAGTACTGTGACGAAGTGCCTTTGGTTCGGTGCCTATTTTGTATACGTACTGGCTTTTTGACTCGAACGCGTTGTGTACCGCACGAAGTACAATATTTATTTAAACTTTATTTATTCATTCAGCGGATTTTTATTTTATTTTATTCTCTTTGCAAAAACAAGTTTGTAATTCCCAAATCACCGTATTTTTGTAGAATTGTACCTTTTTGTTGATTGTTTTGTTTATTTTCGAAGCGGAATTAGGCGATCAATCGTCCAAAAACGAGCGGCTCCTCGGCCGTTTCAAAACGTGTTCCCTCGCATGTTGCAGGTTGTGTGTAAAAATTAACGAATGTGATCTTCAGGCTACAATGTATTTTCTAACGCGCGGTCGAAGGGAAAAGAAAGGAAAAGAGTGAGAGAAAATATTTGTAAATACGTAGTTGTTAAGTTTAATATTTATGTGATGTGGGCCTACCCCCCCCCCCTTGAAACATTGTGGTGCACGAAACGTTTTTGCGTGTGAATTGTTGCCCAAAGCGCGTACTTGGCTCGTTTTTTCGAATTAACATTTTGATCACGAGCAATGGAAGTATTGCAAGTATTTTTGGGGCGTTTGCAGAAGATATTTTGAATTTTCTGAATGACTCGACTGTTGAGGTATAACTGGTGGAGGGTTTGAAGGCTCTTAAGAGAACGAATGCTGGTGCGTGATCAGCGAAGAGATGTCTGTGGCAGCAAAATGAAGCGACAGGTCTGTTTCTTTATCAAAACGACGGTTCCTTATCACTGATAAAAGATTTATGTAAGACAAGATAGACGGTCCAGTGTCTGCACTTGTTCAACATTTAGGACTCCTTAAGAGCCATTTCTACTTGGAAAAAGTATTTAGTTGCTTGAGGAGCTTCAGGAAACAAGGATTAGCCTTGGAATCGTCGTTCAACTCTCTGAGCGCTTCATACTTGTTCTTGCTGCCACTGTAACTGTACCACTGAACTCCAGGTCCTCACAGCCCTCAGCATGCTCCTGCACCTGGGCTAGGGGTTGGGTTTACTATTTACAGCCCTGCAGATTTATACGTGTATCCTGGACACCCCAGCCATGATGCTCAATGTGAAGGCAAGACAGTTACAACCCATTCTGCGGAGGGTCCAGTGGGAAACTGCACCCCAGGCGCCATAGGTGTTGAACTGTTGCTTGTCAAAGCTTATGAAGCAGTGAACACCTTATTTAGAAGCAGATACTCTTAATGGAATTATAGTTAACCTCAGGTAATGACGTCGAAGGAGTAGTCATCAAGTCTGTTCCTTGTTGAGATGTTACTGGACTACACGCAGAAAGGTTGTCGTTAGGATTCAAAATATTCCTTCAACCCCCTGGACCTTGTTAGCTCTTTGTTTCTTTCGCCTGTGAACTGGAAACACTCTCAATCCACTGTTTGTGTGTGAGCTCAAGAAACTCACAAGGCCTAGACGTCCTATTGAGCCCTCTGATGGAATCCTCAAGTGATTAGAGATATTTTTGAAACTGCTCGATTCCAAGGTGTAAACATGCATGGTGGCTTTGGCTGACTCCTCATTTCGGACATCACCTGACGAAGCAAAGAGTATAATCAAAGTACAAACGCCTCAAGTTGTCATCCTGTGAGACAGTGTCGACCTTTAGATGTCAGATGAACTACTAGTATTCAGAGATTACGAGGTGGAGGCATATCCTATGGCATGACTGAGATGCTGTCATCACAATATTGATGTTATGCAGTTCTAACCGTCAATGTCGAGACTCAAAAACTTTCTAGCAGTCAAACCTTGAGAAATGCAATTCAGTTGTGAGAGGACAGGGAGCTATTGCTTGTTCGTGACTCATGTTTTCTTGCTCTTGAGTGAACCTACGCCTAATTTTGCGTTCCCCCGTTCAGAATGATGAGCCTCCTTACCAAGCTCGTGCAGCAGGAAAAAGACCTCCAAGTAAGACTTCACAACAACTGAAAGTCTCTGTTGACCCGCACAGCTAGACACAAACGCTTCATGCAGAAGCCATTGAAACACCTTCCTAGTTGAGAGCAGCCACCCAGCAGGGCTTCTATCCTTCATCTAACTCAATTTCAAACCTTCAAAGAATTGGTATTTCAGATTCCTCGAGCGACGCCCCTTTTTTTAGTACCTGGAACTACTTGCAAATACGAACACCCACGCGTTATCAATCCATTTCTCCACAGCACGATAATTATGACCAACCTTCTCCTTCAGAAGCGGAACGTTACGTCGCACAAATGTTGTGATTTAAAATCAGCGTTGTACCTTTAAGTTGCTCACTTAATATTTAAAAACAACTCACTGGTGCTGTCCATTTTCGTGTGAGTTACTGTCCTTTTACCCTTTCCCCTCTCCCTCACCCCACTCCACACAAAAACGCACCGTCAATCATCATCCCCTCTGAACAATTTATTTATTGGTTATTTTACTTCTCACCCGTACTTTAAACAAAAAAATGTCGCACTTCCAACTTGTTTATAGTGATGTTATGAGAACTAGGTTAATTTCTATTAGTTTAACGTCATTTTAGTTGTTACGCAATTTGTTTTGATCGCCGTGCTGTACATATAGTTATAAATAGCGAGCGAATTTAGAGCGCGACCATATAAATATATATACATATACTTTAATTGATTCCTCATTTCGTGATTTTAGATCTGCGTAATGCGGTTTGTACAGTGAAATTTTAAAATTCAAAATAGTCAGGATACACGTACTTATTTTCTTGGAGCGTGAGTTTTGTGTAAGATGTTTGTTTTGCGAAGCGGGAAAAGATATTTTTAAAAATGTAGCGAGAAAGAGGGAAAAAGAAGTTGTATTTTTAAGACAAACATCGTAGAAAGCCATATTGATGTAAAGTTAGTCGAAATAAACCCTTTGTAAAAAAAAGTCTAGTCTTGTAGCGTCTTACTTTCCTTCTCCTTGGTGGACTGTGTGGTGGGCAGTGGCGAGCCCTGTGTTGGTCCTGAAGGTGTGAAGTCTGTTTTGAGATCACGGCGAATCTAGCGATGGTTTTGATGAAACCTCTCTGTTGGGAATAGAATGGGCTGTGTCAGGATTGAATTTGGCCATAAACTGTATCTTGACTTCGGTGGATAAGAGCATACCTAAGACTTTGGACTGTATTTAGGAGGGTGGACAGGCTCAAAACCACAGTCCGCCTCGAGAGGGAGAACTAATGAAGAGGTGAAAAATGAAAACTGTCCTTCTAGGAGCAGCAGAATGGGATCTCTAATTTCGGGATGAGATGGCGCCTTTCAAGTTGGAAAGATCCAGGACGCGAAAATGCATTGGCTGGAGGAGAATGACTTATGACCAACGCAGTGAGAAAAAAACGTTAAAAAATAGGAGTTTTGATAGCGAGATAAGAAGGAAAGGAGTGGGAAAACCTTATCATATTTGACACCTCAGAAGCATTCTCAAGATCGAGATCAGGATCGAACAGAAGGTATTAGGAGGAAACCTCCAGTGCAGCCTCAAATGCGCCTATTGTGTGGCATCCATGAGCAGCCTCATGTCCTCTCAGTTTCACCACGAGGTTCCCCGATGGAAAGTTCCCACCGTTCTCTCACGAAACGAGAGACAGCCTTGAAGTCTACCCCTCCCACCTCATTCTTCTGTTGCATCAGTGGCACCCCAAGCTGACTCCAACGCCACTTCACAAAACTGCAACTCCATACACTTCACAGGGGCCATGGGTACATGCCCTACTGCTGCCATGGAAGTCCTTTTGAACATCTCACCTCTATATATACACATCCAGAGGACTTCTTACCTGGGGGCAGCAAGGCTTTTGCAGACAGGTAAAATTTCCACCAGGGCTAGGGCGAGCCTCCACAGAATAACCAGACAGTTTAAGATAGAAGAGGCAGCAGTCCTTGCTACTGACGTCATGCCAGAGCAGAAGAATTTTGGGCTGCCATTCAGCGTCAGCGTCCACTCACGGGAACGGTGGGAGAAGGCGACATTCCGGACCGAGGTGGGCGCGCTGCAGTGGTATACCGACGGTTCAGTTAAGGAAGGCCGAGCAGGACTGGGCATTGTAGGGCCTAACTACAGTCTTGCGAAGCTGCTGGGGGAGTACGCCACGATATTTCAAGCGGAAATCCTAGCTATAAAGATCTGCGCAGAAGAGATCCTGAACAAAGGACTCAAGGGCAAGCGGATCTACATTTTCTCAGACAGCCAGGCCGCCCTAAAGGCCATTGCAGCCTATAGTTTTAGGTCTAAGCTGGCATGGGAATGCCTCCATGCGCTCAAGCAGCTCGGCGCCCGTAACAGGCTCTCCCTCATTTGGGTGCCGGCTCACAGGGGGCATGAGGGCAATGAAAAGGCTGACCGCCTTGCGAAAAGGGGTACAGAAACCCTACCCATCGGGCCTGAGCCACACGTGGGTCTGACGAAAAGTCACCTAAACCGTCTGGTTGCTCGATGGGAGATACAGGAAAATGGCGCCCATTGGCATCGCCAGCCACAACTAAGACAGGCGAAAAGGCTTGTCACGCCTTCCTGTCAAAGGGCGAAGGCGATGCTGACACTCTCCAGACAAGATCTGAGAGTACTGATAAGCTTCCTCACCGGGCACTGCCCACTCAGATATCACCTCAACAAGATGGGTATCTCAGAGGCGGTGGAATGCAGACTCTGCGGCGAGGAGGATGAGACAGCACAGCATATCCTATGTGAATGCCCTGCTTTGGCAGCAAAACGCTTTGAATACTTCAGTCAGGGGGCCACTGAACCCCAACCCTGCGGTACTGGACTCTGCGGTGAAGGACATACTCGGCTTCCTAAAGGGGGCAGGTATGAACGACGCCTTCTACTAAGAAAGGGCCAGCGTCGCAATAGGCCCACATAAAAAGCGGCCGCAGTGACAAAGGGACTTGTCCCACACGCCCTCGGGTTAAAAAAAAAAAAAAAAAAAAAGTCTGACTTGCCATGAACTGAACTCCATGATCAGATATCTCCTTAGTGGATACTTCTTATCATCCATATATTTTCTCTCTCTAGGATGAGAAGCCTTCTTGATCGCTCCCTATGGAGTCCTCCAGAGCCCCCCAACTTCAGCCTGAGCTGGGTAGTCCTGCACTTTCCTCCCACATCCCAACCTTCTTATTCAACTGGCTGTAGAGGGTTCTTACATAGGGTTCAAGACCCACTGGGAGCAGTGCAGAACCGTCTCTTGCCAGTTTATCATCCTCTATATATTTCTACGATCTGGAGCCCAACCAATGTTGACGTGTGCGTCACATATGCCTCCACTGTGTGGTCACAGGGAAAACTCCAACAGCTGCAGCGACAGGCGTGTCTTGCTATTACGGGGGCAATGGGTACCTTCCCTACTGCTGCAATGGAAGTCCTATTGAACATCTCACCTCTTTATATACACATTCAGAGGGCTGCTAACCTGGGAGCGGTAAGGCTTTTGCAGACAGGAAATAACTCTATCAGGGTCAAGGCGAGCCTCCAAGGAATAACTAGACAGTTTAAACTAGAAGAGGCAGCAGTCCTTGCTACTGACTTAAGGCCAGAGCGAAAGAACTTTCAACTGCCATTCAGTGTTAGCGTCCACTCACGGGAACGATGGGAGAAGGAAACTTTCTGGACTGAGGTGGGCGCCCTGCAGTGGTATACCGACGGTTCAGTTATAAAAGGCAGATCTGGACTGGGCATTGTGGGGCCCAATTACAGTCTCGCTAAGCCGCTGGGAGAGTATGCTGCGGTATCTGCGCGGAAGAGATCCTGACTAAAACACTCAAGGGCAAGCAGATATACATATAACACACCACACCCCACACCCCACCACATATTCATGGACAGCCAGGCCGCCTTAAAGGCTATTACAGTAGTTTAGGTCCAAGCTGGCATGGAAATGCCTCCATGCGCTCAAGCAGCTCGACGCCCATAACAGGCTCATCTGGGTGCTGGCTCATATGGGGCGTGAGGGCGACGAAAAGGGGTACAGAGTCCCTACCCATCGGGCCTGAACCATACGTAGGTATGACGAAGAGTCACCTGAACTGTCTGCTTGCTCGATGGGAGACATAGGAAAACAGCGCCCATTGGCATCGCTAATTAAGACCAGCGAAAAGGCTCGTCACACCATCCTGTGAAAGGGCAAAGGCGATGCTGACACTCTCCAGAAGAGATCTGAGGGTCTTGATTAGCTTCCTCACCGGGCACTGCCCACTCAGATATCACCTCAACAAGATGGGCATCTCAGAGGCGGTGGAAAGCAGACTTTGCACCGAGGAGGATGAGACGACGGAGCACATTCCCTGCCTTGGCAGTCAAACGCTTCGAATATTTCGCTCAGGGGACTATTAAGCCCCACATCATAGCGAAATCTGCAGTGAAGGACACACTCGGCTTCGTAAGAGGGAAGGGTATGTACGACGCCTTCTACTAAGAAAGGGCCAGTGTCTCAATAAGCCCATATGAGGCTGCAGTGACAAAGGGACTTGTCCCGCATGCCCTCGGGAGAAAAAAGTTGACGTGTTCTCCTTTCCTCGCCAGGGTTTTCAGACCAGTCAGGAATTCCCAAACCAGCCCTGACGAAATGTTAGAAACCAGGGCCTTTAAGTGCAGCCTGACTGTCTGAGATAATAGAACTTGTACGATTTCATCCCTGTGCAGGAGGGGCTACATACACACCATCACTGCGAAGAGCTTCATCTGGAAAACTGTGTCTGTCCACCTCTCCCCGTGCAGTTGGTAAAGTAGCACTAGCCTCAGGTGTGAACCATCCTCTTCCCATCCTTAAGGGTGGTTTGAAGTTGTATTTCATCTACATTGAGTCACTGACTTGCGGGGGCCTGCACCAGACACTCCTCATCCAGATCAGATGATGTGGCGCCTCTTCTACTGCCCTTGAATAGGCCCAGTTTCTACATGCTTTTTTAATTAAATTTTCCTTGATGTTACGGGGAATTGTGTTAACGTACATGAGCCTCCTCATGTCCTCCCAGTTCCACCTCCAGCTCCTGTGAAGCTGGTGTTCTCTGAGGCGGTGTCCCCAATACATGCGACTATTCTCGCACAAAATGTAAGACGACCTTGAGGTCTATCCCTGCAACCTCCTTCGGTTGCAGCTGATGAGCCCCAAGCACTCTGAGGTGCACTGCAACCAGCTCTTCACACGTACGCAGTACATGCTTCCCTGGCTCCAGCTCCACCTAGCAGAATCTGCCATTTTGTACCCCTGACCTACCAGTCTAGGCCAGGCGATACCTTTATACCTTGATACCTGGGTCACACCACAGCTGTGTGGGTTGTCTGTATACCGACTGCTACAGCTCTGCAGAGTCTTTGAGAAAAAAGAAGCGAAGCCGCGCATTAAAGTCTCCACGTCCTGCAAGTAACTGGCCCGTCTAGTGATCTGGCTCAACCTCAACCATGGGGGTGTTGGGAAAAACGAATACTTGCCTCGTCTCTTTGGCAATGATTCCCATCTCGCTTGCCATTTATCTAATGTGCAGCGACCAACACACTTTTGAACAGCTAACATGACGAGAGGGGTGGACAAACTCCCTACCCGTGATGTACTGAGTAATTATAATTTCAAAAGCTAGCAATTCCTAAATGCGCACGAAACCTGAAGTAAATGAGTAAATACAATTGAACTATTAGCACAACTTCGGGAGTTCGGTGTGTGGACGCTTTTATCTTAGCTGTGGAATATGTTTACTGCCCGCGCCTTCAATCTACTGGTTATGTAACAGCGCATCAAAGTATGTGTGTATTTGCTTAAACTTGCAGGGTTAAATGTTTCATCTTGTCGTGGTTGGCAATGATGGGAAAGTCTTTGCTTCGGCAGGAAAGGATTGATGGGGTGGTATGCGGGTCCTATAAAGGTGGCCCCAATGGACTCAATGGGGGGTTCCCCAGGAGGTAAGAATGAAGAGAAGCTATTGAGCAATGTGGAATTTATGATGATAAAACAATCTCAGGAGGTGAATTCGCAGCTTCCAGCCCTGATTGCTTGTGAACCTATTTCTCCATCACGACAAAGAGAGAAGGCCAGCCCTGGGGAAGGGTGTAATAATTGATACAGGAGAGAACAAGAGAGCAAACATTGAGCCACTCCTCTACGGTACAGTACTTGCCCTTGCTGGGAACATGTTCTGTAGGGAAGACTGGTTAGAGAAAGCAGTGGCGTAGCAACTATAAGCAGTTGGGTCGAAAGGAGAACGCAAAGAGCACAGCTGACAGTAAGATATGAAGCTTGAACAGCTGTCAAGAGAGTTTATGCCTATTGCAACGTACAATATATTGTGAAGGCACAATTTTGGACGCGGCGAAAAAAGCGCGGGAAGCCGCGTCCCCACTGAGCGCCAGCCCCTCCAAGGGAAGGAGAAGCCGGGCCCTGCGGTTGAAGAGGCCGGCGGAGCCTCAGAAGGTTGCCGCCGTCGTCGCCCGTTGTCGCCTCGAACTACAAAGGAAAATCGGAAAAGGAGATTTAACTATCAAGAAATATTGTGCATAATTCGCATTATTATCTCGCTCCATTTTACTGAGCGAGAGCAAGGTGAGCCGCAAAAATCTTTATTTTGTATATTTTCTTTATAAATTTTCAATTTGTTTTTTTCATTAAGCCCATTTGTGCGGAAAGACGCCCTCCTTCACGGATCAGGCTCCCCCTTTGTTTCAAAATATCCCTGGTTGGTTGTCCGCCCCCTTCCCTGAGAAGTAGGAGTAAGCAATTAGTTCAAATTGGGAAGAAAAAGATCGGCCCCGAACATTACAATATATGATAACCTGAAGATGAAAGGCAGTGACAACCAGAAACACGCCTTTTTCACGTTCGAAGTAGTGCAGTACACCAATTGACGTTGTCGTCGACCGTATTTCTACAGGTGGACATTGTTGCGGCACATGACACGAAGGGTAGCAACGAAGACGACGCGAACGCGGTAGAAGGACGGCCGTGCGGGGAGCGGCCCTCTCGCTGCCGCCGAACGAGATAACGCCTTCAACCCAACGCTCGACGCCGCTCCCGAGCCATTCCGATCCGAGCTCCATGCGACGACCAAACCCGCTTTAGTTTCAAAACCCTTTTTTTTAAATTATTAACCTTTTCGACGTGAGTGACACCGAAGGTCCCTGCATCCCTCGTGTGCAACTCCCCATTCTCCACGAGAATTATTACCGCTGCTGGATCCCAGTATTCCAGCTCCTTCAAGACTTCCTTGGACTTCTTTCCGGTCAGATTTTTCCGATTTTCTAATTTGGCCCATACAGCGTTGAACCATCACTTGTACCAGTACTTTACAATTTTATTTGTCCCTAATACAAGAGCAGTTGAAACACATGTTGGACTGAGAAAGTCGGCGGTTACGCTCATTAACCCCTTTTCGCTGCGCCAACAGACATCACCCATTATGTCTGATTCATGGAAACTGACAGGTCTGTTTCCTTATTTGATCGCTGTTCTTAAACCCTCGACGAGGGTTATATCAGTCACGGAAGTTGCGGTTTCATTAATATGCAAGAGGCCGGCCTCTGCAGCATCCACCGAACTCAGACCTGTGGAGGTACGGCAGGTATTTGGTCGTTAGCCACACATGGAACCTGACAGTGTAGCTCATCGTTACAGTTCAAGGCTGAAATACAAAATCACAAGTCGCAATCTCAGTTTTTTTACAATCACACGAGTAATTTAATACCCCCCCCCCCCTTTCAATCATTGGAAAACAAGGGCAAAACCCCTAGGATGAAAGCATTTACCAATTTCGTTGTAAATTGGACTCAAGTAACACTACCCTGACCCAAATCAACTTTATGCAGTGACAGTGTTGAAGAGGCAAATCAAACTCACAACTAACTTGTTGATGACCTTACAATCTGAATAACTCCACAGGCGGAACTGCTGCTCAATCATCGTCGCATACGAGTCTAACGCCTTTTAATTAGTTCTTAGGCAAGTACACAGAACATCAATGCGCAAAACTATTGCCTAACTAAAAAATCAAGGGGTAGTCGGAAAATATTTGAGTGCGGGCGTCAAAGACAACTTGCATCCTTCAATTGGGTAAGTAGGCAATCTCAAACGGCAATTTCCAGATGAGAGACGTAATTTTCAGCGGAGGCCTTTTTTTCTTAAGCCAGGCTTTAAGGCGGCCTGGCTGTCGGAGAATATGTAGATCCACTTACCCTTGAGTTCTTTGGTCAGGATCGCTTCTGCGCAGATCTTTATAGCTAGGATTTCTGCTTGAAATGTCGTGGCGTACGCTCCCAATGGCTTAGCAAGACTGTGGTTAGGCCCTACAATGCCCAGCCCTGCTCTGCCTATCATAACGGAACCATCAGTATACCACTGCAGAGCGCCCACCCAAGTCCAGAACATCTCCTTCTCCCATCGTTGTCATGAGTGGACGCTAACACCGAATGGCAACCAAACGATCTTCACTCTGGTATGACGATAGTAGCAACGACTGCTGCCTCTTCTAGCTCGAACTGTCTAGTTATTCCTCGGAGGCTTGCTTTGGTCCTGGTGGGGATATTTCCTGTCTGCAAAAGCGTTACTGTGGAGGCACATTTCCCGCGACGTGGAAAAAGAAGCGCGGGAAGTTGGGAGACGTCCCAACCGAGCTACGGCCGCTTAGAAGAGTGGGAACTGCCGAGCCCGCCGAGCTTGATTAGGAGGAGCGACGTCGGACGGTGGCCACAGCTGACGAAACCGCAACGAAGTTTTTGAATTTTGTGAAGAAGTAACAATTTCCAGTGGGCATTCTGCTCCGAAATAACAAACGTTGTACACTGAATTTCTGTCTCGCTCAAAGCCTGAGCGAGAGCAAAGTAGGGTTCCGCCACATATTTTGTTAATTTGCCTTTTTTTCGGTTGTCATGCACCATTTCACCTGGATTTCTTTTTTATTTAACGAGTTTGAAGTCTCCTTATTGATTTATTTATTTTTTCAAAGTAATATTCCGTAGAATAAAACAAAATACTTTTCACCCGTTCTTTTTATGTCGAATCCGTCGAACTGCCTGTTTTTTTTTGCTGTTAGCCCCGCCCGAGTGAAAGGTCATAATTTTTTTTTTTGGACATTAGTCACATTAATTTAATTCAATTTATTGTGCATCAAAGGCAGAGATCTTCACATTATACGAAGAGGTGAGATGTTCAAGAGGATTCCATTGCAGCAGTAGGGCAGGTACACATTGCCGCTGTAATAGCAAGACACGCCTGTCGCTGCAGTTGTTGCAGTTTTCCCTGTACTGCCAGCTGGCCTGTACGTTCCATCACACGGTGGCGTGGGAGTTGCTGACGTGGGAGTAGCGGACGTGGGAGTTGCGGACACGGTTGGGTTGCGAGGGGTGGAAAGGGTTGCACGGAAAGAGAACCGTGTAGTTTGCGGACAGAAATTTCCCTTCACAATTCGTCCAGGCTTAGGACTGGCTGTTTTCTGAAACAGGCTTGTTTAAAAATTTGTGCCACACATTGAATTAGTGCGTGGTCAGTCAAAGCATGCCATTATGGAATGAAATAATTTGGCAGCATTCTTATTTTTTCTCTAGCTGTTGTACTTGGGCCAACGTTTTGATGTACGAGAAGAGGTCCTTCGTTTCGGCAAAATCTTGTGCAGCCTTCTCGATGTGTTCGTCTATTTGGACGTAGGTTTTTCTCCTTTTGGTTCCAGGTTCACCAAACTTAATAGACCGATATTTGAACCCGGCCTCGGATGCCTCAGTTTTCAGTTTGGACAAAAAAACAAAAACGTTTGGTTGTTTGCTGCCTACAATCGAATTAAGTTTTCGGTTCCAACCCTCGACAGCGTTGTTGGTGCGATGTCGCTGTCTAAAAACATTCCACAGGGCTGGCGGCTGATTCTCATTTTCCAACCACTGCTTCTCGAAATAATCCAAAAATTTTTTCATGTTTTCTGTGACGGGTGCTTCATTTAAAATCAGAAACCAACCTAGCTGTATGTAATCGGGCGGAAGAAGAGCTAAAGCAGCGCACATTCTACAAGCCAGTCGCGTTTTTTCATCGTCTTTGTAATCGACTACCATGCCGATATCCTGGATTTTTCGCCACAAACATTGATTAAAATGGTAGTTGCAGCCTGACACGTGTGCTTGAGGTAAAAGTTTGGAGACAGCATTTCTCGCGGCTACCTCAAAGTCACATTTTATAATTGATGGGTTCCACTTAGGTTAGGTGTTTGCGCTATAAGCTCGCCCATTTCTTCTCGGAAAATACGATTTACAGGAACGGATAGGTCTTCTCTCGCGCGTTTGCGACAAACATCTACTTTAACGATTACCTCCTGCTCAATCGCATCGATCCCGCTGCACGTGTGACTGGTCTGGCATAAAATTGTCAAGTTCGGTGTTGTCTTCAAGTTGCCGGGGCATTTAAGTTTTTTATCGTTCATGCACACCCACGACACAAACTTTTCATTTTTGCGGTGACAGCGATACTTGAAACCGTCGTACACAATCGCTTGTTTTCCGCGAGAAGTCGACACTATCTCCATTATCGAAAGACTGACCACCTGATACGCTGTTTACAGTTCGGTGATAATCGGTGCTCTTTGACTCGATCTCCATTATCAAAACACTCGCCGTCAGTGCTCCGTGAGCGTGTCCGCAAACCCCACGCTGCCGAGTTGCGGCCAAGGCTCGTCCGCAAATCCCACGGTTTTCTTGATCTACTCCTCGCAACCCGTAGTTCTATGTCCGCAACTCCCACGGAGCCCATCACACAGTGGAGGCATATGTGATGCAGGGTCTTATTATCCCCTTATAGAGCCACTCCATCATTTTTGGAGTTATGCCACGTGATTTACTGCACAGCCTCTTACGTGCCCACAGGGCTGTAGTTGCTTTGTGCAGCGCATACCTCACGAGTTCTACGTGAGCTGTTTATCCAGTATCACCCCGAGGTGTTTTACCTCTGGCCTTGCATGGTGGGTGGTACTATTTCTAGGTTTTATCGTTTGGTGAACGAAACCGTGGTGGTTTTGGCTGGATTAATAAAAAGTCCTTCCTTGTCACACCATCTTTGGATGATATCTACACCTCTTTGCATCCTTCCTGACACTGTGGAGGCAAATATTATTATTATTCTCTTGAACCGCCCTGAGAATCATCACATTCAACATTGACAAATACCAGTAAACGATACGAAGTATGACCTAACTACTGCGGAACGGCGAACATGACAAATTCCAGGCGTCTTTAGGCAATTGGCACGACGTGACCCGTTGAGCTGATGAGTGTTTGGCGTGAT
This sequence comes from Pachypeltis micranthus, assembly GCA_020466155.1. Lineage (NCBI taxonomy): Eukaryota > Metazoa > Arthropoda > Insecta > Hemiptera > Miridae > Pachypeltis > Pachypeltis micranthus. The sequence continues at coordinate 12,118,814 of CM035774.1, read as the reverse complement.
GCACTGGAGTTCCTTTAATTAGCAGACTTTGGCTCACCACAATTACTGTAATTTCACTGTTTCCCTGATACTCATTCCGTACAACCTAGCATCTAAAAATATCTTGAAAATAATTCCAAACACGGTGTACTCGTATTTGCGTTAAAATTGCTCAAATTGTGTTTTTGTTAATTTCTTTAAACCATTTTTTTGCCCACAACAACAAATGGCACAGCTAGGTACTAAATGCGAAAGAACGGTATTTTTAGTTCACGTTAAGCACGGCCCGGACGGCGGACGGACATTCCAAATTGCAGGATTGTCTTCTTTCCCTCTGCGAAGGCCTCTTCACCTCTCCCTTTCTGTCACCTTCAACTACTACTTTCCATCGAGTCGGCCATTTCCATGTTACCGGGCTGAAGTTAGCTACATATTCATAATCGAAAGTTTGACCGTTTGCCCAGCCGTCCTGATAACACAAACCATGTTTAGAATCTGGAAAGGAATACCTAGGTTTTTTTTCCGTTTTTCGAAATTTGGCCGAGTTCAAAATTGGTCGCCGAATAAACACTTCGGCCGTTTGCCCTGAATACGAAACATATTTAGTACAATACTTAGTTATCTAAGAGCACTCATGGCATTGGCTGTTGAAAATGACATGAAAGTTGAACAAATGGACGTTGAAACGGCCACATTTGAACTGTGATTTAGATGAGGATATTTTTGTGGAGATGCCAGAATATTTTCAAGAGACCCTGAGGTATCTAATTGCGACTGAAACGGGAGGAGTGCAAGAACTGGAGAAGATCATGATGAAGCTATCAACAAGTTGGCGGAGGTCGATTACATGTCAACCGATAGAATGCCTGCTGACACATTGACCAAAGCAACTCCCGTTGAGAAGCTCACAAGGTTTTCGCTGGCGCTGGGTCTACTCCTGAAGTCCACTTGAGAGGGCGTGTTGACGTAGCAAGTGTTACGGACACGAACGGATTAAGCCATGACCTGGATCCTACCAAGCAGAGCCATTCTTTTAAAAGCAGTGCCGATTCATCTTGGTAGGAGAAGACGAACTTGGCTGAGGGACCATGGAGAGGGGTCACGACCGAGAGGTTAGGAATCCCACAATAGCGCGTACTCTCCCAGTGGCTTAGCGAGACTGTGGTCGGGCCCAACAATGCTCAGCCCAGCTCTGCCTCTCATAACCGAACCATCAGTATACCACTTCAAAGCGCCCATCCAAGTCCAGAACGTCTCCTTCTCCCATCGTTGTCATGAGTGGACGCTAACACCGAATGGCAACCAAAAGTTCTTCCACTCTGGTATGACGATAGTAGCAACGACTGCTGCCTCTTCTAGCTCGAACTGTCTAGTTATTCCTTGGAGGCTTGCCTTGGTCCTGGTGGAGATATTTCCTGTCCGCAAAAGCGTTACTGTGGAGGCACATTTCCCGCGACGCGGCAAAAGAAGCGCGAGAAGCTGGGAGACGTCCCCACCGAGCTCCGGCCGCGCATTACGAAATGATCGGCCTATTTCTCCTTCGGACGCCTACCACATCACTTCACTCTTCCCTCTGTCCTTCTACTGTGGGCTATTAAACCTATATTTGTGGGACGGACCGGATATTAATTGGAAGGATTGTTGTTTGTTTGAGAAACGCCCGATATATAACCTATAACACAAGTTGGTTTACTTCGTAACCAAGCAAATGTTATTTTATTGTGTTTCATATGTTACGTAAAATGGTCTGCGTGTATGTGTGTCTGTGAACAATGTTTAGAGAAAACGACCGTACCAAATCAGCTTAAACTTGATATCTAACCCGCAGGTTACCATGGATCGCCAAAATAAGAGTATGAGCAAAATCCATCGAAAGTTAACTATAGTTATCATATTGATCAAAACACCAAATTTTTTTTTTCTCAAAAACGGCTCTAACGTGTTTGATTAAATCTTTTATATCGATATCTCCTAATAAGACAATTATACCATAAAATTCCCATTAGTGAGAAAATGACGAGAGCAGCACAATAAATTACGAACATTTTCGACGAAATCAATCTTAGCGCGGTTTTTTAGAGAAAACTACCGAGCCAAATCAGCTTGAACTTGATATTCAGCCTGCAGGTCACCATGGAACGTCAAAATAAGGGCATGAGCAAAATCCACCGTAAGTTAACTACAGTTATCATAGTGATCAAAATACCAAATATATTTTTTCTCAAAAACGGCACCAACGATTTTGATTAAATTTTTTATATTGATAGCCCCCAATGAGGTAACTATACAATAGAATTCCCATTCGTGGGAAAATGACGAGAGCAGCACAATAAATTAGGGACTTTGGCATGGTGGCGAATTTGTCTTAGCTGTACTATTTCTACTGCCCACACCTTCTTTTCACTAGTTACGCGACGACGTAAGTGATTTCGTTTGTATCTGCCTAACTCAAGTTATTTCAGGGGTTTGCCATAAATAAATAAATATCGGAGAGCTTATTTTATAACATTATAATTACGACTTGCAAAACCGAAATTATAATGTTATAAAATAAGCTTTCCGATATCGACATAATAACATTAGCAACATTACGTAGAACATTTTGAGGTATTAAAGCGATGAAAATTTCCGGTAAAATTAGGCTCGGGTTGAACGTGTTCAGGAGTTCACGGCAAACCCCTGAAATCACTGTAGTTAGGCAAATACAAACGAAATCACTTACGTCGTCGCGTAACTAGTGAACAGGAGGTGTGGGCAGTAGAAATATTACAGCTAAGACAAAATCGCCACCATGCCTTTGTCCCTAACTTTTTACGTAACCAACCACGCACGCCAGAACCTATTTTAGACCAAACAGCCCCCGTGATGGGAGAGTTGGCAGATTGTGACAAACCCACACATTTCCATCTGTTCTATTTTGCCCAGGCCCGTGCGTCTCACTCTATCGGGAAAAGGGCGAACGAAATAAATCAAGACCGCACAAAAACAGACAAATTGTTCCTTTTTTGTTCTTTAATTATAATTATTGCGGCCCACATCTTTCTAAGATCCAACGGGTGCTGCGTAGAAAATACAAAATATATATACAACAGTAGCAACTCATCTAACTACTTCTACATAAAGGGATCTGAATTTTTTCCTTTTTTTTTCTTTCCATTTTTTTCGCGTACACCAAAACATAAATTTTTTTCTTTTTTTTAAACAAAAAACAAGGAATATAAAATAATCATTTATAATAAAAACAATATAATAAATTCATAATAAACTAATACGAAAATAATATAATTACAGCTCAAACAACGTAAAAATTAAATACAGGCAACACTAAGTGCGTCCAGCTATTTTTTTTTCTTAGGCCTTGTACGATACTACAACAACAACAAGAAAACAAAACGAGTGCCCCATTTGGAAGTTACAACTACGTAAACTAAGTACAAATACAAGTATAAGAAGAAAGGATGTAGAAAAAAAAAAAAAACATGAACACAGTCTCATAGTTGGAATGTTGAGGAGCAATTCCGTTTCATTATTAATAAACAAAATTAAGAAAACAGCCTTTTTTTGAAAGAAAGAAAAATTCTGGTTTGTTCTTAGGTTGTTTGAATTTGTTTGAGGGTGCAAGATTTGCGTTAAAAGACATGGCACAAGATGCGAGTGAGCGGGAGCGTCGGAGCTTACGAGGGTCGAGATTCGGGGTGAGCTGTGCACGATTGGGTACTAGTGTGACAATTAATGGAACGAGGTTCAGCTCTTCAGAGTCGTTTCGGCTGATAACGAACTAAGAGTGAAGACTCAGTCAATGGAAAAGGAGAGGGGGGAGGAGGAACTGGTTTCTCCTCTTCACGATCCACCGTGGACACGGACTTGTGGAATATATACACTGAAGGAAGTTGAAGTTATTGCCTACGCCTGGTTCTACCCAGTACATTAGCGCCCCACATTGGGGCGAATTACATTTGGAGAAGTGTTACCACTACAAACAGGGAACTGGGTAGCAGTGAACGCGAGCGGAAGCGACAGGATGGCGCCTCGATGAGACAAGAGCTCCGTTTCGACTGCTGGCATCAACATTTCAAGCGAATCAGAGCGTAAGGAGGTGCCTAGTCAACACAAATACCTTAGACGAGCATACGCTAAATCGAAGAGTTTGGTTCTTCTCAGTACAGAGCTGTGGAAAATATGACAGGGGACTCAGAGAGGCTCTGAGAGCAGTCCGATGCCCATTGCGAGGACATTAAAAACCCCCTTCTGATGAACTGTAGCTTCCACAAAACTGCGTCAATGAAGAGGTTATATCGGAACGAAGATAGAGTCGTGAAACGTACAGCCACCCCATCACCTTGTGAGGATGTCAGAGTTGAGCTCAGACTCCTGCTTAGAGGTGCTCTTATAATGTGACGCCTTCCTGAGGACAAGTACACTAAAGCCGCACCAGAAGCTCTGAGTCAACTCTCCACCTACTAGAATGTTGGGGCCTCTGCAAAGTGGGGTTTACTCGTTGGGCACAGACACAACTTGCGTGCTAACATTCTAGTCATCAAACTGACCTTAAGTCTTTATTTATTGAGATTTCCATTTCTGTAAAGAACCGTATTATCACTACATCTGTGACAACAAATATCTGGCGCAGCTCATCTCCTAACTTTCCCCACCCCAAGTGCATTCAACGATTGGCGTAACATTGTTAGCACGAACTCAGTAGAACGTTCTACAGACAAACTGGATGCGCCTAACACTTTTGAATTTTGAATTTATTGAGCTGCTTCTGTACATCTCATGACGTTTAATGAGCCATCAACGAGTTGGTTAGCCATGGTAAGACTTTTTTTAGGAAGGTTATAGTTCACAGTTATGCGAATATAGGAGAAACATTCGAAAGAAAACAATTAACGATGACAGTTCAAATTTTAGAACTTCTGAGGTTGTTCTTGATTATTTAATGGCCACGGTTTGTTTTATTTATTTTATAACACTACCGTCAAAGAAGGGAACTACCGCACTAAAATCGATTTTCGGAAAAATGTAATTTATTTAATTTAGTTTATTGGGCTCCACTAGTCATTTTCCCGTGGATGAAATTTTGATGTGGCCATTCAACTATGTGGAGCCTACTACACGAAAAATGCAATCAAACTTGTTAGAGCTACTTTCGAGAGAAAACAAATTGGGCTTTTGATCAGTATGATAATTATAGTTAGTTTTGGGACTGTTTAGCTCATATCCTTATTTTGTAATGTCATCCCAATGTGCAGAATAGGTCCAAATTTGAATCTAATCAGTTCTGCATTGTCATGTTTTGGCCCTCAAAATGAAAAGATCTGAAAGTCTTTGTGAAGTATTTGGGAGGGGTGTTAATTCCATCTGTACAAGGCCATTTAGGCGTGATAGGTTGCTGCCTAGTTGTCTGGGGTAGCAAACTCACAATAAAAGGGAAGTACTGGAACAATCCGAGAGAGCTGCGCCCCTGAGGATCAACAAGACCTAGAATAAAGCATCCACTGATGCACTCTGAACGATCACTAGCCATTGTGTGCATGTTTGACAAGCAGAGAGTGAAAAGGGAGCTTCCCCCACTCAGGGTTGAACTTCATCTAGACCTCGCCACTGACTGTACACAAGGCAAGGGCAACAGTTCTTCATCTGGAGACTGGCTAAATGACAACCCACTGTACTTCCACAGGCATGTTGGATGCTTAGCAAATGCTGTTTTGCTTCTCGCAACCGACGACGAGGCGACGCCATGACTGCTCCACCTGTTGCTTTGTCCGCACCTGTTCAGCACGCGGGATTTGTAGGGACGCTACATACTTTTTCACCATCGAAGAATGAATGGAAAATAGTTAAACCTCGAATGAACAACTTCTTCTTGGCAAACAACATTACCGATGACAACGCCAAACGAGCCTTGTTCCTGAATTCTCTCGACGAGGAAGGGTATCGGCTTATTGCTAATCTGTGCATTCCACTAGAGCCCGAGGATAAAACTCACAAAGAGTTGATGGAGTTTTTCGATTCTCATTTCCTACCTCACGAATCAGTTTTTTCCGCGAGATTCAAGTTTGCAAATGCAGTAAGGGAACATGGAGAATCACTGAACGACTGGTTAGCTCGGCTTTGTTTGCTCGGTTGACCGCGTCAGTTCAAAGATTTGGACGAACAGTTGCTGGACAGATTCGTTTCGGGACTGTCCAAGGGCCCAGTCAAAGATAGACTTTTCGAGGAGGACAGGCTAACGCTGAAGTTGGATAAGGCCATGAAGATAGCGTCTGGAAAGGAGGCGGCGGCGAATCAGTATGCCATGGGGGTATCATGGGCTGTGAACATGAAGGCGGAGTCTGTTAACCGAAATTTCAGCTACCCCACGAGAACCAGAGAAGGCGTCCCCACATCCGTGGTAAGGGTTGGAGCAACTATTCTGTTCCTAATCTGATGGTAATGTCTGATCCAGGTCAGACTCAAGCTAGGAATCATTATTTTTACTCTCCGAAGTTCCAAATGGGGGGAGTAGTGTGGTGTACCAGTGGCAACACTGCTCTTGTAGGCCTCCCCCCACACCTATCATTAGTTCAGCTATTCGTTCTTGTTTGTTGTGTTCTCCTATTAAAGTCGTATCGTTAATAGTTGTTGGTGAATTCTTTCAAAGGACATTACACTCTACAAATTTCGACGGAAGCACACCCATTGACACCATCTAGTTGACCCCACCAAGGTCTTCTGTACCTTACGACCCTCGTACTCACCACTGCACCCTCCACCCACTCAAAAAAAATTAATTTCACTCAGCAATTAGCAACAAATACGACACATGAACCGCCGACAATAACTTAATTATAGCTCAGCGACGACATCCAAACAAATAATTGAACGATCACAAAATAGTCGATAAACATTCATAAAACACAATTGGCCTCCAAAAAAACAACGATAGAAAGCGACATTAAAGGTTTTGCGGGATTTCGTCGTTTAAAATCTTCTAAAAACGAAAGTTGGCCGAAATTAAAGCAAACATCTAGGAAAAGAGTAGAGGGACGGTTATTGGACCATAGAGAAATGCATTTGGTATTAAGTACGTAAAATGAGAGCAGATTGTCATTGATACTTAGCAACCATCAGGCTTCACACATATTTAAAGCAATAATTAACAGTGATAGTGAATTAATACAACGTCAGGGCTCATAGTTAATTGCAGCGAATGAATATGAAGGAACGAGTGGGAAGATCTCAGCGATGCGTCTGATCACTCGACATTTTATTGATTCGTTGCGTGGGAATGGGTGGGGGGACCTAGTGATTAGGGCAACGAGCAGGGGTATCTCAGCGCTGAAGAGTGAATGACGGACATGTGACCGAAAAGCCTGAAGAAGGGTTCTTCTCCGAGGCTTCCGCAAGAGCCGTGTTGACCTCGAACGTCTTTAAAAATGCCTGGTGCGACGCATCACACAAATTTCCTAAGCTCCACGTCAATTCGTCGGATTTCGCGGCTTTTTCTAACAACTCAGTTTATTCGAATCTTCACGGATGTAAAAGCGCTGACCGTTCCGGAATTAATTGTGCTGCTCCTACTCGCGCCACGGCCTCTATTGAGCCACACATACCATTCATGATACTGTAAACACCTTTTTTATTAGAAGGATAATAATCAAAGTCCCAGAATTATCGGTTAATAACTGAGAAATGATAGTAAGTAATTGGAGGATTCCGAAATTTATGGCGTAGCTCCTATATATCTTATGAGCCTTATTCAACGCTCATGTTATATATACTTGATTGGATACCCACGTCAATTTTTCTGAAGATTCTAACATTTGAGCGGAGTTGATAAGGAAAAACATGTGCAAAAATCGACTTTCGTCGAAATGTTTCGTAATTTATTGTGCTGCTCCAGTCATTTTGCGATGTAAGAAAATTTTATGGTATTGTTGTGCCATTAGGAGCTGCCTGTACTTATTTAATCAAAATCGTTTGGGCCGTTTTTGAAAAAAAATTAATTGTTTAAGGAATACTATAGTTGGTGTTGGGCAGATTGTGCTCATACTCTTATTTTGACGTCGGATGGCAACCTTCGTGGGCTAGATATCAAGTTCGAGCTGATTTAGTTTTCTCTCGATCGCGTTAGCAGACTCACACACAGACCATCTTCCCAAATAGAGTTTTTCGGGCTCAGTGAGCCTTGAAACGTTAAGATCTGATGAGAACCGAACTTTCTACTTCAGCAGCACAAAATCGAATGGTAAAGAAACAAAATTCGACCCATCACGTAACTTTTCCTAGTCCCAGGTACACTCAGCGATCTTTACGGATTTAGCTACTAATCCAATCTAATTTTTCACTCAGTTCGAGTGAACTTGGTATAATTCCACATTTTACATTATTTTGCTACTTATGCGACGACCTTCATTGAACAAACGCCGTGTAGGCCATTAATTACTCGACCGCCGACGTTGGATTTTTTTGCTGAACGTTATTATACTTTCATGTTGTGGATAGTTTATTGGAACATCGTCGCGATTTTTTTGAGAACGCCAACGCCACAAAAGCCGGAACAACTGTGCCCTTTACGAAGAGAGTTTTGTTAATTTATTGCGCTGCTCTCGTAATTTTTTCATTCGTAGTTAGGAAGGAAAGACAAAGCCAGTCTTGCTGACGACGCGAAGAATGGAAACTCTCCTCCCCATTCGTGTGGAGACTACAGAGCTGCAAACAAGGGAGGCAGTTCGATACTTGAGGGGTAATGGTGGATATCAAGTTGTCGTTTGGTTTCCACATCTGCCAAACAGCCAGTGAAGCTGCCAGAGTGACAATGGCTCTTTATCGCTTGATGGCCAACACCAGAGGGATTCGAGCAAGCACAAAGCGTTGTACGCTCTATTCTCTTATATAAGGCGGAGATGTGGGCTGATACGCTGAGCATTCCCTACCACAGGAAGTAGATGGCAGTGGTGCAGCAAAGGCGAACCCCTCGCATTGCTTGTTTATACCGCACCAGTGCTTGCAGTAGCGAGTATTATCACAATCGCCATTCTGGCAGCCAAGCAGAAAGAGCTGTGCCCATCAAGGGGGCAACTATCGTACAGCCTGCAGATGAGAAGAAGGAGTGTGACCCTTGGGACGTGGCAAAATGAGAGGGACACAGCCCAGAAGGGGTGGTAGACCAAGTGGCTGATTCCAGCACTTAGTGCATGACTCGGGTGACGCCACAGTGAAGTAGATGTCTGCCTCACTCAGCTCTTAATAAGACACGGACCGTTTACTTGCACCAAATTGGTTGCAAGCCTAAATTGCCTGCTCTACAGAGCAATAGTGGATAATGCTTCCCATGCCATCATCTTGCGCTAGAGGTGAGCAGGTTGGCAGTGCGCTGTGGAAGACACAGTCACCCCAGAGGCATTCGTTCGCTTCATGCAGCATTCAGAGGAAAACTAGACATGCATTGCTCATTTCGCCAGGGCAGTGCTCAGCCAGAAGAGAGTTGAGCTCCTGATCCGGCGCCAGTATCTCATTGGGATCAAGATTGAAGACATGGAGGAAAGACTGCTCCTGAACCTCTCAAGCTGCTGGGCTGTATGAGAATGACAGCACGCTGCAAGATTCTAGTGTGGGTGAAGAAAACGCAGCTGAGCCAACCTGATGCTAAAAGGATCCGCGTTGATTCTTAATACGCAGGAGTAATTGCACGGGGCCACCAGGCTCCCTCCTACCTCAAAAAAAAAGTAAGGTTACTAAGATAGCGGCTATGAAGAGGGCTGCAGGAGCCTTCAGCAGAAAATATCAAATTCGTGCCCAATTTGTCAAGCCGTTCTCTCTCAATCGTGCTCATAAACGCACCATATTCACAAAATGGTGTTTTCGGGACTCGGGCGCCCACAAAAATGAACGAAACTTCATCGAAAGTTCAGAAAGTTGTGGAAAACACTTTTCCTGTGTACTCCCCACAATTTTTAAACTTGTTCATGTCCTTCGCCTTTTCTGAGGCTGAAAACTCACTCTTTCCTGACATTTTTTAAATTTATTTAACAAACTAACTAGGAATAACTTCCTATCATTAATTCGTTTAGTTTCCTCAATTACCCCCCCCCCCCACCACCCAATCCTGCCATTTCTGGTCTTCAACTTTTCGTTTCGACCCGAAGAAAACGTTTAATTTACCGTTTTACCCGCGGATGGCTTCACGCCTGCAATAAACGACAGTCATTACGTCAAGCCCCCCACTCAAACCCTCGGTCAGTTCGCTGACGACCTCAAATTATACTACGCAACAGGAGAAGCGCCTTCGTATTCATTCGCTGTAACAAAAGGGGTCGAAGTCAAATTGAAAAATAAATAAATAAATGACCTACGAAAATCATCGACGAAGCGACTGCTACATAACCCGTTACATTTAGAGAGCACAGTTTAAAAACAAAAAAAAAACATTTAAGTACCAACCACCAGCCATTTAAGTCAGTTTATACAATAACGAAACAATAAATAACCTATTTATCCGTAATAACAATAAAGCTTTCGTTTTGAATTGAAAATAAAAATACACAAAAGCAGCGAACGTTCTCTTTTTTTTTACGTTCGATAGAAATTTCATTTCTCAAAACACAACAACACGCTTTTAAAACAAATTTGACACAAAATGAACGTCGACAAATTTGATGAAGCCAACGGATTTTGAGACGTCATGGAGCACCCAATTAGTTTCAAAAAAATACAAATACTTTTTTTTTTTTTGTAAATTTCAACGTTTGAGGGGTATCTGAACGACAAATGAAAAGGGGAGAGGAAAAAGATTGACTGTTCGGTTTTGATTAAGCGGTAGGTGTAAATAATCACACTAATTACGAAACGACGAAAGACTGTAATGAATGTGGTGGGATGGGGGGGGGGAGAGAGAGAGTGAGAGAGGAAATGGACTATTAAGGCAGCTAACCAGCTAGCGACGAGCCCCGCTAAACAAGAACATTTTTCTTACCGAAGAGTGAAAACGATTATTTTTTCATAATAAAAAGACAAACATTAACGATTTCTTTATAAACTTGATTGTGTTTTTTGTACTATTAGATTTAAAAATAGTAAAAGAAGAGCAATTTGTCTAAATTGTATTTAATTATTCTTTCGTTTTTTTGTTGTTTTTTTTTTTTTTTTCATTTTTATAACGACTATGTAATTCGTGAGGATGAAATACGGGGAAAAGATATTTTATTTGAAGAGACACGATTTTTTTTGTTCATCATACTAAAAACAAATCACAACGTGAACACACAGCATATAACAGTGAAAAAACACTAATGAACAAAGATGTTTCAGGAGGGAGAAGATCGGGAAAATAATTTTCCGCTTGTAGAGTCGAGCGAAGAAGGAGAACTTTGTATTCAAAAATTGTTACCCACCAAAAAGTTAATCTAAATTCATTTTTACGAAGACAGAACATTCATGATTCGCAAATTTTCAATAATGGATCAGATGGGTAGGTGAGTAACGCGAAGGTACTGCGAGTACACTTGGTAAAGGTATTGCATCCATCTACTGAAGGTTAACTGAAAACTGAAAGCTCACTCAGTGAAACAACGAATGCGGCAGTAGTTGGCTGTCGAGTTGGGTTTATGCAGAGCGCTGATTAACGTTGTAGCTCGCACTCTCATTGTTTGAAGCGTTCATTGCTCAATCCACCTTCTGTCAGCCATATCAATGGGGCAACCAGAGTACAGCCACCAAAAGAAGAGAAGGAGGGTCGTTATACTTGAGAGGTAGCAAAGCAAGTGGGACGCAGCCCAGAAGGGGCAGTGGACCAGGCAACTGATTCCTGCACTTGGTTCACAGCTCAGGTTGAGGGGGTGCCACAGTAAGTTGGTTTCCTATCTTACGCAGGGGGGCTGCTAGTCCAAACTGCAAACACAGGATGATACATTTCATGCCAGAGGTGGGCACGCTAGGTGGAGGACACAGTCGGCCTTCTTTAGCACTATGTTGAATCCCGAGGAAGGTTGGAGGTCCATTGCTCAATTTGCCCAGGCAGTGCTCAGCCAGAAGAGGATAGAGCTTACTGATTTGGGGCCAACATGAGTGAAGAATCGAGAGATGGAGGAAAACCGCTCTTGAACCTCCCAAATGACTGGGCAGTGTGGTCGGATGAACGGGAATGGCAGCACACTGGAAGTTTCTCGTTTAGGTGAAGAGGTCAATAAAGAAGAGCTAGCTGATCCAGGGCCAGTATCTCACTAGGATGAAGAATCAAGACAGCTCCTGACCTTCCAACACTTCTGGGTTGTATGGGAGGAAGTTAGGGTATGGCGGCGCACTGCAAGATTGTGAGGGTGAAGAGGAGAAGAACTAAGAGTTCACAACTCCATAGGCGCAGATGAAGCTGCACAACAAAGGTAGCGGGGCGCATTGCTGTCTCTGTATCTCATTTAACATCTGCTGTATCAGTTCTTCATTTATGCTGAGCCAAAAAAGCATCTCAGACCTCTACATTCTCGTCCACTAAAATGACGAAATTGAACCAGATTAGATACTTGTTCTGATGTGTTGACAGCACAACACAAAATGTATGCACTTCCATTTTTGAAACTTTCAGAAGTTCCAATCTTTGACGGTGTGGTCACGGACAGTGTAAGGTCACGTTAATTTCTACGGCTATACCTGAACTTTAAATAAGGGGTGAAACCTGTCCTTATTGATGTATTTTTGATATATTGGCAGCACTGTAAGACCTCAAAACACTGCTAAAGTATATTTTCCTAGTGACTGGTGATTTTATGTCATCAAAATAAATAACATCTCTCCTCAGCCTACCACTCGGCTGTGCCAAGAAGTTCAGTGCAGAGATCAGGAAACCTAGTCCGGATGGTTGGAGGCAGCTGTTTCTCTATTCATAAGGCAACGGTGTCCAAATTCAGGTTTAGGAGAGGAGGGAGCTGTAGAGAATGAACAATAGAAAGAAAGACTCTCCTTGTCCTAAAAACATATAGACATCTGTGTGGTTTGAAAGAGCTCCAACAGAATTCCTGACTGCATGGAAGAGAAGATGGCTAAATACTCCGTTAGACATTCAAGAAACTGTTCAAGTTTGAGCTTCAATTGGTTTGAAATTCACAGCATCAGGCTCATCCTCACAAGGTAAGTTGAAGACCTCGTTATTTGAATCGTCTCAGCGCCAGTTCCAATTATGGAACCACCTCACACACCCAGAAACCTTTACAGATATCCACAATACTTTGGGCTCTTACAAATGTGGTTTAGTGTTGCCCAGAGGCAGTCAGTCATTCATTGGGCTCTCCAGCAATTGAGGGAGATCCTCAGTCTGGGAGTGTAAATTGACAAATGGTGTGTGGCGTGTTTACAGAGCACTGTCTACTAAGGTGCCACTCAGCCGAGATTGGCACCATGGAAGAACGAAATTGTAAATTCTGGATGGAGTTGACCGAGCATGTACTGCTCACTTATGACGGGCAGGCTGTGACATGCTTTGAAGTGCTTGGTGGGCCTCTCATGAACCTAAACATTGTTTAAAGCGCATCCAGCACAACAATATTGGTTCTTTGGCTCCAGTACAGGGAATGGTTGTTAGATCTTGAATGAGGTATGAAATGAAGCAAAACTAAAGCAGAGCTTCTCTCATTTCTAATCGAGGCGACTATTGATCAAAGCGACAAACATCCCTGTAATACTTCCTGACAACCTCCATCGTGACTCCTATTAACAACAAACGTCAACACTTCTCCCTTCTTGCTTCAGTTCATTTTGATACTTTCAACGACAGCAAACACAATAAATTTGACGTCGCCCTACGCAATTCGAACGAATTCGGTTTCCACTGCGCAAAACACCAGTCACTAGAAAAACCTTACTTAAGCTCATAATTCAACTTTGCCAGTGTTACCAATAAAATACAAAGAAACCCTCTTTGAGCTCATGTTCCCAACTTTTGAAACAGTTGCTCCTTCTTCTCTGAACTCAACGATCTTTTATGAATGTACACCACAAAACACAGAACACAGAGTTAAAATAGAAATCCGATTTGTTTTTTTTTATCTAACTCTAACACCGTAAAATCGTTACAAAGCTTCATTTTTTTTAAGACACCGGGAATAAACACCAATGAAAGTTAACAACAAAGATTTGTCAAGTTAAGACTTTTATTTTTTTTTAATGTTACCTCGGGTATTATTATCGAACTTTTGATCGTTTATTATCATTCATTATTGCGACTAAATGTACTTTTCCTAGTGCAATTATTTTGAGAGTGAATATTTTCCTTTTTCGTTTTTTTTGGCACATTGACGGGAAATTAAAATGTAAAAGTGACGGTGGAGCGCGATGGCTGGTGAATTCAAGTAACTGGACGAAACATTTAGACAAATCCTTTACTTTATAGCTGTGCAGACACCTTTTTTTTCTTAACTTTCAGTGACACGAATTGCAACTACAACTTTGTTTCACGGATGAATCAACTAAGACACGACAATTTTGGGAACACGAGAAAAGGCGCGACTAAACCGTTTTTTTTTTTTAAGCTACGTTTTGAAGTTATTTTGTTCTAATTTAAACAGAATTCGAAGGCCATAAGACCAACTAGAGCGAACGATGGTTCGTGAGTAGCTATTGAACTCAACAGACTCGCAGGGTACTGAGACTTCTTGAATGAGAAAACGTCGGGTTGATAATTTAAAAAATTAACTTGATGCAGGTTACAAACTAGTCCTCTCAAACGAACCACTTCACGTCAAACTCTAAACTTTATGAGATCTCAAGCCCACAAGAGTAGAGAAGGACAAATCAAGTTGCTTATTTGCAGAGCCATCGTCTCGACTGGCTTCCTGTTTCATCTCCCAATGGTTCTTAATAAACTTGAAGCAGCTGTGCTTGTAAATTGCCCTCATCTCGTTTCAGAGCAATTGGATCACGTGGATGCACGAGGGGTTTTTTTGTAAAGGCCAGGTGAGGCGTCGAACTGCCAATTACTTTGGCTGTTTTCTTCTTTTACCGCGTTGCGGTTGATCAGAAAATGTAGTTCGTAGATCGGTCGCTCAAACCTACTGCAATGAGGTTGGTGACATCTACATGACACACACCTCAGTGTGATGACTGTGTGCATTTTCAAATCTCGTAATAGTCCGGATTAGGAGGCTTCTAGCAGTCAACCCCACTGGCAGTTATAGAATGCTAATGACACCTACGCGGTTAAATCTCTTCTTAACACCACCTTATTCTGGGTTCTACTCACAGTAGCACACTTTTTATTTAGTTTGCTGTGTTAACATCTAACACTCAAGTACAGCTGCTACTCCACAACAGAAAGGTCTGACGCAAGTCTAAGAGGGTTCCTGTAGTGCCACTTTGGTTAGCAGTGAAAACATGTTTTGAGAGGCTCGAATAAACCTGTCACTCTTAGTTGCTGCTCGTAGATGGAAGATGGGAAAATTTTCCAACGAAACAAAGCATAGTTGGCATAGTTCTCCAATACATAATGCAGTTCTCCGATTCTCCACAGGATGAAGAGCATCATATTTCGATAATGGACTCCTGAGCTTCTTCCCCCGCACTAAGTGCTCTGTTGAGCTAAGGAATAGTGTGCCCCACTCGCATCTTTAAAACACATTACGAAATGACATTAGAATATCCATTCAATATACGACGAAACCTTCGAGTTCCAGTTGAATTCAATAACTATCTTCACAAACGTCCCATTCGCTCAAAAACTTGGAACGCACTGTCGAAGAGTTTAGGAAACCAAACTGCCTTCCATTTAAATCTGATTTTCCCCTAGGGCAAGCTTATTGTAACACACTTTGTAAAATAAAAGCCTAACCTTTATTTATTTATTCGTACAACCAAGAGACACTGGGAGAAAACTGGTCAACGCGTTATTCAGGAAGCAAATTTCACTCCAGAACTGTTACTTTTCGTAATGAATGATTCATAATAATGTGACCACGCCGATGAAACATTAAAATGATCTGTATAGTGATTGACTAGCTTTCAATGTTCCAGTGTTCATGGTCTTGTCAGTCTGTGTGGTGAGTGATGGGAAGTTGAACACAACTTCCTACGTCTTTTACACAGTTCTTCTGGGCACACCTTCATTTTCAACAATTCTCACCTTCATTTTCAACAATTCTTATACATGTAATACCAAGTGAAAAGAAGATACAATAATTTTTCTAACTGAACCTTAGAACTCAAATCACAAAGAAAATATTACTCCCACATTAGGATTGAACCAACAACCTTCTTACTACAAGACTGACCCTTGAAGTAACTGAGCTACAACAACTGTCTCAACTTGGTCAAAACTAGACGGCAGTACTGTTCCAAATCGTTGATCTTCGGGCCAACAATCTATTAAGTGCCAAGACTCCATTTACTGTAAATACCACTATACCCACATTTTGCGTTGGCTAAATTACATTAAACGACGATTTCTTTTTTTTTTTTTTTTTTTGAAAGAACAGTTCGCTTTCTTTCAATTTCAGACAACAGAAAACACTTCAATTTCTGCGTTTTTATTTTAATTAAGAAAAATAGTTTACCCCTACGACGTGTTTTCCATTGAGTTGTGCGAGTCGAGAGATGCACCTATGAAGTTCGCTAATTTTACCAAACAAGCGGTTAACACAGCTATTATTGATTGTACACGAATACTATCTATGATTAATTAGCGATTGGAATGGTTAGGAATGTTCTTAAATGCTCCAAAAAAAGTAAATGAAAAACTCCATCGTTTGATGTATACAATTCGACTAAAATTACGTTATATATCTTTTTTTGTTTAACTTTTAATAATATATCACAATGAAAACACTTGAATGAGTAGAGAACCATTGTCGGATGGACACGAAAAAACGGTTTTGTTTTGAAAGCGCATCGGGGATATTAAAAAAAAAATCATTTTTAGTATTAGCTTTTAAGTCGACGATTATTTGTTGATAGTATTTTGACGAAATAGAGGTTTTACGGGTTTTTGGAAGTTGAGATTGAAGAAAAATCCACCAATTTGAATTTTGTACGGCTCTTAGAAACGAGACGAAAATAGGGACGAACGAGGGGGAGAGAGGAAGAGAGGAAAAGGGTTGAAGTTGGGCGACATTTAAGAGACATTTAACGACAAAGTATGAAGAAAATTCGACATATTTCGACACTTAGACGACGACAAAGTAGTTTGAAAAAATGTGAAATCGGTAGACGTCAAAGAGAAGGGCTGACGCAAATTGAGTGTTTGAAAGATACACAGCGAGAAATTTGCAAAGACTATGGATTTGATTGAGGTGAACGTCGGTTGTAAGGCGGGAGCGCGTTACGACTCTCCCATAAATTCAACGATATAGAATTAAATATAAAATGAGTCGCTCGAGGGCTGACGTTTGTCCACTGTAGCGGACTGAGAATTAGGCAGAACCTCACGCACCGCAGGACCTAGACTGGAGAAGGTCAGCCTGATTGTGCAAGGTGCAAGGCCAACTGAGATGTTTCATAAGTGAGGTTAAGTCGCAAGAGCCCTCGCTGTACTCACAATTGACAGACTGTTGAAGCAACTTAATCGTGAAATGTTGATGCAAGCACGTCCTAGTCAGCTGACAACACTGACTACCTCACAGCTTCGATTATGAACTTCATTCCAGATTCAGTATTGAAGAACACTGCGTGCCCTGAGCTCCCCTCACATCTTGCGGAGAGTAAAGGTTTTACAGGATTGAAGCTGGGCGGCTACCATGCTGCAATATTGAGCATAAACCGCCGACATTTTAAACTTGAAGAACCAACCAAGTGGTATCACTCTGTATCTGTCAATAAAACCCAAGTCACAACCATCGCCAGCGCATTCGCAATGAAGAAAAACAGGAGCAAAGAACATACAACACATGGGCCGTGTTGGGTGCCAAGTAATAGAAGAATAGAAGGGAATGAAGAGGCTGATAGGTCGGCGAGAGTGCTCCCAGTGGGACCTGAGCCCTTCGAAAGGGATCACCGACAGCCACTCCAATAAGGAGGTTGGGAAGTGGAAGGAGAACTGCAGGGCTGCACGACCTCCCAGAGAGGGATCGAGAGAGTTCTTCAGTCTGGAGAGAGATTGTATACAAAAGGTAAGAGGCCTGTTTACAGGAAACTGTCCACTAAGGTACCACCTGGTAAAGATTGATGGGTCAGAAGTACAGAGTTGCAGTTTATGCAAGACAGTGTTGGAATCAGCAGTGTATGTACTGTGTATTCCACCCCTCAGAGTACTTGGGGTGCCTCTCTTGCGGCGGAACGAGGTCCCGTCTCTGTCAGGGAAACCAGCTCCTTGGGATCCGAGGGAGGGAACTGAGAGGACATGAGGCTGGTTATGTATGCCA
The DNA here is from genome assembly GCA_020466155.1 of Pachypeltis micranthus. NCBI lineage: Eukaryota > Metazoa > Arthropoda > Insecta > Hemiptera > Miridae > Pachypeltis > Pachypeltis micranthus. Next base: position 12,100,515 of record CM035774.1, on the reverse strand, counting down.
CACAATAGGCCCATCTGATCCTGTAATGGGGGGATAAGGGACAAATAAATGAGTAGTTTGGGGCTGCCAATGGAACCATTAATTTCCTCTGGTGATAGCCTGAAGAACCTAATACGTTCTGGATTGTTTTAGCCCCAAACTCATCATTCTACTATCATTAGTCAAACTTTTCGCCATTTCTCTCATAGGCAAGAACCCAAAAGTATTTTAGCATTCTTGAATTGTCGATTTCTTACACGAAGAGTTATGGCATAAGCTCCAAAATTGTTCTTGTACCATATTTTCACTGTCACTCAACACCCCAATGCCTCTGAAGTTCTCTCTCCAGAACCCTTTTCTCCTTTCTCTATGATTCACAGGTAACAAGCCAGACACCATTCGTAACTACTATAGATCCACCTTATCAACTCTGTATCGGATAAGCTCGTCAGTAGGAGGCTGCCCAGTTGCTTGAGTAAGTACACATTCTATCGACCTACACGCTCTCTTTTGGCAAAATATCCCGATGCGGACAAAGGGATGATTCTTACTGCAATTGGCCTTTATCATCGTTCTCTGCTCAACTCAGATGATCTGCTCCTAAATTAGCTTTATATTTAGGTTGCACGTAGTTTATCGGCTCTTCAGTTATGCTTGAAAACTGTTGCTGTGGGCACTCCCACGTGCAACCCACCAAAATCCACATGACAGATGCTACCGTTGCTCAAATGACCGCTTGAGAACGCCTTCCCGAGCGGCACAACGACGTAGCTCGCTCAACTAACTGGTTATACCCGTAAATTAAATCAACTGTGCTGACTCCTTCAACAAAATAGTCGCGCCCTTTTCATCTTTCTGAAGGACCAAACCGCATCTCCAACTCGGCCTCCGCGTGAGAGGCCAGACCGTACACATTTACCTCTTTGCATCTTCCCCGGCTTAACGTCCTTCCTCCTTCGAAAAGCCCACGTGCGACACACTTCATACGCACGACATACAAAATTTATTAAAACCAAAAGAAAAAGCTCAAGAAAGCCAGTTGCGAAGCCCTTATCGGCAAATGTACCAAAGAAAAAAAAAATTAAATCGCATCACAACCAAAAGGTGAGCAGCGAAAAGGCCGTCGACAGCAGCCTTTTCGCTTTGTGCAACATTTATTTTATTTTATTTTAAATATTTTGTGTTAAGAGTAGAACACGAATCGTTTCGAAAGAAAACACACCGATAATAACCTTAAGCTGTTAAGTAGAAATTTCCTCGTAAACTTTTACAATAATACGAACAACATGAAAAAAAGTTACGTCATTTTTGTTCTCCTTTTATCAACAATTCGTAATTGTCGTAAACTGATATGGATCAATTGGTCAGCGTTTCCTCTGAACCCCGTCTTAAAATTACGTGTCAAAAATTAAATTAGGTACCTAAAAACATCAATTCATTTAAATCAACCTATTTAATTTATTCGTAATATATATATTTAATAACAATAACAAAACAACACAGGTATATTTAAAAAAAAGCTTTCTTTGAAAGTTATAATTACACCTATTTACAAAGAAAGTTGTATTACAAACAGTTAAAAAAATGGGGGGGGGTTCACAAACATTACAAAAACATAAGCTGGGTTTTTAAATTGTGTAACCAGTAACTAAAGGAAATTGCAAAGTTATTTAAAGGAAATTGCAAAGTTATTTCGATACAATTTCGAACATCGAGGGGGGAAATTATCGTGAATTGAGAGCGCGAAGTGTTCATTTACAACATACACCAGGACAGAAAAGGGCGGAGGGAAGGGGAATGCAAATTTTACGACATTTTGCAGAGCTAACGTACTTCACATTTATTTAAAACTGACGAAACGAGTTATGAAGTGAACGAGGTTAACGTTTAGTTTCAGCGTTTAGCCTATAAACATATAAGATGGGTTTGTTTTTTTTCTCGTTATATTGTTTTTTTTTCTGATTTTTGAAGTGCGTTCGAAAGGGGTGGAGGAAGATGGGAGAGAGGGGAGGGGGTTAGACGATGGTTAAGTGTTGAGCCGAAATGACTTACTTGAAAGTCGTGGTAGAGAAAAATGATATGTATTTCAGTGCGTTGAGAGGAGAGCCAGTCCTCGCTGGCACGCTTGAGCAAGAAGTGAAAGTGGGGAGGGCTTCACCTGAAAAGGAAAATGGTTAATAAGTAAACATGGAAACAGTGACCGTTAAAAGGATACTTTAGGTGCTAACTTTTGGATTTGGAGTCATTATTTTGGTAGGGGCACACGCCTGCACACACCTGCTACAACGACAACTAACTTGACTTGACCCTCTTGCAGCATGGAAAGCCCGCAGACATCTGAAATTACTATTGGGCGGCAGTTCTGTTTTTTTATGAGACATGGAAGGGCGGTTCTGTTCCCGGTGGCCCCATGAATTGACTCGAGTGTGTTGAGAACCAATTTAGAATCGTTTAAACACAAGGACCTCTCTGCAATAGCAGCTCCCCTCTCTTGTCCTCTTAATGTTCACAAAATACTTACAACGTGATTCCTACACAACCTCAGGAGCGGTCTTTCCTCCATGCCTCCCAGATCAGTAAGCTCCATTCCCTTTTGACTGAGCGCTGCTTGGGCAAATGAGCGATGCACTTGGAGTTATCCTCAGAATACCATTCAACACAGTGCCTTTGGCTGACTGTCACCACCTTGTGCCACCAGCCTGCCTACACTTGGCACGAGAAGCATGGGAACCATCATCCATCATTATTCTGCAGTGCAGGCTGTTTGGGGTTGCAGCATTACTAATTCAGTCCAGGTACCCCCTAAATCCTCCGTGCCCTGTGTGGAACTGGATGAAGTAGGAGCCGGCTTCACTGAGGCGCTACCTGAGCCATGAACGAAGTGCTGATCTTAGAACCAGAGCTCTGTTAACGGAGCTACAAAAACCAAAGCAGATGCCTCTTGTGTCAGTAGTAACGGTTAAATAAAACCTTTCACGAAGACTTCTCAGAATAAAATATCAGAAGTATTCCAAGATAAGAATAGAAGCAGGGGTGCCCCAGGGAAGGGTACTTGGTCTAGTTCTATACTAAAGAGGTCTTCCTGAAACAACTGCAGCTGCCACAGCAACCTTTGCAGGCGACGCAGTAGGTTTTAAACGCTGTCGAGGAAGCCTCCAAAAATTGTGATAATAAACGAACTAGAAAATGGTAAATCCAACTTGATACCATGTTCATAAACTTCACGTATGAGGAAATAACGACATTCCTGATTGAATGAAATGATGAGACCATTCCAGAAATACTTTGGATCCTAAACTCAGACAGAGTGTGTAAAGAAAGCTGTTGACAAGATATTCTCAGCTTCCAGTCCACAACAAAGAGCTTTTTGGGAGCAGGTCTGTTTCCTCATCAAATGACTGTTCCTGAACCATCGAAGAGGGTTATATCAGCTGCTTCGGGAGCAACGACCCTTTCACCAGAAATGAGAACCATACATAGTAAGCATAGACAACGCCCAGTGGTATATCCGACCAAATGATCCCTACTGCGACCTGGATGTTGAGGACATCAGAAGAACAGATGAATGAAGGACTGGAATGGCTGAAGAGGACCAAGCTCCAGAACTTACTTAGGAGACGCTAGAACTGAAATGAAACAAGTGGAAGAAGCTGATTGATGATTCACAATCTGCTTACATAGAACCGCAAACAAATGTTGATGGATGTACAGCTAAAAAAAATCGTGCCCTAACTCCCAGTTTCTTTGATTGGTGGAACTAGTAGCTCTTCAGATGATCCAATCAATGATCATTTTGTGTCCTGTCGCCCTCTCTCCCCTTCATAAGAGCCCCTGCCAGCCTGATAGTCAGCCAGTCGATGCAACAGCTTCCTGGTAAGTCCATAATATCAATTTATCATACAGTCCTCCAGTTGCGAGTCACCTCGAGGGACTTCCACCCTGCTTAATCAAAACAAAATCACGAGGGGAGGTTTCGTTCTGCCTCCCCCTCCACCAACCCTTCCCCAATTCCAAAACCCAGGTGAGATACAACACGAATTGCTTCGTCGGAGAAGGAGCTTACTGTAGGTCCTCGTCGGACTTGGGAATGTCGAAGATCTCTGCGAAGAGCGGAGGGAGCCTGAGCTTGTCCCAGTTGAGTCGGGGCCAGTCCAGCATGAGAGCGTGTTTCGAGCCCAGAGCTCTGAGCTGCGGCAATTTCTCCAAGGAACTTGGCCTGTCGGCTCCACCGGTGGTTCGGCTCATCTGTCAAAAAACCGAGGTATAGGAATTAATTAAGAGATATCGTTACATGATGTTATTATATGATGCTATGTGACATTAGACCAGGGTGTGGGTGTGTTAGCTGGAACGCCATTTCTCAGCTACATTGATTTCTCAACAATTGACTTGCTTCTCAAGAAGGAGCCAGTGGCCGCCAAAGCGTATTGACGGTTGGCTATTTCATTTTCCCTTGAATGATTGTCCCTCTTCAGTGACCTGCAGCTTGACACAGTCTGGTAGTAGTTTTTCTTTCTCGTTCCCTTCAAGTTCCGTGCTCTGAGCACGCTGGCAGCCAAACTGAATATGCTTCACCCTTAATTCTAAGCGTCCTACTCCTTCATTTTGTACCTGTAGCTTGAGAGCTTCTATAAGACGATCCTGATGATGTTCGATCGCTTTGATGTCCGTCACTCCAGGTCGATCTGGAGACAGCAGGACGACCGCAGAAAATAAACCGAGCTCAGTGTCGGTCAGCATGAGAGCGTTGAAGCTGATGGTGAACTCATACATGGAAGCCACGAATTCAGCCTGAAAAACACCAAATTAACGCAAGCGTCTTAGATTTGTCGAAATCGAGCGTTCTAGAATGTCAATAGAGTTTTATGGCGGCTTTTTGCGCAGCAACACACAACTTTCAGCAACCCACGTCAATTCGACGACCTGCTACGTATACGGGCGCTATATCGTCATTCAACGCGTTTCTACAGGAACATTTGTTGAGAACAAAATGTCGCTACTTTTTAGTTGAGAGTCTTACGTACGTTTGATTGAAATCATTAGAACCGTTTCTGCGTAAATTGGAAAACCGATAAATTAATATTTAACAAATCTCACTTTTCGAGCTCTCGTGGCTTATATCTCCGTTCAACAGATAGATACAGAAATAATCACGGAAAACAAAATGTGGGTATAGGTTGCTAAAGACAATCCGTAAGATTGGTCAAATCCAGTGACGCAGTTACTCGGGAAATTACAAAAATGTTCAAAAAAAAAGTTGACACATTTTGATTTTTATCTCTGCTCAATGGGTGCTATTGTGCTCAAAATTTATTGTGAACAATTTATAGGCGTTAACTATCTAAAAACATTCTGTGAGTTTGAGATATTTATGGAGAAGAAAGGTTTTGTACTAACTAGTAGAAGATAATTTGAAAGTTTAATCAAAATCGTCAGAGCCGATGCGAAAAACCATATTTTTTGGTACATTTTCGTCCAATATCCCCTCTCATATCCAATTCTGCATCTTGCTAACCAAGCACGTACAAATCGCAGAGGCGGAACCGATGAGGGTACAGTCAACCTCCAGGGGAAGGGCAAGTTGACCCGCAGTGGGTTCGTGATTGATGGAAAGAAAAGCTTTCGGTCTTTGGGCTTCAGCTAGTTCTCAGTGCTGAATACTCAAAAGGCGACAATCTCGCCATAATCTTGACCGATGCATCAAGGAGGACACTATACTAGACAGAATCGCAATATCAGTTTGAGTGTGAGTATTTAAACGCGAACAAGGGAACTTTGAATATATGTGAACTGGTTGCGTGAGAAACTAAGAGGACAGAGAGAGGTTGATTGAAATATTTCATTTAACAATCAGGGATGATTAGGGCCACTGGGCCCTCTCCTCCACCATCCCGGAACAATTTCACAAATATTGATCAGTTACATTCGCAAACAAATTAAATTAAAATAATTTTCTTCTACATATAACTTCTTCAATGCTCCTTAATTCATTCTTTAAACTTTTCTTTGAAACAGTCCACCTTTTTACTCATGTCAAACATATCGATGTGATCGTTATATAATTTGGATGCCTTTACCACGAAGGATCTAGAGTATGTCGAGGAACGGTGCGCCGGAATTTTTAAAAGTTTGTTTTTTGATCGGGTGTTTCTTTGGTTGAAAAACTAAAATTTGTTATAGGCGTACAGTGGTTTTTTCGTTTTGGTTTATTATTCATTCTGAATAATAACCCTATGTTTTCGGTCACGAAAAATTTTTTACAACCCCCCCTCAAAATTTGATACTTTACGTTTCAAGACATGGAGATTCCAAATTTGCAATGTCCGTCCGCCGTCCCCCGTCCCCCGTCCCCCGTCCGCCGTCCGCCGTCCGGGCCGTTTTGTGCCTTTAACGTGGTCTAAAAAATTCGTTCTTTCGCCCAAAAATCCGATTTGGTATCTAGTTGTGCCCGCCATCTCGGCAATCCGATCGGACGAAGCCCGTGGTTGTAATGGGCAAAAAACGGTTAAAAAATTAACGAAACGCAGTACAACGCGAGCTACAAGCGTTTCGTCGTTTGAATTCCTCCGCCCCGCCCGTCTCATTAAAAACCAACCGCTCTCGAGGCGAGCGAGTGCGGCCTCCTTCGCTTCCCTCCCAGCGACCGGTCTCTCCCCATTCGCCTTACTCTTCCAATTTCCCGACGTTTTCGTTTTAATACGATTCAATTTTTTAGATTCTTTCGTTTCATTCTCATTATGTTTTTTTCATAGATTTTTGGTTAAATTTTGATATTAGTATTTAGCGTGCATGTTTTCATATTAAAATTCAGTTTTTCTAGATACTTTCGTGTTTTTTGTTTATTTTAATATTACGATTCAGTTCTTTTCGGCCTTTTTTTGGGTTTCATTATGATATTTTTCGATGCTGAATCGAACAGGATGGGTCTCGGAGCATTAATGCTAGGTCAAGCTGATTATCCGAATAATAAACCGTTGTGTAATAATTTGCAGCGTTTACCTTCGCGCTGGAACTTTCACAGCGTCAGCGAATCCCAGACCCGAGAACTCGTCTCATTATTTTCTCTCTTAATTTTTTCATTTTCTCTCCGGGCCTCTTCTTTTTCTTGGAATGAAGAAGTTCAACCACTAGTTGGGCGCCAATGTGCTGGAGGTCGTTTGGAGATGCTTTGAAGAGCTGCTGACTAAGGCAAAAATTACGGCAATCGCGCCGGAGATTCGATCCACAACCTTCGACTTACGTCGAGAATCGACTGTCTTGACCACTAAACCACGATTAACCGCTTGCCTTTGACTGGAGTCAGTCAGCACAATGGTTTTCGCGGCGGGCTGCGCGAAGTGGCAACACTGACCGCCACCCGTGCAGGCCGCCGCTTTTTATATTAGCGTCGGAGCCGCATTTCGAGATCAGAACGGCTATCGGCTCGTCAGCGAATAATATTCCTGTTATAAGTCAGTGTTTAAATTCCCCTTTTGATTGTGTGAAGTAAGGTAAGCGATCAGAGCTTTGTGTTTCATTTTCCCCATTGTCCCTTTATTGTCATTTAATACAACCCGAGCATAGGTTATTCGTTTCATTCTAAAAGGAGTTCGTTTCATTTCATTCATTTCGAGTTTTGCCGATTAAATTCAAGTGGGTCTTAATTGCTATATAATTTCATTTCCCATTACCTTCTGGAGAGTTATTATTTTATTTATTTGATCGAGTGAGTATTATTGAGCGTATTTGATTTATTCTTTTCTTTTGGGCCCAGACACGACTTTCACGAGTGTTCTGTACGCGGGAACTGTGAGACAATTCCCCAAGTACGTCACAGGCCTCAGGGCCAATAGGGATCTGCGCCAATCCCTTCTTTTGCCAACCCATCATTCCGTTCGTCTCCCTCCATACCCTGATGCCCTGGCACCCAACACACGTCAATTTTATCAGACGTGTACAACTATGAATAGCGAAATTACAGTAATTATGGTAAGCCAAAGTCTACTAATTGCAAGAGCTCGCGGGACAATGACCAACGAAATTAATCGTTTCATTGTTCGTACTCTCTCCCTGTCGTCTCATCAAAACTACCTGCCAGCTCGACTCGCAAAGTCGTTCCAATTGCCTACAGGCGCCTACGGACGACTGGAATATTCAGTTTTCGTCGTTCCGTTGTAGTCAGGTCATGTTTCGCATGGTTTAGTGGTATTTCTCGATGCTGAATCGAATAGGATGGGTCTTGGAGTTGTGAGACCCCGTCAAGTTGTTCAAGAGAGTAATAAACCATTGTATAATAATTTGCTGCGTTTTTAATATTTTGAATAGCTTTGCAGCTATCTGAAGCAATTTTCTCTCCCTAATTTTTAGCCAACCAAGGCTAAAGAATAGAAAAAGAGAGAGGGAGGGAGAGAGAGAGAGAGAGAGAGAGAGAGAGAGAGAGAGAGAGAGAGAGAGAGAGGGAGAGGAGTTGTGAGTGACCCGAGAGTTGAGTGGTGAGTAATGCGAGAGCTGAGAGACTAGTGAGTCTCACGACTTGAGAGACGAATGAATTGAGGGAACTGGGAGACAACTGCCATTGACCGTTGGAAAGAGCTGTGTGTTGTGCAGAGGAATGAAAAATTGAGGGGATTTTGGAAAGTCCTCAAAAGGGGAAAATCTGTTGTCACGTGGGAATAACTGCTGAGCTTTCCACGGGTACAAACAAAAGGGTTGAGATCAGAGAGGTGTTTGGGGGGAAACATTGGCCATACCGTTAAATGCGAACGTTCTGAGCTCAAAAAACATACAGTATACAGCAGTCGTTCGCCATCAAGTATTGATGAAGTGATGGATTGTTTGGGTGACCGGAGTGAATCAGATAACTTTCTGAAAATTGGAGAAGAATCATTCCTACAAATTTTTGATAGAACGTCAAAAATAGTCGCGTGAAAGGAACTGGAAAGAACTCTGTACATCTTCCACTATATTTGTGGACGGAACTTTCTCATATTGTGCCAAACATTTTGCACAGATGTTCACTATCCATGTTTGTAGAAACAATCACTGCATACCACTCGTCTTTGCGCTTTTACCCGATAAAAAAGCTGAAACCTACACTAAGTTGCTAAATCTTGCTCAACAAAAATGCCAGGAGCTGCAATTGATGCTGCAGCCGGATTGTGTGGTGGCTGATTTTGAAGAAGGAATTCACGTCGCAGTGAGAAATGCTTTCCCAGATTCCCGAATCGTGGGATGTCGATTCCATTTGTCACAATCTTGGTGGAGGAAAATCCAAGCACTCGGGCTAACCAAAGCATACAGAGCAAAGGGGGATATTCGAAATTGGCTTCGTCTCGTTTTTGGTATACCGTTCTTGGATTCAAGTGAGGTCGGTGCTGCATTTTTGGAACATTGTATGACGTCGTTGCCAGATGATACACAAGTTGGAAAGTACGCGGAATACATCATCGATAACTACGTTGGTGTTCAAGCTAAGTTTCCTTCTGAGTTAGGGGCTGCAGCAGAAATTTCTTCGGAAAGAACCACAAACAGTTGTGAATCGTTCCACTCGAAATTCAATGGCCAGTTTTCCCATCCTCTTCCTAACATTTTCGTGTTTCTCAATGCCTTGAAACGAATGCAAACGGACACCTTCCTCATAATGAATGGCTCGAATGTGCCCAAGCCGGACACAGGGGTGTTCAAAAACAGAAGAAAATGATTCAGCAACTAATAATTGAATATCGAGAAGGAAAGATTGATGGAAAATCATTCCTCCAAAAAGTGGCCAGACATTATGAAAAAGTGACCAAAAACTGCGTGAAAAGTGGAAAAACTGGGAGTGAAAGAACATATACATAAGTTACGTGACAGCATGACGAGGTCGGGATCTCCCCGCTGATGAAACGTACGTACCTACCTGCATCATTTCTGTATCAACGTAATAAGATTTTGAGAGTATAAAGTGGAAATAGAAACCGTAAAGTATGACGGCGCACTTGCTATTGTCTCTACCTCCGACGCAGTTGCTATGAAGTACAGTTGTGCTAGGTTTCGGCGCAGTTGCAAGATCCCCCAAAAAACCCAGCTAATTCGGCCACCAGATAGGCATGACCATCAGCCACTTCGTTCCCACCTATGCCCGCAAGTAATTAATTCCTACCTTGTTCTTTTATACTTTGAGTTATTGGGTGATCATGGCCAAGCCCACCTAATTACCATGTCCACGTAAACAATTGCTTTTTCCCTTGCAGTTTGTTGCAGTAGCCACTCCAAGGCCTTCATGGCGGCCAAAGCCTCAAACGAGCTGTGCTCCTGAAACTGAACGTGTCCACCCTCGGTCCACATGTAGTTCATACGACCGAATGACGTTATCGATATCATTACATTCCGTAGCGAATCAGAGTTTTTGCTGCATTAGCTCGCTGTGTTTACGAGTCGTTAAAAAGATGACATAACCATGAATCCCAATTTGGTTGTTGACCCCGCAATTGTGACCTTCGTCGAGCGGTAGTGGACAATATGCGTTTCGAAACTTCACTTGTCAACTACTGTTAGAGTTGACAACGAAGTCGATATGGCGGTTTGAAATAATCATGCAACGCGACTAGCGTACACGTTTTGGCTCCTAGTGGCTACACAGGGTTCCACTAAGCGTTCGTCAGCCGAAACGTTTCAGTTGAGGCCAAACTGATATTTGCACTTTAAGGGTTAGTCGTTGACAACGACCTGAGCGGTAAAACGGGAGTTCACTGTGAAGTATTTGGTGCAACGCATCGCACTACTTTCCTCGGTCCCACGTACCTTTTAGTAATTACCTACATTTTTCTCCCAGTTCGTTCCGTGTAGAAACTCGTAGCTCCTATAGTTTCTGAATTTATTGTGCTGCTGCTCCTTATGCCACCACTTTCAAGGAAAAGGCATGAGGTGCGCCGCATCGCACAACTTTCCTCAGGTCTACGTCAATTCACTTGTGTTCATGGATTATTCTACTAGCACAATTTATTTTTTACTACGTTCAGAATTTATTGTGATGCTCCTATTCATGCTCCGACCATTATTGAGCGATTGGTGCACAGAGAATTAATGAGGGTGTTCACTCAATATTTTATAAAAGGGTAATCATCATTTTTCCAGAGTTATCAGGTAAAAACACTTAGAAATGGTAGTAAAATTTCTGGAGCAGCCCTTATTTATTTTATGAGCGTCTTCAAAAACTCATCATATACATACTTGTTTGGAGTACCCCCTGAATTTTTCTCAAGGACCTAGTAACATTTGAGTGGAATTTATAAGGAAAACTCTGCGCGAAACTCGATTTTCATCGAAACGTTTGGTAATTTATTGTGCTGCTCTCGTCATTCTCCTACAAATAGCAATTTTACGGAATTGTCATCTCATCGGTAGCTGTATATATACAAAATTTAATCAAAATCATTCGAGCGGTTTTTCGAGAAAAAAAGTTTAGTGTTTCGATCACTATGATAACAATAGTTTTAGGCCGATTTTGCCTTACTACGGCAAAATAATACCTTCCATTATGGCAAAGATTACCTTTTATGGTAATCTGAAGGCTAGATATCAAGTTTGAGGTGATTTAGTATAGCCGTTTTCTCTAAAAATCGTTTACAGACACGCAGACCATTTTCCCAAATAATGTTTTTTCGGACTGAAACGTGAAGATCTAAAAAGAACTCACAAATTTTTTTTTTTTAGCCGATACAAAACTTTTCTTTCTGCTTCGTAGAGCTTAGGGTTTAAAGTTTAGGGAATAAATGGAACATTAAACACAATTTTTTTGAGTGGCTCGTGCCTGCAATTGTTGAAGTATAAGGGAAACTGCAAAAAACGTTGTTAGTTCGAATTCTAGAATTGTTGAGGTTGCTCTTGATTATTATATGAACTTCACTAAACTACATACTAATGAATACCATTCTGATCGTACGAGCGAGAAGTATAACGAAAATATTTGGTGCCCCAACAATCAAGACGACCAACGAGACCAATAACCCACATTTTTCCTTCGAGAATTAAATTTTGGTTCCGCGTGTAAGTCTTCGTTCCACACGCCCAAGTGAGGTTTTCGTTGTAAGTTGAGTGGTATCGCTCAATTCAGGGCAGGTCTGAGGTTTTGTTCCGCTCAATAACTTAAATACGCATTCACAAATCCATACGAGCATCTCATTTCCAGAACGAGCGAGAAACAGTTTTTGGGCACGTTACATGAAAAAAGTACCATCTGGAGAATCAGCCGCATCAGGAGAGTAGCTTCCACGTGTTTCACGATAAACTCGAAAAATGTGACGGCTGTAGTGAACGTGTTTTCTAACTTTCAACACCCAGCTAACAATACTTCAGCCCTTCGAGAGTGACAAATGCTCCGACAGTTGCAATTGTGTGGGAAGGGGAGAGAGAGAGTGTGTGTGAGAGTTGTCGAGAGAACGTCCGTGTTTCATAAGAAAGCACGAGCTCGACTCCCCGCCCTGCCACGACGCTCCCTTCTCTCCCTGGGTTGACACTCGTAGAGTGCATGGAGCCCAAGGGAAGTCTCTCGGGAGCGCCTCTTGGACCTAAGGGACGGCGAGGGATGTTAGCAGGATGTTTAGATTATCAAATATTCACTAAGCCGTTGCCAGTACTTTCCAAACCCCCGGCGCAGCCAACGAGAAAGAGCAACCTGAAGACCTCTTGAAAAGATAATATTAACTCGCTCTTTTCTTTATGCCCCGAAAAAACAAGATTCCAGCCCTCAATTTTGTATCAGTTTCTAACGGCCAGACAGGAGAAAGACGCTTCAAAAATCTTTCAAGGGTAAATTCCGAGTATCTTGGGAAGTAAAATCAATAATTCATCGCTCGCCGGGGATATCCACGATTTGCACACTTCTCAGCTCCCAGCACGACCCTCAAATTACTGGTGCGATATATCACACGACTCTCCCCGGTAAATATAATTAAAGCTAAATACACAGTGAAACGGCTGTCGCTTGGACTCCGGAATTTCAGTAGGGTTGCTCCTAATCATCTAATTACGATTATTAAACTCACATAGTGTGAGTATCTTATTGGATTACCCCTCTGATTTTTCCAAGACATGTAACATGTAAACGAGAGTCCCCACACACAAATTTCATTAGCTCTACCTCAATTCACTTGCGTTCATGTCTTTTTCTACTAACTCATCGGGGAGCTATCGGGTAAAAACTTTTAAAAATGGTAAGCGAAACGGCGGTAGTGGCATTTCGGAATTTCCGGAGTGACCCCCACACATTTTACGATCGTTTTTAAACGCTCAACCAATAGGTATTGGATTGGAATACCTCACCAATTTTTTGAAGATTCTAGTATCATTTCAGCGGAGTTTATAAGGAAAATATCTGGTGCGTTGCACCACACAACTTCCCTTGGCTCTACGTCAATTCACTCTGTACATGGCTAATTCTATTTAATCAATTCATTTATCACTCAGTTCCTTTGAACTTGGTCAAACAACACGTCACAGCAGCAGAAAGCGGTAGCGCCTACAGTTCTGGAATTTATTGTGCTGCTCATACTCATTGCAAGACGATTATTGAGCAAATGGTACACAGAAAATTAATGAGGCTGTAAACACGAATTTTTTGAAGAAGAATAGTAATCCCTTTTTGCAGAAGTATTGGGTAATAACTGTTAGAACTGGTAGTAAGCGAAATGGCAGTAGTTGAAATTCAGGAATTTCTGGAGTGACCCCCATGTACCTCATGAGCCTTTTTAAACACTCACACTTTAGGTATTGGATTGGACTACAATACCGATTTTCTTTAACTCTCTACTAACATTCCAGCGGAGTTTATAAGGAAAAAACCGCGCTAAAAACGCTTTTTGTCGAAAATTTTGATTATTTATTGTGCTGCTCTCGTCAGTTTCCCACGATTGGGAATTTTATGGTGTGGTTGCCTTATTGAGAGCTATCAAAATAAAAAAATTAATCAAAATCGTTAGAGCCGTTTTTGAGAAAAAAAATTTGGTGTTTTGATCACTATGATAACTATAGTTAAATTTCGGTGGATTTTGTTCATACCCTCATTTTGACGTCCCATAGTGACCCGCAGGCGAGATATCAAGTTAAAGCTGATTTGGTACGGTTGTTTTCTCTAAAAACCGCGCTAAAACCGATTTCGTCGAAAGTTTTGGTAATTTATTGTGCTGCTCTCGTCATTTTCATATGAATGGGAATTTTATGGTATAATTGCCATATGGGGAGCTACCAATATAAAAAATTATTTCAAAATCGTTAGAGCCGTTTTTGAGAAAAAAAATATTTGGTGTTTTGATCACTATGATAACTATAGTTAAATTTCGGTGGATTTTGTTCATACCCTTATTTTGGCGTCCCATAGTAACCTGCGGCCGAGATATAAAGTTTGAGCTGATTTGGTACGGTGGTTATCTCTAAAACTCGTTCACAGACACACACACACACAGACCATTTTCCCAAATAGTGTTTTTCGAACTCAGGAGGGTCTGAAACGTAAAGATCTGAAGAAAACTCAAAATTTTTTTTTCAGCCGATTACATAACTTTCCTTTCTACTTTGTAGAGCCAAGGAAAGTAAAAAACGACGCTAAAATCGATTTTCGTCGAAATGGTTGGTATATAGTTAACTTATTAATTGCTGTCCGTATAAAATATTTAATCACAATTGTTAAAGCTGTTTTACAGAAAAAAAAAACATTTGGTGTTTTGATCACTATGATAACAATAGTTTTGGGCAGATTTTGGTCGTACCCTTATATTGACGTCCCATGGTGACCTGCGGGCTAGATATCCAGTTTGAGGGGATGTGGTTCTGCCGTTTTCTCTAAATATCATTCACAGACTCAGAGACCATTTTGCCAAATAGTTATTCGGACTCAGTAGGGTCTGGAGAGAAGGTGAAGATCTGGAGAGAACTCAAAAATCTTTTTTCAGCACATTACATAACTTTCATTTCTTCTTCGTAAATCCCAGGAAAGTAAAAACTACACAAAAAGTATGATTTATTTTATTTTTGGTTTGTTTAGGCACTCATGGTAGGGCTGAGCTCACGTTCCTGCGTATATATAGGTGATGTTTATTTTTGTTTCATTTATTTGTATTTACCACCAACCAGGTTTTTTTGTGAGCCTTTGAAACGATGAAGTGAGCAGCGACCAGAAAACTTCCACAACCGCAATAGCCGTTAACATCCCCTGTCCACGCGACATGGCTCGCCATATCCTGTTGTTCAACATACTAAAAGGATTCTAATTTCCTCGTTCAACCATATTTTCCTTGCCGGTGCCTTCAAGAAAGATTCCTCTCCAAGCCCTTCAGCAACCTTCGTTGGAAAACAATCGAGAAAATTCGGAACTTCCAAAGCAGCGCATCCATTTCAGGGCCAGGTGGGCTCTAACCGAGCAGGATGAAGAGTGTTTGAGGGAAAAGGAGCCATTCATATTGTGGCCATGTGCCATAAAGAACTGGCTCAACCCAATTTCTCTAAAGACGTTCACGGATGTTGGAAGAAAACTCGTACCCATCTCGTTTGCCATTTATCTACTGCAATAAATTTTCCGTCAGTGGAGAGGTCTACAAGGAGTTCGGCACAGAGCGGGGGAAGCACTCTGGTCCACCATGCACTAAACGGGTAAGTGATCATTGTAGAGCTTCACCGGATGCTGTATTGAAGGCATTGGTGATCCACAGGAGCGCCACTCTGTGGGATTGGGCCCGTAGTATCCTTTGATTGACTGTGAGTTTGCTACCCCAGATAACCGGGCAGTGGCCAATTAATAAAGTAAATGGGTGTGTCACGGTAACACACATTAGTGGAATTGATAATTTCCTGTAATGAGGCCAACTTCCTCCACCACTGCCTGAATCTTCTCCTTTTCGTGTACATGTTGAAACTCGCAATCACAGCTCATCACTACTGAGGAAGAACACCGTTACGGAAGGTGTACCATAATATCAGTGGCTATCAGTTTAAACTCTAGATCGGGAGGTAATCTAGGTGTGGTTTGGAGGATCTGAACAGTTCCCCACAACTATTTCAGTGACCATCCATTGAATGAAGATAGTATAAGCCAAGACACTAAACGATCGTTTTTCAGATTTTCTCAAAAAATTGCCAAAACGATTTATTCAAAGTAGCGGGGCATTTTCAACTAACTGGTAGCTACATTTTGATCCTGAATACCGTTTAAATCGGTTTGAACGAAGATATAGCACTCGTATATACTTACGAGGACCGTATCCTCCTCAGTATTGCACCCACCTTCGACACCTCTTAGCCTCATCGCACTCACTTCTAAGGGGAAACGAGGCGGAGGCTAGTTGGCACCACTGAGGGAAGCGGTAGGGAAGCCTAACATCCTGAGGGGCTCTCCCCTCAGGCAATGTTAGATCTCCGAGGCACACCAGAAGGCTGCTAGCAGGCGACCGCTTAGCAACTGATAGCACGGGCTGCTAGAGCCCCACTGATCCTCTGAGATGGGGAAATCCACTGGCAGAATGAGGAAGTACTCGTGCTGGTCTGGTTCACTAACTCCTGAAGCCGTTAGGCCAGGAAGTTGCTTTCCCTCCTCTACGACGTGGGGACGGGTTGAGAGCTCTCAGGCTGGCAGAGCTCGGACTGAAAGGTCGGCAGTAGAATCTCTCGAACTCATATATACTTACTGGTGCGGCACACACAGGCACCACTCTCCCAACCCTAGCTCTCTCACGAAAGCCATGAATGGAGCTTCCTGCCTGCCCGCAGTGCTAACCACCCTAAAAGCCCATTTAACCCCCCCCTACAAAATCTGTTTCGTGTCTTGGCCAGCTTTTTCGAGGACAGGATTGCCTCCACAGGTGTGGGCAGTGTGGCGCTCAGAGGTGCGGCTTTCCATAATGGTGGCCTCTCCACAGGTTGCCGTGTTATCCACACTGCTCTGTGGGGTTCTCATTGCCCTCATGGCTCCACACCACTCACGTATGTCGATGATATTGCGGTAGTCATTGAGGTGGACACTCGTGGGGCAGCCAAGCCGCTCGTGCAGCAGGTCGCCCGGCTCAATGTGGGTTGATGCTGTCACAGAAAGCTCTAGTTGACTACATCCAAAACCTAGCTCGTGATGATACGTAGTGGGACCTCACTGCCCTTCCACACAGAGGAGCTGGAGGCAGGTTTCAGAGCTAAATACCTAGGCACAGCCTTCTGCCCAACATATCACTTGACCCTCCTGAGGACTAAGTGCTCGGTTGTTACAGCCTACACCAGATCCTTATCAGACTCCACCAAGAGAGCTTCGCCACATGGCAGATACATGTACTATCAGGTGCCTATCGTGGCATGCGTCCCATCCACTTAGTGAATAGCCCTCTTTCAACGTGACTGAGAGCGTGCACACAAGCTACAGAGGGATGCTGTTGGCAGCCCTTCCAGTGAATTGCACAGCCTCCTATTAAGCCCTGAAGATTCGTGCTGGCATACACCTCAAAAAGAGCACTCGTATATACTGCAGATCGTCGAATTCACATCGTTCCGAGCCAACAATTTGCTTCTGAAATTTGCATCCCGCAACAACCTGTCCTTCAATAGAATCCAGTAGCAGGTCATCATACGTCACTCTTTCTATTCACCTGAATATGGTCCATCACTCATTTGGCCACGAATACCAACTTTTTGCGATCGGCAATAGCCAGAATTTCTTATTGAAAGTATTCATGACTCAACGTTCAGACATAATTAGCACAAAACATAGCGAATTTACTGTACATCGACGTTGTAGTAGCATAACACGAGCGTTTCAGTTGACTTATCGAGTTTCAAAATTGCGCCAGTAAAAAATGGTCAACTTACGTCGTACATCAGCTCAAGCTGTTGTCGAGTGATGAAACTACCGTCGGAAAAAGTGATTGTCGTATCAGTCGAGAGTCGGGAGGCGTGCGACAGCCACAGCTCAAAAAAACCTACTTTGATCAAAATCAGCTGATCGTCCTGACTCAGCTCGCAGAATCCTGTAAGAAGAAACAAAAACGTCGTTAACGAAATTGTACGACTGTGGTCTCGTGAAATTACAGAACAACGTTAAGATACAGTCCTGATTGTGCGGTCAAAAGAACGCCTCGTTAGGCGGTAATGGAATGAACTGAAAATATTTGGTGCGACGCACAACACAACTCTTCTCTGCCTAAGTTCTACTATTTTCATGGCTTCAATTTATTTTTCACTCAGGTGATGAAAACCGTTGGGAAAGAGGGGCTGAGGAAAGTTGTGTGATGCGTCGTACCAATAGGTCTAACGGTTTCGATCAAATTTTGTGTATCAACAGCCCCGAATGGTAAACCAATACTACAAAAGTTTCATTCGCAGGAAAATGACGAGATCAGCACAATAAATTATCAAACACATAGATACAAATTCGATCTCAGCAAGCACGTTTTCAAAATAATCAGAGAGGTAATTTGTTTATTACGATCGAATTTTAACAATAGTCGTAATATAAATAGGAGGCACTTGATAAATTACTGAATTCAAACTGCTGTCGTTTTGACGTCCAATTTTTCTCGCGGTGTTTACTCCCTAACTCCAGAACGGTAAACACTGTTTAAGTATCTGAGGTTCGAATTTGCTAAATAGATTCGATAACAAGCTTCCCTTGCCCTGTGTGAAGGAATGACAACTGCTGCAGTCACGGGTATGCGATTGCTTGATCATAAACAAATCTTCGAATCAGTTGCGATTTTTTTCACTTGGGGAACAGCACGAAACATTTTGCCATTTGTGTCACAGCTGTAATCGGGGGTTCTTGGTTTCGAAGTTCGAACGAGGAAAGTTTACTGTGCAACTAGTAATCCGAGCGCTTTGTTTACGGAGAAGTCTTTAGTTTACTAAGGGCTCCTATTCAAATTCCATCAGTCTGGACTCCAAGTCAATCGGAACCATTTTTTCCAATTGAACTTCTGCTAAAGTCTCACGGTAAGCCATTAGTGAAGTTCAACCCTAAAAACATTGATTCTTCTTTTATGTAAATCATTAATTGTTATTTTCCTTCCCACTATAGTCCACGTGAAAATTGTCGCACAACTGTCTATTATTTTCTTGCACAGCATAATTGGGACGTACCCTACTCAGCAATTCCTGTGTCAACCAATATTGTCGCTTATGAGCACTGAATGTTTCAATCAATATTTCTGATTGTTGGGCGCACGATAGGGGGAGTTGCAGAACGAAAAGAAAAGAAACGGTGAGCGTTAGGAGGACTGTATTATGAGTGCAATGAATGGAGCTGAGTTCGTGTCCAAAAGGGCGACACAAGGGGACTACACGGAATACGCATGAACTGCCGCAGTAAACTGTATCGGAAGCAATCTGTGAGCTGTTACTGGGACGAGAGTTGATAGTGGAACGCCGGTGTGCCCACTGGGAGGCAAGTGTCTCTCGGAAGAGCGGTGTGTGTTGGAGAAGGAGGTAAGTCGAGGGTTATTACAAAGGGAGAAATCCGTTGTTGTTGGCAGTTAACCCGAACTTAATTCCTCAGTCGGAACAGAAACCAACGACTGAAGGGGAAGTTCTCGGACTTCCCAGCGGCATCACATGAAAAGGGCTGAAACCCGTTGGGTTGGGTGGACGCGCCAAGTTGAGGGTTCAGCCTTTCAGCATGTGCTGAACTCTGATAATTACCTGGTTATCCACACCTCGAAGACCCTTCCCATTCGACTCAGCATCGAAAAATACTAGTAAACGATACGAAACACAACCTGACTGCTACTCAACATTTTCTAAGCGATGCTACACAATTGGCACAGCGTGTCAAGTCGATCTGGCGAGTGGTTAAGAGTGAGACACGAGGTAGTGCGAGAAATGAGCGCAGGCTGGTGAGAAACCATAACCTTATTGTCCCTCGAGTTCCTTCAAGTAGTAGGAGTCTCACTATATTTACCGTGTGTTGGGCACACAAGAGGGGGAGCTTGAATAAAATAAAAAGGAACTCGATGAACGTGAGACTGTACTGTACTACACGGGAAATGAATATTGATTGAAGTTTGAGTATATAAGGGCGACACAAGGGGACGACTCAGAATATGCGTGAACTGGCGCAGGAAGCTGCAGCGAAGGGAGAGAGAGAGAGAAGAGCTGTGACTGGCCCGAGAGTTGATAGAGGAATGTAGTGAGCCCTTGGAGACGAATAGATCTGGGAAGGGCTGGGTGTGTTGGAGAAGGAGGAGGAGGGAGAGAAGACATTTTGGATAGTCCAAAAGAGGAAATCCGTTGTCATTGGAAGTTAAACCGAACTCAATCCCTTCGTCTGGAGAAGAAGCCAACTGAGCAGGCAATTCTTAGACTTCCCCCCGTGGCATAACATAAAAAAGGCCAAACGTACCTTGGAAAGGCCCAACCTCATGGTCCCAACTACTTCAGCCTGTGCCAAACACTGTGTTTTCAGGAGGACATCATAGCTATAGTTATTGTTTCCCCCTTGCCCTCAAACATTTCCCGCACTGCCCTTAAGTTTCGTTCGTGACGTCGCCTCGCCTAGGGGAAATGTCAATTTTCGGTGTTCCATTGTAGTCAGGTCGTGTTTCGTATCGTTTACTGCTATTTTTCGATGCTGAATAGAAAGGAATGAATCAGGTAGGTGTGAGACTGCGTCAAGCTGAGTAGCTAGGTAACTACCCAGTGCTCATAAGCGACAATATTGTAATAATTCGATAACATTATCTTGGCTAAAAGAAAACAAAAGTCAACAACGTTTACGAATTCCAATCGCACGAAAAATCATCTTATATTTTAAGCATCACAATTTATCGTTATTAAGAACAACACATGTTCATCTGGGGTTCACAATTACTGAAGATTCACTACATTACTCCTTTCCCTCTTGAAACAACCCACCCACAGGCTAAACGTCAGCTCGCGAGAGTCTATTAGCATTTAGACGTCGTTTTTCCTGCCCATCTTTACCTGGAAGAGAAAATCACCCTTTTTATGACTCACGACCCATGGTTCGGTCAATTGAGGTTGCAGCTTTGGGCATAGTCTACGGACATGCTTTGGATAATGAACCCAAATGCAATATGCTGCACTGCTCGTCGGTCGTAGTACTCTTTTTGAGCCCAGTCCTGAACCTTGAACTTTCTTTAGGTTGGACCTCAGTTGTAGTGCGTAATTTGTTGTTGGAAGGGGAGGATTTAACGTTTTAACGTGTAAGGCAGATGCAAACCCTTCCAAATAGCAGTTGGGCTGGTGAGTATCCAGTAGCAGAGTGAGGTGCTGCGTGATAAGCCAGAAGGAATAGTGGATGTTTCTCGTCTCAACCATGAAAATTGCTAGGAATTTAGTTAGCGTGTGATTCAATCGCCCACCCGATCGAGGATGTAATGCCGTCGTTCTTGAGCGCTCAGTTCCCATTAACATCGCAACTTCTTTTGTAGATTGGTCTCAAAGTCGCGTCCCTGGTCTGTGTGGGTTTCCCATGGCACACCATTACGACGAAAAACTTGTTCGAGAAGAGATGCCACTGTTTGTGCTTCATGGTGGTGTAGTGTCCTACAATAGTTATAATTATCATCTGGTTTCCTGGCAACGAGTTGACAAAGACGGGGAGAAAATAAAGAGATTCATTCTGGTGTTTACCTTTCAAGCGAATACTTATTCAGAGTTTACATATTTAAATAAGTATATATAGTATACAACAGGTGGGGAATGGAGTGGAGTCCACAGCGATCAAAACGTAACGATTCTTTTTCGTCGACTCAGGGAATGAACCTAAAATGCCTATTCCCATTCTCTCAAAAGGTCCTCCAACTGCTGTGACGAAAATAAACGAAAATTTCATTAACAGAAAGTAAATAACTGTAGGGGTCGGATCCCACTCGAAATAAAATAATAAAAGGGGTAAACTTAAAGAAATCAACGGGAACGACTAAAGGAAAAATAAAATTTAATTTGGGAAAATAAATAATAAATGACCTTTCAGCTTAAAATAATTCTAAAATAATAATTGTCCTTCTATACCTGCCTATGGCATGCCGAAACTAAATAAACAAAAATAAATGACCAACTTCAGGAGCGTTGTCTTCTCTCTTCGTTCGAACGGCCTGAAATTTGGTAAATGAGAAGTCGGAAGACGGGAGACGTCGCGGGAGATCGGGACTTTCCGTAACGGGAGAAAAAGGGAGTACGAGGTATCAACGGTAATAATAATAGGGACGAGAGGCTGACGAAGTCTTTTTGGCACAGGGACCTGATTTCTTGGAAACCCTACACAACTTGCCACTTTCTCCGTAGCAGCGCATCGGAAGCGTTGCAGCGCGTCGGTAGCGACGATCCGGTTCAGCGGACGTTCACCCACCGAATTGCCGCTGCTCCAAAGGCGTATTTCACGGCACACACCCCTCTCCAGCGGTAAAGGTGGGAAGGTAGGGTTTCAGTTTAGCAGGATGCCACAGACCAGCATCCTTGCCTTGTGCATTCTGGAGTCTGCACGTGCCACCGGCTGTAACAGAAGTAACTGTAAATGGTCCATCGAACTTATGGTATAGCTTAAAAGCTGACTGATCTAGGGCTGAGGAAACGTTTATTGATGCACGAAGTACTTGGTCCCCCACCTGGAACCTATCTTGCCTACGACGCAGATTGTAGCGACGAGCTTGAGCTGTACTTGCCTGAAGAAGATGTTGCTCCACAAGGTGGTGTAGTTCTTCAAGTGTTCGCAACCGTTTAGCCCATTCATCAGTGGTGGTGCTTACACTCTGGCCTTTATCTTCCTTGAGATTGGAGCGATGACAATTGTGTGGTCGTAACTCACGGCCAAAGTTCAGGAAGGCTGGTGAGAATTTAGTGGAGCTATGAACCACACTGTTCAAAGCAAATTGGAACTCTCCAATGTACGTGTCCCATAGTGTGTGACGTGTCTGATTAACATAGGCCCTAATTAACTGGCGGATGTTTCGATTCACTCTTTCGGTAGGGTTGGCCTGGCAATGGTATAGCGGAGTGGGACGGTGTTGGATGTCACAGGCCTTGGCTAACGATTTTACTGCTGAGCTCACGAAGTTAGGCGCATTGTCAGTAATCAGTACTGAAGGGCAACCAAAGCGATTCAGAACGTTCAATCGAAATTTAGCGAGAATAACTGAAGAAGAGGTACTGCGTAATGGAATAAGCTCCACCCATTTGGTGAAGAGATCTTCAAATACTAATAGGTATTTGTTACCCGATGCGCTACGAGTAACGGTCCCATAATATCGGCCGATACGGTATTCCAGGGAGTAGTTATGTAGCGAGGGAACATCATCCCTCTGGGTGTTGTGTTAAAGGTTTAACCCGCTGGCAGATGTCACACCTGCGGATGTAATGCATGATGTCTCTGTACATCCCAGGCCAGTAATAAAGACGACCCACACGCCAATGAGTTTTAGCAATGCCCAAGTGTCCGGATTGTGGATCATTATGACACTCTGACAGGACGTTTAAACGATGACCCCTCGCAACCCCCAGCTTCCAATGCTCGCTGGGATCCGGGAGTTCACGTGTCAGGAAAGATTTACGGTGGTAAAACAATTGGCCACCATGCAATTTCCACTCGGGGTGATTCTCCGGGGATGTCTTCAGTCTGTAAACTTTCTGATTATACCAATCATCTTTAAACTCCTGAACGTGGAAAGAGAGGAAGGACAAGAGGTAGAAGGTTCGATAGCGGAGTGATTGCAGCAATGTTTACTGAACAGGGTATTCTGGAAAGAGCGTCTGCAACACAATTCAATTTACCCTTGCGATACTCTACCTTATAATTGTACGGCTGCAATCGAAGAGTCCACCGAGCCAGACGGCCAGTTGGATTTTTTAGTTCCAATAGCCATTTCAAGCAAGAATGGTCCGTCAAAACGGTAAATTCGCTGCCTTCTAGGTATTGCCGATTTTTTTCAATGCCGTAAATTACGGCCAAACACTCCTTTTCAGTAACGGAGTAATTGCGCTCAGCTGCTGACAAAGTGCGAGAGGAATAAGAAATTACTCGTTCTACACCATCCCGAATTTGAACTAAAGCACAACCAATTCCAAGGTGGCTTGCATCACACTGTAAGATGAAGGGGATCTGGAAGTCTGGTCTAGCCAATATTGGAGGGGAAGTTAGTGCCGATTTGAGTGACTCAAAAGCATTAATTTGAGCCTCGTTCCAAGCCCAAATTTTTCTCTTGCAGAGTAAGGAAGTTAATGGAGCCACAATAGTAGAAAAGTCAGGGATGAACCTGCGGTACCACCAACCCGCCATTCCTAGAAACCGACGAAGTTCAGTAAGATTAGATGGGGTTGGATATCTGGTCACTGCTTCCACCTTCTCGGGATCTACACTGATGCCATTGGAGTTGATTACGTAGCCCAGATAACGAACTTCATCACAGCCGAAAATACATTTATTTGGATTAATTCTGAGGCCTGATTCTTGAGTCGTCTGAATATCTCTCCAAGTAGCTTGCAATGTTGCTCGAAGTCGGACGTACATAGCAGAATGTCATCGAGGAAGACGACGACTTGTGGATACATATCCATAAATATGGTGTCGGCGAGCCGTTGAAATGTAGCCGGAGAATTTGTACATCCGAACGGCATAAAACGAAAACGGAATAGTCCACGTCCAGGAACTATGAAGGACGTGATATCACGGCTGGTTTCGTCCGCAAGTGGTACTTGATGAAAAGCCTGCTTCAAATCTAGCTTGGACAGGTAAACCGCTTGGCGAAGACTATCCAACAATACATTAATATTAGGCATTGGGTAAGCGTCTTTTTTAGTTATCGAGTTAACACGGCGGAAGTCAATGCAGAAACGATATGACTCGTTCTTACGCACCATAACGACTGGTGATGCCCATGCCGCATGGCTTGGCTCAACTACTCCTGATTCAAGCATTTTGTCCAATTCCGCATGCATGGCCTCCAAAACTTTGGGAGAATAGTTATAAGCCCGTTGTTTAATAGGGCAAGCTGACCCAATATCGATTTTATGAGAAATTAGAGAAGTGATTCCTGGAGAATCTTGGAGGCTTGACAACCCTTGGGAAATAATCCCATTAAGAGTATCACGTTGGTCTTCAGACAGTTCTCTAATACCACAACAGGTTGGTGAAAGCGAATTATGGGATAAAGTGGAGTCTCGTGATGATACAAAACTGAAAACGTTATCTTTGTCGTCATTGAAGTGCCAGGTATTGTGAATTGCATCGGTGACAATCCCCATTGCTTTAATAAAATCCAAGCCCAAAATGATTGGAAACGACAAGGAACTTAGGTAATGAAATTCAAAATTGATTTCTTTGAACCAATGTTCAACTTCAATGTGAAGGACTTGAGTATGGGTGCTTGCGAGCCATTTGCCATAAGAGCCACTATATGACGAATTGGTGGCACGCTAGATAAAGTTTGATCGCAGTCGGTACACGAAATGCCTAATAATTCAAGACCTTTCTTGCCAATAAATGACAAGGTTGAACAAGTGTCATATAGAGCAGGTATCAAAATTTCTTTAGGTTGTGAAGAGTTCTCATGGTTCAAAATAAATGACAGCGGAAGTATCCATAAATCAGGGTGATAAGTAGCGGAATTTGACGGTAGCGAAAGAGACGATACGGTAGACGATAAGGCAACTTGTAGCGGAGGAAGAGTATCTTGCGGCAGTGAAGGAAGATCTAGGGAATCAGCGAAAGTCTTTGAGCAGGTAGGTGAAATAAATAAATTGGGCGGAACACTAGAATTAGTAGACTCGGCGGGGGTCATATTGAGTAGCGGGAGACGATTGAACCCTAAGAGCGACTCCCGTTGCTGTTTTCCGAATTGGTGCAATTCGAACAAGACCGTACAGTGACTCCAGCATACCCACATCGGTAACAGAATTTCTTTCTTGGTTCAGGACACATCGTATAAACGTGTTGGTCAATACTACAGTTCCAGCAGACCAATTGTTTATTAGGGTTGGGTGGGCCAGTTTGAGTAGTATCAGCGGTATGCGAAGTTACTTGGCTTTCCAAAAGTTTATCTGACGGGTTTGCGGCTTTCGGGATACTAGCTTTGCTTTGAGAACCGTGAGAAATTTGATACACAAAAGCCTTTTCAAAATTTTTGTTATGGGGTTTTGGGTTGGTAGAAGTATTGGAGTTATAATTGTTCTTAGAATCTGAATCTTTAGTTCGAGAAACATTTTGTGAGGTGCCTTTCAACAATTCTTCCCTACGACTTAGTTCGGTCACGAATTGAATTAAGTTTTGGTGAGAGGGAATCGTATTTGAAGTATATTGTTCCTCAAACGACCTTCTTGTTCTTGGATCCAGTTGATTCAACGCTAAATGCAATTTCACAAAATCTAGAACATCCACATTCTCAAGTTTGTCAAGGGAGTTCCAGTTGTTCCCGTGGACGTTCAAAAACCGCTGAAAATCTGAATGTGTAGGATTTTGAAGTGGTTTAAATTCTAATATGTTGTTAACAAAATGTGAAGCTAGTCGACGTTTATTCTGATATCGAGCCTCTAACGCCGCTCGTGCTAATGGATAGCTTTCCGCGTTTAGCGGAAAACTCGATATAACGGCCAAGGCATCTCCTTTTAAGCTTGAGCGCAGATATTGGAACTTGATGTCGTTTCCGGCGAGTGAAGGTTCCTTGTGGACGAGAGAATCAAATAAGGAATGAAATTCCGTCCAATCTTCTACTTTCCCCGAAAAAGTGGGAAGTGAGATTCTAGGTAGATGTGAGGGCGAACTACTATTTTGAATTTGAGGAGACTCGGGAAGACTTGTAACGGACTTTGAAGCACTTAAATAGTTCGATCGCGCGACATTGATAAGTTCGACAACGTTACAATAAAATTGAGTGACGTCTAATCTCCATTTTTTTGAAATGTCCGGGACAGTAGTATTAAAGTCCCTTACCCTCTTAGTCAGATCCTCCAACTTCGATTCGATAAGATCTAACCGATTATATGATGCAGTAAAGCTAGAAAAATTTTTTCCAGTAATCTTCCCAGATTTATCGTGTATTTGCTGAAGCGAGGCATAAAAAACTTCACGCTCATTGATTAGCTTAATCTGTTCGAGCCGTCCACCAGACTCGTCCACTTCTGGACTGACTCGATCAGGCATAATAAAAAAAAGAACGTACGAGATAAAATAAAGGAAACGAAATTCAACAAAAGTTTACGTTGCGCGCCATTCTTATTTTGTGACGAATAATAAACGATAATTTAGTAACAAAGTAAATAACTGTAGGGGTCGAATCCGTTTCGAAATAAAATAATAAAAGGGTAAACTTGAAGAAATCAACGGGAACGACTAAAGGAAAAATAAAATTTAATTTGGGAAAATAAATAATAAATGACCTTTCAGCTTAAAATAATTCTAAAATAATAATTGTCCTTCTATACCTGCCTATGGCATGCCGAAACTAAATAAACAAAATAAATGACCAACTTCAGGAGCGTTGTCTTCTCTCTTCGTTCGAACGGCCTGAAATTTGGTAAATGAGAAGTCGGAAGACGGGAGACGTCGCGGGAGATCGGGACTTTCCGTAACGGGAGAAAAAGGGAGTACGAGGTATCAACGGTAATAATAATAGGGACGAGAGGCTGACGAAGTCTTTTTGGCACAGGGACCTGATTTCTTGGAAACCCTACACAACTTGCCACTTTCTCCGTAGCAGCGCATCGGAAGCGTTGCAGCGCGTCGGTAGCGACGATCCGGTTCAGCGGACGTTCACCCACCGAATTGCCGCTGCTCCAAAGGCGTATTTCACGGCACACTGCTGATTGTTGAAGTAGTGCTGAGTGTTGTCTGTGGACCATGCTTTAATACCGTGGTGCACCCTAGGCCAAAAATAACCTTTACCAGCGTCTTCCACACTCTCAAGTGTCCTCTTGCTGGGCTTCGGTGGCATTGTAACAACACTTTGTGGACAGCAGTTGATCGTACCACCCACTGTAAACGGAATAGTTTATTGTACACTATATCCAAAGATTCTCAGCGCGCTACTAGTTGTCGGATGATCGGCCTCATTCCAGCAACTTCATTCGGATCTGGCTTCTTTCCAAGTTGTAGCCGAGTTGAAATACGCTACAATATTTATTGTCACGGGAGGTGCTCAATAAGATCGGCCCCTTTCATGCTGCATAACCGTTGCACAATAATTTGAAGCGTACTTCAGTGTGCGTAATGTGAGTGTAATTGGGGGGGGGGGGTGTCTTTTTATAGTTACGACGTTGAAGATGGCATCGTACATTCAATAATGAACCGAATACGTTCCGAGCAACCGAAAGAAACACACGAGAGCTAAATAACTCATCATTAATTACAGCCGCTGACAAATCAGACACATTTAACTGGCTTGGGGACTTAAAACACCATTCGTCTGTCGTCTTGTAAAATGACCGCACGCGAAACGAATTTCGCAACGTCATTTTCCTTGACGTTCAAAAATAAACATTCCGAGCGAGCAGAAACCTCCGCATTTCTAACGAAGCTTTTAGTCGCTGGAAGATCCTTTAGGGAAAGAAAAACAGTTTCAAAATGAAGCGAATTTGCGTTGAACCGCGGGTTGTTTGTAATAGGACTAACAAGAATGTTCAACGAGTAGAGATCGTTCTGAAATGAGAATTACTCAATTAACGTTGAATGAGCGGAACGAAAACAAAATGGTTGCCGACTGCTTTCCATTGGAATTAGTTGGCAGTTTGAGCTTGGCATCAACTAATCAACATATTACGAACCTAAAACACAATTAGAGGGGAGCTGGAAGACCCGCTCTGTAGGAACCGCCTCTTATTTTGATATGAAAATGATGAAAAGTTGGTATTTTTTTTAATGTGTTGCTATATATTTTTTATGGGATGTGATGTTTATTCGACGACCTTTCAAGTGCCAATGACACCGAGATTAATGATTTCAAACTGGTGGTCGCAGTGAATTTATGTAAGTCGTCAACACAAACAGAGTGAGGTTTGTGTGGTGGGGAAAATGTAATCGACAGATCAACTTTAGTGAGTCCCATCTGGTTATTCCAGATCAGGGAGCGTTCCCATGTCCAGGGCCTTAGTCATGGAAAGCTAAAAGATATGAGAAAACTTGGTTCGAAACTAATTATAGTTATCATAGCGATCAAAACATCATTACGCAACATCAGTTTGCAGCCTCCGGATATTACCGGGCCAGGTAGTCAATGAACATATGCAACCACCGAGTGAGAGAGAGATAATCTTGAATGTTTGATGAATGAGACGAGAGAGGAACGCTGAACGTTCCTTTGAACGTTGATAAATATTGAGTTCACAATAGAGTACAAGGAGGTGAAGTTCACTCGACACATACGTATGTAATCACAGTTCAACTGCACGAGGGTAGACTGCCGTAAGTAGGTGGCAGAAGTAAGGGGTGAGACGTGAGGTACAGGAAGTGGGCTATACAGAAACCGCTGAAGCTTAAATGTAGGAAAGCACTTCAGGGGAATACCAATCCTTGTGTCAGTAGGGCGCAAAATAATGAAAAATGAAGTCGGTTGACAGCCATCGTTTGGAAATCCTTGCCCCACCAGAAGGGAAGCCTCAGGTCAGATGGCTTGAAATGGTGCAAGCATGTCAAGATGCAGCCAACTGTCAATACGCTTTGGCGGCCACAGCAGTGAGTACAGGTGAGATGTGGGGCTTCAGCCCACACCTCCAGTGCCTCAAAGGCGCAAGGTTTGCCTAATTGCGTGCAATCAGTAAGGCCACTTGGGGTGTGTGTTAGCACGAAATTATCCTTATGTACAAGGTAATACTCGTATATCTAGGCGTGATTGGCTACTGCCCTGTTGTATGGGGTAGCAAACTTACAGTCAATCAAAAGACAGTATTGGCCCAATACCCGAGAGCTGAGCTCCAGTGGATCACCAGAGCCTATAAAACTGTATCGACAGAAGCACTCCAGACGATTACTGGTCAGTTGCCAGTTGACTTCACAATGAATGGTTGACTAGTGGAGAGTGAAACGGAATGTGTAGTCGCATTTTTATCAGCCAACCAGCTCCAGTGTCTGTTCAACCTCGAAGGAAACTGAGTAGCATCTTTCTACATTGTGAAAACTCTTTTGCAACGTACGACGTAAATCGCAACAATACACCACGCTTCCGCGACACACGTAAAACACGTTCAAAAGCCTCGACTTGAAATTAGATAACAATTCACCATACCTGGAACCCTTTTGGCAAATTCGACTACCCTTTGAACGCTAGGGGTGATGTGGGAGGAGAACTGTTGCCAGAGCCATATCCTCTGCTGTTCGAGACTTTCGGCGGTCGAGGAAGCAACTTCGGGGCTGGCGCAGACGGGAGAGGGCTGCAGAAAAAAAAGTTACAAATTATCACATAAATTTCCCAGAATACTCGTGAGTTGACTTTTTTTCTTCAAATTAGACGGTTTGATGTAACTGATTTTGAAGTTGACAAAAAGCAGCTCGTTCGGCAGGTTGAATACCGTGTACATGGTGCAAGTGAATTCAAAAGAGAACTGTAGAGAGCCCAGTGATAATATACATTTAAATCAACCAAAATCGAAAATATTTAAATTGTCTTTGATATTCAGGGAGACAGTATAAATTTCTATAGATTTATTATTCAGTAATATAAAAGACTAACAGCTAATTAAACAAAAACAATATATAAATTCTTTCTTTTTTTAAATCCCTAACAAGAAGCACCAATTGGCTGAAAGGCTGACGTAGATTGGTGGGGGATAAGAAAAAAACACAAGAAATATACATTAACAGAATAACTTTAATAAAAATATTTGTGTTTTATTGTATGCTATGCTCTAGTGTCGACTGTATGTGGAATGAGTTAAATAGGGCACTAGTTGAATAAAATTGTGAAATGATAATTATGAAAAAGTAATATTTTATGTACCCAGCTCTCATACAAAACATAACCTCCATTTAGCACATAACTAAAGTACGATTAAGGCGGTTATTTAATTCAGACTGTATAATAATCTGAAGGGATGCAAGCGGATACTTTCTTTTTTGCTTATAAAACCTTTAATTGGTAACAGGTAAAGTGACTGCTGTTGTTATCAGCCAGAATGGTGAGAGATCCCATCACATCCGGCAGCTGGCACGTAGTTAAGAGCAGTGGCAAAGAACGTTGGGGCATGATGCTGTTCGCGCAAGAACCAGTGGGCTCTGGTTCGATCCCTGACTAGGCATCCCAGGGAGGTTAGGCAATCTGATCCCAGGGCGATACAGCTGGGGGGTCTGTGCAGGCTCCCCAATGAGCTCGTGTAGGGGAGATGGGAAATGAGCCCAACTTGTGGCCACGGCAACTGCCACTGTTACCAAAGCTTCAGCTGTCTCCCTGCAGGATGATGACAATGGTACGCAGTTGACCATTAAAAAAGCTATTTGCTCAAGGTCAATGGTATTTAATTGACGCGAAACGTAAATAAAAACAATTTTTTAAGTTGTTTCCGCCAGGGTAGATTAGAAAGAACCCACAGAGACGGGTTTCACTGTAGCACGAAACTTGTGATTGAAGAGTTGGGAAATCAGAACAAAATTCGAGCACTTAGATGCACAAAGAAGAAGTGACTAGAACATGATATGGCTCTGAAGGCGTGAAACAGGTTATACGAGGGTAAAGGAGTAATCTGAATTAGATGTCAATAAGAGGTGAAATAAGTGTGTTGGAAAAACCGGAAGATGACTGAATTTCGCGAGAATTCTTAGGTGAATGAGAATGTTGGTAGCTGTCTGCTGTGGAGAAAAATGTAAATTGAGGGGAGGGAAAAAGGATATTAGGGAAAGCCCAGAAGAAGGGAAAATCCATTGTCAATCGGAAATAACTGAAGAGGTGGATTTTCTATACTTAAACAAAATGGGCTTGAGGGCACAAGATGTTCGGGGGAAACGAAGACTTTGCCGTTAAGGCCAGTGAGTCCTGATAGGGCAAATGCGGATATTTGACAGCCAAAGACCAGTTGAACAAAGCTGTTTATGTCAACATTTGAGTTTGGTTATCGCGTTTTGAGTTGTTGGAGCGTGTTGTAACTAGCTTAATATTCGTGTGTATATATCAAGTGTACAATTAAAAAAAAAATGCACGAGGTTCAAAGAAATAAGTGAGGAACAGCAGAAAATGAAATATGTGTGCAGTTAGGTATCACCAGCTAAGTAAATTTACCTTAATACGATACTAAGGTTATCTGATTCACTCTAGTATGTAAATTAAATGAAATTTGCCTTTCTAACTTATCATTTTTTCTTTATTCATTAGTGCTTATCCAAAAACTTACACACTACCCAGATGGTTCGTCAATTTGGACTATTCACAACTTACAATCATGTGACAGGGGGGTAGTTGACATCAACTAGCAGGATATCATCCAACTGAGAAAAACCGCATCCCTCGTGCCACGCAAGGGCTGTATAACTGTTTGAGTCTGTTTAAATTTAAATTTTGAAAGTTGAAGACTAAAATGGAGGCAGATGGCACAAGCTGCAATTTTTTTGTGAATGATCTAAATCATGTTCTGTGATTACCTTAGAAAACTTGAGCACCAAAAATATTTAAACTCTATTGCGATAGCTGTAATATAAAGCCTTCAGTATGCAAATTATAATACATTTAAAATATCTCAATTTTATTATCTAGGTAGTGGATAAATTTATATAAAATCACAAAAATAAAAGCAAAAAATAAAATTTTAAAAATGAACTCACAGGAGAGGCGATCGGTTTTCGGACGAGACACCGGGTATTTTCTTCAGAATAATCGGAATTGGCTATGTGCGCTTGGGAGACAGAAACAATGACGTCATAGACGGGGAAGGTGGTGGGGTCGGGGGGTGTGGCCGCAGAGCTCGAGTCGGACGTGCTGACGCGCTCTTCCCCGCCGCCAGTGCTGCGCTCTCTCGAGCGCTTCGGTACCCTGCCATACCTCACGGCTGAAACAAACACATTGGTTAGAAAAACGTTAAAACGAATTTGCAGGGAACACACCAGTAAATGGGCAACGTGATCGAAAATACTGTGTTAATCCTGATAATAACACAGTACTGGTGACATACGATTTGTGCAGTTGATAACATTGTGTGAGTGATAATCGCAACATCCTGGCGGCTGGAACAAACTTAATTAATACGCGTCAATGCGCTCTTCACTGGTTTTGGTATAGCAATATAGTGGGGACAACGTAGAGACACAAGTGGTGCGTTCGCAGGTAAGGCGTTGGCTGAGGTGAGGAAAGTGATTTCAAGAGAATGTTCCAGGGAAATCTCCAGGAGTAAAAGCACTAACGTGTCACGAACTTTTAGGCAACAGTAGCAGGAGGACACCCAAGGACTGACTGCACAAGAGTAACAGGGAGTCAGAGATCACAGCTTTTTTGGAAGACCTTGAATGGGGGAGCTTCAACAGCTTCCTTCCATCATGCCATTTGGCTACCATCCGTTGTTCACGCTCCCTGGCACTGCTGGAGATATGTCTCTGCCCCAGAGCCTTTCATCAATCCTCAGCTCTTATCTGTCTTTAGCTTATTTCAATGCAGAATATGTATTTAACGAAACTAACGTTTCGCAACTTTCAGCTTTCCATAACTTCTGGATGTATGGTTCAAAGTGGGACATTACATTCTTCACTCGACACAGCCCGTTTTTCAGTTAGATGTTTTGAACGATTAATCATTATCATTTTCACCTCCTGCCTTAGTATGGAACCCCTGTGTAGTTCATGTAATGAAATACATATAAATATATGTGGCCACTGCACTGCCACTCTTACCGTCGAATCGTGGCTTGTTGGAAAACAAGTTAATTATATCTAATGCAATAGGGTTAGATCCGCCAGTAGGCAAATTACTGAAGTTAACGTAGCTGTTAGGTGAGTCTGTCTCCTCTAGCTGGTGAGATACTGTGGATGAGTGCTTGCGATGTAAATAAATCATCATCTGGTCGTTAAGTCAGTACTAGAGTCAGTCAGTCGGTCGCTTCAAATACAAAGAGAAAGGTAAACAAGATGGTGGAGCGTCGTGGAAGGGGGGCAGGAGGAAGGAGGTCATGCACCTCTGGGGAAACCCACTAGAGGTGAAAAGAAAGGAATGTGAGTAGTTTGCGTCTTGACCAGCCAGAGGAGACGAACTCATCTAAAAGGTACGTTAACTTTATAAATTAACTTTAGTAACTCCTTCACAGGAGCTCCATTTGATCGTAGTCTTTTCAGGGAAACAGTTGGTACCTCTGTCAAAACGACCCTCCAACCCCCAGGCCATTGCATGTGTGATGCCAACAACTATGTAGAAGTTGCAATCTAGCTGAGTCCTTATTATGAAGTTGTTACCTGAGACCGTCTTCCAAGTCTTGTGTTCACCACTGTTTGCGTGTAGTGACTGATAATTTACTTGTTGATTTATTACGAATACTACCGAGGCATTGTGTAAGCTTCATTATTAAATTGGTATTAACTCTAAAATTGTTACCGAGTAACCAAATATTCCGCCCTCATTCTACCTGATCTCCGTGCCACCTATTTCAATGGATTTGGAATTCTAAGAAGGTGAGTTTCCTAAATGGGGTTGAAATATATATCACTTGGTTAGATCTACTTGTGGCGACTTATAAGGTTAAAAAAAAAGGTCAAATACATAGAAGAACGATTCAGCCAGAGACACAAAATGTACTGTTGCGAGTCCTCGCGCTAATCCTGTTGTTTTTTCTGTCTTTCCAAATAATTTCAAAAATTATGTATTTATATACAATAATTGAAACAGATGAGAATGGTGAAAGAAGAAAAACACTTGATGAGTGCAAGGAATGGATACAGTGCAGATTTCAGTTTGACGCTGTTGTTAGAACTGAGTTAATGCCAAAAGCTAAGATGTAACTATTTTGCCCAAATAGTAAGCGATTTTCCTCTTTCTGTTTCAGAGTGTGTGTCGACGTTCTATGCAACGATGTTTGCTCCTAAACTAATTTATAACCTTTTCGGCCAGTTTGCAAAGTAGACGTATGACAAAGAATCGTGGCCACAGCTGATCTATCCTTCTGAAATTTGCGGCCCCAAGCAAGGGGTAATACCTCTCCAGTGACACACGGGCAACAGCACTCCAGCAGGGGATTAACTAAATGACAACCTGTCGTAACTCCACTGGTCTGGGTTTGGTAGGTGATTAGGGAGAGTCTCTAGCGAAATAGCAGCAAACTCCATGATTTTCGACAGTTTCAAACCTCTGGTGTGGCTGTTCACATTTTTGGTGGATCAATTAGGGAAAAGTTAATTTGATTGTATTTTCATAGATTGAAAAAAAGTTTTGGTTTATGCTAATTTTTTATTATTACTAATATTATCATCAACCAATCGCGTCGTGGGATATGGTCTTCTAGTGCTGTCAGTGATCACATAGACTCGCCCGCCACTGAGGACAACCGGCTAGAGTTGAAACCTCCCCTGTTTTCAGTTATTATCTTATTATCATCAGCATCGGGGCGTCACGCTATAGCTCTCGTTTTATACAACCTACTGTACCGTTTTTTACCAACTTACGATCGAAGAATCTCTGCTTCTTCCTTCTCAGAGCAATCTGCACCACTCGAGGAAACTATTTCAACAAATGCACGTCGGGGATCCCGCAAGTTATACGTCGGTGGAGGAGGTGCACCAACGTTCCAACTTTTCGACTAACCAAACCCATCTCCAAGCAACATTTACTTTATTAATTTATATCGCCGGGGTTTATCAATATATGTTCTCTATTATAGATATATTCAACGTTTGTTATTTTTTCTTACCATTAGAGCGGCATTGTGAACTCAGCCCCTCTTAGCAGCCCAGCGACCCTCTCTCATGAGGATTCAGGAATTTTGAATGGGAACCGGTAGATGTTCTATGAAATAAAAACTTCTAGGATTCTGAAGAATTTTTAGAAATGTGCTGAGGAAAGGGCAACAACAGTTGTTACTCTATGCGGGCAAATAACGGAGGAAACTGTCTTCACAGACGCTACAATAACTCGCTCCCAGATTGTGCTGTATGCCCTAGGGTCATACCTCCACAGCGACTCACGGGCACTCCGCCGGGAGACTGACTAACAACCTGCCGTACCTTCACCAGTCTGTGTGCACTCTATAACTACGTCACGCTTTTCAGATAACGAAATTGAAGAATTTCGACAAACACTGGGGTCTTGAGAGGAGTGCAAAAGGTAAAAAGTGACTGCGCATCGCGTTCAAACGAGGTGACGAATTACATGAGCAGGAAATCTTCTCCAATCGACGTCATTACAACGCAATTTAATAAAGTCACAAAAAAATATCGAGGAAAGTTAATACGGCATTTGTTGTCAGATACTTTCAGAACGAGGGATTTTAAAATGGCTTCTTTTCTCTTCTTCGAGCTGGCTGGTGCACCACGCTGACAATCAAGGAGCCATAGGAAGCTGCTACTGGTGATTCTACTGTCATTATTCTCGTCTACAAAGATAATTGAAGAACGCGTTCGAAAGAAGAAACCAAGCTATTGGCAGAGGTCTGAAGTGCTCCCTTCCTCTCCCTTACGTCGAAATCCCCCTCGCTATGTCAAACAGAAAAAGCTGTCGTCGAGCGTCTTTTTTTTACCCTCGGCTGCTTGGAAATCCAATTTGATTTGCTTTTGTCCCTCGCGAGGCTCTTTCATCATTTCTTCTTTGGCCAATTACGCTCCTTCCTCCCATCTTCCATAAATCGAATAAAGAGTTTGTTCGTTATTGAGTATAGAAACGGAAAGCTGCTAAACGTAATTCGTCAACAGTTGAGCATTAGAGTTAGTCGACTTAAGCGGAAAAGCAACTTGTCAACTCAGAGAAATCGATCGTTTCCCCTCCCTAACGCGTGTAGCGTAACTTTCTCAACTTTATAACACCGCCCTCACGCAACAAAATTCAAAATCACGTAAGACGCATCGCACAACTTTCCCCAGCACGAAGTATGTTCAGCGATTTTTATCACAGATGTAAACCTGATCGGAACTTATTGAGTTACCTCTACTTATGTCACAGCATTTATTGAATGAACAGGATATAGATCATTTATTAGACTGTCAACGTCGCTTTTGAGGGAGGTTCTTGTCTACAAGTATGAAATAATATGAAGGTGTACAATGAATACTGCACTAAAGTCGCTTTTCGTCGAAACGTTTATCATTTATTGCGCTGCTCTCGCGAATTTCAACGATCTTCAAGTCGTTTGGATCTTATGACAATTGTTATCAAAAATCGGTATAGCCATTTTAATGGAAACTATCTGGTGTTTGGCTGCAGTTTGTTTCGAGCCTATTTCGATCATACACATTTTGGCGCCTCATTCCGACCTACACGCTGAAGATCAAATTTAAGGTAATTTGGATCATCCGTTATTTCTCATTCGCGCTTAGAGATACACACGCAGACTATTTCCCAAAACGATATTTTTTAAGTTTTTGAAACTGAAAGACGGCAAGCAAAGTCGACAAAATGTTTTTCGATTGATTACATAACTTTCCTGCTTCGAAAAGTAAAACTGCGCTCTGACAAACAAGTGATCTTCAGTTTCGTCAGTCAAGTTCAAAAAAGAAGATGCGCACAGGTCAGACATCAATGTACAAAGTCCAAGGATGTAAATTTCGTCGAAACAAAATAGCGAACAGCATTGGATTTCCCTTCGGATTCCTGAACACACACTGGGAGGCACAAAGCCAAGTTCGTATCGAATCATACGTGAAACACAAACCGTGAAATCGGAAATCGAAGGAGAAATCAGAAAAACGGAAGAGCGCTTGGCTATTCCGTCGTTTTCTAGGTCGTCAGTGTTGAAGAATACGATTGAAACAATTGTGCACCGGGGAAAAGGATCTGGAGAACGTCGATGCACCCCAGGTAACTCTGGCGTCATCCAGCACCCCTAACTGAAAGACAGTCCTAGCGTTACATTGGTAGTTGTGGTGAGGGGAGTCTCTTTATCGTCGTTAATGAAATTCAATTTGACTCGAATTTTTTGTTCAGTTTTTAAGCACAATGCAACCTGGTAAATAGTTAGATCAGGTAGGAAACCAGATTAAGAATTCCTCCCAGATGGTACGGGATTCCTCAAGTGGTCACCTCCGCGCGGTCACACATGGGCAACAGCTCTCTACCGGGAGACTGGCTAACGACCAAATACCTGCCGTACCTCCACAGGTCTGAGTTCGGTGGATGCTGCAGGGGCCGGCCTCTTGCATATTTGCGAAACCGCAACTTCCATGACTGATATAACCCTCGTCGAGGGTTTAGGTACAGTCATAAAATAAGGAAACAGACCTGTATGCCAACAACCCCCACAGCTTCACCGGAGATCCTGCTGGATCTTGCACCTCTCCACATACATGCGGAGAGAGCTGCCTACTTACAGGCATGCGAGCTGGAATTTGGCCTTGGTACAAGGACTTCCCATGATCTAATATTGAACAGGGTGACTGTGGTTAGACCTGCTCCGCATGTTAGGGACTCAATACAGACGAAGTACAACTTCGTACAGCTCTATGGATGGTTTCACGCTTATAGTTGGTGTATGCTAGACAGACGGATCTGCGAGAAGTGGCCTAGCAGGTGCACGAGTTTGTGGGCCAGGGGTTCGGGTAGCAATACCGTTAGATGCACAGGCATCAGCTCTTCGCAGTGATCGAATGCGTGCAGGCCTGAAACCGAAAAAGATATATACGATGCCAGACAGCCAGTCTGCACTTAAGGGACTTTAAGTTGTGAGCTGCTACGTACAAAGTATTTTCATCACAAACGAATTTTTGGGTAATTGGTTGTCAAGTTATGAAAACCTCTTCCTCTGTGGTCTAAACAGTGTTTCCCCTATTATTACAGTTCTAAAAAATCGCGTTGGCAGAGTTTTTCTAATGGTTGCTTAATAGATGGCGTAAAAGAACTAGGAGAAACGCAATTCTGGAACATTAAGCACATCCAATTAAGAACGTTAACTTCTCACAAGCTCACATTAACTGACTAGTTGCTAGAGCGGTACAAATTGCCGTATGACTGCGGAGAGTTGCGTGATGCCTCATCCATTCATTTGGATAAAAACCACAGACCCCACATGGGTGTCAGCCAACTGAGCGTATTACAGCTCTGCGTGCCCGGAACTTTCGACGTTTTCAAGGCTCATAGATTATAACAGTCGGCGCGATATCATTTTTAACAACTCTTCAAGTAGCTCGATGTCTACCCTTCCAACCGGCCTTCCGACCCTCCTCAAAATACCTTCAAGCGTCATAAAGCCCACTAACGACCGTCAGGTTGACGTTGAATAGTTTACCGGGTTAAAGGTTAGCGGAGCTTGAAAAAGAGGAAGGGAAATTTCACAAAAAGCGGTACTGGAAAAAAATGATTTTCAGGTTTGCCAGGAGGGGAAAACAACATTACCAACTCGGGGCATCGGAGACAAAATACCGGCCAGGTAATTTGACAGTTGACGCTACAGCGCGACATGCTCTGATTTTCTCCGCTTTTAGCCGGCTAATGCTTGACCCGGGGGCTGTCAGCTCCTCTTCAAAATTGTGTAACTTTGTGAACAACGTT
Organism: Pachypeltis micranthus; assembly: GCA_020466155.1. Classification (NCBI taxonomy): domain Eukaryota; kingdom Metazoa; phylum Arthropoda; class Insecta; order Hemiptera; family Miridae; genus Pachypeltis; species Pachypeltis micranthus. The sequence goes on along the minus strand of CM035774.1, from coordinate 12,061,015 downwards.
TTCTAAGTCAATATTGTCAATTTGCGGGGAGTTTTGAAAAGTTGAAACGACAGAAAACGTTGGCCGTTTTTATTTGCGATTCGCTGATTTTGTTGGATAAAAATACGCTTTCAACTTCGCATCGTGACACTTTACGCGTACACATTATTATCGAGCGGTGAACGATGAGCGCGTGGGACGAAAAATCCTATAAGTAGGAAATCACGCTTTATCAAGGCCAATTTGGTCGCAAACTGGTGGCAGTTCCGTTTCATGAGTAAATACTAATTTTCACTGTTAATGGTAATGATTTCTAAGTAACGTCAAATAAAAAATAAATCGAAATATATTCTCGAAGCACTTTTTTTAGCGGGGCCGTAATCGCAGTTTGCATAGTGTACTGCGTAAAGTTTGCCAGTAGAGTGAGGTCACAACGGCTCATTTTTTGAAATACGGTATTTAGCAGCAATTTATTTGGGCCCCACGTGTACTCGGAATGTATGAAGCATGTACACGTGCAGTGTCGGGGAAAAATTGATAGTTGTGACATCGCCTGATGGAGGCTGAGCCATCGCCTGAAGTTACTGCAATGGAGGGGGTATGACGTCACGCGTGCTGATCCAATCAGTAGTTGCACCATGGGTTGGGGGTTTGAGGTCATGTGGGGTGTTGTGGGGAAGGGATGGGGAATTCACTCAGGAAATACAGCAGTAGAAGGGGTCACGTCACATGGGGTGTTGAGGGGAGAGGGGATTCAGAAGTGACAATGGTGGAAGGAGTATGACGTCACATGATGATGTAGAGGGGGATCCTCTCGTGGTGGATAAAGGGAGGGGGATGTCCTCATGTCTCCTGGGGAGTGATAGTTGTACGCAGACGTCAATCTACTCGGGAGTGCCTTAACGTTAACTACTTAGCTTAACAAATATTTAACGAATCATTGCACGGAAGAATCGGGGGCAGCATCATCCCAAACCACCATCTCTCTTCAATTCCCGTATTTAAATTCAGCCACCAAGTACTTTCTATACTGCCCAGCAGCTCTGATGTAACCGTACAACTGAGCCCAATTCCCATCATTCGAAATCGCTGCCAATTCCACCCCTGACAGCACCACCCATCCCAAGAAAACCTTCCTACACAACCTGGGGCGATGAAATCTGTGGTTTTATTCACCCCATGATTACAAAAAGAACGGAGATAGGTTTTATCTCTTATCGACAGTTGCCCATTCATGCTCAGCATCTCTGACCTGCATTTCATTATTCAAATTGTGCGGGCAGTCAACGTCAGTCTTACAGTGCCAGACGAAACTGTGACTGCGTTGGGGTGAACAAAGGATGGTAGGGTGGGGGAAATCATATAATGCGCCTAATTTCAGTATCCATCGAAAATTCTTCTCCAAGTCTAGGTTTACCGCTCCATTTGCTGATCCTCATTTTTAGGCCGTAGAACTTAATCATCACACAAATACTCGTAATCCCTTTGAAATGGCCCAAGATGACACCTCTGTTGGTTTACATAACACAATCCTCGATTGAAATATTCATCATCCTCGTCGTCCATCCAATAGTTACCCATCTTTGCTACATTCGCAGGTATGATGCATCTCATGATGACTGTACTTCGACAGGGAACTCATGATCGAAAAAAGGGGTTATATCAGCCCCCACTGTATGAGTTAATTGTGCAAGTATAGTTTTGCCTGACTCTGCAGGTAGGTAGCAGCACCATCGGCGATAGGTGGTGGTCCAAACAAGAGGGGCGAGGCGCTGCGAGCACCACTACGATCTGGGTGCCTGCTATGATGGTGATTGGAACGTGAGGGAGGCGAACCACCACCCTTATTTCCCACGCCTGCCCAAGCACACTTATGTTGCTGCTCAAGCCTGTAGAGAGGAATGACAAAATATTAAATGTTTGCCCCACCCAGTTCGTGACAGGGCGTTGAAGACAAAATAGGGTAAAAAGCAGGTATTGCGGGCCAGATCGTGTTTTCTTTGCCTGTCCAAGGACGGGCAAGCCCTGCCACTGGCTGCAGAAGGCTGTGGGGGAGCTCCAGCTGTACACAGCCATCAGCAAGAAGCTGGACAGTCTGATGGGAGCTATAAGATCGTGGACGGAGTAGAAAATTGCATATTGTTCATTTCATACCCAATCTAACAATTCTTTTAGTTGCAAGGGTCAAACGTCATCCTAGGGAAGCTTGCCAAACGATTAATGGCTAGCCGAGCAGGTTGGGTTTGATTGCTCACCCTTCTACATTGCAAAATACAGGCCTTCAAGCATTGCACAGAATCTCACCCTCCCCTTCACTACCAACGATGAGAAATGAGTTCAGAGCGACAGTTCTTTCACCTCGAGAGATGTTCCGTGTATCTTGGTTTTTACACTCTATTGAATGACTGTCCATGTGAGTGTTATGCAGTGCATGTCGTTTCCTACAGCACTTAACACACTCGGACTCATAAGATTGAAAGTTGCGAGCAAAAAGGGTTTAAGCTGGCGCACGAACTTCAACAGTTCAACCAAACAGAATATTCAGTCCATATTGTAGAAATGACGTTGAAATATTTAAAAAAATACTTACAGTCCCTCGACATACCGACGGCGAGGCATTTCTTGAAACGACAATATTGGCACCGATTCCTGTTCAGCCTTATAACCAAACACTTCCCATCCCTCAGGCATCGGTATTCTATTTGTTTTTGGATACTTCGCCTAAAGAAGCCCTGAAACAGACGAAAAAATATGATCATGAAAACACAGGCAGGAACGTAAGGAGTCGTGTACAATGTAGTAATAAAGTTATGCATGTAATGCTGTCACGAATGCTACTGCAAAAGTCAGCGGAGGACTGAAGCTGGGAATGCCGGTTACTGTGATAGGCTGCTAGTGGGTACGCATTAATTCCGAAAGAAAGTAGGATGGTGTGAAAGGATATATGTTACGTGCTGGAACCTCCACGCTGGACCAGGCAGTGATGAAGTTTCACACTCCAGAAGTTGGACACGATGGAACTTCAACTGGCCCATCAGCCGATTGACACGTGGCGGATCACGACATGACGCAAGCATCACAGCTACCTTAAGATCACCCAGCCGCCTATGCTATCCGTCTGCAACATTTTAAGTCAACACAAGAGCTGTAGAGCGTACTTCCCGTGGGGCACCCATGTAATTTCTGACTGCCTCCTGGAACACAATCCACATCCCAGACAGGACAGCAGCGAACCACGTAGTGGCCACCCAGACAACCATTCGCCGATTTAAGGTTTTTGTGGCTTCAGAAGGCCTTAAACGAAGAAATCTGAAGAAACCTTTGGGGAGCAGAAAGGTAAACGAATATAATAATTCCACGTGCTTACTAAGAAGATAATGCGATTCCCCCAGAATCACCTTAACACTCAAACACGACCCACTCGACCCGTGTCTTGTTAACACGATGTTCCATCCGATGATCGATAAAACTTTGCCAGCCAGCGCGTACGATCATCTCTTTCTAACAGACAGCGACCCCGTTGGAAAAAAAGGGAGGAACAATTACGAGGTCGCTATGCCACGGACGTATTTTTACAGGGTTACATTGAGAAGCGGGACTTCCATCCGTCGAATTGACTCCATTCCATCTCCGAACGCTTCGATGGGAGTTGTAAAAGAGAGATCTCCATGAATAACTGTGCCCTCGAGGGTTCGTATTGGTCGGCAATACCTGACAGTCGGAAGATTGACAGAGGGATAGTAATTGTTAAATCAATAACGACAGAAGAGCTCAATTTTTGAATTGTAGTACGACAACCTTTTCTGTCGGTGGCACTACAGAAAAACTACTTGCGCAATGGTTAGGTGTCACTTCAGGACTTCGACTGACATTTCTAAGGTGAAGGCTGCGGTTTAATTGTGGATGCGGCTTTTGATGTCTGCATCGATTCGAACGACATCAGTCGAACGCATTGATTCATTGGGTCAGCTGTCTTATGTGATACATGCCTCATATTGTTACATGCTCCTGTCCTAAACCCAGAGCCTATTTCACTCCCACTTTTAGATGAATCAGATGAGCCTTCAAAGGCGTTGATTCGATCGGCTGTTAAATATCTGCGTTCTAACATATCCCTGTCAATCGTTAACTGTATGGGTTCCATCAGTACTTAATTTCGATCAAAACAAATAGGTTTATTTCTGCGAACTAGGAGCCTTTGAATTTCTTTCTTCCGTAAACCTCCAGTGAGTGTGTTTTCATGTAACCTCCAACAACCAACTTTCCATAAGAAAAGTTTGTGTTCCTCCATTTCCTTTGGATTCGATTGCATCTATTTACGCATCTGTTCCCGGTGAAAGTTCACCCGGCACCTAATCAAATCCCCAGGGTTACCAAATAACAACCCTTGAAGCAGCAGTCAGCCTGGAGATTCCACGTTCTGGCTTACATTCCATTACCAGCTTGTTTCCAGGCGAAATGAACATGCGAATCTCCATGGTCCTTATGTTAAGAAGCCAATAAGAAACTCGAACATTGCTTCATCATAGAAAGGATGGTATGGTAGAAACCCCGCACTTCCCAACTTGTATATTACCGTTAGGAAGTGTTAGAGTGAAGCCAACCGATCACCGCTGATACTCGTTAGATCAACCCCGTAGTTCCCCCATGTTCTAGCTATCGTGACACTCTCCTAAGATCTATGACCCTTCAAGTAATTGAATAACTAAAGTTAACGTACCTGTTAGGTGAGTCCGTCTCCTCTGGCTTGTGAGTTACTGTGGGCAAGCGCTTTCGATGTAAAGACATCATCGTCTGGCCGTTTAGTCAGTACTGGAGTCAGTCAGTTGGTCGTGGTCTTTATATACAAAGAGAAAGGTGAAGGGAGTGATGGAGCGTTGGGGAAGGGGCGGGGAGAGGTCTTGTTGGTCAGTCTTGTTAGTAGTACCTTAGCCGGACTGGCTGTGTTAGGTATTAAAGAAATTGGGTTGTGTCCGCCAGTAGGCAAATACTAAAGTTAACGTACCTGTTAGGTACCCACCCGTTAACTTTAGTATTTGCCTACTGGCGGACACAACCCAATTTCTTTAATACCTAACACAGCCAGTCCGGCTAAGGTACTACTAACAAGACTGACCAACAAGACCTCTCCCCGCCCCTTCCCCAACGCTCCATCACTCCCTTCACCTTTCTCTTTGTATATAAAGACCACGACCAACTGACTGACTCCAGTACTGACTAAACGGCCAGACGATGATGTCTTTACATCGAAAGCGCTTGCCCACAGTAACTCACAAGCCAGAGGAGACGGACTCACCTAACAGGTACGTTAACTTTAGTATTTGCCTACTGGCGGACACAACCCAATTTCTTTAATACCTAATTGAATAACTTCTTTACAACTCCAGAATCTTACTCTTTTGTCTGCATATTACAAATATCATTCCTCATTCCCGTTGTAACTATTTAATTCCTCAATCGCCCATACATGTTTGTTGGGTGCACGAAAGGGGGAGCTGAGGATCGCAATAAAACTGAAACTCGGTGAGCGTGAGGAGGACTGTATTATACATGCGAGCAGAAATGTGTTGAGTAAAATTGAGGTGAGATGGAGTACAAATGGGCGACACAAGAGCAGTACTCGGAACGCGTGAACTGGCGCGGGCAACTGTGTGAGAGAGTGAGAAGTTACTGGGGTGGTATTTGGAAGCAGAATGATTTTGGAAGAGCTCTGTCGTCGATACGAAAATGAAATTGTGAGAAAGAAATAAAGAAAGGGGAAAACCTAGAAAAGGGGGCTGGGGGGCCTGCAGCTGAGGGATTCTCGCAGGTGAGGGGCAGGTATTGAAATAGTTGGAGACAATTAGGCGGTCGGAGACAATTACGTGGGGAAGTCCGAGGTCAAAGACTCTGACAACTTCGACGTTTTGCGTCAAACAATGTTTATTTAACCAAATATACTTTAGTCCAACAAATCTAGAAGAAGAATTTATATACACTATTATTGAATTGTACAACTTTGTACGCATAAATATTATATTTATATTGGTAACATCGATTTATAATTATAAACACATATGTAATGTACCATATACATCATACGGTATCCATAAATACAGTGATTTGCTTAAGTAGTCCTATATAACATATATTATCGTGTAGAGTATGTTCGACTAACGAGTGAATCAATAAAATTACGTGAGTATAAGCTGTAAGTAACCTAAATGTAATCATAAATATAAATATCGTAGTAGATGTTAATGGGTTTTTATACTTAAAAATGTAAATTTAGGTTATTTAAATTAGATTTAAACTACCGATTCACCTAACATGGATGCTTTGTACATTTAATGCATAAGCAAGTGCGATACGTTGTATGATTAGGTTAAACCAATAAAGTGTAAATTCAATAAAGGGGTACGTATTAACATATACACCATGTACCATCTGATAACAAAACTTCTGAGTTCTGAGTTTGTATATTAAAATGTATGAGCTGTTACTATGTTGTTCGGCACAGTACGATTTAGCTGGATTTGTCCACTTCTAATCATTTGTCCTAATTAATACCCTTTCCTCACTGCACTTGTCCTATTTGCACCACCCCTGTGTGCATACCCCCCCCCCTATATTTCCCTACTGTGCATATGCACCCTTGCAACTCAGCTTTTGACAAATACTCCCATTCATTAGTACAGTGTCACCATCCTTTCATGCTCCTTGCACCCACCCCTTGCGTTTCCACCATGTGCTCAATTCACCACCCATCATTTGTCTCCCCACACCTAACCTTGTTTCATCCTCCTGTGGTTTGGCGCTCCCCATTGTCCAGCTCTGCCACATCCTCTTGCCCGCTAGCATTCCTGCCCATCTGAATTACCACCAGGGTAACCCCACTCAATTGAAAGTCATAGTTTCAAAACAACGGATTTTCCGTTATCTGAACATTCCAAAATATCCTTTTCCAACCCCTAAATAGTATATTCCTCTCCAAAACACACACACACCTCTTTCCAATAGTCAGCTATCTATGAGCTCTCTCGTTGACAGTAGTCTCACAGTTCTCCCAACTCATTTGTATCAAGTCTCGCGACTCATCAGCACTCTCTCTCACTCTATACTTAGTTTCTCACGTGACCAGTTCACGTGTATTTAGAGTCCCCTTGCTCGTGTTTAAACCACACACTCATATCGCTATTCTGTCAACAGTACTCACTCACGCTCACCATGTTCATTTATTTCTCAACTCAAGCTCTTCCATTCGTGCGCCCAACATAAATATATTTTTGCACATAAATGTAAATTTGGTAAAACATGAGGGTGTGTAATACGAATTATATATATTCAATAATGTATAAAAGGATATATAATTAATTTTCGTAATATACATACTTCTACGCATGCTGTATATAAATTCGAAGTTCAATTTGCATAAAAAATAGTGTCGTTATCTCGTTCAAATCCCCAGGTGAGCGTTCACTGCTCTGATCGTATAAGAACGGTTACCGTTCCTGTTTTCTGGGTTCACTCTTATGAATGTCGTTAGTCATGAGAAAGATGTCATTGTACGGAGTTGGGCGTTCAGATTTGAAAGACGACGGCCAAAGTGGTTGTATAACTCGGCCACACACTGCGACACGACATCCAAACAGCGGTAGCACAAATTTTACTTACTTTGTGTTGCGGATTTTAGTCATCTGCTCTCCGGAGTCCAAATCCATGCAAGACTTAGGAGGTTAGACAACAGAATGTTCTGAGAAAACGAACTATAGTTTGTACCGTTCAAAACAACGCTCAGTTCAAACAAGGTTCAGTCAGAGCCTTAAATCAGGACACGACGTTCATCACTTCGCCAACTCTTGATGAATAGGGGCGCTCTGGAGCGAATCCCAAAGACGAAAGAGGCCTCTGAGCTCCGTCGAGAGATCTATCATAATTGCATGATGTAAACTTCCTTCGAAACTCCAGAATGACTATGGAGCTGGGGAAGCGGGAAAGGCTTTGTAACGGGAGAACAAATCGAAGGGTATTTATTTCGGTTTCTGAGCTGCATCGTTCATCAATATCCAGACCTGGCAGGAGCTCTCCGGCATGAATAAGTGACAACCTCCACGGGCCATTTCTCTTTATAGATTGATCACCGGGGGGGGGGGGGAGTGAGAGAGAGGCAAAGTCACGAATCCGGATCGTTGGTTGCCCCCCAGGGATTTGGGAAAACTCTTCGGAGGTAGAATAGCTAATAAACTGCACAAAAAGAGAAAGAACGTATTTTGATTTTTCCATTTAGAGCGACGCTCAATTTCAAGGTCCCCGCAATTGCATAACGACTTCCATCGCTTTAATATCCTCGCCGTTTAGCGCGCCCAAGGGCCATAAATAAATACGATACCAGCGCGGGCTGAATTCAGCGCAAATTCCCAGAACTCCCGAAGAGTTTGTTCGAAAAATGCCAGCGGGATAGGAATGCTTCAGGGTTGTGACACCTACGTTTATACTTTCCTCAGTCCTGCGGGATGGAAAACGAAGTTTGGAATGGAAAGAGAAGAAACAAAGTTTTCTTCGAGTTCAAGGGCAGCGGAGTCCGAAAATTATCATTTAAGAAAACCATATGTGTGAGTATGACTCAAAACCTGAACTGAACCAATTCGATATTTCAATGCCACAATAATATGAGATGCCAAAATCAGGGTACGAGCGGAATCGGTTCAAAACTAACTAATAATTATCAAAACACTAAAATTTGTTTCTCGAAAACCCCTTCGATGATTTTGATTAAATTTTTTACATAGACCAATACCGTAAAAGTTTCATTCGTCGGAAAATGAGGAGAGTAGCACAATTATTATCAAACACTCTGACGAAAAAACACATGAGTGTAGTTGTTTCTGTACCGAGGCAAACAAAACTCTTTGATTTAGGGAAGGCTCGCCCGGGGCGTTGTCATCAGTCGTAACCGAGTGGCTGTCTCATCGAGGCGTCGTCCTGTCACGTGTTTGCTCCCACGCAATTCTGTGGTTGTAAAACTTCTCTGAAAGTAATTCGCGAATAAAACTCCTTGTTCCAATTACTACTCGGTGGATATCGTGCTCACTCCCCGACTCACTTAGTGCGCTATTCCCAACAAGAGGTCGAACTTTCACAGTTGCTTCACTTCATTAACTCGCGATGCTGGCCTCACAGGAGTATTCAATATCGAAACATCAATACTCTAGCTAATGTAATCAACACTCCACCTGAACATCCTCTTCTCATATTCAGAAATTCACACTGAGAATGTCAGTTTTACAAAGAAGTTTCCAAGCTCCTCTCATTCTACGCCTCAACCAGATAACCTGCGACTTAGAGGCGTGCAGAACTTGTCAAGAGCAACCCCCGATTGTCTCAATTACAAAACCTTCCCCTACTTGGCGGCCTCGAGCGACCTCTCAAACGAGTCCTGGGAAATGACGCGGTTTCGAAATGGTCTGGCGATGACAGTGCTCCACAGCCACATCGACATCCCTGCCCTATCTGTGGTGGATAACAAGGGGTAAAGGGGCCTACGTGGAAAAGCACAATCTGTGCACGAATGGCCTGGAAACTTCACGCACGCTCAAAAGCAGCTGTAGAAGGACTGTTCTTGAGCAGCAGCATTCCCCCCCTTGAGAGAAGGCTTCGCTATCGTTTCTCCTCCTTGCCGTTAACCATATCACCGGCACGAGGAGCGATAGTTGGATAAAGTACCGGCTCGAGAACCGAATTCGAGGTGGCGAGTACCCAAATACGGAGTAAGCCGAAGCAGAGGACAACCGCCGAGCCTTCTTTCTTCATTTCCGTCCTCCGAGGAAGCAGGTTGCCCTTCCGTAACTCCGCAATATACAAGTATTTTTCCAGTCTTTACAGTTCTTCTTTCCTAGTCTCCGAGCACCTTTCCTAATTATTTATTATCGTTAGTCCTCCGACCCCTCAGTTTCAGCCACGTCGGAGCATTACACTGTCACTCAACGTACACGAGTGAATAATGTCAACTCAGGTATCGCACGCGTCTCCATCCCATGAGCCAGACGCCAAACTTCGATAATATGACAATAGCGCACCATAAAAAATTCATTATAACTTGAAAATCGTCATTAGCGACTCACGAGGCACCTAACACTAACGTTCTTAATTTCATTTTCGCAGCGTTTCCCTCGTAATTCCACATCTGTAGACACGCCCCAAAATATCCATTTCCCCACTCCCTATACGTCCAAGTTTCAATGAATGCAGATGTATCAGCAGAGCAATAAATTCTGTAACTTCAAACGCTTCGAGCTTTCTCTATACTGATTTCGTAGGTAAATGCATAAAAAAAGCTGAATTTCAGTGGAGAAGAGCAAAATAGTACGATACCTCGACCCAGATATATCTGCCAAGTTTCGAATGACGAAAAAGTTGCAGTATTGATTATCAGACGCGAATAATTCAATGCACAGGTTCAGTATTGGTTGTTCAAGTTGCGCATCCTTGAGTTCCCAGTTGGCAGAGACAAGGCATCATACGGAGCTACGAATAAGAACTACTTTCCACAAGTACGAGGGTTAGAAAAGATGCTCTTCTCGTCTTGTCAGCCCTAGCTGCTGCAGAAAACAACTTTCCACCCTTAGATAAAGAGAACAGAAGGGCTGAAGAGCCGAATGCCCCCCCCCCCTCCCTCGATCGCTAACCTGCAACAATTTCTATCGAGAGAGTGCCAAAGAAAGTAAAAATAACTAATTAACTGCCTATCAACCCCCCCCCCCTTCACCAACAGACTTAAAACGTCAATATAAGTTGCTTCATTCAGAAAATTTACTACTAACTGAGCGGCCAGTAAACGAAGTGAGTAGGAAAGCCAAGTGAAGGGTGAAATTAATGAGGCTCTTGAGACCAAGAGCGGAGAAGGAGGAAGAGACGAAGAGACGAGGGAAAACCGACCGGGGGCCTTTCCAAGGAAAACGCTATTAAGAAACTTGGGATGTTTCATGAATAATCGTCGCAGCTTTTAACCGCAGGTGTCCGAAGCAGAATAGTAAATTTTCCGGAGCCACCTCAAGTTTATCCTCAACTGCTCTTAAATTTCCGAGCGTTTAATGGTCGGTGTACGAAATGAGGGGAAAAGGGGCGTTAAAGCTAGATTTGGAGGTTGATGGTCGTCGTACGATGCAGGAGCGTTGGAAATTATGCTAAGGCGTTTCAAGAGCAGGGCTCAATTATGGGACTGTTAGACGATGGAAGTGTCTAGACAGATAAATACTCCATTGGTGGCGACAACTTCCACCAACAGACACGAGCGAGCGTGCGTACAAACGCGATTGAGAGAAACCTGATTATAGTTATCGTAGCGATCAACACATCAAATATTTTTCTTCTCGAAAACGGCAGTAACGATTTTTCGTACATACGCGTACAGTTAACACGAGAGAGTTCTGTACAATTCTAGTCACAGAACAGTAAATGATCAAAACTGTCGTAGAGAAGCGGTAATACTGCAGTTTTTACTTATAAATCACGCTGGTATAATATTAGCGCCCCTGAAAAGATCAGGGTGGTAGTCCAACAAGCTACCTGTAAAATTTGAGTTTAGAAATGGTCATTCAACAGTCAAGAAATTCCGGAGTGTAATCTAAGGGCATTTGTTGACTGGCTTTTTTTAGCAGTGTCTCGTGTATATTTCCAACACTGCTGGCACAAAACACTCCAAAAAATCACGGTGACCGTCCTTTTAATAACATATGCGCCAATTATAAAATGGAAGCCGTAGAACGAGTGGGCGCAGCTCAATAAATTCCATAACTTCAAACTCAACCATTTTACTACGTAACATTTCCCGTTGGGGTATTTTAAGCTCTAACTCAACCCAACGGTTATGAATGGATTTGATGGATTATTTTCAATCTGAAGGTTCAGGAAATACTAAGCGTCATTTTCACGAATATCGTGAACAGCGGTCATTCCCAGTTAACGCTGACGAACCTAATGGGGTAACAAGCCGGGCCATTTCGGCCTACTGGCTGGTTGGTGCGAACGGGGTGGGGTCTGGTGGGCATGAGTCTAAATCCTGGCGCAACGAGGTGCACGCAGGATTGAGGATAGTGCCCATAAGGAGAAGAGGGGGTAGGGAGTGACGATTGGTGTGGGCTGGCCACGGTAGGAGGAGACCACAACTCCAGCTTATGGGATCGAGCAGTAGCAGAGAATATGGCGAACCTACGCTTGGCAGACCCGGAGAGGAGTGCCGCTACGCTCTCAGATGAAGGGGCGGGGGATGCACGTCCTTGTAGAAGAGGCGATCTCAAAGAGTCCCCCCCCCCAGGAATCCCCCCCCCCCCACATGAGCAGAGGTCGAATGTGCAGCGCCTGAAATAAAAGAGGCAGTTCTGGACGGAGGTGATCTGGGGTGTGCATACGTCACGCTGTGGGGCCCTCATCCCACCACGGCTGCCACGTGTTGTGGCCACCTCAAACTGGCGGTCAAGTCAGCACTCAAAGAAGTCGTCCAGCTGAATAGCAGCCCTTGCGACTCCAGTGCGCCGCCCCGGTAGTCGTCTAGCGTGTCCAGACTGCAGGATAGCCAGGTCCAGGGCTAGGTTCAGTGGGAGGGTCCTCGAACGCGCTAGCAATGCCAGATGGGATGTCGTCCGATTCGCCAGTACTGTAGCCAGGAGAACGCCCCTCTGCATTGGGCCACTGCCGATCGAGCCCTGAAGGGGCAGACTCACCAAACAGCTGAAGCATGTAGCGCAATGGGCGCTGACTAACCAGTCCTAACAGCTGTTGTCCGCTGAAATGAATTTTACCATCTTCGGTTAAGCTGCAACCAACCCAAGTCAAGCACGGTCTAAGTGCAGTTAACCTTACATCAGGCCAACATCTCTGTTGTTGACCACCAGTCATCGCAGCAATCAAGTGTCGTCATGCCGATAAACTGTTTTTATTATCTTCAGCCATTGCGCTGTTGCTTTCTGCTGAAACGTGTTTATTGCGTTTAGTGTTTGAAGGTGATGATGATCTGCCTGATAGCGCTGAGGCGTTGAACACTCTTCTCCCATCATGACAGCCAATTGGTCTTCTTGCTTTCAACAGCATCAAAGTGGTGACTAACACATTCAACGAGCAGGCTTTGTCTTCATAGCGTTCATTTTAAAACAATTGTATACCAAATATTCCTCGTACGACACAAAACAGTCACAATGCAACACCACGATCAACAAAAACAATCACAACATAACCTTACTTTCGTGTAACCTCATTGGTCCACTGGGTTCCCTATGTGTCTTGATCGTAGCTCGTCTAACTGCAACGAATTGTGACTGCAATACCCTTGGAAGGCGATGATGACCTGGAAAGGTGACTGACCATGGTTCAATTTTCTAATCTTCGTTACTTTCATCGATTTCAGTGAGAATGGCCCTTATAAACGAGAGGAAGCCTGTCATTTACGAATGGACCAGGTGGATGGTGAGATTTGTGTTCAGCAGAGGCCGAAGTAGTTGGGCTCTTGAGCTTAGGCCTTTTCCCAGGTGCGTTCGGCCTAACAACGGATTCAGATCCTTTTTCATGTTAGTTCAAGGGGAACTGCCCATTCAATCGGCTTCTCCTCGAGACAAAGGGATTAAGTTCGGTTTAACTTCCAACGACAACGGATTTTCCCTTTTCGACTTTCCAAAAGGTCCTTCTCTCTCATGATTTACCTCCTTCTCCAACACACTCAGCTCTCCCCATATACACTCGTCTCCCAGGGCTCCCTGCATACAACACTACAGTTTCCCGCGCCAGTTCTCGCCTATTCCGAGTCGTCCCCTTGTGTCGCCCTTACATACTCAAACTCAAATCAATATTCATTTCAAGAGTAATACAGTCCTTCTCTCACGCTCCCCGTGTAAGTGAAAGGGGAAGGCAGGGTAGTTTCAAAGCAGAAGACTGTTAAGGAATTTGAAACCAAAAAAGGCAAAAATGCTCTGTGAGTGAGCTATGCACGAGAGCCTGACCACACTACCGACTCCGTTAACGAAGTTTAAATACCCTTGTCCTCGGCATTCCTCCATTAGGATTTCAAGTGTGTTTCATCTGGCCGCGTGTCTTTGTTTAGTTTATTCAACTAATTTGCAGTTCAGGCTTTCAGTTTGGCTAGTTCGATGTAGAATGCTGAAGCGCCTGAATGCTTCATGTCCTGCGAGAAAATTAGTGAGGTAGAAATCTAGGTCGCCGAAGTGTCGCCCGAGCCACAGACTCGGCGGCCGAGCCCAATAATTACTTAATACTCAATAAATTCCGAAATCTTAAAAGCCGCCAGTTTTTAAGTAGAAAATTGAGCGTCGCTCAACCAAGTTGACATAAAGAGAATGAAAAGTTGCGTGATGCGTCGAACTAGATATATAACATCGACTATTGCGGATCAGGTAATTAGTTAATGGGATGATGTGCTGAGAGCTCACGTCAGCCCTAGTCATCGAGTCACTGGAAAAATTGATTCCTGCGCGTTCCTGACGAGGATGTGAGGGCAGCCGAAAGATAAAGTCAACAATTAGGAAAGTGTTGTTTACCGAAAACTAACGCCAGCTACGTGAATCGCTGGTAAAATTCGAATTTCCGTTGAAGAGAAAAGAGGGAAATCGAGTTGACGTTAATAGCGATGATAACTTGGAGGGGACGTTTCACCGAGAAAAGAGCGGTCGTGAAAAGAAGACCTTACTCCGGCGGTGGTGGCAGAGGACGGGGATTCTGATCGACAAGTTGACCCCCTCCCTGAAGCATTTCCACTTTCGCAATTTCCGATCCGAATCATCGTCTGGCCTCAAACCGTCGTTCAAAATTAACAGAACCAACTCTCTGGATTCAGAGGAAGAGACGGCGTTATCGAAAAATGCCAAAGGTCGTTGTTAAATCAACGCCACTCCCTCGTTCCGGTAATTGAACTCTTTCCTGCATGACCTTTCTCTTGAAATTCGAAGTTTGACTTGATTTGACACAATACATATTGTAATGCGAAAATGGTGTTGCGATATTTGACGGGCGAGCAGAAATATTCAACGTTAATTGGAGAGACACTTTGAGTCACTCCAACATCGCTCAAATGAAACACTTGTTCAACAATTCCAACTTAGTGATTGCGCTCGATGTTACACTTGCGAAATGAAACTCTGGCCTCGCAAGGGGCTTCTTCCCTTGACCCTGCCAGGGGGAAAGCCCCCTGGACCCCCTGATGCATTCTGCTTAGAGGCTGCAGCTAAAGTTCAAATACATGCAACATGGGAACTTCTTTGCGTGAAGTTCTCAACATAACTGAAGGAATGCGTGAATGTGGAATCTAGATATCGGAGGGCGAGAAGAAGGCTGTTATAACCAGTTATATCCTCTTCGAGAGAGAGGAGTAGAGAGGTGCGAGGCCTGATGAATTTAAAGGGGGATGGGTGGCGGTGTGAGGTGTGGCTGGAGGAGTATGGGTTGTTGATGAAGTGGTGGAAGGGGGATTAGGTAGAAGAGGGGAGGGTTGTAGGGAGATTTGAGGAGGGGCGCACGAGGCCTGTGCTGTATTTATTTCATTCCCTCAAAAAATGACGCTTTATGGCAATTAAGTGGTGACTAAAGCACGTTTGATGGCGAAAACTTGCTTGCACAATGAGGCACTCTGTGTGTTAAAGGCAGCTGAACTCACTAATGAGGATTAATGACGGGGGGGGGGGGATGAAGCCATAGTGAATCAATACTTGAAGGAATGAAAGAGCACCAATTCTGGACACCCCCTGGATGTCTTGAGCGAAAAGATATTGAAGGATCAACGGGTCTCAATCCGTCAAACACCACTCATGTAATGTGCGCGTGGAAAGTAGTCGATAAACTTCCAATAATTCAGTATATATCAAAGAGCTCTTGACTCTCCGTCAAATATAGTACTACGGTCGTAGGAAACATTCAGCCAAGCGCATATTGCTGGTTTATCTTGCACATTATGCCACAAAATATTTTTGCCACAACCGCACAAAGCAGGAAGAACAGCTATGTAATCGGTCGAAAGACATTTCTACAAACATTTTCGTTTCAAAGGCTTCTAGGTATGGAAAACACCAAAATATTCCGTGCGCACGAGTGTCAGGGTGAACGATATTGAGAGAAAACGACTGAATTAAATTGGATTAGCTGCGGATAAACTTGAATCGTGAAAAAGGGAAGGCCAAAATTGGTCTCAAACTAACTAAAGTAATTTTTAATAATATTTTTGTGTGGACTGACTCGAATAACACAACGTTGATACACTTTGACAGACTTTTCATGAAAATGACAACACCACAAAGAAAATCTATTTTCTGCAATATTTTTCACATAAATCGCGCTCAAAAAATCATAATGGTAAACACCATTGGCTACATATATAGCATATGTGTAATAATGGGCACACGATAATCGGGAGCAACCCCAAGAATTCCCGAATTGAAAAAAATAAATTACGCCATTCAATCTAAGGTAATTTCATGTACAGACTACACTTACTTGTGCTTCGTACTGCCATGTAACTATTCTCTAATGTACCTCTCAGGCTGCTCATGATCACTTCTTACAATATATAACAAAAATAAACAATCCGGCAGCATTTTAACTCCTTCTGAATTACAGCTGATTAGATCATGTTGCGCGCCCGAGAGGAAGAGTTTAAGATCGAAGTAAAGAAACTCGGTGACCGTGAGAAGCACAAGTATTATTTTAGTAATGAACTGAGTAGAGTTAGAATTGAGCTGAGTTCGTGTACACTGGGGCGACACAAGGATAGTACTCGGAACTCGTGAACTGGCGACTAGAACTTGGCCAAACAACGCTTTACAGCAGCAGGAAGCGGTAGCGCTTACAGTTCCGGAATTTATTGTGCTGCTCATACTCATTCCAGGACCATTATTGAGCGATTGGTACACAGAAAATTAATGAGGCTGTACACGAATTTTTTGAAGAGGGATAATAATCACTTTTGCAGAGTTAATGGGTAATAACTGTTGGAACTGGCAGTAAGCGAAACGGCGGAAGTTGAAATTCAGGAATTTCTGAAGTGAGCCTCATGTACCTCATGAGCGTTTTTAAACACTCACACTTTAGGTATTGGATTGGACTACAATACCAATTTTCTTTAAATTTCTACTAACATCCCAGCGGAGTTTATAAGGATAAAACTGCGCTAAAAACGCTTTTCGTCGAAAATGTTGATAATTTATTGTGCTGCTCTCGTCATTTTCCCACAAATGTAAAGTTTATGGTGTGATTGCCATATTGGGAGCTATCAATATAAAAAATTTAATCGAAATCGTTAGAGCCGTTTTTGAGAAAAAAATTTTGTGTTTTGATCACTATGATGACTATAGTTAACTTTCGGTGGATTTTGTTCATACCCTTATTTTTGCGTCCCATGGTAACCTGTAGGCTAGACATCAAGTTCCAGCTGATTTGGTACGGTTGTTTTCTCTAAAAACTGCGCTAAATTCGATTTCGTCGAAAGTTTTGGTAATTTATTGTGCTGCTCTCGTCATTTTCCCACAAATGAGAATTTTATGGTATAATTGCCTTATTGGGAGCTATCAATATAAAAAATTTAATCAAAATCGTTAGAGCCGTTTTTGAGAAAAAAAATATTTGGTGTTTTGATCACTATGATAACTATAGTTAAATTTCGGTGGATTTGGCCCATACCCTCATTTTGGCGTCCCATGATGACCTGCGGGCGAGATATGAAGTTTGAGCTGATTTGGTACAGTGGTTTTCTCTAAAAATCGTTCACAGACACACAGACCGTTTTCCCAAATAGTGTTTTTCGGACTCAGGAGTGTCCGAAACGTAAAGATCTGAAGAAAACTCAAAATTTTTTTTCAGCCGATTACATAACTTTCCTTTTTACTTCGTAGAGCCAAGGAAAGTAAAAATTATCTTCGCAGTGTTTCCTCTCACAATTTAGAGTCGTAGCTGTTGAAATGATCAAAATATATTTTGGTAGGATACATAGATAAAGCACAACATAATTTGACTTATATCAGAAGAGCTATTTCCACAAAAAGTAGACACGTCTTTTCGATTTTTTCCTTTCCCGCGTTTTCACAGAGTGGAATGAAATAGAAAGGGGGCAAGCGCAAGCGGAAATAGTAATGTTGGTACATCGGGCGCACTCTTAAAGGCTGAACGCAGCTTCCACTTAGTCGGCCTTTTAACTCGAGATTGGAGGCTTGAGCTCAATATGGTAGGGGAAAAGGTAGAGAACGGAAGAAGGGAGAGGGGGCTTTAGGTGAGCGCCATCTGATAATTCATCAGCCGGCAGCCACTGGTCTGTCTAATTAATTAAGATTTAATTTGTGTAAGAGCCTCGAGAGAAATGCCCCTCCTCTCGGCTTCATAATTGAAATTTGAAGGGCAAAGCAATGAGTTTTCCAACCTCTCGGCAATCATGTGCGTCCGTATCACGTTCAAAGGACGACGAAAATGAGAAGTGCTCGTTTTCTCACCTCTCCCTCCTGTTCGCATTCTAACTCGAAAATCCTGGCGACATTTTCCGTTATTTCGAGGACAAAAAAAAAAAAAGAAGGGGAAACCAGTGTGCGAAGAAACTTGCGCATTTTACGGGTTAACGAGGCTTCCAAAGGGGTTTGCGATCAAAGAGCAGAGAGACGAGAAAACCTGATTAAGGCGGAGTTACACGAAATCCCGCCCCGAACAACGTCGTTGACGTGAAAGAACTTTCTTTCTTAACGCGTGAAAAAAAGGGGGGTAGCTGTGGAGGAAGTCGATTGGAGGTAGTTCAAATGCGTTCAAGCAAACGGGATTTATCTGCTGTAAATCATTGGCGATCTTGTTTCAGGTCACGACTTGGAGTTGATGTGTTGATTCACCGATCAGAGCTCAGACTCCTTTCTTTTCCACGAGTCGTCAAGGTTTGGGCCTCCGACTTTTCTACGCCCCTTTACACTTTCTCCGCCCGACTAAAGCAACATGTTGAGCTACTGCTTTCGTTATTCGTAAGGCATTTGAAGAAAACCCTCCCTGCAAAGTTCATTACAGTTATTGACAGCAAAGTTATTGACAGTTCATTATCCCTCACAAAGCGTGGTTATCCCGCTTGAGGCAGTCTCACATCTCCAAGGCCCATATCATTTGATTCAGCATCGGGAAATACTAGTCAATGATACAAAACATGACCTGATTACAAAAAAACAACGAAACTTTACATTTTCTAAACGACGCAAGGAAATTAGCAATTACTGAAATAGGCGGCAGTGCAGGAACAACGTAACTTTCAATGGGAATGTCGTTTTTGGCTAATTCCCTAAACCATTTTTCGCCCAAACGGATTACCGAGATCCCAAATGGAATTTTCGTGCGAAAGAACAGTTTTTTCGGACCACATCACAGGCAAAATACGCCCTGGATGGCGGACGAAAATTTCAGGTTTGGAATACCTATGCCTCGAAACGTACAGCGTAAAAATGGTGGGGGGGGGGGGTGTGAACGATTTTCTGGCTGAAAAGCATTATCAATTAGTATTATTGAGAATGATTAATAATCCAATTCTGATACAGCTAACGTTCAATCAAATAAACGCCTTCGGCAACTCATCTGATTCATTTAAAAGTCGGAAAATGGCGTGAAATAATTACTGGGCTTTAAGACACGTATCACACACGACAGGTGACCCAATCTGTTCGACTGATGCCACACTCTTCTTATCAGAGACCAGACACCAGGAGCTGCAGTCACAATTAAACCTTAGCCCTAACTTTACATACGAGTTACAAGGCCCAATGTGACACGAAACTCTTGTGCCAATTTCAAATAACTTCTGCAGCATGTGTACGAAACAGTTCGCAGAGTTCATACCTTAGCGCTAAATCCACCACTTTTTTCAAATCGACGAAACCTATGGTTGTTATGAGGGGAAATATGATGTGTCTATACCGTATTATACATAAAGACCTTTTGTACCAGCCCTAATGTCTCACAGGTCCACGCCTAGCCGCCTCAGGAATGTCAGGTATTTCCTGCAAGAATCTTCTTTGAAGTAGTACCGAAGACCAGAAACCATTCCCTCTCAAGTCTATGGGATAGGGACGTGGTAGGGAGTCTCTTCATCTGAGCTACACCATCTACACTGTGGGTGAGGGCTATGCCCATAACACACATGTGTTTGTTCATTTTGCAATACCCCGTGACGATTCCCACCATCTGCCGTAGTCCAACTACGCCTTATTTCGTGTGTTTGCTCATAGATAAACCGTTTGCAGTGCCTCACTCCTGCAACATTCCAGAGTGTCTGATGCATTCTTCTGGCATATTCCCCCACAGTAACCCTGATTGGAGAAAGAGAAGTCCCTATAGGTACAGTATACGAACCGAGTCTGGCCAGATGGTCTGCTCTCTCATTTCCAACGATCCCTTTATGCCCAGGGATCCAACAACTTAACTCTATTTCTGTTTGCTAAGGAGTTGAGTCGCGTCATGCACTCCCTGCAATCCTGCAATATGATGCGTGGCAAAGTACAACTGGCGTTTTAGAACATTTTGGTGATATTTCGAACGACGCCTGCGGGTACATCCAGCCGACTCATCTCCTCTGCACTTTTCTTGTACCACTCAGCCAATGCTTTCCTTGCCAAGTTGATGCAAGACCCCAGCTGCTAGATACCACCTGGACATTCAGGATTACCACTTGATTTAGCGACTCGAACAGGTTACATCAGGCACGACAGCGAGTATTCACAACGTTACGATCCCGGCCTCTTGTACACCTCATCGCTGTAGGCAGTGACGCCACACTGGTAATCTCTTCCTTGAATGCCCTTATAATGACACTCCACCCACGCCGAAGAATAGGGAAAGTCGGGACATGACTGAATTACAGTACTTTTCTTACTTATCCTACGATACTCAACCAACTATATGCCTCAAGGGGCCCCGCTCCGTACAACAACATCGACCCGAACGTCCTCACACGCGTTCAATTCAGATCAGTGTTACTCGGTCGAAAATAATAAGCCATTATCCGCTCACCTTGCAACCTTCGCATGACGTGACCCCGTAGTGGTAGCCGCTAGCCTTGTCACCGCAGACTTTGCACGGCACGAAAGACTTGGTAGGTGTGGAACTATTGGAGTCGGCTGCCGCAAACTGTTGGTCTGAAACAGAGAAACGAACCAAAGTCAAGTCACGCGAGCGGAACTGATCCCGATGTAGCAACAAGTTCAAATCCATTCAACAAACGTCTGAATCGTTTCGTTTGATCCAAATAGTAAACGCTTCAATCCAACTATGGAAAGGTTATTTGTTTGATGAATTATGTAGCAGCCTATGTCACATAAATGTCGCAATGAGGACAAACAACAAAACAAACAAAATGTCACAAATTTCGCCAATCAACAGATGATAATAGACCGATTTGATCACCGAATCACCGAATTTGCTGGAGGTATAACGATTTCGCTTTCAGAGCTCACTGTCAAAGGTGACACTAAAAAGCAACAGCGTCCAGCATCTTCCAAAATGTATTGCGCAATCGCCACTTATGTCACGACCTCAATTTAAAAACCAACGTATAGATAATTGATGAGACCGTCAACAAGATTTTTTCGGTGAGGTTCGTGTTTACGATTATGGAATTATAGGGGAAACTTCGAAAACAGTCAGGAGAACGACGTTATTTAGAATTCTGGAGTTCGCGATGTCAATCCTGACGATTTTATGACAATCGTGAAACCTGGTTTATTTTTTGAGAACGCTAGTCTCATACGAGCGAGATTTATAATGAAAAACAGGCACTTTTATCGCTTTTTGTCGATATTTTTGATAATTTACTGACATTCATCGTTATTCCAAGAATGAACGTTTTACAGTACTGCCATAACATTTTGAACTGCCAATACACATTTTATTATAACCTTTAGAGCCGTTTTAACGGAAAAAAGAGTATTTTGATCCCCGAGGACCTTTTTTCGCGTAGGATGTTGTTTGTAGAACGTAACTGTTGGGCACAAGTGAACAGAAAGTTGCGACGGGCGAATAAAAGCAACACGAATGAGAGAGCGCACTATGTTATATCTCTTGTGAATGAGAGAGATAAAGAACAAAGCAGAGCATAAGATACACAGAATTCAAGTGACACGTAGGGGTCTCTGGATGTGAGAACTGGTGTATGTAGAGGTGAGAGTACTGAGTGCCGACTAAAAGCGAGTTTAAGAGTCGAGTCGAGTTCTGAGAGTTGGAATACCAATGGAGAGTTGGTAAAGCGAGTGTTGGGAAGTGGGAAAGGAACAAAAACTCAATTGAACATTTTGGAAACTTTAAGGGGGGAAATCCGTTGTCGGCTTTGGAAATAATTCTTGAGCCTTTTGTCAGCAGCTGATTGAACAGGCTATTTGAAAGGCCTCAGATTAGTAGAGGGTGGACTTGATTCCTTAGGAAAGGCTCGAGCTCGGGATTTCCTCACTCCCTTCAGGGAGCTGAGCCGAACAGTAATGCTCTACATAGACACTGCGCGTTTCGGAACTTATTGAGCTGCTATTGCGTTTGTCACAACCATTATTGAGTAGTCCTTTCGAACATAGGTTGTTCATGACGTGATATTTCTGAGAAAGTTTGTGTTTTGAAATTAGTAAAGCAGCGAATGAAATCACCACGGTTTGAATTCCGACATTTCTCAAGTTGCTCCTAGCAACCTTATAACCTCGAATAAACTTTCATAGTGTAGGGAGTTTATTGGACTACCATATCGACTTTCATGAGAATTATGGTATGGGAGGGGTTCACAAAGAAAAAACTGCTCAAAAATATATTTGCATCTAAATCGCGGATATTTATTGCGCTGCTATCGTCATTTTTCCAAGGATGAACATTTTACGGTACAGTTGGGTCATTTGTAACTGTCCGTATAAAACATTTAACCACAACAGCGTCAGCCGCTTTTGAGAAAAAAATATTTGTTGTTTCGCGTATTAAATATGAAATTTAGGCTGAATTGGTTGCGCCGTTTTGTGTCGAATCCGTTCACAGCCACGCAGACTCCGTAGCCGTCAAAACGTGAAGATATGATGAAAACTCAATTCTTCGTTCAGCCGATCACGCACATTTCCTTTCTACTCCATAAGACTAAGGAAAGTAACAATATCTCCCAACTTGTGCAAAAGACTAAAAGAAACCGCACATAAGTGGGTAATTTTTTTATAGGCACAACCTCGATAAGGGAAGTTGCCAGCGAAGGTCCTTCCATGAGCTGCCTAGATTGGAAGGAAGTGAATGGAGGGACTGTCACGCCACAGATCTGGTCGGGATCGGAGCTCATGCTTCTAAAGGCGAATGCATATCAAAAAACAATAATAATAAATACCGCTTTTATTGACAACTGTGGCGAGTCACAGGGAAAACAGTCTAAAACGTTTCAGGCCCCCACAGTTTTATTTGCTTTCAATTCTATCTTTGAAATTTACTGATAATAAGGCCCGTATTTATTTTTAGGATTCGAGAACGCGAACTTCGGGAGAAAGGAAGAGCAGAAAATACAATGGAAGAGAAGAATATCGGTGGTCATAAAAAAACTCGTTGCTTCGTGGATTCGTTATTCTTTCATAGTTGAAGAGGTTTTTTTTTCACGTGGTTCACCTACCGGGGCGGGTTGATGTTCCTTCAAATAACCGCCTGCGGTGCAGACAACGTCATCCAAAACGTCGATTTTCCACCACGGCCTTTCATTTTTCTGAAGCTTCTGACGGAATTTCTCCTTCTAATTGGTCTTTCAACATGGTCCTTCTCAAAGTACGACGCTATTAGTATTTCGAACAAGTCTAGAAAAGACGAGGGACATTGTCTGAAAGAGAGCTCCTTCGCTGGAGGGCGGTTAGAGCGGGCAAGAGACTCTTTTGAAATCGAAGCACGTTTAATCGATGAAATAACAAGAAGGCGTGGACATTAGGTCGGGAAACCAACCTCCCACAGGTTGTTTCATTACAATTTTCAACCGAGACTCAAAGTAATTTTTCCTCCTTTAGTTCGTTATATTTACTATATTCGATTTAACTCAAGATCCAACACAACTGATATTTTAAAAGAAGAACGATAAACATTTCCTCGTGCTCAGGGGTTCAATGTACAAAACACTCAAGAATTATTTTAACCCTGTTTATAATTCATGAAAGTTCCATCACAAGTGCACCCACTACGGGCGTCAAAAACAAATCAAAAGAATTTTCGATAACTTGAAATGAATTCTAAATTTTAACGTTTTTGAATGCAATGAGCTGATGATGAAGAAGACAGAAAGGAGCACAAACAACTGCTACAACGAAAAATGATATTTCAGTCAGATGGGTGTTGTAGAAAGTAAATGTGAAAAGTAAAGGTATTGAGGTAATGTGTTTGTTGGGCGCAAGAGAGGGAGAGTGTGAAGCGTATTACAGGCGAATGAGATGATTGAAAGAGACCATTGTTACACTTGATACAGGATAAAGATATGAATATGAAAGAGTACTGAATTGCGATGAATGAGACAGAGGGTTTCTGGATACGTGAACTGGTGGGCAGATGAGAGCGAGTGACTGTAACTAAGTGAGAGCTGAGAGTTGAACAGAGCTTCAAGTGGGAATGCCAAGCAAGAACTGAGGGAGAAAATCCGTTACAGCTTGGGTCATAATGTTGTGTCAGTGGGGCCTGAAACGTCAGACGTGACAGGGGGTTGTAAGGTCGGCGATGCAGAATGAAGCATGACCCGAAACTCTGCAGCCACTGAACTGGCGCACCAATTTGACATGAGTAGAGCCAAAGAGTATTGCTTACTAAAGGTGATAGTTTCTGTAACCAGAAGTGGAAGAGAGTTGTGCAGGACTGAGGAGCGTACGAAGAAGTGATAGGTAAACTATGGACAAATAAATAAGAAAAACGATGGGAAGTAAAGGCAAGTTGCAATGAGGTATCTGAGAAATGAGGCAGGAATTCGGCAGAGGCCGAATGGGGCAATTCATGGCCTTGAGGTAAGCAGCGTGAGGTAGACAAGGGATGAGGGGAGGGCAGCGTGAACACGTAAAAAGCATGAACCTTATTAACATGTATCACAATCAGTAGTTAAATCATAATGAAGCTCATCAAATCAGCTGTAAATCATAATCAAATCAAATGGGAAAATGTATTTGTACCCTCTTCCTTTAAACCAGTTCTGTGCTTGGGTTGGTTGACCTCAAACTGTGCACTAGTGCAGGGATCGGCTTTTTGAGGTGGAAGAGAATGTCATGACACATTTGGTCGTGTAAGGTGGTCTGTTGAAATTACTATGGGTTCCCCATTCTCCTTGAAGAATGCCCACCGTCTTAAATACCCCTTCCCTCATTACTCTAGCTAAAAGCTCCTCTTCACCCACTCAATATATTCACCAATTCAGTTTACCTCCTTTAGTGTGGTTACAGGAACGACCTTGCAGAACCTATAGCATAGAGTCGCCTCGAAAAATTTCTTGCCAGTGTGGGATCGAACCTGAACCTACAGCGCCGTATTCGAGCGACAAACCTTAGCGCCACCTGTGGGTTACAAATTGCTATATGAACAAAGTCAGTTAACGTTGTTAAAATAACAGCATAAGTTCAACACGTTCTTCTTCGCTGTGAATGCTCCGTGCTGCCCAATAATTTGTTAAGTGAAGTTCATTCACGGGCGCTGTAGAATACTCTCTCGGTTATGACTTCTCTTTGAAGACCTTCGCCAGTCCCTTTTCGAAAGAGGACGCCAGTAAAATAGTGGAATTGAATCAAGTGAAGCAAAACACAGAAACGACCGCGTTGTCCACGAGCAGCTTGGCAGCACAGCTCATCCCTTGACTCTCGAAATCTCCGTGGAAAACGGCAATGGAAATGGAGCGAAACGGGTAACAGAAGACCCGAAAAAGGCTTCGCCTAGTCCAGAATTAAATCCCCCTCCGTTTGGAAAAGGGACGAAAATTTGCCCTCAGCTGTCGCCCCTCCCCGTTTTCCACGGCTAATGTCCTCGTAAAAGCTACGAATCCTCCGCCTAATTGACAGCCGAGCGTCGCCGCTCGGTTATGGAAAAGTTAAAACCCGAAAAACGGCGGACGAGGAAACAAAGAGCTTTATTCGGGGAATTATGTACGCGATCGTAAATGATGGGAGATGCTGCGATGTTTCGAGGGTTTTGGACGCTATTTCAGGAAGGAGCGCTTTCAGTTGCGTGACAACTTTTGCTTCGGTTGTAAGCTGCCTTTCCCTTCCAGAATTATTCCATCGCGTGTTCCTTCCATCAAAAACTTGCCTTCCAGTAACTGCGGACGTATCGTAACCCAGTTGTTAGGAGTGACTGCTTCAATGAATGGCAATAACTTTCGAAGCTGTCTATACAACAAGCACGTGATTGTAATAGCTCAGCTCTTAAAAGCAGGAAAAAGGAAATTGACTTCTTGCTACGAATCTCTTTGCCTTCGGCTGTGAGAGTTCTGGCGCATAACTCAACAATTTATTGGTACGATTGAACCATGAGAGCTTACGAGAGAAAGTTAAAGCTTTACACGGAAAGCCCTTGAAATGTTCAGGCAACATAAAAACGGCTTGGAATGGATTCTTCATAATATATAGTGCGGCGCATCACACAACTGTCCTCAGCCGCCAGCACTTATATGAACTCGTGAAACAATCATTACTGCAGTTTATGAAAGAAAAAATGTGTTGATCACCATGCATATTGTCCATTCCCTAATTCTGTCGTCCCACTGCGAGCTGAAAGCTAAATATCAAATTTGAGCCCTATTCTCGGACTAAGAAGCACTCAAAACGCAAGAATTTGCCGAAAACTAGAAAAAAAGGAATATCCGGTGGGATCCAACCACACAGCTTTTCAGCCCCACGCACATCGTTTTTGTATCTTTTTAAACCTTCAAAATAGGGGAACGTGACTGTTGCTGTATTAAAATGGCTACATCACATGCAAGTAATTCTCGATTGACGCGATATCTTCAAGGCAAGGCAAGTTTGAAAAGGGAAGGGAATTAAAAAGAAAATCTGCGAGATAAAAAGGAATCAAGTTGAAGGGCGGACAGGGACGGAGAGTCTACCTCACGATGCTTTCAACAACAAAAAAACCCTGCAAATTATTACACAACGGTTTATTATTCGGATAAACAGCTTGACCTAGCATTAATGCTCCGAGACCCATCCCGTTCGATTCAGCATCGAAAAATATCATAATGAAACCCCAAAAAAGAACTAAATCGTAATATTAAAATAAACAAAAAAACGAAAGTATCTAAAAAAAACTGAATTTTAATATGAAAACATGCACGCTACATATTAATATCAAAATGTAACCAAAATCGATGAAAAAACCAAAATGAGAATGAAACGAAGGAATCTAAAAAAATTGAATCGTATTAAAACCGAAACGTCGGGTGAATCGAAAGGTGAAAAGGGAGTTGAGCGGCGAGCGGCGGGAGGCGGAGTCGTTGGGGGAAGCGAGAGCCGCCTCGAGAGCGGTTGGTTTTTTTAAAGAGACGGGCGGGGCGGAGGGAATTCAAACGACGAAACGCTTGTAGCTCCGCGTTGTACTGCGTTTCGTTAATTTTTAACCGTTTTTGCCCATTACAACCGCGGGCTTCGTCCGATCGGATTGCCGAGATGGCGGGCACAACTAGATACCAAATCGGATTTTTGGGCGAAAGAACGAATTTTTAGACCACGTTAAAGGCACAAAACGGCCCGGACGGCGGACGGCGGACGGGGGACGGGGGACGGGGGACGGGGGACGGGGGACGGGGGACGGGGGACGGGGGACGGGGGACGGCGGACGGACATTGCAAATTTGGAATCTCCATGCCTTGAAACGTAAAGTATCAAATTTTGAGGGGGGGTTGTAAAAAATATTTCGTGACCGAAAACATAGGGTTATTATTCAGAATGAATAATAAACCAAAACGACAGGCAATGAATAGTTGGCGGCTACCTTAATTTAAAGTTGAGCTGAAGTTGAAGGTTTTGCGGAAAGTTTGGGCGAAATATGCGCCCTCATTGAGAGTTTCTTTATTAAAACTGAGATGAAGGAAAAATGGTTCATGCTGTTCTACACACCGCAAATTTTAAACGCACCTCGGATTACCGTCGGTTGACCAGCATTTAATAATTATAAAGCTCGTGTGATGCGGAGAATAAGTTACTGGTGGTTACAGTGTCCGTTGGGTGCAAGGGAGTGACGGACTTGAATGTGACGATGCATTAGTCGATGAAAGAGACGATCGAGTGAGGGCTGTGTGGATGAATAACTTCTTATTCGCGTAAAGAAATTCAAACTTCGCACGTTGATGTGGTCATTAAGAGGGCTGTCACACCGCTCAGGAAGGCACATTTGTTGGGCAATAAGCTCACACTTACTGTTTCTGCAATTACTTGAAGTTTACCCGGCGCCGATTTCGACTTCCGCCAATACTACGGTTTTCATGCACAGTCTATGCGAGTAAACGAGCTTATGATAAGAAAGTTTGAGGAAAGCAACGCACGTTTTCTCAAAACCAAAAGAGCAACACAATCGATCGAAAAGGGAAAACAGGTTGCATTTATCAGAATTACGCAGGATAGTTAAACGTTCACTTAAGACGCACGCAGTTATGAATGAGAGAGAAGGGAGAGAGAGATTGACCTTTTAATACACTTCTGGCAGTTACGTACACAAAATAACCTTCATATTAATAAAAAAACAAACGTTAACATACAATACGACGAAAAAGAAAAAAATCCAAAACTTCTCCATACAAGCACGTTGCACATTTTTTGACATTTTATGTCTTTACTTTGCTACATAAACTCGAAAATGTAAAGCCGGAGATGTTACGCGGGATATGTAACGGAAAAGCGTCACGAAATTTGTTTTGGATTAGGTGCATGGTAACGTCTGTTACAAAATCTAACGCTTGGTAACATCACACTAAGTGATGATGTCAATTGCAATTGACGCGGCCATTATATCGAAACCATCAACGAGCAAAATCAAGCGCAGTTATCATTGCATAAAAAAATTAATAATAAAAGAGATAAAATGTTCCTAGTGGTTGCGTTCTTGTACGAAAGCTGTACCCGCCGATTGTGTAAAGGTTTCTTTCGCGCCCGCCAGCCTCAACGTTTCCAATCACTCATAAGGAATCGCATCGGAGGAAATCGAGGTTTAGTTTAAAGAAAAAGACATAAAATGCCCCTCGTGGTTGCGTACTTGTACGAAAGCTGTACCCACCGTTTGTGTTCATGATTTCCCCAGGGAATACATTTCAATTATCGTTACATAGTGGAAGCACAACTTGACTACCCGTTGCACATTTTGTGTATCCTTCGGCTTTCATAACTCATACTTGTTCGCTAGGCACTTGCACTGTACTTCTTCAACAGCAACTTTGAAAATATATTTTTAAATGATCTCACGCTTTGTTCTAGTTTGAAAGAGTCAGGATTGCTGTTATAAATGCGGATGGCTGTGGCGGTGAATGACCTGTTGAAAATGGTTGTTCGGTGGAGGGGGATCTGTATAAGATCTGTGATGCTGGTGACAATCCTCCAGGAACGCAAACTTCTCCGCAAGGTACTGTGGTGACTTAAGAGGACTTAAGAGTCCTTAAGAGTCCTGAAGAGCATCGTTCCAATGTGCAGTTAAGAGAGAGAGAGAGAGAGAGAGAGAGAGAGAGAGAGAGAGAGAGAGAGAGAGAGAGATTGTCTTTATTTATCCACACATCTCTACCATTCCCCCTGGAATCAATATACAACATCCTCTTGTGCTACAAAATTACATTGCCCCACTGTTTCATATAATTTTCCGCTAAAGCGACAAATTTCTCTTCCCACAAAAGCTCAATCATACCAAAACACCATTCATGCCAAAATAAATTACACTCATACCGACACATTCACACCTACTGACACATAAACACTTACCTACTGCTATTTGAGAGGGGTGAGTACTTTTATATTCCTCCCCCTCTCAGCAGCACACATACTAAAACTAATATACACAACAACCAACCTCATTCACGCCAAAATAAATCACAATCATACCAACACATAAACACACAACTGCTGCTATTCGAGAGGAGCGAGTACTTGGATATTCCTCCTCCTCTCGGCAGCGCACTAACTACCTTAACTAACATACACAAACACAACGAAAAAATCATCTTACATCAACACATTATACACTGGGGATCGAGAAATGTGCCATTACATTCATTTGATATATACCGAACAACGTCACAATCAATCAACATCATATAATCCTCGGTAGTGTTCACTTTACTTTAGTTAACAATCTGGTTTTCAACAGAAATCTATTTAGAATAAGCGAAGAAGAGTCTATACACAATAATTACACAAAAAACAAAAACAATAATGAACATTCACTAATCATATCTCGCTAATAACTCTGAAAATATTTTTAAAATGTTCGGTCTTCAGAGAAAAATCAAACAGGTTCACATTTTCATTGTGGACCTGACCTTGATATTGTGCGATGGACAGGTACCTTCAACACTCTTCCTATATTGCGTGTGCTTCTGTCCTGCACCACTGACATGTACACAAAAATTGCCTGAACAAATAGTCTGGTTTACGGAACTTCAAAAGAGAGAGAGACAGAGTGACAGAGGGAGTGAGGGAGGGATATAGGGAGGGAGAGAGAGGGAGAGAGAGAGTGAGAGGGAGAGAGAGAGTGAGAGGGGGAGGGAGAGAGAGAGAGAGAAATACCATCTTTTTGGTCTGGTTTTCCATCAATGGAAATTGCCCATAACCTTATTTTTACGTTTGCAAAAAATAACAATCGGTTCAGTCGGTCGTAAAACGAACTACAGACACACGCGGACTCAAAACTTAAATCTCTGAAGAAAACTCTACTTTTTACTTTCCTTAGCTCTACAAAGTACAAAGAAAGGAAAGTTATGTAATCGGCTGAAAAAAAATTTTTGAGCTAAGCCAGATCTTCACGTTTCAGACCCTTCTGAGTCCGAAAAACCCTATTTAGGAATATCTGGTGCGTTGCAACACACAACTTTCCTTAGCTCTACAACAATTCACTTTGTACATGGCTAATTCTATTTAGTCAATTCATTTATCACTCATTTAATTTGAACTTGGCCAAACAACGCTTTGCGGCAGCAGGGAGCGGTAGCGCTTACAGTTCCAGATTTTATTGTGCTGCTCGTACTCATTTCAGGACGAATATTGAGCAATCGGTACACAATTAATGAGGCTGTAAACATAAATTTTTTGAAGATGGATAGTAATTAATTTTGCAGAGTTATTGGGTAAAAATGTTTAGAACTGGTAGTAAGCGAAACGGCGGTAGTTGAAATTCAGGAATTTATGGAGTGAGCCCCATGTATCTCATGAGCGTTTTTAAACACTCACCCGTAAGAGCCGTTTTTGAGAAAAAAATTTGGTGTTTTGATCATTTGATAACCATAGTTAACTTTCGGTGGATTTTGCCCATACCTTTATTTTTACGTCCCATGGTAACCTGTAGGCTAGACATCAAGTTTCAGCTGATTTGGTACGGTTGTTTTCTCTAAAAACCGCCCTAAAATCGATTTCGTCGAAAGTTTTGGTAATTTATTGTGCTGCTCTCATCATTTTCCCACAAATGGGAATTTCATGCTATAATTGCCTTATTGAGAGCTATTAATATAAAAAATTTAATCAAAATAGTTAGAGCCGTTTTTGAGAAAAAAATATTTGGTGTTTTGATCACAATGATGACTATAGTTAACTTTCGGTAGATTTTGTTCATACCCTTATTTTGGCGTTCCATTGTAACCTGCCGGCGAGATATCAAGTTTGAGATGATTTGGTACGGTGGTTTTCTCTAAAAATCGTTCACAGACACACAGACCATTTTCCCCAAATACTGTTTTTCAGACTCAGGGGGGTCTGAAACGTAAAGATCTGAAGAGAACTAAAAATTTTTTTTTCCGCCGGTTACATAACATTCCTTTCTACTGTGAACGACCGTACCAAATCAGCTCAAACTTGATATCTCGCCCGCAGGTTACCGTGGGACTCCAAAATAAGGGTATGAACTAAATCCACCGAAAGTTGCTCATAGTTACCATAGTGAACAAAACACCAAAAATGTTTTTTCTAAAAAACGGCTCTAACGATTTTGATTTAATTTTTTATATTGACAGCTCCTAATATGGCAACTATACCATAAATTTCTCATTCGTGGGAGAATGACGAGAGCAGTACAATAAATTACCACCATTTTCGACATAATCGATTTTAGAGTAGTTTTTAGAGAAAACGACCGAACCGAATCAGCTCAAACTTGATGTCTGGCTTACAGGTTACCATGGGACGCCGTAATAAGGGTATGAGCAAAATCCGCCGAAAATTAACTATAGTTATCATGGTTTTAGGGCTATTCGTACTCATTCCCGAACGAGGACAAGCAGCACAATAAATTCCGGAACTGTAAGCGCTACCACTTCACTTGTTTGACCAAATTCACATGAACTGAGTGATAAATGAATTGAGTAAGTGGAAAAAGCCGTGAACATGAGTGAATTGACGTAGAGCTAGGGAAAGTTGTGTTGCAACGCACCAGATATTTTCTTTTAAACACGATCACTATACTTTGGGTCGCGGAAAGTCATGACTTCTCTTTTTACTTCTTAGGGCTATCGAAAATTAAAACAAAACGTCCCTTTCGAGAACCTGAATTGATGAAATAAATTCCATTCAACTAACGCCAAAGCTCATATTCATTAAGATATTAGTTTAATAAAAAGTCGGTTGGGGGACGAGCAATTAGCACGCGACGTTAATCCTCGACCGCTATCGAGATTGAATTAGCCCGTTTTCACGATCGGGGTTTGTCTGTTTTTCTTTTGAGCGGGAGGAAAGAGCCATTCTAATTAAACACTAACAAAGGGCCGAGAGAAAAGCATAACAAGATTTTCTCGCAGAGAAAAAGAGGCAAGTTGATGATTGGGAGTAAATATTTATTTTGAACTCGACGGACCTTCTTAAAGAACAACCGGAGATAAAAAGAAGCGGAATTGGATGGTTTGTGCTCGTTTCAGACTCGTACAGGCTTTTCGTTGCGACTTCATTTTATATCCCCCCCTCCCCTCCCATCGCCCGATCAAGAGACGAAGGCCCACAACGAAGCCGAACAAATTTTAATCCGGATTCATTAAGATATTGTCGAGCCCTTTCGGAGGAACACGACCTTCTGGATTCGAACTTAGTTTTTATTTCAGTCGAGCTCTCAAATACTCATCTCGTTATATAAACACGTAACTTGGAAAGAAACTCTTTCATCTCAATAAATAAATGTACTTTTACTTCAAACATGGCGACATAATCCGCTACTAATTAACAGTATTAGCTGCTAATACTAATTTACTCTCCCTAAATTACGTAACGATGTTTAATATTTCATGCACATTGGCATAAATTCTCAAATTGTAATGGTTGAGTCGTGCCAAGTTTTAGTGGTGAGAAGTACGTCTGGCGTCAACTTTTGAACTCGTCAACATCGGAAAAATTCGTCACGGAATCCTTACAAGCTCCAAGATGACAAAGTAGGGTGGTTATTTTCCAACATCCATTTCGCCCTATTAAAGGCCCTCTGTAGAAGTGAATAAGGCTCAACTTTCTGAAAAAGGTTAAGCTGCACGTTGCAAGATTATGTCTCGTGAAAAATTAACACAAGCGACGCGCCGCACTCGCCATCGCGTCATACAAAAGGTAAAGGTTATTTTTCAGTTCATTTGAGCTTGGTAAAACATCACTTCGCAGCGGCAGAAAGCAGTAGAGCTTACAGTTTCGGAATTTATTGTTCTCCTCGAACTCATGCCCTGCCCATTATTGTGTAATTGGTACACAAAGAGTTAATGAGGCAGTAAAAAGGATTTTTTTGGGGAAGGATAATAATTACTTTTCTCGAGTGCTCGGTGAAACGGCGGTTGGTATTCCGGAATTTCTGGAGTAGTTTCTGTATATCTTATGAGCGTTATTAATTACATGAAAGTAATAATACCTCATTATGGTCGAGGGACATCGTTTACACCATTTCTCAGTTAATTTTAAAAAAAGTATTTGTAAAATGATAAGTAACGCGATACCTTAAGCCGGTTGAATAATTGACTCGTGTGGTACAAGCGTGACCTATCTCAAGGGGGTGATCGGTCCCTTGTCAAACGGCACAGATCTAGAGAAAGAGCTGCATAGCTAAATGCACCATTATCTACTGTGTTTGCTTTCATATATAAATGCTGATAGTTTCGTAAACACGGCCTGGCTGAATTCGTTCGTCCTAGTTTAAGAGCATCAAAACACGAATTTTCCGATGAAATCACCACGCCAACTTAACATCCCTCCACTTCATTCATCATTTAAA
The DNA here is from genome assembly GCA_020466155.1 of Pachypeltis micranthus. Classification (NCBI taxonomy): domain Eukaryota; kingdom Metazoa; phylum Arthropoda; class Insecta; order Hemiptera; family Miridae; genus Pachypeltis; species Pachypeltis micranthus. The sequence goes on along the minus strand of CM035774.1, from coordinate 12,026,686 downwards.
CATCACGTCACTGAGAGGAGCTTCTGAGAGGACTGATGCCTCTTATCGTCGTCGTTGATCCTGAGTGGTATACAGTGATCCAAACGGTAGATAATTGAGAGGAATATGCAGGGACGGATCTTCGTATTGCCGTGAGAATAGTTTTAAAAGCACTAGGTAGAAAAACGCAGTTGGCTGAGTGTTTCAGGTATTGCTAACTGTTTCAACGAGAAACTTCCACCCTCTTCTCAATCAACCTTTCAACGACAAAAAATATCTAGTCAGATGCATCACACTACTTTCCCACGTGCCAATCTGGCACTCATTCACCTCACAACTACGTTCTGCATAAAAGAAAACTGGTGGCGCTTAAGGTTCCGGAATTTATAGAGTCCTACTTGCACCGCGACCAGTAATGAGTAAAACTAGCTCGTCCCTGGTCTACCGTCCATTTTCAGGCTCGATTAATTTCACACGACGTTCTTCTGTTCACTGAAACCAGGTTCTATCCTGTTGTTCACTCTTAAGAGCTCAGTATTGATAACTTCATCATTTACCGTACAGGCTGAACTCCTTCAAATCCGCGGCAGGTGGTGTGCTCATTGATGTCACAAACCGCACTCAATCTACTTCGTCTTGCCTTCCTTGCGGACATATTCCGGGCTCTCGCCATCGTATTCACGTATTCTGCCCGCGATGCTAACTCCCTACTTCAAAACGCCCATTTGAACTGTGGTTATTATGTATTATTATTATTTTGGCGAACAATAATAAGTGTTGAAATGTTCGAACATCGTACTGCTGAGACAACTGAGAATAAAACGTATGTTGCTCTCGGCGTGAACGGCTGATCGCTTCTTGCGACGTGGAGGTTTAATGCAAAACCAGATGTTCGTTCACTGGCTGCACTCTATTAGATTAATATGTACATAGCAGACTGCTTCTTCGATTCTTTGGATACTTTTAGATCAGCCATTTCTGATGCGTTTTAGCTGTCTTTTCGGTATTCTTTCTTCTCTTTTTCCTTCCTGTTTGCTACACATTTGTCCTAAATACGTGAGACTCTTCTCCTTACATACGCTTTGCGTCGAAGTGGTTAGAGTCTTTGACCTCGGACTTCCCCGCGTCATTGTCTCCAGCTATTTTAATACCTGCCCCTCACCTGCGAGAATCCCTCAGCTGTGCTCGGTAGGTTCTAACAGCCCCCTTTCCCAGGTTTTCCTCATCTTTATTTCTATCTCCCCAATTTCATTTTCCAGAGCTCTTCCAAAATCATTCTGCTTCCAACTATCGCCTCAGTAACTTCTCTCTCTTTCATACAGTTGCTTGAGCCAGTTCACGCGTTCCGAGTACTGCCCTTGTGTCCCCCAGTTGTACTCCATCTCAGCCTAATTGTAATTCAACTCAATTCCACACGTACGTGTATTACAGTCCTCCTCACGCTCACCGAGTTTCAGTTTTATTGCGATCCTCAGCTCCCCCTCTTGTGCACCCAACACATACGTTTATTTTGAATTGGGTTTACCAGCTCTTTATAATTAATAAAGTAGCTCATAAGTGAGACCAATGAGACCGCTGACATGATTTTTTTGAGAAGGTTCGTGTTTACTTTCCTGGTAAAAACTGTGAGAAATGGTAGTAAGTACTTGGCATTCTGGAATCTTTATCGTCGCTTCGCATTATATTGTGAGCGGTATTAAATCGTATAGGTTTATTGGACTATTTTTTCAAATGGTTTTTTTCGGCTACAGCTGCCCTTAAAACTAGGGAAACTTGAGAAAACTAAATTTTCGTGTCGATTGCATAACTTCTTTTCATACTACGAAAAGCTGCTGCGTGTGCTTGACAACGTCTCACCGAAATTCTTCGTTTTCCAGCCACAGGGAACATACGAGGAACCTTTTGTGCCTCACTCAAGGAGAACTAACACAAAGTAGATACTTTTGGTGTTTTGATCACTACGATAACTATAGTTTTGCTCATACCCTCATTTTGGTTTCACGTAATGACTTGCAGCCAAAATATCAAATTTTATCTGAATTGGCGTTCACGCCCACAGGCCATTTTCCCAAACGGTGTTTTGTCGGGGCTCAGCAGCTCGAAGAAATGGAGAAAAATCCTTTTTGTTCTCAACTGATTACACAACTTTATTTCCTACTCCGGAGAGCTAAGAAAAGTAAAAACACTGAAACCAGTTGTTGAAAAATTAGGGGGATACTATCTGCGCTAGGTTGCCCGACAATCGGAATGTTGACGAGTCGATGAGGGCAAGAAAAGTTAGGAGTGGGCGCACGGAGGGTAGAAGACCTCCTGAAGAGACAAGACTATGCTAATGGGAGATGCTGCAAGAGGACAAAGGGAAAAGCACGCATAGCAATAGATATCTCTTCCCTAACTGGACTTGAACCTAATAAACCGTCCAAGGTCGGTGTCGTATAAAAAAACTTTGAAACGAGTACACTAATGAAAATGTCAACTTTGAATCGCATTCCCTCATGTTACATCATTTTAGACAAGCAAGAGACCATAGATGTAGCGCCGCATAAATAAAGAATAGGGTAGAGGACGGACTCTTCTGGTTATGATTTCACGAAGTCAAAATCTGGCAGATGGACTGTCTACCTCGTTGGGAAGGGTCGTTCCCCTAACCGATACACCGCTCGACAGTCTTCTGACTTACACCTGCTCACCCTCGGGAGGGTTAATATCCTGAAATTTGATGACAGATGGAAATCATCCCGCCCTCGGAAACACCGTCGGCACCGCTTGGGATATTAATCGAACGGCAAATGACGCCCTGTCCCGAGAATTAATTTTCGGGCTACGGTCGGTCGGTCGGGGCGAAGGGTTTTCATCGGCTCTGCTCAGCGATCGCGAAGGATGAAAGCGAACCTGTCCCGCAGTCAATTACTCACGGTACAAACCCGATTGCATGGCTTCAACGGAAGGGGTTGGATACAACAACATTCAGGGGCGTCCAGTTCGAGCCGTTCAATGAAAGTTAATTATTCGTTCGCGCCTCGAAATCCAAATCAAGCCCCTTTAACATTTTCATACTCCTAACGTACAGCAGAGGCTGGATCAACCGATGGAGGGACGTTTTATTTGGAAGGTTACCTCCTTTCAAAGGCATTTTTGAAAGAAATGTTACAATATCGGACTGAGAACGGTTCCTCGTCCAGAGCCAGTGAAGAAGTGAACTACGTTTGCGTGGGCAATTACAGACGTCCCAATACCTGTTAACAAATCACGACCAAAAAGTCCCTAAGTCCTGAGTGCTTTCCTGAACCTAAGTAAACTCAATATGCTTTACGTTCATTCAAAGCATTTTTCATGAAAACTCCTGAAAGTACCTTGAAATTTAGATCTAAATTCTAAAGAACCTTTTCGGGAAAGCTTGGAAAATGATCACATAATGTTCAGACGCCATATCAATACATTCCGTCATTTTGATGGGAATTTTCCGTGGTTAATTCGAAAATGTAAATAAAATCGTGTTGACAGTTCTATCAACTACCTACACGTTTAACACGTTCGGGCCTCGCGAGGGGTTATGGGAGGGAGGGGGAGAGGCAGCCCTCTGGACCTCTGGATGCATGTCTGAAATGGAAACTTCTCAGGGTCAAGGTTCCAGCACAACTGAAGTATTAGGTAAATGAGGGTATTGCACAATCCCTCAACAATAGGAAGACTCGCTACTGACAACCAGTTACATCCGTTTCCAGAGCAAGGCGGACCGAGGCAGAGGCCTCACTAGAGGGTGGGATAGGAATGAGAAACGCAGGTGAGAGGACGCAAGACGCAATTTCGTTCCCAACCAGCATGACGCTTTTAGGCAGTTAAGCGAAGGCTAAACTACGTTCCACACTAAAACCGTTTTCGGCACAATTTCGCTATCTCCCTACAGGAGGTGATAACTACAATTTTGAACCAATTTTGCGCCAACCCTCACTTCGATGTCCCACGTTAAATATCAAAATTGAGTGGATTTGGCCAAGTCCTTTACTCTCAACCACGACCACAGACACACAGACCATTCGCTCAAATGGCTTTTGTGGAAGCGGAAGCAGAAGCCTTTCGTTGAAACTTGAAAACGTGCAGAAAAGTTAAAAAAATCTAGCAAGGTTTTCAAATTCGACAAGTACAGTAACAATCTGCCCGTAAAACTTCGAGTAAAAATGTTTTCGCGATGCGTTTTTCCACTTTTCTGTTGTTTTTCCACTTGTCCGTTGTGATTCATTTTTCCACTTGTCGGTTGCTATTCGGTGTTGCACGTTAAAGTTTCACTTCTACCATGTGTGACTGTCACACATTTCTTTATTCACAGGTTTACTGCAAATTATGATTTGGTTAGGGTGGGTAAATTGTAATGAATGCATTTTTATATTATTTAAACATATTTTATTTTATTAAACAGGAAAACAGAATTCAATCCGGGAAAAAAACATCCATAGTCTACTCTACAAGGTGGCGCGCTCTATTGACGCCGCCGGGCGAGAGCACACCAGCGAATTAAGAAGTTAAGGAGAGCGAAAACGACAGGCAGAGGCAACAATGCCCAGACACGTGGAGAGCGGAAATAAGAAAATAACAGTTGAGCACACGCCGCCGGGACTCTGGTGGAGGACATATCACACGAGAGCATCTGCTCAGCTGTCCCTCCTATCCTCGCTCTCCGCGCGCGGCTGCGCATTACGCAGTTGCCCTCTCTCTACCGCCCCTAGCCTTCCCTCTCTCTGTCGGTGCTACACCTGCTCTCGCCGTCGTCTTGCCCAACCACGTGACCGGTAACGGATTTTCGTGACTCGAAAATCCTAAGACGTCTATGTAGAAGTTTCACTTCAAAAATACCTCGCAAATCTATTTCGTAGGCCTATGGAAAGGGATAACCAACAAACTCGACAACCGCACAGTGAATCAGCAAAGCTCACTCTACAATTATTTTTGCACGCTACTGTATTGACGCTGATATATTGACATTCTTTAGATGTTACGGTATAAAATCTACCTTCACTTATTTAGCATACACACTTTCGTTCGTTAACGCTGCAATATCAAGAGTTCTTTCAAAAATTATTCAAACTTGGATATGCGGAAGTTGTGTACTACTTGGCCGACAGGGACAATGGAAAAGAGGGCTGCTGAGCAGTTTATAATTGACAATGGAGTTTTTTGCGTGGTATCGTTGAGGGGGCCCTCAGGTAAGTCGTTCTTCAGCCTCATAAAGCCTCGTTCTGAATGAAACAACTAGTAATTGTGCACTGCCACAGCCCTGAGCCATGTCCCAGTAAGAAACGTACTAGTGGCATGTTCCTGTACGCCACACAGAACAGTTAAATTTCTGTGAGCTTAAGGGTAGATTTTGACATGAATCACTCAATCACTGTTTCAATCATGAGCGCATCACGATCGTTGCAGATTCCAAAGGAACGAGGCAAGAAGCAAGGAATGAAGAACCGTTTATGGCGAGGGATTTGAAAATAAAATACCTCGGATGGGAGTCAAACGTATTATTTCAGACTCCGCAGCAGTCTGAACAGAATCCCGTTCAGTGGGAAGAGATAGCTTTTTCCCTTGATCAAAAGCCTTCTAAAAAAGAAGATATTTTCGAGCATCGCCGCGTTGCTCTGGATGTGGAACGAAGTTGAGGTTGACGCGGATCAATATAACGGCGCGACGTTCTGACCTGAGTTTGGCTGAATCCTTAACACGATTCACTTCATGAAACTCTGACTAATTGACAGCCCGATTGACGGCATTCGTTACCACCGCCTTGTCCCTACGACGCGGAGTGAATACTCTACAGCGCCAACCAGACGTCGGGCCGCGTTATCGACTCCAAACACACTGAAGTACTCCATCATGGAAGTAGTTTCAACGTCCGTTGAGAGGAGGGGGGGAGAGAACAGTCTTGGTTAGCGCGTGAGTAGTCCCTTGGCAGGAACTTACTCTGTTCCTAATTATCCAACGTCGACTCTGATGTTCACAAGGATCAGCCTCCTAACTTCAGGAACTTTAGGTACATCGTTTATGTACACATTTACATTAACACATCATGTTTTAATGGGATGCAGGAATACACTATTGCACCTTGAAAAGCAATACAGTATATCGGTGGAACTGATACCTCCCGAGGGTCAAGATTACTAATATCCTCCAAGCCCATCCCTCTTCTCAAGACTTCCTTCCATATGTGTGTAATTTCGAATCTCGTAATGACTACTTCATCAGCCACTACTTCCCAACTGTAACTCCCTTATCATGACTTATTGCTTTTATTTTATCTTTAAAGCATTCCAAATTGCACAAATTTATAACTTACTTACACCCTCGCCGCCATAAATCTGAATCAGCCGGGCTCTTCAGTCTCTCCTACGTACAACCTTTCTTTCGAACTTTCAACTGAAGGAACCTGACCAGTTGTTATGTGATGGAAACAAATACCCCAACCATACAGGCGACTTGCTCTGTACAACGGCTCAAGTGTGTGAAGACCTAACGAAGGCAAGGGGAATTTCAAGACGTAGCCGTTGAGCTATTTTCCCCAGAGAGAGCTGTTAATTTCTGTGTAAAAAGGTAAGTGGGAATAGATGGTGTACCACAGGCTCTACTTATTTATACCTTTCATACTTCTGTGCCGACTAAAGCCAGCCACTTTTTCTGCCTAAACCGCCTGAATAATTAACATTTGCGCAATCAGGATGTGTCTGTATCTATGTTCAACTCATTTCTACAAAAAAATGGATACCAGTTAACTGAAAGTACCTTGTAAGGTCGTCAAATGTTACGGTCGCTCTAGAGAAAACGGTTTCAAATGCATCGCGGTTGTAGCCAGTTTCCCTGCTTAAATTTGTCAGTACCTCACTTACATATTATAAAATCACCGTACAAATACGAATTAGTCATTTTGAATGAGCAATTTCTGTGCGGCCGGGGAAAGAAGATCAGAGCGAATAAATTAGTCTAAGAAAAGTATCATAGGCTGAATGGTATAAAAAAAACGCTACAAATTATTATTCTATTGCACAAATTGACGTTGTATCACACCTCTGAGACCAATCCCATTTGATTCAGCATCGACAAATACCAGTAAACGATACGAAACAGGACCTTAGTACAATGGAACGACGAAAACTAAATAATCTAGGCATGACGTCACGCGTGGTGATGACGGGTGGTTGTAATGAGACGAAAGGGAGTCCAAACGATGAAATGATGCAGCGATACTTTTGCTGCAATGTCACGCGAGTTCTTTCAGACTTCGGGCTCACAATAATTACAGCGATTTTAATGTTTTTGGCCTAGTCGTACACCCTGAGACTCATTCCAATCGACCATGTGAAAATGCCTAGAAAACGATACCAAACGCAGCGTATTTGCGATAAAACTGCCTTAATCGCGTTCTTGTTCATTTTTGCCCATAATATCCATGGGATTCGTCCGATTGCCGAGTAAGCGAGCACAACTAGATACCAAATGAGGTTTTTGTGCGAAAGAACGAATTTTTAAGGGAAAAATCGTTGCAAGGCTTCAAGGACTCCCATTTAAGCAGTTGCGACGAGCCCCCAATCACAGGAAAAGATCTCCATTTTGAACACGGCAGTCATTCGGCTTCTGCCTGGCACACCAAATCTCAATGTACATATTGTGCCTTTGTAGTGGTAGTAAAATAAACTGAAAATTAGTCCCAAATTAACCAAACGTCCATCAATAAAATCTATTCAGTTTATATCAACAGGTAAGTAACTCGGTAAAGTTCATTTAATAAACCAGAATCCTATCAGGTTCGGTTCAGTCAAATGAAAGCCCGATACATTCGGATATCTTGATAACGACAATGACAGGATATTTTGGTAGTGTTATGAGCACGATGGGAACCTGCAGATCGAAACGAGACAGCAGGCTCCACTCGGGAACGTCAAGAATCGCAAAGTCGAAGTCAGAAGATGAAGCAGTGGAAGAAGGGGCCACAAGGAAAAGGGCTGTGAGTGGACGTTTTGGTATAGGTTTATTAGGAACAGGCCATATAGTGAAGTTGAAAATGTCTGGCAGGCCACAACACTAAAATGTATAAAAAATCAGCAAAACCTTTTAGACCCATTTTATGCATCGCTACATTTCGAGCTTCTAACATGGCCTGTTGTGCCTAATGCCTAAGGTTCCCCGAGCACCGAACCCCTTTGTTTACCTATGGAAAGTCCACATATTCAGTTATTTCCGATTGACAATGGGTTTCCCCCTTTTTGGACTCTCCAAAAACTATTATTTTCCAGCCGTACCCCTTTTTTTCTTCTCTTATCAACAGACAGCCCCTTCCAAGGTCATCCATCAGCACTCGCAAACGACAGCCATCTTCCCAGTTCCCCCAATTCATTCGTCTCTCAAGTCTTGCGCTGCTCACAACTCAACTCTCTCACTCTATCTCAACTTAGTTTCCCAAACCACCAGTTCTTGTGTATTCAGAGTCCCCTTGTTCGCCTTTATATACTCAAACTCAACCGGATATCGCTATTCTGTCAGGTGTAATACAGTCCTCACTCACGCTCACCACTTTCATTTATTTCTCTGTTTCAAGCTCACCCATTCGTGCGCCCAACGAATCCTCATCCAATTAAGAACCTTAAATACATTGTCCATTTAATACAGATAAATATAGCCCTGTACAGCATGTAATTTGAATGGATATTTCTGAAAATATTACAGGTTTAAAATGCAGGACCGGAATTTTTTATAAATTGCGCGTCGAAGGCCACGCTCCGCCCAATAGCACGTGATGATTAGCAGCAATTATCGAAAACTAGTTAAGTTCCCGAAAATAACTGAATAGAAAGTGATGATTTTTTGTTGTTGTTGATAATATAATTATTGATTACCTTTTGTTTTTAATCGAAATAAAGTGAAATATTACTTTCCGCTACGAAAGGGAAGGAAAGTATAGTAATCGGCCCAAAAAAAAAATTTGGGTTTTCTTCAGATCTTTACGTTTCAGACCCTACTGAGTCTAAAAAACCAAATTTCGGCGCGTGGTTCGTGTGTGTGTATGTGTTTGTGTATGGACACACGTCTGTAGTTCGATTTGCGGGAGAACGGCTGATTCGATTGAGCTGGTTCTTTTTTTGTTTTGTTCGTTATTTTTTGTAGACGCCAAAATAAGGTTATGGACGATTTCAGCCGATGGGAAGGGGGTGGGGGTGGGGGGTGGGGGACAAAAATGTATCAAAAACTAGGGTTTTTCGCATTTTTCTCGAAAACGGCTCTAACGTTTTTGATTAAACTTACGGAGTACTCTCAGCTAACTAGTCCCTACATTTTGTTCCCCATAAATGTTCCTGTAAAAATGCGTTGAACGAAGATATAGCGCCCGCCTATGTAGGTGGTGTTCGAACTTAAAGGGGTGGCGGAAAGTAGTGTGTTGCTACGCACCAGATATTTTTTTACCGCACTCACTAATATATAGTGTAATTTATACATAATCATGCGTATAGTTTTAAGGTGTTTTTCAGAATATTAAATTTTGTACAGAAATTATAGTCGTGTCTGGGTAAGATGTCTTCGTTCGAACATAGGTCGTTGTACTGTGAACGCCAAAAGAGTAAACCAAGGTGTAAAAAATAGAGCAGAAAAGGTTTGAATAACTCTGAAGCATGAATCATCAATTGATGCCGCGTATCTGGAGTCGCAAATGCGTAACGACGTTCTTCAACACTTATAAAGAGAAAATATGTAATAACTTAACAGCTACTGTAGTTATAAGTTTAATTATCTTTATTTACCCCAAATGTTTTTTTTTTTAATTTCAACCGTGCGAAGCCGGAACGGGGCTTAGTAACTTATAAACCAAATGCCATATTGATGAACGTGAGAAATGACACGGGAAGTAAAATGTAAATCAGACCGGTTCGTGTTATTAAGCAGCAGTCAATGGGAAGAAGCGCGTTGATGCGGTTTGGAACAAGCCGAAGGGGAAGCTTATGCAAGTCCGAACGAGAGGACAAGGACAAGCGAAGTGCTAAGTCTTGTAAACGGGTGCCCACAGTGGTAAAGGGAGATCGGTCGTATCGGACAGAGGGGAGGAAAAGGCGAACTCGCCGCAACTCAGCTTTCCAGAAGGGATGAGACCTCTGTCGGGAATCAAATCAGCTCAGTCGAAACCGCCCCCTTCCACGCTCAGTCAACATCCCCTTCTTCTATTCTACAGGTGAGCTGCAAGGGTCTAAATCCATCTACAACCAACCAAATGCATAATGTATGTCGCCTTTGACGTCATTTTCCTTCGAAATATAACGGAGCCTTCAACTTTCCATTCACCTTCGAGGGATGACGGGGGATTTCGATGGGAGTTCTTAGTAAAAGCCTCCTGGGGTAGTTGATCAGATAATCTGAGCTCAACAGCTGCTCTTAAGGGGCAACGTAACAACTCGTCACATTACCATTTGCTCACAAGTTACAGCTAACTCCATTGAACACGAACCTTGATATTCTCAAAGTAAACGGGGCTTGAATTCACTCCGCCTTTAATCGTGATTTACTGAAGAAAGATGGAAAAATCTCTGAGCCCCTACATTTTTGAAAGTTTTTTTTCATACGGTTAAACCAGGAAGCGCAATAAGGTCGAACACACTTGAAAGGCGGACGTTATTATGAAAAGTCGTGAGTTGCGCTCAAGTTCACGAATTCCAGGGCTCGAAGAGCTCACTGCCCAATGTCTCATCCTTTCGCTGAAACCCTGTGAATTCAAGGGTTGTCAGAATATTGTAAGAATACTGTCTAGCCGCAACGACATAATCAACTTTTATGCCTCAAACTCAACATGACAACGACTTTATTAAAAATAACGCTGTCTTTCAGAGACGTTTTCAAAGGTAACGTTACAATATCATGAGAAAGACGAAGTTAATTCACGAGGGTCCTATTCACTTTGAACATGCCAAGGCTCGTGTTCAATGGAGTTCGCTGTAACTTGTAGACAAACGGCAGAAAGGCAAGTTGTTGCGTTGCACCGAAGGAGCAGCCGTGGAGCTCAAATTATACGATCAACGACCCACGAGGCTTCCACTAAGAACTTCCATCGAATTACCTGTCATCCTTCGAAGGTGAACGGAAAGTTAAAGGCCCCGTTATATGTCGAAGAACAGTGACGTCAAAGCCAACATATAATACGTATTTGGTTATCGATTTAGATCTTGCAACAGCGAACGGAATCGAAGGAGGTAGACTGGTGGAGTTTGTAGATACGAATAAGATAATAGGAAGAAATGCGAAGGATATTGGGTGGTGTTAATTCAAGTCATAGCCACACAACATACATACACATAACGTACATAACAATACGTCAAAAATATCTCCCTGCCACAAGCATCAGTTAACCTACCGATACCGAGGAGAACGCCTACTGACACACCCAGCCGACGCATCTTCTTAAACACTTTTCTTGGACCACACACCGCGCCAAGACACGGTCAATGCTGCAACCCTGATGTTACCTGTCTTCAATCCACGAGCTACTGACACCGCCAAGATCCGTGGCTTGCCAAGTTAGCGCAAGATCCCGGCTGCCAGGTACTGCCTAGACATCCAACTAACATGCCCTCAGGTTTGAGAAGAGTAACTACTGTGATATTCCTCCCCTTCCATACTTAATTTCTAACCAAAACACTAAACAGATAATAATACTGTATAAGGTCTGCCTAAGAAACGTCAATCACTGAGACTGAAATGTGCGTTGGGCAGAGAGGTGCTGGAATAACGTACTGGGGTATCACCGAAGAGGCTGGAAGGGTACAGGAGAGAGAAGAGCTATTGTTAAGAACAATACATCAGCAAAGCCTAATTATTCATTTGGGACCGTTTTAAAAGAGATTTATGAATATTATTTGTGGAACGCGTTTCGCCGGTTTTAGAAGTGGTTTTTGAGAGAGACTGAAGTACTGGCTGAGGGGCTTCTGACAGCCGAACGTCGGTGGTATGAATCGATTGGTAGAAAATACGGTAGCAGTTGAACGTCTTACGGACAAACGTGGAATTGCCCGGAAAAGGGACTCACTTGATATTGAAATATAAAATAAAAAGTCTCGAAGGAAAAAACCAAAAATTATATTTACGTTCCCAACTTGGAACAACATAAAAATAAAAGGGGAACACTTTTGTAAAATCATCGACACCTGTATACAATACACGATAAACGTTTTATCGCGACGAAATAGCCAGCGTTCTGCTGCACTTCACGCTTTCAGTCCCAGAGCGGTACTGCCTCCTCGCACGTTGCTCAGTCGCGTCCGTTCGCCTAATCAAACGGCATCTTAGAGAGCGGTTCTGAAAGCCTGACAAGGCACAAGGTTCCACGCCGACCACTCACTTCACATTTGAACAAATTGACTGAAGCAAAACATAATAAGCTCGACCGATACCCGTTTTCCGCGCCAAAATGACAAAGTCGTTTCTTTTACAAAATCCACTGGATTGAGCGATTGAAGTGCCACCACAGTCGCGTTATGGTACAGTTTGGTAGATCAACCCTTGTTTCACTATTTTGTTCGATAGCTGCGCACACCATGTGTTCTGTTTATGAAACCATTTCGAACACTTCGCCCATCGAAACACATTGTCACGAACCCGCGTGTACTTTATCATTAAATTATTTATTGCGAGCACTAAACAGAGTTTTGAACAACAACGATAAGCCACTACATTAAATAACTTATTACTTCGATATAAGAATCGGCAGTATAGTATTCATATTACACGCACAGAAAAAACACGATGACATTTTTTGAAAGCTCCTATTGAAATTCCTGTCGCGATGACAGATTTATTACATTGGTACAGGTGAACAATTATTAAGGTGGAAGGAACGTTTAATTAATTAATTGGAACAGTTATTAAATTGATAGAGACGGATATTAGATTGCTTGGTGCGTGTGCATTTGGTTGGAACGTTATTCAATTTGGTTGGAGAGTTGATTAATATGGACGGAGCTCGAATTAATTTCCTTCGAAGACTTGTTAATTACTCTGAAAAATGTAATATGCACAACAACAAAATATACAAAATGTTCCGTTCAGGGAACTAAAGTAACGAAAGGAAGGAAAGGGTGAGCATTCATTAAAGATACTGGCGGGAAGGGGATAGTCCCTGCTGTTAGGGGTGGTGTATTATACAGACGAATCAGTGAGGGGTGGACAGGGTATTGCGTATGGAACGGATAAGAATATACATTACGTCAGGCTGCACTTAAGGCCCTGGCTTCCTGTATCGCCTGGTTTGGGAATGCCTGGTCTGAAGATCTTGGAGAAGAAGAACATATTAACACTGCGTTGGTTGCCAGGTCACATAGGGATAGAAAAGAACGAGGCCAGCAAGAAGGATCTGTGCTTCTCCCAGTGGGACCTCCAAGAGCTAATTGATGGCGAGGTTGGTAAGTGGGAGGAGAAGTGCTCGGCTGCCTATTGGTAGGATGTGCCAGGCCAAACGCGGGCAAGGTTCTTTATAATGCTCTCCAAGGAGTGAACGAGAGAGATCCTCAGTTTGGAGGGAGAAAGAGTACAGAAGGTATGCAGCCTGATTACAGGTCCACGGTCCACTAGCCAAGATTAGCAAGTCAGAAGTACAGTGGGCGGAGCACGTAGGGTCTATGTGTGAGAGGCTTCAATGGAGGATTTTCCCAGTTGCATCAGGTTAGAGGGAGAAAAAAAGCTTTTGAGTGTCTCTATTCAGGCGACTTGGCACAGGCACAATTACTCGGGAATCACTATCAAATTGGAAAGTACTGATGACAAAATGGAAGCAGAGCGGTAAAAAAGAAGGCACGGATATTAAAATTAATGGTATGAATTATCAAATTGATATTAAAGTAATTGGTTAACAGCCTCCGAAAGGAAGGCATACGAATTGCATTACGTACCGGCAACAAACTTCGAACCAAACTAACTGCAAAAACTGCAAAGACAGGCCCACTCGACCAAAGTGGGGTATATAAAATAACTTGTACATGTAAAAACGCATACATGGGACAGACAGGATGAAAAATACGGACCAGATATTCAGTACGCATTAAATCTCTTAGTATGAACAAGATGAGTCAAACTTTGCCAACCACCTCAAGAAACCCTACAGGACTGCACCACCTTGACTGCGTGAACAATACGAAGAACGAAAACAGAACATATTAGAAAACATGGAAATCTATAAACGAAAAAACTTTAATGGACAGATCACAAATAAACAAGTCAACACAAAATGCGACACCACTCAAGACGCAACACAAACGAAAACTTAGATACGACAATGAACTGACTATTTAAGACATACCTTACATTCTTCTCCCTTCACTTCTAGTGGGTTTCCCCAGAGGTGCATGTCGTCCCCTTCCCCCACACTACACCATCCCGATCACGTTTCTCTGCGTACATAAAGATGACGACCAACTAACTGACTCTAGTACTGACTTAACGATGATGTCTTTACATCGAAAGCACTCGCCTACAGTGTCTCACCAGCCAGAGGAGACAGACTCATCCAACAGATACGTTAACTTTAGATCAATTTGAACGGACAGTTTATTTAAAAAGTTCGAATAACTATCAATTTGACCGATAAACATAATTAGTTGGAGTAATTGCAATGGCTTGAGCGGTTGACGATTTTGACTAAATTACGTAGACAGTTAACACTTACTACACGATCAGAAGAGATAAAAAATAAAAGAAATTGTCTTTAACAGGCAGCTTTTGATTAAGTAATGAAGGTTTCGGCGATGAAACCATCCTCAGCGTTGCTACATGATAACTCTACACTTCCACTAAGTTTATGAGTGTACCTTAAATAATCACCTCTCTTAATTCTAAATGATACGCCTATGTTTTCGGTTAGCAATCCCAAGGAAGTTATGGGCAAAAAATAGTTTAAAATTAACAAAAACGCAATTTTGGCAGCTTTATTGTAATTAAGTTGTCTTTGGTATCGTTTTCCAAGTACTTTTGGATTCTGGATCCAATGGAACAAGTCTATGAGGTGTATGAAGGTGCCTAGACCAGACGCAGTGGAATTATAATAATTATAGTGAGACTAATTGAAAGAACTCTTGGGACAATAGAGCCAATGTTGTCGTTTCATCGTTTGCACTCCAACGAACTCCAACCGCCAGATAGCTCGACTCGTCATGACGTGCCAATTGTCAGTTTTCCATGTTCCGCTGCAGTCAGGTCATGTTTGGTATCTTTTACTAGTATTTTTCGATGCTGAATCTACTGGGATGGGTCTCAGAAGTGTGAGACTGATTTTCAGCGAGTTTTCTTATCAATATCGCTCTATTGACAATGAGCGTTGTCATAAAAATCAAAACGGTGAATTCAATAAGCTCAGTATAGTTTGTAGTAGTTTGACAATGGTCATAAAATAATCAGGAGCAACTTCTCAAATTCGAGAATCCGAACTAACCTAGTTTAAAAAATTGTATTTCTTCCGTGATTATCTATAACTGTAGACATTATCCGATACAAGAAACTGTGTGTTCACAGATCCATCAATTGCCTGTGCGTTGGTTTTTAAATGAAGGTCGTGGCAGTTGCAGTCTAGTAAATTTCAGAACACTAAACGCACGTAGAATGTGATGTTTCTGTGAGCTGAGTCGAAAATAGATTGGATTAGAATACGTGGGGCTCAGAAGAATTGAATGATACGCCGGACTAGACATTTACAGGGTGAGCCATAACAAATGGTGCAGTTTCGAAGGGGTGCTGCATGCCTTGTAGTGGGGTTAACGACCTGGGAGGGGTCTCATTGTGCCCGGGCAGTGGTCCCGTTTTCAGTCGTTACAATGGTTTGGAGCGGAGAGCAACGAGGTTTCGTCATTCGCACGTTTTTTGAAAGTGGCCGTTCGTTCATCGCCACCCAGCGGGCCTTCCGACTGCGTTACAACATCCCACGTCGTGATCCCGTCCCTCACCGCAATGTTATCACACGTTGGGTTCAAGCATTGGAAGAAACTGGTTCCACAGTAAGGCGTAGAGGTGCGGGAAGACCAAGAAACGCAAGAACACCTGAAAATTTGGCTCGAGTGAGAGCAGCAGTGGAACAGTCGCCTCGGCGCTCTGCTCGGAGGCACTCAGTAGCACTGAACATCTCTAACACCTCACTAAGGAGGATTTTGCACATGGACTTGTCATTCCATCCGTACAAGATTATGATTGTTCAGGAATTGTCACCTCCAGACAACCAAAACCGCTTGAATCGATGCCAAGAGATGATAAACCGCATCCCACCAACGTCCACTTTTTTCAGTTCGGGCGAAGCCCACTTCCATCTCTCAGGAGCGGTTAATAAACAAAATTTCCGCTATTGGTGTGACCGCAACCCAAAACAAATTCACGAGAGACCTCTCCACTCCCCGAAAGTCACTGTCTGGTGTGCCATTTCAAAATTTGGGGTGATTGGGCCTTATTTTTTCGAGGAGGATGGAAGGACTGTTACCGTCAATGCTCAGCGTTATCTTTTCATGCTGGAAAGATTTTTTGAACCCGAATTGAACCAGTTAGCTGAAGAAGAGGATCTGGGGGATATTTGGTTACAGCAAGATGGGGCTACAGCCCACACAGCGCAAATCTCAATGGTGAAACTGCGGCAGATGTTCCCCGCACGCCTCGTCAATCTCAGGGGTGACTTGGGGTGGCCGGCAAGATCGCCAGATTTGAGTGCGTGTGATTTTTTCCTGTGGGGCTACTTGAAGGAAAAGGTGTTCAAACATCAACCTCACACTCTGGAAGACCTCAAGATTCGAATCAGGGAAGAAATCGCCGCGATTCCCATCGAAATGTGCCAGAGGGCGGCTGAAAATTTCAGGAATCGCCTACATCAGTGCGTCGCTGCTGAGGGCGCCCACCTTCCTGATGTAATTTTCAGGACTTAATCTACCGAAATGGGGTGATGTATGGCGTTCAATAAAACAAACCGTAATCTTCTAAGTTGCACCGTTTTTTTTAAATCGCCCTTTGAAACTGCACCATTTGTTATGGCTCACCCTGTATAGATTTGAGAAGAACTAAAGTTTGTGGATGATTAGTAAACTATTTGATGTACGTTCCTAAGCGTATTTTAGCGTTTTACAAAAATAACCAGAAATACATGAAAGTGAACAGGGGATTTCTACAGGCGAATTTGATGTTGAGGGAAGAAGTAACTCAAGCTTCACATAATTGCGACGTTCAGGTACTTAAACCTAATTCTGACATCAGATCGATTTCACCGGTAATCAACGTTTGAAAGACAATTTTATTACGAGGCGCGAGATACAGGTCGAATCAATACCGAGAGAAAGAAGCCGGGCGAAATGACAACTCGAAGAGCTAGAAAGGAGAAAAGGGAACGGAAGGATAGATCCAATCCAAGGCGTATTGGCGGTGGCAAAAACAATTCAAGTCGTCTTATTTCAGTAAC
Organism: Pachypeltis micranthus; assembly: GCA_020466155.1. Lineage (NCBI taxonomy): Eukaryota > Metazoa > Arthropoda > Insecta > Hemiptera > Miridae > Pachypeltis > Pachypeltis micranthus. Next base: position 12,009,276 of record CM035774.1, on the reverse strand, counting down.
TCCTCTTCCTGCTCCACCGCACGAACAAGTTATTCCTCAACCGATTCAACCTTCGGGAAATGCGAAGACGGCTATGGCGGGAAGGGGTCTTAAAGCGAGGAACAAACAAGCCGTTCGGAAAAATAAGACGCCGTTGGAGGAAATCGATGTTCGAGGTATAAATTACCAAAGTCTCAAACTAAAAGTGAGCGCAAAACGAGAAGTTGCGCGGCCGAAAGAACCACTGCCCCGTGTTTGCGCTCGTCCATTGAAAGTAATCAAGAGTTGTTTCCAATTGATTAATTGCCCGCGAGAGCTGTAGCGATAGTAAACAAGCTGGAATCGATTCGTATTATCCTACGTTTGACTGAAAACGCTGGAAGGACAATGTGGAGCGTTGAAAGTTACGCAATCAGCTGAAACAAAATATTTTGAGTCCTCTATACGTTTCAGAGCCTAGTGAGTCCGAAAAACGCTGCAAATTAGTACACAAAGGTATATTATTCTCTGGCACCGCTTGACGTAGTATCACACATCCGAGACTTCGTTCGAACCTGAAGCTCTCCAGAAGAACCCAAAAACGACAATCAGAAAGTTTTAAAAACGGGAGTCGGAGCGAGAACCCTCTTTTTCGGGAAAAGACCAAAACAAAACACGCCCGGAGAGAGGGAAGAAACCGCCTCAACTAGAGCAGGGACCGAGGTAAAGCACACAGCTCGTCGGGCTAGGTACTCTGCTCCCTCTTCCTGTAGCATGGAGTTTTCCCATCACGACCTAAGCTGAATGGACGTCCAGCAAGGTATTCTGCTCCACTGTTGGAATTTTACCCCAGCGGTCTGGTCCGTGCGGTTTTACAGAGCCCGTGCTCTGTGTCCTGCCGTTTCCTTGCACTGAATGAATAAATACACTAATAAATTGACACAAAAAATAAGACACACGTCACATGTAACAGGAACGTTCACTCAATAACTTACATTCATCCTTGATAAATTACATCCATACCTCATGGAACTTGGATATTCCCCCCCCCCCCCCCCCACAGTTGATGCCGAGGAGCGTCTAACCAGACACATCTTTCCTTAACATGGCCGTCGTTTTATGTTTCCAGTTGGCCAATTTGTTACCTTTCGTTATATGTTTATTGTATCTTTTTTGTTTGCTTTACAATTATCCATTAGTTAACTTTTCGAGCAGCATACTGAATTCGGCTCTGATCATCAGCTTAAACACACTAAATTTAATGGAAGCTGAACGTCCGATATTATGAATTTTGTATTAAAAATAAATTATACCTAATAGTTTATTCTCCCCCAGTCAAACAGAACAACACTATCAAAGCGTTAACCAAGCGAAAAAATACATTTCTTACCTAACAACCACTCCGCTTGGAAAAGGACAAATCAACGCACCTGCAACAAACAAAATCAACGTTAATTGTGTATAGAATTCGTTACAACGCAATTTCAACTAATCAAGAGTGTAAGACCCGAGTTGGCTCGGAAACATTATCCGCTAAACCGGCAATACGCGCGAGTCGTGAGGGACCGTCTAACTTGGGAACCTGAAACCTCTGGCAGAGCGGAGACGCAAAATTGGAAACAATCTACGGAGAACTTTGATTGGAATGTTACCTTCACGATCGCGAACATATTTAAACATTCGTCATTACGTTTGATAACTTTGGATAAGCTCGTGCTAGAACGTTCAAGCTTAGGATAAAACTAGTTAATTTAATTCTATTTAATTTGAGGATTATAGATGTTTTTTGTTTAACGCATTCATTCATGAAATTTACACTTGATATAAACAAAAAACAATCAGTACACACAGAATTAATGAGGCAGTAGCGTAATTAATGAGATTTCCAAAATATCCGGATGAGCACCCAATTGGAGGATTTGTGATCGGTAACATAAACACCCGTGTACTTCCAGGATATTGCACCCTTTGGAAATAAATAACAGCTTCTTGGTGACATGTTGAAGCGTGAATGAACGTTTATAATGAACAGCGTACTATATATACTACGTCAAAATATGAGTTATCTCGATACAGAGTTTCTCTGGTCCAGGCACAACACAAAACAAATCGCTGGTTAAAAAATAAATATGAACGGTCGAACCAGTTCTTTAGATGTCGCGGTGACATCGGAAGGAACCGAAAGAAAAGGAATCGGTATTGGGAATTCAGAAGACTGCGGAGCGCACGGAAAACACGTGGTCGGGGCACGATCCCAAGAACTGGAATAAGTAAAGAGGAAGGTAGCAACAACAACCACAACGATAATAATGAAAACGAAAAGGACTACAATTGATAACGGGGTAAACAGTTTGATATCGCTGCTCCTAGTTGTGTCTAGAGATGAGAGTGAGTTCCATTTGCTAAAATATACGGCGGAAACAGAGGCTGTAAACACGATTTGTTTTGAAGAGTATAACTTTTCCACAGTTATTGAAAAAATTTAGAAATGGTGGCAAGCGAAACGGCGGTAGTTGTAATTCCCTGAATTTTCGGAGTGAACCCCATATATCTTGTGAGCGTTTATGAGAGTATGACACCAATTTTTTTTGAAGATTCTAGTAACATTTCAGCGGTTTATAAGGAAAAAACCGCGCTAAAATCCCTCTGTATGTATTGCGCATTCTCCATAAGCCCCTGAGTTACGAGTTGAAGTCTCCGGGTCTCTATAAAAGCAGCAAATATAAAACTTTTTTCATTGGTTATAATTAAAGAGTAAGATTTTTTTGAAACGAACTTGAGAAGTTCCCATTAAGTTTCACACGTTTTTTTCCTCTTTTTTTTCTCTACAAAAATACGGCTATTAGTAATTGCTTCCTTCCTGTTTTTATTTTGGGTCCGTGAACTCTACATACTTATTTTTTCCTTTTAATTGTTTCAGTATCGTGTGTGTGGCAACTCGTTCCCAATACCACACGCCTAGCCTACAGTTGAGATGTATTATTCACTAACCTATAAGAATTTTTCTTTTAATGTCTATTATTATGAAGTATTAATGGATAATTCTCTCTCTAAAAATTTCATACAAACTGGGAGGGGGGGGGGCAGATTTTTATTTGTAGTTAAAAGGACAAAATTCGCTGAATTCACGAAGGGCTGAGGGAAGTTGTGTGATGCGTTGCACAAGGTGTTTTATTATTTAGCGCCAGCTCGTGTTTTTTTGTCCAAAACAACACGTTACCCGTTGAATTGCATTCACGTAAAGAGATGATTTTGGAGTTCATGCGCCATAGTAAATTCACGAAAATATCAAAATTGCCTGTAGGAAGAAAAATAAGTGTTCACTCGTGAACTACCGAACGAACCTGAAATATTTATATATTTGTGCCTTAAAATATATCTCACGCTTGAAACATGAGCTGGTTGCACGAACGTTTTGAGTCTAGCAATAGCCGAACAAGGGCCCCTCACCGTTCCGTTGGCGCGGTACGCTGATTCATAATCGATACCCAATAGAGCGGCAGTTAACTACATACCTGAGAACCAATCGCATGACGCTTTCATATTCTCCGGCCAGTTATGATCTGCTTCGAGTGGGCAGTAATATTAACTTGCAACTGGAAGGGATTTCAATGAGCCGACCAACGAAGGGTAACCGCCGAGGAATTGTTCTGAGCTCAATTTGTCGTCTTAGATTCATTTCCCAGTCGAATTGCCGTTGTCGGACCCAAATTTTCGGGTTGACTGGTAGATAAACTACGTTCTTAGACGCTTCGGAAATCTTGATGACCGGAAATGCTGAGGAATGAAACCCGCAAATGATGTGAGATTCCAGCCTGTTTTGGTAGATTCTTTCAATATCTTGAACACTGCCCTACACAATTATTGTCCGAAGTTTTCGATGCACGTTGTTAGCCATGATGAGTGGCAAATTGTGCTTATTCTTATGGTTTTTTGCACGAGTACAATTCTTCGGCAGAAAAGTGTGTGGCCGGTGCACCAAGAAAAAGAATCAGTCCTACCTCAACTTACGGGTTTTTGAAGTAGCAAGGAGGGTGTGCTCCGTCAGGCCTATGTTGGCAGTTCTTCTTTCTTGTGTCTCCACCCTCACGAGAATCTTTCAGCGTGCTGCCATTTCCATACATCCTCCCATACTGCCCAGCAGATTGGGAGGTTCAGGAGAAATATTTCCATCATTTTGCATTCTGCATTCCTGTGAGTCAGCGGGTCAGCAAGTTCCATCCTTTTCTGACTGAGCAATGCCCAGGCCGACTGAGCAATGTACCTCCAGTTTTCTTCGGAATCAGCGAAGTGCAAACAAATGCCTCTGGTGTGAACAGGCTTCACACCTCTGGCACGGAAAGATGGCGAGCATCATCGTTGCCAAGTGATCCGTGTCCCGGAGGAACTGAGTATGATAGAAATTCACCTCAGCCTGAGTATCCCCAGCTATAGACCAAGTAATGGAATCCTCTTCCTGGTCCTCTGCCCCTTCTAGGCTGCGGCTCACTCGTTTTGCCACCTTTTAAGGCCACAGCCCTCATCCTTCTTTTCTGGTTCCCCCCTTGATGGGCCTGTTCCCACTCAGTTGCCAGAAGGTGGATTGGGAAAATCACCTGCTAACACCAACACTGCTTTGAGAAACCGAGCGGTACGAACACGCAATGTGCAGACCCCTGATATTAAATTGTATGTTCATCCCACTAGTCTACCATCATAATCTCGGGTAATCGAGTGAGAGGAGGGGGCGGGGGTGGAGTAAGGCGAGTCATTACAGTATTTTCCATTGAAACAACACAATGAGCGTACAGTCCTCTAGGAACGACTACACCAAATCTTCCCAAATATTACATTTAGCGTGAAAACCACCATTAGGAGCCACAATGAGGGTGTTTAGGCGCTTCTTCGACATGATGGGAGCAGAGTTTCCCCTTCTCCTATCCTTTTCGGTTCATCCTCCTTCTTCACTTGCGTTCCGAACTTCGCCTAATGCGTGTGGACCTCCGACCATATTTTCCTTTTGTTATATTGTATTTCTTTTCACATTTTCCTGACATCAGTTCCATTTGGGCTCGTCCCATCATTAATCGGCTGAGCAGGTACATACGCCCAGCTCGCGATTTTCTAAAACTGCGAGGGAAGCTGCTGCCAGACACCCAGGCCCTGGGAAGAAGCCACGAGGACGTCGTACGAGAGGTATTCCTATTTCTCATCCTCATTCACCTTTTCTTTCAGGGTTGTCGTCTGTCTGCTCTGTTTCATGTTTTGGAAAGCGCTTGGTGTTGATGCGCACTATCTTTCTTTATTATATACAGTCCTCTTAATTTACTCGTTCCCAGAGGGTATGAGCATATTCAGTTCAAAACTGACTGTACATTCCATTCCGGATCAAAATGTAACTTGAAAACATTTGAACTAGAAATACGAAGAACTATGACTACTACTGATACGGTCTAACTAACCTGCACTACATTAGTATTGCAAGACGTAAAAGAGACCGAAAAAACTGTTAGCATCTGGATTGCTTGCTCTACCTCGACTAGTCGATTTTGTAGCCGTCACTGCCGCATTGGTCAGTAAAAAGTCTCTAACGTGGTTCATGATTGGGGTCCCTTAGCTGTACACAAGGCTGCACTCCTTTTTGCATTAATACTAGTTCGTGATACCTGTGATGTGTGTGAGTAAAGTATGCGGGGAAGTCGAATGATACTAGACGGTTCTATCTAGTAGTTTATGATGTACAACGCTGTGCAATCAAACGGAAGTTACGAGGTGGGGGAAGGTGAGATGTTTAAAAAGCCACGGACTCAGGCAAAAATTACAGCGATTGCGAGCTCTGATCCAATAGCCCAACTTTCGTCGGATTATGAGACCTTCGTCTTACAACAAGACTACAATCGCCCAATGCCTCTAATGGGAGTCAGTCGGTACATAGAATATAATAAACATCAAACCATCAAGCTATCCGCCATAACACGTAGTATGGTCCAAAATGACGTCCTCCTGTCGTGTGTTTCCCCTTGTGCAAAAGAGTCCATGTGGTGGCGTACCGTGCCCCGGTGCTGTTTATCACGCCATTTCGCAGAAGCATTCATGTATTCATTTTGTATATAAACTTCCTGTACACGTTGTGTCGTCAGTCTTGAAATAAACTACTAGACTGAACACGAGATGAGACACAAGAATCAATGCAAAAAGCCTACAGGAGAGTGTGAAAACATTGGCATGTAGCCTTGGGTACGGCTAAGGGACAAGTACCATGATCAGGGTATGAAGATCTACGAGTGATATATTAAGATTAAAGCTTAACTGTTTAAAGCTATGATGTACGAGTTGTAGACCATACATAGATAGAGCGTGAAGCGCATGACAGCAATTTCCTCTCAATCGTGTTTTAAAACGCACTAAAATAACGATTTCGAACGGAACGAACGGAAAGTTCGATTGAAACTCGAGGCTCTTTCCATGACAGTACCGGTCACCCAACGAAGTACTATTGAAAGTAAGAGGATTAAGAACTCCTCTCATAACTAACTAGACGAGACGATAACGTTTATTCCCCCAAGCCGTACTGTTTGCCGCTAACTGAAGCGTAGTTCCGCGCGGGGTGTTTTGTTCATCAACCGCGATCCGTTTGATATGGAGGCTGTGTGAATATGCATTATTGGGCCTGAGCGTCCAATCAAAACGCGCCATCCGTCAATGAGAGGATTCGAGTTTCAAGGTGATTACATTAGAGCCTCTCCGTTGCTGCGCGTCTGAGCGCGTTGGAACGGTTAGCGATTGATTACGCGGCGGTACAAATCACGACGCTGCATTCGGTTGATAACTTCACGAAATGGGATCGGCCGAAGATCAAAAACGAACTGTGGAACAGTCACACTTTCAAGGGAAAATTTGGGGCTATAAATAAACGAGCGCGCCGGACAATAGGCCTCAGCTGTAGATCTGAAGGGCGAGGCCTGTTTCAACTACATTATGTGAACATGCGGTGTGTTGTGTTTGTAAACTCAATTATATTAGGCCAAACTACCGGACGTACCCGTCAACCGAAGACGTAAACAGCCTAGTGACCAACAATCTGCGTGCTAAGAGCAGTTCAATTTATTACTCAGATAGTGCGCGTGGCCGTGGCCTTCGTTTTACATTCCTTGGCTATACGAAGTAAAAAGGAAAGTTATGTAACGGGCTGGAAATCCATCTTAAGTTCTTTAGTTTCAAGGGCTTCAAGGCCCCCGAAGTTCCACCCGGGAGACCTCGATCTAAGTAATTACTCGCGTCCATTCAAATCATGGGTTGTGTGGAGCATACCCTTAACGAATATGACAGAAAAAATCCTCTGCAAGCGACGGTAGTGATGGAGATAAAACTCAGAATCAAGTATTTATAACTTATACAAATCACTTAGCAGCGAGAGTGAGTATGATGGATCTTGCCAGCTGACACCTCGTCAACCCCTTGCATTTCCTGCTAATGGTTCATTCTCGATCATGCCAAGTGTCACACCTCCAAGACCCATCCAATTGGTTTCTGCATCGAAAAATACCAGTACGCAACATGATCTGACTACAACGGAACAACGAAAGCTGACACGAACTGACGGGTGGTTAGAGTGAGACAGGCAAATGAGCGTAGGCAGGGGAGAAGCGATAACTCTCCAGTTCAAGCAGTAGAATTCACCTCAATGTACTTACTACGATGTGACTGTTTAATAATTTTGCCAAGTCAGGTTTCTGGACCATCAACGCTGTAATACCGCATAGTTTTGCCCCGAACCATGGCGTACTTTCTGTTTTGGTGGATATTGGAACAGCAAACTTCGCTGTACATTGAGGCAGCGTGGTGAAACATTGAAAAAAAAAAAAGCAAAGTGATCCGCCATCATAAAAGCAAATGCACTTATGAGCAAAATCAGTCCAAAACTAACTATAGTTCCCGCAGCGAATAAAACACCAAATTTTTCCCTTCCGACCCCCTTGATAGAATGTTTCATACTGGTATTCTCAAATGACTTCTGAAAGAACTCTCAGCCGTGGAAAAATTATGAGAGCAACACAACAAATTGTCACAAAATTTCATAGAAACACGATAATCCCTATCGTAAGGTGTTCCGTCCTCGGGAAAATCGGTGAAGAGTTCAATAAATACACTGAGAGTTCATACAATTATTAGGAGCAATCCCAAAAAGGTGGGAATTCTAACGTCGTTCGGTGGAAGTAACTTCTTTGGCAGTATTACCCCCACAGACACACACACAGATAGCAGGGAGGCAGCTGCGGGCCATAGGACTCCGCCAGAGCTGCAGGATCAATGGCATTTCGCCGTGGCCACGTTGGGCCCATGTCCTAACTCCCCAACGAGCCCGTTGGGGGGCCAGCCTAGTGTCCCAGCCATTGCCTGGTACCCATTGCCTCACACCTCCCCCCTCCGGGTGTGGTTGATGGGGGGGGGGATGGTGGGGGGTTCGAAACAGAGTCTGCAGGCCCCATAGCCTGGTCTCACTTGGTGTGACGTCACCTATGCCCCCCCCCCCTGCACAAAGTGGAAAAGATCCGCAAGTTTCGCATTTGCCATCTCTTGTAGCTGAGTCCATCGCATACACACAACACATGCTCTGCCGTCTGCGGTCTCTAGCCCCACCTCGCAGAACCTGCATACCAGTACCTCGCACTCCCCAATATTTGCAAGGTGGTACCTTAGCGGACAGTGACCTGTGAACAGGCCACATATGATCCTCCTTGGCCCTCCCTTTGGAGAGTCGGATGAAGAATTTTGACTGTCTAAGGCAGGGCACAGAGTCTAAGGCACTCATATTTGCCAACCTCTCTACGCAGGTGGCTCCTGGTAGTCCCAACAAAGGGCTCAGGGCCGATAAGGATTTGCGCCGATCCCTTCTTTGCCAACCCATCAGCTCGTTCGTTTCTCTCCATACCTTGATGCCCTGGCACTCAACACAGTGTAACATGTTGTCCTCGGCCAAGGCCTTCAGTCCAGTCAGACACACTATGTCAGTTACAGTTAAAGATATTTTACTTTTTAAATGTGGAGAAGATATTTAGGACCTTGAGGAAGCTAATTACGGAAGAAGGACCAGTGTGGTTCTATAGCACACAAATGCTTATTTGCAAGTAGGCTTTACAGGCGCAATGAAGCACAGTTAGTTTCTACTTTCCTTGGCTCTACAAAGTAGGAAGGAAAGTTGTGTAATCGGCTGAAAAAAATTGAGTTTTCTTCAGATCTTTACGTTTCAGACCCCCCTGAGTCCGAAAACCCCTATTTAGGAAAATGGTCTGTGTGTGTCTGTGAACGATTTTTAGAGAAAAAAACCGTACCAAATCAGCTCAAACTTGATATCTGGCTCGCAGGTTATCATGGGACGCCAAAATAAGGGTATGAACCAAATCCACCGAAAGTTAACTATAGTTGTCATAGTGATCAAAATACCAAATTTTTTTTCTCAAAAACGACTACAATGATTTAGATTAAAATTTTTATATTGAAAGCTTTCGATAAGGCAACTATACCATAAAATTCCCATCCGTAGGAGAATGACGAGAGCTGCACAATAAATTACCAACTTTTTCGACAAAAATCAATTTTAGCGCGGTTTTTTCGTTATAAACTCCACTCACATGTTACTAGAATGTTTAAAAAAATTTGTGTAGTAGTCCAATGGAATACCTATAGGGTGAGCGTTTAAAAGCGCTCATAAGATATATGGGGGTCACTCCAGAAATTCCGGAATTCCACCGCCGCTTCGCGGTTTTTAGTTCTAAAAGTGTTAACCCAATAACTCTGCAAAAATAATTACTACCCTTCTTATAAAAAATCGTTTTTACAACCTCTGTGTACTAATTGCTTAATAATGGTTTGGGAATGAGAACGAGCAGAACAATAAATTTAAAAGCGCTACCGCTTCCTGCTGCTGTTAGGTGTTGTTTGACCAAAATCTAATGAACTGAGTTATAAATGAGAATTGAGTGAGTAGAGAAAGCCATGAACACAAGTGAATTGACGTAGAGCTAAGGAAAGTTGTGTGTAGCAACGCACCAGATATTTTTTTATTTAAGTTTACTTTTTTTTTTTTTTTTAATTTGTCGTGAAGTTCAGTATGTTCTTGCTCACGAGTACGTTTTTATTTACGATGAGGATGTAACCACTCTTCCAGGGTCAAAGTAAGAAAGGACTCTATAGTCCTATTTGTACCCCGGTGATTAAATAAACTCAAATTCAAATTCTCTCCCTCTCTCTCTCTTTCTCACACGAAGATTATTCTCAGGTTTTCAGGACGTTCAACATCAAACTCGGCCACAGCTACACAGAAAATCAGGAACCCGATTGAGCCCTCTAAAACCTCAACCTTGTTTCAGTTATGGCGTGCAGGAGGGTTTCTTGGGGTTGAGAAGGCAGGTGTATGGGCGTGCCGTGTGGTCGCCCAAGTTTTAAACTAAGTTCAAAATCTTGCGAACAACACCGTCGTGTCTATGTAGAACAGCTTCATTTCAACCTCTAAACCCGATTTCTTTCAGATGAATAGATTTTGTAGCTCGTTCCCGGATTTCATTATGATGTCCCTTACAACGCTACTCTCTCGAAGACAGTACGCCCCGTTTTTACGCGTTCATTTCGGGGACCCGGTGGAAAATTCATAGCCTACGAACGAGCCGGGCGTAGAAGATATTTGATTACCAAGTCGCAGACGACGAACCAAGGATTAAACGCCCACAGAACCTGCCGTCAATAAGCGGAGCCTCCGAGTTGAACTAGATTGCTCGCAACGTAATTAGTTTCGCCTTCGCCCGGCCAATCCTGAAAGCCTTCCTGACGGGCTTCGTGATGAACGAACGGCGCTTATGAGGGAGCTGGAAGCCTCAGGGCACAGAATCCGTAAATAGCGACGGAGAGAGGTGTTTTTCATGATCGCCTTAAAAACGCCGAAGAAAATGTCTGGTGCGACGACGCCATCATACAATCTCCACAGCCCCGCCTTCATCCTGGCTGCTAGTCCAATCCATTTTTCACTCAGTTCATTTAAACTTGGTAAAACGTAACTGTTGGGTGCACGATGGGGGGAGCTTGAAAATGACAAATAAATGGACATGGTGAGCGTGAGTGAGGACTGTATTATACTTGACAGAATCAGTTTGAGTGAGAGTACATGAACGCGAACAAGGGACTCTAAATACTCGTGAACACGTTGTGAGACACTAAGAGAGGGAGAGAGAGAGAGGGATTGAGTAGCGTGTGCTGAGAGATGAATTATTGGGGGACAACTGTTATTCACGAGTACTGATGGATGACTGACCAGGGAGAACTGGGAAGCAACTGACTTCCATGAGAACTCATAGGTGAACGCGTTAGGGAGGAGCTGTCTGTTGTGGAGAGGAATGTAAATTGAGTGGAGGGGAAAAGGATATTTGGGAAAGTCCAGAAGAAGGGGAAATCCGTAGTCATTTGAAAATAACTGAGGAGCAGGAGGGTGCTCAGGGAAACGATGACTAACGATCAAGCAAGTCCCATTAGGGCAAGTGCAGACATTGTTGTCGAATGACCCGGCTGATTCGGCGTACCTGAACAGTAACTTGCCGTTTTACTTGATATAGGGAACCAATTAAAGTTCTGGAATGTATCAGGCTGATGCAATTTAATCCACGACCTTTACCGAGTGATCGACAAATGGGTAATTGATGCGAAAATCGACAATATTTTTTCAGAAAGGTTAGGGTTTAGAGGTTTGAAATTGTGAAGGGAATTGCAAAAAAGTTTTAAAAAAAGGAGAAATGATGTTAGTTCGAATTCCAGAACTTCGAAGGTTGCTCTAAGCTATACGTTCATCGTATCTGTAACTTATTGAAGATTTATGGGAGAACAGTAAAATCGCTTTTCGTGCAAATTGTTGATAACGCATTGCGCTGTTCCAGTCATATTTCTACAGATGAAAGTTAAAAGTACTGTCATGTTGTTTAAAACGGCTCATTCAATAAATTATACCAAAACCGTTAAAGCGGCATTTGACAGAGAACATCTCTACACGTGATCTATCAAGTAATAACCTCACTATGCGAATTTGTTAGGTCAGACAAATGTGATTAAACAATTAATGTTCAACTATGTTCGGGGTTTTTACCCTGAAAACCTGGGTCAATGATCCGGGTTTTACCCAGGGTGATAAAAAGACTTCTCCATTACGGTGTTCCCACAGACTGCAGGTATATGAAGACTCCCTTTACCACCCTTGAATCATCCTTGTCTGAAGAGCCCTCTCACTACGTCAGTTAGACCCGAGTCTCTTCTGGATTTACCCTCGTGTATCAGCACAGTGAAACGTGTCACGTCTCTGTTTCCCTGTGACCTCATTCCGAACATTTTTCATCATGATCTCAAGTGTTTTACGTGTTCATCTATCTAGCTGTGTCACTCCGAACATTACAGTCTTCTACAGTTTCACCACTAGCTCTTGCGCTCCCCTCAAGTTCACCTCTTCCCATTTTGCATTAAACAAACCCCCTTTTATATTGAATTGAAGAAGAACCGTTACTCCTTAAAAATTGACATAACCTGAGCTCGAGCTCGTAACATTAAACATTGAAAAGAGGAAAACAAACACAAATATGAATAAATTAATCTATTCAGGGCCCAACAGGTAGGGCATATTAAGCCGAGGGAAAAACTCAATAATCACCACTGGCTACACTTTCTAATAATGGAGGAGTTGGAGAGAAATGGACTTGATGATCACTCGACGCATCAAAATACGGCAGTTACAGTCCTGTGTGTGGTGTAGAATATTGTGCGTTATGGGAATAACAATAGCGCCTGGGCGATGAAAAGGAGCGTTAACAAACGGCTATGTTGGTTTGGCTAGTTACCCTAGCCCAGGCAGAGTATGAAAACAACTGGCTGAAAACGAATGTTCCAATTGGTTTCTGTTGACATTGTGGTTAGAATGATGCTAGATAAAGAACCGAATGATTTAAAGCAAACAAGAACGGAAATAACTACTAAAAGAGTCACAACAACAACAGCGGTGGTCAAAACGAAAAGGGCGGTAAAAGATACGTATGGTCACGGATAAGAGTAGCTTAAGTGAGCTCCATTTGGTAAAATATACGGCAAAAACAGCAATCGTGCAAGGCCATAGATGAGTCTATCAACAGGCCAGAGTCCCCGCCGAGTACTGTCTCTGTCCTTACTGAGGACCTCCCTCGAGAGTCCAATCAATAACCTCGTCTGCCTTTCGCCAGGCAGCACTTCCGGCCAACCTCTTGAAGCAAGTGGCTCTCGGTGGTCCTTATCAAGAGTTGAGGTCGTTATTCCAACTCATGATCACTAGATGAGAACAGAATGAAACGTAACTTTCCTTTCTATCCACTTCGCAGTGCCATGAAAAGTAAAAAAAATGAGTCGTGATGAGAAGAGGCAAGGGAAGTTGTAAAGGGAAGATGGGTTTTTGCTATGTGTGCGGTAGGTGTTCCGTGCCACCGCAACACAACAGACGTTTGCGCTTGGAGTTTGCAAGGAGAGAGACCGTTCCTGAGTTAAATTTTGCGCCTAACCTCTTATTTCTCGCAAGATTCGGATGTTTACCTTCAAGGTGGCACCTTAAGCCTCATTCTGGAGCGGGTGTGTTACCGAAGCGAGACAAAATAGGTTCGGGCGGTTCAGCGCGGTTGGTTGCTGAGCGAGACGTTAGTCTTCGACACGATAGCAAAAACCCCGCACCTTATGGATCACGCGATTCCATAAAGTACGGTCACTGGGGAATGAAACAGACCTGCGAACGACGATTCGCTTTTTCTTAACTTCAATGAAGCATCCGAGAAAAACCAACTCGACTCCGGAGGGAGGCCGCAAACAATTACGCAGCAGCGATTTGTAACGCACTTTTCATTTAGCGCAGTTTGACGTTTATTGTTGCGGCGGTAAATGCGACTAGTGTTTTCAACAGAAATGGAATTCTATTCGTCGAGGGTTCCCGAGCTCTTTGCGGCTCGTCAAGCACATAATCGTTTGCCATTATTACTTCGTACCACTCGCTCCTTCCAGTTCATCGTCCTCTCACTCTCTCTCTCTCTCTCCCGAGACGCTCGACTGTATCGGGATTGATTTTCAAGGTTAAGCGTTGAATCGGTACAACCCGCCACGAAATTCTCGAAAATGCATTATGCGACGCTTTAAACGCCGGAAAACACTTTCAGGAGCATCTGCACTTGCAGAGTAGTCAAATACCCCAGTGATACCAGTGAATGCACGTCAGATTTAACAAGATCCTGGAAGAAATATTTAATTCGACGCTTAACACAACTTTTCTCAGCCCACGTTCATTCCCGCCACGAATTCAATACACTTTCCACTCACTTCATTTGAATTTCTAGAACATAACTGGACGTTATACGTCGAAACGGATGAGCTCCTACTTCTGGCATTACCTGCGCGTGAAAATTATACGTATAATTAAAGAGACTATCAACGTGATTTGGAGTGGTAAGCTGGAACTATACAGAGAACACCGCGAAAAAATTTACTAATTTGAATTCTTTTGTTCCTAATCATTCTTATGATCTTTCATGAACCGCAGCATATAGGGTCTATAATTCTGACTCTTTTGAGAGCGCGAAAATCGACAATGTTCTTTCGGGAAGGTTCGTGCTTAGAGGTTTGGAAGTTGAAGTAAATTGAAAAAAAAAAAAAAGTTCGAATTCCAGAACGTGTAAGGTTGCTCTTAACTATACATTGATCCTATCTGTAGCTCATTGGACCATCCCGGTTGTTCAGGGAGTAATAGAATCACATGAGCGAGGTTTATAAGAAAAAATATCTGGTGCGTTGCAACACACAACTTTCCTTAGCTCTACGTCAATCCACTCATGTACATGGCCTTTGAACTTGGTCAAACAACACGTCACAACTGCAGGAAACGGTAGCGCCTACAGTTCTGGAATTTATTGTGCTGCTCGTACTCATTCCAGGACCTTTATTGAGCAATTGGTACACAGATAATTAATGAGGCTGTAAACAAGAATTTTTTGAAGAAGGATAGTAATTACTTTTGCAGAGCTATTGGGTAATAACTGTTGGAACTGGTAGTAAGCGAAACGACAGTAGTTGAAATTCAGGAATTTCTGGAGTGAGCCCCATGTACTTCATGAGCGTTTTTAAACACTCTCCCTTTAGGTATTGAGTTGCACTACAATACCAATTTTTTTAAAACATTCTACAAGAATTCCAGCGGAGTTTATAAGGAAAAAACTGCGCGAAAAACGCTTTTGGCCGAACATTTTGATAATTTATTGTGCTGCTCTCGTCATTTTCCCACGAATGAGAATTTCACAGTATCATTGCCTTATTGAGAGCTATCAATATAAAAAATTTAATTAAAATCGTTAGAGCCGTTTTTGAGAAAAAAAATTTGGTGTTTTGATCACTATGATGACTATAACTCACTTTCGGTGGATTTTGCCCATACCCTCATTATTGCGTCCCATGGTAACCTGCAGGCTAGACATCAAGTTTCAGCTGATTTGGTACGGTGGTTTTCTCTAAAAACTGCGCTAAAATCGATTTCGTCGAAAGTTTTGGTAATTTATCGTGCTGCTCTCGTCATTTTCCCACAAATGGGAATTTTATGGTATAATTGCCGAGAGCTATCAATATAAACAATTTAATCAAAATCGTTAGAGCCGTTTTTGAGAAAAAAAAATTGGTGTTTTGATCACTATGATAACTATAGTTAACTTTCGATGGATTTTGTTCAAACCCTCATTTTGGCGTCTCATGGTGACCTGCGGGCGAGATATGAAGTTTGAGCTGATTTGATACGATGGTTTTCTCTAAAAATTGTTCACAGACACACTTTAGTGACACACACACACACAGACACACAGACCATTTTCCCAAATAGTGTTTTTCGGACTCAGGGGGGTCTGAAACGTAAAGATCTGAAGAGAACTCAAAATTTTTTTTTCAGCCGATTACATAACTTTCCTTTCTACTTCGTAGAGCAAGGAAAGTAAAAACAAGCTAAAATATAATGTTCTTCGGTGTTTTAAATAATTTATTGTGCTGCTCTCGTCATTTTCCCAAGAATGCGAATTGTATGGTACTGCCTAGTTATTTAGAAGTGACTATACAAAAAAATTCATTCAAAATCGTAGAAGCGGTTTTGAGGGAAAACAATGTTTGAAAACAACATCACTACTTCAGAACTGATTACCTTCATTTCGGTGTTTCAAGTCAATTCATAAATAATATTCAACCTAGTTTATTAAATCAGTAAGAACCACCTAACGAAGTACGCTCTGTCAACTAGTGCCTATATTATTACTCCCCGGCCTGCGCTCATTTCCCACACTGCCTCCCATCTCCCTCCAACCACCTGGCATGTAATTTTCGTCGTTCTGTTGTAGTTAGATCATGTTTGGTATCGTTTATTAATATTTTTCGATGCTAAATCGAATTGGGTGGGTTGCAGGGGCGTGAGAGTGCGGCAAGATGCGCAATCATGCGCAATTATTACCATTGTGTAATGATTCGCAGGGGTTTTCACATTCCAGATCCGCTTTTGATCGAATTCATAGGGTACTTTCAGTTGCACCAAACGAGAAAATGCCTTACTCGTTCGAATATCATGAACCATAGGCGCTTTCGAGCATAGTTACTGTGATATGATGAGGTTGATAAGCAATATTTTCAACTTTCTTCTATTTAAGAGTTTCTGGTGCAAGGGGTTCACTGACAAACAACTGCCGCCAACTTCGCGCTTATAAGGACTTAAGGAGTCATCTCCGCAATACCTCCCAATCACTACTTCTGTTTCATTGTGAGGTAACAAGTCGCTCAAGTTTGAGTCCGTCTTTCAAAGCAATTCCCATTTTGGGCAAAAACGTCACATCAAAATACTCTGGCCAGAGCTCTACCAGCGTTGAAATTCGGGTTTCTATGTAGCGGTTCTGCACTTTATTACGACATTATTCCGCCACCAGAGCTACCTTCCGGCACATTCACGCCAGGTTATTTATCAAGTGCTATTTTCAATTTCAATTATAATACGTTTATTTTCACTTCGTACATTCTTTGGATTTTACTTGTATTAAAATTACACACAGTTTTGCGTTTTGTTGTTTCTCGACTGCGCTCCATTTTGTTTTTAAAAATTTAGGTGAGCTGTTAGGATGATTGTGACCAACCGAAGATCACACTTTCCACCGCGTATCATCAGGCAAGGTTGCCAGGAGAGAATCCAAGGAAGTTGCCTTCATGTCGTCATTTAGAGCTCTGCGTTTCGCTGCCGAAGTGATCGTTTTGATTTTACACCGATCGATGTTTCGACGAGACTGAACCCCGTCATCGAGGGATTCGTTAATTGAGAGCCATTAGGGATTGACAAAGTAGAAAATGGTTTGTTTGATCGGGTCGGAGGGATTTCGTGATAAGGTAAGAAACCGCGAGGTGAGAGACTGACGAGGGAGGAGGCCTGTAAGGGCGGAGAGGAGGGAGACTCCACGTGGAAGGCGAACAGGGGGGAAGGGCAACGACCCCACGTGGAGCCCACGTGCAGCCCGCGGCCTTATCTACTGTTATCTTTGTTCCGATCGGAGCCGGACCTCGAGCGAGATTCGTTTATTAGGGTCTGACTAACTCCAGACCTGCGGAGCTATTAAAAAAAAACGTTGTTAACAAACGCGTGAATTACAGAGTAGTCCCTTTGACTGGCAACACCACGCAATACATATATACATTATCGGATGATAATACATAACACATAACCTTCCGCCCTACATAACCGCCATTATTTTCACGTCTAAAAAAATAACAAAACAAAACAAGAACCAGCTCAATCGGTCCAGCCGTTATCGAAAGTAAAAAATGAACTCAATAATTCCGAGCGAGTATCTGCTACATCAACTATGCCGGGTGTCCAACTAAGTATTATAATTTATTTAAAGCCCATCGCGTTGATACGAAGATAATTGCAACTCCGCCTCACTTCTGGCTGAACGCTCATTTTAACCATCAAGTACTCAAAACATCGCTCGTTGACGAGAGGAGAGTCGAGAATCCGTTTCTTCGATTGATCGTTGCGTCTATACTACGAGTTTTATTCGGACGAATAACCGTCGAACAGAAATAGATTCAGTTTCGGATGGCTGACCATTATGGTTGAGTCCATTTAGTCAACGGTGCTGACAGATTATGATCGAAGTTGTATCATACGAGCGAAAAGGGGTCATTTATAAAATACATATTAAAACGTTACTAACCTATGATTGCACAAAACATTCGAAAGTCTACTAATCTGATCAAGCGTGTTTAGAAAAATTAGAAACAAATTGCGAACAACTGATAACACTAAAAGTCCACACGCCACTGGAAAAACAGGTGAAAGTTATGCTCGTTAAGAGATTCAGGGGAGATATACCTGAAACCGAAGTAATTTAAACTCGCCT
This sequence comes from Pachypeltis micranthus, assembly GCA_020466155.1. NCBI lineage: Eukaryota > Metazoa > Arthropoda > Insecta > Hemiptera > Miridae > Pachypeltis > Pachypeltis micranthus. The sequence goes on along the minus strand of CM035774.1, from coordinate 11,990,893 downwards.
AAAATGCGAAATCAATCTCTGAAAAGCGGAGAACTCCATTTGAAAACGATATCTCCGACAGCAACCCTTTACTCGGGACTGAACAAGGTGGTATCTAGTGAAGACGAATAATTGAGAATAGCATAACGTATTGCGAGACAGATATCGTTATTTCGTAGTAACGCATGTTTTCGGGAACATTTCGATAAAACTGCTAATACAGTTTTATTTAGGGAGTTGCCAAGTAAACAACAGTTCAATACAGTTTCAACTTAAAATACAATCGATGTTCGGGGGAGGGGTAAATAAATTACATTTTAAACTGACAGACAACTCCAAATAACCCCAATTCATGACCAGAGTTCAAGTTTTGTATGATTTATTTTTGTTTCGAATTAGTATTAAGAAGAACAAGCAGCAGGTGCGGTGTGCATCTATGTAGTTACTAGTTAACTGAACTCAATCAAAAGCGGATCTAAAAACGCTGCTAACTATTACACAGCGGTTTATTTTTCTGTTGTTCAACTCGACTCAGTCTCACAACTCCCAAACCCATCCCAATCGATTCAGCATTGAAAAAAACTAGTAAACGATACCAAACATGACTTGACTACAATGGAACGTTTAAACATTAGGCAATTGGTACGGCATGACGAGTTGTGTGAGAATCGGCGACTTTTGTTAAATTGTGCCGCAAGTTTCTTGTGCAGTATAATTTCCCTATATTTTCTGTGATTTCATTGTTATCCAACTGGACACAATATTACACCTCAGAGCCCCGTCTTATTTGACTGAGGACTGAGCAACAAGCACGGTATTATGGGTAATGAAACGTTTTGCCATAACGACCATGGATTTTATTTTTTTTTGTTGAAACCGTGGATGCAGGTGACCCTCACTGCAGCCACGAATGGGCTTATTGTAAGGGCGTTCATGATCCTCAGATCATGGCCCCCCTGCACCATGGCACTGGTCTCGCTTGGTGCGACGTCATCTATGCGCCCCCACCACCCCTGCACAAAGCAGAGGATAGTACGTTCCCGCTAGTGCTGCATTCACCACCTCTTCTGGCTGAAGAAAGGGCCTTCGAAACAAACAACGTGTGATGCCGCGAGTCCATCGCATACACACAGTACATGCTCTGCTGTCTCTAGCCCTACCTCGCAGAACCTGCATACCTGTACCTCGCACTTACCAATATTTGCAAGGTGGTACCTCAGCAGACAGTGACCTGTGAACACGCCACATGTGATCCTCATATCCTTCCTCCCCAGTGCAAGCACCTCTTTGGCCCTCCCTCTGGAGAGTCGGATGAACAGTCTCGTTTCGTTTCCCTCTATACCCTGATGCCCTGGCACCCAACACAGTGTTACACTGTTGTCCTCGGCCAGGGCCTTCATTCCAGTCAGACACTGCCACACCTGCCACGATGTAAGACAGTATGAGGCTAAGGCCTTGAGAGTGATGTAGATTCTCTGCTGCTTCAGTTCCCTCTGCAGCAGCCGCTGCACACAGACTGTCACCGCAGCCACCTCTGCCTGGAACACCATCGCCAGCGACCCCAATGGGATCACTGCTCTGACTTTTGCCCCAAAGATGCCTGCCCCTGCAAGGCCACCCAGCACTGAGCCATCGGTGCAGTATACCAGTGCCCCAGCTTCGAAAGCGGGAACTCCCCCTTCCCTCGACCGCGTTTCTTAGCCATCACCTTCTTTACGAACTCTGTAAAATGGTTATAGGCTTGCTTTGTAGCAGCCAATGCTGCTAAGTGCGTTTGCCCTCCCAACAACCGTCACTCACTGTTGTAGTAACTACAGTGGAGCAGCACCTGGTTTCTTGTTTCCTCTGCACTGGAGGCACAAGACGTGCATAATGGAGAGTCTTTGCGAGAAAAGAATTGGAGGTGCGCATTGAAGTCACCATGTCCAGTGAGGAACTGGCTCGTCCAGTGGTTGGCTCAACCCGTTTTCTTGAAAGACGTTCACGGATGTTGGGGAAGAACTCATACGTGTCACGTCCCTTTGGTGAGGATTTCCGCACAGAGTTCAGCCCAAAGTGGGGGAAGCTCCCGTTTCCCTCTCCACTTGTCAACCATGCACTCAACGACCAAATCAACTGGTAACTGACCACTGATCACCTGAAGTGCTTCAGTTGTTACAGTCTTGTAGGCCTTGGTGATCCACAGGAGCGCAGCCCCCTGGATTTGGGCCAATACTCTCTTTTGATTGACTGTTAGTTTGCTACCCCAGACAATGAGGCAGTAGCCAATCACGCCTAGGTATATTGCCTTGTACGTGAGGATAGTGTCATGGTAACACACACCCCAAGTGGCCTAAGTAATTGCAAGCAGTCAGGCAAACCTTGCGATGGTAGTGCCTTTAAGGGACTGGAGGTGCTGGTTGAAGCCCCACCTCTCACTCCTAAATACTTAACGTGCTTTTCAAGAAGGAGCCTGCGGCCGCCAAAGCGTATTGAGGGTTGATTATTCACCTTTCCTTTCAAGAGGATTAGCCGGGTTCTTTCCTCAGCCACCTGAATCTTGACATGGTCGCACCATTGGGCGTTCTTGAGTGATACACAAGGGCTAGCAATTAACATCTGCGCCCCCCTGGCTATCATTGTACAAACAAGTTGGGCGATTATTCGGAAATCCCATATCGCTCGACAATCTCCTCAAGTGTACAGCTTCTTTTATAGCATCTGATATACTTAAGAACTCAGCTTCCAGACTCGAGAAAACCACCGTTCTTCGTTTCTTTCGACGACCACATCACAGGTGCTCCTGACAGTTTAAAAATGAAACCACTTTATGATCCGCGTCTACGAATCCTGTGAGTTGATCGTATACGTCTACTTGTACTCAAGTGTGCCTTGAAGATAGCACAGGACCCATTTTGCCGCCTTCCGATGTACTTCGGACAAATTTTTGTTAAGCTGGCAGAGGAAATTAACAGCTTACGTTAAATCAACGCGTGTTCCCATAGTAAAGTACATTAGTGAGACTATCAAACTTCTGTAAAGAGGTTTTGGCTCTTCAAACTAACAATTGACGTCCGGTGGAGCGCTCAGAGGTTTACAGGATTCCATTTTAAACGGAATTGGTCTTTAACACTTCCTGAGCATACTTCCGGTGTGATATGTGAATCACTCCTTTCTCTGGCATATAATCGAATTCAAGACCTAGGCAGAAGTGAATTCGCCCCAAATCTTTCATCTTGAAGTCAACACGTTTAATTTCGATCTGTTTTTCCATACTAACACAATGTCGTCGACATACACTGTCAAAATTATGGCGTCCTCAGTGCCTTTGTTTGAATAAATCATCACTCTGCTTCTTACCGTCAAACGGACTACTCTTCATATCTCTTATATAACACAAACTGCCTGAATAAGGGGGTTTTTCATTTTGACAGTTTAGGAGAAAAGACGGGGGTACAAATGTGTGGTTTTTACTGTCATTTTAGTTTGAGAAAGGGGTTAAAGGAACAATCAGATGCCTTGGGATAGCTTCAGGCAAACACAGTCCTTTCGGAGTCGTCAAGCTTTGAAATCGTCGAAGGGCAATTGCGCCACGCCCCACACAACTTTCCTCGTTCGCACGTAAATTCCGCGATTTTACCGCCCTACCAACCATCACCAACATGTTTTTCAATGAGTTCTTGCCAGGTTCGACCATGAGGTTCTACGACGAGAATAACACTGAGCTACTACAGATGTAGTTATAGTGAGCTTAAAAGTAAACTGCGAATTTGATCGATATTGTTAGAGTAAACTCTATTCAGTTCGCCAGTTTGTGTGGTGTTAGGCATCTTGATCGTTCATTATCCGATGATCCGCGAGTACACATTGGAAATTGAAAATGTAATTGAACAAACTAATCAATTTCTTCTTCAAAATAACTTAATCCCTTGGGAAGATAAATGAAAATGATAATTGCTAACTCCAAGTCCTTCGTACATTAAATTCACGCTAACCCTCCGGTTTAATCCTCAAATGACCTTAATTTTCATATCTATTTCACTATTTTTGTTCATATAGTAAACTTTGAGAAAGTGGTTAAAGGAACAATCAGATGCCTTGGGATAACTTCAGGCAGACACAGTCCTTTCGTAGTCGTCAAGCTTTGAAACTACTAGTTTTACGGCTGTATTAAAATTGTGGGGAATCAGCAGCGAGTTTTTGTCAACGTGTTCATCTTCGCCGAGACCTCTCATTTTTGCCTCCATCGGACACAGTACGAGACGGGCACAGTGGCATTTCAGAGGCAAGGGGGTTCTAAATTTGCATTGTCAGTTCGGGCTACATTTTGCCTTCAACGTGGTCTACAAAATCCGCTCCATCCGACAAATTGTGCACGTCCACTCGAGAAAAGAATGGTTGACAAAATTAGCCAGCAACAAAATTTTGGCAATTTTATTGCGATTTGGTATCGATTGCTAAGTATTTTTCGATAGTATTTCGAATACAACGGGTCACCGAGATGTTAGAACCTGCGCCTAGTTAGAACAAAAAACAATAAAAGCTCTGTAAATTATTACACAATGGTTTATTGTTCTCTTGAACATCTTTACCTATTCTCATACCTCCAAGACTCATCCCGTTCGATTCAGCATCGAAAAATACCTATAAATGATACGAAATACCACAAACAAAATGATAAATTCCAGGCAATTCGCCCGACGTTGCAAGCCGAGCTAGCGGCGTATCGTTTACTGGTATTTTTCGATGCTGAATCGAATGTGATGGGTCTTGGAGGTGTGAGACTAGGTCAAGATATTCAAGAGAACAATAAACCATTGTGTAATAATTTGCAGGGCTTTTGTCGATTACTTTTGCTGTAGTTATTGCCTCTTGAGTTCTTTCAATTAGTAGACTTAGGCTCACTATAATTACTGTGATTTCACTATTTTCCGTCTGGACGCAGTCGGACACCTCTGAGACGGGTGCTCCAGCGTCTAAAAATACCTAGCAAACGTCTTTGTTAATTTTTTAAACCATTTTCTTCCCATAACAACCATGGACTTCGTCCAATCCGATTGCCGAGCAGGTGGGCGCAACTGAATACCAAACGGGCTTTTCAGACTACGCTAAAGGCACAAAACGGCCAGCACCGCTGGGGGACATTACAGATTTGGAATCCCGATGTCTTGAAACGTAAAGTATCGAAATTTGAGGGAGCAAAACATTTTTCCTGACTGAAAGCATAAACCAAAATGAAATCACAGTAAATATAGTTAGGCAAATTCTTCTACTTGTTGTTCGTAGGTACCGTCTCCGGCCCCTGAGCCCATTTCCCGAGCTGCCTCACGCCCCACTCCAACCACCCGTCAGTTCGACTCGTCACGCCGTGCCAATTGCCTAGAGTCGCTTAGAAAATGTCGATTTTTGTCGTTCCGCTGTAGTCAGGCCATGTCTCGTATCGCTGCGTTTTTTGATGCTGAGTCGAATGGAAATTGACATTGATCGGAGGTTGTCCACATTGTCGTTTATATACGAATTGCTGTATCCGGGTACCCATGTTATATTCTTTACATTTTCGACGTTATATTGGATAGGATAATTTACGATCATACTGTCCAAGAGAATATTAGCCGCGTTTTTTATTATTGGCTCTCTCGCTTCAGGTATCGCATTTTTCAATTCCCCCATTCTTAAAAAGTAGAAAGGTAAGTTATATCACTGGCTGAGGAAAAAAATCGGTTCCAAGAGAGTCCAAAAACACCTTTTGAGAATATACTCGTGCCGACAGCCGCACGTGCAAGAGGAAGCCTGGACCGAATAAGCTCAAATCTGATATTACCTTATATCTGACGGTTCCGACGGTTTTAATAACATTTTTCTAATGACAGGTTGAAATTACTCGACAGTACCACGAATATTCATTTGTGGAAAAATTACGACAGGACGCACTAAATTATCAATAGAAAACTCATTTTAACGCAGTTTTCTCTTATAAAAAATGCTTACGTGCTCAAGCGAATCAGCGTGGAAGTACGATGGGTGTTTAGTAACTTTCATAACGTCCCTCATCCCTAGAAAGTCCAGAATTAAACCACTGCAGTCTCACTTGCTGGGAAAGCGTCAAGACCATTCTCAGAAGAACATATTGACACTGCAGTTCTGAATAACCGTCGTGGCGAAAGTTGGAGCAACTCAATAAATTCGAAATCGCAAACGCTATCGGTTCTTAAGTAGAACTCTCAAGAATTTTGTATAGACTGAATGAAAAGATTTGATTAGTTGCTTAAGTGATCAAAATCGCCGAATTGGAGTTGAAAAGAGTTGTATGATTCGTTGCACCAGACATTTTCTCAAAACCACCCCTTTAAACATTTTGTGTCGAGTTCCAGAAAGACATTGGAGCTAGCGAGCTCTTTAATTTAATTTAGAAGAGCGCCGTTCTCACTCCGCTCCAAAGAATTATCGACGCATAAAGATAAATAACGGCCGCCGGGGATTTCGCATGTTATTGGTTCAGAAAATTACGTCGGAAGGGCCGCTAATGTAATAAATCATGCTACAGAAGGAGGATTATTCGGCATAAAACAAGTTGCCGGCGAGGTGTTGAATCGGCCCGTAAAAGCTGACTAATGAGGCGTGGAAAGTACAAAAGGCGGCTCCCGCGATTTTCAGAGAGAAGTAAAACTTCCTTTTTTTTCGTTCTCGTTACGCGATTAGCGGTAAAAGGAGTTGAACAAACTGAACTGTTAGGATTTCAGTGTGTTTTTACTGAGACTAAATATAAGACGCAATAACCGCTAATGAATGCGGTAACACAGTTTTCCGAGTTTATCGCCCTTTTTATTTCTTCCCCCCCCCCTCTCGCCCTCTCAAGCTACTCATTTGAGGGGGAAAAGTTCGAGCCACGGAAAATGGTTCTTAGAAGACCGATTTTTTGGCAAGTTCGCCCTCTCTTTATTTGGGATAATCGGAAAAAGAGAAAGAGAGAGAGTTTGAAACTCGCTTTCTTAACAGAAACCTTTAAAGCGAGCGAATATTCTTTCATGGCTATTTAAGCGAATTTCCATAGAAAATGAAATTGCTGTAATCGCGTCAAACTGGAGTTCAAATTTTTTAATAACAAAAACTTGGTACGACGCATCACACTACTTGTCTTCAGCCGTTCCCGCATTTAGCAACGAATGAGAACCTGCTGAAAACCTTTGTGGAGACCTTGACGCTCTACACAAAAAACTGTGGCGTTTAACGTTTGAGAATTTATTGAATTGCTCCTACATTTGTCCCCACTTTCATTCAGTGATTTTTTGGGAAGGGTTAAGTTTATTTTCCAGCTCCAACAGGAGAAAACGCTGAAAAAGAATAGTCACTGAAAAGACTGTACTTCGATTTCTGAAATTTCGTGGGTTGTTCATGATTACATTCTATTTATTTAGTGGAGAGGCAAGTCTAAATTAACAACATGCAACACTGTACGTTTAAAAGCAAAGCGTATGACGCCGAAGCGAATGGAGGGGAAATACAAACAAAAAAAGTCAAGAAAGCAGTGGGAGGGCTTCAATTAAGAGTGTGAGCCAGAGGAGGGAGGTTTAGCAGGGTTACGGGCACGATCGGGTTAAGCAGTGACCTGGAATGTGGAGCCGTTCCTACCGAGCAGAGCCATTCTTGTAAAGCAGTACCATTTCGACTCGAAGCGAGAAGACAAAAATGGCCGAAGGACAGGGAGAGGGGGAATCAGGTGGCTGTGATCGGAGAAGTAAGAGGGATCGAGTACGGAGCAGGCAACGAGAATATCGATCTATATCTGCTCCGGACAGCTTCAGAGAGAACGAAAGGCCTACGCTTTCCATGAATGCCATCCTCCTGTCAAACAAATCACGAACCAGGCACAAGGCGCGCCATGGCATATACTTCTCCACGGGCGTTAACCTTCGCCTGACCCTCTAAGGCCTATCGCTCTGGGGCCCCTCCACAGATGCTGGATTACTGCCGCCTGACTAGGCTCTACACCGAATGCCGTAGCTCAAACCCAACGCCTTATGATCCACAACACCCGTCACTCACAACCCGATCGCTCCATGCCCTGCAACCACAAGCGTACCTTCCCACCAGCCTGCGCCACTGCCAGATGAGCCTCCTTGCCACACGCTCATGGAAGAGATGACAAAGACCTCCTTTGGGAAGACGCCTAGCCACCCCTGATGCCAGGTGATCGTGGGGCAGTGATGTTACGGGCACGATTGAGTAGTGACCTGGAATATGGAGCCATTCCTACCAGGCAGAGCGTTCTTTGAAAGTTGTATAGTTTCGACTCAAAGCGGGAAGACGAAGTTGGCTGAACCGCAGGGAGAAGGGGAATCGTGTGGCCGTTTGGAGAGGTTAGAGGAACCGGGTTTGGCGCCCAACGAGAATATCGATCTATTTTTCCTCTGAACGGCTTCGGCACCACTTGACTCGCTCTTCACTCTATCTTTCTACTGTGGGCTTTACTACCTATATTACCTATATAGGTAATTTATTTGGAAGTGTTGATTGATTGAGAGATTATTCCTGTATCAGCAGTACTAGTGAGGCGGCAGAATGGGAGAGGTGGGGATTAGTGGTGGGAAGCGGGGGAATGAGGTGGGGATTAGTGGAGGAAACGTCACAGCAAACTTTTTACGTAACCTCTAGCCTACCTAACGGGCCAGAGAGAATACCATGCAGTAGGTGCATATAATCAGTCAAGGATGGCGCTATGTAATCGATTCTGTCCGGAGTAATGCGGACTTTGAAGGCGACAGAGCGGAAGAAAGCACGATGAACATCAAATCGAGTAGGACGATATGGGCGCAATAGTAAGGAGACCAAAGGACTGAGGCGGGCTCGAGCAGTGGCCAAACTAGAACGCAGTACACGCGTAAATGTGTAAACGAGCATTCCACCTGAAAAACGCTCGCACAGGAAGCCACATAAATACGGTCAGCAAACGACAGCTGCGAGTCGAGAAGAACGTTCAAGCAACAAGCCGAGCCAATTGTATAAAAACGCATAAGGGAGGCATGGAACATCATATACAATGACATGGCGATGACCCTGCAGAGTGACCCTGGTAGATTTTGGCATCACCATCGTGAAAAAAGAAATTGCACTCCATTGAGAACTGGGCAAATCCCAAAGGAGAAAAAGGCCCCTGAGGAACGTCAGAATCAGAGAGTGCACCACGAATCAAACGACGAGAGAGTAAAGTGATTCCCGTGCCAGTGAGATGACCCCACAACTCCCTAAATGAAATCAGTGTTGATAGAATGTTCTAGGCCGGTTCAACGGGATAAAGGTTCACCACGAGCTCCGCAAAACTTCAAGGATTGGACAATAGAAACTCTCAACTTCTTGTGAACAGGGGTGTGAAAGGGAAAGTACCGATGGACTGAGAAGCTGCCTGAAGCAATTGATGAATTTATGAGTGACGTGAGTGGACTAGCAAGTCTCGGGGCTACGCCATCAAGGCCCATCCCTTCGGAGATATCCAGATGAGCCAAAGAATTGACGGCATCAGATTGGCAAGTGAACCATGTGACGGAAAAAAGTACAGGAAAAAGGGAAAATATTAAAATTAATTCTTAGTGGGGATGAACCCATGAATTTAGGGAAAGAAAATGCAAAGAAACACAAAAACGAATAAGACGCATTCATATTAAAAAGAAATGGAGCTTCGTATATAACCAACAACAAAAAATGTATGCTGTTATGAAAACAGCCACAGAATTCGAAGTGACGATCGAGGGTTCCTCTTCGTTCGAACCGATCCTGAGAACCCTTTTCACGCGGAAAGGGAGCAGGGAAAAGGGGATAAGATCGATAAAATATCAACGGGAACATGTGCCAGGACAAAAAAAGGGAGAGAAGAGACAGTCCGGCATAACCTTATTTCAGAAACCGTCCATGGGCCTTCGTTTCTGGCCAGGTTTGTTCCCAGCAGCTAGGACGGTTCATGGGTTTCATGGGTTTTCAGTTCGATTTCAATTCACAACCAATGACAACCCGGCCAGTTTCCTGTCCGATATTATTCGTTCATCGTGTAGTTAAGTAATTTATCGGACCACCAACACAATTCAATATGAGTGAGACGGGAGACGTCGGAAAGACTATTAAAATGGGTGGAAATCGTCCACTCACGGCGAAGCAAAATTCCGAAGATTAAAAACTAGTTGCAGTCAATCCCTTTCTCCCTCTGGTGTGGCTGTTCACATTTCGGACGGGACCACACATAAAAATGGCAATTTAGGAAAGAAGGAGGCATTTTATTTTAATTCACAAATACAACCAAGTGTTTTGTTTATCCGTTTTTTTCCTCTTATTATTACTATGGAACAATTCGTGACGGGATGTAGTAGTGTGTAGTGTCCTCGATTCCGTAGACTCGCCCGCCACTGACGAAACCATCCAGAGGAGAAACCTTCCTTTTATTATTATCATCATCATCGTATCTACCATCGCCGTTTTTGTTTTATACCTCGTTATACCTACCGTTTTATTCCTCTTTTACCACCACCAACTATACCAGCTACCAAAATTAGTCATCAACATCTGCTATTTCCGTTTTCTTCAACATCAACTTCATCGGCATCTACCTGTTGTGAGTTATCCGTGGGTGGAAGAAGTGCAGCTAACCAAAGCAACATTTTATTTTATTAAGTTATATATTCTATCAGAAGATTGAAGTGTTAAGTTTGTTCGTTTCTGTTCGATTATATTTCGTTTCCCCTCATACAAGCCGTTTTTTTTTTTTTGTGTTAAATGTTCATTAATACCTTTATAGCGGCATATTAGAATTAGCCCCTGTTTATCAGGATAAGGCTCTCAATAGCCCAACCACCCTCCGTCATTATGAAGCGGACTTTGAGACTTTACACTGACAAAACTTCACCGTGCACTCCCCAATGAGCGGAAACAGAACGAGTGAGTGCTTTCAACTTGAGAGAAAATCGAAACATCCGAAGTAACAGTTTCACGCCTAGCTCCACTCGACGAGCAAAAAGCAGCCGTAAGACGAAAAGTTAGTTCGGAAAAGTTTTCGAACAGACAAACTGGACGAGATAAAACCAACAACAACTGGGAGAAGTTGCCGGTTTAGGAAGGAGTTCGTTCTTCGAGGAATCGGCGGAACACATCGTTTTCAGCTCAGAAACTGATTTCACGCCAGAACAACCATCAGTCTGTTCTCATCAGAGCGATGACGCTGTTTTCCTCAGTTGCGTTTTTGCCTTAGAAGGCACATCAAGTTTTCCTTCTTTCAACTATACCCAAAAAATGTTCTTGCCCCCACGAAGATCTGGGGGTGCCAACATCCTGCAGGAACTAAACGCGAGCTTTTAGTTATTTTTACGTCCCCTGGTGTGATTTGTATAGTAAAACTTACAATCTTAATTAAAGCAGGCAAAAGTAATGAAATAATTTTTTAAAACGGAAAATTTTAATTAATAGCGTTTTTCGAACTTTGAAGGCGTTATTCGAAGAAAAATGCAATAAACGCTGCACAACGGTATATTACTCTTCCAAGTAGCATGATTGTGGTCTACCCTATTTTATCAAACGTCGAAAAATATTAAGAATATAACGCATCAACAATACTCGAAACGACAACTCTTTACAAAGGACAATGTTAGTACAGTACTTTCGAGACGCCTCCCATTCGATTCAGCATCGAAAAATACTAGTAAACGATACCAAACATGACGTGACTACAGTGGAACATTGGAACATAAGGCAATGGGCACGGCGTGATGAGTCAATGAGACTGGAGGCAGTGCCAGAAATAAGCGCAGGACAGGCCACCTCTGAGACCAGTTTTATTAGACTCAGTACCGGAGAAATACCTGGAAATGGTGCCAAATAGGACATTATGAGTAATGAAACATTTGTCATAACGGCCATGGGTTCATCAAATTGGACTGCCTTGGAAGCGGGCATTACTCTCAGGCATCCGTTAAGAGACCTGCTGTGTGAGGCCATCTTCCCTGACTAGAGCGTACTGTAGGCGAGCGCTTTCCATATATACATACAAATACTGACCATGAATAATTTTTTTGCCCATCTACTTTGTTGCCCTGCCTACAACAGTAAAAATGGCATGTTCTAAACAACACTGGGCGATTCGCTCGACGTGAAGAGTCGAACTGACGGGTGGTTGGAGCGACATGGGAGGCAGTGAGAGGAAATGAGTGCAAGCCAGGTAGAAACGATAACTTTTGCTGTATTGTCCCCCGTGTTTCTTCAAGCAGTAGAATTTGACTCACTATATTTACTGTGTCTTTACCATGAAGATGCAGCCCTATCTTAAGACCCTTTGATGATTGCAATGACAGTGCCAAAATTTCATTGTTGGCTAATTTTTCAAGCCACAGTATGTATGTAACCACCATGAATGTCGGCCGATCAGATCGAAGAGTAGGCGGGCGCAACTAGAAGACCTCAAATGGAATTCTTCGGCGGAAGAACTGATTTTTTAGATGCGCGTGTCAGGTGTCCCGGACAACCTGCTCACTCTTCTATGTCAGGCGGAATTGGAGAAGGCTTCTGTCCAGGTCAGCACCCTGAGTGGTGTTGCCAAGTCAATCACTAAAGTCCAGCCAGAAGAGACGGACTCGCCTAACAGGTACGTTAACTTTGTTACTATAATTCTCCCTTCCTTGTTAAAGTTCCTCGCTCGTAAAAGTTGTAACCTCACAGTTTCAGTTTTTATCATTTCTAGTTCAGCTCTCATTTTCTTGTACCACTTTCGATTCGTTTAAAACTGGTCTGATGGGTGCGTCATTTTTATGAATTTTTGGCTGTCCGTTGAGTAGCGCTCGCCCACAGTATCTCACCAGGCAGAGGAGACGGACTCACCTAATAGGTACATTAACTTTAGTAATTTGCCTATTGGCGGATCTAACCCAATTGCTTCAATACCTGCCAAGTCAACTCCCTATGGGCAAACTCAAAAAACTCCGGGTTAACGGAGCCAAGCTGTTTATTATCCGTCCTAAAGACAATGGCTGCTTTGGTAGTTGATCTTTAGAGAAGATCGCTCGAAACTCATGAATGTCTGGTGTATTGCTTCATAACCCTTCAGACGCTGTCGTCGACCTGTTGCCCTTGAGGGGGTTCGCAAAGGCGTAGGTTCAGGACATGTCGCTGGACTACCATGTACACAAGTTGTAGTAAACCGTTTTGGTATAGTAAGCACCAGGCACACTCATGCATCTCACATCGTCCTGTCCAGCCTCCAAATATGAGCGCCTTGGATTTTTTTCATATTGAATCTTTCTCTCTGGATGGATTGGAGATATGCGCCACTTCAGGAACTTATTTCCAGTGTTTTATCGTTTTTTTGTCGTTATTTCATAAGACTTGACAGTTACCATACTTGTCAATCATTGTTTATACTATCTGTTCGGTGCAGACGGAATTAGTTGGGATTTTAAGCTCGGAACTTCCGCATTTGCCCCTAGAGGGAAGTTCTTTTTGAGCCTTCCTCGAACGTCGGGTCCACCTACTTTTGACGCCCCAAGCTCTTTGTTAGTGGCTGCGGGACAGTCCGTTTCCTCTTCAGTTATTTCCACGTGACAACCGGTCCCTTTTCTGGGCTTTCCAAAATATCCTGTTCCCACCAATCAATTTATTTCCATTCCACAACACACTGCTCTTCTCAAACTCATTCGTCTCCCAGTCCTCGCGATACACTTTCGTTTCTCTGCAACTAATTCGCACTCCTCTCTCCTTCCCTGTACAACCAGTTCACGCAGTAAGTGCCCTCTTGTTCGCGCTTGTATACTCAAACTTACTTAGTTACTTTGTACACGTAAGCGCTCGAATCTTGTTGTGATCTTCCAACTCTTCAAATTACAAGTTTCGTGCTACAGTAAAACCCGTCTCCGCGGTTCTTTCAAGTCTACCCTGGTCAAAACACAATCCTTACAAAATCGTACTTTATTTTGTCTTTCTGTTCGCACTTGTACGGTACTTTATTTTGTTGACGTGATAATGTTTTACGCATATGAATCGATTCCTTCTTTTCCTATTTCTTCTTCACAGTAGCCTATAAGCCAAGGAAGACAAAAAAAGACAAACTGCTGGGTTATAAATGGACTACGCCCCTCTTAACGTGACTGGGTGCCTAGACACGCGTGTCCGGTCTCCGACAGCCTGCTCAGTCGTCTTCTCATTTGGGTGGACTGCACCGTATTGTGACTTTTGCAACCAGTCGAAGCAGCCCAGATATGTTCCTCTGGATGGAGGAGGAATTAGGAGGGTGCTTCCAGCCAGGGAAGACAGACTCGCCCAACAGGTACTTTGGTTTTGACCCTTCACTTACTAGCGAACTAAACGCAATCACTGCATATTGACACCAGCGAAATACGCCCCTCTTTAACCCTCCGAAATAAAACCCGCATTTTCTCCAAAATCGGAAAACGCCGACATTTTTAATTCATCAGAAAGGGGAAACATGTTGTCTCCAAGAACGTGGAAACGGGACGGAGGTCGAAGATAAAAGGCGAAGTTATATAAAACGGCAATTGATTAGAATTGGGATCACGTTCTGACGATTTCTACGACCAGTAGTCGGTCTGCCCTTTCAGGTCGCCTCGTTTAATGAAAAGGGTAGAACGAGAGACGTAGTTACCTGGAAAACGGCGCGATTAACTGCCTCCAGGAGAGGAAAAGGCATAAAGAACGAGTTGGAAGGGAAATGGGAAGAGATCCGCGAGGGAGAACGGCGATTCGTATTCCGCGATGACAGCCACTTTTAACGGTTTCCTATTTTGAAATCCAGCATTAGAGTGTGCGATAATTACGCTCCAACCTTCGCTGTTGGCAGAATCGAAGATTATCGATTCGGTACGAGTAACTCGTTTCTTGATAATGAAACAAAAACTCTGGACATAATACCACAAACATTCAAGGCCGAATGCCAGAAATGATTCTAAAAACTAGAACCACCCTGGTATTGTGAGCCTGAGGCAGAGCAGACATGTTAACATTGTGTAAAAGCGTAAACGGAGACGAAACAATGCGCGTGAGTACGCAAAATATTCAGCTTTGAGCACGCAACTTCTTTTTTTTCTTAGCTTTTTACCATCAGACAACAAAATAAGCTGGCATTCTCACAAAAATAATGACGATAAACTACCAACACGATGAGACTATAATAGCTCTCATGAGATAATTACGAACAACCCCAGCAATTCTGAAAATTAAATTAACGTCGTGTAGCCGACCATTTTAGCAATATTCCTCCATAATTTCCGGATTATTAATACAAACCACTTCAAAATAATTAGCAGCAGAGCGTAGAGTCATGTTTTACGAAGTTCATATAAATTGAGCGAATAATATAATCGGAATTAAGAAGTTCAATCCACCACCTCTTCATTTATTATCGCCATTTTTAACAATTTGTACCCAATAATTCCAAAATAGTTAATACGATCCTTCTCTCAAAAATCAAGTTGTCAATTTCAACACTCGGATTACTCAATAATGCAACAAAAAACCTTTTAGGTAATAAAGAAATTGGGTTGTGTCCGCCAGTAGGCAAATACTAAAGTTAACGTACCTGTTAGGTGAGTCCGTCTCCTCTGGCTTGTGAGTGCCCACAGTAACTCACAAGCCAGAGGAGACGGACTCACCTAACAGGTACGTTAACTTTAAAAACCTTTTACTTCGTGTGAAATTAACAGATTTATTAAACCAGGCAAAATGAAAATAAAATAAAAATTCCTCTTGCGCGAAAATTACAAACGAGCCGTGCGTAGCAACACAACTTTCCGCAATTCCTTCAAGTTCGAACACCAGCTAAACATGCGGGCGCTAGATCTTTGTACAAACGCATTTCTACAGAAATATTTATGCAGAACAAAATGTAGGGACAAGTTAGCTGAGAGTACTCCGTAAGTTTGATCGAAATCGTTAGAGTCGTTTTTGAGAAAATTGAAATACCGATAAATTAATATTCGACAAATCTCCTTTTCTGAGTTAACCTGGCCTATGTTTCCGTCAACATCCCTACATAAAAATAATTACCGAGAACGAAATGTGGCTATGGGTGACTAAAAGACGCTCTGAACGATTGATCGAATTTGGTGAAGCAGTTACTCCAGAATTTACGGAAATGTTCGAAAAAACGTTATTTTCGACACATTTTGATTTTTATCTCTGTTCAATGGACTGTCAGAGGAACATTTATTGAGAACAATATTTAGGTATTAACTATTCGAAAACATCTTGAAAGTTTGGTGGTAATCGTTGACGCCGTTCTACCAAAAACGCGTTAAAAACCTATTTTTGCTTCATAGGCCCATATCTCCGTTCACCGTATTTTCATGGAGATATGTATAGAAAAGAAAAGTTAGGTATTGATTAGTAAAAGATAATTTGAAAGTTTAATCAAAATCGTAAGAGCCGTTTTCGAGAAAAATGCTAACAACCCTAGTTTTTGGTACATTCTCGTCCCCCTATCCCCTTTCCTATCGGCCGAAATCGCCCATAACCTTACTTTGGTGTCTACCAAAAATAACGAACAAAACAAAAAAAGAACCAGCTCATTCGGATCAGGCGTTCTTCCGCGAATCTAACTACAGACACACACACGCACACACGAACCACGCGTCGAAATTAGGTTTTTTAGACTCAGTAGATCTGAAGAAAACCCAATTTTTTTAATCACACGATTACTATACTTTCCTTTCCCTTTGGGGTAGCGGAAAGTAATTATGAAGACAAAATGAAACATTCTGACCGTGGCACGGACGAAACCGAAACGAAGGGCGATGCAGCTTCGAAGATCTTGAATGGTGTAATTTGAAGGTGTTCGATGGTTCCTGCCGCGGTTTGATGTCAGGATTATAGGATCTACGAAACACGACACTACTGTAAAAGACGGGGGAAAAGCCAGTTCTAGTAAACGGGATACTGATGACCCGAGAGACGAGAAGAAAAAAAAACGAGCGACGAGGGGTAACGAGAGCGATAGATGAAGTGTAGTTGGCTTACTCGGTCTTGGCAAGTCGTTGTTTGTCTTTCAAGTGTCCTTGGCTAGCACCAGTGAGCTTGGTCTGGGCTGGTTTGTTGTCTGTAGTCATAGGTTGGAGGCAGCAGATGAGACGATGAGTACAAAGAGAAAAAAAATCCTCGTGTTAAGGACGGGAGCGATTCAATAAATTGTGGAAACTTAAGCGTCAAGTCAGTTGGACTTCAAGCTACCAAGATCATGGGGCTGATGAAAGTTGTGTCGCATGAGATATTTCAGAAGCCCTGTAATCTTAAATATACTATTTTTTTCTTCAGCCGGTTCTGAAGAGCTAAGGAAAGTACACTTCAGCCGCTTTACAGCATCCAGAAACAAAATTTTATCAACTACTAACGTATTGTCAGGTATCGAGTCGAGTCAACGGATCTCAGACCTTTAGGACTGCGACTAGATGGAAGACAAGGAAAACACAGTAAATATGGTGAGGCAAGTTCAACTACTATGAGGATAAGTGTGGGGGGGGGGGCAGCGTGTACATTTCTAACACAGCCTACCGTCTCACTCCAACAGCCCGTCAGTTCGAATAGTCATGCTGTGATAATTGCTTACCGGCAAAATATAAATTTTTGTCGTTCCGTGGTATCATTTACAAGCCTTTTTGGATGCTGAATTGATTGGAAAGCGTCCAAACGTGTGCGAGTGCGCCCAGCTGGATGGCCAGGAAATTATCGGAAATACCTACTGAGGTGCTGAATAGGATAGGTCCCAATCAGCAGCGCAAGAGAATACGATTTTGAACCAACTGACAACGTATTTTCAGGATAATAACATTTTGTTCCCTATAGAAGTTTACGTCGCGTAAATGCGTTGAAAGAAGATACAGAACTTGTACAAAATGGCACACCGTCGAATTTACTGCGGTTGAAAGCTGCGCGATGCGTAACACCACAAATTTAGTTTAATCAGCGGTACGAAAAGGAAAGGAAAATTACGTTATCGGCTGACAAAAAAAGTTGAATTTTCTTTAGAAAAACCTTTAACCTCTCGAAATTGAAAGGTGACTTAGCCCTGCACATCAACGTAGAACGCCAAAATGATGCGCAAAATTGACTCAAAATAAACTATAGTAATCATAATGATCAAAACACACTCCCCCCCCCCTCAAACGGCACCAAATATTTTGTTTACATTTTGTGTGTAGAAAGTTGCAAATAACACTGCCGTACCATGCAATTGCAATTGTTGAGAGGGGCACAATAAATCATCAATCATTTCGGCTAAAATTGATTTTAGTGTAGTTTCCCCATTTTTTGACCAAAAAGAATGGTGTCACGGAACCGTGAATGAATCACGGTTTAATAATAACAGCTATAAAATAATTAGGAGCATCTCTCGAAATTCAAGAACTCAAACTGTTGTTCCTTGAGTTAATTTTGTTTTCATTGTTCTCCCAATAATTCCAGAACTACAAATAAACATCCAAACAACTCATGGTGATAGTCTCATAAATTGGTTAGATCCCAACCCATAAATCCCGAACCAGTTTCTGTATGAAACATTAAATTACGCGCCACCAAATCAGAATGCACATGGGGCTGAGGAATATCGTGCGATGCGTCGCAACCCATATTTTTCATTTATAGAACAACTGTGATTACCAAGTTTTTATCAATTTGTGTTGTTTGGGTTTGAACCGTTTGTACGGTACGTAATACATATAACGATCGCGATGAACTAGAGTGCAGAAAGGTTTCTGGGAGTGTGTTCGGTCGAACAAATGACATTCGAACTTCCAATGTTAGTTGACAAGGAATAGGGGCAAATTAAGAGGTCATTTCTCCGCGCTGCCGACTGATTCAGGTTTCTCGAGGACCGGTGAGAATGAAACGAGATATCTGACGTAAGAGCGGACGGCGACCTTGCACCGCTGGGCCGCACACAACTACGACACCTTTCGTCAGAGTAAACAGCTGAGACAACAGTCCTGCGGTGGCACACGATCTGACCCTCAAACGAACGACCAGAACACACGGTCGCTTAACAATCAGCTGAGGGCGGCAACTAGACGCTCGCTGAGTGCAGGTTTCGCGTTGACGTCATCAAGTCGAACGAGCGCCGAAGGTATTTAATTAGAAATCGCCATCTCAGACCGGACACTTCCCAGGACTGAGCGTAAGAGCCGAGTTTGTTGTGACTGCTGCGGCTATCGGGTAAAACTCATAATTAACCTTGGGACGTGGAATGCAAATGTTCTGGCGTCCTCCAGCGGCACACAACGCCCGTGCACTGATGTTCGTAATACGGTGACTGGGACTGGTGTTGACACAGTACATGATCTCTCCGCATAAAATATCTGGTGTGAAGCGCTGAATTGTCCTCAAAAGTTATTATACGCTATAATTACAGGCGTAGTATCGTTCGACTCATGTATGTACTATACTAGCCACCTCCAAGTACTCGGTGAATTTAATCAAAATTGCCATTCTACATGTTCAAAAATCACGCTGTCCGACACATTTTGTTTTTCAAAATGACTATCGGATGAACATTTATACAGAACGACGTACATTTACTCACAGTTCGAAACAACCGTGAGAGTTTGACCTAAATTGTTACAGCCGTAAAGCGCATCGTCAACACTACTTTTTCTGAGCGGGTCGTGACACAAGTTTTGGAATTATAGGGAAAACACGCCAAAAACGTTGGAACGCCGCATAAGGGGGGATTTACATTGAAGCAGTACGAACTAAATAACTCGCGACGAAGTTGTGGAAACCCATTTCAATTATAAAACGGAGTTAGGACTACTGTTTGTTATCCCCTAATTTGAATAATAATGTTATATCGATTTCGACGGATAGGTCTGTAAGGTCCTATCGATAGAGAAAGGGTGACCACAGGGCGCGATTCTCGGAGCAACACTCAGGACAATCATGGAGACTGACTACGTGCACAGTCGATCCGTCAATCGAGGCAAAAACCCACCATGTGCTTCGAACTGTCCCCCAATGGTGTGAGTACGTTAAGCTGCAGGTGGCTGAGGAGAAAACACAATTAATCCTTTAAAAAGAAAATTGAATAGCAAGCGACAATACGCTTTGGCGGCCACAGGCTTCGTTTTTGAGAAGCAAGTCAAGCATTTAGGAACCATGGGAGGGGTGGGGATACAGACGACGCGTCCAGTAGGGGGAAAAGGCATTATCATTGCACGGTTTGCTTCGCTACGAGCAATTAGTAAGGCCACTTGGGGAGTGACACTACCCTCATGTATAAGGTCATCTATCTAGGCGCGACTGGCTATTTCCCCCGTTGCCTGGGGTAGCAAACTCACAGTCAATCAAAAGAGAGTGTTGGCCCAATCCTAGAGAGCTGGACTTCTGGGAACAACCAAGGCCTGTAAGACAGTTTCAACAGAGGCACTCCAAGTATCACTGCTCAGTGGAGGGCGACAAGTGGAGGGTGAAACAGGAGCTTCCCTCACTCAGAGCTGAACTCATTAGGTTATCTCCACTGAACGAGAACTTGCAGCTATCAATGAATGGGCATTAGAGAAATGGCAAGCGAGACGAGAATCCTCGTCAAAAGGGACGTGACACGTATGAGTTCTTCCCCAACATCTCTGTAAGTCTTGGAAGTCTGTGGTGGGCTGAGCCGGACCACAGGACGAGCCAGTTCCACGGGACATGGCGACTTCAATGCAAGGCACACTCCTTTCTATCAAAGAATTTCTATTCTGCAGCAAACAGGGTCCAGAGCAGAAGAAACAAGAAACCACATGCTGCTCCAGTGTAGTTTCCACAACAGTGAGCGACAGTTGTTGGAAGGGCAGACAAACCTACCAGCTTCGGCTGATACATAGCAAGCCTATAACCGCATCGCCATGTTTGTGAAGAAGCTCATGGCTAAAAAACGCGATTTGAAGTGTCCCATTGAAATGTGCAATTAAAGTAAATAGTTAGATCAGGCAGGACATTGCCCTAGGCCTCACTCAACAGTCTTACAAGCAGAGATCTGTGCTATCGTCGCCAGGGCCATAATGCATCAGAAACGCTATAGCAACAGAACTATCAACACAATGACTGATAGTCAAGCGTCTTGTAAGGTGCTGACTGCACAACGTCAAAACTGGTGCGAGAGGGCAGGATGCAGCCTAACTATTTAGCATGTACGAATAGAGTTAATGTGTATTGGATTCCTGGGCATAAGGGGATCATTGGAAATGAGAGGACAGACCATCTGGCCAGTTTGTCTACGGTACCCACTGTGGGATTTCTCTGTCACTAGTCAAGAGGACTGTGGGAGAATATGCCGGAAGAATGCATCAGACAGTCTGGAATGCTGCAGGAGCGAGGCACTTCAAACGCTTTATCTCAGAGCAAACACGTGAGATAAGAACGTTCTAAGGATGGAGAGGAAGAACTTAAGACAGATTGTTGGGATCATCACTGGGCACTGTAAAATGAACAAACACATGTATGTTACGGGCATAGACCACACCCCTCGATGTACATGGTGTGGCACCAATGAGGAGTCTCCCTACCATGTCCTGGCTGGCCCAGTGCCAGAGACTTGATAGAGAGTGATTTCTGGTCTTTGGTACTACTTCTCCCAAGGTGGATATCAAAGAAGATTATTGCAGGAAATACCTGGCATTCCTTAGGAGGCTAGGCATCGACCTGAGAGACATTTGGACTGACACAATAGGTCATTTGGCCGCGGTGCACATCACCGTCAGATTGCTAAACAGATCAGGTGGTACGAGTTGGTAGCCCCTCGGGAAAACCAAAACATCAAAAAAACCTGCCGTACTTCCACAGGTACTGGGTTCGGTGAATGCTGAGCGAGTGGCCTCTCGCATAATAGCGAAACTGCAACCTCCAGTAGACTGATATAACTCTCTCTAGGGTTACTGATGGCCTGATCGTTGAAATCGATGTAACTCAAATTTAGTGGAAACAGACTAAAGTTCTTAAAAGGCTTTTCCTCG
Source organism: Pachypeltis micranthus (assembly GCA_020466155.1). Classification (NCBI taxonomy): domain Eukaryota; kingdom Metazoa; phylum Arthropoda; class Insecta; order Hemiptera; family Miridae; genus Pachypeltis; species Pachypeltis micranthus. The sequence continues at coordinate 11,968,976 of CM035774.1, read as the reverse complement.
ACATTTTCGATAATTCATTACGCTCCTGTCGTCATTTTAATATGGATGAACGATGTACGGTACTGCTAAAGTATTTGGAGCTGTCCATGCAAAGAATTTAACCAAAATCATTAAAGCTTTAAAAGAAAAAAATGAGGCGTTTTGATCGCTCGATAACTACAGTCAGTTTCTAATTGATTGCGCTCATACATTTATATTGGCGTCCCATATGCTGGTTGAACATGAATGAGCTGATTCTGAGGCGCACAAACTATTTTCAAAAATAGCATTTTTGCGTACAGCCGTTTCCCGGGTCGTGACTCAGGGGCGTGTCAATCACCCGTGAAGGTGCCTAGGAATGTCGTGTATTTTAAATACACTCACTGTAATGTTCGAAGACAGTCTGAAAGGATCATTTATTCATTTCACGAGTGGAAACCTTTTGATAATTCATTGAATTCAGTCGGATTAAAACGAGTCAATGATCATTTTAAAGTTTGCATTTAGTTACAAAAACCTCGCTTAGCTTTCAACTCGCCGTCCGTTTAAATATTCACGATTTTTCACCCCTCCCGGCTACTGTTTCTCTCGCATCTCTCGTCTAGAACCCGGTGAATCATTCAGATCCTCCTGTTTACTCCCAAGTCTTCCTTATTAGATTCAACTGAACGGAGCATTTCCACTGAGCAGCTCCGCTTTTCACTCGCTTCCTCAGTAGAAATGGTTTATTTGTGAGGTGTATCGACGTGGAATCGCAATCCCTGGATTCGGAATGGAGGGGAAAAAAGGGAGGTTTCGTTGCCAGTTGAGTTGCCTTTTGGTTAGGTAAAGCGTTTTCCCCGTCGAGACTCAACAATCGAAGGAAAAAAAACGAGAGCTCGGTCGAATTAAAATGAATCGCGAAGAGCTAATCGGAGCTCGGGAATTGAGCTGGAATTATTCCGAGTCACTAGTCACCGAAATACCTCGCTATACGTAACGTAACTATAATTCCGCGTGAATAGGGGGAAATTATCGCAACTTTCAAGTGAAACCAACGAACGGTTAGTGTCATGAGTGTTCAATAATACGCCAAACATTACATTAAAGCACTATTCGGCCGTAGGAAGGATAGAATTATTAGCCGGCGTCAGTTAGAATTATTAACCCCCTTCGGCTCAGCTCTAGCTGAATCAGTTCCGTGCCTTTGGCCCTAAAGGAAAATCCAAAGGTGCGCCTTTCCACAACTTTCAACATTAGCCGCCAGTCGATTAACTTTTGGACATTTCCAGCCCAGCCCGCTGTTCATAACTGGTGGGGAGTGGCACCTAGGCCCATAACGACTCATCAGCACCTTGATAGCCTTGCTCGTAGTTTGGTCATGTCACGTCTAGGCTGGACCTGGTGACAGTGCCAGGTTTTTGGATGGCTCGGACGGAGTTTTCGTACCTACTAGGTTAATTATTTATTTTTAGTTTTTCCAGCCCAATTTTAAGACCGACAAGTAACTTACGCCGAAGGGTTTCCATCAGCCCTTTCCCTCATCCTATTTCCTCAGCTCTTACTCGCCATCTCATCACAGGCATTTCAACTCTCTAACTCGCAAAGTGACACACGACGCTCAGCTCTTGGCACTTGACTCTCAATTCTCCCCTAGTCATGCTTACTCGCTCTCAGCTCTTCTTCATACACTAATTCGCCTATTCAGAGGCTGCCTAAACGCACATGTCTATCATTTTCAAGTGTAGCAATACAGTCCTGATCACTGTAGTTAATAGTGAACCGATTATGTCGTCTCATAGTCTATTGTAACAGTCGATTTTCAGGCTAAATACGAAATTTGTTCCAACCGTTTTGGTTCAGTTGCGTTGACAGACGTAGAGGAAATTCAACTTTTTTTATTACCGACAACGCAACTTTCCTTCCTACTCATTAGTGTTTCAGACAGTAAGCAAGTAAAAAACACCACTGTCGTAATGTAGTACGAGGTTTTTGGCCAACCCCCCCAACCAATCAAGATATAGCACAACTATTAACAAATCGTACTATAGTACGTACTTTTTTTACCCCTACCAACTGCACCAATTTCTGGAAGTTGATCACCTCTCTGCTCACCCACCAACCAATCAAGTTATAGTACGGGATTTTTATGCCCCCCTTTCTCTACTAACATTTCCCCCAGCTTCCAGCCCCTCCCAAGACCCTTACTATAAATGGACGCTCTATCCACTAGACTACAAATGAATTGTTGAGAAGAATAATGCCAACTTGTGATATAAGAACGCCAGGAGAGGCAGGCGTGACATCATTTTTAGGGACGCTAGAGACGAGTTAGTTTCACAATGACGACTAGCATGTCGTGTTCACATGATGGTTCAAGGACATGACTCGTGGTTTCACAACATGATGCACTTACAGTTGCCCAAGCAGCTGCGTAGTGTTTTTTAAATAGCTCTCAGGCCTCCATAAGATGTACTTATACTATAGTAAATTCACCAGAGGGCTCGTGGAAGAAGGCTAAAGAGAAGGGAGTAAAAATGAAGTACTATAATGTGGTCGTTTGGAGGGTAGGAAGTGCGGTCAACTTCCTGAAATTGATGCAGGTGGTCGTAGTAAAAAAGGCCGTACTACAATAAGAGGTGCGGTCCTCGTCCCCCACTCCAAAATGGGCCAAAACCCCTATTTCTCTTCTACTCGCATGTTTTCATCAAATTTAAATATCAACACATCTTCCGCGGTAATTAATTTCGATGCACATCCACTCACTGGGCGAATTACTTATCGGCCCTTCAATTGACTAAAGGTTGCCGTGACAACGTCTCTGTTGTATCTGCGAAGAGCTTCCATTGTTTGGTATTCAACGTCTGTGATCTTCTGCCGGTTTAATCGCTAATTACCTCACATCCCCCTCACCACGCAGTACCCTTTCATGATCCCCCGGCGACTCTGCACCTGCATCCCGCTCTATCTTGCTCTTCAAAGTGTTCACTACGTTCGGAAACTAACAAGCTACGCGCCATTAGTTAAACCACTCTGGCTTTCGTGCCTAAATTCTCGCACAATAAACGCGATAATGGTAGGGGGTGGAGAAATCATCAGCTTTCCAAAGTAGCTCCATATCATTATTTATGTGGAGGGGGGAGGGGCGATTTCACATAACAAGTATTGTCTCGCACTCTTTCTTCCATTACGCAAGACAAATGCCAAAAATGAATTTTTCCTCATGCCTTTGAATCGTCAAAAACGCAACTTCGGCTCGTGGGGGCTACTCGAGTGGTAACTCATAAAGCTTACTACACTCCAGGACAGGCGGTTACCTGTCCTCCACCACCACACCTGAACAAATCCAAGGCCTAACGCGAGTTAATGAACCATTTATTCGGCCAATGAGATCATTAGATAGCAGTGGGGAGTCTACTATTCTGGCAGTTCCCTTGCTCACTGCGCACAGTTGTGGATGGGTTCTTCAATGCTCATTGAGCACCCTTCTGTGCTGTTGTTATGCGAGCTAAGGGTGGCACCCAAGTTTAAAATTGTCGACTTAGGTTGCAGCACCGCCATTCAGTGTGGAAGGAAGGCCCGAACATGCGCGTCAGCGAAGAGCGTGCAAAGATCACGTCCTCCTTAGTCCCAGCTGCGCACGGCAGGGGTCAAACGTCCACCTTCCAGAAAATGTAAATCGAACAGTATCGCACCAGGAACTTGCGCTGCAAGAGATCCTGAATACAAGACACCAACATTGGTAGTGCCACATGACACTCCACCTGCCACCAATTCTAAACCCCATCTTGGGCGAGCTCTGAATGGCTCCTCCCTGTTCCTCGACGCAGAAAGCCACGCATTCGCCTACAATACCATCGTACTGCGCCATGATAATATGCGACCAGATCACTGTGAGGTCTAGATTGCGCATTAGTGGTGGGTTGGGGGGGGGGTTCCCTGTAGGGCCATACGTGATGTTGCCCAATCAGCCAGGAGAAAGGGTAGGCGTGTGTCACAGTGGGGAGTGTGCTGGTTGCCAATCCCAGAGCGGTAGAGCGAACCACTGCATCGCAGCAACATACAGTGGGATGCGGATAAGGAATACCAGGAGTGGGAAGGATATTCCCGGTAGATATGTGTATGGAAGTAGGAGCTCAAGGTGAAAGAGCAGAACGCAGAAAAATTAAGTCTTTGATTGGACTGCACCTGTCTGTAGCAAGAAGTAGTAGTTAGTCGAGCCAACTAATGAAAATCACAATAACCGTCGAATTTTGGAACTAAAAGAGTCTTTCGACAACAACAGTAGGTCCTCAGACACACCGTGTGACAACCTATTGAAATCATCCTGGAAGCGCACCATGGAATTATTGCGGAGATAGTTGGTCGAAGAGGTATAAACATAAAAAGGCTGATGGAGTCTGGTAGAGTCTGGGGCGTAGAAGTTCAACTTGGAAAGAAGATACGTACAATCCAGTCGACCCGCTGTCAACCCATGCAGGAGAAGCATGTCCGCCTCACGTCTCCGACTCTCCAAAGAGGACATGCATTCTCTCCTGAGCGCCACTGCGTAGGAAAAGTCTTCCCACCTATCGCCTCTCTTGAAGGACACATAGCGCAGGAAGTGGCGCTAAACACATTCCAAGGTATTCTTGGCACTGGTATACCACGGCGACCACACAGGGGAGGAAAACTCGAGAGGTGTACGGACAAGGAAGGTGAATAGCAGCTTAAGGGCATTTGGATCCTGGAAATCCCCCGTATTTCTTTTGAGAAAGCCCAGTTTTCTCATTGCTCCCGAGCATATTTCACCAATATGGTCCGAAAACGTAAACTCTGAACCGATCAAAACTCCGAGATCCCGCACCAGGGTTTTACGCTGGAGCAACGCCCCTCCTATCGAGTAGTCATGCTGTAGGCTGGATACTCCTCGACGGAAAGTGACCACTGAGCACTTATCAATATTCAGTCCAAGCTCATTCTTCAAACACCATCCGTGCAAGGCTGTAAGAGCATTCTGAAGAACCAAACAATCGCTCATTGAGATCACTCTCGAAAAAATCTTCAAATCATCAGCGAATAACAGATGTTTCGCAGTCCCCTCAAACAGTTTACTCACGTCATCAATGAAGATGAGAAATAGTAAAGGGCCCAAATTTGATCCCTGGGGCGCACCTGATGAGGCAATGAACGAATCAGAGACCACGTCCCTCAGCCTGACAACCAGACGACGACCCAGCAAATAACTCCTCAGCCATGCGAGTAACGACCCAAAAAACCCAAAAGCCTCCAGCTTTTCAAGGAGAATCGCATGGGAGACCCTGTTGAAGGCCTTAGCAAAGTCCGTATAAATACTGTCAACCTGGACACCATCAGCAAACGCTGATAACTGAGCCTTGGCTTCAGAATGATAACCATCCTCGTCAACATCACTTCCAGCAGCTGAGGCTGTCCCACAACACATTACCTTAAAGTAGCGTCATAGGAGAGAACGCCTCTACCTGGAACCCAGAATTTGTCAATGACAAAACTCGCATCCACGATCTTCAATCCATGCTGCAACAGTATCAACGAGACCCCAAGTGCTACTCTTCAAATCGGTGTAGGGAGACTCGTTTTAAATAACGCCACAATAATTGCCATAGAACGTTTCTTTGTTCGTCAAAAAAAAGTGAATCCATAAAGGTTCTGTAATTTGAGGGAAAGATGGTGGTGCAGTTGTTGAAACAGAAATGAATGAATGAGCTCTACATTCGACCAATGCGTGTTGGAATGCTTCTCGTTTGATACTGAGTAGTTCGTCACAACCAAATGTGATATCTTTGATGCACTAATCCCCCACTCCCCCTCACACACACAACGTGTACGACATAACTGTACTGCAGGAAGCAACTTGATCAACAAAACAACCAGTTGCTGCACCTCCAGTGTGTTCGGTTTCCATGAGAAATTTCGCAACAGAAAGGAATATCAATTCAGTGGCAGTTCGCTATTACCGCTCAGCGTCCTGTTCGTTGGAGCGTGGTGGGAGCTCTCGCGGGAGTCATTCATCTTCAGTATCACGGCGAGATCAATGCCTCGTTGTAATAACAAATGGGCTGTTAGTTACGGGATGATGAATTTCATTGCGATTAATTATCGTTGTATAATATCATCACAGTCGACGCATTGACGGAGTTACGGCAAATCGCTCGCGGTAACAACCTGGTAAAGGGTAATGCAGGGTAATGGTAAAATCTAATATCGGAGACGCCCTACATTCCAATCTTCGTGTTTTGTTGAGTCGCTTAACTCAGAGTTGACAGAATTTTCAGGGCGTGTTTCTGCTCCGGGGTGGCTGTCAGTGATGCATCGAACGGAGGCAGATGCGGCGTTAATGTAATGTTGACACGGCCGCGAATCGGCGTCAACCTTCTCCATAGCGTCAAAAAGAAGGAACCAACGGTTGGTTTGACAGGAGATGGAATGGAACCCTCTGATGTCAATCACTTTGAGTGCAGAACTTCGTTAAAAGCACAAGTTGGGAATGACGGGGTTCCTATTGAATTTCCAGTTGGCCAAATGTTTGGAGATAGCACGAAATCGAATCGAAAACAACTCGAAGTCAACCAACCAGGATCCTCAAAATCTGCCACCGTTTGATTGACCGACTGCATGAGAATTTGGTTATTCCGATTCCGATCCCACGAGCTCAACATGTCTGTTTACGTTCTAGTAACCATGGGAACTTGCTGAGTTTCGAAATCTAACGCTGTATGGAAACGTTTGGTTTTTAGTTTACATTACAGCTTGATTCTTGTGCGTGCAACGGGATGGAAGAGGTTTTGTCAATGTCAGGTTCGAAATGCCGACGTATTTTCAGTTTTTGAGGCGGTGGCCATAATTTTCTGTGTCCATAGAAGGCCGAACGGTTTGTCGTGATACAGAACTGAATTTTAGTCTCATCCAGTGAACGTGGACACATTCGATCAAGAAAAACGCCATATTTAAACTGCAAAACGGTCGTTCCTTAATTTCTTTTTGTTTTGATCCGTTGGCGTCGCAGGAGATGCCGCGATAACTGAGTTGCGCGAAGCGCCCCGCGCATATCAATTGCCGAGAGCTCTCTCTCTCAAACGCCTACCACGTAGCGTCCAGTAGCGAAAACAGGAGTCCACGTCCGGAGGCGTCAAATTCCTGAACGATTTTACTAGCTCGCTTCTTCAGCCCAGGTTGGAGCACAAAAGGGAATTTCCATTCAAGGAGACGAACCAAAGGTGCGATAGTGTCATGCCGACAACTTGTCGAGGGTTCAATAGGCTTTTTTTTTTTCATTGAAATCTAACACCCCTGAGCGTAGATTTCGGGCGAACCCTGAACTCCTGTCCTCTCATGAACTGGAGAGTTGTGGTTTTGAGTGGTGTAAACATGGGGTCGCATTCAAAACACTATATAAACGAAAACAACCAACTGAAGGATTTACAGACCACTCTATACAAAAAAGACTAAGAATCGACAACCGACAGACCATTTAAGACATACAAAACTGCCATTACATTCCTTTCCCTTCACCTTTAGTGGGTCTCCCCAGAGATGCATGACCTTCCTTCCCCATCCTTCTCTTCGTATATAAACACCACGACCAACTGACTGACTCTAGTACTGACTTAACAGCCAGACGATGATGTCTTTACATCGAAAGCCCTCTCCCACAGTATCTCAGCAGCCAAAGGAGACGGACTCGCCTGATAGGTACTTTAACTTTAGTAACTATAGTTATCATAGTGATCAAAACATTTAATCTGTTTTCCCAAAAGTGGCTATATCGATTTTGCTTGTTTTTTTGTTGTTGTGTTTTTTTTAATGTTCACCTTCAAATAACACGATTGTACCATGAAAGTGTTATTTGCGGGAGAATGGCAGGAGCAGCACAATTCTACCACAGCATTTACCTCAGTTGTTACTTTATAAACAGCGCTCACGTGATACTAGTATTCACAAAAAATGAAGGTGGTAGTCCAAAAAATACATCGCTCGTAAAATACCTTGAAGCAACAGTGGAATAACAGTGAATATAGGCAAGTGCTACTAATTGAAGGAACTCACGGGCTAACACAGCGAACGTTATTGTTTCTCCCCACTCTACGCTCACTTGTCGCACTGACTCTCGTCTCACTCCAACACCAACCCCTTCACGTCAACCAATTACCCGGGAAATGTTAATTATCGTTGTTCCGTCGTAGTCAGGTCATGTTTGGTATCTTTTACTAGTATTTTTCGATGCTGAATGGAATGGGATGAGTCTCAGAGGTGTGAGATGAAAATAGTGATAAAACATCCAGTGCTCATAGGCCACAATATTTATTGAAACAGATGTTGAATAAGATAGGTCCCAAACATGCTGCGCTGGACAATAATGAACAGCAGCGTTTTTTAACAAGATGTCATTACAACCCGCATTTCTAAATCGTTCAATTCGCGTGCATCAAAACCCCTCTCGATAACGATTTTCTAGCCGTTTAACTCGATGCCCGGAGGTTTACAAAATCGACTCAATTCGCCCTAGCGGTTCTATGCAGCAAAACCACACAAGTTCATTGGCTTCAAGTTGCATAAGTGGGAACCGTCTTGTGACAGGAACAACCGGTTTAATAAACTACCGGATTAATCGACTACGGAAGCAAATAATGAGCGGCTGGCGGGCAAGAATTTCTCTTTTATTACACTACTTTAAAGCGCGATTTCCTCCGGAGTCCAAATTTTTACAACCGGTTATAATTGGTCGTCAGGTTTCATTCTGCCTTTCATTATATTCGTCGCGTGATATTTCTGTATCCTTCCGCGGTTTTTAATAAAACGTTTATTCCGGGGAGATTAAATCGACAGGAGGGGTTGAATGAAAGGTCCCGGATGAGCCAACCACGTAGCCAGTGGCCGTTTCGTTTTTGTGAATTTAACTCTTATTGATTCAAAGCTCCAAAAAAGTTCATTTTTTAAATTAAAACTCGGCCCTACGGGCCTCGCTAAGGGGCTGCGCCCCCTGGACCTCCCTTTTTGTTTTTATTTAGAGCCTGCTGCTACAAGTATAGAAACGTAGAATACGCTTTAGCCTCGATTGGACGCTGAACTGCTGAACGTTCAACGGTGATTATCAAACGTGTATTAGCGTTTAAGTAACGTACACTAACGATGTTACGTTACGATGTTACGTACGATGTTACGTATAAAATTTGGTTATATCTTCAATTTTAATATGTAAATAATTCGTCGATGACACTAATCGTTTCGGGCATATAAACGCCAATGCCTTTGTCGAGTTTGATAATTTATATACAATTACCTGAACCTAAACGACCAAAAACTGCTGCTGAACGTAAGAAAGAATGGCAATTGCGTCAAAAACTCAATAAGTTGAAAAGACCTCTCAATGACAATGAAAATAACGATGTACCTATCAAAATACAGAAAACTAATTACGCTCTCGCTGATAACGAATATTTTTATAAGAATATTTACAAAATAATTATTACTGTTACGCTCTCTTACGTGCTGAATTTCCGAACGAAGATATAACCAAGTTTAAAATATGTGGTACTTGCAAACAGTCAATATACCAGTCGAACAAGATCCCACAATTATCACGAAGTAACGGTTTCGTTTACCCGGATTTTCCATCAAATTTACCGACACTCGACCCTATCTCTGAACGTCTGATTTCTCCGAGACTTCCGTTTATATTATACTAAAATTAATTAATAATTTTAATATAAATTATAAAATTTATACGGGTTTGTCGCACCTACTACACACGGATGTAAATATTCTTATAAACCGGGCGGTCGAGGTCAATTGATGATTCACCAATGCAAGTTGTTGCTTGGTGATCGCCTTTAGTTACCCAATGTGTTTATAAACATCAATTTTGAAGCCTAAAAAACAAATTTTATAAACATCTGGTGATATGTTTATTGGTTGTCATGTTAATGTCACACATTTCGTTCCCATCCCGCGTTCCATTTTCGGCTAGTTAGTCCATGGCTAAAGCGTATTCTACGCTAAAATCGAGATGTTTAAATGGCGCAAGGTCAGTGGGACGCTGGTAAATTAGTGAGCCCTGAGCACTGAGAGAGAGAGGAGGGACAGAGAGAGCTATCCTTTTCCTTCGTAATTATTGTTAATTAATTGTGCTGCTCTAGTTATTTTCCCAATTTCCAATGTTCATTTCGGACTATTCATAAAATAAAAGTAATCAATATCGTTGGTGCCGTTTTTGAAAAAAAAAATCACACAACTTTCCCCAGCCCCACTTGCATTTAGCGATTTTTATAACTCTAAAATATGTTATTCGCTTAGTTTATATGCACTCGGCTAAACGTGGCTGCACAGAAACTGATGGTCCTTAAGGATCTGAAATATATATATAGTTGCTCTTGAACGTGCCACGACCATTATTGAGCAAACAGTACTCGAGTGGTTTTGGAATTAACAGGAATAATCTATGAGAAATGGTAGAAAATGAAACGGCGGTGATTGAATTCCAAAATTTTCGGGGATGCTCCTAATTAGTTCATGAATTTTATTAACCCCTCAACGTATAGGCAGTGCACTGTACTACCGCACTGATTTTTCTTAAAACACGGTTTCCATATGAGCGGATTGAAAGGTAAAAACGCCGTAAAATCGATTTATTTCATGCGGCCACCTTCCGTTGACAATGTATTTTTCCACCCCTGAAAACTCCTTTTAATTTAATTGGGTCAGAAGAAGAAGAAGAAGAAGAAGAAGAAGAAGAAAACAGGGAGGCAGCTGTGGGCCAAAGGACCTCGCCAGAGCTGCAGGATAAATGGCATTTCGCCGTGGCCACATTGAAACCATGTCCTAACTCCCCAATGGGCCCATTGGGGGGCCCGCTCAGTGCCCAAGCCGCCACTGGTACCCATTGACACACCCCCCTGGGTTTGGTGGAGGGGGGTGCCAGGTCGGGGATCGAACTAGAGTCCGCTGGCTCGAAAGGCCTCACGCCCCAACGCGCTTGACAACTTCGCATTGGGTTAGTTCCACCAGTAGGTAAATTACTAAAGTTAACTAACGTACCTGTTTGATGAGCCTGTCTTCTCCGGCTGGTGAGATAGTGGGCGAGCACTTTTGATGTTAAGACATCATCGTCTGGTCGTCAAGTCAGTCAGTTGGTCGTGGTCTTTATATAGGAAGAGAAAGGTGAATGGGTGTTCCGTCGGGGAAGGGGGGGATGACGTCATACACGATGATGACGTCTTAACATCGAAAGCGCTCGCCCACTGTATCTCACCACCCAGAGAAGACGTACTCACCCAACAGGTACGTTCACTTTAGTCCTTTAGTTTCTTCAAAGTCGTTATCCTCTTTTCCTTTTCATTCTGTTCAATTGATTCCTTTATTATAAATTCTTTTTCGGCTCGATTTCGACTACCACAGCACTACCATTCAAATTATGTTTGGAGACCACGAACAGGACTTTTTAAAACGAACTTTCATTTACACAAGACAAAAGCAACTACAACTGTACAAGTGACAGTACAACGGCTGGAGATACTCTGACGAGCTCTGATCTGATCTTCCTATTCATAATGCGTAGGCAGCTCTAAGTGTTTACATCTCAGTTTAGCGAAGCATCAACAGTCACGACGTATAAGTTTTAGGTACACATAACTTCCATACAGTTCACTCCCTAACGTATAGCAGTACTCAAACGGATTCCGATTTGGCCAGCACGCGGACGCCACGTTAACCTTTTATTTCGCATTCCGTCTTAGTGTGCTCCAACACGCATCCAATCATCACAAATTCCGAAACTTTGAGCGCCACCAGTTGAAGTAATTTTTCAACAAGTTCAAAGGTGTGAAAAATATTATGGATTCCGGTAAAAGCAAAGAATATGGACCGCTCCCTCTGATAAGGCAATATATCTATATGTAATAATTTCAAAGTTCTCATTATTTGATCGCTGCATTCTGGGCTTCGCCCAGAACCAATCTCACGAGAGTGGACACCTCGTTGTTCTTCGCCTAGACGCCGCTTGTGTTATCTTATGTTATCTCCAATCAGTCGCTTCTCATTACGCATAAGTTTCACTCTTCACGAATTTACTTGAAATTCTAATTTCGCTTTTGTGATTTACCGTTTTAGTAGCAATAAAGTGTATTGCCGGATTACTGGTTTACTACTCTGCGCAAATTAGGTAGAGTGAACTTATATATATATATCACGACGAAGGTCAGATTATCGATATGCCCGACATCGTAGGCTTGACGCACCATGTTTGAAATTAGAAATAACTACAGCTGTACGATTATGCCAATTATTTAATGTTCATTATGTAACACCTCGTTATATAATTATTTTAAATGTACAAAGACTATGAAAAGGAGTTAATTCAATGAAATTAAGAATGGGTATATGAAATAAATATGAGGTAACTAACGGATTGATATCGATACATGCAGTCGTAGCATTATCAAGCGACCTATCGATACATGCAGTCGTAGCGTTATCAAGTGGTCGGTCCATATTCTTTGTTTCACCCTGGATTCCTAGTTAACGCCGCGAAAAGCGCCGAATGCATGAATTAGCTGGGTCTTTTGACTTCCAAAATGTCCGCACTAGTCCTAATGGAAAGCCGTTGTTTCCCCAAACACCTTCGTCCTCATGCCCTTTTGTTACCCATGGAAAGTCCACTTCTTCAGTTATATCCAATTAACTGCGGATTTTCCCCTGTCCTAGACTTTCCAATGTTCTTTTCCTACCCCTCTTTTTACATTCTCCTCCACAACAGATAGTTCCTCCCACTGCACATTCATCTGCTAACTCTTTGCTCAACAGAAAACTCTTTCCAAGTCAGTCATCCTTCAGCTCTCGCGAAACAGTCGTCACCCAGTTCTCCCAATGATTTGCCTCGCAGCTTGCGCTGCTACCGACTCAAGTCTCTCACTCTCACTCTCTCTCTCTCTCTCTCTCTCTCTCTCTCTCTCTCTCTCTCTCTCTCTCTCTCTCTCTCTCTCTCTCTCTCTCTCTCTCTCTCTCTCTCTCTCTCCTCTCCCTCGCCCTCCACTTAGTGTATCTCACAACCAGTTTCACATGTATTGGGACTACCCTGTGCGCATTTATATACTGATACTCAACCGAATATCACTATTCTGACAGGTGTAATACAATCCTCACTCACGCTCACCTCGTTCATTTATTTCTCAGTTTCAAGCTCCCCTATTCGTGCGCCCAACACTATGTCTTTCATTACATCATTAGGAATCTTGACATGAGTATAGTTTGTGAACTTTCAAAATGTGTGTCAGTTCAATTAATAAATGATACAACGTTGACGAGGTTTTCCGCTTATATAAATAGAGTTCGAGCGCATTGAAAAGCGTCGGGCTATTTCTGAATGATTGATCATGCTCCGTAAAATTGGCTTACGTGAGACCGCCAGGTCGATGAGATTCAAAAATAGATTGAAACGTACCTGAAATTAAAGAAAAAAAGGTAATTAATAAACGCATACAATATTCAGCGGAACGTCTAAATTCCATTACTGAAAAATCAATGGAACTAACAAAAATGATGGAATGAAAAAAAGAAAAGTTTTTTTATTCACACAGACGAAAAGCGTCAGCGGAAGTTGTCGTTCAGGTTTTTCCGAAAATTGTTTTCTGAATAAATGGGAAAGTTATTTCTATTTCCCTGTAAAAGTATTTCCTGGTTTCCAGGTCGAAGAGCTCACTCTTAATTAATTGAATACATTTGAAAGGTGAAATTGTGTTCGTCGTAAATGGAATTGAAAAGGACTCGGGCGGAGTTGATAGATGAAGCGCCGGGAAGGGCGTGTTGGTATAAATTTGAGACGTAAATATAGAATGAGTATGGAGTCCAACTTCGGATAATAAATAAAAGCCAGCGTCTAAACCTCCCCTTGTAACCCAATCCTGCCAGCATTCGGCATAATCGATGAACGAGAGAGAGAGAGATAGAGACGCGGAAGTTCCAGCAGTTTCATTTAATGGGCACATGAGTACGACAATACAAACGTCTCATGTTCCATCGATTTGCGTGTACTTCGATAATTAAATCCTGCGAATTGAAGATAAAACGAGCTCATTTTAATACCCCCCTCCCTTCCCCTCACTCGTCACCGCCAATTGTTCATTTTTACTCAGTTCGTCGAAATCCGACGGTACAAAATGCAGCTGGCTCGTTGTTATTTAAACAATTCAAGGCGTTGAAATATTCGAGGGTGTCCGGGAGGTGGTTGTACACGTCGAGCTACCGAGCGGCAAATACTCGTTTTAGTAAATACGGTTTCATTGATATGTACGCGTACATTCTAAACATAACACTGGGAACGACGAAGGTTGAAACGTTTTATGTATTTTCACGAGCGAATTAGGATCATCAGCTCTTTTCCATACCCTCGGGGTCAACGCTGCCGAGAATAATCTCGGTCAAAAGGAGAACTGATTTCGCACACACAGGTGGGAAGTGAAGCATTTTGCACATTTCACACCTGTTCAAATTCACTGACACTCCTTGTTCGAAAGCTCAGCTAGCAGTTATTTTGCGCGATATCGATCGACGATACGCGTCTCGCTTTGTCCACGAATAGTTGTCTAAAGGACAAGCGAACCATGGTCTGGAAATGAGAGATAAAGCGCAATCTTAACTTGAGCAACATGTTGGAAATGCAGACGTGAGAAGAGACGGAGACGTTCTACGGAGCTCGGATTTTCCTTAGCTCTAGGAAGTATCAAGGAAAGTTTTGAGTTCTCTCCAGATCTTCACGTTCCAGACCGAATAACTATTTGGGGAAACGTTCTGTGTACGTGTCTCTGTGAAACGACCCAACCAAATCAGCTCGAACTTGATATCGGACCAGCAGATCCATCGGACGCCAAAATAAGGGTACTAGCAAAAACAAACCAAAACTAACTATAGTTATCATAGCGATCCAAACACTAAACATTTTTTCTCAAAACCAGCTCTAACGATTTTGATTAAATTTTTTGTATAGACAGCTTCAGATGACTCAAAAATACCATGAAATTCTTAATTGTGGGAAAATGACGAGAGCAGCGCGATAAATTACCAAACATTTCGACGAAAATCGATTTTATCGCAATTTATGCGCGTAAACTCCGCTCTAATGTAACTAATATCTTCGAAAAATTCAGGTGGTACTCCAACCAAGTACTTATACAATGAGTCTTTCACAACGCTTATAAGATATTTAGGAGCTACTCGAGAAATTCCGTAACTTCAACCACCGTCGTTTCACTTACGACCGTTTTCACCGTATAACTCCGCAATAGTAATTATTATTCTGCTCAAAACAAGAAGACCGGTTCGGTGCGCGAATAGTAGCAATTATTAAGGAGTAACCTGGGTTGGGCTACTGTTATCTATGAGGAGTTCGTTACGCTTCTCTGTTGCGTTGAAGCACAGTATGTGGGAGATCATGAGCCACGTTCACCTATCCCGGCACTTTCCATCCCAGGCATCCCTACGTCAGGCGTTTCAGACCTCAATCAGGCTATCAAAATTAATTTTAATCGCATTCGAAAAGTACCTTCTGAGATTGCGGGAAGGACAACAAAAGAGAGAGACAGGAGAATCAGGAATACTATAAGCGGAAGAAGAGTTATTCGGAAGCCATTTCAGTATTAAATTTTTTTGGCGGGGGGAGAATGTCGAAAATATTATTGTCTCCCCCAGTTGCTAATAAAATCTTGATCGATTAACTCCCTCAGTTGTTCACCAGAGTTCGAGGACGAATATTTGTGTTAATTCCTATTAGGCCGCGGCCATACTCAAGGTATTCCCGATACCCCGTATAACTCTGGAGAAGTAATTATTATTCTGCTCAAAAAAGAAATCCGGGTTACAGCCTCATCAATTTTCTGTGTATCGATTCTTCATTAATGGTCAGAACATGAGAACGAGTAGTAAAAGAAATTCCGGAACTGTAAGCGCTACCAGTTTCAGCCATTTCCCCCTTGGGCTGACTTTGTCTGGAATTTGAATGGCGTAACTAACACATCTCGGAAGTCAACGGAAAAGAGATTTCTCTCACCTTAAGACCCCGAAATTATTCAGAAATTATGTACATGGAGTAAGTAAACATAATTTGTAACAAATTAGTGAAGTTGATTGCGAAAAACCGTCTCTTTCTATAAATTCTCAGTCTACTGGATCACGTAGGCACCAAAGTGACCACTTTTGACATTTTATGTCTTTACTTTGGCGTTACGGAGAAGCGTCACGAAATTTGTTAACCCGAGTTGCAAGCACATCCCCTGTGGCCTAATGGAGAAGGCATCGGTTTCCTAAACCAGAGGTTGTGGGTTCGAGTCCCACCAGGGTTACGATTATTTTTTTGACATTTTATGTCTTTACTTTGCTACATAAACTCAAAAATGTAACGCGGGATATGTAACAGAGAAGCGTCACGAAATTTTTTAACCCCAGTTGCAAGCACATTCCCTGTGGCCTAATGGAGAAGGCATTGGTCTCCTAAACCGGAGGTTGTGGGTTCGAGTCCCACCAGGGTTACGATTATTTTTTTGACATTTCATGTCTTTACTTTGCTACATAAACTCAAAAATGTAACGCGGGATATGTAACAGAGAAGCGTCACGAAATTTGTGTTGGGTTAAGTGCATGGTAACGTCTGTTACAAAATCTAACGCTTGGTAACATCATACGTTTTAATAACCTCAGTGACTAAGTGATGATGTCAATTGCAATTGACGCGGCCATTATATGGAAACCATCAACGTGCACAATCAAACGTAGTTATCATTGCATTAAAAAAATAAATAAAAAAATAAAAGACATGTTTCTAGTGGTTGCGTACTTGTACGAAAGCTGTGCCCACCGTTTGTGTAAAGGTTTCTTTCGCGCATGCCAGCCTCAACGTTTCCAATCACTCATAAGGAATCGCATCGGAGGAAATCGAGGTTTAGTTTAAAGAAAAAGACATAAAATGTTACTAGTGGTTGCGTACTTGTACGAAAGCTGTACCCACCGTTTGGGTTTTGACATTTTATGTCTTTACTTTGCTACATAACTCGAAAATGTAACGCGGGAGAGGTTACGCGCGATATTTAACGGAGAAGCGTTCAATAGTTTGTACACGTTTCACGATCTAACAATGCGTATGGGGACTGGTCGTTTTTAGTTTATTTTTGTGAAAAATCTGGATGTTATAGGGAAAAACTGAACTGATATGCTCAGCATTAAAAACCCTATGAGAATCACCTCTTAGATTCAAAATAACGATCAAAATCTGACAAAATGCTGAGTTGTGTTATGAGTGACCCGTTATTGGCCATTTATTGACGATAGCGAGCGGCGCGAAACGCTTAGTCAATTTTTAGGCTCAGAACTTGACGAGGGAAGAGGCTTTCATTTAATTAGGACGGAAGAGGGCGAACTTTTTAACGTCCTGGTTCTACGAGAGGTTAATGCGATTGGTGCCCCTTCAACTCCCACGCGTCGAGAGGCAGGTCTCTTGGAAGGAAAGCGGAGGAGAGGTTAATCTCGCAATCGTTTCAACTGCGAGATAGTAAGCTCGTATCAGAGCCGAGACAACTTCGATGAAAGTAAACGAGTCGAGCCGAGGCGTGTAAGTAAGGAAAACCTTAGTCACGACAACACCAACAGGCGGTACAAGGAAGAGAAAGTGGCTTTTGCTCTCCCTTCGTTGAAAATGTTGAGTTGCGAGGGAGAAGTTTTTAAGTTCCGCTAATAAAGTCTCTCCAGACAGAGATAGAGGGCGGAGGTGATATTTTCCTAGACTTCACACGAGCCCTCGATTTGCGAATAAGGCGGAAAAGGTCGTGAGCAGCCGACCGTTAAAACCGGCCATTGTCTAGAAAATCCTATAAATTCTGCGGTTAGGGAGCGGATCGAAAATATTTATTAATTTTCGATTAGTAGGAGAGAACGAGAATTTCGCAAGACGCACTTAGCGGTCCTTTGAGAAACGTTACGATCAATAAAAATGCGTTTAGCGTGTGGGATGCAGACGCGAGACGTGAACTTTAGTTTCGCTTTCCCATTATCCATTCAGACAAGTAATTATAATAACGCTTCGGTCTAAACCCAAACGAATAATGGTTACAATATCAGCGCCCTCAAACATCGAAACTGACTGAGATGACAATATATCGATACATAGCTGTACAACAGACGGCGTGATGAGAGGATGGTAGGGGGTCCCAGCACAGTGAACCACTACAAAAGGTAATTGTTAATTCAGGGGAGGATTCTCGGCTCATACACATGTGCCCGTATATATGCGTGTTCATGCACATCTAAACAATCGACCCAAGATGAGAAACGGCTTTTTTTGGTTAATTTACATCATGAGGGTCGAATATCTGCACACGCGTGCATCACAAAACTTTCCTTAGCATTCAGCGATTTTCTTCGTTCTAGCGACTAATCAAATTTGTTTTTCATTCAGTTAATGACTACATTCTAGATAAAACAAATCGGAGGCGCATGAGGTTGCAGAATTAATTGAGTCGCTCCTACTCGTGCCGCGACTATTATTGAGTGATCAGTGCACAGGACATTTATGAGACTATCAATACGATTTGACTGAAAACCTTTTCTGAAATTAATCGTTTAATGCTGTTGATAAATAGTAGTGAAAATAAAGTTTCAGAATTGCCCCAAATTATTTCACATGAGGATTAATCAACATTCATCGTGTGAATGATGTTCGGCACGCCAAATTAGCTGGGTCTTTGACCTCCGAATCTCCGCACTTGCCCTAACTTGCTGGGACTTTGTCAGTCACGGTTACCCCGAACACCGACCCCGTTGTTTGTACCTGTGGGATGTCCCACTCTTCAGTTATTTCTGATTGACAACGGATTTCCCTTCCTTCTGGACTTTCCCAAATATCATTTTCCTCTCCCCCTCAATTTACATTCCTCTCCACAATAGACAGCTCCTTCCAAACTCATTCACTTACAAGTTCTTGTGAAAGTTGGTCATCTCCCGATTCTACCAAGTCAGTCATCCGTCAGCCCTCGCGAATGACGGTTGTCTTCCAGTTCCCCCTATGATTCGTCTCTCAGCCTGCCCTACTCACAACTCAACCTTATCTATTTCTTTCTCTCTCTCCCCGCTTAGTGTCTCACAACCAGTTCACGTGTATTTAGAGTCCCTAGTTCGCGTTCATATACTCACACTCAAACTGATTCTGTCAAGTATAATTCAGTCCTCACTCACGCTCACCATATCCATGTATTTCTCAGTTTCAAGCATTCGTGCGCCCAACAGATGGTTTATTAGACTACCACCCAGATTATTCGTGAATATATAATATCATTTTAACGTAATTTATAAGGAAAACCACCCCAACAAAAATCGATTTTTTACGAAATTGTTCATAACCTATAGCACTAAACTTTTTCTACTAGTGAAGATTTCTATACCGACAAGTGTAACAGCAGTTTTAGAGCTAAAAAATTTTTTTATTGATCACTACAGTTATTTTTGGTCGACTAGAGCCAAAGAAAACATGTTACCCAATTTGAATCAGCAGTATTCTCTCAATCGCGTTCACAGTGACACTGTAGACTAAGACACACCATTCTGCCAAATAGTTTTTGTTCAGCTCGAATGAATCAGTTCGTTCTTTTGCCCATAACAGAAACTCCTTAGCTCTGGATTTCCCCCTCAGTGCAGCTCTCACCGACCTGAAGCCTACGAAATGATAGCCTCGGGAAAAATCTTCACTTCTCCTGCCAGCAAAGGGCTTAAGGTTTATTTTTGAAGCCGACGACGTATTTTCCCTTTTCGGACCTTCCAAACTATTCACTTCTCTTTAGATTCAAACTCTCAGCTCAACTCTCAACCGAGACCCAACCCAGAAACCGACATTCGTCACTCAGCTCGAGCACTGTTCTAGAGCTTTTCGCTCTCGTCTTAACACAAGTTCATATATGTAGAGATTGCCTCCTTCTGATTTTATTACGCACTGAGAAAATAGAAGTTGCAAATCTCCACAATCAAAAACTAGAATCTCCACTCATCAAACAATTTCAGTACAAATGATTAATACGAAACACGCTTTTGCTTGAAACCCATCCGTTGACTTCGAAATCAGGTGTACCAATCAGTTCTGACAAATCGGTCTGTGATTCCTCAGTGAAACACTCTTTGCTAAACAGTCAGTTCTTTTGATATCAGGCTGCCTTGATGAAATCTGTTCGGTCAAATGATCTCTTGGTGAAACATTCATTGTGATACACTATCAGTTCATTTGATAAGAGGCACGCTCGAAAGCAGCATTTTGGTTGAAATCCGTTTTGACCAAAGCTGTTACGTAAATACTATAAGTTATTTAGTTATTTTGGCATTAATATTTTTCAAGTTTAGAATTTTGTGCAGTTTACTCTTGTGCAGGATTACCCTCTTGAACAAACACGATGCAGCAGGAAATACTCTTTTCGGGGCTCGTCAGAAAATGGTGAGCATGACATCGTAAAACGAAGTAAATTACGGTTAAACTGCAGGAAATGACAAAGAAATGTTTCATGCTCAATGGTTTGTTTATCTCTCACTCTCATAGGAGCGAAGAAGAATAAAAAGAGGTTGAAATCAGCCTCTTCCTCCCTCAGAATGGACGATAACGGTATCCAACTCAGTTCAACGGACTCCCTCCGCATATCTTCCGCCTTCGTCTTGAAGTCTTCAAGGTTCTTTTCTCCCCGATGTTCTTCCTCGGCAGACCTAACGATTTCCCCCCTTTGCCATCCGGAGCTCCGTCCTTATCTGATGTCAAGTTCAATGCGAAAGCCCTCTCTCCACTTCTCCCGGCCTTTTGCCACAAACCTCCTTCTCCTTTCTCTTAACGTTAAACCGTTTGCATTCATTATCCCCTTTCAAATTACCAACTTGGAATCGGCTTATCGCGAATTGTGCGAGCTCCTTCGTTTAATTGAGCAGCTTCCCTTCGTTCATTCTTCGATCTTCAGAGCGGGCAATTTACGGCTGTTTTTGATTTTCAACTCTGGAACTCGGTATCGGTTACAATTCCAGGTCTCGACCCCATTAATTTAGTTGGAGGGATGTTGGGCGGGTTTTTTGTTTGTTTTTTTCTTTAACGGCCGTAATGAGGAGGAAGAAGAAAGCGAGATTGCATCGGTACACGACCTTCGAGACCTTTGAACGATTTGGATGAACACACGTTTTCTTCTTCGAGGAGTGCACCGTCCAACAGCGCAACGACTTGGGGCACGAGACTATGGTTTTGGGAGGCTGATTATCATGAAAGTAAGAGCTTAAAAACGGCACAACATGAAATGCTCTATTGATCAAGCTCTGTCAAAAGATTGACGATTTGAAGCAGAGATTGAAAAACTGAAAGCAAATGGTGATATAACTTTGTGTCAGCGTTTGAGTTTTGGGGAAATAAACTTGTAAGGTGACAGGGCAAAACTTAAAACATGAGTAACTCTTTTTCAGTGATCAGAACTCAGTTTCCCCTAACACTTCCCCATTCATTTTCCATCCACGACCTCAACAGCTTCAAAGTAGAAAGCTCAAACCACCGGGCTGTCTGAAGCGGTGGTAAGTTAAGGGTGGCTCTTCATCCCAACCTCGATCTGAGGGTGTACTCGATGGTAGCTTTGCCTAGGGGAGCGAATGATGCACAACCTCTTAGTATTTGTTCCCCTCTCTAACAGCAATTACCAGAACCAGCTTTGCTCAGCGTGCTAAGGGATGCAGAGGCTCCAACTCAATGCTTGTGAGAGTGGTCGCTTTTCCTGGGGTGAACCAGAAAATACTTACGTTTCTGCCCCAATGTTGCGTGATGAAAGCAGAAGAGAAGCCCGGTACGTGCTCTAGAATGTGCCACAGGACCACATGGAGTACATATTGAGGATAATTTAGGGCAATGAATCTGTACCCTCAACCAGGGGCCCGCATTATCTTCTCCAATTACAATGAGCACCGTGATCATAGTTTAGAAACGGTGACGCCATTTAAAAATATCTGGTGCGTTGCAACACACAACTTTCCTTAGCTCTACGTCAATTCACTTTGTACATGGCCAATTTGATTTAATCAATTCATTTATCACTCAGTTAATTTGAACTTGGTCAAATAACGCTTTACGGCAGCAGGAAGCGGTAGCGCTTACAGTTCCAGATTTTATTGTGCTGCTCGTACTCATTGCAGGACCCATATTGAGCAATCGGTACACAGATAATTAATGAGGCTGTAGACAGGAATTTTTTGAAGTGGATAGTAATCACTTTTGTGGAGTTATTGGGTAATAGCTGTTAGAACTGGTAGTAAGCGAAACGGGCGTAGTTGAAATTCAGGAATTTCTGGAGTGAGCCCCATGTATCTCATGATCGTTTTCAAACACCCACCCTTTAGGTATTGGATTGGACTACAATACCAATTTTTTTTTAGCATTCTAGTAACATTCCAGCGGAGTTTATAAGGAAAAACTGCGCTAAAAACGCTTTTGGTCGAAAATTTTGATAATTTATTGTACTGCTCTCGTTATTTTCCCACAAGTGGGAATTTTATGGTATAGTTTCCATATGGGGAGCTACCGACGTAAAAAATTATTTCAAAATCGTTAGAGCCGTTTTTGAGAAAAAAAATATTTGGTGTTTTGATCACTATGATAACTATAGTTAAATTTCGGTGAATTTTGTTCATACCCTTATTTTGGCGTCCCATGGTGACTTTCGGGCGAGATATGAAGTTTGAGGTGATTTGGTACGGTGGTTTTCTCTAAAAATCGTTCACAGACACACAGGCCATTTTCCCAAATAGTGTTTATCGGACTCAGGAGGGTCTGAAACGTAAAGATCTGAAGAAAACTCTTTTTTTCAAAATTTTTTTTTCAGCCGATTACATAACTTTCCTTTCTACTTCGTAGAGCAAGGAAAGTAAAAATCCATGCGATGGTACATTACTCCGTTGCACTGTACCGTTGAAGGTTAGATACACCAGAGCCATTTTTAAAATGAACACAAAGTAAACTTTTTTAAAAATATTGCTCAAATAGGTGTTGCTCATGTTGACAAGCAAGACTCGCGAAGTGCGCACATGCACTTTAAATTGACCCCCGAGTACGATCAGGTTCTTTTTCTTCGCTCAGTTCATAATAATTTGGTCAAACTGTGGAAACTAGTTGTGGTTGAAGTACCATGCGATTTGGAAACTTCCCAATAAAATAACCGGTGCGCAGCAACTTTCCTCGACCCTCGTAAATTCGACGACCTGCTGCACACACGGGCGCTATAACTTCGTTCAACACATTTCTACGGAAACATTTATGGAGAACAAAATGTAGGTACTGGTTAGTTGAGGATAACCCGGTAGTTTGATTCAAATCGTAACAGCCGTAATCAAAAAAGTGAGAAAAAAAGGTAAATTAACTTTCGACAAATCTCGTTTGCCGAGCTATCACGGCTTAAATCTCGGTTCAAAAAATAGTTGCAGAAATAATTACGAAGAACAAAATGTGGGTATAGGTTGTTGGAAGACACTGTGTAAAATTGATCAAATCCAATGAAACAGTCACTAGGGAAATAATGTTGGCCAAAAATACATTATTTTCGACCTTTTTGATTTTTATCAGTGCTCAATGGGCGGTCAGAGCCACACTTATCGAGAACAACTTCTTAACTAGTTTAAAATATTCTGTTTTGTGACCGTTGAAGCCATTTTGCAAAAAAGCGTAAAAACATTATTTTTGCTTTTTAGGACTACGTTCACCGCATTTTCATGAGATATTCATAGAAACTAACTAGTAAACTAGTAAAAGTTAATTTAAAAGTTTAATCGAAGTCGTTAAAGCCGTTTTCAAGAAAAATCCCCCGTAGTTTTTAGTACTCCCCCCCCCCCATCCACATTTCGCACCGACGCAAATCGCCCAGAACCTTATTTCCGCGTCTAAAATAACAACAAAAAAAGGCAAAATAATAACCAGCTCAATCGGTTCAGCCGTTCTCCCGCAAATCGCCATCAGAACACACAACACACGGACCACGCACCGAAATTAGGTTTTTCAGATACAGTAGGCCTCAAAAAGTAAAGAGTTGAAGAAAACTCGATCACTATACGTTCCGTACCCTTTGGATAGCGGAAAGTAAAAAGTAGTTGCTGTAAATTTTGCTGAAGAACGTGTATTCCATTGAACGGGGAACGTGTATCAAACATTTTACAGAAAGGAATGCTTGCCTGAATTAATGAAGAAAACGACGATCAACAAAGCGCTGGAAGAACACAAAAAGCGACTGCAAGAACTCAACTGTAAAATGGACCAGGTAAGTGTGAAAATGAAAATCGTGGATTCGATATTGGAAAAATTACCGCCTTTCTTAGAATCTTTGTAGTAAGGTACCCCTGTAGATATTCTATTACTGAATAAACATACATTCTTCGTGTATACTCCGTTGTGTTTCAATATTAACTGTAGGAGCCACCCTGCTTCTTCTGCCATTCTTACTGTGTACGTCCTAATGAAACTGCTTGCCAAATTGCAGCTTCTTACTCAAGCGCAATGTGGAAATTAGCTTTACGAGCCACTGAGTTGATTCTGCGTCAAGTATAAGCCCTGAAGAGGCTACATGCCTATTTCAAGTCTCTACCACCACGGAAAACGGCCCACGAAACGTCACAATGTTTAGTATCACTCGAATTTTGGAACGAACCACAACCATTAGATATACATGTCAAAATTCTGAAGTTTCTGCGGTAGCTCCTGTCAACGCCGAAGCGTTTTGTTTATTTTACACTCTCAAATATGTCTGGTTTACGTAATACATCCGCCGACATTGTGCGCGATAAGCCACCGATCTGCAGTTCACCTCAACTTGGATCTTGCTGAGACTCGCTGTCTCTCCCACCAGACATTTCGAGTCGAAGGCACCTAGTGACTTGGATTATCTCTGCGTAGTCATCAGCATCTCGCCGATTTTTACTTTCCGCTACCCGAAGGGAAGGAAAGTATAGTAATCGGCCCAAAAAAAAAATTTGAGTTTTCTTCAGATCTTTACGTTTCAGACCCTACTGAGTCTAAAAAACCTAATTTCGGCGCGTGGTCCGTGTGTGTGTATGTGTGTGTGTATGTGTGTGTGTAGGTGTGTGTGTATGTGTGTGTGTGTGTGTGTGTCTGTAGTTCGATTTGCGGGAGAACGGCTGAACCGATTGAACTGGTTCTTTTTTGTTTTGTTTGTTATTTTTTGTAGACACCAAAATAAGGTTATGGACGATTTCGGCCGATGGGAAGGGGGGGAGGGGGACGAAAATGTACCAAAAACTAGGGTTTTTCGCATTTTTCTCGAAAACGGCTCTAACGATTTTGATTAAACTTTAAAATTATCTTCTACTAATCAATACCTAACTTTTCTTCTCCATACATATCTCCATGAAAATACGGTGAACGGAGATATAGGCCTATGAAGCAAAAATAGGTTTTTTACGCTTTTTGGCAAAACGGCACCAACGATTATCACCAAACTTTAGAGATGTTTCTGAATAGTTAATACCTACATATTGTTCTCAATAAATGTTCCTCAGACAGTCCATTGAACGGAGATAAAAATCAAAATGTGTCGAAAATAACGTTTTTTCGAACATTTCCGTAAATTCTAGGGTAACTACTTCACCAGATGTGATAAATCCTAATGGAATGTCTTATATTTACCCATACCAACATTTCGTTTTCTATAATTATTTCTGTATATATATGTTGAACGGAGATATAAGCCAAGTTAACTCAGAAAAGGAGATTTGTCGAATATTAATTTATCGGTATTCCAATTTTCACAAAAACGGCTCTAACGATTTCGATCAAACTTTCGGAGTACTCTCACCTAACTAGTCCCTACATTTTGTTCTGTATAAATGTTCCTGTAAAAATGCGTTGAACGAAGATATAGCGCCCGCATATAGGTGGTGTTCGAAATTACGGGGGTGGCGGAAAGTTGTGTGTTGCTACGCACCAGATATTTAATTGTGAAACTCCGAACTGAGGGCCATCGGCATCCCTTGTTTGGATTTTTGTGAGGATCGTATACGGGTCATCAGCATCCCAAATTCACGACTCAAACTGGATCTCCCTCTACTTCATTCTAAATTTAACTGTAAATCCGAGCACGAGTAAAACCCTCATTCATCTACCAATGGACCCGCGGTCCAGCCTTCAACTTGTAGCAAATTTTGGTGAAAAATGATTTTCTTTTGCAGCTCCAAGTGGCGTATCTGGCAGCACCGTTCCGTACCGCTTTTTGTCGTTTTCGGCTTCGTCCGGTAAATCGTCATAAGTGCACACGCGCGTGCTCCCACGTCACGTCGAAACGGTCAGAAATTCAATTTACTTTAATCATAGAAGGACTTTTAAGCGACACAATACCATAAAATCCGTGAAAACCACGATTAAGTTCGAGTATTTTAGAAGGAGCTACTTGTTTCACCTTGTAATAATTTCATCAATTTGCGTTGAGATTAAAAAGTGAATTTACAAATTAAACCAACGCCTTGGATGTTCTGTATTCACACTTCATTGAAAACCACATCTCTGGTAGATAACAGCTCCTGATTACTCCATGGATTACAACTCTGATTTGTTCAAGATCGGTAGTGACGTAAAAGCAATTTATTACGAAAAATATCTGGTGCGTAGCAACACACAACTTTCCGCCACCCCTTTAAGTTCGAACACCACCTATATAGGCGGGCGCTATATCTGCTTTCAACGCATTTTTACAGGAACATTTATCGAGAACAAAATGTAGGGACAAGTTAGCTGAGAGTACTCCGTAAGTTTGATTGAAATCGTTAGAGCCGTTTTTGAGAAAATTGGAATTTCGATAAATTAATATTCGACAAATCTCCTTTTCTGAGTTAACTTGGCTTATATCTCCGTTCAACATATAAATACAGAAATAATTATGGAGAACGAAATGTTGGTATGGGTGACTAAAAGACACTCCATTAGGATTTATCACATCTTGTGAAAAAGTTACCCTGGAATTAACGGAAATGTTAGAAAAAACGTTATTTTTGACACATTTTGATTTTTATCTCTGTTCAATGGACCGTCACAGGAACATTTATTGAGAACAATATGTAGGTATTAATTATTTGAAAACATCCTGTGAGTTTGGTGAAAATCGCTGAAGCCGTTTAGCCAAAAAGCGTAAAAAACCTATTTTTGCTTCATAGGCCTATATCTCCGTTCACCGTATTTTCATGGAGATATGTATAGAGAAGAAAAGTTAGGTATTGATTAGGAGAAGATAATTTGAAAGTTTAATCAAAATCGTTAGAGCCGTTTTCGAAAAAATGCGAAAACCCCTAGTTACTTTCCGCTACCCGAAGGGAAGGAAAGTATAGTTTTTGGTACATTTTCGTCCCCACCCCCCCTTCCTATCGTTCGAAATCGTCCATAACCTTATTTTGGTGTCTACAAAAAATAACGAACAAAACAAAAAAAGAACCAGCTCAATCGGATCAGCCGTTCTCCCGCAAATCGAACTGCAGACACACACACACGGACCACGCGCCGAAATTAGGTTTTTTAGACTCAGTAGGGTCTGAAACGTAAAGATCTGAAGAAAACTCAAAATATTTTTTTTGGGCCGATTACTATACTTTCCTTCCCTTCGGGTAGCGGAAAGTTAAAAAAAAATTTGGTGCGACGCGTCTGACAAGTTTTCTCAGCTCCGCGGGCCCTAAGCAAGTTTTTTCTCTCTAACAACTCATAAATATGTTTTCCATTCGGTAGATCTCAGCTCAACGTTCACAACAGAATCGCTTCAGGTTCTGGAGTTGATTGAGTTGCTCCTAATTATGCGTTTACCTATAATGAATAATCAGAGACTGTGTACTCCTTTTGCTTTATTATTCATTGTGAGTAATACGCCTTCGTTTACGATCAGGACAATTTTTTTTAACCCCTCCCCCTTCAAATTTCATACATTGCGAATCAAGGCATGATGATTCCAAATCTGTAAGTAGAAAAAGCGTTTTTTCGCTCAAAAATTTCATTTGGTATCTAGTTGAGCCAGCCTGCTCAGCAATCTGGTCGGACAAAACCCACAATTTTTATGGGCACAAAATGGTTAAGAAAGGAACAAAAATGCAGTTTTAAGAGTTTTATCGCAATCACGCCATGTTTGTAGCGTGTTTTGCCAGCTATTTTTTGACGCTGAGTCTAATAAGATGGGTATTGGAGCTGTAGGGCTGCATCTAGATCGACAACAATAAAATCACAGTAAATGAGCGAGTTTTACCAGTTGAAGGAACTCGCAGGACAATGCAGCGAAAGTTATCTTTGTCAGTTCGACCCATCACCTCGTGCCAATTACCTAGCAACGCCTTTAAAACGTCAATTTTCGTTACGGTTTGTCCAGTGCAGTGGTCATGTTTCGTATCGTTTACTAGTATTTTTTGATGCTGAATCGAATGGGCTGGGCCTCGGAACAGCTTTACTTCCAGATTGCTGATCCTTTACCTGGTGCGTCCGCGTGTCGGTTTCTCCACCAACGAAGGGATCAAGTTCGGTTTAACTTCCGACGACAACAGATTTCCCCTTTTTGTACTTTCCCTCAATTTACCTCCTTCTCCAAGACACATAGCTCTTCCCAGTGACACTCGCCTCCCTGTAGCTACACAGTCATTTCGCTATCAACTCTCGTCCCAGTAACAACTCGCACATTCCTTCCGATACAGTTTCCAGCGCCAGTTCACGCATATTCCGAGTATTCCGCTTGTGTCACGAGCGCCTCGAGTGTTGTGCACTCGAACTCAGCTCCATTCATTGCAATATTACACATATAATACAGTCCTCCTAACGCTCACCGAGTTTATTTTCATTTCGTTCTACAACTCCCCCTCGCGTGCGCCCAACAAATATATTCCTAATATGTTTCGACGCCTGATTGAACAGAGTAGGTCCCAAGTATGCATTGAAATTCAATAATATGTATAATTTGCAGCGTTTTTTTTCAGGGGAATATTTTGGAATAATTCGGTAAAAAATGAACTGGAGCTCTGAATATTCGTTCCTGCGTTCGTAACAGGCTGCCAGAAGGACAGTTAGGGCGAACAATACACGCGCATTGATTAGTTGCAGATACACTGTGCGTATTATGAAAATAGTTGGAGAAGGATTTCCAAAAAGTGAGAAAAAAACTTAATTTGCTTCCTAGGCTCACGTCTCCTTTCGCAGAATTTTCACAAACGTGTGTAGTACAAAATTTAGGTACTAATTAAGAAGATTATTCGAAAGTTGAGCCAGAATCGTCAGAACCGTTTTTGATGAAAATACGAATAATAGTCGATTTCGGTTTTTACTTTCCTTGGCTCTACGAAGTAGAAAGGAAAGTTATGTAATCGGCTGAAAAAAAAATTTTGATTTTTCTTCAGATCTTTACGTTTCAGACCCCCCTGAGTCCGAATCTCACTATTTGGGAAAATGTTCTGTGTGTCTGTGTGTGTGTCTGTGAACGATTTTTAGAAAAAACCATCGTATCAAATCAGCTCAAACTTCATATTTCGCCCGCTGGTCACCATGGGACGCCAAAATAAGGGTATGAACAAAATCCACCGGAAGTTAACTATAGTTATCATAGTGATCAAAACACCAAATATTTTTTTTCTCAAAAACGGCTCTAACGATTTTGATTAAATTTTTTACATTGATAGCTCCCAATAAGGCAATTATACCATAAAATTCCCATTCATGGGAAAATGACGAGAGCAGCACAATAAATTACCAAAACTTTCGACGTAATCGATTTTAGAGCGGTTTTTGGAGAAAGCGACCGAACCAAATCACCTCAAATTTGATCTCCAGACTACAGGTTACTATGGGACGCAAAAATGAGGGCATGAACAAAATCCACCGAAAGTTAACTATAGTTAGCATAGTGATTAAAACACCAAATTTTTTTCTCCAAAACGGCTCGAACGATTTTGATTAAATTTTTTATATTGATATATTTTTATAAGGCAATTATACCATAAAATTCCCATTCGTAGGAAAATGACGAGAGCAACACAATAAATTATCAAAATTTTCGACGAAAAGCGTTTTTAGCGCGGGTTTTTTCTTATAAACTCCGCTGGAATGTTGGTAGAATGTTAAAGAAAATTGGTATTGTCGTCCAATTCAATACCCAGAGGGTGAGGTGTTTAAAACCACTCATGAGATAGATGGGGCTCACTCCGGAAATTCCTGAATTTCAACTACCGCTGTTTCGCTTACTACCAGCCCTAACAGTTATTATCCAATAACTCTGCAAAAGTAATTACTATCCTTCTTCAAAAAATTCGTGTTTACAGGCTCATTAATTTTCTGTGTACCAATTTCTCAATAATGGTCCAGGAATGAGTACGAGCAGCACAATAAATTCCAGAATATTAGGCGCTACCGCTTCCTGCTGCTGTGAAGTGTTGTTTGACCAATTTCAAAGGAACTGAGTGATAAATGAATCGATTAAATAGAATTAGCCAAAAGTGAATTGAAGTAGAGCTAAGGAAAGTTGTGTGTTGCAACGCACCAGATATTTTCAATTCAGTTGGGCTCAAACTGTAAAGATGTTATGAAAACGCTGCTATTCTTTGTGGCACGATTGCAATACTTTCCTCCCTTTGAATATCTGTCATTAATGCATTTACAGTTAGATAGCGGTGAAAGAGTATGTCAGAAAAAATGAAAAATTTCAGATGATGGTCTGAAACTGGTTCTTGCTACGACCGATGTAAATTTATCCAGCGCGAAGTAGTGCTACTGGGATTTTTTTATTGTCGGACGAAAGTAACTTTGCAACTAGTCAGAAGTAAAAGTTATACTTTTTTAAGCGCCGGAGGTTCTGCAGCTGCTGCGATTCGCGTTTGAAGCCGTCAGCCCATTCGTAACAATTTAAGTGGTTTTTCTCGTAATCCAGGCGTCTATGCAAATACGACCTAACCGCAACCTAACGCGGATGATTGGACAACTACTGGGTGTGAAGTCGATTGCGAAACTGACAAAACTTCTTAGGGGGAATAATAAACGACAGGCGTACGAGAGTATCGATTCTTGACACCGGTCGACGAAAAACCTCATTAGCTTCGTGCGGTATATTTTAGATCAAGTCGTGAGCCCGACACTTGATCGGGGTTTCGCGAGGATTACAAGACTCATTAGCAACTTACACGGCGTGCGGGGAACGTGCCGTTCAACCGCAGACTTGAAAGGGATCGGTGACGAAAGGGTCGCGGGCAAAGTGGGTCTTTATCAGACTCTTGAACTCGCAGCGATTTCAAGGATGAGGAAGTACGGAGTTTAACAGTCGCGATAGTCAATTTCGAAATTGTTGGAAAACTTTTGAATAAATTATGTAAACGGTGTGTAAAAAAAAATTACGAATGGCTCGGCTTAAACACCTATTTTTCGGAGTGGATAGGAACTCGCCGAAAATTTAACATAAATAAGTTTAAGAATCAAACAAATTGAAAATAAAACAGATAACAGGATACATTTTTTTCTCTTGGAGTGTTTGAGGAGCAACAATTGTAGGGAAATCTATAAAAAACAGTAAAAAAATCAATTTGTTGAGAACGTTGAACAGGGCCGTTAAGAAATCCTCTACAAATGGTTGGGGAATCGATTTAAAATATCCAGAAAACTCCGCTAAAGTGCTAAAATAGTTGACGCGTGGAATGAAATAGCTGAAAGTCGGGTAAATGACCGATTCCAGCTTTCAATTTATAGCCGTGGGCCAGTCCAGTTGATATATCTTCCAACTTGGTTCGATCAAAAACCGTTGAGTGCCACTCTTGAGCTCTGGTCCCTAAAATAACTCGAAGCCTTTTGTCTGCAGCTTGGGGTAACTCCTAATTGCCCTTTCGCTCTGCTCCTCCTGCCGACAAGGCCCTTAAGTTGATTGCTGAAGCTGACGGATTTTTTTTTGTGAACTTTCCCCAATATTCACTTCCCCCACTCATTTTACCTGCTTTTACTAACTGACAGACCTTCCCAGACCCAATCTCAAAACACACACTCGCCTCTCAGCTCTCACGCTACTCGCTCCTTCTCCACTCTCATTCCCTACAGCCAGTTAACCTATTCAGTGACCCCCTTGTTCGCGCTTAGTCATGCAAAGCCATGTACCGTTTCATTATTTTATTTCTTTTATTCCAACACAAGCTCCCCCTTTACTGCACCCAACAATCGTGCTTCACGATGATAACTGTTTTCAACCAAAATAATGGAAATTGATTATCCTATCATTAATCAAATTAATACATATTTCTTTCAATTTAAAATCGCCCTGAATGCTAAGAGTCGTTCCACCTCAAACTAATAACTCTTCCAACTAATCAATAAGATCTCTCTGTTTAACACCGTCCACTATAAAGGACTAAATCAGTAATCGTTCGTAAAAGCAAAACTGTTGTCACTAAATTAACTGTTGCTCTAACCAAACTAATGATCTTTCCTTTCAATTTATATTCAGCGACGATAATATTAATCGTTTCAACCCAGTTATTAACATAGAACCGTTCTATTCGATTTAAAATTGTCCACGATGATAATAACCGTGCAGCCTGAGTACAACCCTTCCAAACAAACATATGCCGTTCCTTTCAATTAAATTCTAATGAGGATATTAATTGTGTCAACTACTCACACACACAATAATAAGAATGTGGACGGCTAGCGTAACAACTAAATCAGTTCTAAGTGAATTATAACTGGCCTACCCAGATGAGTAATCCTTCGAGTCAAAGTGACCGTTCTGACTAATTAATGATCGTTCCTCTCAGTTTAAAACCTTTGATGGTAGTATTCATTCTAGCAATGAACGTTATACACGCACAAATTAATATTTCTTCTCGTCAAGTGTCTAGTCGATTTAGACCAGTGTTTCCTAACCTCTTGACATTTTATGTCTTTACTTTGCTACATAAACTCGAAAATGTAACGCCGGAGATGTTACGGAGAAGCCTCACGAAATGTTTAACCCGAGTTGCAAGCTTCAGCCCCTGTGGCCTAATGGATAAGGCATCGGTCTCCCAAACCGGAGATTGTGGGTTCGAGTCCCACCAGGGTTACGATTATTTTGTGTTTTTGACATTTTATGCCAAATTTTAATTTAATTTAATCTAACGCTTGGTAACATCACACGTTTTAATAACCTGAGTGACTAAGTGATGTCAATTGCAATTGACGCGGCCATTATATCGAAACCATCAACGAGCACAATCAAACGTAGTTATCATTGCATAAAAAAACAAAAAAATAAATAAATAAAAGACATAAAATGTTCCCAGTGGTTGCGTACTTGTACGAAAGCTGTACCCACCGTTTGTGTAAAGGTTTCTTTCGTTCGCATTGGAGGAAATCGAGGTTTAGATTTAACTTACACCTGAAGCCGCTCCAAAACAATGGGCTCACTTTCTAGCAATCATGGCTTATATGTTCGTTCAACAGATAGATACGGAAGTAACTACAGAGGACGGTATAGGTTGCTAGAAGACACTTCATAAGGTTTTTCCTTATAAACTCCGCCCAAATGTTGCTGGTAAAGAAACAGATGGGACATTTGGCGTTTTGTTGGACTCTTGAAACCTACAGACCTGAAGAGAATTTTTTAAAAATTTCAGTCGATTGCTTTACTCTCCTTGCTACTTCGTAGAGGTAAGGAAAATACAAAGTACGATAGAAATATGTTCAGTGGATGTTCACGTACTTCCTCAGATCGATAGTCTCACCGGACGGCTTCGTATAATCCAAAGGAAGGACTGAAGTCGACGTTTCTGATTGTGAGTACAACATCAAAGTACGAATGTGGTGGTTTACATAGTCATCGTCCGGTACGTTCCGCGTATTGGTTTTCTAAGGGATGTTTTTTCAAAAGACGTTTCGGGCCCATTTTTAACATTTGTAAATTGTTTCGCCCCATAATTTAAAAAAAATGTATTTGTTACTTCAGAAACATATATGATTTTAGTATACCTAATATTTACGGCAATTTTTAAAAAACGGCTTTGTGACATTGCATTTAAATAACAAAGTGCGAAAAAGTGTCAAAAAAACCTAAACTGAGACACTGATTTAGACAGTCGTTATCAACATGGTTTTCTACCATTAAATGTGACTGAATTAGACCGTAAAGTGGTTTTATTTTTAAATGCTCAAATTTTCAATGAGCCAAGTAAATTAGGGTCAGATTCAATCAAAATTAAGTCCCAATGTTTAATTACCGCTGAGAGACAATTTTGACGAGTTTATTCTAAACGTAGGCGAATAAATTGTGTTTAGGTCATTTCAAACTAATCTAATTTCGCTGCCCAGCCCGCTCCACAACTTCTCCCTCCACTGTTGCTTCGCGCGAGTTTCTGATTGGTAATTTACTGCGTGGCTGCGTGGGGCTAATAGGCATTGTTATTATAAAGGGAGGACTTGCAAAGGGCGGTGCAATCGACAACACGATGAACCGCAAAGATCTATAGCTGTTTGTGCGCACTCGCGTAAATAGCATTTCGCAACTTGGGCATTACGAAACCTTCTGGTTGTGAGAAATTGAGAGAAAATAACGCCATGAGAAAATGTTTAACTGAAGAAATGAATAAAGGTAAAGCTCGGAGGTTGTTTTGCCGTAAGAGACTTACGAGACGACACAACTGTCTCATCTAGCGCGTGGCTTTCTTCTTTTAAGACATAAATATTAATATCGTTCAGCGTTAGATGGTTAACTATCCCGAAGTAGCACTATAAGAACGGCTTGAACCCTTGCAAGATCACTTGCTCAAGATGTGCGTCAGAAGATAAGTAAACTGAAACGTACCGGAAGAAAATAGAACTCTGAAAATACTATTCATAACATACAAGAACATTAGTAACCCATAAGTAATACCCCAACCTTCAAGAACTACAGCCATCGCCATTTCAAAATGTTCTACCTCCCTGCTCTTTGGAGACTAATTATTTTTTCTGGTCCCCGTTTATGTTGTCTATTAATCATTCCCAATAGTTTGCCGCATCACGCAACCTTTCTTAGCTCTACATACATTTGGAAATGGACAACAACTGTTCAAGCGTGAAGTGAATTCTAGTAAAAATTCAGGATTTTCAGGAGTAGTCCCTATATCAATATATTACGTGCATTATTAAACGGAGAAAACTACGCTAAAATCGACTTTTAATTAATATTTATTGTGCTTTTATTTAAAACATTCAAATTGTTCTGAAGTGTCAGGAATAGACATTGTGAGAAAAAAAACTTGCAGCAATGAAACAATAGTAGTTTATGAAGTTGCTCTCAGTTATTTTACGACCGCGGTAGAACATTCATCGCATAGGTTGGATCGCATTGGACTAGGATCGCATTGGACTGGATCGCATTGGACTAGGTTCTTATAAGGGAAATACTGTTACTATTTTTGTCGAACGTTTTAATAATTTATTGTACTTGTTTGGTGCATGGGAGAGGGAGTGAGGACTGTATTGAGCTTCAACAGAATAGCAATATGAGGTTGAGTATAAAAGCGAGGGCACAAGGGGGCTCTGAACGAGCGTGAACTGGTTATGCGGGAAACTAGCGCGAAGAGAGAGTTGAGTAGAGCTGTGACTGGCCCGAGAGTTGATAGAGAAATCTATGCAGTGAGCACTGGGGGACGGGGAAGAGCAGTGTGCGTTGAAGAAGGAGGTAAATCGAGGAGAGGGAGTGATATGTTTGAAAGTTCAAAAAGGGGAAACCCTTCGGAAGTTAAATCTTAAATCGACCTTACTCCCTTTGTCTGGAGGAGAAACCAGTTCTTGGACTTCCCCACGACAAACACGAAAAAGGGCCTGAAATCACCTGGGAAAGGGCCGAAGTCAAGATCCCAACTTCATCAGCCTGTGCTGAACAGTGCTGCTTTCGTCATTTTCTCATTGACGAAAGTTTCGTAGTATTTTCATGTCATTTCGCGCTGTCCATACAAAAAAAGTCTAATCCAGTTCACACTGTTTTTAAGAAAAAGAATGCTGTGATGAATGCCTGTTTCGCTCAAATCCTTATTTTGGCGTCCAATGATGATCTTCAGGTTGAGCTGATCATTTGAAAAATTTGTTAGTTGAGACACGAAAAGCGAAGTTGTCACATGACTTGTGCAGGAAACACGTAGGTTATGTAAGCGATGAACAATTATGTATTAGTACGTGCTTCGATAACGAACCGTTTCAAATAAGAAACCAATCGAGGATTATCCGAGGATATTCCTCCCCAATAAATAAATAATTGGTTCCCGCGACGAGCGGATACGCCACGAGTAGATCCTTAATGACAGTGTTCAACAAATAGGGAAGGACGAGGTATGCTTCGACTCGATGAATCACCTCTATCGAACGACGGCACTTGACAAGCTGCATTCTCCCTAGTTTTTTTATTTTTATACTGTTCTTCCCGGGAATGCCAGCGCAATCACCTCACAACCATCTACGACTCCTTCTTTTTTAGACATTTTCGCGAACGGCGCAAAAGCGGCTTCGAACGTTGGAAACGGCAGCAGATGGCGGCAGGTGGTCGTAGACAGGAAGGCTTCTAGGAAGACCGGGGCGATAGGTGGTGTGATGGGGGGGGGAAGAGTTCCCTTAACTGGGAGTACGGCAGGAAGCCATAGACGGCGGAGCAGTCAAGTCAAAGCTAGTCGTCAGATTTATGGAGAGACCGTTCGAGTCGTCTTAACAATACAATTGCAAGTTTACCGACATCACTCAGAAGGAAAATACTCCGTTAGTTGCGAGCGTCCAATCAGAAGCGGGTAATTTAATGATGCGACACACCTTTTGCCTCGGGTTAGCGACGTGGATCTAACCGCAAACCAGGGAAGCCAATGGCCGAAGATGAGTTCACACGAATTCCATCGAATCGACGAGAGGTCTTCTTTAAAGCGATATTCGTTTGTGGAAGCATTTAGTGATCATTTTCGTACTGTTGAGCTCGGCTAGTAGGACCCTGCCCGCAGGGAGTGTCGATAAATAGTACAGCAGCAATTTATTAGAATATCTAATTACTCTAACCATAAAGATTAATTTCCAACTACCAGAAATAATTGATAACTATTACTGGCCTAAAATCTATCGCCGACCCAGCATGTATTCTTGAAGAGTAGATCATCCATGGTCATCCGGTCTGTTTCTGAAGCCTCGGAGAGAGTGATGGTGGTTAAGGTATCGTTACCATGCCAGAGCCCGGCTACTCGCTCAGCGTCCACCAAACCCAGACCTGTACAGGTACTGCAGGTTGTCAGGCAGTCTCCCAGTAGACATCCATGCCTCGTGTGACCCTTGGAAATCCGAGCTATCAGGGAGGAGTTAACTTAATCTGGATTTCCATCTGATCTATTTATTTGGGTGGTGAAACGGTTATAAGCTTGCTTAGTACCAGTCAAAACTGAAAGGTTTGCTTTTCCAAATCTTGCTTGTTGTTGTAGGAACTACAGTGGGGTAGCACGTGGCCTTTTGTTCCCTTCGCATTGGAAGCTTAAGACGTGCAGGATGGAGAGTTTTTGAGAGAAAAGAAGTGGAGACGTGCATTGAAATCGCCATATTCTGTAAGGAACTGACTCGTATACTGGATTAGCGCACTAACCTTCACGGATGTTAAGAAGATTCCTATCTTGCTTGCCAGTGTCAAGCCAATCCAACGCCCATTCAACAGGCGTGGAAAGATTTTACTCAGTGGAGAGGTCTATACAGACTTCAGCCCTGAGTGAGGGGAAGATCTCTTTTCAATCTCAAATCACTACTCTGTCACGCAATGTCAACGAGTAACCTGCCAGCGATCACTTGGAATGCACTGGCGAATGCGGTCTTGTAGGCCTTGATGATCCACAGGACCTGTACTCTCCTTTTAGCAAACCGCCTTGTACATGAGGAAAGAGTCACAGTAACGCACATCCCATGCGGCCCTGCTAATTTCTCGTAATGAGGCAAACCTTGTAACAGTAGCGTCTTTGAAGAACTGGAGGTGAGGGCTGAAACGCTACCTCTCACCAATATTGACGCCTAAATACTTGAGATGGTTTTCCAGAGGAAGCCAGTGGCCAACAAACTGTATTTGTTGAATCGAAAATAAAAGCAATGAAACTGAAAGAGGTGGACTGTAATAATGGTAAAATGAAATTAACTTTAATTATTCAACGAGAAAATAAATGAAAGGCAGGTTACGTTGAACAAAGAAACAAACAAACTTAAAGTTCTCCTGAATCTGTCGAAATGAAGGGGAGTGATGCACTGTTCAGCGGCAGTAGAACTGGTCACTTTTGTCACTGAAGTTATAGTAATTTGGACGAATTCGGCTCCAATCCCACAAAATAATTAAACTGGAAATTTCGGGGCGCGAAGTCGTAATGAGCATAACACGCTGGTAAAGCTCGGTAGCAGTGACGCTGGCGATCCCAAACGGCAGACTGGTTGTGATCAGTGAGGCTGAACCAGAAGGAGATTAGGATTGCTCGAGGTGTAGAGGAGGCTGGCTGGCCAAAGGTTGCTGCAGATTGTTGGAGAAGGCGAGATTATATTGACGCGTGAACATACCGCCCGCCAAAATCTCACTTAGATTTTCAGAGAGAGCATAAACGAGAAGGAAGAACAACATGTGTAACTACTCATTGGTGTGTGAGGAATCCGTCACTGGTTTGAGTGAAACAACGTTTGCCACTGGCCGACGATATGTACCTGAGCTGGTATGCACTTCCACAACTCTAACAACTCCATCCTTACCGGGATAGGGTTTTCGTGATTCTTCCTACTTGCCACTGCTGGAGGAAGATGATTGTCTCGGAGAATCACCATGGTCCCAGATGAAATGTTGGGTAGTTGGGCAGTCCATTTTTGTCTCTGCTGGAGCTGATGCAGATAGCCGTTTCTCCACTGTTTCAAAAATGCTGCACTTGTTGTTGAAGGAGTTTCCATCGACATAATGGACTAGGAACTGCCTTGACACATCTGGCTCTGGACGGGCAATCAATGGCCTCCCAATTAGAAATGTCCAGGTGTAAGGTATCCCAAATCTTCTGGATCATTGGAGAGTGGTGAGAGAGGTCGTGAGTTGAGAATGGGCTTCTATGCGAATAAAAAGTGTAGAAAGCTCTTCGAAGGTGGCCGGAGTACTCATTACAACCCTTTCAATATTCCTTTAACACTTTTCACACCAGCCTCCCACAGACCGCCGAAGTGAGGAGCACTTGGAGGGTTGAAAGACCATTGTATCCCAAGAGGTGACAGATGATTTTGAATTTCTCCCTGAACTTCGTCACAACTTATCCACCTATACAGAGTTTTCAACTGGTTACTAGCACCAACAAAGTTCGAGCCACAATCAGAGAAGAGCCGCTCAGGAAGTCCCCTACGCCCTATAAAACGGTCCAAGGCAGCTAAAAAGGTTTTAGTAGTGCAATCACTAACGAGTTCCAAATGCAGTGCCTTGGTGCCCATACATACGAACAAACATAAGTAGGCCTTACTGACACTGGCCTTCCGTTGCTTGGAGAATCTTATCGAAAAGGGTCCAGCATAATCTACACCAACATTTCTAAAGACACCTTCGCTGACTCTTGCTGGGGGAAGGTTGCCCATGTATGGAACCGAGGCTCTTTTATTAAATTTGAAGCATATAATGCATCTGTGTACACACTGGCGGACAACTGTGCGAGCCGAAGTGATCCAGTACCGATCCTGCAACATGCCCTGTAAGGAACTGGGTCCTAAGTGGAGGTAGGTGCGGTGCATGTCATTTATCAAGAGTCGTGTGAAATGACATTTTCCTGGCAGCAATATGGGGTGCTTAGTTTTGAGCGGTAAATTAGAGGCAAGCAGCCTACCGCCCACCCTGAGAATACCCAGAGTGTCAATGAAGCAATTGAGTTTGCGCAACAAGGGAAGATCATTTCGCAGCTTAGTGTGAGAATTCTCGTAATAGGCCTCCCATTGAATAATTTTGATTACAGTCAAGTTAGCATTATGGTATTCAGTAACAGTCACAGGCTCGACGTTCCTGGAATTTGGACATTGATTCAACGAAATACTGGACGCTTGATGATTTTTCCACCCAACTAGAACTTTAAGCGCTCTCAGAATGTACGCCATTATACGTAGAAGTTTCCTATAAGAAGAGTAACGACATATCCAATCAGAGAAGTTAGGATGCTTTACTACGTGAAGGTTCACTCCCTCAAGTACCCTCCGCAGTTCGGGCAGATCAGGAGAAACCAATTTGCTTGCTAATTGTGTAGGCCACTCTGGAATAGGTCGAGCTAACCAAGATGGCCCAGCAAACCATAGAGGGTGTACTAAGAATTCTGATGGTAATAGCCCTCTTGATGAGCAATCTGCAGGATTCTCTGGAGAATATACATGGTACCAATCTTTAATGTCCATGATGCCTGTAATTTTCACTACTCGGTGGGCCACAAAGGTCTTTAGTAAATGGGGGGGAGTTTTTAGCCAACCCAATACCACAGTAGAATCAGTGAACCAGAAAACCTGATCAATGTTCCAAATTTTCAAAAATTCAGCCATAGATGCAAATAACTGACTGAGCAAGAGGGCAGCAAGCAATTCCAGTCTTGGAATTGTTAATGGACGAATAGGGGCAAGACGAGTTTTTGCCTTAAGTAAACTGACTCTCAATTCTCCCCTAGTTATAAGACGCATGTAGATAGATGCACTATAACCTTTCATCGAGCCATCACAGAATCCGACAAGTTGGACACTCTCAGAATGGCTCACAGGTAAGTAGCGTGGAATCTTAAGGTTTCTTAAATGGGGTAGTTCATTGACAAACAACGTCCACTGATGAGCAATCTCTGATGGAACTGGGTCATCCCAATCAACTTGGGTCAACCAACACGTTTGAAGGAGCCCCTTCGCGAAAAACACAACAGGTGCTACGAACCCCAATGGATCATAAATTCGAGCAATGGCTGATAATATTCCTCGCTTGGTAGTTTCACATCGGAAGGTGTCTTCCAAAGGATCCCACTGAACTCCCAGAATTTTTAAACATCTGTCTTCTTCTGAGCCAAACTGCAACGGACGCGAAGAGGTTGATTCCACTCTCGCCAGGAGTTCCGGGCAATTACTCGACCATTTGCTAAGTGCGAAACCGCCTCTCTGCAAAAGTGATATGAGTTGACGCTGGAGCTCTAAAGCTTCAGTTACAGTGGTGCCACCAGTAACAATATCATCAACGAAGATATCGTTAGTCAGTGTGGCAGCCCCCATGGGAAACTCTGTTTTTTCGTCCTCCACAAGTTGTTGGATGGTACGGAGTGCTAAGAAGGGTGAACATGAAAGACCATAAGTGACAGTCTTCAACTCATACTGTTCTAGTGGCCCACCAATGTGATCACGCCAAAGTATATGCTGGTAGCATCGATCATCTGATCTTACTAATATCTGTCTGTACATTTTCACGATATCGGCAGTAAAAACAATCGGATGGCAACGGAAACGGAGAATGATCTGAGCAATGTCTTTTTGTAGCTTGGGGCCTGTAAACAGGTGGTCATTGAGAGAACCATTTGGGGTCTTACAGGATCCATCAAATACAACACGAATTTTAGGGATCCGATTTTCAGTTTTCCACACTCCATGGTGTGGAATGATACATTTTCCTGGCCTCCGAGTCAATTCCATGTGATCCGAGGAGAGGTATTCGTGTATGAAATCCTTGTATGCTTTACTAAACTCAGATGGTTTGGCAAGCTTCGTCTCTAAATTGTAGAAACGCTTCATGGCTATTGCTACGGAAGCCCTTAAATCAGGGGTAGGATGGGTTTTGAACGGCAATGCAACCACATACTGCCCGGATTCGGTACGATATACGGTGTCTCTGTAAAATTGTTCGCATATCCTCTCGTCATCATTCGTTATAACTGGGGTCTCGACCTCTTCAACTGACCAAAATTGGGTCATTAAATCGTGCAGATTCGAGGTTTGTGTGACGAGATGCGCGCTAGGTCTGTGTGAAGTGCCCTTTCTACCAGCCACCAAGTACCCAAAAGCTGTAGGAGTCAGTTTGGGCATGTTATCCATAATAGTGATAGGTTCGCCGCGGAGTACGTCATAAAGAGATCACAGCCTAACAAAAATTCCACAGGGATGTGTCGTTGAATGATGGGTCAGCGATAAATGGGAATTTTTCACTGCATCTACGAATGTGGTTGATAATTTAGTGTGCGGTAAAGGGTCAGTAATTTTTTCCACTACTAGAGCAACAGTATAAAATCCCTCAGTTGAGGTTCTGATAACACATTCAGCACTGCCTTGAATGTGGCATAAAGAGAGGACCCTAAACCAGTAACATTA
Organism: Pachypeltis micranthus; assembly: GCA_020466155.1. NCBI lineage: Eukaryota > Metazoa > Arthropoda > Insecta > Hemiptera > Miridae > Pachypeltis > Pachypeltis micranthus. Next base: position 11,926,696 of record CM035774.1, on the reverse strand, counting down.
GCACAGAAGGATTTCACGCTCAACCCAAGACGTGAGCAGCAGGCTGTTGTGATGAAAGACAATTCGCTACCTCCATCGAGCACAGCTCGGACTGAACGAAGAACCCTGTTAGAGTCCAACATGCTTACTATGGCAGTTCCTAGGAAAGCGTGGGGTCGTGGAGACCTTCCAAATAGACAAGGATGGCCCTCTCCACATGGTCCATTACCACTAGCCGGAGTACCTGAAGTGCAGGGCTCCTGCCTTGTGGTAGTCTCTTGATCTCCCTTAGTCGGGTGGTCAGCAGAAGGCGGCAAATGTAACCAAGTGCTGTGGCGTTTGTGGCAATGAAAACAGACCACTGAGCTTGAACACCTTTGAGTTTTATGGGCCCCAGAGAGACAGTTTTTGCATCCAGGCCAACCCTTTAGACAATTGAATCTCTCAATCGGGGATAAACGGAGAAATTGTTCACATTTTAGAAGAGCGTGTGAATTGTGACAAATAGGGCAAGCAGATGGTTTATCCTTCCTCTCCTTCATGACTGCAGATGATTCGCCTAATTTTGAAGATCTACTGACGAACAATGACCTGTTAGATTTACCTTTAGGGCAATGTGGATTTGAAAACTGTGGACTGGAAAGTACGTGAGGAGAGGTGAATTCCAATGTGCGGCACTCCTCCCTCACAAATTTAACCAAATCTGTGAAGTTCGGAATTTCAGTAGCCACAAATTTCCGCTCGAACTCAAGTCTCGTATTAGCATCCAAGCATCGTATGGCTAAGGCAAAAAAAATAAATTCTTCAGAATTGGAGATGGCCAATTGCCTATAAGCTGCTACACTTTCACAAATAGTGGACAGAAATGTTTGAAGTGATGAGACGGAGGGTTTTCCTGAATACGGTTTAAAGTCTAACAGTTTGTTCAAGTAGTGATGAGCCAATAACCGTTTGTTATTAAAGTGATCGTAGATGACCCTCCAAGCATGATCATAATGACCCTCTTGGACCGGGATGTCTTTGATCAATGAAAGTGCACAACCTCTCAAAGAAGATACCAAATAATGGAATTTTTCTATTTTAGAAATTTCTTCATCTTCGTGAACTAATGTATTAAACGTGTCTCGAAACAACGGCCATGAACTAAAATCTCCATCAAACTGTGGTATGGTGATTTTTGGTAACCGGGGTTTCATATTGGAATATGATGAACTGGTTGATTTTCCACTTACACCCTCACTGGGGCGAGGACCGGTACTAGACCCCGAGCTCAATGCTTCGTTAATTGAGAGGCATTCATAATAGTAACGGTCAGCATCTGACTGTAATTTTTTACCTTCCTCGCCAGGAAATTGATCAATTTTGAAATGACGAGCAAAAAATCAATACTAGCCTCCCAATGTTTATTGAAATTATCATAATGACTTTTCGCTTCTTTGAACATACCATTGAAAAGGACAACTTTAGGTGGCTCAGTGCGCGCAACCTTTCCCTGCTGATAAATGTCTCTTAATTTCGAAACCAATGTACGCATTTTCATTAATGATGCAATGTTAAGGATGTCAAATTCACTCTCCTGAGCAGCTCTTTTCTCCCTTCCATCAGGCATGGTTAATAAGTATATGAAAGGAGAAACAGCGAAACTAGCGAAATCTTTGGCCCTATGGCTCACAAATACAAATACTATAGAGAACACGAAAAGAAACAATAACCCACTGTGAAGCAGCAACGATGAATTTGAAGCTACCAAACACAATTGTAACTTTAAAATAAATCGCTAAATTTCACAATAATGATTCACGTAGATCACCACGCGTTATAGGCTCACCTTTATCGTCCGTTCAACAAAATTGAGAGAGAATAGCTACACTTCAGAGCTAACTCGAAAGCAAGACAATGTTAAGCTTTAAATGTGAATTATGAATTTACGCTCCAATGCTACTAAAGCTCGAAAATCCGGCCCGGAGGACCAAATGTTGAATCGAAAATAAAAGCAATGAAACTGAAAGAGGTGGACTGTAATAATGGTAAAATGAAATTAACTTTAATTATTCAACGAGAAAATAAATGAAAGGCAGGTTACGTTGAACAAAGAAACAAACAAACTTAAAGTTCTCCTGAATCTGTCGAAATGAAGGGGAGTGATGCACTGTTCAGCGGCAGTAGAACTGGTCACTTTTGTCACTGAAGTTATAGTAATTTGGACGAATTCGGCTCCAATCCCACAAAATAATTAAACTGGAAATTTCGGGGCGCGAAGTCGTAATGAGCATAACACGCTGGTAAAGCTCGGTAGCAGTGACGCTGGCGATCCCAAACGGCAGACTGGTTGTGATCAGTGAGGCTGAACCAAAAGGAGATTAGGATTGCTCGAGGTGTAGAGGAGGCTGGCTGGCCAAAGGTTGCTGCAGATTGTTGGAGAAGGCGAGATTATATTGACGCGTGAACAGTATTGACAGTTGGCGATGGTCATCAAGTGGACTGCATACAGATTTTGCAAAGGCATCTGATCGATTTTGTTGTTGAAAAAGCATTGGCTTCCGTGGTCATTGCTGAGGTGGCTTGCTAGTTACTTATACGTTCAGTGCTTAATAAGAGTAGAGAATTACAACTTCCACAGATTTGAGGTTCCTTCTGGAGTTCCACAGGGCCCACTGTTCCTCACTTTCATCAACGACATAGCTGACACGTTCTTTTATTACACTCTCGATAGGCTGCAACGGTGGTTTTTGACAACCAACTATTCCTGAATACTCGGAAAGATTTCGCTGGTACACTAACCAAAGTTCATTGAACGTTACACGGCATTTGTCTGTCGGAAGGGCGAACGGCTACTGTCAGTCCGTAGACTTGGGCGTTCTATTTGAGTGCTGCCTCACATTGAGTCAATCATCGAAGAAAGTGTTGAGAATATCAGGAGACCGGATGTTTGGGAATATGCAAGTAACTTTCCGCCATAACAGTTGAAAAATGAATGAATGAATAATGATATATATTTCCGAAATATTTACATATATAAGGAAAACAAAACAGCGAAAAAAAACACAAAGAGAAAATCAATATTGATTCCTGTCCTGTCACGGAAATTACCCCCCTCATGGATCATTGATCCGTGCCAAGTGGGGGAGTTGTAGTAGCGAATTACTTCTTATTCTATAGTAATTTATAACATTTAGTTCCTCAAATATTGACCTAAAATTTTTCATTAACAACTAGTTACTATATACCTACCTACTATGCTTAAAAAAAAACAGAAAAATAATATGATATGTAAAAAAAAAAAAGTAATAATTTATCAAACAGTATAAATACTGCCCGTCGTGGCGTCACATTCCGAGGGAGTGGCAGCAATGAGGTACGAGAAGACTGACTTTTTGTAAACCATTCTGCTGACGGAATTAGGGTGAGCCAGAGAGCTCGATACGGTCCGCAAGATGTACGGCAGGTTGTGATACAGGTGGCGAGACGTAGATATTAAGCGGCTAGGTGGGATGGGTATCACTGCTTGGGTACCCTGTTCAGATAAGTTCGGCTTGTTGGTATCCAATATTTCAGAAGCTTCTGGAAGTAAAGCAGAGCGTGCTTTATATAGAGCTGCTTCATAGCAAAAACTTTGGCCTCGTCAAACAGCTCAGCACTAGGGAACCTCCGGGGTTTTTTTAGAAGTACCTTCAAAATAGCTCTTTGCAGTACATTTACTGGTTCCAGGACGCTACTGTAAGCATTACCCCACCAGAGAACGCCAAAACCAAGTACTGACTGTACTAAGGCTTTGTACAATAAAATGAGAGTGCTCTTCGAGAAGTAGTTTCGGATGGTATGGAATATGTGAACAAATTTCCTGATTTTCTTCGCCAAAGCGATCACCTGGGCCTTCCAATCAAGACTCTCATCCAACACTAACCCTAGGTACTGTGCGCTTCTAACTCTCTCTATATCCCAGCACCCACATGCCATGTACTTTGAATTACAGAAGTGCAATTTCAGGTTGTAAGGATGAGAGTCCTTGTCTCTGGCACGGAAAAACAAAAGGTATTTTGACTTATTCACGTTTATGGTGAGAGATTGGGAGTTGAGCCATAAGCATATGTTATTCATTCCCTCATTTGAGCTTAAGTTGTTAATGCGGACTATAATGTAGACTTACCAAGTCGGAATTCGGGATGCCGCGAAAGGTCGTCTGTTCAGCTTTCGAAAGGGGAAGAAGGAGAAGGAAAGGAGAAAAGGAAGACAACAGCACAGAACAAACGCACGAAACGCGTGAAATACTAATGAACGAAAAAACAACCAATAACCGGACATGGCCGAAAACTATCAATCGAAATGCGCGAGAGCAAAACTGAGAGGGAGAGAGAGAGAGAGAGTGTAGTACAACAGGTATGTCCTCACGCATTCCAGCCCTGTGCCCACCTAGTCAGATATTGCCGAAACGACGCAAACAACAGTAAAATCGAACTGTTCGAAACGGTCTAGAACCTTGTTCAACACATTTCTACGATAGTCTTCAATGAGAAAAAACAATCAAAACAACAACTATGATTCTACAGACCGACATGTTGCATCGGGTGGGACGGCAAAAGCGTAAACTGTTCGCAAATTTGAGGATTTTGCGAAGAAATCAAGAACTCAAGTTGGCAGCTTTGCTCTTTGACTACGGCCACCGGTTGATTGTTTTCGAATTAATTGCTTTCTCTGTTTCAAATCAAATTTTGATCAAATTTATGAAGTGCTTTCAGCTAATTAGAGACTTTATTTCGTTCTGTATTCGTGTTTTCGTTGGGATCAGACGAACGAAGATAGATTTGTCCGAAAGTTTCTACGCTCCAGGTATTTTATTTGCCCCATCCATTAACCTGTGTTGATCTTTGGATAGCGAAGAGTAGCGAAGGGAAAATTTCAAAGTTAAAACATGAGAATATCGACGGGATTTTTCCAAAAGACGAAATAGAATGGAAAACAAGGCGGAAGAGTTTTTACACAAAAATACTAAGCAACTGATTTATCAAATTTCGCGTTATTTAAAACGCGCTTTTTGCCACATTTTGGGGTTGATTTTCGTTCAACGGACTGCCAGCGGGGTATTGATGAGGCGAGGCATGCGTCAGTCAGTTTTTCAGAATTTCACGTAAAGCTTTACCAAACTCATGCAAACGGTACGGATGTTACCTTCGAACCCACTATCGCTAATAGCAAACGCTGAAACGTAGCCGCCTTCTCCTAAATTCGATTCAAGCCTTAGACCAAATATAGTCACGATCTGATTGTGCGAAGCGCTAAATATTATACAACGCGAGCTGTAAAGACAATGAACGCTCTCGTCGCTAATTTACCGTTCCGGAGGCGATCAAACTCTCTCGAACAACCATACACTTCCTAGTCCCCCGAACCCCCGGCTGACGAGAATAATTGAGTTAGATTGTCATTAGACATACGGAGCGACCCGTCTGCTGCGCGCGAGGGGTGAGCCGCAAACCGTCGAATGATTAATGCGACCAGGGATTGTGCCGAACAAAACAAGTCCAAGTTTCCGCACAAAAGCTCCTCTTGAGTTCCAGCACAATTGGCGTCTTCGGGAGGCAACGTTACCTTACATGAATATTTTGTAGCATGAAGGGCAGGAAGGAGCGTAAAGGGACAATGACGATGACCAAGACCTGCCTACTAATTCTCAGTTCCATTTAATAAAAACATTTTTAATTTGACGTCTGAAATGTATCGGCACCCAAAACCATCATGAATGATGAAATACTGAGTGAAAAATGAGAACATTTTGCGCGAAAACGGATTATGAAATTGAAACGTTTTAGTTTCAAAATAGGAACAATGTTTCCACCAATTGGGTTATGTCCGCAAGTAGGCAAATTACTAAAGTTAACGTACCTGTTAGGTGAGTCCGTCTCCTCTGGCTGGTGAGTTACTGTGGGCCAGACGATGATGTCTTTACATCGAAAGCGCTTGCCCACAGTCACTCACCAGCCACAGGAGACGGATTCACCTAACAGGTACGTTAACTTTAATGTTTCTACCGTTTTAGAGGCCAATTATAACTAAAACCAAAAGTTTTGATCGAGGTCGGATCAATGATGGGATAAAAACAAGGTACTAATTAGAAAACAGGATTATCGGGACCGCGGCGCGCAACGAGGACTCATTCTATTCCGGACTCTGGCGGCACCACTTCGGTCCTCTTTACTATCTGTGCCTGTGGGCTATTAACTGGAACGGAACTGAATATACGATTCTTGGAGGTATTGGGAGGAAGGCCTTATTATTGAGTGACGCCCGAACGATCCATCCTATAACAGTGCAAAAGGAAAAGAGATGGGCCAAGCGAGCAATCAAGCAATACTCTGGTTATTTAAACGTTCAACCAAGAAACACAATAAGAAAAGAGATGAGAGTAAAATAACTAGAAGACCCGCGACACAGTGGGTCTTTGGATAGTTGAACTGGTGTAAGCGTCAATGAGAGCTGCAAGAGAACGTTTCACTGTATAAGCTCCAGGGCACACTGGCTGTAAGGAGGTGGTCAAGCTAAGGGATGAGAAGTGAGATAAGATAAGGGTGTCACAGGAAAACCCCAGGACTGGGCATATACGTTGCCGGCTCCAGGAATATTAGCCCGTGTGTTCGACTTAACTGAGAAAGAAGAGCACTTCTTATGCAAAACATCTGGTGCATAGCGGCACACTAAAGCCGTAAACCCCGCGTAAATTCAACAAACTACTATGTATACAGGCGCAGTATCTTCGTTCAACGCATTCATTAGAAATTGGCTACAAAATGTGAGTATTAGTTTGTTGAAAGATAGAAAATTCAGCAAAACGATCGTTTAACGTTCGTGAAATATCATTTTATATCTTATATCTTTGTTAGATGGATAACCTGTGAAGGATATAACCTCTATTTCCTTCTTCTCGCCTTCCTTGGCGCTCTATGCCATGCGTGAAAAAGCGTGGGAAGGGTGAGCGATTATATTTGCGAGGCTTCGATCTCTTATGCTTATTCTGATTCTTCACACACCCTGCGAGCCTCTCCCTTATTGGCCAGAGATTTTAAGTTCAGTGTTTTCCTCTCTCGCTTGAATATTGTAGGATAAAGATGAGCAAACCCCTGTTTATTAACACCCTCCCCTGATATTGTCTTTCATGAAGATCCGAGCAAATTAGGTTAGGTATTAAAGAAATTGAGTTATGTCCGCCAGTAGGCAAATTACTAAAGTTAACATACCTGTAAGGTGAGTCCGTCTCCTCTGGCTTGTGAGTTACTGTGGGCAAGCGCTTTCGATGTAAAGACAATAAGATGTAAGACAGTACTGACTTAACGGCCAGACGATGATGTCTTTACATCGAAAGCGCTTGCCCACAGTAACTCACAAGCCAGAGGAGACGGACTCACCTAACAGGTACGTTAACTTTAGCAAATTAGGTTACTTTCATTAAATACTGAGAGGAGTTCGATTCATTTCTAATTATTCGATTACCTTGTTTTCTCTTCAAGAAGAGTAATTTATTTGATATCTGAGGACAGTTTAGTGAGTTCTTGTCTGATCAAGTATATTGGCCCCAGAAACGACCTGCCGTATTACAGAAACACTGGACACATCACAAATTGGTAGCAGAGCGTGATTAATAGAAGTGCTGGCTAATCTTGGAGGTCGTCTTGTTAACTCCTTGATGACAACAGAGGGGGGGGGGGAGGAATCATGTAGTATTGAAAAACCGTTAAACCACCTTAGCAATATTAGTACGAAATAATATGTATGTACAGGCTCCTTGATGTTGACGTGTTGAGTCACGCAGTAACTGCAAATTTGGAAAATACATTAAAAAACACTTATGGCTCATTACGGTAGATATCTCTGTTCAAGGGCTGGCAGAAAAACGTTTATGGAGAGCGATGTACAGGCATTCGCTAATTGAAGGCAACGTAGGAGTTAGATGAAAATCGATTAAGCCGTTTTTCCAGAAAGTAAACAAAAATTTGTTTCATCTACCTATATTTCCGTTAACCCGATTTTCAATGAGGCATTTACAGAAAGCGAACGTTAGATACTGTTCCGTAGCAGATAATTTGAATGTTGAATCCAAGGAACGGTTTTCGGAGAAAACAGAAAAAGACGCGAAGCCCTTCGTTTTCGGCCCATTTAGGTACCCTCATGCCACTGACAAAAGAAAAAACAAAATCAGCTCAATCGATCAAACTATAGCCCACGTTAGACTCTTTCAATTTTTTTCAAAATGTTGTGTGTGTGTGTGTCTTTAGAGAAATCACTGTTTTTACCCGAATGCAATTCTTTATTGACCCTTTTGTGGTAGAAAGTGATAAATTCTGCGCTAAACCCACTACGCATTTTGCTCTGAGCACACATTTACCAGTTCCTCACTTTTCCGCTGATCTATATGACAACGATTGAGTTTAATTTGAAAGACGCATTTGTGAAATGTGTTTCTGTCAACTGAAGGTAGAACTAGAAAACACGAATAAAGGCAAATTGAATCATCACGGTACTCCACAACTCAATTCCCAGTTTTGCCTGCCACGGAGCGTCACGTCAAAGGCAGATTTCATTTTGTTGAAATTTCCAGGGCGTGGTCCTGACGGGTTCGGGGAAGGGGGGGAATCCGCGACTGCCGCCAGTGAAAGGAGCTTGACCAGAGAGGAAGCGCCGCCTCAGGGCCGGATCTCGACGGGGAGCAAATTCAGAAATTCAGACGACATTGATGTGGTGGAATGGCGAGGGGTGAGAGGAGGGGGGAGGGGGGTGCGCGACCGATTCTTAATTTCAAAAAGCTTTTCGAAATTGAAGCAGACGTGAAAATGTGAGAAGGTTCAGTTCAAACGGCGGTATCATTTTCCGCGAAGTTGCGCTGTTCCCCTCGCTCTACGAGCCGAGGTGAAAATTAGCGTTTCCCTTTGATTGGAAAGGGGTTTCCCCCCAACCAGACCCTGTTGCCGAGCTTAAATCGTTCCAGACCTGTACTGGCTGAGTGTTGAGAAGGGAGATGCGAGAATAACCAAAGCTGCCAGACTGTAACGCTAATAGTTACCCGTTTTAATGGTTCAAAACCAAGCCCACACCAAACATATCCATCGCCACAGAGGTATGACTATGAATCGACCTATGAAGCTTAGGAGAGACGCAGCGAGAGAGTGGCAAGGTGAGGAGTACAAAATAGTCGATCGTCTTAAAAGATGAATAGCTACGAACGAATGTCAGATGTTACATCCCCAACGATTCACTTTCACGTTGTACTGATCCACAAAGCTTGCATATATGGCGTAAGTTATTTCATACGAGCTGCCATGGCTCTATGCCCCGCGAGTTCCTTCGCCTTTACTGCGACATCACTTCAACTTCCGTTTAGACGCAGCTTTACACCTCTGGCACCCGTTATATTCATGTCAGCATTAAAAAATTCCAATGAAACGAGGATAGATAGATAGGGACGGGGAAGGAAAAAAGGATAAGAGGATGCTGCGAAGGACGCCTCCTGACACACCCAGCCGAGTCATCTCCTCAGCCCTTTTCTTGGACGACACACCACGCCAGGACACGGTCAATGCTGCAACCCTGATGTTACCTACCTCCACTCCACGAGCTTCCGACACTGACATACGAAGATCCGTCTTGTCGTATTTGCGATTCTTGGCTGGCAGTGTTAGCGCAAGATCCCGGCTGCCAGATACCACCTGGACATCCAGGATCAACTGCAGACGATCTCAGGCGTCAGTCCTTTTCCAGAGACAACCCGGCAGTGCCGCTCTCCCTCCACTTCCCAGCACTCAGATGACAATGCACCAGCAACCTGCTTGCAGACCGCTTGGCACAGCCTCCATGAGTCCGCAGACACACCTGCAGCACATGATTCAGCGAGACACGCACCGACTTCCCAAATAGTGTGTTTCGGATTCAGTAGGGTCTGAAACGTAAAGATCGGAAGAGAACTCAAAAAAAAAATTTTCATCCGATTACATAACTTTCCTTTCTACTTCGTAGAGCCAAGGAAAGTGAAAACCTAATTTCGGTGCATGATCCGCACGTGCGTGTCTGTAGTTCGATTTACGAGATAACGGCTGGACCGATTGGGCGGATTTTTTGTTTTTTTTTTGTTTTGTTTGTTATTTCTTGTCGACTCCAAAATACGGTTATGGGCGGTTTCGGTCGATGGTAAAGGGGGGGACGGCGGACGAAAAACTGGGTTTCTCGAAAACGGCTCTAACAATTATGGGTAAACTTTCAAATTATCTTCTACTAGTTGGTACAAAACGTTTCTTCTCTATACATGTCTCCATGAAAATACGGTGAACCGAGATATAGGCCTATGAAGCAAAAATATGTTTTTTACTATTATTGGCCAAACGGCTTCAATGATTTACACCAAACTCACAGGATATTTTTGAATAGTTAATACCTACATATTGTTCTCCATAGATGTTCCTCTAACGGCCCTTTGAGCAGAGATAAAAATCAAAATGTGTCGAAAATAAGGTTTTTCCGAACATTCCCGTAAATTCCGGGGTAACTGCTTCACCAGATGTGATCAATCTTATGGAGTGTCTTTAAGTCACCTATACCTACATTTCGTTCCACGTAATCATTTCTGTATATATCTGTTGAACGGAGATATACGCCAAGTTAACACAAAAAAGGAAATTTGTCGAATATTAATTTGACGGAGGATGGGCTTGTCCTGATGAACAGGGGGCTAGTTCTAATATGCCGCTATAGAAAGTGTTATTAAGCATTTAAAAGAAGATATAATCGAACAGAAAAGAAACAAAATAAACACTTCAATCTTTTGATAGAACGCATAAATTAATAAAATACAATGTTGCTTTGGAGATAGTTGCTTGGTTAACATCACTTCTTCCACCCACGGATAACACACCAGCAGGTAGAGTTTTTCCAAGCTTGCGAATGTGGTTGGTGTTGAAGAAAGCAGGAATGTCGATGACTAAATTTGGTAGTAGGTGTAGTTGGTGGTGGTAAAATAAAGGGATAAACGGTAGGTATAATAGATATAAAAACACGGCGATGATAGATACCATGGTAAGAAGAAAAAAAGCAAGGTTTCTCCTCTGAAGGGTTTTCGTCAGTGGCGGGCGAGTCTACAGAATCGATGACACTACGAACTACATCCCGTCACGAATCGTTCAATAATGATAATAAAATAAAAAACGGATAAACAAAACATTTGCTTGCTCTTATGAAATTAAAAATAAAATGCTTCCTTCTTTCCTAATTCGCCACCTTATGTGTGGTTCCAACCGAAATGTGAACAGCCACACCAGCCGGTATACCAATTTTCTCAAAAACGGCTAAAACGATTTCGATCAAACTTACGGAGTACTCTCGATAAACTAGTACCCTACATTTTGTTATGTGTTAATGTTCCTGTAGAAATGCGTTGAACGAAGATATAGCGCCCGCATACCGGGGGGAGGGGGAAGAGTTGCGTGTTGCTACGCACCAGACGCGCACGAGTATGCTGTAGTATAGGACTGCGTCTAGATGGGGAATACATAGTGAGGCTAATTCTACTATTTGACATAGTAATACTAATACTTGGCTAATTCTACGCGTGACATAGTAGCTCCGCCTGCGCTCATTTCAAAGTGTCAAATTTTGAAGGTGTGAGGGTGAATAATAGAGCAAACGAAACAGCTGAATCTAACAGCAGACATGCACAGACGGGTCGAAATGAGGTATTTCGATTCAGTACGTTTCAAAATATTAAGTGGGAAGAAAACTCGATTACTTTACACGATCGTTACTCGTTACAACACAGACCGTTTCCTGTTTTGCAGTTTCAAGAGCTTTTTGGCGACAGTTAGAGATTCATAATGCACGAGGGAGTCGTCAAGCAGAATGGAGTTTGTACGGAACGAAGGTGTTTACTTCCGGCCTTTATTGAGTTTTCGTCAATGTCACAGGCGAAGCTGTTAGCCGCTGCGCTTCCAGGGAAATCAATAATAATCAGCATAACACCATGTCGTTCTCAAAATTGAAGAACACAACCTTACTTCGCTCGCAACTCAATCACACTGCTACAACAGGGCCGCATTCAGTTGTCAAGAGCAGTAAACGACAGGCACATAACCTCCCTCCGTCACAATTCCCCCTCTCTTAACTTACCGACGAAGGTTTAACTTCCTTCCTTTTCACGCGGGGGAATAGTGCATTTTCTTGTTTCCCGTCAAATTAACAGGAAATGGCACTAGTTTCCCGCTCACTTCATGACTTTAGAGTTGGATTGGGAGAATATAACAGCGATTGAACGGGAGGCTATTTTCTACTGTTTCCCTCTAACTCAGTGACAAGTGAAACGTTGCCGTTCCTCCTTCGTGCAGCGGCGTTTTCCATTGCTAATCTTCGCAACGCCGAATGACTTCGGGAGGAGGAGACTGAGGAGGATTCCATCAAAGGATTTCTAGGTTGATTACGTCGGAAAGATCCGCTGAAGCAAGTCAAATTGATTAACCTGTCGTTTGCTGCCGCCGGTAACATCCGGAAGAGGATCGATAGAAACGCGGAGAACCTGAGAGAGGAATGGTCGAATACATGTTTCATATTCGTCGCCAAGTGGATTTAAGCGCCAGTAATTCGACAGTCTTACAAAAAGGACTGAATTTCCTAATTAAGCCGATTATTTGACGAGAAAGTAATCTCGGTGCCCTAATCCCGCTGAGATTCGTCTATTCTCCGAGGACAGGCCGACGACTGAAGTCTTTTCTTCCTTCGGTGTCCTGGATCAAAAGCCCCCGTTCATTCTCAGCGACTCTTTCACAGAGTTACAACTTCTTTCTATTTCCCTTAGCCTTACGAGGAAAGTTACCCGCGATCGACTGAAACTCGCTTTGTTTAGTTCACTTAGCATCTTAACGTTTCAAGGGCTACTGAGTTCGGAAAAATGAGGGTAATTCACTAACAATCGGGTCTGAACCGCCGTATGGACTCGAAGCTCACATCAAGCCTAAAAATTACTGTGCGACGCCAAAATGTTTAAACTTTTTTCTCAGTATTTCCAATGTAATTCCAGAACTCTAACTCTGAAACTCTTCCGAAAACTCATGTTGGCGGTAGCATCTATCGTCAACGCGTTGATCATTCAATAAAGATCGTGACATAAGTAGCGGCAGCCCAATGAATTCCGAAAATTCAAGCGCTACCGGTTCACGAGACTATCGGAATAATACGTAATGCTAAGAAAAGAGCTGAAGTTGTTTGACGCGTCGAAACAGATATTTATGGTTGATATTGCTTTCATAAGATGATTAAGAATCACGACACTAATACAATTGATGAACTTCGAGAATGCGTTAAAAATAAATCATGTCCCGCTCACAGGTTTTTCCTGTTACATAAATAGTACGGAAAAGATCCGACTACTTCGAATGATTGATCATGCTCCGAAAAATTGGCTTACGTGGCCGCCAGGTCGATGAGATTCAGCTCGGCAAAAATACATTGGAACGTACCTGAAATGAAGAAAAAAAAGGTAATTAAAAAAGGCATACATTATTCAGCGGTCTAAATTTGATTATTGAAAAACTATATAGTCCAATAAGTATAGGGAAGCGAATCTACTAGTTGAAGGAACTCACAGACAATACGGTGGGAATTAGCGTTTCTCCCAGGCCTGAACTCATTTCCCGCACTGCCCCCCATCTCACTCCAACCATCCCTCAGTTCGACTAGTCACGACGTGCTAATTGCCTAGCGTTGCCTGGAAAATGTCAATTTTCGTTGAAGTCAAGTCATTATTTGTATCATTTAAAGTTGTTAGGTGCAGGCCGAAGTAGATGGGCTGTCAAGCTTAGGCCTTTTCCCAGGTGCGTTCGGCCTAATGGTTTCAGACCCTTTTTCATGTTATTCCGCGAGGAAGTCCGAGAACTGCCGGCTCAATTGGCTTCTCATCCAGACACAGGGATTGAGTTTGGTTTAACACCAACAACAGATTTCCCCTTTTGAACTTTCCAAAATGTCCTTCCCTCCCACGATTTACCTCCTCCTCCAACACACACAGCTCTTCTCAGGTACACTCGTCTCCCATGGCACACAGACATTCCTTCCTCCATCAACTCGCGTGCCATTCACAGCACTTCTCCCGCTACAGTTTTCCCTACCAGTTCACGCATATTCCGATTCCCCTTGTGCTCAAATCACTATTCATGTAATGTGCAGTAGAGTCCTCACTCACGCTCACCGAGTTCTCTTTTATATTATTTAAACTCTCCCTCTCCAGTATTTTTCGATGCTGAATCGAATGGGAAGGGCCGCGGAGGTCTGAGACTGTATCAAGCTGTGGAAGAGAATAATAAACCTTGGTGTGATAATTTGTTTCATCCTTATAACTCTCGTTTATATGACATTTGAGAAAAAAATCAAGGCATTATTCCAATAATACAATTGGGAGCGAAGCCGCAAATTCTGGAATTCAAATCACTATTTATACCGCCAGTTTCTATTTAGAAAATTTAATGACGCGCTGCCAAGTACATGCAGCCGATTGAAAAATGATTTGACTTTTTGCTGGATTGTTAAAAGTCGCTGAATGCCAGTGAGGCTGAGGGAAGTTGTGTTATGCGCCGCACCAGCTATTCTTCATATACATTTATATGATGATAGCGTTGCTAAACAAAATCGTGTTATTAGTCCAGTAAGTTAATGACACCTTGGCAGGTTGATGATCCCACATCGCCTGCATAAATACCTGCTGTACGCATGTCGATGCAAATGTAGGATATTAAAGTAATTGGGTTAGATCCGCCAGTAGGTAAATTACTAAAGTTAACGTACCTGTTAGGTGAGTTCGTCTCCTCTGGCGAGCGCTTTCAGAGTCAGTACTGACTAAACGGCAAGACGAAAGCGCTCTCCCACAGTATCTCACCAGCCAGAGGAGACGAACTCACCTAACAGGTGCGTTAACTTTAGTAATTGGTGTCAGGTAGGAGTCCGCCACAAGCTTGGTCAAGTGAATTTTTTATTAAAACCGAGGACAACCGTTATTCAACTGAGGTAAAATGACGAGAGCAGCACGATAAATTGTAGAATATTCATTCGAATTCCCTCCAGGTTGTTAAGGAAGGATATGCGTTGGCAACTCCCAGAGCATCGCATGTCTTTGGCGTCGGACTCGATTTATCTGGACGACTCGATCAACATAGCGATCAGTAATTTTCTCCAGGACGAGAGCGAGCCAACTCCTGACAGCGAGTTGGAGTGTCATATGAGTGAGAGCCGATCGAAAACTAGCCATCCGAAATCCCATAATTTACGCGCAACAACGTTCTCTTATCTGTTGAATTATAGTCAAGTAAACATATAATAATAGAAGTTTATGTGCCAAAGTAAAGTCGCTTGAGTTACACAGTAATATACAAGTCAGGCGGGGCATTTCAATATCTGACGAGCAGACCAATATCCGTAGGAACGTCAGGTGGGACGCATCACACAACGTTTCTTAGCTCAACGTATTAATTCAGTTCATTTTTCACAGAGCCCATTTGAACTGGGTCAAACATAGCTCCGTCCCATGCTAACCTGCTGGCTAGAGGTCAAGTTTGAGCTGATTTGGTTCCTGTACCTGAACCCTCGGAGAGAGTCGACTGTCACGGAGGTTGAGGTTTTGCAAGAGGCCGGCCACTCGCTCAGCATTCATCGCACCCTGTAGAGGTACGGCAGGTTTTGACCTTTCACCTTTCCCTGGTGCCCATGTGTTAACCACACGGAGATATGATCACCTGGGGAATCTCGTCCCATCTGGGTGAAGTTCTTAATCTGGTATCACACCTAATCTAACTATTTAGATGGGTGGCAAGTTTGAAAGGGACAGATCAGCTGTGACCACGTTTCTTTCCCATGATCTTCCTCGCGAACTGGGAGTAACGGTTATAGGCTTGCTATGTATCAGTCGATGCTGGTAGGTTTGTCTGCTCTTCCAACAACTAACGCTCACTGTCGCTCAACTACAATGAAGTAGCACATGGTTTCTTGTTTCCTTCGCACTGTTCATTAAGCGACTGTCTGGTCCAGTGGTCTGGCTCAACCCATTTTTTCCCAAGACTTTCATAAATTTCGGGGAAAAACTTATACATGTCACGTCTCCTTGACGAGGATTGCCATATTGGTTGCCAGTTCTCTAATGCCCATTCATCGATGACTCAATAGGGATGTCTATGCAGAGTTCAGTTTAGAGTGGAGGAAGCTCTAGTTTTACCGTCCACTTGTCAACCATGCACTCAATGACCCAGTCAACTGGTGACTGACCTATGATCACTTGGATGTTTCGTCGCAACTGCCATATAGGCCTTGGTTATCCCCAGGAGTGCAGCTCTCTAAGATTGCTGGTGAGTTTGCTACCCCAGGCAACGGGGGAGTAGCCAATCACGCCTAGAAGATGGCCTTGTACATAAGGATCGTGTCACAGTAACACACTCCCCAAGTGGCATTACTAATTGTTCGTAGTGAGGCGAACCTTTCGACGGTTGTGCCTTCAAGGGACTGCAGGTGTTGGTTGAAGCCCCGCCTTTCACCTATATTAGCCTGTGGCCGCCAATGCGTTGAGTCGATTGGCTATTTAATTTGCCTTTTAAAGGATCCCCTCGGCCACCTGCAGCTTGACGTACTCGCACCATCGGGTGACAGTTCGGAGCACATGGTGGGTTTTTCCTCGATTTGACGGATCGACTGCGCACACATCAGCACAGCCATATCATCCACGTAGGCGTATGGCTCGCAGCAAGTCTCCATGAGCCTCCCGAGACGACCTCCGTTCACAGACACACACACAGACCATTTTATCAAATATTGTTTTTCGGACTCAGTAGGATATGAAACGTGAAGATCTGAAGAGAACTCAACATTATTAGTTTCAGCCGATTACATAACTTTCTTTATATTACCAAAAACAATCTGCGCAGAGGGGAACACGTAACTCCGGCTTGAGCCCTATTTATCACGAACTATTCGACCGCAAATGTCGCTAAATATTTGGATAGGTCAGGCTGGGTGTACGAGAGATTGAATCCACCACTCGAGCAATCGTTCGTATCTACGGTACAGCACGGTGCGAATTTCAATTTCAACGAGTCGAGCCCAGAGGATTCAAATTGTCATTTAACAAATTGAAAAAAACGATAGAATCTTTCAACGAACGATATCGCTGTTTGAAAATTGGAAAACCAATCATCCTGCTCATGAACGAGAGAATTGGTTCACTACTCCCACTCTCCTCTCTCGATTCTTCTCCGCCCTCTACGATTCTATTACGGAACTAATGGAAAGTAAACAGTAGCGGGACTGCCCCGTCCGTCAATGTTGATTGCTATTTCGCATTTGAACCCTTCAAAATTCACAAGCGTTTCCTCGCTCGAATTCGAAGGTCTTAAACGGATGGTGAGGATAATGACGGGGGGGGGAGGTGTTGCAAATATGTATTGTCCCTAATGACAAATTGGTTTCCTGATGGGAAACGTTTTTCTAAATTTCATACGAAACTACTGAAAGCTGGAAACTGCAGCTTGACGTTGATTTCTCTCAATTATTACCTGTAAATACGTTTATTGTCAATTTGTTCTACGTTCAGTGTACTTTCAAATCCAAAACGGCGACCCTAATCTATTCGGCTCGGAGTATCGGTTAACCACAAAAAAACGTGAAATTGAATTTTGCGTGTCGAGTTCACCATCGGTCGATCCAGAGGCAGTGCTCCTACTTGCCACTGCAGCATTTTGTCGCTTCAGCGTTGATCGCGCTATCGTTAGGAACCTCTCGCACCGATCAATTTGATTGTCAACTTTTCAGAAGCCTCAGAGACATTATGGGACCCACTCAGATCTCTACAACTAAGTTTCGACCAGTAGACGTTGAGGCGGTGCTGCAAACTGAGGGCTCGGATAACTGAAGACGGGATAATTCGGCTCTCGTTAATCCTTTTGGGACTCAAGATTTATCTCATTTCAGAGAATGGACAGACGCCGCTCATCTACGGAGAGGCGATTCGACTTCGATCGACACAGTGAATTGCCAACTACGGAATCAGCAGCATCACGATCAGACTCCAACACAGTTATCACCAATCGGATAAGACGTTTTCGTTAACTACACCAATAACACACTGTAATTGGAATATTGGCTATCACACGGGTTTGCATTAAACCCGTTCAACCTTACTGGCGATGGAGAAAGTTAATAAGAAATAAAACAAAACGAGTAGCTAAAATATTACCGTGGCTTTAAAAGAATACGACAACATTTACACATCGATCTTGAACATTTCAGGTGAATAGCGCACTACAAGTATTTTAATAGATGACAGTTCGATCGCACAACCCCCGGGAGAACAGACATGTCGGTATATAATAACAGATAATTTCAGTACGCACTTGAAACACAAAGCTCTATTCACGGTTACACCACTAACGCGGAACTCAGAGGGAGCGAATGTATGCGACAACAGACACCTTGCAACTGCGGCTCTCTCTGAAACTGATGGTACCGAAGTTCCGAATACATCCAGGGAGTTTGAGATGTTTAGTCAGCACCCAAGCGTCGGACTGTTTGGTTCGTCCTGGTACATCCGAACGCAAAAATACCGAGTTGATAAGTAGGACCACAAGAACTCGACATACGGGCAGAGCAGCTTCAAACCCTTGTAACTCACATGTTCCTCAAGAATTCTTTCAAAGGATGTTGACTGTCAAATTACCAAATTGATGCATTGTCGGACGGCAACTGACGTAACAAAGTCAAATGTTAGATATCATACTTGAGTTCTCAACTTGGGTGAAATGCAGTAGTCCAGGCAACAGTTGTCCGCTTAGCGCAATAAAGTCGAAATGAATCACACTAACTTTTGCGCTACGGATTTGAACAGTTCGAATACGGCATTATCCCTCGCTTCGTCAATTACGTATTGTAACCGTCATTTCTCAAGTTGCCGTCCAGCTCAGTGGTCGTATCGCCCACTGTTTTCTGTGTTGTTGCCACCTTTCCCCATCTTCGCGTTTTTCGATAGGCACATTTCCACTGGTTTGATTTGTCGAGTGTGCAAGGCGAACGTAATGTTCTAGGTTTGTGTATGAATGTAGTTTTTGAACACGGACAAGTATTTATGGCGAGAAGTGGTTCGTACGGGTTTGAACGGAGGTGTCGTAAGGATGTACAACAGCTTCGAACGTTCCAGAAGCATGGGGTTGCAGTTAGGAGTGCGGCGTAAATTGAGTGGCCTGTGTCTGGGCTACGCTCAATCTGACGCCTGTTAATAAAAGAATGAGAAAGAAAACTAAAACTGAAAAACGTTAGAAATGAAGGGAGAAAAATAAACGGCAAAATTAAAGGTAAAAGTGGACTTTATTTATATAAGTGCGCAGTGGTATCATGGACGCTGAAGAAAAGGTAACTGAGAGCTCTGTACAGGCAAAATTAAAGAAAATAAGGAATAATGCTCTCGTTAAAATATTGAGTATGGGGTGAAATAAATTATTCAGGAACTCAAAGAAAATCAATAAGGAAGACGAATGAAGCCGAGGGAGATCCTGTTTTGCTTCACCTCGCTTTCGGGTGTTCCTGGAGGAATACGAGCAAAAGATTTAGTAGGAATCGTACACCACTTGGGAAGGAATGTACGGAGTGTCAGGGTCAGAATGGCACTTTACCATGTCCAGAAATGGCTATTAACGACTGTCTAGAGAAGTCTTCGGTTCCAGAGACCGTTGAAATAGACAAGAATGGAGAATAGTTGAGACACAGATCACGTTGCCGATCGTAGACGCAGTGAATTCGGCAATGAGGCAGGGGTTGAGGGGATGTGGCCAACGAGTTTGTGAGAGTTGTTGGGGATTGGAGACCTTGAGGAGCTTAGTTGGGGTCGTCAAATAGTCGAACAACTCTGTCGACTCGGCCGATATCCGTTGGCGTCAACAAGGAGTAAGTGTATGCGACACTCTGCCAGTCACCCTTTATTGGGTTATGGGTCTGCCAGTAGCCACGATTTCTTTGGAAATAAAGTTTCTAATCCTGTTGGCACTGACTGGATGAGCTTCCGCGTGGCCAACACCTCACAAAATTTCGACGTGTAGAAATAAAATTGAGTGTTATTTTAAATATAACGTGTCTGTTTACATTTAAAGTGACGACAGATTTTCGGTGCATTTCGAGATGTTCCACTTCCTGTTAATGACTCGGGTTTGTGAGTCGACATTGTTTACATTTGGTCAGAAGGAGTTGTGAACCCTTTCAGCCATGAACTGTTACTGTGAACCATCTCTGTCATGAGCTGTTACTGTGAACCCTTTCAGCCATGAGCTGTTACTGTGAACCCTTTCAGCCATGAGCTGTTACTGTGAACCATTTCTGTCATGAGCTGTTACTGTGAACCCTTTCAGCCATGAGCTGTTACTGTGAACCATTTCTGTCATGAGCTGTTACTGTGAACCCTTTCAGCCATGAGCTGTTACTGTGAACCATTTCTGTCATGAGCTGTTACTGTGAACCCTTTCTGTCATGAGCTGTTACTGTGAACCCTTTCTGTCACGAACTGTTATCGTGAAACCTTTCTGCCATGAGTTGTTACTGTGGTCACTTTCTGTCATGAGCTGTTACTGTGAACCCTTTCTGTCACGAACTGTTATCGTGAAACCTTTCTGCCATGAGTTGTTACTGTGGTCACTTTCTGTCATGAGCTGTTACTTTGAACCCTTCCTGCCATGAGCTATTAAGGTGAACCCTTACTGCCATGAACTGTTATTGTGAAACCTTCCTGCCAAGAGCTAGTATGGTGAACCCTTTCTGCCATGAGCTGTTACTGTGAACCCTTTCTGCTAGGAACTGTTATTGTAAACACTTCTGCTGTTTCTGTCATCGATGGATTCTCCCGTAATTTGTTATTGTGAACCCTTCTGCCATAAACTCCTATTGTGATCCATCCTGTTGTGGATTATCATGGTGAACCCTTCTGCCAGAATGTTTTATTGTGCACTGGTTTGCCATGAATTCTTATTGCAAATCCTTTTACCATTAACTGTTATCGTGGACCCTTTCTCCTGTTTTTTGTTTTTAATTAGAAACCCCCACATGTGGCGTCCACAATACGTTCCCACCATTCTCGCACAAAACGCTAGACAACCCTGAGGTCCATCTCAGCAACCTCCTCTAGCCGCAGCTGATGAACTCCAAGCACTCTGAGGCGCTCTGATGCTATCCCCTCACACGTATGCTGTACATGCTTTGCTGACTCCAGCTCCACCTCGCGGAATCTGCAATTCTGTACCTCTGACTTACCATCTTGGCCAGGTGGTACCTTAGTGGAAGTGACCTGTAAACAAACCTCGTAACATCTGTATACTATCTCTCTTCAGGCTGAGGATCTCTCTCGTTCGCTCCCAGGAGTCTGATAAACAACCTTGACTGTCTTTGGCCAGGCACATTCCGCCATCCTGGACCCATGCGCTGTGAACTATATCATGAAACCCTACTGTCCAGACACCCTGCATTTTTATTAGAACGTGCTCTAATCGCAAGGAGCGTTTTGTTGATATGACTGTTAATTTTGTCTGTGGTGTTAATCCGTCATCAGCTTCTCTATTCATCAATTCGATTTTCTGAAGGAGTTACTTTTTTTTGGCATATATTAAATTAAGGTGGATCTACATTTTCGCACAATTTCAATCACTCAGCTTTTCTAACAATATTTTTTATCGTTGTGTTTTATAACGAGGTGGGTTAGGGCTTACTCATTTCATTTGTCTTGTGAAGTAGTTTTATACTCGCTTCTTTTGCCCGGGAAAGAGGTTCCAAAGCCCAAAATTCACGCCCACGTTACAACACAAATCTTAAATTGCCAGTGATCTGAGGTGTCTGGAGCAAGACATTGGGACCAACTAACGCTAGTTTTTTTATTTTTTGACTATACAATTCGTAGGAAGGAGATTCTCCGGCCGAAACGAAATGCCGCGCCGAGTCTTCGCCTATTTATGCGTGAACTGAAAGAGGCCTTCACTCCCAAGAGGATTTTTTCGACGGGAAGAGTACGAATGCGTATGGTCAGCTACTTTACATCCCCTTTACCTCTCAACCATCCCTCCCATCCCCACCGCTGCCAAATAAAAAGATGACAAAAAACTCATCACTTTTTCGTAAGTCGGCAGGGCGAAGAAAATTTATCGCCCGACGAGGGTCATCGCACAGACAGCGGTCGTCATTTACAAATCAAATACATCTTCCGAAAACCTCAAGTGAAACGAGCGCCCTTGGGGTCAACTTTTTGACGTCGGTTTGAATCCTCTTGGAAGAGCTTTCTTTCCCGTTCAAGTGGAGAGTTCCAGCTCATGAGTCAACCGACGACACGGCTACGGTGCCATTAACGATCCGCTCAATCCACCGGACAACCTAATTAACTGGGTCGATTGGATTTAAAATGTTTAACGCATATCCAAGTTATGAACTGATACATCCAGACCAAATAAATACACTGCTCCGCAGGTTCAACCTTCCTCGCAAGTCGCGAGCTCCCAAAATCTGACAGAAGGCTTCTAAAAGGTATTTAAATTTTCTTCAGATCCTCACGTTCCGAAGACTTATCCGTCCGAAAAACGCCGTTTGGGAAAATGGTGTGGGTGTGTGTCAGTGAACGCTACTGACGAAAACGACTCAACCAAATTGGCTCAAGTTTGATTGTTTATTTTATTTTTTTGCCAACATGGAACGCCTAATTAAATATATGCGCCAAATCGATTCAAAATTGACTATAGCAACACCAAATTATATTTTCAACAATGAGTTTCTTCTCAAAAACGGACGTAAAGGTGCTGAATAAATTCACAACTTCTGATAAATGTATAAAATTTCCATTTGCGGAAAGATGACGAAAGGAGGGCAATATTATCAACAATTTTGATGACGATCGATTATAGTGCAATTTTGAACTCATCCCAGTTTAACGCGGCTTATGAATCTCACTCACATGATACCAGCGTTCTGACAAAAATCAGGGGTGTAGGACAACCAGTGTATTCAAATAAAATTAAGAGCAACGCCTGAAATAGGGAACTTTTTTGGCATAATTCCAGAACTGGAAACACTAACGACTTCAAAAAACAATTTTATGAGCAGTCTCATCAATTAGCTATACGTAGGTCGTGGCAGATGTGGAAGCAGGGGTGTGCAAGGGGCTGGGAAAGATGACTTAGACGTCACTAAATGGCAAGCAAGATGGGAAGCTTCGTCAATGGGGCGTGACGGGTTTTTCTCAACATCCGTGAACGTCATAGGAGAAAGTGAGTTTAGCACCGCAGGACGAGCCAATTCCTTTACGAACATGGCGACTTCTATGCCCGAAACAAGCTCTTTTCTCTCAAATACTCTCCATCCTGCACGTCTCCCGCTTGCCAGTACAAAGTAAACAAGAAACCAGGTGCTCCTCCACTGTAGCAAGCAATAGTTGGAAGAGCACACCGACTTTCCAGCTTTGACTGCTACTTAGCAAGCTTGTAACCTCGCCTAGTTTGTGAAGAAAGTTACGACAAAAAACGTTTCACAGTTGAAACTTGCCACTCAAGTACTTATATCCTGCTCATTAGATGGTAATGTTCTCGAAAGAACCGGCATGGTAGTAAAATTAACTAACTATACCAGAGTTTGGTGACGTAAGATAATTACGAACAACCCTAGAAATTCCAGAATTCCAATCACCGTTGTTTCACTTTCTGCTTCTCGCAGCTTTTACCCGATGATTCCCAAATAATAAACACTATCCTTCTTTCAAATATTAGGTGCCACACATCACACAACTTTCCTCAGCTCCAAAGACATTCAGCGATTTCAGTGGCGCAATCCATTTTCCACTCAGCGCATCTGAACTTCACGTTAAACTAAGTTCCAGAATTTATTGAAGAGTTACTACTCATGTCATGAACATTATTGAGTCATCAGTTCACAGATTATCTATGAGGATGTCAACACGATTTTTCCGATGAGGATCGTGTCTTCTGTTTCGGAATTATCCGGTAGAATCTGTGAGAAGTAGAATGAAAAACGGCAGTGGTTTTACTTGAAAAATGTCTAGGTTTGCTCCTAATGACCTTATGAGCGTTATAAAGAGCCAATCGTATGGGCAGTCTATCGGACTACCACCAGATTTTTCTGAGAATGTTAGCATGATATTAGTGAAATCGATATGGGGAAAACATCGATTTGCGACGAAACGTTTGATAACTCCTTGTGCTGCTGTCGTCGTTTTCCGCTGACGGAAAGTGTACAGTATTGTCGTGTTAGAGCTGTTCAAATAAGTCATACCTCCGCTTGGGCTACAGCTCTCTACTGGGAGACTAGGGGGACAACCTGCCTGTCATTTTGACAAGGAAACAAACCTGCCTATTGCGCCACACAGAGTAATTGAAGTAATTAGTTCAGTTGTTACAATGGAGACCCTGGTTGGGGCCCAAGCCGAATAAATTGGACAACACAATTTTTCTTTTTTTCAATGGTAAAAATATACGTAACAACCAACAATTAGTTTGTCATTCAACGACCACAAAAAGTAACAAATTCGACGAGTATTCAAAGGAACGGCTACTTCGAGGCCTTTTAATGTACGCCGCGGTATCTTCGTAAGAGCCCTCGCCATAGCATATTCACGGTTAAATGGATGTAACGTGTGGCCGGGCATCTTCCATTAAAACGAGCGAGTCACTCGGGAGCGATGAGGATGCATTATCCCGCAGGATCCTCCACAATCCATTCATCATACCGAGCGAGAAGGGAAATTTATCATCCATCATAATCTCTGCGAATATCGTTCTCCCCCCATTCCCCCCTCACCGTCGTAGTTATTGCTGAGAGATAGTCCCTCAAAGGAGTGAAGGAAAAATGCGAATATGGCGAGAGGGTGATGGGGCGGGGGAGGGGAAGCACCGTGTATGCTCGAAATTTTTATAAATTGGACGAGAAGGCGATATTGGACGCCGTTCAGTATGTACCGCAAAAATAAATGGCTCATTCGCCCGGTCTTTTTTCCCGGATCATTGATCATTTTGAGCGAACGCGGAATCGAACTTGAAAGACGAGATCGACCACCGAAAAGTGGCCATAAAATGGTACTGAATTACTTTCAGCACGTAACAAGGCGACGCTTGAAGAAATATCGAGTTGTCAGAACTCACCTTACGCGTAAGAAAAAGGCAAATGGTAGAATGTGTTTTAATGCTTATTGCGCACCTCCCACGGTACACTGCACGTCCAGGGAAGAAGAAAATAGTCTTCTATTGGTCGCTCGAACGCATTAAAATAATAATCATTTCCAGTTTTGCGCGAAATGCGTAGAGGACGGTCGGATGACATAATATGGATTGCCAGAATCCCCCTCCCTTAGCCTATCCGTCAACAGTGAGGGTTGTTGCCACATGTTGGGGCTTTCTAGAAATCTATCTGTCGATCGCCAAAGTTGACCTCAAGGGTTCAACAACAGCAAGTCTGCTACTCTTTCAGTAGAGTTATATCACAAGATTTGAAAACTTAGATGTGCAAAGAAGAAGTGACTACAACAGGATATGATTTAAGTATATAAGCACGAACAAGGGGGGCTCTGAAGGCGTGGAACTGGTTATATGGGGAAGGAAGAAGAAATCCGAATTAAACGTCGATGAAAAGTGTCCGTTGGGAGAACTTGGAGACGGCTGTATTCCGCAAGAGCTAGTAGATGAATGTGTATTGGCAAGAACTGTCCGTTGTGGGGAGGAATGTACAAAGAGGGGTGGAAAAAGGATATTGGAACGCCCAGGAAAGTGGGAAGTCCGTTGTCAACCAGAAATGACTAAAGAGGTGGACTTTCCATACGTTAACAAAAAGGGCTTGAACGAAGTTGTTCGGGGAAACAATGATTTGCCGTTAGGGCAAGTGCGGACATTTTGGAGGTCAAACAACCATCTAATGTGGCGTGTACCGAACACAGAGTCTTCCTTTTGTTCACGAGCTCAGCCCGATCCAAATCTCTTCCATTCGCCCCGGTCTGCCAGGTCGATCGAAATCCCCATTTTATCTCCTCTAACACATTTCTGTATTTTCGACCTAGGGAAAATATCTAATGCAACTCATCACAATACTGTTCTCAGCCTCACGTTCATTCAGCAATTTTTATTACTCTATCAACTAACGAAATCTGTTATTTATTCAGATTGTATGAACGAGGTAAAATGTAACTCCACGTAGGAACTGGTAACGTTTAAGGTAACGGAATTTATTGAGCTGCTCTTACTAACGCTACGATCATTAGTGACTGAAAAGTACACAGAGGAATCATAAAACTGTCAAAAGGGGTTAAGTACTTATTGAACTACCACTCTTATTTGCGCTTTACTCGGCTTTACCCAGTAGACAGAAAAGTTATGTAATCGACTGAAAGAAAAAAGTCTCTCTAGAGCTTTCTTCAAATGATGATTGACTACTGTTGAGTCCGAAAAACACTGGGAAATGGTTTATGTGCCTGCGAACCAAATCAGCTCAAATTTGATATCTAGCCCACAGGTCATCAAGGGACACCAAAATAGAGGTGTGAGCCAAATTTGCACAAAACTGATTATAGTTGTCATAGTGATCAAAACTGTCAATTGGTTTTTCTCAAAAATCGCAATAACGATTTTGATTAAAATTCTTGTATAGACAACTCCAAATAACACAACTGCGCTATAATATTCTCATCCGAGGGGAAACGACGAGAACAGCGCGATAAATTAGTAAACAATTCGACGCAAATCGACATTGCCTCAGTGTTCAATGCATGCCATGTCAGTCTGGGTTTTTTGCCCTTGGAGTTCTCTAACCTGCCCGAATGGGACTCCCTGGCCAGTAATGGACAAGTCATTGTTTCCCCAACGAGCCTTCATACCTGCAGAAATTCCACCGCCGTGGTTATTGGCAGTGGATTTCCCTGAAGTAGGGGTTTCCTTTCTTTATGTTCCCTTTCCTCAATTTCAGATTCCTCTCCACAACTGACAGCTCCTCCCAAATTCATTCACCTAGGAACTCTCGCGAAAGTCACTCGTCCCCTTGCATTTTTCTTTGCTCATACAGTTCGCTATTTCCTTTTGATACAGTTTCCCACGCCAGTTCACGCATATTACGAGTCATCCCCTTATTTCGCCCTTTGTACACTCTACTCACTTCATTGCATATAATACAGTCCCCTCACGCTCACCGAGTTTCTTTTATTTCGATCTTCAACTCATCCTCTCGTGCGCCCAACACTCCCCTCAAATGTTATCAGAACCACCAGAAAAAAATAGGTGGTAGTCCAATCAAGCACCTATGCGATGAGCGTCTGATAATGCTCATAAGATATGTAGGGGCCACTCCAGAAATTTCACAGTTTCACTTACTACCATTTCTTCAAGTTTTTACCGGATGACTACAGAAAAGTGATCAACGACCTTCTAAAAAATTATCGTGTTCACGGCCTCATTAATTCTCTGGGTATCGAGTGCTCAATAATGGTCAAGGTATGAGTACGAGCAGCGCGATAAGTTCCAGAACTGTTAATAATGGCATAGTTATCATTACCAAGTTCAGATGAATCAACTGACAAATGAGTTGAATCAGTAGCAGAAGCGATGGAAACCAGTGAATTTACGTAAAGCTAAGGAAAGTACTGTGATGCGGCGCACGTGAGTTTTTAATTCTAATATCATACCGGTGAGATTTATAAGGAAAAAACTGCGCTCATTTCGATTTTCCGCAAAATGTTTGATAATTCATTTTCCCTCAGACGAGTATTTTACAGTATAATCGTGTCATTAGAAACTGTTCACACAAAAAATTTAATCCTAATCTTTACAGTGGTTTTTGAGAAAACAAATAATTGGGGTTTTGATCATTATGACAACTATAATAATTTTTAAACGCCGTGTTACTCGTTTCTCAATGTTGCTGTCGCCTGGTAATCTGTAGGCTAATCATCAAATATGAGACAGGAGTTATTTATAAAAATTAGGTCAACAGTAGCGGTGAAAGTTGAGGCCGTTCAACCAAACGTGAACGACGACTGCGCGCATAAGTGATGTAAACAATTATGATTCGCCCAAGACGAATAAATTTAGCGGAACGTGAACGCGAAATGCGATGGATGACGAATTTAAACGAGAAATCCGCGAAAATCACGAGGTGTAATTTGGAATTAAAGAATAAAAAATGCTAATGCGATTCATCGCACAACTTTCTCCAGTTGAAAGTATCGATAACTACAATGTCACGGCCGTGTTGAAGTAAAAAAGCAACTATTACTGACCCGGTATTAGTTGTAATGCGCTCATTCCCTCCACAACCTTCGCCTATTGATATGTATAGCGTACCGTCGAATTCGAATTTGAAAAAAAAAACCTTCAACGGGAATCGACGACTTCTTGATTTATTCCAACGAGCGGATGAAATAAGCGCCCATTCGCTCAACCACTGCCATTCTGATTCCACGTTCCGAAGGAAAAATGCTCAACATTTCTCCGTTTTACGGTTTATCGAACTCGTACTTTGTCATTACGAGCCGCGAGAAATTCAAATGAGGTTCATTTCTGCCTCGTTGCCTCGTTCCGCCTGCCTTCCCGTATTCCAAAAGCAGGAACAAGTGGACAACTTCCTCCGCAAGCGAAGCGAGTCTCTCCAACCTAAGGACCACAGGCAAATGGGACGCTGAACAGTATAGTACCTATTGACGGAAGCTGAATGCACATTTAACGTTCACTGACGCGAAAACGCTCAAATTTAGTTTGGTACATTTCATTTGATACTGCGATGATTATTTATTATCGTGTCACTTCGAATAATTATGGTCACGTACTGAAGTCCAGTTAAAAGCGTTTAACGATGAGCAAAATGAGCTGTATCATTAGAGCGCAGTTATCGAGAGCGAGAGAAGGGTATCGTTATCACACACAGCATTGTAACTGAGTGAGAATTATCTCTGAACTGGGATGATAAGTAAACAGAAGGCAAGAAAGTGTTGGTAATGGAGGGGCCTGGATAACTTGGTGGTGTGATAGTTGGCCGAGGGTAGAGTGAGAGAGGTGAGAAAGTATTATGATTTATTATTCACACTGAATAATACCTTCACCAGCTCTGCAATCATATATAACGAAGCCCATCGTCGTTAAGGGCTAAAAACCGTTTAAAAAATTAGCCGAAACCGAAATTTTGGCAGTTTTATAGCACTTACCTATAATTTCCCAGGTATTTTTCAATGCTGAGTCGAATAGGACGGGTCTTAGAGGTATAGGACTGCGTTAAAATAGAAAACAATGAAATAACAGTAAACAAGGTGAGGCAAATTCCCGAACCTGAAGGATCTCACCGGGTTATACAGCGAAAGTTATCTTTTCTCCCCAGCCTGCGCTCATTTCCTGCACTGTCTCCCATTTCACTTCAACCACCCGTCAGGTCGACTCGCCATGCCATGCCAATTGCCTAGCATCATTTAGAAAATGTCATTTTCCGTTGTATCGTTCGGATCGTTGATTAGTATTGTGCAATGGTGAACCGGATGGGATGGGTGTGGGATTGTGTCGAGGCGGACCACCACGCTGTGCAACAAAATAATACCATTGTGTGCTAATTTACAGCTTTTGGGCTTATTATTCATTCTGAATAATAACCCTATGTTTTCGGTCAGGAAAAATTTGTTACAAACAATCCGTTCTTTCACACAAAAATCCCATTTGGTATCTAGTTGTGCCCACCATCTCGGCAATCTGATCGGACAAAGCCCACGGTTGTTATGTACAAAAAATGGTTGAAAAAACTAACAAAAAGCCGTATAGTTGCAATTACGCCGTGTTTCATATCGTTTTCAAGGTATTTTTACATCGTGGGTTGAATGAGTATCAGACGTGTACAACTGCGTATAGTGATATTACAGTAATTATAGTGAGCCAAAGTCAACTAATTGAAAGAACTCGCGGGAACTACAGTGGAAGTAAACGTTTGGTCGTTAGTATTCCCTCCCTTCCGTTCCATCAAAACCACCCGCCCGCTCGACTTGCAACGTCGTGCCAATTGCCTACAGGCGCAGGGAGAATATTTATTTTTCGTAGTTCCATTGTAGTCAGGTCTTGTTTCGTATGGTTTACTAGTATTTTTCGATGCTGAATCGAATGGAATGGGTCTCGGAGCAGTAATACTAGATCAAGCTGTTCATGAGAATAATAAACCGTTGTGTAATAATTTGCAGTGTACATGAAGAGAAATTCTACAGAGTTCGAATTGAGCTCAAACGTATTTGTCCAACGGAGAGTAGTTCAAGTTCGATTTTGAAACTTAAAATAGGGCGAGCAACATGATTTTTCAGTGCTTTGTCGACAGACGCTTCGCTTGGCCCTTCTCTAGCGCTCTCGAAGTATTAGGCCGAAGGTCTTGGCCCTGTCAATCGAGCCCGACTTTATCGCGAAAATAATTTTAAAAATAGATTTCCTCTATGTCAACGGTTGTTATTCGTGAAGCTCTGATGCAACATCATTTGGCATCTGCCGCATAAAAAAATTATTCAAAATCGATAGACCCTGGGGGAGACATACCGATTTTGCTGTTACTGTGGGGTCTCATGTTAATACGCCAACCGACCACTCAATCGTGTTCACTGTCACCCAGCCCTTCTCCTTAAATGCACTTTCTTGGACTCAAGGCTTTCTGATACGGGCGATTTGAAGAAAACAATCGGCTGAAAAAAAGGAAGTTTTTTTTGTGTTGTTCCCTTCAGATCTTGACGTTTCGAAGGCAACGAAGTACAAAATACGTCATTTGGAGAAATGGTGTGATTGGGATAGAGAGAGAGGCCAAATGGAATAATAGGCTCAAAGTTTATATGTAGTCTTCTGCAGGTCATTACGGGACGTTAAAAAAGGGTTTGAGCAAACTTGAAACTAGTTATCTTACTGAGCTAAAGACCAATTTATGTTTTCTTCTCTTTCCAGTTTCTACAGCTTGATTTAACCCAGCAATACTGTAAAATTCTCATTTGTGTGAAAATTACGAGAGAAGCACAATAAATTACCAAATGTTTCGCCAAAAATCGATTATAACTGAGTTTTTTCTTCATAAACTCCGCTCCGAAAAACTCCAATCATTTGGAGTAACCCCGAAAATTCTGAAACCATTCCAACCACCGCCGGCGTAAACGTACAAAAATGTAATGGTCGAGTCACCGTTGACTTGTGTTTAACCATTTTGCTGGACAGTGGCTCAAGGCATCGGATTAATTGGCCTTCCTCATGTTTCATTGTATTGTGTTCAGTTTGAAGGTTTCGTCGAAGATACGCTTTTACGAACTGTAGCTGTATCAATTTTCCTTTCGGTGGTACGTAGCGAGGTTTTGTTTTCGTTTATTAATTACCGAGAAAATTCTCTCGTTCCAGACGCAAACGCTTCGAGCACACTCGGGGCTTCCTATCGACTCTTGCAAACTAATCAACGTTTGCTGGCCCCGACTTACACAGTATTCGTTGAGAAATTCAACATTATTATGTATGAGAAACGGTGGGCGTTTCAAATATGTTTTTCCTCTTGTCTTTTCCTCTTTTAATTGGTTTCGTACAATACATTCGGTCATGAAATTTTTATAATTAATTAAATAAAATGACAACTCGAGAATTCAAAAATAAAATTAAGAACTGTTTTATGTGAAAACAAACATAACTAATACTTTAGCGATAACTAATATGTTGGGCGCACGAGAAGGCGAGAGTTGAGGATCGAAAATAGAAGAAACGCGGTGAGCGTGAGGAGGACTGTACCAAATGCATGGGTTTGATCACGAGTGGGGAGTCGAGAGAAAATTGCTAGGGAGTAGCGTTAGAAAAGCTGGCAAAGATGGTGGGGTGCAAGAGTTGGAGTTTAGAAAAATAGGATGTGACTGAGATCATGGGGGTTGGGGTATAGAGTACCAATGATGAGGGCTGAGTGGAGTTTCAATGCAGTGGATGGAAAATGGTTGTGGGCTGATTGAACCGAATGGGGATATCCTGGGTGCTGAGGTGTGACAGACATATAGGGATGACTCGTAAATGCGTGAACTAGCGAGGGAAACTGGAAGGAGATAGCGAACTGTATCAGCGGAGAATAGTCATAGGAATGTGTCTGAGTGGGCACAGAGAGACGAGTGTGACTTTCGCGCGAGGTTGTAGCTCAATGAATTCTGGGAGGAGCTGTCTCTTGTGGAGAGGCATCTGAAATTGAGGAGAGGCAAAATAAAGAAAGGAAAAACTCACTTCAAAGAAATCCGCTGCCAATAACCGTGAAGATGGAATTTCTGCAGGTACGAAGGTCACTGGGGCAACTATGACATTGCCGTTAAGAGCCAGGGAGTCCCGTTAGGGCAGGTTCGGAAACTGCATGCAAAAAACCCAGACTGAGGCAATGTCGATTTGCGTCAAAATGTTTAGTAATTTATTGCGCTGCTCTCGGCATTTCCCCTCGGATGAGACTATTCCAGAAATAACGGCGGAAGTGGAATTTCCGCAGGTACGAGGGGGTAAGGGGAAACAATGAAGGGCAGGAGTCCCATTAAGGCAGGTGGAGAACTCGGACTGATTTGTCACAATCGTTATACGCTGAATGGTGGACGTCAACTAGAAATTTATACAGAGCACAATATAGACGCACACTAACTCAACCTACAATCCTATCCAACTTGAAGGAAAATGAAGAGAAAGATGATATTTTGGCCCCATGGAAGGAAAAATATCTAAACCACCGAGTTTTCTTCAGGCCTTGACGTTTCAAAGGCCACTGAGCCCAAAATACGTCATTTGGAGAAATGTTGGGATTAGGAGAAAGAAGTCGAATCGAAAGCTCAAAGCTTACATGTAGTCTACAGGTCATGATAAGGGTTGAGCAAAATTTGTTCAAAACTCACTACAGCTGTCATAATAATCAAAACACCCAAAAACTTGTTTTTCACAAAAATTACCATAACAGTTTTTTGTATTGACAGTCCCGGGTAACAAAACAGTACCTCATAATTCTCATCCGTCGCAAAATGACGAGAGAAGCACAATAAATTATCAAAAACTTCGAAGAAAATAAATTTTCGTGTAGTTTTTTCCTAGTAAGTCTCGTTGATGCCACAGACAGCCACCTATACGTTGGTTTTAAAATGAAGGGCATGGTGTGACTAGTTGCAGGTCAATAAATTCCGAAACTGTAAGTGCTGCCAGAACGTTATGTTTTATAAGTTCATAAGAGATGAGAGAATAATAGATCGGAGTGGGGCTGAGGAATGAACATTTTCGGAACGTATACAATAGTTGAGTGAGATCACGTCAGTATGACGGAGAGTCTTATAGTAATCTAGACACACAATTTGTTCTCGACAGCCGTTTCTGCGGCGAAAGTAAAAAGTGGGTCAGTGCGATGATGTAGTTGTCGCTTAGAGTTAGCGAGGGAGGCAGGGAAATCGACTTGTAGATCCTGTTTATTGCTGGATCCCGTTCTTCAATTTCTGCCGCAGACTCGAAACGCCCTGAAAGCAACCGCCTCGGCGTCTTTCTCTGAATACGACAAACGTCGGTTATTGTAACACAAATAAACGACGTTTCCTCCCGGTAAAGCGAATATCAGGCTCCGGATCAATATTCAAATTGCCCTCGCCCCTCGCTCCGGTCCACAGCCCTTTCTCAGTAGCTCGGCGAGTCGACAGAAAATCCTAAGGCAGGCTCCGATAACACCAGAGCGGGACACAAATCACGTAATGGCTTCTCATAGACTCGGACTCGGAGAGAGGGGCAGATACCAGATAAAAAATTATAATGTCAAATGGGAGCTGCACGAAAGGAGCAGATCGAGGCCGTAGGCGGAAAACTTTCACCCCTTCAAATTTTCAATACCTGGCGAACGCGTCTTCCCACTCTGGGCCCGGCAAATGGCCCAAAGGCAGCTTTCCAACATAAATCATTGACCCGGGATGGGAGATCTGAGGCGGCGAGCTGAGCAGAGAAGGTAGGGAACTAACCTCAGCAACTACACGTTAGAGGTTTTCTTCTTCCTTTTTATTCCCCTCTCCGACAGTCACTATCTTCACGAGTGCACTGAGGGGGAACTTCGATCGTGAGCCGAACCTACGACTCCGCTCTAGTCCTTTGTAACCTGCTTTTGAATTGGAAATGCCACTTAGACCTTATGGCGGCCCCGTCCTCTGGTAATGGGCCAATTAAATGGAAATTTTCGTTGCACGCCTTTTTGAGAACGTAGCAGAAAACGTAAACATGTTCGACCGCTTTGATTATTTGCCCTGAAAATAGTGCATTGTGCAACGACGCAGTGTTCAGGAAGACAGAAACCTTATCGCCTTTCGGGTGTGTTGCTTGAAGCCATTGGATATAGTCGGGTTGGCCTTGATATGACTGACAACCTTTCTCACTGCGCCATCACCGGACGGTATTGGTATCTTTCACCTTCGACTGGTTGACATTTGCCTGAGGGTGCTTACACTGTGCTTATAGGCCTCCTCGGCACAACGTCACTTTCTCTCGTAATATATCGTCACTTACTATTCTGATCTTCATCTACACACAATTATCTTAAACGTACTCCCTTCTGACAGTATACCATGACTATAAATGACGTACACTTCACGTTTTACTTCGAAAACGGTAGAGCTTGAACATCTGGAATTAATTCAAGTGCCACAACCATTATTGAGCGTTCGATGCGAAGGCGATAGGTGACTCTGTCTCCAGGATTTTTACTTTCCTTGCTCTACGAAGTAGAAAGGAAAGTTATGTAATCGGAGTTTTCATCAGATCTTTACGTTTCAGACCCTCCTGAGTCCGAAAAACACTATTTGGGAAAATGGTCTATGTGTCTGTGAACGATTTTTAGAGAGGACCATCGTACCAAATCCACTCAAACTTGATATCTCGCCCGCAGGTTACCATGGGACGCCAAAATAAGGGTATGAACAAAATCCACCGAAATTTAACTATAGTTATCATAGTGATCAAAACACCAAATATTTTTTTTCTCAAAAATGGCTCTAACGATTTTGATTAAATTTTTTATATTGGTAGCTCTTAATAAGATAATTATACCATAGAATTCCCATTTGAGGGAAAATGACGAGAGAAGCACAATAAATTATCCAAATTGACGACGAAATTGATTTTAGCACGGTTTCTAGAGAAAACAACCGTACCAAATCAGCTGAAACTTGATGTCTAGCCTACAGGTTACCATGGGACGCAAAAATAAGGGTATGGGCAAAATCCACCGAAAGTTAACTATAGTTATCATAGTGATCAAAACACCAAATTTTTTTCTCAAAAACAGCTCTAACGATTTTGATTAAATTTTTTATGTTGATAGCTCCCAATATGGCAATTTCAAAATAAAATTCCCATTCGTGGGAAAATGACGAGAGCAGCACAATAAATTATCAAAATTTTCGACGAAAAGCGTTTTTAGCGCGATTTTTTTCTTATAACCTCCGCTGGAATGTTAGTGTTTAAAAATGCTCATGAGATACATGGGGCTCACTCCAGAAATTTCTGAATTTCAACTACTGCCGTTTCGCTTACTACCAGTTCTAACTGTTATTACCCAATAACTCTGCAAAAGTGATTACTATCCTTTTTTTAAAAAATCGAGTCTACAGCCTCATTACTTATCTGTGTACCAATTGCTCAATAAAGGTCCTGGAATGAGTACGAGCAGCACAATAAATTCCAGAACTGTAGGCGCTATCGTTTCCTGCTGCTGTGACGTGTTGTTTGACCAAGTTCAAAGGCCATGTACAAAATGAATTGACGTAGAGCTAAGGAAAGTTGCGTGTTGCAACGCACCAGATATTTTTTTCGAGAACAATCGTATTTATCGATTTGTAATTATCGGGTAAATACGGACGTTTGAATCGAGGAGTTGGTGGAGGTTGCTCCTAATTGTCTTATAAGCTCATTCATTCGCCCAGTTCAGCTAGGTCGATCGAAAGCCCTATTTCTCCTCAGCCAACGCTTATCTGTATCTTCGACCAAAGAAAAATATCTGGAGCAACGCATCTCGGCTCCGCATTCGTTCAGCGATTTTTACCAGTCTAGCGACTAACGAAATCTCTTATTTATTCAGATTACACGAACGTGGTAAAACGCAGCTCTTAGAAGGACTATCAGTCTCTGGACTAGCACCATTAGTGACTGATTAGTGCACAGGGGGGATAATACTGTCAACGTTAGTTCCGACATTTCCGGGGTCGCTCCTAATTACTTTAGGAGTGAAACTGTACGGGGTACGCGCTTATTGGACAATCACTCCGATTTTTACTTTTCTTGGTTCTACGCAGTAGAAAAAAAAGTTATGTAATCGACTGAAAAAAAAAAATTGTTTGAGTTCTCTTCAGATAATTATGATTGGTTACTGAGCCCGGAAAACTCTGGGAAAAGGGTTCTGGAATCATTAGGCAAAAGATGTGATGGTTGTGAAAGAATCGGCAAATGTTTTGATGAGGACTGTTAGACTATCATTCTTAGAGCAGGAGTAGTACGATAAATTATCGTAAAGGTCATGTAAAATTTAGGGCAGTTTGTTTGCTGTTTTAAACACAAACCCACTTCGTAAAGGATTAGGTTTTACAAAGTTCACATGAAACGAGTAAAAATTTGATCGTTCTCGTATTAGCAGCGACAGCCATAAAAATCGGTTTATTGGGTTCATAAAGTTGCGTCATGTGGTCCACCTGGTAGAGATCTGGAAAAAACTTCAAAATAGTTTTGAGCCGATTACATAAACTCCTTTCCTAGTCTGTGTGGCTAAGGAAAGCAAAAATAATCCTCGATAAAAAAAGACCTAGGCTACGAATAATAAAGAGATCTGAAAGAAAAACGATGGAACACGCACATTAAAATCGCGAAGATCTTTTTAGTAATATCATGCAACCATTTGAACTTATAATAAGCGAAATTAGACATTAAAAGTGACGTGGAAGTCTTAAGAATGTATTTTCTGCGACTGCCGTCCTAAAACGAAATCAGCTCGAGACTTGCAACCGACAGCAGAGTCTGAACCACTTGCAGTCCAAAAATGGTCCAGAGAGTTCACGATAAGAATTTTTGAATTTATCATCACAACGCAGTGTGACATGAGACTCCTGAAAATGTGAAGAAGGTGAAATTGCAACTTATTTCGAAGCCGATGGTGAACGAAGAGTTCGTATGATCCGAAGAAACGATAAGGCGCAGGCATTGTACACATAGCTCGGTATAGCGAAGGATCGTGAAGAGTTCAAAGCTTCGAGGCCACGCACATCACAGTAGATTTTGAAAGCCCGTTGAAGAAGGTAATCGATGGCAGCCCGGGCGGTCGTACACTAAGAGGAAGACCACAAAAGAAATGGTTGGAAGACGCCGAGAACGACGCAACAGTTGAGGGTGACACAATGGCGGAGGAAGACACAGGATTGAACAGCCTGGAAACAGAACATTGAGCAGGACAAGGCTCTCAATGAGCCATACAGTCGAGAAGATATTCCTGATAAATACTCATTGTCGACAGAACGGTCGCGGGCTAATAGACTTGTAACTGAATCCCTCCTGCCTGATATCCCCCTCCTGCGTTTTAACCCGATTCGGCGCTTGAACATTGCAATTTCACAATTCACACCTTGAAACTCATAAACACAAAATCCTGACTCCACAAGTTGAACCAAATAACCTCCCTGTGTAGGGAATACTTGGTAAGCTTTATCAAATATCCCACTTTTATGTATAAAAAAAAAATTACCTGACCTCTTGAAATGGTTTAAATAATGACCCAAGCTGATACTTGGTACATAAAACAGTTGACTACAGGTGAGCATGGGCAGAAATCAAACAATCAATTGACTCTGAGCACAACTTACCCTTTTATGGAACAGTTATTTGGGAAAATAAGCTCAATTAACACCACTGACTCAGTGAGTAACAAGTAAACTGAAGACGTATAAGATCTATCGCTTCACTCTCTACGAACATAACAAATCTACTAGGCCCCTCTACGACTAAAATATCGACCTGAACCAACCACAGGCAACCCTCCGACTGAACCCTTCACAAACACCTGAACACTGAACATCGTTACATCTTTTCTATAACTATGAATCTCATGAACTGTGGGCTCTAAAGCGTCAACTGCTTCCTCAGATCACCAAGCTTGTTTGAGCTAGTACGTTTCCCCTAATCAACCCCGAACGTGCACCATGGTCAGCAAGGTTCGATGTTTTTGAAACTGTGAATATGGCCAGAGAGGATGTGAGAGACTGGCAAGTGGCGAGTGGAGCGAGAGGTAGCCAAGCCGAACTTCCCAGAAGAATACATAAATGACGTCAAATTTATTTGCTTTTATTAGATTATATGCATACTTCCACATGGGGGGTCGGAGGTGGACAGGGGAAATTGCGTCGGAAATATTAATACATTCGTTCGACAAGGTTGGAAATATTGTAAGGAAGACGGTTGACATGGGTTGTTGGGTGTACGAGCTCAAAAAAAGAAATAACTGTGAATGGACGTGGTGAGTGTGAGAGAAGACTGTATTAACACTTCACATGATAGAATAGCAATGAGTGTGGGGGAGTATTTTCGCGACACAAAAGGGTCTCTGAATAACTGAACTGGTTGCGAGGAACGAGAGCGGAGAATGAGGAGCAGAGCGGTAG
This sequence comes from Pachypeltis micranthus, assembly GCA_020466155.1. NCBI lineage: Eukaryota > Metazoa > Arthropoda > Insecta > Hemiptera > Miridae > Pachypeltis > Pachypeltis micranthus. The sequence goes on along the minus strand of CM035774.1, from coordinate 11,888,061 downwards.
GTGGCAAGATAGCCGAGAGGTGAGTTTTTGGGGTGGGACCTGGGCAAGATCTGAGAATTGCTGAGGAGGTAAACCGAGAGGTGGGAAGGGGATATTTCGGAAAGCCCAAAAAGCGGAAAACCGTTGTTATCTTGGGAAATAACTGAACGAGCTGGACGAACTTCCCCGCAGCTACAGACAAAGGGCTTCATATCAGAAAGAAGTGGACTCGATATTCAGGGAACGCCCTGTACAAAGTCTTTCCATTTTATTTTTCTATCTCTACGTACTAACGTATATATTTCTTAAATCTTCAAGTAATTTATTTATCATTTTATCACAATTTACTAACGAGCAATATCCCTAAGCTTATCTTCACTCCCACTGCCTCGACTCACATAACCAAACCATTTCACTTCCCACAGCTCTACAGAGTAAAAAGAAAAGTTAAATGATCAGCCGAACAAATTTTTTTTTGTTTCCCACAGGTCTAGTAGAATTCTAACCAAATGAAACGCCGAATTAACAGCCCATGGGATCAATTTATGAGGGAAACACGGTCCTGCTTATTGAGTGATTCCTCTCCTCTCACTTATATGTTCAGTGCGACCTCGCTCTCGCCCCTCCAGTTCAGCAAAGTTGCACGTAGTTGGTGTAGCGGCGGATAGGAGACGCATATTCGTTCTGGGACACGTGCTCGCTCACATACAGTGTCATGCAGTGAAAGAGGATATGGCCAGCATCACCTGCCTCTCCAGTATTCCCATGGAGATAAAGCAGAACGCCTCTTGGCCATTCCGGCACCGGGGCCTGCCACCCATTCAGGTCCTCAGGCTGCTCAAGGTGCAGCCAAATAGAAAGGGTACCGCGGGGGCTTCATCCCGCGCCACGCTTCTAACAGCTCCACGCTGCCGGCCGTGAAGCCATGGGATTGGCCTCATGGGTACCGTGGTTTCACTGGAAATCCCCCCTAGAGAAATGATAGGTGCCGGCTGGAGAGGGGTAAAGGCCGTGAGGCTAGGCACCCTCTCCAACGCCACGGTACCCCAAGCACAACTTACCATGCCTCTCCAGTATCGCAAGGGCAGGCGTCGAGGTTTCGAAGCCTGATAAATCAAAGCTTGGCGTTGGACGCATTGTCACTCGAGAAGAGGTGGGTCGGCGAAAAGGATGGGTGCTACCATCTGTGCCTTAGGCGTTCCCGGGTCCCGGGGCGGGCCGGAATTTTAATAACCAGCGTTTCATTTACTGCAATATTTTTGGTTTCCAAAACAGTGTAGAACTTTCTCAAACTGAAACCATGATGACGTACGCCAATCGCGACAGCTCAGAAGAACTCAGCAAAACAACATCAAATGACCACTTTCAATCTTTCATTTTTTCAATATTAAGTAACGCCGAACGCAAAACACTCCTTCAAATCAGTAGAAGCTCCTAATTCGCCCCCAAACGTCCTCATTTACATTTATACTCTAGAAACGTTACTTTACGATTCATAATTCATCGTTTCTCCACTCAACAGTCTCATTCATATTCATACTCGCGTCAGCATTTCGTTGCGATTAGAGCTGTAAAAGGGAGCAAAAATAAGTCGCGCATGATAATCGTATAACCAAAAGCCTCCTACTCCGCTCGTAAAAACATTATTTTCGCATTCAGATTAATTTTTATGCGTAATTCACATCTCATAAATTATGGACACTGGGCACTATCTAGAGAAAATCCTCCCCGCCCCCGTCAACGACACGCGCGGAAATTCCGGAATTTGATACTGAGTCATTCGAACGACGAGCGGATTTGGCTTTTCATCATGAATATGTTGATTTATTCGTGCGCATAAGCCGATGGTTCGGAAGATGTTTTTTGTTCGGCCTTTTTAATTAATCAAAGTATTGATATACGAAGAATCTATCGGTGACGTCCGAGCATATTTTAAAGCGAAAAGAGGAATTTCCCTAAAAGTTGATTGACGCATCGATTATTCATTTTCATGAATAACGAAGCTTAGTCAGCGGGCCTGAAGGGTTCTTCCATAACGGAAGTATCGATCGCATATTTCGTTAATTACGTTTTAATGAACCCACGACGGTCGAAAAGTTGAAGCAGAAGCGCCAACAATTTTTTTTTTTTTAGCACGTTTCATCAATTGTGTTGTTATATTCACTCATGTCAATTAATATTGAGAGCAGTTCACCAAACTCAAGGAAGTTGGTACCATCGTGATGACCCACACCTAACTGTGTGTTCACCTACAAAACTCAAAATTTCAAATTATTTCACTGAAAGCAGGAACGCCACTCACAACTTTCCTTTCAGTAACAATGCTTTTGTGAATACACTAAATATATACTTTTTTTTATGGTCAGAAAATGACGAGAGCAGCAAAATAACCAAAAGTTTCGACGAGAACCGAGTTTAACGCTGATTTTCTTCTTTTAATTACACTCAAATGATACTAGAAATATCACAAAAATTAGGGCGGTAGCTCAATAAATTACCTATGAGATAAAAGCTTCATAAGATAACAAGGATCAACCGCAAAACGTCCACAATTCGAACCACCGTCGTTTCAGTTACTTACCATTTCTCACACTTTTTTTATCCAAACATTTGAGGCTATATAACATTAAGCTGCGACCAATAGGAACGAAGCGTCCGTGAGAAATGTTGCCGAAACGGGGGAAATTATTCACATTTGAGGACTTTCGTTGCGTGCGCTGTTCAAACGGTTAAGTTACTCACAAAATATGTATTCCTTTAAGTAAAAAAAAAGTCCGTGACAGTATGTCTATCTCTTAAGATTTACTCATAATATTATTGTGTCGAAGAAGGCGATAGGCTATATAACAATACGTTGCTACCATTGTTATGAGTATAAGACTGTGTGCTGGCAGGCGGCGCGGCGGCGGGTTTTCCTTCAAAGTTACTTTTAATAGAAGACGGAAAAGTACCTCATTTTCAAAATAAAATTGAAATTGATCGCGATTTAGGTGAAAGGGTGACTAGCATTGAGGATTTAATGTCAAAGGTTTACCCTGATATCGTCGAAATAGAAAATACAGATTATCAATGGATGTGTCAAAGGGCAATATTGGCGGCGAGAAATAGTGTTGACGAAATTAACGACCTAATTTTAACTAAACCTCCAGGCGACATAACTACCTACACATCTATTGATAATGTAATGGATCTAGAAGATGCTGTCCATTACTCACTGGAGTTTCTCAATTCTTCAAACCCGAGTGGCCTTCCATCACATTCCCTCAAGTTAAAAATAGGTGCTGCGATAATTTCACTCAGAAATCTAAAACCACCAAATTTATGCTACGGGACCCGACTTCAAGTAAAATTCCTTCGCAATAACGTGATCGTCGCAACAGTTTTGACTGGTTTGAGTTGGTCGAACAGTGCTTACACCTCGCATCCCAATTATTCCGAATGGTTTACCTTTTAATTTTTTTTAAATTCAATTTCCCATTAAGTTATCTTGTGCCGTAACAATTAATAAATCATAGGGGCAAACATCCAAACACGTAGAAATCGATTTACGTCAAGACTGCTTTTCCCACAGCCAGTTGGGGGGGGGGGGGGCATAGTTAGTTATACGTCACGTGTTCAATATCGGGTTGCGGGGAAAATCAGTATGTTCTTCTACCACAAGAGAATAAAACTAAAAATATCATCGCTGAAGTACTTTAAAACATATTATTTTAAAAATTTCTTATTCGCGATCATAATAACAACAACCAACGTGAGCAATCAAAAGATAATCGCGAACGTCCACAATTCGAACCACCGTCGTTTCAGTTACTACCATTTCTCACGGTTTTTATCCTAACATTATTATTATTATTTTGTTTGGTTTTTCGAGAAAAAAAAAGTAGTACAGGTTGCACAATACTGGTCGAGGCACAAGTAGAAGCCACTCAATAAATTCCGGAACCTTAAGAGCTATCATTTTCTGTGCAAAACGTATGGACAGAATTAACAAACGAACGGTTGACCGATTTTTTAAAATCAGATCATTTAATAACGATTAACTTTCGTTTTGTCAAATTTTGCAGCTAATTAATGCATCGAACGTTGAAGGCGTTTTTGTTTGACCTCCCGTTAATTTACTAATATTTCTTAGCTCTTTCAGCAGCTGTAGCGTCGTAAGGTTTTGAGTTTTCTCGCACTTTATATCTGCAGGCATAACGAAACTATTTTTCTAGCCTCTTCACTTACCTACATCAGGAGTCTCCAAACTTCCCAGCCTTAGGGCCATACTGATTACCCCAGTAAGTTCCGAGGGCCAAAACCATATTATCATTGTTGCCGGTGGTAAAAAGTGAAATAGTCGACTGATGAAAAAAAAGTCCGAAATAGTACGCAACGTTTAAAAAAGGCTGCAAATCGGACTGAAGTCCGCAAAATCAGTAAACTAAATTTAATTTGCTATAAAAAATGTGTTCTATAAAAGAAGCTCAATAAAAAAAAAAATCTGTCCGAGGGCCACATCCCATTCACATCGTGATGTGACGCTTGCAAACGTCATAGCAACGGGACTGGAAAATTTTCATTTGTTCAATACTGAATGTTGACGATCGTTCGTGATGTGACGCTCGTATCGTTCAGAAAATAAATGGTAACGTCCTGATAATCATTATTAAACAATGAAAAATATTTGCTGGAGTGATAAAAGAATCTACGCGAGTTGAGGGAAGTTGTGTAGTGCGTCGTACCAGATATTTTTGTTTTCAATTGGATCACCTCAAAGAACTGACGGAGATAATAAATGAATATGGAAACATATAAAAACTGCACAGGCGATTTGTCAAGCTTTCGAACCGTGCTTGACGCCATGCCAACGTGGACGGTGAATGATAGCAAAGCCAAGGCTACTACGACGGCAACTGGTAGCTCTACGATAGCCTCGTAAGTGATTAACACGTGTATCGCAGGGGAGATTAATATAGTAAGTGGTATCCCACTAGGTGAGTTGGGAAGTAGTACGTTAGAAGCTGAATGCAATTGGAACCGAGTTTTATTCTCAATTACATTCGGAGAAGTTTTACCACCACAGTCAGGGAACACGAGCGTGGGCGACACAGCGACGAGGGACTGAGCCGGTTACAACTGACGGCAGCGAAGTCTCGAGTGAAGGTGCCATCGAATCATTTGAGGTGCCCAGTCAGCATGAATGCCCCGGACGAGCCACCACTGAATCGAGGGTTGGGTTCTTCCCGTTTACACGTGTCTCTGTAACGAGTTCTGTAGTTCGACTGATATCGAATATTATAACTCCCTCTCTCTCTCTCTCTCTCTCTCTCTCTCTCTCTCTCTCTCTCTGAGGGTTCAGGAACAGCCGTATTGATAAGAAAACAGACCTGTAAAGCAATAATAATGGATAATAATAATCTGTGACAATTTTGCGTAGTAGGAAAGTGCCAATTTTGATGCATCCACGGGCAGTAAGACGATTAAACCAAGAGGTGTGCAACTACTTCCTTCCAGTCGTACTCCTCGCAGAGCCGATTTGGAGACCCTCTCGTTAACATTTAAAGAGCAATATAATTAACGGAGCGTTTCCCTTCATAGGAAGGGCTTTCTAAAGGAGCATAAAATAATAAAGCGGGAGGAATAAGGAGCGAAACAGGAAGGGCGTTTGCGGAGGTGGAAGGAGTTTTGTAAGGGATTTGAATGATTTAGAAGGCGGCTATGCAGGAATTATGCCGTTAAAGGAACGTATGGTATTCTCGAGGGGAGCCGAAAGGGATTGACAGTGCGCCTGAATCCATAAACGGGGCCGAGCAAGGGTTGGAGCAAGAGCCTGCTCGGAGGCTCCTTGATTGTGCTCTCTGTCCCTTTTACCGCTCCGGGCGGAGAATACGTAATTATTACTGGTGCCGGGCGGGAGCTGTTTTCGCGATTCCCTTTTCGTCAATCAGACCTGGCGATCGGACCAAAGTCTTCCGGCAGGAGGGTTTCGGAGGGGACGCAAATCTCGGGAGTAGGGTTTGAAACGCTTTCTTGATTAAATCAGACTGGCGATTTGAATACCGGAACCCGCAAATTGTCTAGATCTAAACGTCTAACGAGCTTGAAATAGAGGTGGAGTTGGAACAGCATTTCCATTACTTCTTTTGATTGGCTCAATCCGCCAATTAAAACGAAGCCAAACGAATTTCAAATCGCCAAAATTTCTGAGTAGCGTTATAGCAGCAACAGGCCGACACGCGAGGTTTTCTAATTCCCTCGTGAGATCTTGGATGGAGGTAGATAGCAACTTATAAAAACTAAGTTGATTTTTTCCCTGGCATACAAAACTGTTAAGCCTTGTGCGCTCCATATACGTCGATTTCTTTTTTGCGTCTAGTTTTGAACAATGGCAAAGAATTATTTGATAATGAGAGGACTGTATTGGAAAGACATATCCTGGTTAGTTGAACGTTCATTTGAGATCAGAATGAAGGAGTCAGAATAAAGTAACTTCACTCGATACAGAGCCTCTCTGGACAGCTGAATTGGTTTGAGCTCATATGCGAAAGAAGACAACAACATTACTGAGCCAGGGGGGATTAATGTTTTTGTTCGATAGGGTTTGAAATATTGTAAGGAAGAAGGTTGACAGGGGTTGTCGGGTGCACGAGTTCAAAAAAAGAAATAAATGAGAATGCATGTGGTGAGTGTGAGAAAAGACTGTATTAACACTTTGCACAATGGAATAGCGATATGAGTTTGAGGGAGTATTTTCGCGACGCAAGGGGGTCTCTGAATAACTGAACTGGTTGCAAGAAACGAGAGAAATGAGATAGCTGAAACTCGATCCGGCTCTAGGAAGATCTGAGATTTGCTGAAGAGGTAATCCGATAGGCGGGAAGGGGATATTTTGGAAAATCCAAAAAGGGAAAACCCGTTGTCAGCTTAGGAAATAACTGAATGGTCAGGGCGAACTTTCCCGCAGCTACAGACAAAGCGCTTCACATCAGAACGAATTGGACTCGATGTTCAGGGAAAGCCCTGCACAAGGACTTCCCGCCAAGAGCAAGTGGGGGAAGTTCCAGGCTCAATAATTCAACTAATTCGGCCTACCCTGCACAGAGGTATTCTGGAGTTCCAAGTTAAAACGGCCCCAGGTCAAAAAGCACGACGTTGAAAAGTCCAATTGAATTGAGAACTCTGAACGTTCGTGCCAATTTGGCTCGAGCTGAGCCGAAAACGTTCTAACGCGAGTTTTCTTTAAAGTGATTTTGTACTCATTTTGGTTTATTATCCACTGTGAAAAATACCACTCTGTTTTCGGTCAGGTTTTACACTGCGACACTTTGCGTTTCAACGTGCGCAGATTCCAAATATACAATGTCCTTCGCCAAGCTTTACCTTGAACGTGGTCTAAAAACCCCATTCTTTCCCACAAAGTTCCATTTGGGTTATAGTTGCTATTCGGAAATCCGATTGGTTGAAACCCATGGTTGTTATGGGCAAAAATGGTTACCCAAAAATGATTTTGGTTTATTATTCATTCTGAATAATAACCCTATGTTTTTGGTCACGAAAAATTTTTTACAACCCCCCCTCAAAATTTGATACTTTACGTTTCAAGACATGGGGCCCCCCTCCGGGCCGTTTTATGCCTTTAAAGTGGTCTAAAAAATTCGTTCTTTCGCACAAAAATCCCATTTGGTATCTAGTTGTGCCCGCCATCTCGGCAACCCGATCGGACAAAGCCCATGGTTGTTAATGGTTAAAAAAATTAACGAAACGCAGTATAATCGCAAATAAGCCGTGTTTTGTATCGTTTTCAAGGCCCGCTTGACTCACAACCCCCTTTAGACTCGCAACGTCCTGCCAATTGCCGAGCGAGGGTTCGCTGGAAGCCCCCGTCCCAATTTCCCCGCCTCTTTTTGCCTGATGGGGTGGAGGAAGGTTAAGGCCCCTTCCTCCGCACACCCCTCCATCGGATCATAAATGCCTACAGACGTTTACAGGCGCCTGGCGCCGGGGGAATATTTAGTTTCCGTAGTTTCATTGTAGCCAGATGATCTTTCGTATGGTTTACTAGTATTCGATGCTGAATCGAATGGGATGGGTCTCAGAGCAGTAATACTAGGTCAAGCTGTTCATGAGAATAATAAACCACTGTGTAATAATTTGCAGGGTTTTTTTTGTTTGTTTGATATCATGCCTAAGGCATTTTTCGATGCTGAGTCGGATTGTTCTCAGAGGTATAGGGGTGCGTCTAGATAGAAAACAGTGAAAATACAGGAAATATGGTGACGAAAAGTAAATTACTTGAAGGAACTCGAGGGGCAACTTAGCAAAAGTTGTCCTTTCTCCCCAGTCTGCCCTCATTTCCTGCTTCCTGCATTTTGCTTGTACTCGTTCGACTGTTCTAGCATCGTTTTGAGCACGATTAAGAGTATCTCCCCACCAAGTCAGCTTAAACGAGCGCGTTTACCGCTCGAGTGATTAAACTATAATCATCACGAGCCACCGTCCAGAGCAATTCAATGCCTGGAACGTACGTGATTTTTGTATTGTATGTAGATTCTTCGTTGATACGGCAGAAATGGCATTCAAGTGAATCTTCTCGAGCTTTGAATTCCCTCGTTGGCCGAGGGCTTTGAAAACCCTCAGATTAATCTCCGTTGGATGCTTCTAGGAAGGCCGTTGGGCGAAGAATCCGAAGTCGTCTTCGATCGTCAAATACGCGTTTGATCGGTATAACTGAGCTTTCCCTGGTTACGTCCTCCTCCGATCCTTCTCACTATTTTTTTCTCTTTTTTTGTGTGCACGAGGACCGGAGCATTAGATTTCAAGATACGAGCCCTTAGCATTTATCTGCCGCCGGATAAAACGATGGCCAACCCTCCCCTCACGTCCTAGCAGATAGTATATTTTATGAAAAGCGGGAATAGCAGTCCATGCGTCAGAATACGTTCTACTCGGCCTTTTCGTCTCTAGAGACCATCAACGGAAATATCGCTTTCTGATCGGGTTTATTCGCACTCAAGAGAGTTCCGTGAAATAGCCCGAGAGCCTTGACGTTCCGCTTTTGACATGTTTACCAACCCTTCGGGACGATAAATATCTTCGAGAAAGACGGTAAATTGAGTCTTTGTTTTCCCAGTCGCCGAACACGTACGAAGAACGAACGAACGTTATCGATAATAATAAAAAAAATTCCTAAAACGCGTAATTTCTCCAAAAATAAGGACGTTGTGTAGACACGCACCATGAGCGCCTGGAAAAGGACATCCAGCCCTTACGCCTGCTTGACATACAGACTGAGATTGTACGTTCGTATAATTATACGTATTCACAACAATCTTTCTTTACGTGTTTTATTTACACTCACTTGGGACACACTCAGTTATCTTAATTTGTCTAACGTACATCTGAGCCCTGTCAGAGAATTCAAATAAAACTTCAAAAACTAAAAATTACCGTCATTTTCAAAACCGCAACTATACACTAAAACTTTATCGACAATAACAAACCGGACTTTCATTTCAAATTTGTGTACGACATACTTAACGAGAACACATGCCGAAAATCGTACTGCGCATATTGTGAACAACGCAAAAGATCAAGCACGACGCATCACACAACTTTCCTCAGTTCTAAGGTAAATTCACTGGTTTTCGTGGTGTTTGCAACTTATTGAATTTATTCATCACCCAGTTCTTCTATACTTGGTATAACATAACTTCACAGCGATTTCTTGAGTAGCTTCTATACACCTAATTAGCGTTATCGAACGCTCAAAACGGCGTAGGCACAGACAATATTTCTGAAGATTGAAGAAGAAAAAACATTTTCGTTGAAATGTTAGGTCATTATTGTGCTGCGACATTTTTACACAGATAATTTAGCGGTATATTCGGGTCATTTGGAGCTGTCCATACAAGAAATTTGATCCAAATCGTAAGAGCCGTTATTGAGAAAAAAAAGTTTAGTTTTTGGATCACTATGATAACTATAGTTAGTTTTCGGCGGATTTGGCTCATACCCTTACTTTGGCGTCTAATTCTAATCTGCGGGGTAGGTATCAAGTTAGAGAGGATTTGCTCAATCACGCCCACACACACTCGCAGAGCACTTTCACGAATAATGTTTTACGGATTTAGAAGACGTTAAAACGTGAAGATCTGAAGAGAACTCAACTTGTTGTCAGCCGATTACACAACTTTTCGTTCTACTTCGTAGAGCCAAGCAATGTACAAATTTCGACGAAAAGCGATTTAAGCTCAATTTATTTCTTATAAATCTCACTCGTGTGATGCTGGTAACATAAAAATCACTGCCCAATACACCTACACAGTAGAAGTTTAATTACGATCACAAAACGATCAGGAAGTCCACGATTCGTTTCATTTTATTTACTTTTGCTCGTTTCTGTGACTACAAGCCACTTCGAAAAATCATGTCGATAGTTTCATCGTTGTCTATACGTTGGTTTTTCAACGAATGTTGATACATAAATAGCCACAACCCAACCAATTCGCTACTAGTGACTTTGTATGTCGTCAAGTTATGTTTACAAGTTCATATTACGTACTGAGGAAAAAAAACCGCGTGAAGCGTCGCACCAGCTGTATTCTACACCTATAGAAACACAGTCAAATTATGAAGAACGAAAGATTTTCCTTGGAAATCTCAAATTAAGTCAACTGAACTTCATTTTGTTCAATTTCATACGAACAAGTTATTTTTTCCCATGACTGAACTTTCTTTCGCGGTAATCGCAGACAATTCAATTTCAAATACCTGGTGCGTTGCAACACACAACTTTCCTTAGCTCTACAACAATTCACTTTGTACATGGCTAATTCTATTTAATCAATTCATTTATCACTCAGTTAATTTGAACTTGGTCAAACAACGCTTTACGGCAGCAGGAAGCGGTAGCGCTTACAGTTCCAGATTTTATTGTGCTGCTCGTACTGATTGCAGGACCATTATTGAGCAATTGGTACATAGATAATTAATGAGGCTGTAAATACAAATTTTTTGAAGAAGGATAGTAATGACTTTTGCAGATTTATTTGGTAAAAAGTTTAGAACTGGTTGTAAGCGAAACAGCGGTAATTGAAATTCAGGAATTTCTGGAGTAACCCCCATGTATCTCATGAGCGTTTTTAAACACTCACCCTTTACACATTGGATTGGACTACAACAACAATGTTTTTTAACATTCTACAAAAATTCCTGCGGTGTTTATAAGGCAAAAACTGCGCTAAAAACGCTTTTCGTCGAAAATGTTGATAGTTTATTGTGCTGCTCTCGTCATTTTCCCACGAATGGGAATTTTACGATATAATTGACTTATTGAGAGCTATCAATATGAAAAATTTAATCAACATCTTTTGTGCCATTTTTGAGAAAAAAAATATTTGGGGTTTTGATCACCATGATAACTATAGTTACTTACGATGGATTTTGTCCAAACCCTGATTTTGGCGTCCCATAGTAACCTGCGGGCGAGATATCAAGTTTGACAGGATTTGGTACCATGGTTCTCTCCAAAAATCGTCCACAGACACACAGACCATTTTCCCAAATAGTGTTTTTCGGACTCAGGGGGTGTGAAACGTAAAGATCTGAAGAGAACTCAAAATTTTTTTTTCAGCCGATTACATAACTTTCCTTTCTACTTCGTAGAACCAAGGAAAGTAAAAAGCCTGTCTATTCGTTAGCCCAAATTAACACTGCTCAGTATCTAAAGATTTATGAACTACTTCCAAACAAAGTGAGAAGGGGAATCGATATTTTTTTGGGGGGGAAACCAAGTTGAACCGTACGAAAAACATGCAATAAAAATTGTAGAGTTGATATTCAAAGATTGGATTTTTTGTAAAGAACGAAATATTGAGATCTTGGGAAGATAGAACGTTTTATCAGGTCGAGAGAGGAATAGGACGACCATTTGTCTCGCCTCCAATCCTTAAGTAATAGAGAAGGCTCCGAGGAGAGAGAGAATAAAGCCTGCTGATACCCCTCCAGCGCTTAACAGCATTCACGTCTCGGAGGAAATGCGGAAGAGTCTCAAATGGAGAAAGATGGGACGACCGACGGGAGAAAATGTTCATTTCGCTCTACTTTCAAAAATAGGAGAAAAAGTTATCTTGAAATATGTAAGGGATGAATAGGAAAAGGCGAAGAAATGGCGTGGGCTTGTGATGGGGGGAAAAAAGGAAATATCAGTTGGGGAAGAAGAGTTCAAAATGTGGTAGGGTTCTTGGGGGTTGAAAAAGAAAAGCAGTCAATGGGTGGGAAGAAAGAGGAAGAGAATGAAAGGCGAAGCTCTGGTGGATTGGCTCTAGCCTGCTTACGGAGGTATAAGCTTCACGATGACCAAATAGGATGCTTCTTTTCCAACATCCATCTCACCCTATTAAAAATCCTCTATAGAAATGAATTGAGGCTCAACTTTCTGAAAAAAGTTAAGCTCCAGATCTCAAGATTATGTCTCAAAAAGTAACAGGAGTGACGCATCACAAAGGTAAGAACCTTCGCGTCATACAGTAGGTATTAATTAATAAGAACACCTTGCACTTGAGCGACATCGTTCGCAACATGTAACACAGCGGGAGACAGGCACTCCAAACGCTTTATCACAGGACCAACTCACGAGAATAGACGATTATAGATTATATTGAGAATCGTCACTGGATACTGCGAAATGAACAAACATGTACTTGTGACGCCCCTCGGTGCGGTGGTACAGATCAGCAGACGTCCTGGCCCAGAGCCAGGGACTTAAAAGTGAGTTTCGGCCTGTGCTACAACTTTCGCAAGACTAAACATCAAAGAAGAATCTTGCACGAAACACCTGGCATTTCTTAAGCGACTGGACATGGACCTGTGAGACATTTGACTTCAGGCTGCGGTGCTCATTCCAAATAAGGGACAGTCAGTGAGAAAAACATGCGTTGTGATACCTCAAGCTTGTTGAATAACCAACATGGTACATGCGTAATCTATCTCACGGGGTTACTACAAGCAGGTAGTTGGAAATTTCGAAGGCAAGGAGCTAGAGAAAGAGCGAAGTAACTATAAAACACGGGTCCAATAACGAGATAGTACCTACGGTGTACGTTTTGATGTGTAAAAGCCTGGCTGATCTCTTTTGTCCCAATTAAAGAGCATGAATAAAAGATACGAATGGCGTAGTGACGTCCTCACATTTACTAAACAATCCCTTCCTTTTGGAAGGGCAGGAACGCCAGTTTCTGTATAGATGTTGTGAGTTTTTACCCGAAATTCGGCATTTGCATATCAAAACAAACACTGTCGTGATTTGACGTCATTCTAGGACTCCTGTCTTATGTCTCCTGCGTGGTACTTCACAAATGACTGAGGGCGAGAAGAATATGGAAGGCAGTTGATGACCAGATGAGGGTGAGTTCCTGTCTCCTCTGGAGCGGATTCGCTACGAAGCTTGGTCCAGTTTGCCAAGCTATATGGCCAGTATTTTCGTCACAAAAACGCAATCTGACGCCTATTGTTAGGACTGCCTATCACCATTATTTTGGTGTGGAGGTAGGTGATCAAGATAAGTCGTGGGCTCCACATGTATGTTATAACTCTTGTTTGGTTACTTTACGAGAATGGTTGAAAAACAAAAAAAGGTCCATGGCTTTTGCTGTACCTATGGTTTGGCAGGAGCCTACAAACCATACTACTTCTGCTTGACTCCACCTGTTAAGTCAGGACTGTCAATGAAGAAAAGAGGAACAATTCAATACCCAAATATACCTTCTGCTATTCGACCTATTCTTCATTCGAGTAGTTTACCAGTACCTATTCCACCCCACAGTTATGAAAATGAAGATAGTAGTGAAGAAGAAGAACATAGCGAGCCTTGCACATCTCATGATCCTGATTTTGAGGAAACAGATGATAAACCGCACAGACTGAGTCAAGCGGAATGGAGTGATCTCATTCGAGACCTCGATTTGTCAAAGGAGCAGGCAGAACCCCTAGGGTCCAGACTAGAGCAATGGAACCTTCTACAACGTGATGTCAGGGTGTCACATTACAGACAGCACCAGAAGGATCTGATTCCTTTTTTTGTGAAGAAGAACAATCTTGTTGTTTGTTGCAATGTTAATGGCTTGATGGAATGTTTGAACTTGAACCATGATCCTACTGAATGGAGGCTTTTCATAGACTCATCTAAGCTTAGTTTGAAAGCTGTGTTACTACACAACGGTAACCGTCTTCCTTCTATTCCTGTTGGTCATGCAGTTCATATTAAAGAGACGTATGAACACATGAAAGCCCTCCTCGAATCAATCAAATACGCTGAACACAAGTGGAAGATCTGTGGTGGTCTAAAGGGCATCACTATACTCTTGAAAATGCAACTAGGGTACACAAAGTACTGCTGCTTTTTATGTATGTGGGACAGTAGGGATAGGAAGTCACACTACATTCAAGCAGACTGGCCCGCAAGAAATCTTAACCCCAACGAAAAAAATGTTTTTGCAAATCCCCTTGTTGATCCGAAAGACATTTTTCTTCCCCCACTACATATAAAACTTGGTTTGATGAAAAACTTTGTCAAAGGCATGAACAAAGAGGGAGAGGCATTCAGATATTTAAGAGAAACATTTTCTACATTAAGTGACGCAAAAGTTAAGGAAGGAGTATTTGTTGGGCCACAAATTCGACTACTTGAAAAGGATCCTACGTTTGACCAGGTTTTGGTGGGGAAAGAAAAGGAAGCTTGGGATTCTTTCAAAGCAGTTATTCATGGTTTTTTGGGGAACAAAAGAGATGAAAACTATGTTCAGTTGGTGACAAAACTTCTACAACAATACCGTCATCTTGGATGCAACATGTCACTTAAAATCCATTTTCTTCGCTCCCATCTAGAATTTTTTCCTCCAAGTTGTGGAGCTGTGAGTGTTAAACATTGAGAACGAATCCACCAGGATATTTCTCAAATGGAGAGACGATATCAGGGTCGTTGAAATGAAGCAATGCTTGTGGGTTACTGTTGGACTGTGTGTTAGGATGCTCCAGAACTCACTTACAAGAGACGAGTCAAAAGACAGCGAAGTCACGAAGCAACCACATAATGTTCTTGAAATCCAACCTACCAGGTATTCAAACATCAATTTGAAACTTTTAGAAGACTGTAAATGAAGGTTTTTTAAAATCTAAATTACCTTTCACAATTGTTAGCTGATACTTAAAAACGTATAGTTTTGCCTCGATTGGTTAATATCACATGTTTTGACCGATTGTGTATCACATGAACTAGAGCTAATAAAATTTTTTTCATTGTCATATTCGTTTTTCTCACCCCAAAATGAGTAATATTTCACTTATAAAGTAAAGGAAACATTCAAAAAAATTTGTTTTTGTGTACCAGTGTTATGGAAGGAAGGATTTTCGTATGGCCGTGATAAAATCTCGTCATAGATATCTGTCTTCAGGCAGAAAAACGCTGAGAAGGTGACCTTGGATGAATACAGCGATAGGCGTTTACGTATTTCAACTAGTGAGAGTTCAAGAAACTTCCTCCCTGTTGTCAATAACTCTATAAGTGGTCCAGCTATCTTCGGGTGCTCGAGTCCCTTTCACGAAACCGCGACCAAACTACTCCCACTTACATTCGGCAAGTTTTATCATACTTTTAGAACCTAATCAAACTTGTTTTTCCTTCAGCTAGTAGAACGTAGCCTTAAGTTTCGGAATTTATTGAGACCCTCCTACTCATGCCTCGACAGAGCGTAAGGGGTACATGAGAGTTTCTACATGACTGTCAGAACAAAAAAAGCCGCGTGCTTACTGTTTTAGTATTAGGGGCTAAAAACTATGACAAACGCTACCAAAACGGCAGAGGTGTGAATTCCAGAAGTGCCTTTCCTCCTAAATATTTTATGAAAACGTTTAAACTCTCACGTATGGTACAAGAATAAATTTACTGAAAACGCTATAATTATATGAGTAGAATTTAACATCGAAAAAGCTCCATATGAAGATGATAGTACAAGTAATTTCATCAAAATCGAGCCATTTTCGAGAAAAGTATCTGGTGCGCTGTAACACACAACTTTCCTTAGCTCTACGTCAATTCACTTTGTATATGGCCTTTGAACTTAGTCAAACAACACGACACAGCAGCAGGAAACGGTAGCGCCTACAGTTCTGGAATTTATTGGGCTGCTCGTACTCATTCCAGAACCTTTATTGAGCAATTGGTACACAGAAAATTAATGAGGCTGTAAACACCAATTTTTTGAATAAGGATAGTAATTACTATTGCAGAGTTATTGGGTAATAACTGTTAGAACTGGTAGTAAGCGAAACGGCAGTAGTTGAAATTCGGGAATTTCTGTAGTGAGCCCCATGCGTTTTTAAACACCTCACCCTCTGGGTATTGAATTGAACTACAATACCAATTTTCTTTAACATTTTACCAACATTCCAGCGGAGTTTATAAGGAAAAAAAAAACCGCGGTAAAAACGCTTTTCGTCGAAAATTTTGATAATTTATTGTGCTGCTCTCGTCATTTTCCCACGAATGGGAATTTTATGGTATAATTCCCTTATTAAGAGCTATCAATATAAAAAATGTAATAAAAATCTTTAAAGCCGTTTTTGAGATAAAAATTTGGTGTTATGATCACTATGATAACTATAGTTAATTTTCGGTGGATTTTGCCCATGTCCTTATTTTTGCGTCCCATGGTAACCTGTAGGCTAGACATCAAGTTTCAGCTGATTTGGTACGGTTGTTTCCTCTAAAAACCGCGCTAAAATCGATTTCGTCGAAAGTTTTGATAATTTATTGTGCTGCTCTCGTCCTTTTCCCATAAATGGGAATTTCATGGTATAGTTGCCATATTGAGAGCTATCAATATGAAAAATTTAATCAAAATCGTTAGAGCCGTTTCTGAGAAAAAAATATTTGGTGTTTTGATCACTATGATAACTATAGTTAACTTTCGATGGATTGTGTTCAAACCCTTATTTTGACGTCCCATGGTAACTTGCGGCCGAGGTATGAAGTTTGAGCTGATTTGGTACGGTGGTTTTCTCTGAAAATCGTTCACAGACACACATACACACACAGTCCATTTTAGCAAATAGTGTTTTTCGGACTCAGGAGGGTCTGAAACGTAAAGATCTGAAGAGAACTCAAAATTGTTTTTTCAGCCGATTACATAACTTTCCTTTTTACTTCGTAGAGCCAAGGAAAGTAAAAATATTAGATTTCATCACTATAGTAACAATAGTTTGTAGCAGACCAATTTGTCGAAATATTCATTTTGACGTCCCAGACTTACAAATAACAAGATCTGAAGGAAACTCTTGCCATTTTTTTACATAAGCTCTTGATAGATTTTGATGAACTCAAGATGCATACCAAATTAACTATAGTTTGCTCTGCATGAATGTCGTCCCAAAGTAACTAGTATTATTCTGTATGAACGCCCTTGTACGACGAAAGAAGATGCATTGCCTAAATAAGAGTATGTCGAGCGTCTTCGGATTTATGTGCCAGTGAGATAAGTTTTGTGATATATTTGTGTTATATTTTATTGAAATATAACGTGATTTATTTCAACGTTTAAATCAGGGCCGTGATGAATCAAATAGCCATTGAGGACGACGATTCGTGAAAAACGGCGTCGAGTCGACGTAACGACCGCTGTCCGCCGCTCGCAAATATTACGTCACCCCAGGGGATGCCGTAGTTAAGATAACTATCGATTTAAAGTACTGCAGGATGCACGCAGATAACAATCGTCATGATTGTTCAATACCAGGCTGATTTCAGTCAAGGAATGGAAGAAAGAACGGTTATTTGGGCGTGCTACGTCGTAAAGTCGAGTCGGCGAGTCCGTAGGGGGGTTTTTTTTTTGTTTGTCACGAATTATTATGAACCGTTCCGGGTAGTTAGACGGTGAATACTTTACATAACAGCGTCTACAGTTCTCGGAAACCATCGATTTTCCTCTCGGCCAGTTATCGACTCACAATATCTTGTTTCACTCTTCGGGCTCGTCCGTTGGGGCTTTGCCGTCGAAAAACGGTCGTTTTTTGAGATCCACGAAACGTTTGGCGTGCGAGCTGACAAATTACACCCTTCGAGTTGAATATTCCAACTTCTAAACGACCCCAGAAATGTTCATTCGGATAACTGGAGCTTCGGTGGGAAGAGCGGGGAGTTTTAAGAATTGCAGCGAAATTAGTTACTGGGCCGCCTTACTCATCCAAATATTTCACGAAGTCCTTCCACAGTTTCTTCCCATATTTGATGTGTCGATGCACTTAATTACTGCAAATTACGATGCAATTAATTCCTCTCTCCAACCAACTTTCCTCAACGCCGCGAGCATTCACTAATTTTTATTACCCGTAGAACCAATCAAATCTGTTATTAGCTCACTTCAGGTGCACTTGGTAAACCCCAACTACACGCTCTATGTCGAAACTGTTAGAGCTAAAGGTTCCGCAATTAATTGGTTTAGTCCAATGAATTCCATAACAGTTATTGAAAAGGCAAGTTACAATATATAAAGACTCAAGAAGATCATGGTTATGAAATTAAATGGGGAACACTACCAAAATATCTGGTGCTTAGCAACACACAACTTTGCGCAACCTCCGTAAATTCGACCACGGGCGCTGAATCTTCGTTAATCGCTTTTCAACTGAAACATTTACGGAGAACAAAATGTAGGTAGTTGAGTGTACTCGGCAAGTTTGACTAAAATCGTTTGAGCCGTTTTTGAGAAAACTGGAAAACCGATAAATTATTTTTCGAGAAATCTCGTTTTCCAAACTATCAGGGCTTACAGCTCAATTCAACATCAGAAATAATCATGGAAACACACACACGGACCGCACGCTCAAATTAGGTTTTTGAATTCGCCAGGCCTCAGAACGTAAAGATCTGAAGGAAACCCAAAAATTTTGTTGAAGCGATTACTATACTTTCCTTATCCTTTGGGTCGCGGAAAGTAAAAAGGAGGTCGAAAGAACGACTACTTAGATTCGAGAATGTCGCTAATTATTTCATAACTCTTATTAAACCATTCCGTAGGTATTGCACTGCCAACGTGGTTTTTTGACATTTTATGTCTTTACTTTGCTACATTAACTCGAAAATGTAACGCGGGATATGTAACGGAGAAGCGTCGCGAAATTTTTTAACCCGAGATGGAAACACATCCCCTGTGGCGTAGTGGATAATGCATAGGTCTCTTGAACCGGGGATTGTGGGTTCGAATCCCACCAGGGTTACGATTTTTTTTGTCGTTTTATATCTTTACTTTGCTACATAAACTCGAAAATGTAACGCGGGAGATGTTATGCGGGATATGTAACGGAAAAGCGTCACGAAATTTGTGTTGGGTTAAGTGCATGGTAACGTACGTTACGAAATCTAACGCCTGGTAACATCACACTTTTAATAACCTCAGTGACTAAGTGATGATGTCAATTGCAATTGACGCGGCCATTATATCGAAACCATCAACGAGCACAATCAAACGTAGTTATCATTGCATAAAAAAACAAACAAAAAATAAAATAAAAGACATACAATGTTCCTAGTCGTTGCGTACTCGTACGAAAGCTGTACCCACCGTTTGTGTAAAGGTTTCTTTCGCGCCCGCCAGTTTGAATGTTTACTTTATGAGTGATTTTGAGAACGTTGTACACAATTGTTTATAATTCTCTTGAACAGCTTCACCTAGTCTCACACCATTTGAAACCAGTTATTTGAAATTTGCGGTTCGTGGAGTTTGTTGTTGTTTTTCTTTGTTTGACTGTTAACAGCGACTTTTATTTACCTCCTGCCGAATTAGCCCATTGTTCAGAACAACAACTTATTAAAAACACATTATTACGAATCTGTGCGAGGCCATGTTCCTCTTTTTTTCTCACTACCGCTTTATTATTGTTTGAAATGTCCGTTATTTCATGATACGTCATCTCAACCGTTTATTTCGTAATTTACCGTGGTGTTTTGAGTCAATCGCGTGTCAGATACGCGGTCGGTCGCCGTAATCCGCGACCGGTTCACGAAATTTCGAACATTCACTGTATCTGGAACTATATGTACCGTGTACATCCCAGTACGTCAGTGCTACAACATTTTGTTGGAAAGAGTAATCCCATTGTAAATAAATACAGTCCACTTTAAATTCTCGAGTTTCGGAAGTTTCGTTTCATCATTCTCCAATATTGAACACATCCCATTCGATTCAGCATCGAAAAATACCAGTAAACGATACGAAATGTGACCTGACTACGACGGAACGACGAAAATCACATATTGGACGCCCACAGACGCCTGTATGCGATTAACATGACGTCTTCATTCGAGCTGAGACGATGAAAACGATTACTTTCGCTGTATTGTCCGCGAGTTCTTTTAATTAGTATACTTTGGCTCACTATAATTACTGTAATTTTACCGTTTCCGATCTAAACCACAGTCGCACACCTGAGAGACTCATTCCACTCGACCCAGCATCTAAAAATACCTTGTAAACGATGCCAAACACGAGCTATTTGAAGTTTTAGTTAATTTTTTAACCACTTTTTGCCCATAAAGGGCTTCTTCCGGTCGGATTTGAGAGCAAGCGGGCACAACTAGATACCAAATGGGATTTTTATGCGAAAGAACGGAATTAGTCCACGTTAAGAGCATAAAACGACCCAGACGGCGGATAGCCTTGAAACTTTAAGTGTCAAACTTTGATGGGAGGTTGTAACATCATTTTCCTGACCAAAAACATAGGATTATTAATCAGAATGAATAATAAACCGAAACGGCACTGAAATCGCTTTTTGTCGGAATGTTCGACAGTTTATAGCCGCAACAATAGTTTGAATTACGATATTTCTGGAGGTTGCTCTTAGTTATCTACGGCCGTTATTGCACTTGAAAAGTGTCACCATCAGTTTGCAAACCCCAACGGCATCTCTTTTTCGGTCGCCCGGAGATGTCTGCCTCTTTGGATTTTCATCCCGCGACGGAGTTTTACGCCTGGAAGATTTTTTTGCTAGATTCCACGCTTCAAGGGAACTTCAGAGGCACGAGCCGGCGGTTCCGGACGAACTGGAAGGCTACTGCATCCTCACAACTTTATCTCGGTCAGTCTGCCTTCCTGTGGCGCCTTCCTCTCGGAGTAATTAGCCACTAGCCCACACTGTAAATTCGTTTGAACGAAGCACACGCCAAGCTACATGCGTTTGGCGTCATGAGCGCTCTGAAGAAACTTTCACGCGTCGCTCGCACCTTCATTTTTTTAAAGTACTGTCCATAAGTAAAGTTTACTGTCTTTTTGACTCTTCTTGTAGTGTGGTTGTGACATGCGCTTGGGTTTAATCGACCATGTGCTCCACACCGGGAAGTGAATACAGCGCATTTTGCAATCAATTTGTAAACTCGCAATCCATCAACTCTACAAGGTGTCCGGTCGAGGAAAAATATTAACGGGAAACTCCGTTTCATCAAAGCGGCGAATTTATTAACCGTTACCATACAAGGAGCAAATTACGGCTTTCTCTATTTCAGAAGGAGCGGGATTCCCCTTGATGTAACAGGCCTAGAGAGAAAGTTTCTTCGAAAGATAGCTCATTTTTATTACCGACTTCTTTTTCCTCGCTAAAATATGTAACCTTACCTTATGCGGCGTTCACATTAACATCATGATTGCGTGGAGAATCGTTTACCTGAAAAGAAGAGGAAACATTTATTAGGTGCGTTTATGCCTCCTCGGTCTCAGCCAAGAGGAAGAATGAACATGAAATCTCTGCGTGCGAGTGAGTTGGCTCGGAGAGTACTTTGTACTACACGCATGAAGAATCATATTCAAATCAAATTCTAACGTCTACACAATGATTCCAGGTGGTTCCGTAGGTCCGCTTGGTTGCAATCCACCAGAATCCTCTCCCTCAACTATGGCCTAAGAGAATAGGTATTCAAAGGTGGATCGGTTTAGGCGTGGGCTGCGCTTATTAGGATGAGACTCGACCGATCAAATCAACTCCGTCTTCGGGATACAAAAAATATCTTCGGCTCGAAACACGCTATTGACTCGGGGACTGAAAGTGAAACTATCTGCTGCGCCGCGACACACAACGTTTCACAGCCCTGAGACCATTTTAGTCAATATATTGTTCACTCAGCTCATTTCAACTTGTAACTTAGACATTCCGTGGAACTTGGTAGCTTTATTGAAACGACTTTAATGAATGATTGGATTCCATCCGGGGATGGATGTAATTTATCGGTTCTTGATGCGCTTGTAGGGGAGATTGCTGGTGATAACGAAATAGTCTGTGTGTGCCAATGAACACGGTTGAGAGAAGAGGCTAAACCAAAGGCTTGGAGATCACCGGTGGGACCACAAAACAAGCGTATGAGCAAAATCGGTCTAAGCCGCGGTATAATTTCTCATAGTTATCAAAACACGAAATATGAACAGCACCATAATATTCTCGCTTGTAGGCCGACGACGAGAGCAGCACAATAAATTAGAACAATTTGTACGAAACTCGATATTAGCGCAGTTTTTTCCACATAACGCTCATAAAATAATTGAGTGCGTCCCGAGAAATGCCTCCATAGCCGTTCACTTACTATCATTCCTCACAGTCTTTACCCGACAATTCCAAAACAATGAACACGATTCTCCAAGAACAAACCCGTGTTGACAGTTTCATAATCCCCCTGCGTCACTTTCGGACGTGGCATAAATAGGAGTGACGCAAATTCTCGAACCTTAAGCGCGCTCGATTTCATACAGGACATTATGAACTGAACGAAAAACAGATTGATTAGTTAGTGTGAAGAAACTCGCTGAATGCGTGAGGCTAATGAAAGTTATGCGGCGCACCATATAAATTGCCGAGACATTTCTTTCGGTAGCTCGTCAAAATTCCCATAAAACGCCGCTCAAGTCGAATTCAAACTTCTTAAAGCCACATATCAATTCAAAATTCACTTATGGCACCTTAACTAACTCTGATACAACGGTCAAGTCGTATTATAACTGCATTCAGCTCTCACTGAGCTCCCCATGACGCTCCTTAAACTCTCCCATTTTCACAAGTTACAATTATAGTGCAAACAATACTCCTCTAGTACATTTATTACATGTGCGTAGAGCTCCCTGCACTGGCTCTGGTGACTGCTTCTTTGCTACCCATTTACAACTCGCTCTTTCACTCGAAAGAACTCCCACGTTTTGAATTATTTTAAAACACGGTTAGAGTTTAGGATATAAAAGACATTACTGTGGTAGATACAGAAACAAGCAAGGGAGAAGTTGAGTGGAGGAATGTAAGGACTCTAATGGGAATAACGCTATCAGCCGGGAAATGACACTATTGGGAGTTAGGGACTCCTGAAAAAGGCAGTACGAACAGTATCATATTCAAATGGTAAAACTCCATACTATCTACCCCCGGAGCGTTCTCTTTTATTAACAAAGAGTGGGATACGCGGTGAAGTCAATTCTTACTGTATCA
The DNA here is from genome assembly GCA_020466155.1 of Pachypeltis micranthus. Taxonomy (NCBI): domain Eukaryota; kingdom Metazoa; phylum Arthropoda; class Insecta; order Hemiptera; family Miridae; genus Pachypeltis; species Pachypeltis micranthus. The sequence continues at coordinate 11,864,589 of CM035774.1, read as the reverse complement.
AACAGGTTGCACTCGGTCGGATCGTCTAACAAAAGCGTTACGTAACTCGAAAGTGTTTGCGGGCGTCTTGCGATTTCTCTCTGAAACCCGAACCCTCCCCAATAAGTCATGTCGACAGTCGCATCAATTATTTGTACGTTGATCACTCAAAAAAGTAGCACCAGCCCAATAAAGTTCGCAACTTTGAGCGCAATGTTTTACGAAGTTGAGATGAATCGCGTGAAATATAAATTTGAATTAATTGTTAAATTGGCTGAATGTACGTGGGAGTGGGAAAGCCGCCCAATGCGTCGCACCGCATATTTTTGCTTCTCTTTGTTCAGTTAACTGTAAAACTTGCGCTGTATTTTTCCCGTTCCCGGATTAAATCTGTGGAAATAATGGAGTATTTCCGTTATTTCCTATTTTGGTTTCTGGGATCAAGCGAAAGTAACGCGTTGTCAGGGAAATGCGTCTGCTCAACAGCAAAAATATGAAGCTTTAGGAAGATTTTGCCATGTAGTGAAGGTGAGAGACAAGGCACAGGAGAACGAGGAAGAGAATTGAGTAATTCTTGTAACGTCTTACACGTTGCTTCGTCGCATAATTGAAATATCTCGACGCTCCCGCTTTGCGAAAATCTCTAGAGAGAACAAGGCGAGTTGGAGGAATCAGATGGAAGCTCTTCAGCCACTCTGCCACAACCCTAAACCAACATACCCCTCCTCATCATCATCGTTACTCGCAGAGAATTATACAAGTGTGAGAGCTCGTTGCCGCTCTCAATTAGACTGATCTCAGCTCCACACTCCCTCGTTTTCACCCCTGTTTCGACGCAAAACGCAAGCGTATCGTCATTCGAGTGAAAACGAACAGTGAAATCGAACCCAACTCGCTAATTGAACAGCAAAATGTTAAACATTCAAGTTGCCAACGTCACGAAAAAGTTCAAATACAACGAAGTGTAAAGGGTGAAGGAATGAAGTTTTGCGAGAGTCTGGAAAATGTAGGCTGATGCCGGTCGGAGGGGGAAGCGGAGGGATTTGTCTTTGAAGGGCTTAGCTGGTCGATTCTTTTGAGGCTTAACAGTCGGCAGCCTTTCTACAGTACATGCACTTTCCACTATGAACCGACGGTGAGTTCCCCAACTCCCTTTGTCCCACTCGCGCAGTACATCGCTGCAAGAATTGTGCCGATACAGAACAGCAATTTTTGTGACGCACCACATCACTCTCTTTCCGTTCATAAGAACTTGTAAAGCGAGAGCTTAGCTCTCTACGTGGCAACAGGTTGTGCTTGAAGTTCCGAAATTTATAAGGCTGCTACTGACGCTACGATCTTCGTAGAAGAACCAACGCGTAGGTCATTGACGAGACTGGACCTTGCTGAATAGTCGACAAAACGAAGTTAGTTTGTATACCGGAATGGTTCCTCCTGATTATCTAATAACCACTATTAAATGTTCATCATATAGGTTGTTCATTGGCCGACTACCCTGACTTGTCCGGGGACAAAACGTTTTACCGGAAAATTTTGAGAAAATGGCCGAACCGATGCGGCTCGAATTTCGTTTTTACTCTCCAGAACAAAATTGACGCAAAATAACTATACTTGTTCTAGCGATCAAAACATTTTTGCATGGGCAGATTCCAACAAAACAATTTTTATACAATTTTCTTCCGAGAAAAAATTACGAAAGCAGTACAATAAATTAACCGTACCGACGAAAATGGATTTTTTAGTCGTATTTTGCATGAATCTCGCTCATATGAAACTAGCGTTGTCAAAAAAGCTCTGAATAGTAACTCCAGTAAGCTATAAATTCAGTTAAAGTGTAATAATCGTGGTCGAGTGCAATATAACGAGTGACGGACTTGAATAAGACGAAGAATTGAACAGGTTTTTTAAAAAATAATTCTGACCGTCCCGTATATGAGATGAGTACCGTGGCCTAAAGTCCTATAATGCCGTCCTGATGTTTCACAGGTCCATGCCTGGCTTCCTAAGGAGTGTTCGATATTTTCTGCAAGAACTCACGCTTGGAGAAGTAGTACCAAAGGCCAAAAATCACTCGTTGCAAGCTTTGGCACTGGGCCAGGACATAATTGGGAGTTTCCTCATCAGTACCACAACTCCTGCAACGAGGGGTGTCGATTATGCCCGTAACATACACGTGTTTGTTCTTTTTGCAGTGTCTGGTAATGATTCTCTCTCTGCTCTAATTCCTTCATTTCCACCATCATAAGGACACGTCTTATCTCGTGTCCTAGTCCTGAGATTAAGCTCCTTAGGTGTACCAGACAGTCTGATGGCATATTCTCCCACTGTCCTCTTGGCTAGTGGTAGAAATACCAAACAGTGTGGAAGTACAGTGAACAAACCCCGTCTGACCCAATGGTTCGCCCTCTCCTTTCCAGGGATCCCTTTACGCCTGGAAATCCAATAAACATTAACTATGTTAGAGTTCGCTTGAGATACACCATAGAGTTAGTGAGCACACCGTAAATTAACTAGAAAATACAGCTTACGTGATGTAGTGGGTCTTTGGATAGTTGAACTGGTGTGATCACGAATGAAAGCTAAGAGTGTTCAACTGTACGAGTTCCAGAGTAAACTTCTCCAGGAAGATGGCAAAATGTTGGGAAGTGAGTTAAGGGAAGAGGACCACAGGAAAACCGCTGAAGCTCAAATGTAGGAAAGTACGTGGTTGGCTCTGGAAATACGAATCCTTGTGTTGATGACAGAAGAAATGAAACAGATGAAAGAAGTTGATTGAAGGTTTCTGGCATCTCACAAAACTAACAGCCTCAGATCGTTAAGCACAACCTCGGAAAGTCTGATCAAGTTGAGGACAGTGATTTTGGTTTATTATTCATTCTGAATAATAACCCTATGTTTTTGGTCACGGAAACTTTAACAACCCCCCCCCTCAAAATTTGATAGTTTACGTTTCAAGACATGGGGATTCCAAATCTGCAATGTCCGTCCGCCATACGGGCCGTTTTGTGCCTTTAACGTGGTCTAAAAAATTTGTTCTTTCGCACAAAAATCCCATTTGGTATCTAGTTGTGCCCGCCATCTCGGCAATCCGATCGGACGAAGCCCATGGTTGTTATGGGCAAAAAATGGTTTAAAAAATTAACGAAACGCAGTATAATCGCAAATAAGCCGTGTTTCGTATCGTTTTCAAGGCCTGCTCGACTCGCAGCGCCGTTTGGACTCGCAACGTCCTGCCAATTGCCGTGCAAGGGTTTACTGGAAGCCCTCGTCCCACCCTTCCATCGGATCAGACGTTTACGGACGCCTGGCGCCGGGGGAATATTTTTAATTTCTGTAGTTCCATTGTAGTCAGGTCATGTTTCATATGGTTTACTAGTTAGTATTCGATGCTGAATCGAATGGGATGGGGGAGCAGTAATACTAGGTCAAGCCGTTCATGAGAATAATAAACCACTGTGTAATAATTTGCAGGGTTTTCGTATCAATTATACTTGAACTGAGCGTATCAACGGTTATAAAATAATCGAAAGCAACCATTTTGTTTTGTCGACTAACTTTTTTTCGTAGTGTTTCCCTTATAGTTCAATAACTGTAAGCACAGACCACTACAAAAAAAAAACTGCATCACTGATCACCTTTATGTTGGTTTTCCAATCTGGGCCGTGGCATAAGTAGCAGCAGTCCAGTAAATTCCTGTAGTTTAAGCGCTATAAGTGAGTTCAAGTTGTTCAATAGTTGAGTTCAAGATTTTGATCCCCACAGCTGTCTGTAATGGCCAAGGGAATCACCGCTTAACACTCAGTAATTATGAGCGTATTTATCGTAGAAGAAACGCGTCAGGGAACGACGTTAAGTTTTGAAACAAACTGATGTTGGGATTCGGGGATGCAGGGCTAATTCCTTAGTCTCGAGTGAAGTGACTTTCAACATCACGTTTGCACGGCTCTCGAGGAAAGCCATCTGCGGCACCACCCACTATGACCTCAATTCATTATAAGGCATTACCAAGGCCTCATTCCCCTCGCCAACGTGCGCTTCCGCCTCTCGAGTGCGAATTTGAGAGAAAGAACTAAACCCGAGCTGTAAGGACACTTTCTCTCGTCGAGAGGTCCTTTCTTTTCGTCCCTTCTATCGCCGTTTGGTAGGATATGCAGCTTAAACGCAGCCCACGTTCCGGTGTTTTATACGTCGGCCGCAGACCGCAGGAGCGAAGGAAGGTACCAAAATGAGAGGACTGGCTTGTTCGTTAGATAAGGCTTCGTCCGGTCCTGACAGCCGCAGAGGGCGATTCGCTTCCTGATCTACCCCACAACGTACTGCCGAGCGGCCTCATCCGTCTTGGTAATTGTGTCAGACTGCATTCCCCGTCGTTTATTTGAACAACCCTGCTTCCGTTCGACATCGGAAACATGACACGTAGCGGAGAATGAACGAATGAATGCATAACGTCGTGTTAACATGGTCTGGAAGGATTTAGTCGCACCACACAAAGAGAGAGTGGGGGGGGAGAGAGAGAGAGAGACGGGTCATATACTATATAACTTCCTTCTCGCTACAATCATAATGAAAGAAATAACAATGTGAAAGGTGTGAAAAGTGCCTGCGATTAGTTCACCTCGAAATAAATCAATATAGTTATACTGTGCGAACGTGTTACTGAATGGAATATTAACATTTTGCCGCCAAAAAAAAAGAAATATTTATCTACCTCCACAATACGCCACTAATAATTGATTCGTGGAGCCTATACGTGAAAGGATCGACCAGATCCGTGCTATGAATCGCGACAGCCCTTTATTGTCCGCCTCGCATTAACAGAATGAACACTGGATGTACAATCAAATTTATTTCTTGAATTTACTACAACTAATACACGCACGCACACACCTGCCTGTTCCTGCCTCTCCGTACATAATTTCTAACCTAAACACTAAACGGATAATAATAATTCAACAGATCCAATAACAAGTAACAAACCAACCAATATATTTAATATTAAAGTATATAATGGAGCGAGATCAGGAGAGCGATGGACATATTCGACCAAACACAAAGGTAAAACGAGGAAAAACTGGTAATGAACCAGCAAAAAATTAGAAGTTAGAGAGTGACAGTGGGAGGAGAGAGTGAGAAAGAGATTTATTGACCGGGAGAAATTGAGTCCATACAGCCCTCTCTACCATTTCCCCTCAAATCTAGATACCAAAATTCCTCGTAGGATTAACACATCAATATATACGGGCTACCTAAATCAAGGAATGTACATGATTCAGTTTGAAATTGTCTCAGTTGGTATTACGTTTTTTACCCGAAACTCTCTTTGCGCGAAAACATTCAGTAAGCTCACTTATCAATTATTACAGTCACGCCCAAATAAATTACATTCCAAAAAAGGAAATACAAGTACACACAAAACATACAGTTATACGATAAAAATTACATACACACCAAAAATCCTCCAACCATTCCAAAGGTCGAGACATGCACCTTTCGTTTCATTTGGCCAGAAAATAGGTGTTAACCCCAGCCGGCCTCACGTATGGACACAGAAAACAAGAAACCAATGAGAACAGCGGGTACTTGCCTATTTCTCCAATTCTCCAACGATACACAACCTTACCTAAAACCGGTGAGAGAGAGACAAAGTGGGAATGACAGTTTTGTCTATCAACCAGGTAGCAATCTCTTACACGATCGAAAAGTCTATAATTTTGCGAAAAATAAATTAAAAACTACTCAATACGAAACGCAAACGTCTTTAAAGAAAAGAAAAAAACGTTCCAAAGGAATAAACCGAAGTTTTTAGGAAAAATCCCTCCTTATTGTTCACATTCTCAGAAGAACGAGAGAATGAATACCGTTTTACACAATCCGTCAAGATATAGTTGCACGTTCTCCCGCGCTATGGTACTCTCACACTTAGCCGGGAAATTGTATTTTATTTTAATTCTTTCCATTTTTTTAATCTTACTTATCCGTAACTTGCGAATTTTATGTTGCGGAGTAACGGTAACACGTACATTCACTACATCGCGAGACGCTGCAATTTTTCCGTGACATTTCGTAATATAAATCTAGAGCAGATGTAATTTTACGATCCGTTAATAAAATTCGCAAAGCGCTGTCGTGTACTAACATGAGTTTGGCATTGCGCTAATTACGAGGGAACCACTCAGCAACGTCGTTCCAAGGGATCTCATAATAAATGTGACCACAGGCGAGATTTTCCCCCGGTCGCATCGTTGGTCTTATGGAAATATTTGAAGAATTGACATCAAAAGGCCGAGATTTACAAACATTTGTGTGTACAGTTCCCGTTGTCGTTCTGTAAACGGTCTAAAAGGAATTGTCGCGACTATTTGTAAACCATTATAAATACATTTTATCAGTAGAAAAAAGAAGTTATACTTTTTTTCTCAGTTTTCTACAAATCTTTCGTTTAAAACCGTTATCCCTCAGGGCGTCCAGTGAGATTAGGGATCCTGACAGCACAACGATTCTGCAGTATATCTTGGCCGCTCTGCAGGAGAGAAAGTGGGTGGAACTGAGGTGTTCCTGACAAAGGCTAACGTGATTAAGCAACGAAGAGCTATTTTTAAGTTAGGCCCAGGGCTGCCGCTCTCCACTTGGGAAAGGGCACAGTAAGAATCGAATGAGTCAACTGTAGGGTCTACCCAGAGGTGGATGACTTGACTATTGGGACTGGGCTCCTTCTCTGCTACGGCTGAGGGAACAACCTCACAAGAAAGAGTCAGAGGTCATGAAGTGACCCGTCTGCCTGGTTGAGAGTCCCTCGAAGCCAGTCGCTGTGGCCAATGATGATTTGCAACCTCCACTGGAGTACAACGGCACAGGATCTTCAGCTGGAGAAGAAGGTTGAGCAGCAGTTCTTGTTCTTGAGCGGCGTCTTAATCAGGGAGCCAACTGGTTAATCTGAAGGGTGAAGAATGAAGACATGAAAGAAAGACCAATCTTGCAAGGCAGTATGGGAATGGTAGCATGTTGCAAGATTCTCACGAGGCTGGAGACAAGACAAAAGAAGATCCACCCTTGCAGATTCCAAACTGATGCAATCTATGGTACTCAGCATGGACACGGGATAATTTAATGCCTGAAACCTTCCATTTAGTAACTGAGCGTTGATCAACAGGTTTGGGTCTAATATCAACTGAGTCCGCCATATACGGGCAAAATATTCCAAAAGTTTGACGACGCTCATGAATTGCGAAATAAATGAACGTGGTGAGCATGAGTGATAACTGTATACACTTGACAGAATTGCGATATCAGTTTCAGTGTGAGTATAAAAACGCAAACAAGGGGGCTCTGGGTGCGTGAACTGGTTGGGTACGTTACACAACCAAACCTAAATCTGGAGAGAGAGAGAGAGAGAGAGAGAGAGAGAGAGAGAGAGAGAGAGAGAATGAGTTGATAGTAGCATGAGAGCTGATAAATGAGTGCCTATTACGAGAACTAAGACGAGTGAGTGTCTGGGAAGAGATTGTAAATTAGTAGTAGCAAGTAAATTGAGGGGGAAGAGGATTTTCTGGAAAGTCCAGAAAGGGGAAATCCGTTGTCGCTTGGAATAACTGAAGGACTTTCCCACAGCTACGAACAAAAGGCTTGAGGTCTGAAGTAGGTGAACTCAATTAGCAACCCGAGAAATTGCGGAATTCAAACCACTGCCATTTCATTGGTTCCAAAATCACATTGACAGTTACATGAATCAACTATGAAATGGTTGCACAGTAATGGTCATCACACAAGTGGGAGCATTTCAATAAGTTCTGAAACTTCTACTGCTCACACTTTCTACATACAATTTGAAATTGTTTTTTCAAGTTTGAATGAAAATAGATTGGATTAGTAGCTCAAGTCATGAAAATCGCCAAATGTACGCAGGGCTGAGAGGGATGTTGTGTAATGCGTTGCTGCCAAGTTCTCCAATTAAACTTGTATTTTAATGAACAGCATCTCTATACAACCCGTAAAGAACAGTACATATAAAAATTTCTACTCACATAATTATTGCACTCAATACCCCCCCCCCCATATTTCTGATTCAAACCAATTACGATGAATATAAATCCCCCAAACTCGAATTATCTTCCGTTGGACCTACTGTTTCTGGCATACTCTAACGAGCGGGAACGTAAATAAACATAAATAAAGATTTGGTTAATATTCGGAGAAACGAATCTCGCGGTCTGTTACATTTTTGGAATTTCCCTCCCACATAATGAGATGCGTAATTGAACGAACCATTTGGTCCACATGATTAGACTCCCCCCCCCTCCCTCCCCAATCACACTGCTACTAAATGAGATACGATGGTAGGGTTTGCGGAGGGAGGAGGGGTGTGTTGGTAACACGAGAATGGGGATCACCCAACCGGCAATTTCTGCCTCGTGAAACTATTGTTTCTACTGGAAATGCAGCATCGATGAGACGGCGGAGTTTATTGCATTTGAACTGGTGTGCGTTGGCGAAATGCAACGCTCGTGTCATCATTCACTTCCCCATCCGAACGGGTGTAGTTCGCTTCATAGCTACTCTTGAGGGAAACAGGGAGGACTCCTCCGCATTTTAGTAATGCGCCGTTCTCTAGCGCAATATTCCGTAAATAACGATGAGTTACCGAGTAAACATTTCAATTATGGCAATTCAATCTCACGAGGGAAGTTGGAAACTGGTGCGCAGTAGCGGGTAAATCGCAGCAACAATACGTTTACACGATAAACATCATGGGGGGCATTCGGAGCTGTCTAACCCCGTAATGTAACGCAACAATAACTCCTCAGTCGCATCCGAATTGGCCAGCAGTTTATTGCTTCTTCGCAGAACTCGTACAGAAAGCCGCCGGGAAAGAACTTGAGGCACTCAACGTCCTAGGCTGATGTATTGAGGCTGACGACCTAGAATTGTCTCAGAATCATCCACAGTGTAACGAAGAATTGCAAACAACGATTTTTGTGGCTACTTTGAACCCCCGATCTTATTCTTATTAAAATGTACCAAGCTCACACGGATATACGTATACAGGTTACACGCTAAAGAGCGGATTTCGGTGTAAAAAAGTGTTCTCGCGTTTTCAATAACATTCATTTTTAACGCAAATTATCTAAAAGCGTTAAGTTTTCTGAAAAGTTCAGCTCGTACGGTTCAAAGCTGAAAGTACCGTTTTCAAGATGAACAGGAAGCAATAAAATATTGTGTAAGGACTCACCTCTGAAGTCTTCATATTGACGAAACATTGCCGGCGGGAGAGCGCAAGTTCGACCAAAACGACGGAATATCTTGCCGCGCACTGAATAAAGGTATGTCCACGGACTGGGGGAACACGGAACGAAAATTCACCGACTAATAGCACTTAATTTTGAGCGATTCCCATCGGTTTTACGATAAACTGAATGTTTGTCGCGGAACAGGAAACACGACCGCGCGCCGGTGTCACCAAATTATTCGAACGACATTTAATTGATAAATCGGAATTTTCAGTCATTAAATCGGGTTTCTCCGAAGTCGTTTGAAATGATTAAACGATCAGAATGAACGAATTGCATTGATTTGCTAGAGACATTTTTACTTTTATGAGTCCTCTTCAGGTTTGTACGTTTCAAGGGTTTCTGAGTGCAAAAAACGCTATTAGCTAACATTCTGCGTGCATTTGAACGCGATTGAGATAAAACGGCTGAAACGCCATATTTCGCTTAGTAACCTACGGAACGCTAAAATAATGGCACGAGCAAAATTGCCTCGAAACTAACTATAGTTATTATAGTGATCAAACCACCAAATCTTCTTTTTCTCTAAAATATCTACAACGATTTTGATTAAATAGCTCCGAATAACTACGAAATTTTTCGAGACTAAATTGTGCTGTGAGTTCCTTCAAGTAGTGAAATTCAACATATTTCCTGTGATTTCACTGTTGCTCATCTAGACGCAGTCTTGCATCTCTGAGACCCGTCCTATTTGAGTACCTAGTAAACGATACCAAATACTAATTTTATAAACTATTTTTTGCCCTTAACAACCATTTGTTTTGTTCGAAGGAGTTTTTGTGATATTTTAGACCACGCTAAAGGCAGGATATGACCCGGACTGTGGGACATTGAAGATTAGGAATATACAAGCCTTGAAACGCGGATTTATGATGGTGGGGGGGTGCAAAAACGATGTCCTGACCGAAAACATAGGTGTATTGTTCAGAATGAATAATAAACCACAGCATGTTGACAGTCTCACGAACCTCCTGCACACAAGTAGGAGCGACTCAATAAATTCTGGAACCTTAAGCGCCACCAGTTGTTATAATCTAAACAGATTTTATTAGTTTCTAGAGTGAATAATCTTTAAATGCACGCGGGGGAAGAGAGTTTTGTGATGAGTCCCACCAGGCCTCATTATTGCTCATTTGTTTCGCTGTTAAGTGGGATACCTCGTTAGCGTATTGTCTCAACAATCAATATATCTGTACATTTTATTCGTTTGTCGTATTCCTCATTTCCGTTCCTACTTCAACAATAAATATCTGGTGTGTTGCATCACACAACTTTCGTTAGCTCTACGTCAATTCACTCGGGTACATGACTCATTTCCGAACGAGTACGAGCAGCACAATAAATTCCGGAACTGTAAGCGCTACCGCTTCCCGGTGCCGTAAAGTGTTGTTTGACCAAGTTCAAATGAACTAAGTGATAAATTAATTGAGTAAGTAGAAAAAAAGCCATGTACCAGGGTGAATTGACGTAGAGCTTAGGAAAGTTGTGTGTTGCAACACACCAGATATTTTTTAAAAACATTCTAGTAACATTTCAGCGGAGTTTATAAGCTACAAACTACCGCGCTCAAAAACACTTTTCGTCGAAAACTTTGATAATTTATTGTGCTGCTCTCGTTATTTTCCCACAAATGAGAATTTTATGGTATAGTAGCCATATTGGGAGCTACCAATATAAAAAATTTAATCAAAATCGTTAGAGCTGTTTTTGAGAATAAAAAAGTTGGTGTTTGGATCACTATGATAACTATAGTTAACTTTCGGTGGATTATGCTCATACCTTTATTGTGGCGTCCCATTGTAACTAGTGGGCTAAATAACAAGTTTGACGTGATTTGGTTTAGGTAGTTTTCTCTAAAAACCGCTCTAAAATCGATTGTCGAAAATTTTGGTAATTTATTGTGCTGCTCTCGTCATTTTCCCGTAGACGGGACTTCTATGGTATACTTGTCTTTTTACGACCTATCAATGTAAAAAATTTAATCAAAATCGTTGTGGATATTTTAGAGAAAAAGAAGATTTGGTGTTTTGATCACTATGATAACTATAGTTAACTTTCGGTGGATTATGCTCATACCCTTATTTTGGCGTTCCATGGTAACCTTCGGGTTAGATATCAAGTTTGAGCTGATTTGGTACGGTGGTTTTCTCTAAAAATCGTTCACAGACACACATACACACGCACGCAGACAGACACACAAACCATTTTCCCAAATAGTGTTTTTCGGACTCAGGGGGGTCTGAAACATAAAGATCTGAAGAGAACTCAAATTTTTTTTTCAGCCGATTACATAACTTTCCTTTCTACTCTGTAGAGCCAAGGAAAGTAATGAGCTGTGGTAGAGCATTTCGGTTGGTATTAGCAGCCGTTGTAGTCGAGGACAAAAACAGACTGAACGCAGAACAGAGGCGTCAACGCTGGACGGAATTTGTCTTTCCACAGAAATCGTTTAGTTAGTCTTCTAATTCACTGTGTGCTCTGAATGCTCAGATAACATATCGCACCAGAATCATAATATTACGAACTAAACAAATTAAATCATAACCTTCTCGTTTCTATGAACTGCCGAAATGAACCCCGTATTCCCGTACGCCCTCGATGCGTTTTCAAGTGAGCGAAATTCGCGAAACAATTCAAGACAAACTGAAAAGAAGTTATAAAACTCATATTATTAAGTTATAGGCAAGTGTACCGTCTGCAAAACGGTCTTCGTTTGGCGAGCGGTAACCGCGACGCACCGAGTCAACTTTTAACCGCTACGACTCCGTTTTGAAGAATTCGCGGATCGTTTTAACGTTTTAATCGTAAACCACGATGGTGAAACCCGTTATATTTTATAGTCAATCTCAAATCAGTGGTCAGTGATGATTGTTTTAAACGACAAATGTGAGCGTTTGGTGAAACCTCCGGGTTACTCGACTTCCGTTGAGAGCGGACTGAGACGCGGAGCCCCCGCTTCTGCGAGTTCCCCCCGGCTGAGAAGAGCAGCTCGGCGCTAACTGCAGACGCTCAAACAATCGAAAAGCATCTTCACATCTTTAAGTTTTGAGACGTAATGAATCCAAAAAAACCTAATTTCGGCGCGTGGTCCGTGTGTGTGCGTGTCTGCAATTTGATTTGCGTGGGAACCGCTAAACCGATTGAGCTGGTTCTTTTAGGATTATTATTCATTCTCAACCCTACGTTTTCGGCCAGGGAAATTGTGTTACAACCCCGTCTCCCCTCTCATTTGGTGTATAGTTGTGACCGTCTACTCGGCAATCCGATCGGGCAAAAAATGGTTAATAAATGAACAAAAATGCAATTTTGGCTATTTTAACGCAAATACGTTGGGTATCGTTTTCAAGGTATTTTTAGATGCTGGGCAGTATGGAACAATTCTCAGACACGCAGGACTGCGCCTAGACCTAAAATAGTGAAACAGCAGTAATTATAATGAGCCAAAACAGCGAAAGAAATCGTTTCATAGTTGGCACTCTCTCTCCTCTGTATTCAACCTCCCGTATAATCGACTCCTCACGTCGTGCCAATTGCCTACATACTCCCACTGGCACTTGGAAATAAATTTTCGCCGTTTCATTGTAGTCAGGTTATGTTTCGTATCATTAACTGGTATTTTTCGATGTTGATTCGAATGGGATGGGTCAAGATTTTCAAGAGAATAATAAACCACTGCGTATTTTGTTTTGTTGGATATTTTTTGTATACGCAAAAATAAGGTTATGGGCTATTTCGGTCGATGGTACAGGGAGGTGGGGGGCGAAATTATACCAAAAATTAGAGCTTTTCGCATATTTCTCGAAAACGGCTCTAACGGTTATGATTAAACATTCAACTTTTCTTTTACTAGTCAATATCTAACTTTTCTTTTCCATAAATATCTCAATGAAAGTACATTGAACGTCGATGTAGCCCTAAAAAGTCTAAACAGATTGTGTACGCTTTTTGGCTAAACCACTCCCAACTATTGTCACCAAACTCACAGAATGTGTTTACGTAAGTGACCTATATGTTGTTCTCTATCGAGCAGGGATATAAATCAAACTGTGTCGAACAGGATGATTTTTGAACATTTTCATAACTTCCATAGTAACTGCTTCACTGTATTCAATCAAACTCACGGAGTGTCTTTTACCACATTTTATATCCCGTGATTATTCCTTTATCTATCCTATAAACGGGTATATAAGCCATGATAGCTTGGAAAACGGGATTTCTCGAATAATAATTTAACGGTTTTCCAGTTTTCTCAAAAACGGCTATAACGATTTCGATCAAATTTACAAAGTACTCTCAACTGACTAGTACCTATATTGTTTCCTAGAATTTCAACTACCGCCGTTTTCCTTACTACCGCTTCCAAAAGTTTTTACCCGACAGTTGTGGAAAAGTGATTATTATCCTCTTCAAAATAGTCGTGTTATCAGCCTCATCAATAATGGCCCGGAGTGAGCACGGGGCGCAGAATAAATGCTAGCTGCCGCAGTGAAGTGATGTTTGACCAAGTTCAAACGAAGAGTAAAAAATAAATTGAGTTAATTACAAAAAGCCATCAAATGAGTTGACGTAGAGCTAAGGAATGTTGTGTGATACGACTCACCTGTTATTTTCAGAATGATTTCTAAGATTTCGCCAATTAGGTCAGCACACTAGGAACTTTTTCTTCTTCAGCCTCATTAACACATTCAACGCTGGCCAGATTCTTGGGTCTGTCACCCCAGACGGCGTATTTATTTACTTGAAAGTAATCATTCAATTACCTCAATCTTCATTGGGGAAGTATTTTGAGACATATTAGATGGAAAACCAGAAATTTCAGTAGTTTTTTCGTAATGTGACCAATAGGTCACGTCAGTCAGGGGTAATGGATCAGTTATACTAACCCGCAACAACCTTCCACGCTTCACACAAATGCCTATTTTTTATTCAAAATGTTGCTCTGGGATATCGTAAAAAATCAAACAGAAACTATGTTACCCATCATTCTGATTATTTTTATATTAAAGGGAAAAAATGAAACATCTAGAAAGTACGACTAAGAACATTTTATATTTATTTCAAAAACAAGTTACATAATATTTAGTTAGCAAAATCGATCATCATTATAATTAACTTGAATACAGTATATTATGGTCATTTAGCAAACAATCACTCATGGAGGATGGTCCAGGTATAGAACTTTCAGACATTTTCTGTGACAGGAAAATTTACAAATTGTTTATTATCATACAAGCTCAAGTTCAGGGGAAAAAAGTTCAGGAGAAAAATAACGTTTTCTTACCGATGTTAAAATGAGGTTTGTTGGGTGCACTTGAGGGGAGAAAAGGGATAAAACTGAAACTCGGTGAGCGTGAGGAGGACTGTAATATACGTGTAATAGAGCTGAGATGGAATACAATTGGGCGACACAAGGGCAGTACTCAGAACGCGTGAACAACCGTATGAGAGAGTGGGAACTTACTGGGGCAATAGTTGGAAACCGAATGATTTTGAAACAGCTCTGTCATCGATAGGAGAATGAAATTGGGAGAAAGAAATAAAGAAAGGGGAAAACCTGGAAAAGGGGGCTGTTAAGTCAACCGACCACAGTTGAGGGATTCCCATAGGTGAGGGGCAGGTAATGAAATAGTTGGAGACAATTAGGCGGTCAGAGACAATGACGCTGGGAAGTCCGAGGTCAATGAGTCTAACCACTTCTACGCTTTGCATCGAACAAGGTTTTTCCCCCAAAAAATAAGGTTTTCCCCCAAAAAATAAGGTTTTTTCGAGATTTTCAGAATAGAAGTGAAGATATCAATACCATAATTACTTTTGAACTTCACGGAGACAGTAACAATAAAATAAAATCAGACTTACAGACAACAATCGTCCTTCAAGGTAAAAAATTGAGGGTGTCACAAATGCGTCTGTCCAACTGGTCTGGAGAGGGCTACGTAGAAACGGAAAAATTCCTCAAGCAACTGAGACATTACTGAAGTCACTTTCACGTGTTACGGACCCTCGAGTGGCTTGAGTCCTCCTCAACTAATTTGGGAAAACTCCGAGTGGTGCCTGGCCAGCGCGTGTCTCTGAGGACACGGCAGTCAGGACGAATGGGAAGCTACGTGCTGAATGTGTTAAACAACGTGCCTAGGCGCTGGCTTAAGCAAGAGAGTTCAAGTGTTCTCCCGTCAGTACCGACGAGTAATATTTCGGTGCAACACGGACCGAACGGAAATAAGGGGCGCTACTTTCCCGCATATCTGTATTCCCTTCGATGTTTCCAGATTGACTTATTTTAGCTCATTAAATATTTAAACACTAACGCTAGATCCAAAAAATTAAATTTGGTTTTCAGTTGATGTACATGAAGCAGCTAACGCCTCAAAACTTGTTTTGAGCTCCTCGGTAATTAGGGTAATTACGACTTCGCTGTAGATGTGAACAAGAATATCACAAAAACTTGATAACTCGGATAAAAAATAAACTCGTTCGAAGACCGGATCACAAGGATGCCAACGCCCCCGACATTCCTCTCGAGTTATCCGACACCACGTTGGTCGTCGACACGATGCCGCCCTCCGACCCCTTCACCGGAGTGTGGGTATTTTAATGAAATTCAAGTTCAACCAGTTATGAAAGCGCAATTTGAAAGTAGTTCCAAAAAACGAACCACTCTCAAGACATCGCAGAAACCATTCCAACAGTAAGGAAGTCCGGACACAGCTCCATGGCAATTCTACAACCTTGATTTTCTTCCTGTCACCTAAGCGAATGACACTGCGATTTGACGATCAGTCACATGTCCCCATGTTCGATGGCTAGACCTTCGAAAATATTTGGACATCTGAGATCAGGGAATAGTGACAGTTCTCAGTCGACCCTTCAGGCTTCAAACGATAAGAAGTCGGCGACTTGACCACAAATCGCACCACGACCCAACGGCTTCCGTTTTGTGCTTCATGGTTAAAATGAGCAAAAATGTACATTATTGAATATTTGTCTAAACCCGAAATTCCTCGTACGGCCAAGTGCAACATTTCCTCGACATTGACCGTGGCGGCTGCCAGGTGCCTACGACCGCTTATCGGACAATGACGAACAATTACTGTATTCACGATAAAAGAAGGAACGAAGCGACGGTTTAATCTGGGGCCATCAGGAGGAGAGCCAGGCATGCGGCCATTGTACTCCATGAAGCCTTTCGTTCGCTGCCTGCCTCTGCGTTTTCCAACCTCGCCTCATCTAACTATCGCGGCCGTTCGCACTGCATTAATATTCAACATCCGCGAGGGAAACACGAAATAACTAAAAATAGTTTGGTTGAATTCCTGTAACGAGAGGAATTTTGTAGTATCATCAAGCGCCGAAGAGAGACGTTCTGTCGAGTTGCTCGAAGACTAAGTTCAATCGCTTAATCTCATCTGACGTGACTCATTCATCATCGGACTAATGGGAAGATTACTCAATTGAGTAGCTACAATCGAACTTATTTAATCATCACACATACGATGATACACGATCTACCCCGGCGCTGTAGCTTTTACTGCATCAAAACCATTGAGAAAAATCCTTTCAACGCTCGTCCGGAGAATCCAAATTTTTAATGCATTTTGGATCGCTCTCGCAAGTCACCGGATGATTACAGGAATAGTTGCGAATCAAATAATGAGTGTACAAGAACGCTGCTTCTGAGGGCAAATTTTGGGTGGTAACTCCGATCAACAGATGGTCAGAGCAAAACTCGATGTTACAATACAAAGTTTTTGATGCGGCGTAGGACACCTTAGAGTTTGATCCAGATCCATAGCCTTATTTTCGCAAAAATAACGAACATGATAAAAAAGAACAAGCTCAATCGGCTTGGGCCATTTTTCCGAAAAGTTAACCGCAGACAAACTGACATAACCCGCGGCGGTTCGTGTTTTCCGATTCAGCAATCCTCAAAACGTAGAGAATTAAATTCATATAATCAATTGCAATGTATTCCTGAAGTTTCGGGTTGAGAAGAGTTAGAAGGCTCCAAAATTAATTAAAATATACGGTGCGACGCGTGGCTCCACTTTCCCCTGTACAACCTCGATTCAGCGACTTTTATTGCTATACTCGTAGTAATTCAAAGTACCTTTCACTCATTTCGTGCGAAATTTTGGTAAATCGTAACTTCACATTCTACGTTAAATCTCATTGCGCCTACAGTTCTGGAATTAATTGGGTCGCAGCTAATCGTGCTAAGAACGTGAAAGATCAAAGTATTACCAACTTATTTAATATGACTAATGCTGCATGAATTTTTTGGGAAGACTCGCGCTTAGAGTTCTGGAATTATAAAGGAAAAATTGCGATAAAAGTTCGTCGGCAAAATGACGTTTTGTTTTAATTACGAAATATCTGAGGTTGCTCATAATTACGTTAGTGCTGAAAATATGCTTTCATCGTATTATGATGAAAATAATACACTAAATTAGCTTTTACGAAATGTTTTCTAATTAATTGTGCTGCACTCGTTCGTAAAACAAGTCCAACAACTTATCGGTAGAAGAAGTTGGTTTGAGGTGTTGTCAACGCTAAGGGCCGTGTTCAAACGTTGTTTAATACACTAATGTGTACGTAAAAGGTGGTATTATTCAATATTTCCTACTTATCTGCTACTAAATCCACCCAGGTAAGCCATTTGCGTTTGGGTTTTCGAACACGGCAATATGACGACTGGTTTTTTCAGAAACTGCTCAGCCCGTATTTTACGCAAACAACAACTTGTTTTCGACGATCGTAATACTTTTGTTCGCAACAGAATTTAAATTCATACTTCTACAAGTCGTCAGACCCTGCTCATAGCCATTTGAGGCGCCGGGTGAGATGACGATAACCCAACATATTATATTATCATCGTAGTGGAATAGCAAATGAAATAACTGCGCACTAGTAAACAGTATCTTTGTTTATTACCATTATTCCAAAATATACGTAAATTATTCACAATAATAGAAGCGAATACTCGGCAGAGCACGGTAATGGCGGGCTAGAGCTTAACCCAGTCTGGTGAAGACCGTTTTTGTGGTGGGAGCGGGTTAGGTGCTGTTAATCGAGATGTTAAACGAGATCAACGCAGTTGGTGAATACGGCCCTAAGTGTTAAACAGTTCCTTCTTAGAGTCAAGGGCGTAGAGAATAGTGAATAAATAAGCTGCCACTAGACTGAAGTCACAAATCGCAAGAAGGATTACCGCTTTTGGCGCCCCCCACCCCCTGACCTTAATTCCTGAAAGGGTTAGTTGAAACCTTCGTTAATTTGAAAAACTAGGCTTCCTCGAAGGACGTTATACAGATATATACGTTACATTCTTAAGTAGTTCTCATCAATCGGGTTTTAAGACTAGTCAGTTAAATAGTTAGCAGGGCAGCGATTTAAAAAAAAGTTAACTTTACTGTCAAACTTATTCTAGTTCGTCATCATCATTATAGTTATTGCTACAATATTGGGTAGTACCCTAATGCCATTATGCGTGTGGAGGAGATGTGACCCATCAGCCATCTCCTCTTTTACGTGTCATGAGAGCAGTGCGGTCTTTACAAGGTGAGGTTTCAAGGTTTTTTTGGAGGTTTGGAAACCTCCATCTTTTTAAGTTAGAGCATTTCCGGTGGTGAGGCGTGGTACGTTCTAGGCATGACGGTAGGTAAAGATGGCAGCATAGGATTTATTGTAGGTCGAACTTTTACATTTTCGGCTCAATTGTGCTATTGGTGAAATGCTTAGGAATGCTGCATCATCAGCAAATAGGGTATGAAGATGTGGGCCGGGCGATAATAGGGGCACAACCCTGTGGTACAGTAGATCGCTGCTTAGTTCTTAAAAGAATACGGGCGGCAACTCAGGTAATAACGAATGTGGCAGTAATAGGTGTCAAGAAGGTGCCAATTTGAGTTGCTGCTCAGGCAATGATGCCGTTCAGAAGTTCTCCGCAGAAGTCGTCCCGAGTCCTCGTCAAAGAGGAGCCCCCAAAGGTTGCGAAATCGCTTGTAACATTGCTGAACAAATAGTTCAAGGTTGATCCGAGGTTTTCCAAATCCTTCGACGAAATTTGTACAAAATCAAGCAGGAGAGAAATGAGAACAGGAGTAAAAAGAGGTTTGTGGAGCTCTGGCAAGATGAAAGCATGAATCCACAATGAGAAGAAATGCAGTACGCTAAGTGTAATATCCTTCAAGTCTAATTAAATTTAATATCCAAGTTGATGAGCGTTTTACTTCTGATTACTCGCGCCGCGCGCTGCTGACTAGTAGACCGACGATAATAATGCGAAAAGCAAACTGGACCTTTAATCATTCATGAACCTCTTTCGAGACCTGACGACGGTAGAAAAGTAGGAGACACCAAGCTGATTAAAAATTCGTCAAAGAGAAGCGGGCAGGTTGAAAACAAGAGTAGAAACAAAGTTTTCAACTGTCGAAACAAACATTTAACTTGGAATTAAATTAGAAGTCAGCGCGGGAATAGGATTCTCCGCTTCACATAATCTAAACTTGGAAAAGAGAGAAAACTCTAACCCGTGCGCTCTTCTCCTAACTAAATTGCCAACTTATTTAATATGAATTTGCCTGTCAACGTTTCCCCTCCGGGAGTTCAACAACAATCGCTGCAATAATGCTAGACGTACTTCCATCACTAGGCTCAACTCAAAGCAACGTCTCTCCGCCAGAATTACCCGAAATCATAAGACGTGTAATTCCATAAATTGCAAAGTGAAAAACTTATTTTAGAAGAAAGACTTTCTACCGTCCACGAAGAAAAGGAAGTTTATCTTTTATCGTTACTTCAGATCTCGCCGCGAAAACGTATTTTAAAAACGTACCGTGAGGTAGGGGGAAAAAAAAAGTCAAAGCGTATTAGAAAACTCACACTTCATTGAGGGTACGTGCCACTTTGGCGGATGCCTAACTATTTTCCAGCAGTAAATCGTTTCTACTTGTGAAATACGCCAGTTATCAAGGCTTTTTTCTCCCACCAATGATTCATCTGTGGGAAAATGACGGGAGCAGAACGATAAATTATCAAAAATTACGAAAAAGTCTACTTTAGTACAGTCTTTACTTTCTTTACCCCTACGAAGTAGGAAAGAATAACCGAAAAAACGTGTTTTCTGCAGTTCTTCAACTTTCAACGTCTTGTAAGAAAATAGTTTGTGAGTGTGTGTGTTCGTGTTTCAATAAACGACAAAACGAAATCAGAAAACATTCAATACATAGCCTGCAAATGAGCATGAGACGGGAATGTAACAGAAAAATCGGCTCTAAGCTACCTGCAGTGGCCATAATCAGCAAAACATTAAATTCCCCAATAACTGCTCGACGATTTGTATTGCATTTTTTGTAAGAGTAATTGCAAATGAAGTATTGACATAATAGTTCAGCGTAAAATGACGAGATCTGCGCAACAAGTTATGAAATAATTCAAAGACTTCTATTTTAGCACAGTTTTTCTCTCATAAATCGGTATTAACGCTCACATACACCTAGTTGGTAGTCGAATGACCATCCAATACAATGAGAATTTAACGAAGATCCCGAGATAATTAAGAGTGACCCGATAAATTCTGGAATTCACACACACATCGCTATAAATGATCGTAATGGTTAAGACCTAATTAGGAGCAACCCAATAAATTCCGGAACAATAACACCAATATGATCCGTTCTTCTCACACAATTTAAAATGAAGAATAGTTTGGTAGTTCGATAAATATCAAGTGCGACGCATCACCCAACTTTCCTCAGGTCCACGTGGATTCACGGATTTTGATCAATCTAACAACAAATGACAGCTGCTTTTCTCTCAGTATATACGAGCTTGGTAGAACGTAGCTCGACTTTCTACGTAAAAACTGGCGGCTCTAGAAGATTCTCAACTTAGTGAGTTATGATCATTATTGAATAATCACAGCTTAGACGACATAAGAGACTATCAACACGATTTATGTGTGTGTGGGTATGTATTGCAATTTGAGCAAGAACGACAGGACCAATGGAGCTGGAGCTTTCTTAATGTACATTATTCTTTGAAAGGGCGAAAATAAAACTATAAGCGATTTCGATCGTTGGAAGGGGAGGGGAGGGAGGGGCGTAATTTACCGGAGACTTGAGTTCTTCAGATTCACTATGGTGACTTGCTGGCCGAATTGCTTCAATTGTTTTCCCTCAATAACGTTCTCGGAAGCCCTTAAAACGTTAAGAACCGAAGAAAACTGAAGATTACATAACTTTCCCTTACTCCGTAGGGAGAAAGAAAGCAAACACTGAATCAAGTTTTCTAGTTGCATGTAAGATAGAAGAATGTTTTCCCACAGCGATAAAACAGAAGAACGTCCTCTTTGAGCGGCCCAATTGGAAATCCTAGCGGCTGTAGACGCAAATGATCATTGATTCAAGTTAATTAGTCATTTGTATCACCAGCTCGCTTCTTCCACAGAAATATCTCTTAGTCGCTTGTCCGTTCGGATTCATTGTGATTAATCGACTCGTCGGGAAGAGATGAAGAATACCGTCACGACGTTACATAGTAAATTGATGGACGATGTGATTAGTTCGATCATTAATCATTTATTTACCACAACCGCGAAGAAACGAGGATATTTCCAGCAAGTGGTTGCCATTGCAAGTGGTAATACTGTTGGATAAACTTGTCTCTCGCTTCAAAACTGCTACGAAGAGGGAAGAACAGTTAATCAATAAAGAGAGATGACCAGCAACAACGCAATGAACTTCGTAACTCGCCAACATTGCTACAGCCGCTGGAATTTTTCAGTTCGTTGCTACCCTTGCTTCAGTATGAACTTAATCCACTATGGGCCATAATATCCTTCGAAGGGTTCCCACCAACGGTTCTTGTGAGCGAAACATGAATGGAACAACGTTAGCATGCGATTTCGAACGAGGATTTGAGAACACTCGACTAAAACGCTTCGGTTGTAGTACGTTATATACAATGATAATTATTTAGACCACGTAAAGGAACCGTTTTTCCACGATTTTTTATGAAATATAATACCACTTCTTTTAAATGTGCTGCTACAGGTGGAAAAAAATATCAGGCCCGACGCATCACACAACTTTTCTCACGCCCACGTGCATTCAGCGATTTTCTCTGTTTTGGCTGCTAATTCAATATATTTTTGAACTTGAAAATATAACTTCACATTTTACGTAGAAAAAGGTAGCGTTAGAAGTAGCGGAATTGATTGAGCTGCTCCTGCTTATGGCACAATCATTGCTGGGCAATTAGTGCTCAGGGGTTTCGTGAGACTGTTGACATCATAAGTGGACGATTGTTGAAGGGCAATATTTCGAATTGCGGAATTTCTCGGGTTGCTCCTGATGATCTTATGACCATCATGACTTTCATCGCACAGAATAGACCACTGATTTGATTTGAGCCATGTTAGCACATTGTACTCTCCGATCTTATTATACAATATTATCATTCATCGAATTGGTAGTTTATTGAACTACCATCCTAATTTTTCTGAGAACCCTAGTATCATACCAGCAGGATTTATAAGTTAAAAAATAACGCTACAATCGTTTCTCGTCCAATTGGTTGATAATTTATCGTGCTACTTTAGTAAGTTGTCCACAAACGAGAATATCACGGGACTGTCGTATTATTTGGACCTGTTAGTACAAAAATATTATCCAAATCGTCGAAGCCGGTTTGGGGAGTTTTGATTACTATGATGATCTAAGTAGTAAGATTTGAACTGATTTTCCTCATCCCCTCTTACAATTATTTGCGTGCTAAATATGACACAAGCCCTCAATCACTACCATTGAGACACACGGGGAAACAATGATCTGTAAAACATTCAAAAAACACTTTTCCACAGGCCACTTTCCTTCCCACGCCGTAGAGCTAATTGTCGTAAAGATGAGCTGAAGAAAAAACGCTTCAAATTATTACAGAACGCTCTAGCACACCATTATTGCACAATATGACAAACTTTCACGCCTCTTATAACGCCTAGGGTTCGATTCAGCCTCGAAAAATACTAGTAAACGGTACAAAACTTGAGCTGATTACGAAAGTAACAGCCGAAATTGATATTTTCCTGGCAACGTTAGTCAATTGGCACGACGCGACCAGTAGTTGCAGTGAGATGGGAAGTAGAACAGGAAATGAGCGCAGGCCAGTGAGAAACGATAACTTCGCTACCCCGTCTCGCAAATTCCTTTAAGTAGTAGAATTCACCTATATATTATTGTAATATAGTTACTTAACTATATTTACTGTGATTTCACGTTTTTCCATCTAGACGCAGTCGTACGCCACTCAGACCTTTTCGGTTTGACTCGGTATCAAAAATTACCCTGGAAATGACACAAAACACGACGTACATGCAACAAGACCGTCACAATTTTATTTATTGTTTTAACCATTTTTCGCCCTGAACAACCATGGATATATAGGCTTTAGGTAATTGCCGAGTAGAAGGGCACAACTAGGCGGAAGGAATTTGCAGATTTGGAATCCCGATGTTTCGAATGTAAAGTATTAAAATTGGCCGAAAACAGAGGTGTATTATTTAGAATGAATAATAAACGAAAAGAGACGAGATTAATTGGTCAAGCCGTTCTCTTGCAAATTGAACCACACACCGCTGGTACTACCAGACTTGTGCTTGGGGACGCAAAAAGATGTGGAGAGCCGACAGCGCAACGACTGACAAGTTGCATCCTGCAACCCAGGATGTCAGATGACAGGATGATGAGGATTCTGAGTTTGGGGCAGCATACAAGGTGTTCATGGATGAGAGCAAAAGGGAAAATCAAGGGGTGTGCGCATTTCTTATTTACCGTAGTGAGGAGGAAGACACAAGGGCCATCAAGAAGTTCCGTGTTGATTATGGCAGGTCTAACAACTAGGAACAAACGCTCGCGATACTACAGCCTGGGCACAGATCGAATTCCCTTAAAATTGACGACTTAGTGGAAAAGGAAGGCATAAAATGTGGAACAGAACATGCCTCGGGTTGGTGGACAGAATTTTGATCTGGCGAAAGGCTGCTGACAGGGAAACAGGGTGCACCTTGGTTTGCGCAGTAGGCGGGTCTAGACACAGAAAACTCTGAACGAGTCCGCGTTAGCCGATTTTACCCCACTGCGCCGGACCGATATGTCACAAATGTCTTATAAGACGACTCAAGCACTGACGTTAATAAGATTCGCCATCATCCAAGACGGCTCCTGCGAATGTTCAAGAGGGGGAATCTCAGTCTTGGGACCATCTGAGATGACTGTTGTTTGAATCAACAGTCATCACTTGTAATCATAAGAATAAGCCGGTAGAAAATAAAATATTGGGGAAAAACACATTACGCTGTAATGAGGTTTTCGGATTGAGCCTCAAAATGTGAATATACGAAGAAAACTTATTTTTTACCCGATCGCAATACTTTCTGTTCCCTTTGGATAGCCGAAAGTGAAAATGCATCAAAGAAAGGAATGCTTAACATTCCTGAATTTATTGATTGGCTCCTATTCATGTCAAGAACGTTGTTGAGTATTCAACGTCAACGTCATAGTTGGTAGCTTGAATGCTGGAATTTCGTGGGTTCCTCGTAACTATTTAATAACCGTTAAGAAACTTGCATCTTGCGATTGGTTGGACTAGCAATCTGATATAAGTGAGTCATTTACTGTGTCGGTTTAGTTGTTTGAAACTGTCAGCACAAAAAGTTCGTTAAAGTTGTGTGTTGAAAATAAAATTGAGCCGGTCGACTGTTTCATATTGGGCTCAGCCCTCACCAACAGAAAAACGGGAATGAATCCGAAAGAATACAATTTAGAGATTTTGATATTAAAGATTACACCAAGAACAACTAAGAGTAAGTGCGGTATCGGGCGATTGAGAATCGAAAAACCAAACACCAAACTGGACCAACGCATTAGTACACATCCGTCTCTCGAACTCTTACGATAACCTTTTCACTTTAACCATTAGCATTCCGTAGATTTTCGATTGAATCGTGTAGACGAAAAAACAAAACTCGACGCTCGATTACAGAACTGACACGCAGAACTTACTTGCAAACGCTGGCTATGCGAATCCAACAAATCGCAATTCAACTCGTTAAATCGATCGATAATTGATACTGATAGATCACGGTTGTAATTCCGAATCTCAAATGTAAACAAGTAGCAAATTAATCACGCACGAACGGATAGCGAACGCAAAACTGGCGAACGTGAACATGGCGACTGAAAAACCGCACGCGACAGGTTTACTTGAATATTAAACGCGTATTCACATTTCGTAATCTTTGCCGCAAAAATACTATCGCTATTTAATTGGTTCTCTTTAATTATATCCAAATTATTTCTTAAATAAACGGAACTTGAAAAAATTGGGCGGAAAATGCGTTACAATATCGTTATAGTATCGATATTGAGGATCGATTGTGCCTTCAGACGTTCGTGATTTTTTCGTCGCCATTTTCAGTTCGGAGCTCTTCAGGTCGTGTTGGAGCCTCTTTGTTTCGCGAATATTTTGATTTCTCAACCTCCTAAAGAATACAAACTGTGCGCTAAACTTTGTTCGTTACTTTCGTGATGTGTTTTTGTCGTGGGGTGTCGTTGAATTATACGAAATATCGGGAATAACGATGATTTCCCCAAGTTAGATCTCCGGTTCTTACTGGCAGTTACAAATATAAACAAATCGAAATAGCAACCTTCTTTTTTTTTCCTTTCTCCAGATTTAATAATCACTCGGGGCCACTTAGCCCCCACCTCCGATCACTTCTAAGACTCAAAACCAGTCAAATGACGTTTGACAAAGTATATATTCAATAACCGGTTTTCTGCGCTTACAAATTGAACCGTTCGACCCGCTCGGTTAAAAGACTCACTGACGCCTTTCAACCCGTTTTTTTGTTGTTGTTTTTTTTTACGCTCTAGAAAGGGGAAACGCCGCCGAAACTGAATGGATAAAACGAGGTAAGGATCTCCATTATCGGGAACGGAGTCGAAATAAAAATAAAAAAAAGAACCGACTTGAACCGCAAATAAATAACTTTGGAAACGAAGCGGACAGCCCCGACTAGAGTAGAAAGGTGCGAGGATTTCTCGAAGGTAGGCGTGGGCGAGTACCGGTTAGGTAACTTTCCAGTCAGCCGGGGGTTTTGTTTGAAAGTGCTCGAGGAGCGAGGAATTCGATAGATGTCGAAGTCTCCGTCGTTGGCAAACTGGAGAACTCTTGATCTATCACGATGACGCATCGTCGTACACATTTCACGGCTGCCCGTCCGACCAAAGGGAATTGCTAAATAGGAAACCGCTCGGTAAAACGAGGTAATGGGCAATACGGAAAGGCGTAGAACGTGAATAAGTGTCACTTTCGCTAAACATGAAAAATGGGGATGATCGCTGTTACTTGAAGCGTTGAAGTTGAAAGAAAAAAAAAAACGCCGCATGAATTATGGATTGAGCCCACTCTCTAACACACACTTCCGGGTTAATAAAAACCGTACAAATGATTACACAACTGCACGTTATTCCATTCTGTAATAGCTCCCTACGCAATGGTGTTATTCCATTACTGCAATGTAATATTGTAACTATATTCTGTACTAACATAAGCTACTGCGAGTAGTTTATGAATTACGGTACCTATTTGATTTAAATTCCTCCAAACTAATAGCTATCTCCCCCTTTCCACTTACTACCCTCATCCCAAATGGCAAGAAAGTTATTCTCTGACCAAAAACGGAAAAATCCAATTTCGGTGAAGACATCTGTGGGGTATAGCTAAACTGTTTACTTTCATTAGTCCTACAGGGTAGAAAGGTAAGCCAAGTAATTGGCTGAAACACTTTTTGAAAAGGTTTCTTCACAACTTAGCTTTTTAATAACTACCGAACCAAATCGGGCCAACGTACTTGTGCTCCCCTTTATCATCATTGTCAATTAACGTAGTGCGGATGGAAATCATTCAACTTTCTTTGAGTGTTTTCAAAGAGACCAAAATGAGGGCACGTCACGGCCAATATCTCCTTTTCACAAATATCTACAGCAAGTATTGCGCGATGTTCAAGTATTTAACACATGGCGCACTAACAAACGCGCTGTTCGTTAACCAAACAACCAAACTTAGAGATTCGATGCAAACTCAACTCCCTCTCTCCCCTTCATGGGTTTCGGAAAGTAAAGAATAAAGTTGAATAAATTTTTATGAAAAAACATTGATTTAAATTGAAATGCATTGAATTATATCAAGGAAATGTTGAACTTGAACGTGATCATCTCTTGCGATGTTCGTATTTTTCTCGAGTAATTTTAACAAAAACACCTACGGGGAACAGTAGTACCAGTACTATTGAGAGAATGATTAAACTAAATTCCTCCACGAAGTACAGACGAAGTTGTGTGATCGGCTGACGAATTTTAAGCTCTCTTCAGATCTTTACGTTCCACGAGTATGAGTAAAATCGGACTGAAACTAACTATGGTTATCATAGAAATCAAAACCCCAATTTTTCAAAATCAAAAAGCTCTCCAATGATTTTCAATAATTGTATGTATTAACGCCGCCAAATAACACGACAGAAGTTTTTAACGTTCGTGTGTGAGAAAATTACGAGAACAGCACGCTACATTATCAAACATTTCGAATAAATTTCAGTGTCAATGCACTTTTTATCAGTAGTAGATGTTATTGGTAACTGAAGCTTCGTAAATCTCTCAACGCGCGGTGCTAAAAAAAAAGTTGTGTGATGCGTCGCACCAGATATTTTCCTCTTAAACCCCCCTAGCGTTCTGAGAGAAATAAGGGTGGAAGTTCGATAAAAACTGAGTTTGATAACGCTCATGAAATAATTGGAAGCCACCATCCTCCTCAAACGAGCTGTGCGTAGCAACACACAACTTTCCGCCACACTCGTAAGTTCGACCACCAGCTACATATGCGGGCGCTTTATCTTCATTCAACGCATTTCTACAGAAACGTTTATGGAAAACAAAATGTAGAGACTAGTTAGCTGAGAGTACTCCGTAAGTTTGATCCAAATCGTGACGAAAGTTCTTGAGAAAATTGGAATACCGATAAATTAATATTCGACAAATCTCCTTTTCTGAGTTAACTTGGCTTATACCTCCGTTCGGCATATGTATACAGAAACAATTATGGAGGACGAAATGTGGGTATGGGTGACTAAAAGACACTCCGTAAGATTGATTACACCGGGTGAAGCAGTTCCTCGGGAATTTACGGAAATGTCGACACATTTTTATTTTTATCTCTGTTCAATGGACTGTCAGAGGAACATTTATTGAGAACGATATGTGGGTATTAACTATTCGAAAACATCCTGAAAGTTTGGTGGAAATTGCTGAAGCCGTTATGCCAAAACAATTTCTGATGTTTCGTCACTTTAGCAACTAATTCAATATAATTCTCAGTCAGGTTGCATGAATGTGGTAGAACTTCACTTAACGTTCTACGCAGAAACTATCAATGCTCGAATTTCCAATATTCATTAGGTTGCTGCTACTCATTTCACTCCTATCTGAAAATTCGTATGAGCGATATTATCATTGATGGAGAGGGTAGGGGAGGGATTATGTTAATTAGAGAATCCAAACCACTCCCGTTCAAAATAATTTTACTTCTCACAATTATTACCCAATAAGTGCTAAGCAGTTAACAATCTCAAACAATCGTGTTGTCAGTGTTGTGGATCGCCTGAATTGATTACATAAGTAGATACAACTCAATGGGTTCTGGGACGTTATGAGCCCCCAGTTTTCGCGTACAACGTTGAAAACTGTTCGAATAAACTGAACAAAAAACAACTTTGATTAGTTGCTAGGATGATAAAAATCTTCGAATGCTTGATAAGGTTTGTGAAATGCGTTAATAGTTGCGATCACATGTGAAAACCTTGTCCTTCTCTAACGGACCTGTGTCATGTCGTATTGCCGATTGATTAATTACTGAGCTTATTGCCATCGCGTACGTTGTAGAGGATGATTAGATTCTGAACGTGTTACTCGCCTCACGATGGTACACACAACTCACAGAGCCACATTGGCCTCCGTCCCTCGGAAACCTCTTCAGTCGTCGACGAAGGTGTTGCTCCACTGCCGCCGCCCGTGATTATAAATTGTGAATCAAAATGAGTGAGGTGTCCGAACTTGCTGGATCGTGGAGGAACCGGGCGTGGGCAAGAAGTGGGGAAGGGTGCTGCATTTAAATGCTACGTAGTCAAAAGAGATTTAGCTGGTTTGGAATGGGAACCGGTCGGAATGCTCAATGCTGCAAGGTCACTGCCCCCATCGCTACAACCGCGGACCTTCTTCCTAATTCTTTCTTTAACCTCTTCTTCTCGTCTCGCCCTCCTTGGCTTGCGGTGTGAGGGGAGAAAGAGTGATTTTTTGCTCAATGGTTACTCAAGTCGCTGCACGTACTTTGCTTTCATTTGTTTTACTGTCGTATATATTGTGAACCTAGTAATAGCCTCAATTTTAACCGTACATCCTTCCTGACGTCATAGAACCACAACCGTCCTGGCAACCATGACTATACCATCATTTCAACTTTTCTCAGCCCTATGTAGTAAAACGTAGTGTTACGTAATAGGCGACACCAGGAAAAACACCATTTTCAAAATGTTTCGCGTGCGTCGGTAAACGTGGTAGAGATAGAACGGTTCAAGCAATTAGCTGCAAATCTACATCCAGGTCGAAATAAGGGTATGAGCAAAATTGGCTTAATTAACTATGATTGTAGTGATCAGAACACTAAATGCTTTCCCCAAATAAACAAAAACGGTAATTTCGATTTTGATCAAATTTTATTAGGAGAGATCCTAATAACACAGTGATAATACACTTTTCGTTTCTGGAAAGATTACGAGAGCATCTTTATAGATTACCAAGCATTTCGACGAAAATCGCTTCAGCTTACATTTTAGTTGATATCGGTTATGGAAAGAAATCGTGTTCGTAGTCAAATAAGTAACTTTTGTCGTAGAAGGTTAATAATGGTAATAAAATAATCAGGAATCGAAACTAACTGTCACGAGAACCTCTCCAATGAAGTCGTGTTGATATTACTGCCATTTACCTATAAATTGAATTTGTTTAAAGTGTAAGACGGCTTGGTGAAAAATGGATAGGATTAATAGATCGCATTACGCTGGAATTCACGCGGGAAGTTAGAAAGTTGTGCAATGCTTCGCACGAGACATTGTCTTTTGCAACAAGTTCGCTACGAAGTAATGTAAAAACCTAAAAACTGTAGTAAAACGAGACAATCCAACGCGCGTAGATTTCGAAGATAACTAAAGGTTCTGGCTACGCTTACATTGCGCGTTATACTGATTCATACCTAAATTTTGTTCTTCATGAATACATCTTTGGAAATACTGTGGACGGAGATACATGATTTAGACAGAAGAAGCTACAAGAGTTTTCTTTCTCAGGAATCGATACCAGTATTTTCAACGAGTAACCTTTATTCATAAATAACAATAATCCCTATGACTGGCTGTGACGGAGCTTCATCTATAATTCGAAAACTGTGAACACGAACCTTCTAAGAATTCGGGAGCCACCTCAATTATTCCGGAATGCAAATTAACGTCGTCTTTTGACCAACTTTTGTTCCATTGTATAATTCCAGAAATCTAAACTCAAACCTTCCCCAAAAAAAGTGACAGTTTAATTAATTACCTACACGACGGTTTTTCAGTGTACACTGATCACTTTTGGTGTACTTTCAGAAAACAACCTAACTTTCGTTCTGCATAAACGTTTCTGTGAAGACACAGCGCTCGTATTAGTGCAGAATTTGTGGAGTCGCTGAAGGTCGATTTTTTGTTTAATTCAAATTCATTTCCTGTAGGATGGCTCGCTATAATCTTCGCTCCCCCTTCCCTCCTGGAGAATAACAACAGCGGAAACTACAGAAATAGTTACACGGCCATGCTACACAGCGACGTCCGATTCGTTCTCAAAGGCTCCCCAGAAACCATTTTTGTTGAAGCAAAATATGCAGCCAGCCGTAAGTAATGCAGTTTTTATTCCAAGCAGGGAATAAGAAAGGGCTTGAAATGTGTTGTTCAGAGACCCTTTCTGACCAACCCTCCCGACGCCACCGCATTTCTACTAAATGCGGACCAAAACCAGAATTGTAAGGAGTAAAAGGAAAACTAACCCGAGCAGAACAGATTTTCAGATTTTCTAGCTTCCTTCCTCCAAACTGTATTATGCAGGTTCTAAATTAGATACGGCTGGCTCAGCAATATATTTTCTAGTTACTCCCGGCCAAACGCTCAGGAGGATCGTCAAAAATGCAAAGCTAAAACGATGAATTGAGGCGTCACAGATTCCGGCTCTCAACTAGGCGCATAGGATTGTTTTACTCGCCCCTGTAGAATCAATCGGTTTATATAGCGAAGTATACACTTTCGAATTAATTTGAAGAGTCTTGCCGGATAATTGAAAAGATGAACTTAGTGTAGAGAAATTGCGGTACCAAAGTGAGGCTGCAAACCAAAATGCGACAAACATACAAGGAGAACAAAAAGCCCAATAACTGAGTATTCGTGCGGAACCCTAACATCACAGTAGATTCTTAAGACAAAAACCAATGCTGCTTGATGGGGAAACAACACCCACAAAACAGTCTACATTTTACCTTCACCTCCACTACTTGCGAATTCCCTAATTGCGTGTACCCATTCTTGACATTCACTGTCCTCTGACGGCAGTCTCCGCGGCAACCCCTTGCGCGATTAGGTGCTCTACAAAACTAGCTTCGCACAACGCAAAATCCATAGCGAAGGCGGGACAGCAATCTTCAATGAATCCCTAATCACTGAGGAAAAAAGGGGGCCGGCGAAAAGAAGAAACAGGTGGACAAAAGGGCTCCACGACCCGCGATTTACATGAAATGAAAACACAGCATCTACAGTATCTACAGTTTTACAGAGCATTCAGCTCACATCGCTGCACTGATCGTCACATCGACGATCAGTTTCCTGGAATTAGGATCTGCTTTGAAGGTTGCAGGTCTACCTCACAGTACACGTTCACCCTGAGCCGGTCTCGTCTTTTACACTGCACTCACTAATTCAAGTGTAAACAATAACTTTAAAAAAATGTAAATAAACTATAATAAAATAGTGTACATAATTCAAATGAAATAAATATAAAATAAATAATAAATTGTAAAATACAAATTTAAACGTATAAAATCACTAATAAAAAACATTTGTCAAATGTAAGAAAACCAGTAGGGGATATTTACATCAAGCGGTCGCTACAGAGACACCTTATCCAGTGTCTTACGGAGCAAACGTCATTTCTATTCCTGCGAATAAGGTTGCAGAGACCTTGATGGACTGCCTCTGCTTCACTAGAGCTGGAGAAGAGACAGATTCCAACTTCCAGTCGCTCTTCAACCGCTGGGATATTTGCAGATCGTGCTCTGCATTGGAAGGAGGTGGGGTTTTTCTGTCACGCTAGATATTTCGGCAAAATCTTACGTACTTGTGTGGTAGACTGGGTGGTCTCACAACACTCTAGTTTGGAGGGAAATCCCTGAGCGTCTGAATGACGCTGACGTGTTTAATATTACGGCAAGACTTCTCTCCTCAGATGGGCGGGACGTTAGCAACGACAAGACTACAGTAGGTCTGAGCCATCACACCCTTTTTCAACATGCCAACGCTCTCATTAAACCATTAGTTTTCCACCGGCTCGATTAGTTACTTCCAACCAACACTTAACTAACCTCATTCACATCTGAGGGCTGTGATTTTGGAGTGGTGATGAAGGGGGGGGGGGGTTTGCAGACCTCTAACCCACAGAAAACTCCCGAACGAGGATTGAAGCTCCGATCTGGTTAGTAATACTTTGCGACGGTGGGACGGACAGACTTGGAACAACACAATGAACTGATGGGAAGCCTCAGTTGGCTTGTGGAGCCCATGCAGGCCTCTTGAGTGTTTGTGCTGACATGCGTGGAAACCCGCATTCACTCCTCGAACTACATTGTTCTCTAAAAACCGTTCATTTCAGATGCTTTAATTTATTCAGTTGGTCAATTGTTCGATGTGAATTTTTAAATAATTTTTGTGATCTACTCTCACAGCTTTTACTGTTTTATTATCGTCTCAATTTACAAAACTATTTCAATTTTGTGTCAGTACAGACCGTGGATTCGTTACAAGGCAAACTCCAGACGATCCTCGGTCTGAATGCTTACCTAGGACGCTTTAGGCTTTTCCATTACAAGTTTGTGACATCCCACGAGTATTCAACATCCTCTAGACAGATTTACATCGGATCAACTAACGAGGCTCTACAATTTCAATTAATATCCATCCGACGGATGACGGATGAGTTGCATGAGGTCAGTCGTTACCGAGAGGGATAACCCAAACCCTTCAACCGAGATACCAATAACTAAAAGCATAAAGGGCGCCCCCCTGCAACGAGACGAGGGTTTCGACTGCATTCCGGCCGCTAATAATCGGCATCGATCCACCACTTGAAAGTAATTGCTCACGTGCTCGGAAAAACTATGCTAACTTCGCCCGCAAAACAATTACTTCATGCGGAAACATTTAAGAGAGACTTTGACGACTCGTAAAACTTCGATTAAGCATCGTGTTCCTCGAAACGTGACACGAAATCGTTAAGGAGCACGCGAAAAATCAGATTCGTCTGATATCCGAAACCTTCTTCCACACAACCGTAAGCAGCCACTGGAGAGATTCCCACACTCCATCTATTTCAAGCATTTCTCATGCGCTGTTCAATGTACCATAAACAAAGTGGCAAACGACGATTTCATCATGACTATTCAAAGAACAACTTAAATTAGAATGCAGGCTTTCAGTTCCTGAACCAAGTATTAAAATATACAAGCTACTAGTTACCTGAAGATTCTAGCGACAACTTTGGCTTGAGAGAATCGTCATAAAAGGCCAATTACCTGAAACAGAAAATACGATCGGTTTAACAACTAGTTGATGAATCTTTCACACAAATACGCTTTGTCAAAATCAGCCAATGCCGTGAAAAGTAAAATAGAAATTGGAAAAGAAGTACTCCATTTCCACGTAGGGTTTTCTTTTTACGTATAAAATGTAATAAACATTGACATTTTTACAATTTTGATTTTATAATGGATTTCTGCTATTTCGTCGCCAATTTTTCAAGTTTCATTACTTTCCGCTACCCCAAAAGTAAATGAAAGTATGGTAACCGTGTCAAAAAAAAAATTTGGGTTTTCTGTAGTGCGATTTGCGGAAGAACGGCTGATCCGATTGAGCTGGTTCTTTTTTTGTTTTGTTCGTTATATTTTGTAGACACCAAAATAAGGTTATGAGCGGTTTCGGTCGATGAAAAGGGGGGATGGGGGACGAAAAGTACCGTTTGTGAGAAAAGTAACAAAACCCTAATTGTGGGTACATTTCGGTCCCCCACACCCCTTTCCCATGAATGGAAATCGCCCATAATTATTCTTGGGTCTAAAAAAAAACACGAACAACACACACATGGAAAGCAGCAGGCCTGAGTCACTCGATTAGACTACTTTCCTAACCTTTTGGGTAGCGGAAGGTAAAAACTTGTCAATCGATTACAATAGCTACCTACCTACTCCGATACGGCTAAGAAGCGATACCACGTAAGATGACGAAGCCATTAAGTAATGAGACAAACGGACTTGAAGAAACAGGAACTGCATCATAATGATAAACAATTAGGCGAGCGAGTGTTCGAGCAACTGCACTCATTTTCACGTCTCTCACAAGTCATTTTCATCCAAAAAACACGATATCGATCTCTCTGATATTAAATAGTTACAAATAATAGATCGTGTACTGTCAAGTATACTGAATCTCGCGTCGGGAACGAAATGATTCATGTAACTCAACATGTCAGCCAATTACATAACTTTACTGCTTTATTTTTAGAGATAAGGAACGTACTAAGGGGAAGTACTGACCCACGATTAGTTGCTGTAAGATTTCGAATGCAATTCTTCAAATTTACACCGATTTAGAGGAAGATGCACATTTTTATTTGCTGATTTAGTGGATTGAATGTTTTCGAACGTCGCGAAAGAAGTGAATTCAACGGAATCTCGACGCGAACTGAGACGGATTTGGGTGAAGGGCGGGGGCAAAGTGTTGGGGGACCGCGGAGATAACCGCGACAAGTTGCGACAAGCGTCCAGACTCGCCGGGCCACCGACCCCCTCACCACACATCTCATCACTACCGACCCCACCAAGTCACTTCCCACCGTGAAATGTACCAAAATCTAGGGTTTTTCGCATTTTTCTTGAAAATGGATCAAACAATTTTCATTAAACTTTCAAATCATCTCCTACTAATCAATATCTAACTTTTCTTCTCTATACATGTCTCCATGAAAATACAGTGAACGGAGATATAGGCCTATGAAGCAAAAATAGGTTTTTTACGCTTTTTTGCAAAACGACTCCAGCGATTTTCACCAAACTCACAGGATGTTTTCAAATAGTTAATACCTACATATTGTTCTCAATAAATGCTCCTCTGGCCGTCCATTGAACAGAGATAAAAATCAAAATGTGTCGAAAATAACGTTTTTTCCAACATTTCCGTAAATTCTGGGGTAACTGTTTCACCAGATTCCATCAATCTTACAAAGTGTCTT
This sequence comes from Pachypeltis micranthus, assembly GCA_020466155.1. Taxonomy (NCBI): domain Eukaryota; kingdom Metazoa; phylum Arthropoda; class Insecta; order Hemiptera; family Miridae; genus Pachypeltis; species Pachypeltis micranthus. The sequence continues at coordinate 11,828,642 of CM035774.1, read as the reverse complement.
CTAGTCACCCATACCCACATTCCGTTCTCCGTAATTATTTCTGTATACGTATGTCGAACGGAAGAATAAATCAAGTTAACTCAGAAAAGGAGATTTGTCGAATATTAATTTATCGGTATTCCAATTTTCTCAAAAACGGCTCTAACGTTTTCGATCAAACTTACGGAATACTCTCAGCTAACTAGTCCCTACATTTTGTTCTATATAAATGTTTCTTTAGAAATGCGTTGAATGAAGCTGGTCCCGCATATGTAGATGGTGTTTGAACTTGAAGGGGTGGCGGAAAGTTGGGTGTTGCTACGCACCGCTCGTCCTTATATATTTCTCGCTACTATGCTGTGCTGGTATAATTACCACAATTTAATTAGGTTAGCTGTGAGACTTCATAGGAATGTCAAAATTTGCAGACTATCCTACAAATGAACAATTCTGTTTTGGTGACATTAGTTTTTCACGACAGAGCCTTCAAAGAACAAAACATCACTTCCGCATGTCAGAACTCACATCTCACTGCAATCGCTTCCCCTGGTTCGGCAATTAGCAAGCACAAATATCGAACGTTAGTGTCGTTTTGGCGCCTTTAGACGCCGTATTGGAGACCAAACAGTTTTGTTGGGTTAGAACTTTTTCGTATTCGGTATTTTTCGATCTATTGTGGGGAGAAGGGGCCGTTGAAACCGCGGCGACAGTGAGAGAAAGAAAGCAGTTCCAGGTTCCCAAGGCCATCCGTGTCGAGACGTTTCTGTCTAGCCGTCGCTAGCTCACAACAGCAGCTCGTCGCTCTGCCCTCTTCCGCTACGACCGTCACACTTCTTACTCTTCTCGTGTTGCGCTAGGATTATCCCATAGTTCGACCTTCAAAGTACTTTCCCCCGTCATCGTCTACATCCCGCAACTGCGAGCTGGGAAATATAATTAGAATGATCCCATCTTACTGAGCGCTAACTTGGTTGTGTTAAGAAGGAGGTCGACAACTTCCTACCTTCTGTTTCCAGAAATTACCTATTATTTTGCAAAGGTGAACTGTATCAGCATAGATTTTTTCCTTTCCTTAAGCCCTTAAAATATCCCCACCATGAGTCCGAAATGCGCCATTTGAGCAAAATGGTCTGTCCCCGTGAACGCAATTGAAATAGAAAAGCTGAACCACATGAACTCAAATTTTATACTCAGCCTACCAGCCACAATGGAATGCCAAAATACAGGTATGAATAAAATCGGTAAAAATTAATATATTTCTTAAGGAGATCTAGATACGAAATATTTTTTCTCAAATTCAATCAATCTGGAATGGGAAGTTCTACGTAAGTCGCCAATACGGTAAAACTTTCGTCGACGAGAAATAAATGGGAGCATTAATTATCATCGAGTTCCAAGAAACCCGGTTTTAACGCAGTTTTTTAATAAAACCCGCTAAGCCGTTATCAGAAATAACAGACTGCGCGTTACAGGTATAAACTACTTGGACGGTGAAAGTTGAACAACGTAATTTGATTAGTAGCTGGAACGATGAAAAAAAAAATCGCATAATGCTCGTGGGCCGAACTGGGTAGGTGGGTGTTCGTTGAAAATTCAATTTTCACAGGATTGTAGTTCGTTAAGAACTTAATGTTAACATTCTGCCAATTTCATCTATGACGTACAAAACACAAAAATGTGCATCATTCTGAAACTCCCTAAAGATTCACGCATATTACGGAAAAATCAGAAGTTGCGTGTAGGAAGTTACAGTCGTATCTAAGAGAACCCTGACGATGATGAGATGCCTGACGATGTTTGGGAAGTCCAAAAACGTCAGGCAGTTTTGGATTTTTGCGAACTTGACGTCGCAATAAAATTTCAAGAAGAGGACATAAAATCCTTCAGAGTGAAAATAATTCGTTCGATAGCTTCGCTAGTGTCGGAATCCTGGTTGCAGGCCTAGTTTGATTTGAACCATCATAATCGAAAAAGTCCCAGGAGAAAGCGTATGAAATATATATCGTTAAATTTCCGCACACCTTCTCCGTATGAGACACCAAACCAGAAGGGACTGTTAGAGAGTAAACCACACCATACTTGATGCAAAGTGAGCAGTATCCCGAACGCATCGGTTATCTCAGTTACTTCCTCCTTTTTGGAAGGCACTATTAGAGAATGCGTACCGAATAAACAGTTTAATACAAAAACCCTTTCACACTTTGGGTGGACCTAAAATACACAACATGTACTAACTACGTCGATCCGCTGACTGCGGCCCACGTCCACACATCTAACATTTGCAAACATCAAGCAAAATCAGCCAACCCTCTTAAATATTGAAAAGTCAATCTGTACTCACGCAGAGTAATGTGATTTCCGCATTCAAAACCAAGTTTTTCGTACGAACAGCCAAAACGAGCAACGGAGGTTAAATACTGAAACTCTTTTAACAATCGATCTCTGTAGAAGGAAGTCTTCGGTAGGTTTCTCAGTGAGGAGGAATTCCGAATACCTGCTCTCTGAGATCCGTCCACTTCACGCTTGCTGTTATCAGTTCCGATGTATAATCGATATTATATCCAGCGGGTTATCATTGAAATCGGATTATTCCTTGTTTTTCGCGACGTAGGGTAAGTTTCATTGAGTAATACAAAAGATGATAAAGCGCAAGTACTAAGCTTGAAAATATTCTAAAATGTTTAAGGTTATTCATACAAACTCATGACGTTGCTTATCTTTTCAGTTAACACAAAATCGACATCTGCAGGCAGAGTGTTCGCAGGTACATTCACAAATTCTACTAGTTCTAGTTGACTTTGAAATTATTGCTGAATAAGATCAGCAATCGAATTAAATCGATCCAATAAATCGTCTTGTTGAAGCGACTTAATCGTAAGAATGACTCTTGCTCGCGTATTATGCGTTTGTCGGATTCTCCTCTTCCTAAAACTACTTAGACCTTCAGTCGAATTGAAAAGTTCGTTCTGCTCGCTAAAAGAGACGAATTCGTTTGTTCTTAACCTACAGCCAATGGGTTACGTACTGCTTTTCAGTTCGGGTTCCTGCGAGTAATAAGTAATACCTTTTGTGCGCATAACCCAACGAGCAGTTACTTCAAAATTTACTCTTTTCTCATGGTGTGTTGATCGAAGAAACCGTTTTTAAAACGTTACTCAACCGTAGGATCGATTCTTATCGCGTATTTTGCGTACTTCTGTCTCCCTCCTATACTGCTTCAGGCAGGGAGTTTTTTCAAAATGCTTAAAAATATTGAGATATTAAAGGTTATTCATGAATACTCTCTACCACACGCTTAATACAGTTATTTATTTCACCTAACTCGCACTTAATTGCCGTGAATTTACTACTAACTGAGATTTTGCGCGCTTGCCTGATTGACAATGATAGAGAGCGACAAATCTTGGTTGCCTGTCCATTCGTTTCGTATTTGTCATCCTTCAGGGCTCAACTATTCTGAGTTACTCCTAGTCGAACTTGGAATGACTTAAGGATGGATTTATGCGTTAGGTTCCGAGAGAAGGACAATTCAATGCTTCTATTTTCTACGAGGGGCTCCGAAGATGACTGCTACATTTTGCAAGTTAATTCAAGTTGGCTGTGCAGGCGGAGGTTTCGGAATTTATCGTTTTCAACGTTGAGGTTAACGAACAACCTGGAGTTTCCAAATGACCTCCACGTTACTTGAAGTTGTGTTTGGCGTTTGTGCTTGAGACGCTCACGATTTCAGGTCAAAGAGTGTGTGAGTTAGGAGTGAGGGAGCAAACATTCTCTATGAGTTATGTGACGACTCAGCACACTTCGTCTGCTGTTTCTAAAAGGACGATGATTTAGAAAGTAAGGGTGCAGTCACAGAGACAACCAAAACCGGACAGAGCTCATTACGAATAGCCAAATTCAGTTTAGGTAAGTTGTTTATATGATTTCAAGTTCAACTAAACAAAGTTTAGGATTGAGAGAGACAGCTCAACGGTTGCTTCTACGCTCTTTGCTCTAATTTCACACAACGATGTAATACAGTACATCCCTCGGTTCCCTTTCATGAAAATGAAGCAAATAATGCCCATAAAGACGAAAAAAGTAGCGGAATAAAGAGGATGTATTATGACAGCTCTTGGGAAGGTGTTTCGACTGGGGGAGGGGGTTTCTCCCGGTATGGCCCTACAAAATAATATATAAATATCGTTCGGTTACAATGGAAACAGATTTGACCCGAATAAAATAACGAAATCGGATTTATTGTATTAGTGAACGGTATTTGTAATCTTCTCTCTCAGGCTACTGTTCGAATAAACGGTAAAACCAAATGGATGTTTCTGTTCAAGTAACTAGACCAACCCACCCTCGTTGATATTACGCAGGTTATTTTAGTATTATTCTGTTGTTTTATACCCTATGGTAATTAAACATGATTCAGTAGACGTTTCGATGTTATTTTGGTGTCAAATGGCGATCTGCGGACTAAGCACGTATTTCTACCATTTTCTCTCCATAGCAGACGTACACAGACACTATTTTCGTAAAAGGTGTTTTTCAGTTTCAGTAGCTTTAAGATCTGAACAAAACGAAAAAAAAAGTCAACTGATTACATATCTTTCCATCCCACTACGTAGGGCTAAGGGAGAATAAAAAGCGGTACATTCGCTTCTCAAATCAATTCAGAAGTGATGGCGCTACAACATTGATAACAATTTCAGTGTCTTATAAATGCCAATTTGAAGCTGGGCAATCATCACGTTATTTGCCCATTTAACAAAAGGGATTCGCGTTGTACTAATTACCAATTTCATCAAGTAGAAAATGGAAGGGGCTCCTCCAATCTCTCGAGAGTTGATGAAACGGGAGTTAGAGGTTGTTAAAACGTTTTCAATCCCCGAAGAACCACGACGTAGCTGTACAATTACAATTACAAAACGGATTTTCAATTGTACCTCCTAATATTTTCCTCGGCAAGTTAATTCTTCGTTGAAAGTTGGTAAATCAGTTACTTGAGTTTATTCTTCGCTCAATTATAAAGCGGGCTTTGGCGCCAAATTATGTCGTGCGCTCATTTTGGAATCCGGTTACTGGTAGTAATTGCTTCTACTAACGATCTACTCCGACCAATAAAATGAGTCCTACCGAGGCCAATTTTCTCTTACAGTTTTTTGTATAAGGTTGACGTAAGCCAACGTTCATTACGTTAGTTGCTTCCAATACGAACTATTTCTACAACAGAATAGAGAGCAACCTGGTTATTAATGTCTGAAGTTCAAGATTTTAATTTTATTAGCTGGCTGTTTCATCTCGCGTTGAGCTGATTTCAACAAAACATATTAGCTAGCTGGTTTCATTTATTTATTCGTGATTAATAAACTGTTGAGCGTAGTAAATTTGTGTATGTTTTAATCGTGAACCGCTCTACTTCTATCATGGAAAAGAATGGCTGGAGGTTGGGGTGAAATGTTAATGTATACTGGCTAGGAGTGTGTGGGGGTGGGGGGAGTACAGTACGAAGTGTGGTTTTCTTCCCCGCTCCAAATTGAGCTTGAACCCCTGCTGGTAACTCACGAATCTTCCCTTTAAACAGTTTAGAAGGTAGTTTTTTTTTGTTTTTTTGAATTGTTTATTGATTGAGACCATTTTACAATATACCTCATTGAAATGGTGTACATACATTCGTTGTTTACTACATAATTGTTATATTATCTACAAACATGGTTGTGGATAATCACTGCTGAACGATGTCCATGATGTGACGTGGGCGGGAGAGTCTTCTGACTTCTGGTGTTTGAAAGCCTTCAGTAACTAAAGGGTTGATGTGGTCAATGTTGCGTTGTACAAAGGAGCTGTAGCATCCATTCAGAATCTCGATCGCTGGTTCAAGCTGAAGGTCGTGATACAATGTTTCGTTTCTCACGAATGGGGGAGCTTGCATGATTCGGCGTTGTAGAATTTCATTTTGCTGTTGCTCTATCCTCCTGAATTCTGATTTGGAGCTGGTGCCCCATACTGCCAAGCCGTATGTCCAGATCGGTCGGACCAGTGTCTTGTATAATATCAGTTTGTTTTGGATAGATAAGTGTGGACTTCCAAGAAAGGACCTCAGCTGTGTAGTTCTGTTTTTTACTCGCTTTATAATTTCGCTGATATGGTCATGGAACGTTAATCTTTTATCCAATATAACTCCGAGATATTTATGAGAGGCTCTGGTAGGTATAGGCTGTCCAAGATAGTGGAGTTCCGGATTTGTATAATTTCTTTTGTAAGTGTGTGTAACGATGCTAGATTTTTCATTGTTTATTTTTATCCTCCATTTCGTGCACCATTGTCCCAGTACGTTAAGCATCCGTTGGAGGTTCTCGGTCGCGATTTCAGATACCTCGTTCGACGTAGCGTAAACTAAATCGTCCGCATACAATCCGGAGAACCCATCGGGGACCTCCAGAGGCATGTCGCTCGTGTATATGGAGAATAAATATGGCGCCCAAACACTTCCTTGTGCCACTCCAGCTTGGATTAGCCTTGTCGTTGAGTGATGATTCTGGATTGAGACCACAAACGTCCTGGCCTGTAAGTAGTGTTTGACCACAGAAAACAGGTTGTTCGGTAGGTGCTGACGGAGTTTGAACAGAAGAACATCATGCCAAGTTCTGTCAAATGCCTGTTCTACATCAAAGTAGGCAGAGTGGCACACCTTTCGCTGGTGATATACGTTTTTTATGTAGCTTGTATATCTTCGAACCTGGAGGGGGCAAGAGTGGCCCTGACGGAAGCCTAATTGTTGGTTGGGTACAAGATGAGCTGTGTATTGTTGGAGATAAGGGAGAAGTAGACGCTCGAAAGTTTTTGATAGAAGTGAGAGGAGGCTGATAGGCCGGTAAGAAGTTGATAAATGAGGAGGTTTGTTGGGTTTCGGTACCATGCAAATAGCCGCATGTCTCCAAGCTTTTGGAAAGTATCCTAGCCGTATTGAGGCTGTGTTAGAAGGTAGTCCAGTAAATAACCGCTCACGCAGATCTTTATGAGACGCTAAAGTAAGGGTAAAGGCAAAATCGAACTAAATCACTAATTTTGAGTGGAACTAGCATTGTCAAAGGCAATAAACTAATAGTATGATGGATGTACGATAGTCGAGAGCAACCCCAGAAAGCCCGGAATTAAAACATACGTCGTTTTTATGGCTGACTTCTTTCGCAATCCTGTAATTTCAGAATTGTGAACATAAACCTCATATCAACAGCACTATCAATTACATACTTGTCGGTTTTTAAAGGGAAATGAGAGAATAAGTAGCCACCAGTTTGCTCGTTGAAAAGTGAAGTTGGTCTCATTTCTTCAACAGCTGATTCGTTGACACGAGGTAGCTGAATGTTAGTTTAATCACATTTGTCGGCGCAAACGACCGCTTATGTGAGATCATTCATACCTCAAATTCAGTAAATGAGACTTGGGTGGAGTCATGGGTTCAAATGAGAATCCACGATCAACTCTTGAAAGTGCGTAAGGTAAGAAGGCGATATCACCAATAAGCGACGCGATGTGTATTGACAACAGTCAATTTGTCTTGTCAAAGTCCCGCAGTTTGGTTGCGTATTTGGTCTTCTCCCCCACCATCTCATTCGAAAGTATGACAACGGATGATGAAGTTGTTCCTTCAAAACCTTCCTCCCTAATTTCAATCACTCACCTTTCGACGGGCGCTTCAGGCCCTTTAGATACATGAGCTTTTTTTTTAACGTGACAACGATAGAAAATCTGCTCGTTCTAAAACTTCAGGGCGCTTCAACGCGGTTCCAATAATTAGCAAGGCGTCTGCCGGTGTTGAAAACGATCGACGATAAATACGGTTGGAATTTACTTCTGAAAGGTCTTCGACTCAAGACTAGCAAAAGGCTAATTCGCCGCGAAAAAAAAAACGGAAAACAAAATGAGAATGAAAGAAGGATGTAAATAAATGCGGAGTCGATGGGAAGACTAGAGATGGTCGAGCCGGGAGTCGGGTCGAGAGACGTTGAAGGAAGGAAAGGTTGGCCTTGAGGAGAGCTGCTTTCTACTACCAGCACTACCACACAACGGCCAACACATCAAGACAAAACTGAGAGGAAGAGGATAAAGAGGGGACCCACGCGGACGAGCGCGCACCTTGCAATCATCTCCAGCGGCCACGAGATTTTCTGTTAGCCGTTTCGACTTCATTCGCTCTGGGTTTCGATCATTTTTGTGACATATATACCACAGTGATCCTACGAACGCCTCTGAAAATTGAACAGTACGGTTTTGTTACAAAATCCCCACTCTCTCTCTCTTTCAGCCGCTATTTCCCACAAACTCTCAACGTGTAGCGTTTTTGTGTAATAAAATTCCTTTTAAAGGGCCACGCAGAGTCAGTTTATGTTTCTACGAAACTGCATATTGCAACCGCGTATACTGATGCTAAGGCCGACATTGGTTTTGACAGATAATTAGAATTCTAAAATATTATTATACAACGAATTCCTACATATTACCACATTTTGGTTTAGTATTCATTCTGAATCATACAACAAGGTTTTCAGCACGGAAAACGTATTGTACAGTCCCCCACCAATTCGACAGTTTAGGTTTTACGGCACGGGGATTTGGATCGCCCGTCCACCGTCCAAACCATATTTTGCTTTTAACGTAGTTATTTCGCAAAACAAATCCTATTTGAGATCCAGTTGTGCCTGGCAACCACTGCTAGTCAAATGTTGGCATTAATTGCTGTTTCCAAGGTATTTACTGACAAGACGATTCTCAGTGGTGAAAAACAGTGAAATCACAGTAAATATAGTGAGGCTACTTCTACGACATGAAGGAACTCGCAGGACTATATAGCGGATGTTACCTCTCCTCCCTCAACACATTTCCCGTCAGTTCGACTCGACAAGTCGTGCCAATTGCCTATCTTAGCCTAGAAAACGTCAATTTTTGTAGTCAGGCCATGTTTGGTATCGTTCACTAGTATTTTTCAATGCTCAATCGAGTGCATTAGGTCTGGGAGGGGGGGGGGAGGCTACTTCAACCCGGATAATCCGCAAATTATCGAAAACATTAATTGAAATGTTGTGCACGGCATTCGGCAATGTCCGTCAGTCACTGAATTGATTAGGTCAAGTTTCGAGGCGTAGGACCTTTCCAATGTTTTCACCCCAGGATTCGCTGAAAATACTCAAATAATAAATATTGAAAACTCAATTCTTGTGCGATATCGTTTCGGTTGAATCTGTACAACCTTCTCGAATCACGTCATTCAGTTATTTCATCGATCAGAAAATTTATTTCACGACGAACATTGTGGTTCGCATGTGAGTTGTTGTTTCCTGGGTTGTGCATACAGGTAATAGCTATATTCTTGATATTTATCGACATTGGGTTGAATCGGATAGGTTATCATTATGTGCAAGAGAATAATAACCCGTGTGTAGTATTTTGTAGCGTTTTAATGATTCTATCAATGTTCGACAATAGGCACCGATTTCAAACTGTGTAATAGATTTCACTTGCGTAACGGTGCTGTTGTGTGCATACTGATCTGCAGCGATGTGTAAATCATTTAATGAAAAGTCTTTGTAATGACCATTACTTATCAATACGTTCACTCAACGTTATTGCGTGTGAGTGAGTAAATGAAAGATCTTAAATTTTCAAACCATCATAAATGGATACACCGAATTTCATGATACATTGAAGATGAATAATAGATCCGTTCAAAACTGGTACGGACGCTAAGAACCAGGAAGTGTCGTGTCCACAAATTGCGGAGGCGTTCCCTCCAATGAGAAAGTTTTAGGGATCGAAGACGTTGTCACAATAGTTCGCATAAATATCCCGGACTCGATACTCGGACACGCTAATGTACCGGAACGACTGCGTGTTTTTGACTCGACTCGCCAACTCGCCGCTTGGAAATGTTTCTACCCCCCCCCCGCACTGGACATGTTGTTTTTCTTCTTTCTTTCTTTCTCGCCGGAACTCCTTTCCTCGCCGTTCAAATGCAGCAGCTGCGCCCACAACTAATGGTTCCAGATGAAAGTTGTGCCTGGGCGAAGTTGCGTAATCTCTCATCGAAACCCGAGTTCGAGTTTATATCCTTTCCTCGGTCCTTTTACCTGGAGGTGGACACCAAAATCGGTTCACCGATCGACAACAAGATGCGGGCAGTCGATTATGGACCGGGGGCTTCGGCAGTTGAAGCGTTGGAGTCAACATCAGCGAGACAATTGTTTTTAACTGACGTGAAAATTTCAATGATCATTTTGTGAAAATCCATCTGAAGGTGAATCACATGGGCCAATAAAAAAACCGAGCTAGTTTGAATTTGGGAATGCTCCTGGTTATTTTACAACTATTATTAAACTTCTACAGAATACGTAGCTCATTTAATTTACCTTCTTTCAGAACGGGAGCAAAATATTAGCGGGATATCTAAGAAAAAAGTGCACTAAAATCGGATTTGGTCGAAGTGTTTGTTAATTTATTGTAGTGCTCTCGCTATTTTATTTAAGGAATGAGCATTTTAAATCAACATATGAACTCAATGGAAAAGTTAATCGAAGTTGTTAAAGCCGCTTTTAAAGTAAAAATATTTCGTGTTTTGATCATTATAACTATAGTTAGTTTTGTACTGATATCTTCCTTATTTTGCCGTCCCACGTTCATCAGCTGGATAAATATAAATTTAAGCGGATTTGGTACAACCGTTTTCTCTCAATCACACGTAACTTTCCTCGCTACACAGTAGGACTGTGGAAAGTGTTGAGACGGATGTGAGACGAACAATTCACGTAATGAAGAGCCGTTGACGGCTGTTGTCAAACTTATCTAAAAATTTGAATTATTTCCTTATCACGTTTTATTCCCTGTTCTAAAAATGTGACAGAAGGTGTTGGAAGAACGATTGTTGTGCTTCAATTCCGGAACTCCATAGCGCATTTCTATTAAAAGTTATCGACCGTAAAGACGCATATTTATATTAATGCATTTTGATACGCCGAAAGCTTGACAGCAATAATGTTCCCTGTTGGTCTTTTTTATTTCCTCTTTCTAACACGTGTTTACATATTCTGGAACCGTGCGCTGGATACCTGTGAGAAAACAATATATATGCTCTACAAAGAAACGTTAAAATCTGAGAAATACCACAAATAAAACTGTCGCGAACGCATTTATGGAAAATTTGCGTTGTTAACTTGTTGTCAAGGTTGTAATGGCTTCATTTCGTTCTTGAAAATTCGTTCGAGGTTTCTAGCAAAATTTAGATGATCGTAAAGCACGCTTTATTCGTTGAGGTCCTGAGTATCTCCTAAAGGGTTCAAACGAGCTAAATTAATAGACAAAAAGCTAGAAGAGTTAACTCGAAGTTCATAGTCCATAAAGCCGAATCTAGGTACCTTCCAAATCACGCCTGGTTGAGTCTAACGTGAAACAATAAAAGAAGACAAAAAATGTGTGAATGAGGATGTTGAGCTGTTTAGAGGGTCGAATGAGATCTAGTTACACTTGGAATGGGGCACTGGCAATGTTTGTTATAATGTAGGGCGATGGCCATGGTTTAATAGTAGGCACAACATGGAAGTCCGCGTCAATTTGTATGTCGATTCTGTCGGCATAAAAAGATTGTGGGGTTAGAAAAGAAGTCGAATAAGTTGAGCCTCGCTCCTGCATGTCTAACCAATTCCCCTCCTGATGCAAAGTGCACGAAGCCTTTTCCTTCCCTCATATTTCGGCAGTAGAACGATTAAGGGATTTCAATAACGATTAAGGGAGCAATAATGTTTTTACATTTCCAAACAAGAAGCCATTTATTTTCTTTCACTAATTGAATCCAATTGCGTCAATATTTTCGAATTAATTCGATCACTCAGCTTTCCGAAAGGTATTTTGTCATTCGCCTTTTTGTGACCACTTCTTTCATTTGTATAACCGCACCTGTTACCATTCGCATTGCGCTGAGAATATAAATTCCCGCCCAAGTTACGCGCATGGCCTTCAAGTTCGAAGTGATTAGCTTTACGAACAAGTTCAAAATATAAAAAAACGGGATTCAGTGAATGTTAATTTTCTTTTAGTAAAACTGCTACGGAAAAACTCGTATTTCTTTCTGACGGACTACTGAGAGTTGTGCACTTTGCACTAGTTCAGTCAGTCTTATCTTACTGTGTCTCTTGTCGAGGAGCATATCTAACCACACTTGCCCCGTTAATCACTGCCCAGAAGGGCAATAATAATAATCACCAGGAAAAGTTCTCGAGAGCACGCTGTTTCTTATAAAAAATCAAAATTTCGCCGTTTGCCTTTTCGAAAGAACTAGCAGAACACACCATAACCTCGTAGTTTCCCTAAGTACCACTACACTCCCGAAGCACTTTTTGAGGCCTGTCAAGTTGAGATCTCAGGCCGTTTTTCGGCTCAGATTGTAGCAATTTGAAAAGTTTTCAAAACGCCGCCATTACTTATTGAAGTCGGTATAATGGATTCTTTTTACTTTCCTTGGCTCTACAAAGTAGAAATGAAAGTTATGTATTCGGCTGAGAAAAAAAAAGTTGAGTTTTCTTCAGATCTTCACGTTTCAGGCCCTCCTGAGTCCGAAAAACACTATTTGGGAAAATGGTCTGTGTGTGTCTGTGAACGATTTTTAGAAAAATCGACCGTATCAAATCTGCTCAAACTTAATATCTAGCTCGCAGGTTACCATGGGACGCAAAAATGCGGGTATGAGTAAAATCCACCGAAAGTTAACTATAGTTATCATAGTGATCAAAACATCAATTTTTTTTTCTCAAAAACAGTTCTAACGATTTTGATTAAATTTTTTATATTGATAGCTCTCAATAAGGAAATTATACCATAGAATTCTCATTTACGGGGAAATGACGAGAGCAGCACAATAAATTACCAAAATTTTCGACGAAATCGATTTAGGCGCGGTTTTTAGTCGTAAAACAACACTTCACGGCAGCAGGAAGTGGTAGCGCTTACAGTTCCAGAATTTATTGTGCTGCTCGTACTCGTTCGGGAATGATGAGTATATAGTATGATAGTATAATAAGTTTCTTTTTCGATATATGTAATATTTATTGTCACAAATCATTTGAGTAGAGTTGAATTATTTTTAGATCCTACATTTTCAAACTGTTGAGCTACATTGTCTTGCGTCATCTTACAGACGACTGGCTCTTCTCGTTGTAAGGGAGTCAAAAGCGTTGCCCATCCCCTGCCACGGGCAATTGCCTATATAGGGGATTACCAGGCCAAATGATTTCCGGCACGTTACTTTTGTATATTTTTTTGGAAAATAAAAAAAATAGAGGATAATTGTCTCGAGTCTCCTTCCGTTCAATAAAGATATCCCGACAGAGCCAGAATGAAGTGGAACGGTGGGACGTCCTTCTCTGCCCTCCCCCGCCGTCCTGCGGGCATCTTCGGTTTGTTGTCCTGACCGGTGGTTGAGGAGGTCGCTTTCTTTTGACGGCCTTGGCTCTACAAACGTGACGTCACTACTGTTACACTCATCTTCACTCTTCCCTATTTCCTCTTTCGAGGAGTCAACTTGTATTGACTTAATGGAGACCCGTCCTCTTATCACTTTATTTTTGTGAAGTCTTTAACTACTTATCGTCGTATAGTGGGTAATTTGGACGAAGAATTGGAAATCTGTTCCCATTGTATAAACTTATTTCCCTCTTTTAACTAGTCGACTTCATAGATCTAAATAAATCAACATTAATTTAAAATTTCCATTCGTGAGAAAATGACGAGGGCAGCACAATAAAACAAGACATTTCGTACGAAATTTGTCCAGGAGACCCGCAGAAAAATCAGGACGGCAATTCAATAAATTACCTGTAAGGTGAGAGTTTAGTAACGTTCGTAAGATAATTAAGAGCGACCTTAGGAATTTCAGAATTCAAACTAACGTCGGTTTTTTTTTTACTAGTTTTGATTCCAGATAAATTCAGGGCACCCACCAATACGTACACTTAGTGAAATGCAGTGCGAAAGCACCGTTCAGGTTTAGAATGGATTTCGGCAAAGAAGAGAAGGAGCCCTGGGTTCCCAGGTAGTTTCTCGAAATTAGGTCTAGAATTAGAGGTTTAATCAAATTATCTCTCAATAGTCAAAGCAGTTTCACTGCTGGCAAAGGTTGGCATTTTTCGTTAACGCCTTACCTTCTCCCCACTTCAAAAAAAACGGAATGATGCGCGTCATAAAGTTAAGGATAAGTGGCTACTGAGGACACGGGACCAAACAGCTGGGAAAAAGTGGGCTCAACTCGTGAAAGAGCCAAGACCACCAGGATTACCACGAAAGGATTTCGTTGCGAATTTTCGCATGGCTACAGGCCACGACTTTCTCCAGAGCCATTTACACCGTATTGGAATTGCCGACTCGCCTGTGTGTCCCCTTTGTGATATGCAGGTGGAAATGGACGCTGGGCACTTAGAAGCGCGCCCAAAGCTTACACAATTATGACCAATAAATGACGATTCCCCAAGATGGAAGAAAGAATGTTATATGTATTGGGCTGCACGGAGGGAGATGGCACTTTTGCCACCAACCGGCGAACGATAAAAAAAAAAAAACTTCAAAAAAACCTTGTTGTTAGTCCTATCAAACACTTTTGCGTTGGTTTTTCTATGAAGGTCGTGGCATAAGTAGCAGCCTTACGGTCAAAGGTATTCAGAACAAATGGTGGAATCATACTTACAATTTATCTCAAATTTATTTTTGTAACAGTGAAATGGTAAGTCGACTTTAAATGGAGATGCAATGTTCACTTTGACTACACATTTTATGGTAAACCAATGTACACGAAGTTCCTAAGAGTAAAAAGTTGCTCGAAAAAAGACTATTCTACGGTACATAGTAAAACTGCTATTCACAAAAGACGATAGAAAGAGCAGGCCACAGTGATCAGCATTACGGACCAGCAAGGCGCCTTACGGGTGAGCATTGGTCAGCGGGTTAGCACGTTTTTGTACACTGAGGTCATGAAAACTAATGCGAGCGTCTCCATTTTTGGGATTGGACGTCGCGGTTGAAATGTTCGAGGATAGTGTTTTATTATAACTAATCCATTCCCTTCGGCCAACGAGTAAATAGGTATGCGCGGGTCACAACGAACGTGGAAAAAGGGGGAGAAGAGCGTGAAACAATCAACTTGTTTAGTTAGCGCGAGCATCCGGAGTGTTACGTATCCATTTACCGCTCTGTCTGCCCGGCTGAGCTCCACAAGTTTCAAAGCTTAATATTTTAATGGACTTGCCTCTCCTGCGCTGGACGTCGCTGGCTGGTCGGTTTCGGTTAAAATGCTCAAGAGTGGACTGACCCTCTCCCATTGCAATTCAAATCCAACAGTTCTCCCATCTCATGCATGATTTCGAGCCCCCTTCGTTCCATCCCCCCACGACTGTCTCTCTCGTCCCATTTCGCTGAATGCCTTTACAATATCCGCGGGTAAAAGCCACTCGCATTTAGTAATTAGAAAGAGGGATCGAAAATGATGAAAAAGTCAGCGAGTCCTTTTTTTTGGGCTCCATCCGCTTGCATATTGGATTTTTCAAGCCGCAATAGGCAAAGAGTACTTCCACCTCGATCCAAGTTAGTTTGGGTGGACAACAAATCCACCAGTTGAAGACGGACAAAATCAACTTTGTGACTGTAGGGTACGATCTACATTGTGTACACGACGACTCAATTCTACACTAAATTGATAAAGATGCTCTTAAGATCCCTCATTCGTATACTTCATCGAATAACAACGCAGACGCTAGAATATTTTGAGAGCTCTCCGCAGCCCAGCGAAGTAGGAAGGAAAGTTATGTATTCGCCTGGAAAAACGATTCTGAGTTTTCTTCCGATTTTTCCGTTTAAAAGACTAGTGGCACGGTCTGTGGCACCCATGCACGCAATTGAAAGAAAACGATTCATACAAGCCTAATCGGTCTGAAACTAACTATAGCGATCAAAACGTCGATTTTGAGTAAATATTTTGTGTAGCCAGCTCCAAATAACACAACAACATCAGAAAGTTTTCATCCGTGGAAATGTAGACGAATGGAAATGTTCGTGTTGTTAGAAACTTATGGTACTGGTGTCCTCAAAAATGTGTTGATAGCGTAATGAGTTAACTACACAATAGCACCTCAATAAACGTTATAAAATTGGTAGGTACATCCCACGAAATTCCGGAATTCAAACTATTTTCGTTTCTTCAACTAAATATTTTCAGTATTTTCCCCCTTCACAACTATTAACATGAACTTTCCAAAAAAAAGTCTCGATAGATAAATTACCTATGCAATTGTTACTGGTAAAGAAGTGGATGGCAGCGGTGCCGAGGATCAGGATGAATAATAAACCAAAAACGGGATAGAACCACTCCTCTCACATATAGTTTGTAGTACAATCAATCCCCTCCCTTACCACAAACAGATCATTTTCTCGAGTGGTGCTTTCATGGCATTTGTCACCACATCGCAAAAATTGATATCTAGCTAGCAGATCCACAGAGAGCCCCAAAATAAAGGTACGAGTGTGAGCAAATCGATTCGGAACTCACTATAGTTGTCATCGTGATCGAAACACAAACTTTTTGTATTTTTTCCTCAAAAATTGCTGAATCCACGTGTGGCTGAGAAAGTTTGTGTGATGCGTCGCACCCAGACATTTATCTCTCTCCTACCGACTTTTTTATTGTTAAAGGTGGATGCTGGATACCATCACTGCGTTCAGTAACGGGTCTATTGTAAGGGCGTCCATGAGCCCCAGCTCATGGCCACCCTACTCCACCCCCAGAATCCACGGCACGCGAGTCCATAGCGTATGCATTACACATGCTCTGCCATCCCTAGCCCCGTCTCGCATAACTTGCATACCTGTAGCTCACACTTGTCAATATGAGCAAGGTCCTCAGCGGACAGTGACTTGTAAACAGACCACATATCCCCCCCCCCCAGTGTGAACACCTCATTGGTCCTCCCTCTGGAGGGCTGGATGAAAAGTTTTGACTGTCTAAGGCCGCGCATTCCCTGCCAATGGGCAGCCCTGCTTTACGTAGGTGGCTCCTGGTGGTCCCAACAAAGAGCTCTTGGCTAACAGGGGTTTGCGCCGGTCCCTTCTTCACCAGCCCATCAGTCTGCTCTATTCTTTGATGACCTGGCACCCAACACAGTGTTACGCTGTTGTCCTTGGCCAGGCCCTTCAATGAAGTCAGACACTTTCCCACCTCCCACGATGTAAGACAAATACAAGGCTGAGGCTTTGAGAGTGGCTTGACTGTCCACCATAACGCAAATCTTCTGCCACTTCAGTCCCCTCTGGAGCAGCTGCTGCACACAGACCGTCACCGCAGACTCCTCAGCCTGGGACACTGTGGCCAGCGACCCCAATGGTATCGCTGCTCAAATTCTCGGTAATAAGATGCCTGCCCCTGCCACGCCACCCAGCACCGAGCCATCAGTGTAATATAACAGGGCCCATGCTTCAAACGCAGGAATTCCCCCTTCCCACCTGGATCGCTCATGGATGAGTATCCGAACGAGTAACACAAAGTTGGACCTCGTGGGCATTGAGTCTCCCACATGCTGCGTGGGTCACCCTATCAAGGATCAAGTGGCTGGAACCTCTCCTCCCCCGCCGCATGATCAGACCCAACTCCAACATACGCACGGCTTCATACCGACTTAGTCAGATTTGTGATGGGTAAATTAACGTTGACGTTTCTTGATTCTGCAATTGCCGTACATCCCTTGTTCCCGACACGCCGGATCCTCCCCCCACCAGCTGTCTGGCTCATTTGACGAAAAGAAAAGTCAACGGCCGTTCGTTAGGCTAATTATTTCGGCGAGGGGGAAATTTACAAATCTTCAACGCAACAGCAGGGAAGAAGGGAGTTCGAGCATCATTCAAACGAAGGGTTAAAAGGAAGGGCCTTTAGGTTATCTTCCCTAGTTGCGTTCAAATGTTGACAACCCCTCTTCATTTAACAGGTGGGTGCTCCACTGGCTTCAATGGTTTGACAAATAGCGATACCTTCCCGGCTCACTCGACCGTTGATAGCTTTTCATTGCGAACTTTCCTCGTTAAAACTTTCGTTTTGTCGCTTTGCAGTTGTTTTTTTTTTCTCTTCTTTTTTTTTCGCTGATGCGTCGTTCCCATCGGTCGAGAGAAGAAAAAAGTGGAGCGAGAAGTATGGTGCCGATGACGAAACATACGTGCACGATTGGTCCATTTGTGAGGCATCCGCCAATCAATAAGTCGACAAATACGACGGTATTTTCTGATTATTTCGAGTCGCCGGTATACACATTTAGATAGTTCACCCTAAATCATTTAATATTACTATTCAACATTATTGAACTTATTAAAGTCATCAAATTTTGAAGTCTTGGTCTAATTAAAACATTAACCTAACTCTAAATGTTACCTATAACCAGAGAGTTTCGCCTTTTTCTCGAAAACGGCTATAACGATTTTACTAGTGCAATACCTAACTTTCCTTCTCTACAAATATCTCCATGAAAATACGGTGAACGAAAATACAGGCCTAACAAGGCAAAATAGGTTTATTAAGCTTTTTGGCAAAGCGGCTTCAACGATTTCCACCAAACTCATAGGATGTTTTCGAATAGTTAATACCCATATTCCTCTGACAGTCCATTGAATAGAGATAAAAATCAAAATGTGTCGAAAATAATGTTTTTTTCAACTTTTTCGTCAATTCCGGGGGAACTGCTTCGTCAGATTTGATCAATCTTACGGGAGTGTCTTCTAGCACCCTTACATCTTCTTCTTCGTAATTATTTTTGTATCTACATGTTGAACGAAGATATAAACCATGATAACGTTATTTAATGGACTGGCCAGTGAGTTTTTAGCCAAAGGTTGAGGAAATTATAACCGTGTCAAAAAAAGTTTGATTTTTATTAGATCTTAACGTTTTCAGGGCAGCTGTATCCGAAAATGTGTGTGTGAGGGTATTTTCAGTCTGCTGTTCGGGGATGCGTCTTTAAGTTTTGATGGTTATTTGATCGGTTGTCACGTAGACGTATCTAATATTAGGTCTATGAAAAGGATAATTTCTCTTAGAGCAAATACGATTGCGATTAACGGGGGAGTATAACAGCCGTTTTCACCAACTGCGTCGATCCCGTTTAGAGTCGATTAACAGTACCTAACCCGCTACCGCCTTCACCAGATTGGGTTAAGCTCTAGCCCTGATCAAACCTTAACCCCATAAATTGGGCGGTTAGGTCTGGTTGGCTCTTATCTTTCTTTATCAAGCCCTGATATTTGTCCGCCATTACCGTGCTCCATCTAGTATTCTCTTCTATTATTGTGAATAGTTTACATATGTTTGGGAATAATAATAATAAACAAAGATAATGTGTACAAGTGCGCAGTTATTGCAGTTGCTTTTCCACTACGAAGATAATCTAATATGTTAGGTTATCGTCATCTCACCCGGCGCTTCAGATGGATATGAGAGCGTTCCGACGACGTCAAGATATGAATTTTAATTCTCTTCCGAACAGAAGTATAATGATTGTAATTACTCACAATTACAAGTTGTTGTTCGCGTAAAATACGTCATATCGCCGTCAGAAAACCGAAACGCAATGGCTCACCTGGGTGGATTTAAGCAGATAGCGAAAAAATGTTAAATAATAACACACTTTTACACACAAGTTAGTGTATTAAACAACATTTATTAAACACGATAATTCTCCCTTCCTTGTTAAACTTCTTTGCTCGTAAAAGTTGTAACCTCACAATTTCGGGTTTTATTATTTCTTGTTCACTTCTCACTTTCATGTACTACGATTTTCCCTGTTCACACAAAGCATTCTCCCGTACTAATTTGGGTCCCGTTTTTCTTCGGCTCTTGCAGCTGGAGTACGCGTATTGACAGTGTCAGCTTCTGCAGAGGTTAATGCGGCCATTTTGGCTTCCGACAATTATAAGAAACAATAATTTGGTCAAATCTGGATTGTTGAGGGTTGAGCATCTAAGGGATGTACGGTTACGTTTACAAGACACTTGTTTACAGGAGGAGATGTTAAACAGACGTTAAATTTCCTTACTTAACTGCCCTTATTAGTCCACTGCCTTCTCGATATGGCTTAATCGCAGCGTAATCACGGCTATCCTAACCGCATCCCTCAGTGATCTCGGCTAGCGTGGTGAGAACGAAACAGGCTAGCCTTCATTTACTTATCTAGCCATGATCAGTCGGATCACGATCAGCGCTGTTTTCGTGAAGTTTGCGGAGTTTGCGGTATGACGAGCGGTGCGTAGCAACACACAACTTTCCGTCATCCCTTTAAGTTCGAACACCAGCTACATATGCGGGCGCTATATCTTCATTCTACGCAGTTCTACAGGAAGATTTATAGAAAACAAAATGTAGGGACAAGTTAGCTGAGAGTCATTCGTAAGCTTGATCGAAATCGTCCGAGCCATTTACGAGAAAATTGGAATACCAATAAATTAATATTCGCTAAATCTCCTTTTCTGAGTTAAATTACCTTATATCTCCGTTCAACATACATATACAGAAATAGTTACGGAGAAAGAAATGTGGGTATGAGTGACTAAAAGACTCTCTGTAAGATTGATCTCATCTGGTGAAACAGTTGTCCCAGAATTTACGGAAATGTTCGACAAAACGTTATTTTCGACACATTTTGATTTTTATCTCTGTTCAATGGACGGTCAGAGGAACATTTATTGAGAACAATATGTAGGTATTAACTGTTTGAAAACATTCTGGGAGTTTGGTGAAAATCGCTCAAGCCTTTTGCAAAAAAGCGTAAAAAACCTATTTTTGCTTCATAGGCCTATATTTCCGTTCACCTTATTTTCATGGAGATATGTATAAAGAAGAAAAGTTAGGTATTGATTAGTACAAGATAATATGAAAGTTTAATGAAAATCGTTAGATCCGTTTTCGAGAAAACTGCGAAAAACCCTAGTTTTTTGTACATTTTCGGGTGGGAAGTGATGAGGTGTGAGGGGGAGGGGGAGTTGGTGAGGGTGGGAAGTGATGAGGTGGTGTGGTGAGGGGGGTCGGTGGCCCGGCGAGTCTGGACGCTTGTCGCAACTTGTCGCGGTTATCTCCGCGGTCCCCCAACACTTTGCCCCCGCCCCTCGCCCAAATCCGTCTCAGTTCGCGTCGAGATTCCGTTGAATTCACTTCTTTCGCGACGTTCGAAAACATTCAATCCACTAAATGAGCAAATAAAAATGTGCATCTTCCTCGAAATCGGTTGAAATTTGAAGAATTGAATTCGAAATCTTACAGCAACTAATCGTGGGTCAGTACTTCCCCTTAGTACGTTCCTTATCTCTAAAAATAAAGCTGTAAAGTTATGTAATTGGCTGAAATGTTGAGTTACACGAATAAGTTCGTTCCCAACGCGAGATCCAGTATACTTGACAGTACACGATGTATTACTTGTAACTATTTAATATCAGAGAGATCGATATCGTGTTTTTTGGATGAAAATGACTTGTGAGAGACGTGAAAATGAGTGCAGTTGCTCGAACACTCGCTCGCCTAATTGTTTATTATTATGATCGTTATATGCAGTTATTGTTTCCGTCCGTTTGTCTCATTAATGGCTTCATCATCTTATGTGGTATCGCCTCTTAGCCGTATGGAGTAGGTAGGTAGCTATTGTAATCGATTGACAAGTTTTTACCTTCCGCTACCCAAAAGGTTAGGAAAGTATTATAATCCTGTGCCTGATGCTTTCCATGCGTGTGTGTGTGTGTGTGTGTGTGTGTGTTCGTGGTTTTTTTATACGCGAGAATAATTATGGGCGATCTCCATTTTTGGGAAAGAGGTATGGGTAAGGTGACCAGACGTCCCATTTTTGAGAGAAATGTCCCGTTGTCCCGACCAACTCTCTAAGGACGCTTATTTGTCCCGTTTTAATGAGTTATGTTACAATTACTTTTCAGTTTAAAATACTTTATAACAGCTTTACGCACTTAGCGTGAATTCTGTCTGCATTTCGAGATGCAATAGGTTGTACTCAGATAAAATACAAATAATTAGGTATCGGAATAATATACCTAATCCTTTTCCTGAATCCCTATTTCAATTTACACTATCATTGGCCGTTTCTGGTGTTGTTCGTGAGCGTTCAAGCTATTGAGCGATATTCCGATCCCAGTGACATTTTCCTACCTGTCACACGCTGCATGTACAATTACCTCAGCTTGTTATTTTTATTGACGTGCGCTGTACAAATTAAATTCAATATTTTTGTACAGGAAAAATGTAAGTAGTAAATATAAAAGGGCGCAAAGTTTAAAAACTATATTTCAAGTACCTCAAAACTCACAATTTTACTCCTAGTTTTCAAAATTGTGTTAGAGATACTCCGTACACCAACCCCTTGGCACTCTACCAAAGCTTCGACTCAGTTTCAACCTGTGTTCCTTTTTGGATAAACAAAAATCTGGTCACCTTAGGTATGGGCGACCGAAATGTACCCACAATTAGGGTTTTGGTACTTTTCTCACAAACGGTTGTAACGATTTTGATTGAAATTTCAAATTATCTTTTACCAGTCAATACTCTACGTACCTCCATGGAAATTCAGAGATATAGGCCTATGAAGGAAACATGGGGGTTTTTTCAATTTTCGCTGAAACGGTTTCAACGATTTCCGTCAAACTCAGAGGATGTCTTTGAATGATCAATACCTATACATTGCCAGGAAAATGTTTTTTTCAACCCCCCCCCCCTTAAAATTTGACACCTAACGTTTCATGACATCGAAATTTCCGAATTTGCGGTCCGCAGTCGGGGCCGTTTTATGACTTTAACACGGACTAAAAAATGTGCTCTTTCGCACAAAAATCCCATTTGACATCTAGTTGTTCCCGGCTCCTCGGCAGTCCCATCAGACGAAGCCCATGGTTGTAATGGGCATAAAATGGTTGACAATTTTGATAGTTATATCGCAAATACGCCCAGTTAGGTGGTCATACTGGGTCGAGAGGAGGTAAAAGTCTACTAATTAAAAGAACTCGTACAGGGAAAGCAGTCGTTTCAGCGTCTCACTCCAACTATCCGTCAGCGCCTGGAATATGGTATATTCGTCGTTCCGTCGCAGTCAGGTCGTGTTTCGTATCGTTTACTGGTATTTTTCGATGCTCAATAGATTGGGATGGATCTCGGAGGTGTGAGACTGCGTCAAGCCGTGCAAGAGAATAATAAACCGTTGTGTGATAGTTTGCAGCGTTTTCTTGAACGTTTTTGTAATTTCTGTACTAACTTGATATGAGTAATTTGATCAATCTTAGGGAGTATCTGAAGTTCGATCTTCGCAATTATTTTTGTATCCATCTGTTGAAAGGAAACATAACCCGCGATAGCTCGTAAAACGAGATTTGTCGAGATCGTTTTTCCAATTTGCTCCAAAACGGTACTGACGATTTCGATCAAAATGATGTTCGCACATCAATGCTTGAAGAATTATGTATTTTCCCACGTGAGTGATGTTTTGTTGCAGCCCCTCACTCCATTTCGAATCACCACAGCAACTTTCGTGAGTAATTCAATGTCATCTTCAACTGATTTCTACGTCACACCATTTCCGTGGTTTCCTGCGTCCCACGGAAAAATTCTCGCTTCGTCCTTGTTCGTTCGGCAGTCTACATTCTTCCAAAATATCTGGCGCGTAGCAACACATAACTTTCCGCAACTCCCGTAAATTTACCGGCCGATTTTGTTTTCCATGAACGTTTCCACTCTAGCTACCAATCCTATCTATTTTTCACTCAGTTCGTATGAATTCGCTAAAACATATCTATGCACATACATTCATTTTCTGACTTATGGGACGCACGGAGGCGGTTCCAACCTCTTCACTACACCAAGCAATGATCTGTGCACATATCGCGACTCGCGACATACAACTTTCCGCAACCCCCGTAAAATCGATGCGATTCGACTCGATATGTGCGGGAGCTGTATCTCCGTTCGTCGAATTTTCACGGGGATATTTTCGGAGTAGAAACGTTAAGTGCTGATTAGTAGAAGATAATTTGAAGGTTTAATAAAAATCGTGGAGACGTCTTCGAAGCAAGTGCGGCCCTCATGTTTGGTACATTTCGATCACCGATGGTTTTCGAAAGAAAACAAAACAATAATCGGCCGAGCCGTTCTTCCGTAGATTGAGCTACCGGCACACAAGCAGACTACGCGCCGAAATATGGGTTTTCGAGTTCAGAAGGCCTCGAAACGGTAACATCTGAAGAAAAATCAACTTTTTTACGCGATAGCAATACTTTCTTCTTTGGTTAGCGGAAAGCAGCTCCTGATTATTTTAAAAAGTATTAAAAAAATGCACTAGAATCGCTTTTCGACGAAGTACGGTCATGTCATTTGGAACTGTCAACAAATTTAACCAAAACTGACAGAGCCGTTTTAGTGAGGAAACCAATTTTAGCGTTTTGGACTAATGTGAATATCAGGATACATAAAGTACGCTATTTTCACGGCCTTGTAAATACTAGCAATCTAATCGCTCTTTTCTATAAGATTAATCCAACAGTCACGTGGACGTAGCTCGGAGGTTTAACGGATATCTACAGTCGAGTGAACATTTTAAGAAATCCGGTACTCTTCCAGTCATTCTACAGAGGCAAACGGTAGACCTTGGCGGTGAACTTCTTCCCGAGAGCATTTGCCTCGCCCATTAATCCGCCTCTGCCAACCAACTCAAGATGAATCTTTCTTCACTTTTAGTAACTTTCTTACAGCGAAGTAACAGCTTCGCCTTCGACTAGTTTGCCCCTAACGCTTCTCGGCGTCTAAAAAGGGAACTTTAGCTGTTCGGTTTCTCCGAGTAGATTCGGCGAATGCTCGATGACTATCGTCGATTTCGCATTTCGGTGGAATTCAAGTTGCCGCTTTGGATTTCAGAGTTTTAACGAGTTCAAAATGGGACTTCTTCCCCCCCTTGAGTCTAGACGGCCATTTCTTAACTTTTTCCAGTAATATTCTTGGTTTTGAATGAATTGCGAATGCCAAAGTATTACTTGCGTAACCGATTCTTCGCTAATAAGCTCTACGCCTTCGAGCAGGAGGGGCTGAGAACCGATTTTCCATTCTAACGATCGTTCGCACTTACACTGAAAGTTATGCCACCAAGGAACCTCTTCATTTTCTCGAGCTCAGTGCTATACACAGGCATCTTTTCGGCAATTCTTAGAGTATTCAAAATAGTTCAGGCTCATTTTTTGTGCGCGGACGAGAGCAACACAAAAAAACTCTTCGTTCAATCGCTTAAAAAAAAGAAGGAACCACATCAATCAATTCCTGAAATTTGTATTTTCGCACTCACTCACCAAAACGAAAGTACATATTTTAACACCACTGAATAAGTTGTTGAAAAGAAAAAACAAATAATTTCGAACATTCGTAACACAAATTAAGGCCGAAACGCATTTCAAAAATTTAATCAAACCATCACCTTCCCGTCAAAACTGTCTCCCTTTTCGCCCTTTTCCTCCGAAATTTCCCTCCTTCCCCTCTCCACCCCCCCAACCTGGTAACCCTTTTAAATTATGTAAATTGTTGAACGTCATTTTCGTGTTACCCGCGAATCGCGCTAAACGTAACGAGAACAGCAGCTGTCCGAATTCCTCCGCTTCCGCTACAATTCGAGACGCAGAGTAAATAATTACGGGGGATGAAACTTGAATTGAAACCGTTGATGCGTCAGTTGAGGGTGTTTTTACGTTCATTACCGAGTTACCGTCGTGTTTCGTCAATTTAAAACGTCATGTTAGCGTCAATATTGAATTTTAATACCATTTTGCGAATAAGTTCCCGAGAATCGGAGAAAAGCGCGACAGGGGGGGTAGAAATGTATTTTCAATCCGACGCCGCCCCTTATCATTTTGTTACGAACCTGGCGGAGCTGGAGGGGGAGAAAAATCAACGTGGCACGGCTAACGGTCTGATGAGATTCGATTCGCGTTTCGGCTTGAATTCAAGGCGTCCAACTGGTTCGTCAGATTTAGTAATCAAATTTGACGCAGTTTCGATTCTGAAGTAGACCCAGCATTTGGGCTATCGTATAAAACATGTTATCATTTTCCAAACCGCTAGTAAACAGGTAAAAATTTCAACGATTTCGTCATTCCAACGTTACAACTTCATTCCTTTTTACAAACTCAGTCAAGGTTCTCAGGAAGGTTATTATATGAATGTAATTCAGTTATGTTTGATAAGGAGAAATGTCCGTTAAAGAGGATTCAAATTTATGTTACCACTTGAAAGAGTGACTGGTGGTTTACACAGGCCATTCACAATTTGGATTAACGGATCTGTTAGTGGAGAGCGAAAATGGCGTAACAGCGAATGAAGAATGAAGACTGTTGTTTCAGTCGCGGGTTAAATGAAAGAACAGGGACCGCTTCCTCTGATAAGGCAATATATCGATATATCACGACCGCGGTCAGGTTATCAATATGCCCGACATCGTAGGCTCTGGCGCCATGTTTGAAATTAGAAATAATGACAGCTGTACGATTATGCCAATTATTTAATGTTCACTATGTAATAACCCGTTATATAATTATTTTAAATGTACAAATTCTATGAAAAGAAGTTAATTCAATGAAAGTAGAATGGGTATATGAAATAAATATGAGATAACTAAAGGATTGGCGAAAACGTACGCATCACATTATGGCCATTAAGACGGCATCTCCATTAACGCCCATAAATCGCACTAGTCCTGGGGACTAACCTCATTCTTGCACCACACTCCCAAACATAATCTGAGGCGATCAGACCAGACCTTCACCCACCCACCATTCAGCCAGAGACATACTACCAGACGTACTCAAACGATGGAAAAAGTTAGTTGTAAGTCTTTGAGAACGCATGATTAATGAATATAAATTTAGGAAGAGTAAATATAGAACAGGGCAGAAGACTTTCACACGATTCAAACGTAGAAAAAATAGAAACGCACCAACTTGAAGGGTGGTAAAGGGTTAAGCGTGAACAGTGGAAGGAGAGAAAACTACCGGCACGAGAACCATTAATGAACTGAGGAATACAGGAAGGCAGAGGGAGAACAGGGAATCAGGTGGAAGGGTCAAACAATTCGCAGAAATCCATTCGTAAGCATAGAGATATCTAGTAATTTGAAACCCCGTCAACTACGGCGATAGTTCTTTCTCATTCTGTTATCGCTCTCACTCTTTCTCCTAGTTGTCTCTCTTCCCCGCCAACTGCGCCAGTGACGCATATCGATGCATGCAGTCGTAGCGTTATCAAGCGACTTAAGTGACAGCGGTCCCTGTTCTTTGTTTCACCCCTTAACTTATACGCATTGAAAATTTAATTGATCAAAACCAACTCTGAGAAAACCTCCCGTTTGTTTTTACTTCCCATTATTACCTAAATAATAAAAGTAATTGTGACAAAAAAGTCGAGTTTTCGTCGGATCTTTTGAGGTGCGTGGGCGGTGTGTATCGGGTGAATGTTCGACCAGATGCACTTTGAGGTACCTACCTCTTTCGTTTTCCCTTCTCATCCTCCCGTCCATAGAGCTGGCACGGGGTGCATGAGGGGCACATACAGTCAATCAAGGCTGAGCACTGAAATTGAGGCGATTAAAAGCGAATTGAATTCGGTGTGAAGAGGAAATAAGTTGCAGCCACGAGCCGTCAATCAGGCATTACTTCGGCGTTTCGACCAGTTCTTTGATGTTTGCTACCGCCAGTAATTCATAGAACTGGACTTGGGGCTTCTTCAACGCGCCTAAGTCGTTAGCGACGGAAAGGGTACAAGTTCAGAAAATCAAAACTTGAGATTTTTGTAATCGAGTCTGAATGAAACTTTAAAGTACCTTTCTGACTTTGCTTGCTAATGGTGTATATAATACATCATTAGGAACCTTATTGTTAAGTGCCTTCGTGTTACATATCACACTGAGGATACTACCAGTATCGCCAGGGTCCCATTATAGGCACCGTCGCGATCGTAGTCTAGTAACGATGGTTCATAATCCCGTCGAAAGTTGGGAAATAGATCGGAGCTCCTCGCGATCGCTGTAATTTTTGATCGAGTCAGCGGATCCCCGAACATCCCCAGAGGCCCCTCGTAACATTTGATTTCTAATCTGGGCAACCCATGCTTCAGCTGAACCTGTATTTGCTGCGCAATTGTACCATCCTGCTGCCTTGGTAATGTTTGCGAGTTCTTTAGCGTAATGAGGGTTGGATGGGGAGAATGGGCGTGTGGGTCGTGTAGGATGGGGTGGGTTGGAACTTACAAGGTAACCAACTAGAGGTGGAGGTGGGAGAGTGGAGCAATCACAATGTGGGCTATCAAAACCCTTCCAAGCTACTCGTAGGTGCTCATTTCCTGTCCTGGAAGCTTTGAGGAGTGCAGGTGCAGGTGTGGCAGTTACTCTGTGGCGTTGTAGAGGGGGTGTGTCCTCAACATGACGATCAGGAGGTACTAAGAAAGGATTGGGAGGCTGATGCGTCGGCAAAGATCGCATACCCCAAGCTAAGTCATTCACAGACTGCTTTAAAAGTGATATTTGGGATTGATTGGTTGCCTCCAACCGATCTACGCGATCGCAATGCTGTTGGCTATCAGAAGACATTCGATACCCAACTAGCTTGCTATGTAACTCACAGAAACTAATTAAATTTATAATTCAATTGTACTAAAACACTGCTCGCTCTATTCACTGAGGACACGACTCTTTCTGTCGCTTTGTCCACAGATGCCGTAACCAGTAGACTACGATCGCGAGTGCGCCTTTAACGGGAGTTAGGCGGTACGTACCTGTCCAAAAATGTCGCTGTAGCGCTTGAAATGATGAGTAGCTAGCAAGAGAAATGTCGTAGAAAAGCAGTTTATTGTATCATTGATTTTTGTTGACCCAAAGACACAAAGTTTACCGTTATTCAAGAAAACCGTCCGAGTTCCGTTACATTCGCATTCGGTAGATATAATTAAATAACGTTGATTGGACCAGTATTAGTTGTGTGTGAACACTATGACGTTTCCTCTCCTGAACTGAACCCGATTCATATGGAATATTTGCAACTCGGTTTCGAGTTCACGAAAAATCTCTATCTCTATCTCGGTAATTTGGTCTTGGTCTCGGACATGACCGGGGGGGGGGGGTGTTTATAGTTGCACCGAATGAGACACTGCGCCCCTGATTGCCATTCAGGAGACATTGAGAATTCGCGGTTTTTGTTGTATTTTTCACTCAATTTGTATATTGCACACCGAGGGTTGTGTTCGTGCGTATTTTCCGGAATAGAATTCAACTGTTATCCCTACGGAGTTTTTCCAACTCATGACAACGCAGAAAACCGCCGATTTTCCCGTTCGCATGATGCGTGTAGAGCTGCACAGAAAACTCCTCCGAGAAATCGACGGTTCGTGTTTTTGTGCGTCACCACTTCGTTAGCTCTCAATTTATCCCATTCTGGGTCTTATCGAAATGTACGCCAATTTTTTTCGACAAACCAAAACCCGAGAAAATAATGGAGTTCTTATGCTGATTTAAAAAAAAGAAGTTTACTCTCCGTGGCTCTACGAAGTAAAAAGGAAAGTTTTGTTAACGGCTGAAAAAACAAAATTCAGACCTCTCCAGTTCAGGCCCTATTGAGTACGAAAAACACTATTTGGGAAAACGGTCTGTGTGTGTCTGTGAACTTGATTGAGAGAATAAGTTCTCTTAAATACAATATAGTTGAACAATTGTACAAATCCCTAAAAGTACATATGCCGTTGTGAGCGTTTGATAATTATCATAAGGTGCATACAAGCTACTTCAAAAATTCCACAATTTCAACCACCGTCGTTTCATCTACTACCATTTTTCACAGTTTTTACCCGATTATTCCAAAACGGTGAACGCGATAAATCACGTAGGTAGTCTCTTAAATCACTTGTGAACTGACTTCTCAATACAGGTCGTAGAACAAATAGTAGCAGCGGAATAAATTCCACAACTAAACGCGCCTCCCGCTGTCACGTAGAAAGTTGTTTTAAACAGAATAAAGAACAGATTTGGTTAATTGCTTGAGTCAAGAGAATCAATTAATTCACGCGATGCCAAAGAAAGTTTAATGTTGCGTTGCACCAGATATTTGATTGCGTTTTGGTTTATTATTCATTCTGAATAATAACCCTATGTTTTCGGTCACGAAAAATTTTTTACAACCCCCCCTCAAAATTTGATACTTTACGTTTCAAGACGTGGAGATTCCAAATTTGCAATGTCCGTCCGCCGTCCGGGCCGTTTTGTGCCTTTAACGTGGTCTAAAAAATTCGTTCTTTCGCACAAAAATCCAATTTGGTATCTAGTTGTGCCCGACATCTCGGCAATGCGATCGGACGAATCCCGTGGTTGAATTGGGCAAAAGACGGTTAAAAAAATTAACGAAACGCAGTACAACGCGGGAACTACAGCAGAAGTCAACGTTTCGTCGTTTGTACTCCCTCCCTCCCCGCCCGTCTCATTAAAAAAGCAACCACGCTCGCTCGCCACCCAGCGACGCCACCACTCAGCTCCCCTTTTGCCTCGGAACAGGGGCGCTTGAAGCGAACCAAATGACGGGGCAAAATCATCAGACGTTTTGTTTCCGTAGTTCCATTGTAGCCAGTACATGTTTCGTGTGGTTTACTAGTATTCGATGCTGAATCGAATGGGATGGGGGAGCACTAATACTAGGTCAAGCTGTTCATGAGAATAATAAACCATTGTGTAATAATTTGCAGGGTTTTTTTTAACTGTTCGCCAATACGTCTTTAGCCATCTGGGTCAACTTCACGCGCTCAATAAATACGATTCAAAAATGTCCAACTTTTGTACTCGCAAGTACATTTAACGTAGTAACCAGAGTAGAAAATGGAACTTGTAAAATTGTTTTCTGTTAGTTAATTTTGGCTAAATTTGCAGAGACCACTGTACTGGCGGTAAACACTGTTACGAGAAATCGTTCAGTATAATTTTTCATAGAAGGGTGATTAACGCTTCACCATCCTTCGAGGGTAATGTGGACCACTCAGGAAAATTACCTAGATGTGAACATTTGCTCGAAAAAACTACTTTTAAAATAAACAGAAATCACCAAAAATTCATCGAGTTTTCGTTGATATTCACGTATGAACAAAATAATTCGTGGTAGTGAAACGACTCAGCAAACGCCAATTTTTCACATTTAAGAGTTGTTGATTTCTTCTGATCAGAAGGATTTCACCACAAGTTGTTCCACTCTTCACACGCCTTAATAATACTTAACGATGTTGATTGTGATGATTGTTTCCAAATTACTGGCCCACTCACGCCATTGTCTAGTATTAGAAAAATTTGAAGAGGAATCTACGAGTAAAATCTTCTTTCGACATCATTCCGCATAAGAGATCTCTTGGGACGGCGGAGTAGTCGTGGGAATTTGAGGAGACGGAGCCATGAACTGAAGCTTGTCTCATCAGAACAGGTTTTAGCTATCCGACGTATTTATAGCTACCACAATCGACTAGTTTCTAGTTCGCTCGGCCTCTACAGCAACGTACGTAACCTTACAAACTGATCTGAAACTCAGAAGTCCTTCAGAAGTCCTTCCCTGGGAAGCGTGGGTTCGGTTCGTTTGTTTGTCGTTAACAATATAACAATTTGGTAATTTTGTCAAAAGCTCAATTCTTTTGCCACTGTTTTAAGATTATTTAGGAAAGTCGTCATAGTCTTTGTATAGAATATACCGCCATGGTTTGAAACTACAGCCAGCGTCTGGCTTCCCTGATCACTGTGTTCCACCCAGACCAGTGGAGGTGCGTCATTTAGCTAGTCTCCAGGTAGAGAGGTGTTGCCCATGTGTTACCACGTTAAGGCATAACCCAGGGGAATCCGTTCCATCTGGGAAGAGTTCTTAATCTGATTTCCCACATGACCGAACTATTTATTTGGGTGCCAAGTTCCAAAGGGCCACCCAGGCCAAGGGTTTTTTTTTGTCCCAACCCTCTGACCAAACTGGGTGAAACGGTTACAAGCTTCGCTAGTAGCAGTCAAAGCTGGAATATTTAACTGCTCATCCAACAACCGTCGCTTGCTGGTCTTCGAGCCCCAGTGGAGAAGCATGAGTTCGTTATTTCCCCTGAACTGGAGGCACAAGATGAGCAGGACAGAGAGTCTTCGAGGGAAAAGAAGTGGAACCGCTCATTGAAGTCACCCACTTTCTCCTAAAATGTTCCTGGATGTTGGCAAAAAACTGGTACGTGACGCGTCCCTTCGATGAGAACTCGTGGATGCTGTCCTGTAAAGGGCATCGGTAGTCGAATTACCTGGAGTTTGTTGCTGCTGTTGTTAAGTCAATATCAGCCAGACTCAATTGATTCGATACGTCGATTTATTTTTCTGTCATAGTGCCTATTATTGAAGCCAAGATGAATTCTTTCAGAGTGGAGCGGTTGAATGAAAGAGTGGTCCATTGAGTCAGTGGTGTTTATTGAGATTATTCTCCCGACTTTTTGTTTGTCTTCAATGGCTGACTCTAGCAGTGCCTCTACGGCGTACGTCATAGTGGAATTATAGCGCCTAGCGTTTACCAGGGTTTTCATTTCTCTCTCCGAGGTAGCTAAATGCCCTAACACTTCCCTCGACCACACCTCGGGAGATGGCCCACTGTCTCTTGTTGCGGACTATTCGCGCCCCATTAGGAACAGGTGACAAAAACGTTCTCCTTACTTGAGGCCCCAAAATAAGCGTTTTAATTAAATATAATGGAACCTGCTGATTCTATTCTATTCGGAGTACATCTCCATAGCAGAAGGTGAGGCAACAGTAATGTAGACTTTGAAAGGAACGATCGCGTAACGGTTTGAAATATTTTCGTTTTACTCCGCGATTGCAATACTTTGTGCACTTTTCATTAAACAGTTGACCGTTGCTGCTACATGGTTCGTTTAGTAGGCACATAGTTAATTGCAGGCTCAGGCAGAGTGGCAATCATCATAAATGGAAATCATAATGACGAGGACTCCGTTTCTATTCAACTGAGGCTAACATCAAACAGTCGCCATTTCCTTCAATTTTAGTAGCCGACTACCGGTGTCTTGCACGATCGCTGTCGCTTCGAAGCATCTTGAAGTTACGACTCGGTGAAAGCAATTTTCTGGAATTAACAGTCGTCACCGTAGCCCCATCTTCCACGTTACATTACAATTTGCGTTTTATTGCATCTCCCGGCAAAAGGAAGAGGCTGTATTTCCTACCTGTTGCAACGTAACTTCAATAGTCGAACTTCCCTCGGTTTCAAAAAAATAAAACGTGACGAATTGCTATTAATTTAAGTTTAACGGCTGAAATGGCGGACACCGATGAGTGAGTTTGAACGCCCTACAACGTTGAAACATCTGGCACTAAAGTGCTTTACGTTGTGTTTCAATGTGAGAACTGTCATTAATTTCCAACATTCTGCCAATGTTGTCCATAGCTTCCTCGAAGCTACAACGAAACTTGATGACATTCAGCAGCAATCAAAAACATAATTCAAATTCAACTTATATGTTGAGTGAGTTCGTCCGGCGTGTCTGCTGGTTGTGTACTGAGTGTGACGCGGTTCAGTTCATCAGCGAAAGAAATGAGCAGAAAAGTGGGAACATAGTGTGCCTGTCAAGCTGAAAGCGACCAACAATGCGACCCTTAGCCTTCTAACCTGCTCAAAATTTCTCAGCCCTTGTTGATTACGAAGGATCCGACTGTTCGGCACAGGATCACTAAACAACCTACCTTTCCCAGGCGCGTTCAGCCTTTTTCATGTAATGCAGCCGGGAAAGCCAGAGAACTGCCCGTTCAGTCAGCTTCTCCTCAAGACAAAGCGATTAAGCTCGGTTTAACTTCCAACAACAGCGGATTTCCCCTTTTGGACTTACCAAAATGTCCTTCCCTCCCTCGATTTACCTCTTCTTCCTTCTTCAACACACACAGCTATTCCCAGATACACTCGTCTCCCAGTGCTCACACAGACATTCTTCTATAAACTCTCGAGCCAGTCACAACTCCTACTCTCTCCCTCCGCTGCAGTTTCGCAGCCTCGTTCACGCGTACTCCGAGTCCCCTTATGTCGCCCTTCAAATCAATATTCATTTCGCGTGTAATACAGTTCTTCTTTCGCGCTCACTGAGTTCCCTGTTATTTTATTGAAGCTCCCCCTGTCGTCTCCCCAACGCTGACAAACTGGATACCACATCCCACCACTGTTTTTCGGGGCGCTGAATACGTTTTCCCTGTGCTCGTCAGTATTTCCCGCTTTTCTGGTTCCCAGGATGGTAAAGTGCGATGAAGGGGACTATTCCTATGTTCCGCTGAACGCAATCCTACAAACTCAAAACACAAAACCCGTATTCCTGTCCAATCCAATGGTCTAATTCAACCAAACGCAACCTAAGATAACTCCTCGCGATCCAAGCCAACATATCTCAGCCGAAGTCATTGCTGTCCAACCCAATATTACTAAGGCAGGCCGATTTGGCATGTATATAACTTTACAGTACACCTTCCTCAACTTTCCTGACTCCAGGCGATATTTCCATTCCTCGCTCTTTGTTATTCAAAAGATCTCCGCAGCGGTTGGCTTTTACTAGCGCTCGGATTTCCCATATCTCGTTTCGGATTCCAGCAATAGTCCACCATCATCCCAACGTCCCCGACATCTTCGTTCCCATTCTTTTATATCCTGATGGAAACACTCTCCTTCTACCTCGCCATAACGTGAGCATTGAAAACCACCAATGACGTCGTAATTCAGCGCTCCAAAAACGCAGGAATGCTGCCGCTTCATCCCCGTGTACACATTTCCCACACATTACCAGAAAATTTGTCACGAAAAAAAGTGTGTGCCTGTGTTATTATTATTTTTATTAGTGTGGGAATTGTTAACTCGATGAACGAATGTATTAAAACAGAACTCTGTCATCCTTCCTAGGAGACTCGGTATAAGCTGTCACCTTGTCAACATCATCACTAATGGAGAGTCCCCGTGCAGGATCCTACATTAGTGTTATTACTAGTACCGCGAGTTAGTTCCTCACATCATCACATTCATCCCACTGTCCTCGTGTCATTTTAGCACCCTACCTCGTTATGGATAAAAACTTGGGTCTATTCTGCGCTCGCTGGTCACCTTGCAGTAATAAAGTAATTACGTGGGAGGTCTGAGAGTTCAGAAAACTAAACTACTTTAATTACTACACAAATGCAACTCTTAGTATTGTTGAAATTCCTCAGATTGTTTTAAAATAAATCTACCGTCTAGTCGAGCAGTTTGAATCATTAGGTTCCAATCGGGTTTTCATATAATATTTATTCATGAGGAGCCAAAGCAGACGACCGACTTCCGCGCCGACGTAACGCGTTTTTGATTGAAGAAACTCGCTTCTAGTTGAGCGGAAATGGCAGCTACTTTACGAGAACGCATTTCTCACTTCTCACTCCCGGACACATTCTCGAAAATGTCGTTTCCTAGTTTTCTCCGCGGGGCGAGTCGGAATAGTTCGCTCAACATCACCCAGACTGACGATGCTTCTTTTGTGTGGAATGGTCATGAAATGCGGCGTTACAGCGCCACTGCGGCTATGGCGTCACGTTATTTCAGCAACTCTCCCGCGAAATTTTCGAGTATATTTCTACGCAAGATCAGACAGAACTAATTTGGATGAGATTTGTAAGTCGCAGGACTCACCAATTATGTTGAACAAAATTACCATTCGAGTGACGATTTTCAACTTCGTGTTGTTAACTTTTTTCGCAGTTCTCCCGTAATTCCGGAACTGTTAACACGACCCTCCCGCGAAAATCTTGTTGACAGCCCAACCAGTTGGTTTTCGAATTAAGGTCGAGGCATACGAAGCAGCACCTTATTAAATTGCTCAACTTTAAGCGCTACCAGTTTAAAAAAATAAATAACATCAATTCATCTAACAAATCAGAACAATCGGCCGTTTTTGATGCTCCGCTATTCAAAAATATTTGAAAATTGACAAATTGGTTCATTATGAACTGCCTAGGCTCTGTAATCTGCGTGAGTTCCCAATGCTTCGAAAAATTGGCGTTTTTTGAGTTAACAATGATAACATTTAAGCAGTCATGAAGGTCGAGCCGGTCTGAGCTGTGCGCGCCAATTTTTCATCGTATTCATTCACAAATTGTTGGAACTCTTATACTTGTTCGCGTTGTATTTCCCGAAACGAGATTATCGTCAGCACAGAGCCTTTACGCCCTCACGTTATTTACAATATGGATCGTGCTTGTAAGCAATTTTTTTTGTTAACTCTTCAAATAGTGTTGTTATTTCCCATGTTTTAATGAGTTTGATAGAATACAGCTCTAAATCCTACATATAAACGGGTAGCTTTTCAGGTTTCGGAATTCATTGAGACGCTTCTGCTTATGCCGCGAGTGAGAAATTAGCGTACAGGCGACACCATCAACTTGGTTTTTATGAGGTCTGTGGACACCATTTCGGTATTATTTGGTAAAAACAGTGAGGTAGGCAATGGTTTGTATTCCACGATTTCTGCGGTTACTTCTCATTATCTTATAAACACGAATAACCACTAATTCTACGTAGCTCACTGTTGGGCGCACGAGAAGGC
Organism: Pachypeltis micranthus; assembly: GCA_020466155.1. NCBI lineage: Eukaryota > Metazoa > Arthropoda > Insecta > Hemiptera > Miridae > Pachypeltis > Pachypeltis micranthus. Next base: position 11,791,996 of record CM035774.1, on the reverse strand, counting down.
GAGAGTTTAAGATCGAAAATAAAAGAACTCGGTGAGCGTGAGAAGGACGACTCGGAAATATGCGTGAACTGGTGGGTATCTGTTTCGGAAGGAGATAACGAATTGCATGGGCATGGGGGTGGGGGGGATACAGGAAAGTGAGTGAGTCAGCACAGGGAGACGAGTGTGACTTTTGCGAGAGATCGTAGCAGAATGAATTTTTAAAGAAGCTGTCTCTTGTGGAGAGGAATCTGAAATTGAGGAGAGGGAAAAAAGTAAAGGAAAACCCTACTTCAGGGGAACCTGCTGCTGTTAGAAATAACCGCATCCACGGCGGTGGAATTGCAGCAGGTACGAGGGGGTCAAAGGAGACAATGACTGGGGAAGTCCGAGGTCAAAAGACTCAGACTGATTTGACTTGCGTCGAACACTCACCCTAACTAATAAGCAGTTTATTAGACTACAGCCCTGACTTTTTTTAAAATTTCAACATCATATAAGACGAATTTATGAGGCAAAACTGCGCTAAAATAGCTTTTCTTCGAAACAATTTATTGGTCTGCTCTCGTCATTTCTGAGAAAAAAAGTATTTGGTGGTTTGATCACTATGATACCTATAGTTAATTTTGGAAAGGTTTGACTCATACCCTTATTTTGGCATCCCATGGCAACCTACGGTCTAAGACCAAGGAAATGAAATGCTGGAAAGCATAGTGGTCTACTCGGAACTAGGAAAAGAGACTCCTTCGGTTAGACTGGTGAGAGGGTGTCAACTGGGGAGGACGGTTTACTCTCCCCCATGCTCTGGTTGCTTGTTGCAGATATCTCACTTGAGTTGTTGGAGGACGAGACCTGCGAGGCAATAGAACTTGAATGCAGTTTGCTATGAACACTGTACATAGATGGTTCAATGGAAAGGGGTTCTGTGTCAATCCAGACAAAACCAGCCAGGTCCCATTCATGGGCTAGGGCTTGGGACAGCGATACCACTGGGTGCGCTCGCAAGTCGCAGAGCAGAGCTCTTCAAAGAGATGGTGTGCAGGGGTTTGAAACGGAAAAGAATATGTATTGCGTTGGACAGTCGGTTGTACTTAGGGCCCTGGCTTCCAGACTGGCCTGAAGACCTTGGCGAGGGAGAACACATTGACACTGTGTTGGATGCCAGGTCTTACAGGAATAAGAGGGAATGAAGATGCTGACAAACTGGCAAGCAGAGAATCTGAGCTTCTCCTAGAGGAACTTGAGCCAGTCGTAGGGACAACCAAGAGACACGTGATCAGAGAGATTGGTAAATGGCAGGAGAAATGCATGGCTGCCTATTGGAGGGATGTGCCTGGCTAAAGGCAGTCAAGGACGTTTATAACCAGGGAGCGAACGACAGAGATTCTCAGTCTGGAGAGAGAAACCATACTGATGGTATGTGGCTTGCTCGTAGGCCACTGTCCACTAAGGTACCACCAAGATTGCCAAGTCAGAAGTACAGAGTTGCAGATGCTGCGAGGTGGAGAGGGAGTCGGCTGAGCATGTACTGTGTTTGTGTGAGCGGCTGGCCGTGTTGCGCCTCAGAGTGCTTGGGATCCATCAGCTGCAGCTTGTGAAGGTTGCATGGATGGATCTTAAAGTCGTCTTGCGTTTTGCCCGAGAAGAGTAGCGACGTATTGGGAACATCGCATCAGGGGTTACTAGCTCCACAGGAGCTAGGGATGGAACTGGGAGGACATGACGGCTCATGTACGCCCACACAGTAGGCCCTGCATCAGGTTGGGGGGGGGGGAACCTGCGTATTAAATATCAAATTTAGTAGATTTGGTGCAGCCATTTTCTCTCAGTTTCGTTCACACACATGCACACTCATCATTTTCCCGCGGGGATTTTCCGATGTTCATGTACGGTCTGCCCGTACATTCCACCAACTACACTAAGGTTTGGCGAAATAACCTCTATGCCTCGGTAATTTCACTAGCCCACAACAATTTCATTTTTTTGATCAAAAAGTGGAAATTTACAAGTTCTTACGTCTAAGTTGCGGTTTTTTCATGTACGGACGAATGCAGGCAAAAGTCTTCCCTTTTCTCATTTAACCGCAGTTTCCTGCACTTTCTTCAGGTTCTATTCACTGTTTTGTTCTGCAAAATTATTTCAAATGTGTCGTGAAGACTATTTTTATTAGTTACAGTTTCAACAAACCAAAAAGTACTCATTTTTTAAAGTACAATCTGCCAATACTTTTTAGCTGGTACAGGGCAGCAGTCTAGGTTCGTCTGCTAATGCTTTAAATGTTGGTAAAATAAAGTACCCTATTTCAAGCAAACTCCCAGACAATTTTCAGCTCTCTGCAAGAACTTGCAACGTTCAGGAATTTTGGAAATTATTATGATCACCACTGCTGAGCTTCACAGGCACTCTCACTCGCTGCTTAGATATGACAGACAGAGTAAACTGCGTCATCTTATGCGCTTGAAAGTTGTCAACTTGCTACTACTTCATTTTGGAACTGAGTAGTGGACTGTAAAAAAAAGTTGATTTAAGTGTAGTTAAATCCTTTTTTTGTGAGAGGAAGGTGAGAGAATTGGATCCTCTTTGAGGTAGAGAGCGAGGCCTATTAAATTAATGGTGAAGTAGTAGGTCATTGATTCCGTTCCTACTCCCTCCGATTTAATTTGCTTTGAAAAGCGCGAGAAACGAGTGAGAGAGAAGGAGGAAGAGTGAGAGTGAGCTGCCTCTTCTCCCTTTCAATCAGTTTGAGATTAACTTCAAATATTTGCGCACGAATTAGCGCCAGCCTGAGTTCAAATCAAGGGATTTCAGAGGCTGGTGAAAGTTTCAATTCGAAATGAAGAGAAGGGAGTCAGTCCTCTTGTCTTTCCAGATGTTAGCCTTGTACGGAGGCCCAGACGCCGCTAAACATCTTTTCTCGTTCGGCACCGACGTTTTTCTGGCGTCTCGGTATTAATCCGACTCCGTTCCCAATGAAAAAAATGCGCTTTCTAGCGACAAATGCCGAGAGAAAACAATATTTCGTGAGAAGCGAAATTGTGTTTCTCGTACGGATTTTGTTTTTTCTCTCTCTGCATTCGCATAAGTAGGCGCAACGACAGGTTCGTCGACTAAACTACTACAGTCTGCGGGACCATGAAAACCTGCAAGTTCTCGTTATAAAATTCCTTGAATACTCTAACGCAAAAGTGCCACGATGTCCTTATTCATTATGCTAATTGACACAGCCGTCACTTTTGGAATAACTGACGTGAGCATTGCTATCGACCAACAATAAGTTCAATTTCCACCCCATATTTTAGTGTGGGAGCCTCCTGAGAGAATCCATGGAATGTCTCTGCGCAATTTGTGCGAATGTAATATTTCTTATATATTTTTACGTTCAACTATTCTTATAGGATTGTCATAACCGACTCGGGGTCTTTGAATCAACCAATTATATCACTCACTTGATTTATTAAAAAATGATTAATTCTGATGAATAGAAAAATAATAGTTTAACTTATGATCCACTGTCCTGAGATGACGTCGTGTTGGGAGACGATTCTGATGCGAGTATTTGCTATTATTGAACCACAACCGCGGAGAACATCAGTAGGCACGGAAAGGAAAATGCACAATTGCGAAACCTTTAAAATAAATAGATTAGCAACGATGATGTTGAAAAGGTTCGTTCGATGGATGATGATAATAACAACTTTGATAGTATTTGATATGATAGTGAGATGTAAATCGATTCGGTTGACGGATGATGGCGCAGGGTTGTCTCGTTGGTGACGAAGAAAAGAAATGGGATAAAAGTAAAAAAGGATGCGGTTGGAAATGATAGTAAATTCAAACACTATTACAGTTTTGACACCACTCACGACAACTTTCCATTTTTCATTCGAATTTTAAAACACTTCCGCTTCTTGACAAACGTTACTCGTCTTTCCAAACGGTTTTTATTCGATTTTCCAACAATCGATACAACACTTCCACCCTTTTTAGTTCCCTCACCCCAAAGAGTGAGAGATGCTTGTAACAGACAATTTTGACATTTTATGTCTTTACTTTGCTACATAAACTCGAAAATGTAACGCCGGAGATGTAACGGAAAAGCGTCACGAAATTTTTTAACCCGAGTTGCAACCACAACCTCTGTGGCGTAATGGATAAGACATTGGTCTCTAAACCGCAGGTTGTGGGTTCGAATTCCACCAGGGTTACAATTATTTTTGTGACATTTTATGTCTTTACTTCGCTACATAAACTCGAAAATGTAACTCGGGATATGTAACGGAGAAGCGTCACGAAATTTGTGTTGGGTTAAGTGCATGGTAACCTCTGTTACAAAATCTAACGCTTGGTAACATCACGCTTTTAATAACCTCAGTGACTAAGTGATGATGTCAGTTGCAATTGACGCGGCCATTATACCGAAACCATCAACGAGCACAATCAAACGTAGTTATCAATGCATAAAAAAATAAAAAATAAAATAAAAGAGATAAAATGTTCCTAGTGGTTGCGTACATGTACGAAAGCTGTACCCACCGTTTGTGTAAAGGTTTCTTTCGCGCCCGCCAGCCCCAACGTTTCCAATCACTCATAAGGAATCGCATCGGAGGAAATCGAGGTTTGGTTTAAAGAAAAAGACATTTGTTCTCACATTTGTTGTGTTTGTGTTTGTTCTCTGAAAAGACAGTTTGTGTTCATGATTTCCCCAGGGAATACATAGCGCTGGCTAAGGTTTCAACTATGTACTTGATGTAATGAATTTTCACGATTTTTAATGCTGAGTCGAAAAGGACGCGTTTCAGAAGTGTAGTACTGCGTTTAGATGAAAAAAGAGTGAAATAATAGTAAATATAGTGAGGCAAATTCGACTACTAGAAGGAATTCGAGGGACAATACAGCGAAAGTTATCGTTTCCCTTTTTCAAGTGGCCACTGCGTTTATCAGGTCTTTACGTTCTGAGATTTTTAAATCATACAACTTTCCGTGGCCACGCGCGAATTCAGCGATCAAATTGGTCAGCATGACAGGGGGAGCTTATGGTTCTGGAATTTATTGTGCTGCTCCCGCTTGCGCCAAGACCCTTATGGAGCAATCAGTTCCCAGGTTATGGAATCTCTAGAGTTGCTTGTTTATATCTTACGAGCTCTATCAAACTATCATCGTACGGCTTGATTGGAATGTCTCGCCAATTGTTTGTGAAGATCCTAGGAACATACGAACGAAGTTTGTAAGGAAAAAACTCCGCTAAAATCGCTAAAATCCGCTAATTTTCGTCAAAATGTTCGATAGTTTATAGTGCGGCTCTCTTCATTTTCCCACACATGAGAATTTTACGGTGCGGTTGTGTTAGTTGGAGCTGCCCTGTACAAAAATTTAATCAACATTTCGGAGGCCGTTTTTTTGAGAAACAATATTTTTGCAAGGATTTTACTCATACCCTTATCGCGTCGTCCCATGGTGATCTGCGGGTTAGGTATAAGTTCGAGCTGATTTGGTTTAACCGATTTCGCTCAATCTTTCACACACACAAAACATATTCCCAAATAATGTTTTTTTGAACTCAGTAGGATCTAAAACGTGGAAAAAAGACGATTACACGACATTTCTATCTACTTCGTACAGCCAAGGAAAGTAAAAACGAAGAGTTTCGCCTATACCGATGGAGCTTGTTATTTCTGCTTGTTATATGTTTCGAGACGTGAAACCAAGGTTATGAGATGTTTCCATCAGTGATGAAACGTTAGGGGGAGGGGGAGGGGTGTCACAAATGAATGGTTTTGTATTTTGACATTTTATGTCTTTACTTTGCTACATAAACTCGAAAAGGTAACGGCCAAGCGTCACGAAAATTAACCTTTGAGCCCGATTGGACAAGCCAACATTTTAACCCGAGTTGCAACCGCAGTCCCTGTGGTGTAATGCATAAGGCATCGGTCTCCTATACCGGAGGTTGTGGGTTCGAGTCCCACCTCGAGTCCCCCCGTGGGTTACGATTATTTTTTTTTTTTTACATTTCATGTCTTTACTTTGCAACATAAACTCGAAAATGTAACGCGGGATATGTAATGGAGAAGCGTAACTAAATTTGTGTTGGGTTAAGTGCTTGGTAACGTCTGTTACAAAAATGAAAAATATTTTTTCTGTTGTATTTTTATATTTTTTTATTTAAAATAAACAAAATTATATTAAAAGAAAAAGACATAAAATGTCCCCCGTGGTTGCGTACTTGTACAAAGCTGTACCCACCGTTCGTGTTAGTGATTTTAAATTTTGACACTTTAAAGAAAAAGACATAAAATGTCCTTTGGACTCAGTAGGCTTTGAACTGAGTTAATAAAGGTTGGGTTAATGCTTAGGACGTACGTGAACCTGAGGAAGTTGTGTTTTCTCAAAATAGCTTTAATGATTTTGATCAAACTCGCCGGACAGCTTTTGTATAATTATTGCGTATAGATTCTTCTTCGCTTATTCTAAATAGATTTCTGTAGCAAAACCAGATTGTTAACATTTAGTTTTGTTCGTTTTTAAAGATCAGTTCCAGCCAATGGGTGCCGACGTTTTCTGTCGCTGACAAATCCAACCGGTTTTCACTCGGTTAATAGGATCTTGGAACTTTCAGTAACAACGGAATTTATTCATTTTGTGGGAAAGTGTTAACAGTACAAAACGGAAATCGCTCTGAAAACCTTGATTTGTTTAGAGGATTAGAAAACGTTGACCTTTCTCGAAAAATCCTATCATAATTTTAATGAAACCTTGACAAGTATTTTTGAATAAGGAGTAAAAAGTGGTTATTTCTAAACTGGGCCGAAGTTAGCTAGATATTCAAAATCGAAAGTTTGGATGGTCGCAGCGGTTGACACGAAACATATTTAGAATCAGGAGAGAAATACCTGATGTGTCTTTTTCAATTTTTCGAAATTTGGTCTAGTTCAAAATCGGCCATCTATTATGGGCTCTGAAGTCATGTATGGCCCAAATCATGAATATGAAACATACTTAAAATCAAGGGAAGAATTTCTAGGTCATTTTTCCGTTCGCCGTTGCTCCTCTGTTCTCCTAAAATGTGTTTTCCGGTGTCTTTGATCTGGATGAGACGCCGTTGTGCGCTAATACCTCATTTGGTTACGCTGGGGGATTGAGTATTCGTCCGTGAGTTCGTGAATAAAGTTGTATGCCATATGTGCTTCCACTGTTGATATGGCATATTCATGTTTTGGACGGTCGGAGCCTATAATAGGTGGCCAATTTTGAACTAAGCCAAATTTTAAATCTGACAATTGATATATTCCCTGCAACAACTTCTTTGAGCAGCCGTCTGGAAATGAAAGCTCGTTTTTCCGATTTCTCCGTACATGACGAAAACGATAACGTTTAATCACGAAAAACTCTGATGTAGGGGCAAGCTACGACGATATAGCGGTTTCGCGTTCTCTTGTGTGTCGCTAAACTGTAGTTGCAGCCTTTTCCTGGAGAAGAGGGAGTGATTTGGTGGATCGAATGAGCGCAGAACTGCTCAGTGGATTAGTCAAACTATCGCTAATTACGAAGAACAAAAGACACCCCCCATTACTCAATATCCACGTAGATAGAGAGGGAGTGCGTCGACGCCTTAGTCATTGCACAACCTGTCAGCCATACAGCGAGCTTTCCGCTCGGTTTAAAGCCTGCCCTATAGTGAACGCTACCAATACCTTCTACCATCTATTACTGAGTTCCTCCTCCTCATGCCAAGACCGTTATTGATCAACCAATGCCAGGTTCATGAGACTCTCGACATGAAGCATCGCGTTCAGTGTTCGAATAAAAACTGGGAGAAATGGTAGTAAGTAGTAACGGCGGCGATTGTAATTCCGGTATTTCTGAGGTTGCCCCCAATTCTCTGACGGACTTAAACACCGTATAGGTAATTACACAATTATACAATGTTTTCGGAGAACCCTGGTATCATTTGAGCAAAATTTATTATAGAAAAAAGAAAAACTACGCAAAAATCGTTTTCATAGATTTGATAATTTATTGCGCTGCTCTCGTCATTTTCCCAAAAATGAGAATTTCGGAGTACTGACGTGTTTAATTGTCAAACAGTTTAATCAAAATTATTACAGCCGCTTTTGCAAAACCCTGCAAATTATTACACAATGGTTTATTATTCTCATGAACAGCTTGACCTAGTATTACTGCTTCGAGACCCATCCCATTCAATTCAGCATGGAATACTAGTAAACCACACGAAACATGACCTGGCTACAATGGAACTACGGAAACTAAATATTCCCCCGGCGCCAGGCGCCCGTAAACGTCTGTAGGCATTTTTGATCCGATGGAGGGGTGTGCGGAGGAAGTGGCCTTGGCAAGTGGGCAAGAGTCGGGGAAATTGCGACGGGGGCTTCCAGCAAACCCGTTGCGAGTCGAGCGGGAGGGTGATTGAGTTTTTTTTTTTATTGAGTTTTTTGTTTTTTGACCATTTTTTGTCCATAACAACCATGGGCTTCGTCCGATCGGATTGCCGAGATGGCGGGCACAACTAGATACCAAATGGGTTTTTTGCTCAAATCTTTAATTTGTAATATCATTGTAGCCTGCAGGCTAGATATAAAATATCGCGTTCACAGACACACGTTCACGTTTTCCCAAATAGTGTTTTTTGGACTCAATAGTTCTGTTAACCTTAAGATGTCCACAAATTTATTGTTTTTTTTTCTCACAATTACGTCATTTTCCTTTCTAATTGGTAGAGCCAAAGAAAGCAACAGCCCCAACTACTACCTGCAGCAGTTGCAATATGATGAGGCACTCACTAATCCATCAAAACCTACGTCGTTTCTGAACCAGGCAGAGCTAGCTGGACGAAATTACACTCACTGTAATTCCACTGGTTCTCACTCCTAATTCTTTGTAGAACCAGACGAGAAGGTTGATTTTTGCTATGTAAAATATCTGCCTCCGTCCACACTCATTCTATCAAATCTTGGACAACATTAAGGACTGCGTTCCTTTCTACAATTAGGTTAGTCGCGCGACGTAGAAAACCGGCGAATTCTGCCACGGGATGAGCGCTAAATACCAATTATGTTGGGCAAATGAGCCCTTAATTAGGAAAACAGATGCAAGTCCGCATTGATTATTGAAACGCGCTAATTGGAATTGGGCCCCGAGCAAACTGAATTTGTAGTCAAATCGCCGCTATTAACTTGAAAGAAACCCCGTAGGTTTTTCCTCTTCATCAATCTGCATTCAGAATTGTTGGCGCTAGACTCAACTTCCCGCTCTTGACTCCCCTAACTCTATTCCTTCCTAAGGTAATTGGATCTTAAATGCGACAACGCAAACGGCTAATGACAGATGGAAGTGAATTTCAATTACCTAAGGCCACACTGTTACGGTCAATTCGATTACCGATCCAAGCTTGATCAGTCTCGACTTTCACTTCTTTGACGGTTATGCAATAAAAAGCTTGAAACGGGGCTTAGCCGAGGGAAACTTGACACGGAGCAGGCGGGATTCTAATTAGAAGTTCACGTTTGGGTAGCAATTTCATTCCGTCCAGGGCTAGTTGCTATCCGTATCGGAAGACCACTGTAGGCGCTAGTGAGTAATTAGATCGGGGTCGCTCGCAGTCGCCCAAAACATCAAGTTTATCGGGCAAGCAATAGTTCAAATAAATGCGGTTTTACTGATCAGAGATACTGAAAGGTTCGTTCTTAGTGATAATAAATACGCGGTCCTTCACAATACAATTCCTATATTTCCTAAGGCATGAAGAACTGGGCAACCTAATTGTGATTTTATGATTTTCATAAAAAGTTATAGAATGACAGACCCGACGAAAATATTCTCAATGCTCCGTTCACAGAGTGTTCCAAGTTAGGAATGCAGGAATGAAGGGCCGTAGAGTGTGAATAGTTTGTATAAGATCGCATGCATTCAACATGTGAATAAAAAATGTTGCTTGATCGTGTAAAATGCGCAATACTTTTCTGTACGCCATTGTTGTCAACTGCCAACGTTTTGGACGTTGAAGATGATTAGTTATCTACTTTCGATTGTTGGAGGGAGCACCAAACCGAGCAGGAGCCCAACGTATAGTGGACGAATGCCTCTGGCGTGACGGGCAGTCTAATGTGTCTTCCGCTGGCCTGCCCACCTTTGGCACGAGAAAATGGCATTGGAAGCATCACCCGCAATCGCCCTGCAGTCCAGGCGGTTTGAGCTTGCAGCCTTACCAATTTGGCGCAGGTGCTCCAAGCCACGGAACCAAGAGTATGAGCACACGGTCTGTTTTGGGCTGGTTCCATAAGCGAGGCGGATGAGCTTCCGAGTAGTGGGTGGAAGCTTGGGGGAACCTCTCCCGCAGCTTACTGGGGTACTTCCGAACCTCAGGGAGAGCAGTAAGTCCTGGGAGGAGGAGAAGCCGTGAGTGCCATCAAAAGATGGGGCGGGCCAGCGATCATTCTGGGCTTAAGGGTTGTTTGACCCAAACATGGTACCCCAGGAATGCCCAGTCGGTAGCCTTGCGCTGGTGCAGTATGGGTTAGGGGTGCCTCCGCAGAACAATCCAACTCCTACCCAGGGCAAGGTCTGAAAATACTGGGAGATGCGCTTGCTCTGCGGACATCGCGGTGGTCGTGGAGTCGCTGAAGGATACAGTACTCCCATCCGAAATTTCGTTTTTCAACTGCTAGTCTGAGGGAGGTCGGGGCCACTCGGTCAGCACTCCCCCAGACACCCCCAAATGCTGAATTATAACTGTCTGGTCCACGACCCCTTCTGGGCTATGTCCTAGTTGCTGTGCCACCTTCCAAAGCCTCCAACAGACAACCCTTAATCAGCTTTAATTTACACTTCCTTTCAGGACAGTTATGAAAAGCTTAGGTCAGTGTCATGTGCAGGTTATTTTGGCGGTAAAGAGAAGGAATACAGTCCACAACCTCCCAAGAGGTCGCACGCCTTCTTCTTTTCTTCTGTTAGCTGTACTCTGATTACCCTCATGATGGCACGCTCTTTCTGCTCTACTGTCAGAAGCGTTCTGAATAATACACCTATGCTTTCGAGCAGGAACATGTTTTTACAGCCCTTCCACTTCACGTTTCAAGGAATGGGAACTACTAATGTGGAATGCCCGTCCACAATCCATACAATATTTTGCCTTCGAGCTCTATCGCACAAAAATTATATCGGACGAAGCTCGTGGTTGTTAAGAGCAAAACTTGTCATATTTGCAGTTTTAATGCGATTCCGTCGTGTTTGGTATCATTTCATAGGCGTTTTTAGATGCTGGAACGAATGGAATGAGTGTAGGACTGCGCCTAGATGGACATGGGCCTTGGATCAGTGAAATAACAGTTCACATAGCGAGGCTAATTCTCATGTTTGGTGGAACTTGTAGAACGATGTAACAAGGTTGTAGCACTGCCTCCCGTCTCACTCGAGCACTGCCTCCCGTCTCACTCCAACCACCCGTCAGTACTAGTCACGTCATGCCAATTGCTTAGCCTCACCTAGAAAAATTCTATTCCGTGGCGTTCCCTTGTAGTCTGATCATGTTTCATGTCGTTCACTGGTATTTTTCGATCCTGAATCGAATGGTATTGGTCTCAGAGGTGCCCTACTAACATTGTCGTCCGCGCAGAACTCCTGATTGTTGATATAGCCACGTTACATTCTTATTATTTTTTGACGTTGATCACGCTGTTCATGAGAATAATAAACCGTTGTGTAACAATTTCCAGCGTTTTTCTATTTTTCGTACGTCTTAACGAGGCATCTTCCAAGTTCGTACGTGTTATCATTTCGGTAGTGTTTACACAATTAATTGAGATTCAATATACAATATAAAGATTTTGTCTGGATTTTTTTTTCGTCACATTCCAAAAGTTGCGAAATACGAGGTTCAAAGGCCAATTAGACAAAAAGGAAAATTGGAAGGGAGCAATAAAACTAAAGTGGAAGCAATAAAACGTAAAAGTACATGAAATACTTGATGAAAATAGTTTATATACGCACACACATTACGATTTACGCCCTTAACAGTAACTTAATTAACACACTTAACGTAAATATGAAAAACCACAGCAGACATAAATATCGGGTGCACCGCATCACAAAACATTCCTTAGCTCTACATAAATTTACTGGTTTTCATAGCTTTTGCTTCTTATTCAATTTATTACTTTCCGATACTCAAAGAGAAAGGAAAGTATTGTAATCGTGTCAAAAAAAAAGTTGGGTTTTCTTCAGAGTCCAGTACCTAATTTCGGCGCGAAGTCCGTGTGTGTGTCTATAGTTCGATTTGCGGGAGAACGGCTCATCCGATGGAGCTGGTTCTTTTTTGTTTTGTTTGTTATTTTGTGTAGACACTAAAATAAGGTTATGGGCGATTTCGGCCGGCGGGAAGGGGGGTGGGGGACGAAAATGTTTCAAAAACTAAGGTTTTTCGCATTTTCTCGAAAACAGCTCAAACGATTTTGATTAAGCTTTCAAATTATCTTCTACTAAACAATACCTAACTTTTCTTCTCTATACATATCTCCATGAAAATATGGTGAACCGAGATATAGGCCTATGAAGCCAAAAAAGGTTTTCTACGCTTTTTGGCAAAACGGCTTGAGCGATTTTCACCAAAGTCTGAGGATGTTTTTGAGTTAGTACATACATATTGTTCTCAATAAATGTTCCTCTGACAGTCCATTGAACAGAGATAAAAATGAAAATGGGTCGAAAATAACGTTTTTTCGAACATTTCCGTAAATTCCAGTGTAACTGCTTCACCAGATGTGATCAATCTTACAGAGTATCTTTTAGTCACCCATACCCACATTTCGTTACCCATAATTATTTCTGTGTATATATGTTGAACTGAGGTATAAGCCAAGTTAACTCAGAAAAGGAGATTTGTCGAATATTAATTTATCGGTATTCCAATTTTCTCAAAAACGGCTCAAACGATTTCGATCAAACTTACGTAGTACTCTTAGCTAACTAGCACCCAGTTAATAATTAATTTCTGACCGAAGAAGAGGAATTATTTTCAAAATGAGTCCAACTGGCGCGACAGTCTCGTTCATATTGTAAACCAATACCAAAATGTTTCCCATCTAACGCAGTTTTTCGGGAGGGCGCGCCACTATGGAATAGATTGGCTTCATACCTCACGCGTTTGAATCTCGAACGGTCATTGTCGGTAAGTGGTCAAACACTAAGTGGTCGCCTTCCAGTTTGGCACCGAGTTATGTCGTTCCTGCTTCGACCCCCCCTTCAGTTACGTTAACCCGACAATTTCTGAACTTCCCCAGTTCAGCTCGACCCGTCAAGTTGAATTGGACGGATAATTTTCCATTCGCGCGGAGTCATCTTCCTCGTTTTCCCTCTCGGCGCCGATGCCGACCGGTTCTTGGGGGGAACGCGCCGGAGTCAAAAGTGGAAACGACGGATCTGATGAGAAGCCTCGCGGGAAAATTGCGTGTCAGCGCGAACGTTGTTTCTGACAGTAAAATGAAACTTGTTTCCATTTAATTTCCTCTCTTCGCCCCTCTCATTCTTTCACTTTCCTTTCGACGAGAATTCTTACCAAGGAAAACATGGCAATTGTCTCGAAAATTTCGAAATCGTGTTTTTCCCCCAAACGTTTACTCTCGCTTTTATTTGGTGAACTCCGCCAGTATATGTATATATACAACGAGTTTATTCGAGGGAAGAGCAATCCATCCAAACGTCGGGCCGCCAGAACTAAACCGTGCGACGAAATTGAACTGGAGACCGAACATGCGTGATTGGTACGTTCTCACATCCAGAGCATGTCGCTCTTTCGTATTTTCACGGGCGTCGGGCTACGTGAGGGGAAGGAGTAACCAAAAGTCCTCAAAAAACGTCATTACACGGCGATTTCGTGTTTTGCATGACATAGCAGTGAGGGCAGTTGTAGAAATCTTGTCAAATGTGTTACAGAAACTGCATTTTGTGCAGCAGTACACGAATATCGACTCGAATTTCGTTCATTAGTTCCTCGATTAAATAATCTGTTAATTCCACCCAACAGACAGTTTGACATAACTTTTTCCCTTTTACAATCAGATACATCTCGTAAAACGTTTTTATCTCACGCGTTTAATTTAACGTGTGATTACTTATTTATTTTTGCGCTTGAACCAATTTCTACCACATATTCTTGAGACAGTCCAGAAAAAAATCCCACCCAATTTACCAAATGGTTCGTTATATATTCATTTTCCTTGGCTCAACGAACTAGAAAATTAAGTAATGTATTCGGCCGAGTTCTTTACGTTTCAAACCGAAAAACACTATTTTGAGAAAATTGTCTGTGCGTGAGCTTGTGAACGTGATTGAGAGAAAAAGTTTGAACCGAATCAGCTCAAACTTGATACTTTGCCAGCAGGTCATTACAGAACGCCAAAATAAGGGTATGAGCAAAATCAAACAGCAACTAACTATAGTTATCATAGCGATCAAAACACTAAATATGTTTGTGTTCAAAAACGGCTGTAACGATTTTGATGAAATTCGTTGTATAGACAGCTTTAGATAACACGACAATACTTTGAAATATTCAATTGTTGGCCCAATCTGCCAAGTTTGCCCTCAATAATGTTTGGGGAAGATTATTTGCCAATCCTGCTGTACCACTAAAGGCAAAATCGGAGGTGTTCAACGCTACGATCCGGGCTATCCTGTGCTACGCTTCACCATGCTGGGGATTTCAGGAGTATGCAAAGGCGGAGGGAGTGCAGCTGATGTACTTTCGAAAGCTGTTCCAGTAGCCGAGGTTTTCCCCGAATTACATTTTACATCTGGAGACAGGGGTGGACACCATATCATCGTTTACTCTCGAAGCCCATCTAAAGTACTTGAGGAAGGTATCTTGTCTCCCAGACACACGTCTCCCTAAAATAATTGCCATGGAAGTGATGAGAAACAGAGTGTCGTGGGCTGGGCATCTTGGCCGCCTCGCCACTGGATTGGGTGTCATAGATGAGTTGGATTCCTGGTCCTTTGAATATATATTAATTAATTAATATTAAGTTGAAGGGAGAACTGCTACATCTCAATGCAAAGCCGTATAACACTAACCACAACGAGGAGTGTGCTCCGTGCAATAGACATGAGAGGGAAGACTTGCACCACTTTCTCTGTACTTGCCCAGTACTTGGAGAGTTTAGGATTGCAGTTTTTAATAAACCTGTCCTTTCAGGGAATGAGGCTGTGGCTTTGTTGGATGGTGGTGGATATCCTCAGCTGGTGGCTTTTGGTAGTATGGCCTGGAGATATCGCTCTTCATTGGTACATGAATTTAATTTTTAATTTCCTTTTATTTTATTGTATTTTGTTTTCGCGGTAGGTTCTTTTTTCTTTTCGTGTGTTTCTAGTATAACCTGCTGACGCCCCCGACAGACGGTTTGAAAAACCATGTCGGTATTGTTTATTTTTTTAATGCAGAAGGAATCTTTATTTTATTTTGTCAATAAATTTTTTTCTTCTTCTTCTTCATAGCGATCAAAACACTAAATATTTTTGTGTTCAAAAACGGCTGTAACGATTTTGATGAAATTCGTTGTATAGACAGCTTTAGATAACACGACAATACTTTGAAATATTAAATTATTGGGAAACTGAAGAGAGGAGCACGATAAATAACCAAACATTCCGAAGAAAATTTTAGCGCAGTTATTTCTTAATAAACTTCGTTCAGAAAGTAATGGAATCTTCAGCCAGATTGAGGTGGTGGTCCAATCATGTATCTACACGTGTAGTGTTTAATAACCCTCGTAAGATAAATACGGACTACTCCAGGAATTACGGAAGTTCAACCGCTGTGGTTTCACTTACTACTATTTCCCAATGTTTTTGCCGGATAGCTCTGAAAAAATTATTATTATCCTTATAAAAAAAACCGTGTCTACAGCCTCATCAATTTTCTGTGTACCAATTGCTCAATAATGGTTGGACTGGTGAGCACTGGCAGCACAATAAATTCTGGAACTGTAAGCTCTACCGCTTTCTGCCAAAGTGAAATGGCTTCTTCGTAAAAGTCGTTCACAGACACACAGACCATTTTACCGAACGGTGTTTTTCGGACTCTGTAACGTAAAGATTTGAAAAGAACTCGGACGTTTTTGTTCAGCCGATTGCATAACTGTCCTTTCTGCTTCGTAGCGCCAAGGAAAGTAAAATTCCACTATACTTCCACGCGGAGAGGAATCCGAGTTATTTCCTAATGAAACCATTTACGCGCGGTACCCGTGTCAAACGTTCATCAACTTATACGAAAGTCCTGCTGAATATTTGGACAATGACAACCTTCACGTGGTAGTTTGATTACTTTTGTCCTAGGGTGCGTGATAAATTTTGTTTTTTGGAAGTATCAACCTATTTCTGCTCTAAGTGAAGGTTAATTTTTATTTTACTTGTCACGTCATGCAAACAACCTCTCCATCTGGAGGGTTTTATGTTTTATCGTTCATTTCTGTTTGCTGCCAGAATAAAAATATGTTTTGAACGGAATTCTGGGACTCGATTGCCGAGGGGACGGGAGTGGTGATACTGGTCGCTGTTATCAGAGAGTTGGGGGGGGGGGGAGCCAACCACAAAAAAATAACTGGTGCGCCGCATCACCCAACTTTCCTTGGCTCTACGTCAATTCACTTGCGTTCATGTCTTTTTCTACTAACTCAGTCCATTTATCACTCAGCTCATTTGAACTTGATCAAACATCACTTACGCGGTCACAGTTCCGGAATTTATTGTGCTTCTCCTACTCATTCCCAGACCATTATTGAGCAATCGGTACACAGAGAATTAATGAGGCTGTAAACACAATGTTTTTGAAGAGGATAATGATCACTTTTGCTGAGTTATTGGGTTAAAACTTTTAGAAACGACGGTAGTTGAAATTTCGGAATTTCTGGGGTGACCCCTTTATATCTTAAGAGCATTTTAAAATGCTCAACCTATAGGTATTGGATTGGACTGCGACACCAATTTTTTTTGACTATTGTAGTAACATTTCAGCGGAGTTTATAACGAAAAAACCGCGCTTTAATCGATTGTTGTCGAAAATTTTGGTAATTTATCGTGCTGCTCTCGTCATTTTCCCGCAAATGGGAATTTTATGGTATAGTTACCTCATTGAGAGGTGTCCACATAAAAAATTGAATCGAAATCGTTAGAGCCGTTTTTGAGAAAAAAAATATTCGGTGTTTTCATCACTATAACTATAGTTAACTTTCGGCGGATTTTGCTCATACCCTTATTTTGGCGTGCCTGCGGGCTAGATATTAATTTTGAGGTGATTTGGTTCGGTCGTTTTCTCTAAAAATATGTTCACACGGACCAGTTTCCCAAATAGTGATTTTCGGACTGAAACGTGAAGATCTGAAGAGAACTCACAAAAATGTTTTTTTTTTGCCGGCCGATTAGATAACTTTCCCTTCTACTTTGTAGAGACAAGGAAAGTAATAATAATGATAATAATAATAAGCCGACAGAAGAGCTCACCTGCTTTTGCTTCCGTTTCCGATTCGACGCTTCCTGGTCCCGAACTCTCGTCGGTCGCGGCCGAAGGCGGAGGCGGATCGAAAAACGCCAAAGAAAACTCCGGACCGCCGTCGACGTTGAACGATATCGTCGGCGCTGGCGGAGGCGGGCTGGGGGG
This sequence comes from Pachypeltis micranthus, assembly GCA_020466155.1. Taxonomy (NCBI): domain Eukaryota; kingdom Metazoa; phylum Arthropoda; class Insecta; order Hemiptera; family Miridae; genus Pachypeltis; species Pachypeltis micranthus. The sequence continues at coordinate 11,774,352 of CM035774.1, read as the reverse complement.
CCGTAGCCGCTCCTCCACTTCAAGCTTGAACAGCTCCATCGCCCGTACCGCGGCTCCCGCGACTACCTTTCCCGATTCGCCCGTCGGACGTTCCCCGAAACCCCCGAAGAGCCCTCACCGCCCCCCGCCCCACCCAACCCCTTCCAGTCTCTTCCCGACGCTCCTTCGGCCCCTCCCGTCGGCTCTTCGCGAGTTGCCCCCCCCCCCCACCGCTCTTCCATCCCATCGCTACCACTGAGCGTCCGCGTCCTCTTCGGAGGGGTCGCTGAACCCAGGCGCTCTCGTCCACCCCTCCCCTTCACCGTCGTTCCCAGCTTCGTCAGAAATCACCATCACCCCCCTGCTCCCATCGCCCCTCTCACACCGCCAGACCCATACCATTCATTCTACTCCTCTTCCCCCCCCCCTCATCATCCTACTTCAAACCGCGGGGCATCACACTTCTCTACTCTCTCCCTTTCTCTTCGCCCTTGAAAACATGACACCTCTTGGAACACAACCTTACGTACTTCCCCAATATTTACTACAACCTGCGATAACGTTTATCATTTTAAATCTAAAATTAAATCCCGATAGAACTAAATACAACGCTTCCTTACATAAAATCTCGGTAAAATCCCGGAACATCGGCCGCTGGTACATTTGCGTGGAACACCGGTTCGCGATCACTGATACTGGCGAGCTTAACAGTAGGCGTTAAGAGTTGTTTCGTAAAAATGAACATAAAAATGCAGAGCACCCGAAACTAAGTCAATGTGAACAAACAGTGCGCGCCTAACGCGACAAACGTTGACTACCACAAAAATAATTTACATTTTTATTTGATAAAACCTAATCAGTGCTGGGTAACCACGGGCCCTGCGGCAAATAAAATACACAAACAGTGGGCACAGCTTTCGTACAAGTACGCAACCACTAGGAACATTTTATCTCTTTTATTTTTTATGCAATGATAACTACGTTTGATTGTGCTCGTTGATGGTTTCGATATAATGGCCGCGTCAATTGCAATTGACATCATCACTTGGTCACTGAGGTTATTAAAACGTGTGATGTTACCAAGCGTTAGATTTTGTAACAGACGTCACCATGCACTTAACCCAACACAAATTTAGTGACGCTTCTCCGTCACATATCCCGCGATACATTTTCGAGTTTATGTAGCAAAGTAAAGACATAAAATGTCAAAAAAATAATCGTAAGCCTGGTGGGACTCGAACCCACAACCTACAGTTTAGGCGACCGATGCGATTACGCCACAGGGGCTGTGGTTGCAACTCGGGTTAAAACGTTGCCTTGTCCAATCGGCCTCTGTTACATTTTCGAGTTTATGTAGCAAAGTAAAGACAAAATGTCAAAATGGGGCCCCACTGTTACATAGCACTGATTAGGTATATCAAATAAAAATATAAAACATACAAAAATACTTTTAAAACGCTAAGCTACTTAAGCTCTTTTTTGTGCACTGCAGGGCAGGTAATAAAAATATTAAACAGTTACGACGTAAATTACAATGAATACTTGGTGTAGGTTTAGCTAATACAACGAAATAGAGGAGGGAACGAATTCAAGGGTTTATTATGTGAATGTCAGGCCTACCAACTAAATAACAATTATATTTACAATTGTTACTTTCCTTGGCTCTACAAAGTAGAAAAGACAGTTTTTTTTTTACCCGAGGGCGTGTGGGACAAGTCCCTTTGTCACTGCGGCCACATATGGGCCTATTTTGACACTGGCCCTTTCTTAGTAGAAGGCGTCGTACATACCCGCCCCCCTTAGGAAGCCGAGTATGTCCTTCACCGCAGAATCCGCTACGGTTTGGGGTTCAGTGGTCCCCTGACCAAAGTATTCAAAGCGTTTTGCTGCCAAAGCAGGGCATTCACATAGGATATGCTCTGCTGTCTCATCCTCCTCACCGCAGAGTCTGCATTCCACCGCCTCTGAGATGCCCATCTTGTTGAGGTGATATCTGAGTGGGCAGTGCCCGGTGAGGAAGCTTATCAGTACTCTCAGATCTTGCCTGGAGAGTGTCAGCATCGCCTTCGCCCTTTGACAGGAAGGCGTGACAAGCCTTTTTGCCTGTCGTAGTCGTGGCTGGCGATGCCAATGGGCGCCATTTTCCTGTATCTCCCATCGAGCAACCAGACGGTTTAGGTGACTTTTCGTCAATCCCAAGTGTGGCTCAGGCCCGATGGGTAGGGTTTCTGTACCCCTTTTCGCAAGGCGGTCAGCCTTTTCATTGCCCTCATGCCCCCTGTGAGCCGGCACCCAAATGAGGGAGAGCCTGTTACGGGCGCCGAGCTGCTTGAGCGCATGGAGGCATTCCCATGACAGCTTAGACCTAAAACTATAGGCTGCAATGGCCTTTAAGGCGGCCTGGCTGTCTGAGAAAATGTAGATCCGCTTGCCCTTGAGTCCTTTGTTCAGGATCTCTTCTGCGCAGATCTTTATGGCTAGGATTTCCGCTTGAAATATCGTGGCGTACTCCCCCAGCGGCTTTGCAAGACTGTAGTTAGGCCCTACAATGCCCAACCCTGCTCGGCCTTCCTTAACTGAACCATCGGTATACCACTGCAGCGCGCCCACCTCGGTCCGGAATGTCTCCTTCTCCCACCGTTCCCATGAGTGAACGCTGACGCTGAATGGCAGCCGAAAATTCTTCTGCTCTGGCATGACGTCAGTAGCAAGGACTGCTGCCTCTTCTATCTCAAACTGTCTGGTTGTTCTGTAAAGGCTCGCCTTAGCCCTGGTGGAAATTTTACCTGTCTGCAAAAGCCTTGCCGCCCCCTCTGATTAACTTTCGGCGGATTTTGCTCATACCCTTATTTTGGCGTGCCTGCGGGCTAGATATTAAGTTTGAGCTGATTTGATTCGGTCGTTTCCTCTAAAAAATTGTTCACAGACACACACACAGACCATTTTCCCAAATAGTGTTTTTCGGACTCAGGGGGGTCTGAAACGTAAAGATCTGAAGAGAACTCTTTTTTTTTGTAGCCGATTACATAACTTTTCTTTCTACTTTGTAGAGCCAAGGAAAGTAATAAAAGCGAAGAGGGTAGGGCGGAAAGCACTAAAGCAGGAAAAGCCGGACTGGGCCGAAAAATAAACGGATACGGAAAGAAATGGTGATGCATCCTCGACAACTGAAGGACGATATTCCGGTTACAACGAAAGTGCAATGATTCCACAGTTCAACGGTTAGGTCGAACGATTTAGTTCGTATTTTGAAGAATATCGCCGCTAGACAGTTTCCAGTGATATAAGTAGCAACTTGCACTAGTATCAGTGACGCTTAGTAAACGTTCCGAATCGCGAACCGATGAACCGGGCAAATACACTCGCGGTCGTTGTTTTGGGATAGTTAGGGAGTCTTCAAACTGATTGCCTGAAATACCTAGGAGTTCAAATAGACCGAACTATCTCATGGAAACCATTAACTCTTACTTTAGTCGAAATTAGAAAGATAATAAACAAAATTAATGATTTCAACACTCAGTCCTTACCTGCAGGACTTTTTGTGTACACACATCTGTGTTTTTGAGGAAATCTCCCATTTAATGAATCAAGAGTCGGCTTCAGATTCAGATTCAGACCAAGGATAGCTTTGTACCTTATATTCGCAAATTGGCAACACACGTCAAATGTTTGCGTGCCTAACACAACTGGAACATTGTACTCCCAATACGGTTGAACTTGCCCTCTCGATGCCATCTGTAATCTTGAATACTTAGAGAAAGAGCATGTGAGTCTACATCGCTTCGCCACATCAGACGTTGACGTAGACGCATCGTTATCAACCAAAACGAAAAGTACGCCAGTTCGTGTTGTCCTAATGAATACACAAGGGCCAGATCCTCCAGAAGCCCCAGGTTGGCCCTTTTCTTGGGCTCATGTTAGTTTTCCGAAGACTTAGACGTACGTGGTTTCTTCTTCGGACGTTTTGTTCGAAAATGTTCCCGTGACCCACATTCACGACACCCTTCTTTGTATATCATTGGCGTTGCGGAGTTAAACTGACGCGAGGGCTTCTCGAAGGGAGCTTGGATGCGTAACTGGTAACTGGTAACTCTTTTCAATGTTCGATCCCCCGGACCATTCATAAATAGTAGCCAAGCGATCTCCTCTGGAACCGTGGAATGTACTCATTCTTTCTCTTCACACTTTACGATATTTCATCGATTGGGCCGTCAAGCCTATTCAAATCGTCATTTCGAACTTTTGCACATTAAGGGAAACGACAAGTTTCCGCATTTTTTCGAAATAAGAGCGAACCTCAATAAAAAAAAGCGAAAGTCTATTTCTCCTTGTCTTCCAATAAAACGATTTTTTTCTGTTATAAAAACGCGATCCAGGGCTAGAAAAGAAAAATTCGTTCCATCTGTCAGTCGAGATCCGGCACCGATTGTACTCATATGCTCGTAATTCGTCTTCAACGTCTGCAAACTGCGCACAATCGCGTTGCGCAATGCGGGATTTCACATTCCGTAGGAGACGAAAAGACATTGGGGCCAACAATCGGTCGGAATTCGAATCTTCATTGCTCTGGATTTTGATTGTTGGTCTTCTACTCAAACGGTGAACTACTCGTTGCCTCCGAACGTCGCGGTTTTTCTTACGTAATGACGACTAAATGAGAGACCTGTAAGAGATATCATGTCCAGGTACAAGGTTCTCTTCATAGAAGACGATGGGATCATGCGCGCCAAGACTTCATAGAGGACACTGCTGTAGGGTCTTGATGAGTGCCAAGTTGTAGGAGTATCCCAACAGGTATAAAAATCCCCCGTCCCTACACACATTCCTCGATTTTCATAATTTCAGCGCGTGCGAGGTTGAATTCAGTCGACGACTCGACAGAGCGTAGCTCAACATTCCACATAGAACCTGATGGCACTCGATGGTTTGGAACTTACATTGCTCCTGCTCACGCTACGTCCGATATTGAGTAATCAGCGCGCGGGTGGTTTATAAGACCGTTAACCTGTTTTTTTTTTAGAACGTTCGTGCGTCTGTTGTGGAATTCTCGAGTAAAACCAGACTAAATCGGCGGTGGTTTGAATTTCGGAATTTCCCTGGTTGCTCCTAATTTTCTTATGATTGGAAGTGTTTTGGACCTTCTCCCTGATTTTTACTTTCCTTGGCTCTACGAAGTAGAAAGGAAAGTTATGTAATCGGCTGAAAAAAAATTTTGAGTTCTCTTCAGATCTTTACGTTTCAGACCCCCCTGAGTCCGAAAAACACTATTTGGGAAAATGGTCTGTGTGTATGTGTCTGTGAACGATTTTTAGAGAAAACCATCGTACCAAATCAGCTCAAACTTCATATCTCGCCCACAGGTTACCATGGGACGCCAAAATAAGGGTATGAACAAAATCCACCGAAATTTAACTATAGTTATCATAGTGATCAAAACACCAAATATTTTTTTCTCAAAAACAGCTCTAACGATTTTGATTAGATTTTTTATATTGGTAGCTCCCAATATGGAAACTATACCATAAATTTCCCATTTATGGGAAAATGACGAGAGCGGCACAATAAATTATCGAAACTTTCGATGAAATCGATTTTAGCGCGGTTTTTAGAGAAAACAACCGTACCAAATCAGTTGAAACTTGATGTCTAGCCTACAGGTTACCATGGGACGCAAAAATAGGGGTATGGGCAAAATCCAACGAAAGTTAACTATAGTTATCATAGTGATCAAAACACCAAATTTTTTTTGTCCAAAACGGCTCTAACGATTTTGATTACATTTTTTATATTGATAGCTACCAACATGGCAACTACACCATAAAATTCCCATTTGTGGGAAAATGACTAGAGCAGCACAATAAATTACCAAAATTTTCGACGAAAAGCGTTTTTAGCTCGATTTTTTTCTTATAACCTCCGCTGGAATGTTAGTAGAATGTTTAAAAAAAATTGTTATTGTAGTCCAATCCAATACCTAAAGGGTGAGTGTTTAAAAACGCTCATGAGATTCATGGGGCTCACTCCAGAAATTCCTGAATTTCAACCACGCCCGTGTCGCTTACTACCAGTTCTAACAGTTATTACCCAATAACTCTGCAAAAGTGATTACTATCCTCCTTCAAAAAATTCTTGTTTACAGCCTCATTATTTATCTGTGTACCAATCGCTCAATAAAGGTCCTGGAATGAGTACGAACAGCACAATAAATTCCAGAACTGTAGGCGCTACCGTTTCCTGCTGCTGTGACGTGTTTGTTTGACCTAGTCCAAAGGCCCTGTACAAAGTGAATTGACGTAGAGCTAAGGAAAGTTGTGTGTTGCAACGCACCAGATATTTTTGAGAAGGTTCGTGCGTCTGTTGTGGAATTCTCGAGTAAGACCTGGCTAAATCCTAATTTTCTTATGATTGGAAGTGTTTTGGACCTTCTCCCTGATTTTTTTGAGATTGCTAGTCTCGGGATTTATAGGGAAAGCTGCGCTAAAATCGGTTTCTTCGAAATTGATTGTGCTGCTCTCCATGGAGTATCATTTTATGGTACTCGCCACACCTGTCACAACGTACTGTGGGTGTTGACCGGGAGCCTAGGACCTAGCATGGTAGCTCAAACCCCCACCCGCACGATTTACTTCATAAATAACTAAGAAAATGGATCGTAAATATTTATGCTGAGGCGCACCGCCAGTAAGAGGTAAAACAGTCCTGGATTTCGAAACCTTCGGCGAGGGTTCATAAATGTACTGCGCCCCACAAGATGAAAAGAGATTGTTTTGACTTCTAATTACTCTGGAGTAGGTTTAAACGATCTGGCATCAATCACTAATGGCAGCAAGTGGTAGCACATGGTATAACTTTCATGCGTAGACGTAATCAGATGCTGTAAAACCAGCCTTCAATGATATCCCACCCCCCTCTTCGCCGCTGTTCCCAAGTTAATGAGGAACCACTTCAAACGCACGGACGAGATGATGGACACCACAGATAAGAACAAGCGGAATTCCAGACAAGTTATCATTAACAAATTAAAAAGAGAAGAGAAAAAAAAAAGGTGAGGAGGAGGGAATGGGAATATTATTGTCGGTTATAAAATAGGAAGTGGAAGAAGGATAGCGAAGCAAACGAAGAGGGTTAGCGACCTCTTCAGTCAGCACAGTGCGGAGATAGCAATACAAAACTCGTTTCGAACCTGCTGTGCTGCTCGAGGGCTTGCCGTGCAATTATCTCTCTACCGTGGCGGCGTTTAGGCTTTGCCGAACAAGGCGAAGGGGTTTTCAAGACGGGACGAAACGCCGGTCGAATGAACGACGAAACAGAGAAAAATACTGCGGCAAAAGTTTTGTCATCTTTCGTTTTTCGAGAAAGTAACTGGATTTGCATCGACGGAGAGACAGTATGGGGACCCGTTCTTCATCCAGTTCCCAGCTTCATCATCTGCTCAATTCTCGATGACGCAGTCGCAAACAGAACCATTTGGATTCCTCAAGGAAAGCGCGCGTGTTGATATTTTCCCTCCTTCGACGAACATGCGATCAACCGACGTTCACAATTCTTCCCAGTGCCGTCAAAAATAACTACTTATTACAAAACCTCTAGTGAAAATGTATTCCACACACAAAATATGAATGAGTTCGCGTCACGCGTTAACATCGGACGTCGAGCCGTTCAGTAAATTTCGGACGATTGCTAATTTTGGTTTATTATTCACAAAGCTTCTGTAGTCAAGTTCAAAGCGCGAGGGCTAACGGAGAGCTCTTAAACTTGGAGTTGAGCATGATGAGCTGTACCATTATAGCAATTTCAGGTCGAGAAATGAGTATCGCTATCACACATGGCTTTATAACTGAGCGAGAATCGTGTCCGAACTTACAGTGGTTGACTGGAACGATCACTAACTGGGAGAGAAGAAAGTGTTGGTCTGGGAGGGCCCAGGTGAACTTGATGGGGTGGAGTGGGGGAGTTAGATGGTCAAGAGTAGAGCGAGAGAGGTGGGAAAGTATTTTAGTTTATTACTCATTCTAGTATTCAAAACTTTCGTTTTTGGTTGGGGAAATTTTTTACAACCCCCCCATTCACATTAGACTCTTTAGGTTCCTGTAATCTATTGCGTCCATGGCCATATTTTGCCTTCAATGTGGTCTAAAAAATCCGTTCTTGCACAAATTCCACTTTGGGTGAAGTTGTGCCAGCATGCACGGCAACTCAATAGGAAATCCGTGGTTGCTATGAGCAAAAAATGGCTTAAAAACGTACCCAAAAACAGGCAGTTTAATTGCAATTAAATTTGGCATCGTTTCCTATCTATTTTGTGATTCTAAACCGAATAGGACGAGTCTTGGAGGGGTCTAAAAGTCACGGTACATATAGTGAGGCGATACTACTTGAAGAAAATCGCGGGGCAATGTAGCAAAGGTTATCGTTTCTCCCCAGTCTGCGTTTATTTCCCATTCTGCCTCCCACCTCACTCAGACCACAGTCATGCCAATAGTCATGTTTCGTATTGTTTACTAGTATTTTTCAATGGTGAGTTGAATGGGATGGGCCTCAGTGGTGTGAGACTGCATCAAGCTGCGCAAGAGAATAACCTAATAAATTTGCAGTGATTTACTTCAAAGAGCTGAGAAAAGCTAAAACGATTTCTTCAGATCTTAACGTTTTGAGGCCTATCGAATCCAAAAAACCTCATTTCAGTCGTGTGTCTGTGCTGTATGTGTGCATGTAGTTCAATTTGCAGGAGAACGGCTTCACCGATTGAACTTTCTGTGTTTTGTTCGTAATTGTTTGAAAGCGCAAAAATAAGTTGATGAGAAAAATGGATGAGTAGACCAAAATGTATCAAAAGTGATTATTTTTTGCATGGACGATTATTTTGTGTAGACTTTCAGATTAACTTTTACTAATCGGTACCAAACTGTTCTCCCCCGTGAATATCTCGGTTAAAATGATGCGAACTGACAAGTACGCAGCAAAAATATTTTATTTTCTTCCACTTTTTGGTAAATTAACAAGCCATTTCTCCAAATCACAGCATGACTTGAACTAGTCAGTATTTACACGTTTCTCTCTATTATTGTTCCTCTGATAGTCCATTAGACGAAGATAACAACCAAAATATGTCGAAAGTTTTCAACATTATCCAAATGTCTGTACAAGTGTTTCCCACGCCTCGCAGGGGGGCGATTTGGTAGTTCGAGGGGGGCAAATTGGGCCAAAATCTATCATTTATGTTTCTTAAGCAGCAAACGAATTTTTTAAATTGTGTAAGGGGGGCAAAAAAAACTAGGAACGTTAAAAGTGGTACATGAAAGGTTAGGGGGTGTGGAAAGGTGTGTTGCTACGGATCAGGTGGTCAGGTTAAGTAATTTGGAGGTTCTGAAGGATTTCTCTGGGGCAGAGTCTGTTTAGATCTTTACATTGCGTCTTATAAATCTAATTCCTTCAGATAGTACAGTAGTTTGTAAGGGATTACGTCAACATATCATTAAGTTGTGTCCATAGTCTTCAGTCCTCTCTTTGAATGCCGTTCACGAAACATTCGGTTAATCTCTTCCATAAATCAAGAACAAAGGTAAAGTCCAACGAGTCGAGTGGGGAACGGCAGAGGAGCGAAGCTTCGGAGCCTTTTGCGGTTTCGAAGGAGCTTTAGAGAAGGAGTGTGCACAGTAGTTGAGAGACGGGAAGGAAGAAGTAGAAGCAAAGATACTAGTCTGGTTAAAGAGGGAGAGGAGCCTCTTTTCCTCACTATTTGACTCCACCTCGGCGGCCCTCTTCCTTCTCGCCAGCCCAGGAGGGATTTCTCTCGAACCTTTAAACCGTCTCTGTGTTCTAAACCGTAAACTTGAGCACTTTCGCGGGGGCGAACCTCGTAAACTTCATTAGACTTGGATGGGAAGAGAGAAGCTGGAAGCGCTCGTTGCGTAAGTTCTAAGGCTTCAAACAAAACGAGCGCTAAAGAGGAGTTGACTACAGTGAGAAACTTGCAACACCTGAAGTGAATGAATGACAAATCAATAACGACGTACCTTTCTCGGCGTAGAGCTGTTTTGAGGTAAATTGCGCCGATTATATTGTAATTTTTATCGAGCGATATCTACGACGCGCGTAGAGAACAGTAAACAGGAAGCGATGTACCAACACCTCTTCGCTATATCAATTGTTTTTAGGATTAATAGCTCAAATTCCGTTTAGAAAAATCGAAGTCAGTGAAAGTAAATATACCGCTCTAAATATACCACTTCTTTGCTGGAACTGCCCACACAGACCTTCAGGCCTTACGTTAAGCATCAAGTCTAGTATTTGGTGGTAATGTTAAGCAAACAATTTGGATCGTGACCAGCTGTGGCAACTAAATGTCGGCAGGACGGCGGTCTTTCTATTTTGGAGTGAGTGCGTGGAACAATGCGCCTGAAGTAGTTCTATGAAGTAAATAAATGCTAGTAAGAAGTAGACCGAAAGGTGGGGTTGATTGCCAGAGGGTTGGGGGGAAGAGCACACTGCACGGCTTCACAAGGCCGCTCTATCAAGTTTTATTCTGACTGGTCCCAACCTACCTCTGCACTATTAGGCAAGAAGGATCGAGGGACTGGTGAAAACTATTTCCGACGACCCCAGAAGAAGAAGAAGCTGTGGGCCATAGGACTCCACCAGGGCTGCAGGACCAGTGGCATTTCGCCGTGGCCTCGTTGGACCCATCTCCTAACTCCCCAACGAGCCTGTTGGGGGGCCTGCTCAGTGTCCCAGCTGTGGCCGGTACCCATTGCCTCACCCCCCTGGGTTTGGAGGAGGGGGGTGCCTGGTCGGGGATCGAACCAGAGTCTGCTGGTTCTATCCCCACCTGGCTCCCCCCATCTGGGCTCGGTAAATGGGATCTGATTTCTCCTTTACCCTAGCTCCCTGCAGAGGCAGCCACCTAAGTGGCCTTACCCTTGATGCTTTGGCGCAATGCCACGTGGCTGAGCACCATTTTGAGAAAATACCCCTTGAGAATGTGTACAGGTTGTGTTGCCATCACCTTGGATTTTCCCTCCCTCGCTGAAGGCAACCAGGTCCTTAGTACGCAAGACCTTTCTACAAGCTCGCCACGCCTGGAGGCTAGCCCTGATTATGAGCCTGGCCACCAGTTTCCTGGTATCAATGTAATTTATTGTGTAAATGAAATATTGGTTAGTGTATGCAAGGGAAGGATGTACGTAATTTATTGAGTGTGGGCAGGAGTGTGGGTGAGTAGGTTTTGTTAGTGCCGGGATGGAGGGATCCCAGGGGTTGTGTACCCCTTCAAAGGGGTCAGAAAACTGGCATTTGCTGCAGGGCGTGGCCGGGGGCTTGTTCTTTCTATTCTGGAGTGACTGTGTGGGACAATGCGCCCACCGATCTACCTTTTAAAATCTTCTCTGGTTAAAACAGACCCTGCGTTAATGTCTGACGTCTCTCTGTAATCATTTGTATGATCATTCGACGGTCAGGCTCCACCAACGCCTGAACTCGTTCGAGTAATGTCGACTCGAACACTGACGAACATCGAAATAACGTGAACGCTATCGAATAATCCAAAGCATGATCGCCTCTGGCCTCAGGAATTCGATAATTTCGTACGTTTCTGTGGCCCGTTTGCCTGTTTTAAGACTTTGTTGCGCTCCTCTTCAACGATGCCACGCACTTATACGCTATACCTAAACGCTTAGCTCGAAGAAAAGGAAACAAACATTGAGCAGATGTAAGAGAGCATGTTCCTACTAGCTTCACTAACTGCCTGGTCACTTGCACTTGTTCACGTACGCCGCCAGTTCTGGAACTTGTTGTAGTTGTGTGTTGGTCCTTGTTCGGGAACTTGCCCTTAGCTCAGCGAAGTAGAAAGATAAATCATGTAATCGATGGAAGACAATGTTGAGTTTTCTTCATATCCTCACATTTCAAGCGTTAATCATTCCTTCGCAGTGATTTTTTCGGTCAGGAAAGTTTTTATACAACGCCCCTCGAAATTTGATACTTCACGTTTCAAAACATCAGGATTGCAAATCTGCAACGACCGTCCGCCGTTCGGGCCGTTTTGTGCCTTTAACGCGGTCTAAAAAATCCGTTCTTTCGCTCCAAAATCCCATTTGGTATCTAGTTGTGCCCACCTGTCCAGCAACCCGATCGGACGAAGCCCATGGTTGTTATGGGCAAAAAATGGTTAAGAAAATTAACAAACACGCAATTTTGGTAGTTTTATCGCCAATACGCCGTTCGGTATCGTTTTCTAGGTATTTTTTGGCACTGGGTCGAATGGAACAATTCTCAGAGGTTTACGGCTGCGAGTCTAAATCGAAAATAGCGAAACCATAGTAATTATAGTGAGCTAAATTCTACTAATTGAAAGAACTCGCGGGCCAATACAGCGAAAGATACCGTTTCTTCATTTGTACTTCCTCCAGTCTCATAAAAACCACTCGCCAGCACGGCTCGTCATGTCGTGCCAATTGCCAACAGGCGTCTGGAATGAATCGAATGGGATGGGCATCGGAAGTGTGAGACAAGGTCAAGCTGTTCAAGAGAATAATAAACCGTGACGTAATTATTTGCAGGGTTTTTAAGTGCTCTGTGTCTACAGTTGTGGTATTGCGGGAAAGTTATTTATAATAACAGGAAACGATTTATATTTATAGGAAAAAAGTTTGTCAACTGAACGACGTTATTCCAGAACTTTTCGTCACTCCTGTGGTGTTCATGCCCGATAGGTAGGGATTCTGTACCCCTCTTCGTATGTCCCTCATTCCCCCTATGAACCACCACCCAGATAATGGAGAGACTCAATGGCCTTAAGGCGTAAGAAGGAAAGCTTCATAATAAGAAAAAAAGAGCTTTTAAAACATTTTCAACATTAGAAAAAATTGACCGTATTTTTATGACTGTGAATGAGCAAAAATGGTTCAGATTCCATGGAGCTCTGAAATAAGATATTGGCTGTGAAGGTGGCATAACTACTCAGCTAGTCATGACTACCAACGCGATGGTGCCCAAGTACGAATTCGACCGGAAGTGCAAAGTGCAACCAGAGGGAAGGTTATGGAACAACGAAAGTCGTCGGTGGCGGCATCCGAAGGGCATTAATATCTACGCAGGAGGATCTAAAACCTTGGAAGGAACTAGCACTGGGGTGTGGGTTGATGGGTCGCACTGGGATGGGTAAGACGTACATTGCCCTAGGCTCCACTCTGAGAGTTTTTTAAGCATACATTTATGTTATGATGCGTGAAAAAGGATATAACATAAAACTATCGACATGATGACTTACAGTCAAGCCCATTGCCATTAGCTGAAGAACTGCTGCACAACGTCAAAAAGAAAGTCCAAACTATCTTGCCCTTGGAGGAGGAAAAGCTGCAAGTGCCATCGAAAGACGGGGGCGGGCAAGCGACCACTCTGGCATTAAGGGTCGTTTGACCCAAACAAGGTACCACAGGGATGTACAGCCCGCAGCCATGCCCTGGTGCATCATGGGTTAGGGCTGCAACAGGTGGCTGCCTCCGCAGGAGAGCAATCCAACTCCTACCCAGGGCAAAGCCGGATAATGCGCATGCCCTGTGGACATCATGGTGGTCGTGGGGTCGCTGGAGGGTAATTCCTCCATCCCAAAACTCGCTTATAAACTGCTGGGTCCGCGGGAGGGGGGGGGGCTTCGTTGCCAGTGCTCCCCCGGACATCCCAATTTGCAGATTCGTAACTGTAGGAATCTGCAACTAGTCAAGGGGGCAGTAAGAGAATATGCCAGGAGAATGCATCAGACATCTGGAACGCCGATTGAGTGAGGCCCTTCAAAACTCTTCATCTCAGGACCAACACGTGAGATAAGACGTGGTCTTCAGATGATAGGAAGGAATGACTTGCGGCAGATAATGGGAATCGTCCCGGGACACTGCTACATGCATTGGGGCTTATGACGTGTCGTATCGGATTTGATGTCTTTTCTAGGGACGTGCATTGTAATTAAGGCTTATTTGGCCCCTCGTAAATATTTAAACCCGTTCTATGACAATGATTGGGTTGTTGAGTCGCATTTGGGAAGGAGTTCTCCCGGGATGAAGTCGCTTAAGTTAAAATCCAAACTCCGCTAGTCATTTTTCAACCACCTTATTTGTATTCCTCGTGTCACCTTGACTGTGGAAGTTCCCAAACCTACGCTAACTAACGTTCGAAGGGCACTCCGTCAGTTCTCTTCAGAATTCAACTTTTTCGCCCTTTTTTTTCTTATTCACGACCTCCGAACCCTCGAAATAAAACGCATTAGCGATTCCCGACCCGAGTTGCCCCAAATACATTCCGAATTCGTACTTTCGTACGTTTCTTTGTTAATGTTGGCGGACGACGAGAGGGAAAAAAATATTTCAAGTTCCACACTTGAGTTTCGGAAGTTTTCGTGGAGATTCGAGGGGTGGTGTGAGTTGAATTAACCGTTATAGTTTTTAGGTTTAGCTACTCGACCAAATTCTGCCACATGACACACACTCATAGATCGTGCACCGAAATAAGGTTTAGTTTGGCTTCACAATTCCTTCAAAACGAGAATATCCGAAGAAAACTGCGTTTAGATTAACAACTGTGAAATCACAGTAAACATAGCGCGGCAATATCTACTAATTGAAGTAACTCAAGGGACAAATAGCGAAAGCTATCGTTTCTCCCCGGCCTGCGCACAGGATTGTCTCCCGTCTCACTTCAACAACCATCAGAACGACTTGTCACGTCGTGTCAATTGCTTAGCGTCGCCTAGAAAATGATGTTGTCAGTTTCGTAGCGTTTACTGGTACTTTTTGATGCTGAATCGAACGAGATGAGCTTCCGAGGTGTGAAGCTGCAAGCGAGTGTCGATGCCAACTGTCGGTGACTGCAATGGTTTGGACCTCCGATATGGGACTGCAAATGGGAGTGAGTTTCTTGTGCCCCACACAATAGCATGAGCCGCCATGCCGCCGCCGCCGCTCGTGTAATGCCATTTCACGAGGCATTATAGTACAGTCACTATAAGACGAATTTTTTATTGTTCGTGCCTCTCCACTTAGAATTTCTAGGGTCATGAATTTTGAGAACATTTAATGAGCCGAGAGGTTTTCAGTTTTCCGGCTGACGCTGTCTGAAAGTACGTATTTTGATAGCTAAGCGACGTGTAGAGGCCATAAAAATTTTACCTTCTCCCACTAACCCAACCAAAAGTTCATACGACGAGAAATACTGCATCCCAGACGCCCTCGACTCGTCGGAACTCTAAATGATGCAGAGAACCTCTTCACTAGTTCTCGCTCGAAATCTGGGTTCAATACTCTCTATCCGGTCCGAGATTCAGGCGGAATTCAGGTCAAGTCCTTTTTATTAAACAATGGGACGGAAAAACCTTGTAACTACTACCTAACCGTTTCATTGTGAAGCGCGAAAGAAGTACACACACACACACAAATACGCAAACAAACAAAAAAAGTTCACGGAGTTGAGTTTGAATACATTGGGAATTGAAAAGGGGGAAAGTACGGGCCAAACGGAAACTAGACGAAGCTGATAAATAAAACATAGCTTTTGAGAAGGCAGTCTTGAAGGTGAGATGGCAGGTTAGTGCGATGAACGAAGCCGTTTTTGAAAGGTTATGACAGTGACTGTTCAACGGAGACCGAGCGAACTTCAAAAAGTTCTGGGGAGAATACGATATCAGTTCCCGGAAGGAAGTTAGTCGTTCTGAAGTTACTTTTGAGAGGGGACAAAAGAAGAAAAAAAATGTTCAGGTGGAGGTAGTGGGGGGATGAAGCCTGAAAATCCTACTTTCGCAAGTTTAATCTCCGAAAGCACATTACAGGCTTCTGAAAGTACTCTATTGTTGCGGAACATTCCCCTTTCTTCAGACGCCCTATCGTCTAGGTCAATATTCAAAATTCAATTTGTGTGATGCGTTTCCTTAACATGCATATTTCCCACTCGAACAATGACATACGTGAATTCATAGAGTCGAGTATTATGCGCGATGCCTGACACAACTTTCCTGGGTCCCTACGAAATGTGAAGGAGAGTGACAAATTTTGGACTTTTTCTTCCGGTAAAGGTGAAAGATGAAAAACTAGGAAGTGCATGTTGTGACGTCTAGGAGCGAGTTCGTTATACTCGTGGGGAGGAACTACTTGGACTCCGCACTGTCTACAACTAAAACCTCTCCAGCTGACATTCTCTTTGATGCGCTGCTACGTATACCAGGCAAATTTTTTGTGACAAATAACGCACGAGCTGGCTCACAGGTTTTCATTCACAAGCTCCGACAGCTCATCCAGACCGTCAAACCCACACCAACCGCGCACCAGTCAAGATTCTTTATCCACAAAGACCTTGGACACGTGCAGCCGCGTGTTCAAAAGGGTTGACTCCCTCAAAAAACCGCTGGAACAACCATACACGGGGCCAAATGAAGTTTTCAAACGCGTGGACAACAAAGTCTTCGTCATTCGCATCAAAGGAGCCAAAAAGCAGTCTCAGTGGATATACTGAATTATGCCGACCTGTTGCCCACTCACAGGAACAGCTACTACGCCACTACACACCAGTTTCGTTCCATTCTCTTCCAGACAAAGTCACTGTAAAGAGAGTGGATGTGGCGTCATCAGGTACCTCAAAGAAACGTGCCTACACAGGGCACTCAGTTTCCATCACGGACCACCATGCGGCGTGCCAGTCCCATCAGCCTGTTGCCGTCGCACAGGAGAACACAAGTGGCAACTCCATTAATTTCAGGCTATTTCTTTCGACGCTCATATGAGTTTCCGACACCAATCCGTTCTGTCCGCGTTTTGGTTTATTATTCATTCTGAATAATAACCCTATGTTTTCGGCCACGAAAAATTGTTTACACCCCCCCTCAAAAGTTGATACTTTACGTTTCAAGACATGGGGATTCCAAATTTGCAATGTCCGTCCCCCGTCCACCGCCCCCTGGCCACTGTCCGCCAACGGCCGTCCGGGCCGTTTGTGCTTTTAACGTGGTCCAAAAAAATCGTTCTTTCGCACAAAAATCCCATTTGGTATCTAGTTGTGCCCGCCATCTCGGCAATCTGATCGGACGAAGCCCATGGTTGTTATGGACAAAAAATGGTTAAAAAAATTAACAAAACGCAGTATAATCGCAAATAAGCCGTGTTTCGCATCGTTTTCTAGGTATTTTTACATCCTGAGTCGAATGGAATGAGTATCAGGCGTGCACAACTGCGTATAGGGAAGTTACAGTAATTATTTGAGTCAACTAATTGAAAGAACTCGCGAGAACTACAGCGAAAGTCAACGTTTCGTCGTTAGCTCTCCGTCCCGTCCCATCGAAACCACCCGCCCGTGGTTTCACCCGCCTCCCAACGTCGTGTCAATTGCCGAGGGTTCGCTGGAAGTCCCCGTCCCAATTTCCCCGACTCTTTTTGCCCGACGGGGTGGAGGAAGGTTGGGGCCACTTCCCCCCCACACCCCTACGTCGGATCATAAATGCCTACAGACGTTTACGGGCGCCCAGCGCTGGGGGAATATTTAGTTTCCGTAGTTCATTGTAGTCAGGTCATGTTTCGTATGGTTTACTAGTGTTTTTCGATGCTGAATCGAATGGGATGGGTCTCGGAGCAGTAATACTAGGTCAAGCTGCTCATGAGAATAATAATTTGCACTCATTAACGCACTCATGGACTAGTTTATGTGGTCCATTTTGAATACCAAAGTAATTACGTAGAATTAGCGATTCTATAACCCTTTGGGCTGCGGAAAGTAAAAAAAAAAAAGATTCTCTGTTCGAGTAAATAAAATTTAAAAATCCATTGTGCGTAAAAGAAAAAGGTTCAACTAGGCACTGCCTTTTACGGCTGACCTGAGGCGCCTTCTTCTGTGTTATCTCGATTTTGAGTCGATGGCACTGGACGCACGAAGATACGGGTATTATTAATTTCTGACGAGCTCGCGATTGCGTCAACGTCCGACCGGATTGCTAGTCGGGTGAATGAAGCTACGCAGTTGGGATGTCCAAATGTTAAAACTGGATACTTAGGGATAAACGGCGAATTCCAACATGCAAGTTCTGGATCACCAGAAAGGAAAAATGGCTCGGGTGTCCGGGCGCTCTCCGTAATGAGAAGTGATTAGAGCATGAAGGATGAAAACGCTGACAGTCAATACGAGACCTTCACCGAAAAGCATCGTTTTCACGGCTGGAGTTTCTGGAGCTAAAGGCCGGTCCAGCCGCTCCGTTTTCCACCACGACTTGCCTGCGCAGACCAAGTCGTTGCAGACAAAACGTCCGTCGGGAAGTCGCGCAGTTGCAGCAATGTCTGAGCTGAGGACCTCTGAAGTCTGCGCAAACTTAAGTCGTGGTGGGAAACGGAGCGTCTGGACCGGCCTTAAAACAATGATTGTGGCATTGAAATGTGAGGATATAAAGAAAGCTCAACATTTTCTTCCGTCGATTACATGATTTACCTTTCTACTTCGCTGAGCTAAGGGAAGTAACAAGTTCCAGAACTGGCGGCGTTCCTTAACAAGTGTAAGTGACCAGTGGAGCTAGTAGGAACATGCTCTATTACACCTGCTCAATGTTTGTCTTCTTTTTTCGAGCTAAGCGTTTAGGTATAAGGCGTGCCATCGTTGAAGGGAAGCGCAACAAAGTCTTAAAATGGGCAAACGGGCCACAAAAACGAACCAAACCATCGAATTCCTGAGCCCAAAGGCGATCATGCTTTAGCGATCGATAGCGTTCACGTAGTTTTCAATGTTCCCAAGAGAATCGACGAAAGACAACGATAGATCCGGTTGTCCGTGTTCGAGTCGACATTATTCTAACGAGTTCTTGCGTTGGTTGGGAGCCTGGCCGTGGAATGATCATACAAATGATTACAGAGACGTTAGACATTAGCGCAGGGTCTGTTTTAACCAGATTTTAAAAGGTAGAGCGGTGGGTGCATTGTCCCACTCACTCACTCCAGAATAGAAAGACCAAGCCTCAGCCATGCCCTGCAGCAAATGCCAGTTTTCTGTCTCCTTTGAAGGGGTGCACAACCCCTGGGATCCCTCCATCCCCGGCACTAACAAAACCTACTCACCCACACTCTCAATCTGGCGTGGTTCGACTTTGGAAGTATTGCGAACGTCAAACCATAATTTGTGGGTCTCAACCAAGGGTTTTTTACTGGCCAACGCCATATTATTTTCACGCTCCTTTATACGTATTGCTTCACACGGGAAAATGACACCGATAGAAGCCAAGCAATTCCTTATTATGTACATTGATCACTGTGGATGTCACGAAAGGCCGTTTTCCCTCCCGTTTTTCCCTTGAAGACTGAACTCTCCGTGCCCAAATATACCAGAAACCGGTTTTTCTCGAAAAAATACGAGTCACCCTGTTTTCCTCTGGTGTGGTGCGTTTCGGTTGAGCTTGATACTCGAAACATTCTGCGGTGGAGGGAATACGCTCACCAATGAGTTATAGTTTACCAGCCGAGAATATGATTACTTTGTTTCTGTTCCTCTCTCAAACCTCACCCCCCCCCCTCACCCCTCGCCGTTTTACCAACGCAGCCCATAAAGGTTCAGTCGATTGGCGGATCAGGCACTCGTCCTGCCGATAGCTCGAGTCTTCTTTTTCCAGACGCCGATAGAATAATAAAAACGATTAAGATTCTCCCCCCCCCCCCCTCGAGACGTTAGAACTGGTTTGGTTTCTTCGACAAATTCTAACGGTTTCGAGTAACAGCTCAAAACTGGCGCTTGCATCGCGATCTAACGGAAGACAAACCAGGGTGAACTTGAAGAATTGAAAGGGGGAGAGGGATTCGCCGAAAGAAACTAGTGCAGCCGTTTCGTCATTAGGCATCAAGTTTAAGACGCGCTGCAAACATGCGGTTTCCTCCGTTTTTGCCAATTAGCGGCGATTGAACGCGGTCGTGTGGGCAGCTCTTACACGTTTTAGATGCAACTGAAGAAATCATTTCATGCTGAAATGCCACTTATCGACTTGCAAGTTAATGAAAATAAGCGTAGTGCTCACTTTTCAGAATTTGGTTTTATCACAGTGTTGGGCTTATCACAAGCCGAATTCCTCAGGTGTTCACTGGGCTCCAACCCAAATGGGTTTCCCAAGCTCTCGAGCCCTCCATCCTGTGACGCGTTAACTCTGGCAGGGGTTCTCAATCTACTTAAAATACTGCCCTTTGTTATCGGTGGAGGGGTTAAATAAAATAACCTTTTTCGTACTAAGAAATCTGTTCGAGTCATCTATATTAGACAAAAATAGAAGCAAATAAAATCAATGGACTGTATTAATAAAATGTAGAAAATATCAAATTAACGGTAATATGCAAATAAATAAATTAAATGAGCTCTCACAGCTCTCTCAAATTCAATAAAGCGGCGGCGCACTAATAAGTTATGGAGAAATTTAAGGATCTGACCGTATAAACTGAAGACTGTGGATCGTAGAGTGGTCCTTGTTTTCAGACGGCGACTTTTGAGATAACTCAGTCGGTAAAGAAAAGAAATCGGGGCTCTGTAAGCTGAGTTGAATTCTCTAAAATTGTTAACGAGAGTTGAGAGGTATATTCGGTAGATGTTGGGAATTATAAGAGCTGAGAGCAACTTACGGATGTAGAAACCATCGGGAGCAGAGTCGCAAAATTGTAATAAGTATGGGATGCCTCGTGGCTGCGGAACTGCAGTGAATACATTTGTCCTCCTACCCACAACATAGACGTTCCCTTCGTTAAACGTGAGGACTATCAGTTGACTGACATATCTGACGGGTTCTTGAGTTTCATGGCGGACAATGGCGAAATTCGTGAGGCTTTGAAAATACCCGACCTTGGTGCTCAACTTAAAACTGAGTTTGAAGCTGGAAAAGAGCTATTGTGGAATGTTCTTAAATCTTGGAAGAATGCGTGATCGCATTAAAAACAAATACCACTCTTGAATTTGAAATTATAATCTAGAAGGGTAACAAAAAAAAAGAAGAAAAACGCCCGACCTCCTAAACACGACCACCCTGAAAACGCTATTCTGCTGTAACCGTTTTTTTCTTGGATCTGACTATGTTCACTTTGTGTAATAAAATGATCATTTTGCAGCCTCCCTCCCTTCCTTAGACCGTAAAACACAAATTTTATAACGTAGGAAGGGGACGCCTAAGTCAACCAAAAAAACCTTGTCCCGGTTGTCGATTCATTTAACCATTTTTTTATAACTGCCCCTCTTCCCCTCTTTCATTATGAAGATCTTAAACGCAGATCTCACAAAAAAACCTAATTATTGCCTGCCTTTTGTTTCCATTAAATATCCACCTGGAACGACATCAAATTTTCAATCGAAATCAAATCGTCATATATTCCAACAAAAACGCATCATTTTCGAAAATCGGCGAGCAATTAAAAAAATCAATGAACGGGATGAGCTCGCTTCTTTTTAGATAGTTCGTCAATGTTCGGCTCAAGCTTTGTTAGATACAACGCCCTCAACATTAAGCTTGTTTTTAGATACGTTAAGCTCGAAAATCCTCTAGGTAGAAGATTCCTGTATCTTTGAAAGTTCTTTGTACTCCTTTCCAACACCGATCCAAAAATCTAGCAACGTAGCACTCAAACATTTGTTTTGTAACGTTGAATTACTAGACGTTCCTTCTGGAATGCCAGGATGCTCAAAGTTTATGTAGAATCAAACGAAAAGATCCCTCCCAACTTTTTCTCTGTAGGTGGAAAGTATTCTCTTATAGTCTTCAATGAGCTGAGGTGGTATCCAATTTGAGTTTTGAAGTCAGCAAAAGCGGGATTTTCAGTTTCTTTCAGGAATGAGTCTTTCAAAAGTATTACAGATGTTGTTTTCCAACTCATTTTCCGGTGTTATTTGTTTTAATCATTGCGTTTGTTTGGTTTTTGAACGTAGAAAATATCAGAAACACTACCTTGGATGGACTTATTCCAGATGTTCTGTTTTTCAAAACGGCACTCAAATAAGCCAATCAAAGTCAATGAATACTGTTGATAAAGTAGATTTGTACTCGGTGAAGAGAATATGCAATTCTTCGAGGAGTCTTTCACAGCATTTTCATTTTTTTTCTGCGCCGAGCTCCGTTATTTAGCCCAATTCAATAGCAATCGTTGGGGGTCACGCGTCAGATGCAAGATGGCCCTCTTTAACGTTCCCCTCGTTGGGACGTACCTTCAGATACCACGATCTTTACACGCTTGTAAATTGTTCTTGGGAACGTCTGCGCGCACGCAGAAATGCAATATTGGGGTTCCGCTAATTAATTCTCCAATTAATATCACACGTCCTCGTGTTAAGTGAGAAACCTGTGCAGTCTATTCACCCTGACGTATTTGGATTTAATTAGTTTTGGACGTTATTGTTATTGTACATTATTAATTGGAATAAATGATAAACACCTAAGAGAAATACGACCAATACTAAATATCGGGCATTTACCTCGTTACTTGAATTACTTTGAATTTTTCTCTAAAAAAAATTCGTTAACTTTGAAGGAAGATAGTCGATCACAATACTACGGAGACACGCGATAAGCAACCTCTGTCATCAATCAAACGATAATAATTCTTGTGGGCACCAGGGCGAAGGTGGAAGTGCTAAATGTGTGGTGGTGCTGCATACAAATATCAGTCTGATGCAACAATCATTTTAAGAACAGTTAAGCGAGGAAAACTGCTTCAAGTATTAATAATCGGAATTTTGATAAGATTAGGCTTATGCACGTGGGATATAAACATGAACATTATAGGATAAGGTCGGCTATATCTGGTACAATAAAATGTAGACATCGTTGATATGGAATTTATTATTTCAATCACTCAGTACTGGTCGTGGCATGAATAAGAGCAGCTCAATAAATTGCGAAACCTTAAGCGCCACGCGCCCCAGTTTCTATGTAAAATACGACGAACTACGTTCTAACATGTTCGTGAACCGTATGAAATACGGATTTCATTGGTTGCTTGAGAGAGAAATATGCACGGGGGGCTGAGGGCAGTCGTACAACACAACGCACCAGGTGTTTGTTCAGTTTACCTTCCTGAAAAGTGGCTTTCGTTGTAGATTCAGGTCAGTTTTTCGTTGCATTTATACACGAATGTTATTTTTGGTTTTTTATAATTTTGTCACTTCAGTATTAATTCACCATAGATTTGTTGGGATATACAAAAAGAGGATAACTATCTGGTATCTATTCTCGTTCATCTATTTTGTGAGTTGGGTGAGATAGAAATCCACCTTTCTGGGTGAGTCTCGTGCTGGAATAAGCAGCCAAACTACCATATCTGGGTTTGGTAACCCTTTAGACCACTTCCCAAAAGGTTGTAGCTCCTATTTTCGTTCTAAGAGCTGCACCCAGAGCCCCTCTTGAGGACGGCAGCTCCTTCATCTCTGTTTTCAGGAGGTGGAATGAATACCGTCAGCAGGTGCATGCTATAACGAGTTCCACTTCGTGAGAGACAAGAGCAGGCAACTGGCATCAGGGTGTCACCAAGTGCTCAAACGACTCAGTGCCCGTAATAGGCTCATAGAAGATGCGAGGGCAAAAGGCTGACTGCCTTGCGAAAAGGGTAAGGAATACGCATACCCATTGGGCCTAAACCCTACGTAGGAGTGACGAAAAGTTACCTGAATCGTCAAGCGGTTTGATGGGAGACACAGGAAAATAGCGTCCATTGGCATCGCCAGCCACGACTAACACAGACGACGCTCTTCTGGTTCAAGGGCGAAGGCAATGCTGACACTCTCCAGACAGGATCTAAGAATCCTGACTAGCTTCCTCACTGGACACTGCCCTCAATAAGATGGGCATCTCAGAGGCGGTTGACGCTTTGAATGTTTCTCTCAGAGGCTCATCGAACCCCGAACCATAGCGGAGCCGCAGACTCTGAAGGACATACTCGGCTTCCTGAGGGGGACTGGTGTGTACGACTTCTATTAAGTTAGTCATAGCGTTACAATAGGCCTATGTCTGACCGCAGTGAGAAAGGGTCTCGGTCTAGTCTGCCCTCGGAACGAAAAAAAAGATCAGGCAGTGCTTGATAGGGCACATTTAGGTAGGAGTGTTCAACTTTGCATCTCATCAGGTTCTTGCGTTGACCACGAGGCAAAAACAATCCAACATCGCACCCAACTATCAAACAACTTCCGTCATCAGACCTCTCAGTGATCTCAATGAACATGAAGAAGACCCTTGTGTTGTGAGAAGCACCATCATTAATTTTTTTACGAATATTTGTTTACGAGTATAATATTAGTCTTGAAAATGTAACAATTATTCGGAAGGCCGTGCGTTGAGTGCAAGAGGGAGAGAGATTAAGTTCAGTACGAGGGAAAAATAAATGGGCTAATGAGATGAAAGAGAGATGACTCTATTATTAATTTCATCATATTATATAATTATACTGTTAATCGCTTAAGACGAGATAGTGATTGAGTTCGCAGTAAAGCACTAAAGCAGTGGTACGCATATCTGGGGGTACGAAGACAGGTTAATGAAAAATTAAAATCATTTTTTTCGCTTTGCAAACACACAAGTGGCAATTTAACAAATATAATTCAATTAAAGTATTCATAATTGAATTTAATTGAATACTTGCGTGCTTGAAGAGTACGAGGGAACCAACGGGTGCTATAGGATTGTCTCACTATTTCGTAGAAAAAACCCAGCAAATTATTACACCATGGTTTATTAATCTCATGAACAGCTTGACCTAGTATTACTGCCCCGAGACCCATTCCGTTCGATTCAGCATCGAAAAATACTAGTAAACCATACGAAACATGACCTGGCTACAATAGAACTACGGAAACTAAATATTCCCCCGGCACCAGGAGCCCGTAAACGTCTGTAGGCATTTATGATCCGATGGAGGGTTGTGCGGAGGAAGTGGCCCTAACATTCCTCCACCCCGTTGGGCAAAAAGAGTCGGGGAAATTGGGACGGGGACTTCTTGCGAGTCGAGCGGGCGTTGCGAGAAAAACCATGGTTTTAATGAGACGGGAGGGAGGGAGGGAGGGAGGGAGTTCTAACGACGAAACGTTGACTTCCCCTGTAGTTCTCGCGAGCTCTTTCAATTATTTGACTCAAATAATTACTGTAATTTCCCTATACGCAGTTGTGCACGTCTGATACTCATTCCATTCGACCCAGGATGTAAAAATACCTTGAAAATGATACGAAACACGGCTTATTTGCGATTATACTGCGTTTCGTTAATTTTTTAAACCATTTTTTGTCCATAACAACCATTGGCTTCGTCCGGTCGGATTGCCGAGAGGGCGGGCACAACTAGATACCAAATGGGATATTTGTGCGAAATAACGAGTTTTTTAGACCACGTTAAAGGCACAAAACGGCCCGGACGGCGGGCGGGGGTCGGGGGACGGCAGACGGAAAACGGGTTGTAAAAAATTTTTCTTGAGCGAAAACATAGGTTTATTATTCATTCTGAATAATAAACCAAAAGCCGCTGTACCTTTGCTCTTAGACCTTTGCTGCCCCGCTGCTCTTTGAGTTTTACTGCGGTAAAGTAGAGAGAGTCTACAGTAAGTGAAGGAAAGGGAAGAGAAGTATAATAAGGCAGCACTACAATAACTTTGGTTAATAATCGTTGTGGAGGGAGGAAAGGGGAGACAAATGGACGAAGAATACAACCCAATGTGCATCCAAACATGCGAAAATTCTAAGTTGCTTCCTGATTTTCTCAAATGATGTTCAAACAGCTTCAATCCAATTTAAAGGATACTTTCTTGCAATTATTAATAAAATCCCCGTAGAATTTCGTTAAACGATGGACGAACGCTTGCACCAGATAAATTTCGTGTGTGTTCACATTACCGTAACCTTGAACAATCATCTTGGAGAAAAACCAGATTTCGGATCACCAAGAAAACTCGATTTTCGTTTGGTCACGCTCAAAACCCCATGGTGGCGTTTCAAATCAACGAAAAGACCTAAAATGAAAATTAAGTTCGTTGCGTACGCCTGTTCTGCCCCGGTCGTTTTACAACAAGTCCTTCGACTGAAGCGATAACTAATAAAACACGCGAATAAAATGAATTGCCAGTACATTTTTGTATGAGAAACTTAGTTGCTTCAATCGCTCTGTGCAGTTTTCCAATTTCACGATGAACCTTCTAATCTGTTGCCGTCGTTTTGTGAGTGGCGAAGAACCACAAAAGGTTCGCTCTGTAACATTCAGTTTGGGAAACGCTAATCGTCGTATTCATAAAAGCAAATAAGAGGAGGCGAAGTTGTTCCCAAATTCTAGCATTCATAAAAATAAACGAGGCTTCTTCTCATCCTCACCCACTGAATTGTAAATCGCTGTTTTTCAATTGACGTTTCAAGACGCCAGAGCGTCATCTCTTCACTCAGTTGAGCATCGTGGAAGTTTTAAGCAGAAGTGAAGGGGAAGGAAGCTTTAAAGAGGCAAACTTCGTCGTCCGTCGTTTCAACGTTGGCCTGTCCCGTAAAAAAAAAACGGCTATAAATTCATAGATTTCGAGAAATATTTATGAACGCGAAATGCTCGGTCCGGAGGGCTGGGAGCGCATGAGCTGGAAAATGTGATTGTCAGAAAGTTCCACTATCGCTTTTCCGCCGGTTGAAAAACAGTTCGAAGATTGAATTATTCTCACCGAGAAGTCCTCATATCGTGATGGTCTCTAGGGTCCGGCTTGACGGTCAAATGCTACTCATGTATTAATAAAACCTTTTCATGATCGATCATCCTTTCGTTCAATGCGGCGGTAGAGTTCTGTTTTTGAGTTGTTACATCCACTATCGAAGGAAATCAAACTAAAATGTGTAGTAGGGAAATCGGGGAGCGAAACAGGGAATGAGAGTTTAAGTTTAATTTGGAGTGGAGGAAGAAAATCCTACATCAGCACGAGGTTTTTGGCCGCAACTCCCAATCAATCCTGTTGTAAATAATTTTTTATCCTTTATACTTATAGAAGTAAGCATAGTGAAACTAGCAAAACGCAGTGCTGAAAGGAAACGAACCTGGAAACATTAAAAGTGAAAGAGGCATTTTAGGACGTGAATATCTCAGTTTAATTTCCTCGGTACGGATTACATTACTTTAAAATCGGAAAGCTCTGCCAGGATCGCGTAAACTAAGTGAAAAAAGGAAATGATTACACAACGGTTTACTCTTACACAGCTTGATGCAGTCACACACCTTCGAGACTCATGCCATTTGATTCAGCATAGAAAAATACCAGTAAATGATACCAAACATGACCTGACTACAACGTAACGACGAGCCGAGCTGTCGAGTGGTAGTGTACCGCGTGACTCCCATCAAAGGCACCGGGCAATCGTGGTCTAGTGGTCAAGACATTGGTTCATAATTCAAGACCATTCAAGGCGCGATTTGCCGTACTTGACAGACTTGGACAAGAGAATTTCGTTGCCCCGGATCGTAATGAACTGTGGTGTCCTTTGTTTGGCTGTGAAAAGGATGGCTTCAGTTTTGGCAGTATTGATCCTGACCTCCCTTCTCTCCAGTTTCTGTACGGAGCGGTTCGTAATTTTTGCCTGGGTCCGCGGATCCCTTAACGTCTCCAAGCCCCCCTCGTAACAGTAGGACTGAGACGAGAAGGAGTGCAAACGACGAAACGATTACTTTTGCTGTATCATCCCGCGAGTTCTTTCAGTTATTAGACTTCAGCTCCCTCTAATTACAGCGCAGTCGTACACCTCCGAGACTCGTTCCATTCATTCCAGCATTCAAAAATAACTATTAAATGATGCCAAACATGGCGTGATAGCGATAAAACTGCCCAAATTGCGTTTTTGTTGATTTCTGTCACCATTTTTTGCTTAAAAACAACCATGGGCTTCGTCCGATGATGGAATGATGTGATTTTCGTGAGAAAGAACGGATTTTTTAGTCCACCTTAAGGGCCAAGATATGACCTGGATGTTGGACGGACGCTGCAGATATGTAATCTCCGTGCCTTTGAAACGTAAAGTATCAAATTTTGAAGGGGGATGTGAAAAATGTTCCTGACCGAAAATGTAGGTGTATTATTCGGAAGTGAGTTGGCGGAGCTTCCTAATAAATTGAGCACAAATTATAGTAGCTGTTGTACGCAAATCGCCGAATCTGTCCAGGTTTTTGACCACGGGATTCCCGCTCCTGCCCAACTGGTCGCACCTGTGGCAAGGTCATTGATTCTCCAAAGGTCTTCGCACCTCCGGAAATCCCACCTGGTCAGTCATTCCCATCGGTGGTTTTCCCACTTTTTCCCTCTCCTACTTTTTCAGATTACTCTCCTCAACTGATACCTTCTCCCAAAATCATTCTGCTTCCAACTCTTGTCCTAGTAACTTCTCGCTCTCTTATACGGTTTCCCGCGCCAGTTCACGCTTTCCATGTACTAGCCTTGTTTTCCCCTGTTGTTCACGATCTCAGCTCAAATCTAACTATTCAATACCGCACGTATAATACAGTCCTCCTCACGCTCACCGAGTTTCATTTTTATTTCGATCCTCACGCTCCCCCTCTCTTGGGCCCAACAGTAGCATTCTCAGAAAAATTATACAAGTAATCCAATCAACTACCCTTACGATAAGCGTTTAGTAACGGTTATTAGTTGGGAAGAAACACCTAACATTCTGGAATTACAACCGCCACTTCTACTATTCCTCACAGTTTTTACCCATTAATTCCAAAGCAATAAACACGATCCTTCTCAATAAAATCCTTTTGACAGTCTCACGAACCGCCTGTGTACTGGTTGCTCAATACTGGTG
This sequence comes from Pachypeltis micranthus, assembly GCA_020466155.1. Lineage (NCBI taxonomy): Eukaryota > Metazoa > Arthropoda > Insecta > Hemiptera > Miridae > Pachypeltis > Pachypeltis micranthus. Next base: position 11,745,602 of record CM035774.1, on the reverse strand, counting down.
TTTGCATAAGTAAGAGCAACTCAATAAATTGCGAACCTCAAGCGGTGCGCTTCGTTGAGCGTTATTATAAACTGAAGAAAGTGGAATGGATCGAAATTTGAGAACAGGTTGAGCACAACATTGTTGCTGTTCTTTTCTAGAGTATTGCTTTTAATATAATTGAAATGTAGGTAAGTTTGGGAGGAATGGCATCCCCTTGAGCAGAATTTGTGGTAGAATCGTGTATAACCGTAATTAAGTTGTCATTGTCTCTCTTTGTCTCAAATTTATTTAGTTTTGACAAATCGCGCCCTTTTTTTGTAGTTCAGTCAAGATGGGAGTTACTCTTTCATGAAAACTGATAAAAGTGCCTTGGGTGGAGTTTCTCATTTTTAGGGTATCGTCCTAGCTATGGGGTATTCCTCATGTAATTTAGCAGAACCTAAATGTACCAGATAAGAAATAAATATTTTTGTCGACGATTGAACATCTAAGGGAAAAATAAAAATGCAACGAATGTTTGTGTAAAAGCAAGTAGAGATGAAGCTTTCTTCCGTCCGTGAAGCATTTGTCGTCTACTGTCGACATCTACAAAAGCCAATTCACAGTTTGAATAAATCTTGGTATTCTCATTTGGGGGTGAGAACGCAGTGTTGTGTGAAAAATTGTAACCTAACGATGTTGGTGTAATGCCACTTCAACGGGGCTAAAACTCGAAAAGCTGGAAAAAAGTCTGTCCTTCCCGCGACCTCAAATTCGTTTCATTTCTGCGACCATTCAGGACTTCTGGGCAAACTGTCAAACTTTCGATATTATGGATCGATGAATTTCGATATTATTGATATGATCGCACTCACTTCAAGTGCCTAGTCGTCGATAATTCCGCCCTCATGAGGACTCCTTAAACTAACTCCGAGGAAACTGAAAACTGTCGAGATAACCGAATTCACCTTACGAAACGATTTTGAAAAGCCTCGACTCCCCATCATTCGCGCTATAATACTCGGGGTTCTGTTCATCGCGCAGAGCCCAGTGAAAGGCCCCCGTTTCACTTTTCTCATTATGAACAGAAGGGCGCTTTTTCAAGTTTTAATGCCTGAAAAGCCAACTCTTCTTTTTCCCCTCTTCTTCCGCTATTTTGAATAGACGGCGTTTGAATGCAAGGGTTGAGAACCATTTGGTTTGAAACGTTAGTCGTGTACGGTTCATTTAGCGCAGATTTGAATAATTAGGGTTGGGAGGGGTAACGGTTTTTACTGTGGAAAAAAGCTACAGTTTTCTTATTAACGGGTTTGATGTTTGGCGAATTAAAATTCTATGAGAAATGCGCCGACTGAACGCATATCTGGCCATTCTACTTTCCAATATTCAGTATCCTGATGGTTTGGAGTACAATTCGCTCAAGTTCTAGTTTAGGGGGAGGAAGAGGGAGGGGAGAGAGAGAGAGGGTGGAAGAGGGAGGGGGGAGGGTTTGAGATTTTTATTTAACAATCAGGGATGAGTTAGGTTCATGAGCCCCTCTCTTCCACTCTCCCTGAAAACATATTTAACAAATATTAAAAGTTCTCTTGTCACATTTAAAAAACTATTACTTTATCTCACTCTCACTAACTAAATAACTAAAACAGACAAACCATTTCAACTGAAAAAAAGAAATCAAAATCCATTTTACTTCCAAGTTTCTCTTGTACGAAAACACGTCCATTTAATACAGTCTCAACAGAGGTATGGGGGGAGGGAGTAGTGAGAGGGGGAGTGGGGGAAAGGGAAAGGGAGGGGAGGGTAGTGAGAGACAGGGTGGGGATGGGAGGGAGAGAGAGAAGAAGAGAGAGGGAGTGAGGGAAGGTGTAGAGGGGAGGAAGAGAGGAGAGAGGTGGAGAGGAAGAGTGTTGGAGGGAGTGGTAGTGAGAGGGGGGCAGTGAGGGAGGGGGGAGATAGAAAGATATGTTTTATTTATTTGAATGAAGAAGGTAAAAAATAAACCAAAAAAACAGTCTTAAGAAGGTAGGTACTTACAATAGTCATTGCATTTAAATACGATAATATATAAAACAGAGTGAACACAAAGCTTCCACATAACCTAGGTGCCAAACAAAATTGCTCTTTCTGTGCGTAGTACTATTCTACAGTATCGTTTCCTGTTTTTTTTTCTCTTTTTTCTCCTCTTCTATTTTTTTACTATTATTCTTTTTATTTTTTAAAATTTGTTACATTTAATTAGACCACTGTTCTATTCTGTCTTGTCGGGTTCGTCTCCTTTTTTTTTTCTCCCCCCTCACGCATGAAAGGCAGCGCTGTTCTCATCCCTTATTCCTTCCCCTCAAAGCCTCCTATTAAAAATAGTTGAACTGGTCAATCAAGAAGCGCCTATACTTGCTGGCTTACTTAAGGAATTTGAACAGGCTTTTCCCCCCATTAAGAATATCTACCAACGATGTACCGGCCGAGGTATCTGATCCGGGATTCCTTCATAATTGGGCACTTCGGAATATAGTGGATGCGCGGCAGGCCAAATTAGCTGGGTCTTAGACCTTCGGAATATCCGCCCTTGCACTCAACATTATTCGCCAGCCCTACGGAAAGTCATTGTTTCCTCTAACACTTTTCAATCTCAACCCTTTGGTTTGTACCGATGGAAGTCCCACTCTTCAGTTCTTTCCAATTGACAATGGATTTCTCCCTGTTCTGGACCTTCCCAATCATCTTTTACCACCCCTCAATTTTAGATTCCTCTTTTCAAAAGACCGCTTCTTCCAAGTCAGTCCTCTTTCAGCACTGGTGAACGACAGTCGTCTCCCAGTTCTCTCAACGATTTGTCTCTCAGCTCATCTCTGTCCCTCTCTTCCACTTAGTATCTCACAACCAGTTTCATAAGTATTGATAGTCCCTTGTGAGAATTTATATACTCATACTCAACCGGATATCGCTGTTCTGTCAAGTGGACTTCTCAAAAATAGACAGCGGAGAATCCCCCCCACAAAACGGTATGAGTCCTCTCATATGTTGTTTTGTTTAAACCGAAACGGATTCTTATTCGGCTTAAGGAACAATTTCACGCCGCTCATCATAAGGGGTGCCTTCTTTTATTAATAAATGTGACACGTTTTATTTAAAAAACAAAAAATAAACCAAGGTACCGTGAAAGCCCCTACATCGATGGGTGAAGTCTCTTTATTAAGTGGTATTTTCCCGCTCTCACTAAAAAGTCTTTGAATGCTTCAAGAGTTTCTTTCGAGCATTCGAGCAAGAAAGTCGTCTATAAAATTCTTTTTAGTAAATCGTAACGAATTTAAAAGTCAAATTACAATATAATACAGTCCTTACTCGCGCTCACCACGTTCATTTATTTCTCAGTTTCAAGCTCCCTCATTTGTCCGCCCAACAGTGGGTCAGGTGCTCCCGACCCCCCAAATGCACATAGCGCAGTTGAAATTTCGGTCAGCCCTATGATGCACGTAATTTAGAGGGAGGCAGTCCACTCTGGCTCTTATAATCATTCCTACCAAATATGCCTTCTTAAGGATGGAAACATTCATTGCATGCCAAATCCAATGCTGAATACACAAGACCATTCTTCTGCTTTCTAATATTCCTCATCCTGATGGTTCCGAATTCGAAGTCGCTCAAGTTCTCGTTTGTTAGGAAACTGGGCCACCAACTATATCGATGTCAGTCCAGAAAAATCTAAATCGAAAACCGGAGGTAGTAGGCAGGTAATAAGGAAGAACAGTCTGCAATCTCCAGGGCAAGCATGCATTAGTTTGTAGACTGACGATATTATGAGCTAGAAATAATAGGTTAAATAGGCCTGAGATACGTATGAACGACAATTCCATTCTTGAAGTGTAATTATTGGCAAATTGAATACAACTTTTTGTGAAGTAGAGTAATTTATAACAAAATCAGCTGACCCGGCAAACATTCTTTTCCCATACAAATTATTTCTAGCAAATATTTTGGGTTCAAATAAAATATCTGGTGCGTAGGAACCACGTGGCATTCTTTAGGAAGTTATGCGTGGTTCTTGAGGCAGTAGAACTGGAACAGTAGGACTTAAAGCCGCGGTTCCCATAATAAGGGGCAGTCAGTAATAAGTCACAAAATTTCATTAGAATTGGTTTAACCGATTTGGAGGCGTTCAGTTACAAACACAGTGACACAAGAATTACCAGCCAAGACGTCACGCGTTGCTGCGACCTTATAATAAACATGCACGATCTTGAAGGAAACTTAATTAATTAATAAGTAATAGTAATTTTTCTTTTAAAGACCATTTGGTAGCTGGAATGTGTAATTTTCGTCGTTCCATTGTTGTCAGGTTATGTTTTGTATCGTTTACTGGTATTTTTCGATTCTTACTCGAATGGGATGGGATTTTTCCCATCACCCCTTTTTCAAAATTTGATGCTTTTCGTTTCAAGGCGTGGGGATTTGAAAACTGCAATGTCCGTCCGCCGTCTGTGTCATATCTTGGTCCTTAACGTGGACTAAAAATACGTTCTTGTGCACGAAAATCCCATCATTCGGCAATCAGATCGAACGAAGCCCATGGTTGTTTTCGGGCAAAAAATGGTGAAAGAAATCAACAAAAACGCAATTTGGGCAGTTTTATCGCTATCACACCGTGTTTAGCATCATTTTGTAGTTATTTTTAAATTAATGGAACGAGTCTCGGAGGTGTATGACTGCGCCTAGACTGAAAACAGCGAAATCATAGTAATTAGAGTGAGCTGAAGTCTACTAATTGAAAGAACTCGTGGGACGAGGATAGAGCAAAAGTAATCGTTTCGTCGTTTCCCCTCATTCTCATTTCAGCCCTACTACCCGACAGCTCAGCCAATCGTTCTGTTTTAGTCAGTTCATGTTTGGTATCGTTTTCTGGTATTTTTCTATGCTGAATCGAATGGAATGGGTCTCAGAAGTATAGGACTGCGCGTGGATGGAAAACAGTGAAATAACAGCAAACTTAGTGAGACAAATTCAATTACGTGAAGAAATTGGAGGGACAATGTAGCGAAAACTATAGTTTTCCCAAAGAATAATAATAAACCGTTGTGTAATAGCTCCCAAAGGTTTTTCCGAAACAAGAGTTTCTGATTACTGTTCCACCCGCCTTCAAGTTGTATAACCAGCCTTCCTTCTGATTACTACAGCTTCAATCAACGTTAAACTCTTTATTTCAAACAACTATTTCAGTTTATCTTATACAATAGTTCAGTTTGTTATTAAATCCAGTTCACTTTTAACCACAATACAACCTATTGCGTCCGAACGTAAAGAAGGGAAATTATCTCCCTGTGAATCTCTTTATAACCGCGAGTTTGAGGAGTCTACAGACACAGTTTCAAGATATATGAAGGTTCCTGTACGTTTTGGACTAGTTTCGCTTAACCGTCAACGACAAAAACTCGAAAAAGACTGCCGGCGATCCACAACCGGATCTGTTCGAGGTACAAGTCTATATTATCATGAACCCGACAGCATCAGAAGGGATTGAACTCGTGTATTTTTGTCGATTTTGATAGTTCCCAACGTTTAATTTCGATTGTGGCTGCTTACTGTCAGTAGTAAATTCTTGACGTTCGCCCATCCGGAGCATTTCATTTTCGATTGTAGTTCAACTCCATTTAGTCATTCTCAGGACACTCAGGCTTGTCTATGTCATTTCATTCGATGATGTTACGAAAATATCTCAATGAATTGACGTGAGTTATCAAATGATACACGCTCAAAATAAGTCGAAACGAAAGAAGAAATGTTTTTATTTCACCTCCGTATTTGAAACAAAGGAAACCCTTTCGTAATCCCGATGTTTTCCTCAAGTACTTCTGTGAACTACGCAATCTGAATTCAGCCAAACGAAAATCCTTTGCAGAGGGAAAATTTACACAAATAAAAGTCTTCCATTATGTTGAAGGGACTGTAATGGAATGAATGCCTGTTAATTATGAACTTACGAACAGGCTTTGAATTACAATCGCACTGGAATTTTTCTCTTTCGTTCACAATGAATATTTATTCCCTCTTACCTTAATTATTTCGAAGTCTTTTTTTTTTAAGAGCTCGAGCCGAAATTAGGAGTAAATGAGAAACTGGAAGGTCAAGATCGACTTGTTGTGACTAAGATTTCTGACTAAGTGAAAAGATTTAACGTCATTTATGTCAGTATTATGAATATTTAGAAGTAGATTTGAGTGCTTAGAAATATTAAAATTAATATCCCCGACCTTCCTACGATCTCTAACAATTTTTGTAGTTAAAAGTCAATAAAACGGTCGGTTCACGCACTAAAAAGCGACGGGAGTTCCACTTCTCGGTGGCAAAAATAAATTACGTAAGACGGAATATTTCGAAGTACGGCATCATTCAGACGTTTACCTTCAGTTTCCAAATATTTTAAGGACTGGAGAAGTCAACACGCTGGCGATGTGCAAAAGCATCGCCGAACGTACAGTGAGATCTAGGCAACTTGACCACAATATCGTGACCCTAAGAGAGCATTTTAATTTATAAACTCCTTTTTCGTTCTCAGGAATAATTTCGCTTTTAATAGATATTGACGAATTTTCAATATTCGTGTTGGAAGAAGCAGAGATTAGGAACCGTTCCTTTGAATGGGAGGACAACAATCTCGAGAGCAGATATCCAGGGATGGAAGGGCACTCCTATCTGATCCTGTTCGGTGTGGTCCGTGTTCTCCGACGTCATCGTTTTGGTTTATAATTAAAAAAATAAAACAAAATAAATTTTTACTGTTGAAAATTTGACACATTACGTTTCAACGCATGGCAACAACTAATCTGCTATGTTCGACCATGCCAGATTTTGTCTAAAAGATCCAGCCTTTCTCACAAAGCTCTGTTAGGGATCTAGTTCCGATGAAACACGCGTTTGGTAAAAAAAAAAAAAAATAGCCGAAAAAGAATTTAGTTTTATTGTATTTACGTCGTGAATTGTATTTTTACTTTAACCTACCCGAAGGGAAGGAAAGTATAGTAATCGGCCCAAAAAAAAATTTGGGTTTTCTTCAGATCTTCACGTTTCAGACCCTACTGAGTCTAAAAAACCTAATTTCGGCGCGTGGCCCGTGTGTGTGTGTGTGTTCGATTTGCGGGAGAACAGCTGATCCGATTGAGCTGGTTCTTTTTATGTTTTGTTCGTTATTTTTTGTAGACGCCAAAATAAGGTTATGGACGATTTCGGCCGATGGGAAGGGGGAGTGGGGAACGAAAATGTACCAAAAACTAGGGTTTTTGCCATTTTTCTCGAAAACGGCTCTAACGATTTTGATTAAACTTTCGGAACTATCTTCTACTAATCAATGCCTAACTTTTCTTCTCCATACATATGTCCATGAAAATACGGTGAACGGAGATATAGGCCTATGAAGCAAAAATAGGTTTTTCACGTTTTTTGGCAAAACGGATCCAACGATTATCACCAAACTTTCAAGATGTATCCGAATAGTTAATACCTATATATTGTTCTCAATAAATCATCCTCTGACAGTCCATTGAACAGAGATAAAAATCAAAATGTGTCGAAAATTACGTTTTTTCTAGCATTTCCGTAAATTGCAGGGTAACTTCTTCACCAGATGTGATAAATTCTAATGGAGTGTCTTTTCGTCACCCATACCCACATTTCGTTCTGTATAATTATTTCTGTATATATATGTTGAACGGAAATATAAGCCAACAGTAAAGGAGATTTGTCGAATATTAATTTATCGGTATTCCAATTTTCTCAAAAACGGCTGTAACGATTTTGATCAAACTTTCGGAGTACTCTCAGCTAACTCGCCCCTACATTTTGTACTGCATAAATGTTCCTGTAAAAATGCGTTGAACGAAGATATAGCGCGCACATACGTAGCTGGTGTTCGAACTTAAAGGGGTGGCGGAAAGTTGTGTGTTGATACGCACCAGATATTTTAAAAAACGATGTTATGATGCAATTAAACAGTCGCTACTTGTCTATGTTATACCAGCCTGGGGTGCGTCATCTAAAACCAAATTACAGCAACTACTGGTTAGCCAAAAATCACTTATTAAAATTCTATTTTAAAAACTCATTAGATATTCAACTGAAATTTGTTTTAAGGAGTTCAATTAGTTAGTTGCAAGGAGCTCAGATGTTATTACGTTAAAAGCCGTACGGGTAAAAAAGTTTGCTGCCCAAAGAATTTATTCGTGTAGAGGTGTGACGATCCTCAAAGGTCTACCAAATAGCCTGACAGGGAAGAAAATTCTCTGAGCCAATTTAAGCAACATGTAAAAGATTTCTTTCTGATTAGGTAGGTTGTACGAAGATGAACGCTATTTCTTTTTTTTCCTTTCTTTAACTAAGTATAGGTAGGTTTCGTTTAACTGTGAATGCTCGATGGCGTTCTTTCAGGCTGTGGGTATGTAGGAGTTGGGTGTGATCGTGCGGGGGGACAGAAGTTCCTGCCACTTGATCCTTGACAGGGCGCCGCATGTGGGAGATTCAATGCCCACGAGGTTTAACTTAGTGTTACTCTTTCGGATACTTATCCATGAGCGATCCTACGCCCTGGTATATTACACTGATGTCTCGGTGCAGGCTGGCCTGGCAGTGGCAGACATCTTTGGGCCGAGGATTGGAGCAGCGATCCTGTTGGGGTCACTGGCCACAGTGTTCCGGGCAGAGGTGTCTGCAGGGACAGTCTGTGTGCAGCAGACAGCGGGGACTGAAGCGGCAGATGATTTACATTATGGCAGACAGTCAGGCCACTCTCATAACTTCATATTGTTTTACGTCGCGGCTGGTCTGGGAGTGTTTGATTGGGCTGAAGGCCTTGGCCGAGGACAACAGGGTAGCAATGAGCATTGGCGCAAATCCATGGCCCTGAGCACTTTGTTAGGACCACCAGGAGCGACCTACATTGAAAGCTTGGCAAATGGGAGGATAGGTGCAGGGAGTGCCTGGCCATAGACAGTCAAAACTCTTCATCCGATTCTCCAGGGGAGAGGTCCAAGGAGGTGCTCGCGCTGAGAAGGAAGGGTATGAGGATATTATGTGACCTGTTTACTGGTCACTGTCCACTGAGGTACCTTCTTGCAAATATTGGCAAGTGTGAGGTTCAGAAATACTGTGAGGCGTGGTTGGAGACGGCAGAGCACGTGTTGTGTATATGCGATGGACTCGGGGCCTCGCACGGTCATGTATTTGAGAGTCCCGTTCTACAGACAGAAGAGGTAGTGATGGGGACCCTTTCTGCAGGGGTGATGGGGACGTCGCACTGATGTAGACCAGTGCCCTGCGGTCTGGAGGAGGAGCTGGGGCTCATGGACGCCCTTACAATAGGCCCATGTGTGGCCACAGGTCTGTTTCCTTATTTGATTACTGTTCCTAAAACCTCGACGAGAGTTATATCAGTCATGGAAGTTGCGGTTTCGCTAATATGCAAGAGGCCGGCCTCTGCAGCATCCTCTGAACTCAGACGTGCGGAGGTACGGCAGGTATTTGGTCGTTAGCCAGTCTCCCGGTAGAGAGCTGTTGCCCCTGTGTTACCGCGCGGAGGTGACCACCTGAGGAATCCTGTACTGTCTGGAAGGAGGGTGACCATCTGCAGGATGACCATTTGTGGCATCAGTGAGAGCTTCCACCTTAAAGTAAATTAAAAAATACACAAAACTGTGAATACTCAGTATAAATAATTATTAGAAAAATTATTATTATTATTGGGTATTCCTACAGATATTTTATTCGTGTTCAGTTTTATATCATCTTGTTTTTTTCTATGACCCTCCAGTTCCCAGCTCTAAAGTACTTAATAGGGAACTGTAGCATTTCGGATTTCGAAGAAATATCAACAATTTATAACTGTGCATTCAAAATGAATAAATGTAAATAAAAAAAGTGACGGGAGGTAGTTCACAGATAGGTGACGGGGGCAGGAATGGCCGCTTGGGTTTCAGTACGAGCAAAATATTTGAAGTCACGAGAAAAATTGAGTCTGGAAGCTTATGGTAGAAACGAATTGCTGACTTAAGGTAACGTTGCTCAATTGAAAAGACTGGTCCTATTGCAAACGCTCCTCGGAAGAGAAATGACGGGGTTCACGGGCTATGATGTTGATTTTCAAAATAGTCCTTCTCATGTCCTTGGCGCGAACATTTTCATTCGTTAACCCCTGAAGTTCAAAATTTGATCAATTCCATCAAAAGTACTCAGTTATGCACTAAGCCAGTGGATCCAGGTCGTACCTTGTCTAAAACCATTTTTCATTACGATTTAATGCCGGTCATACGGTCAGTTATAGTTTGTCGCTGATGTGACGACAATATATTCAAAGAGAGTTAATTACTCATTCGCTCATTCGATTTTGATCCGAAGGAAACTCGACACTATTTGAATTTCCGTTCAGCGTTCGTCATAAAAACGATTTGGACGCGGGTCGGGTTTTTCCGACAATCTAAGTCTCTTTGCCAATCGAAAAATTATGAAAATAATTAAACCTGACAGCGAACTTGGAATTTTACAGCTACAATCTAACATACACGTCATCTATCAAAGTTGAAAGCTACAAATAGTAACTGAAATAATGATGGACCAAACTCGGACGCTTTACGTAACACTCGTCCCTAAAGTTCGCTTAAAAGGTTGTTTCTAACTAATTACTAAACAGACATCAAACAGATGTACAAAATGTAAAAGTTATGTATTCCACTGAAACTTGACTCCGCTGGAAAATAAATTGATAAATTTAACGGAGGAGACTGGGTCGTTCGGTCCATTAAACCGTCAATCTGTCGCGGCGCACGCCCGGAGCTAAAAATAAAGTACGGGTTTTGTCGGGGTCGGCATTAATTAGGTTAGCGTATAATACGCGAAATCGAAGCGCGCAACGAAATAACTTCGCAGACAATGTCGGATCAATATAAAAACCCCGCGACATTGTGCTTTTTAACTCAACGAAAATATAGTTTGGCCGAAATGTATCGATTCTAGGTAGCCGTACTGCATGAGGGGAAGGGATTAAATTGATGCGAAGTTGTGTGAAGGAAAGTACAATAGATACGTGTTCAAATGAAAGGCAAAATGCAATAACTGCGTGATCGAATGTTGGAAAAATCGACGGTCTGTTGCCTTATCAAAGGACTGTTCCTGAACCCTCGAAGAGGGTTATGTCAGTAGACTGTCATACAGGTTGGTGGAAATGATTAGTTTACGCGTGTGCTTGTGTCGTAAATGTGTTTGTGGATAAAGGGATGGATGGAGGAGGAATATCGAGTACTTCCTCACCGGTAGGTAGGGCGTATGTGGACTCTGATAGTGTTGGGGTGTGTGGTGTATGTTTAGGTTAAGGGGATATATGGGGGAGGAATATTGAGTACTCCCTCACTGGTAGTGGGTAGGCTGACTGTGTTAGGGTTGGGGGAGTGTTTTTGGCATCGTGTTTAAGGGGTAGGTTAGGTATACGTTGGGGTTACGTGAGAGAGGAATATTGAGTACTCCCCCATAGGGGGTTTGGTGAGGTCAGGTTGGAGAGTGTGGATGTGTCTGGTTGTGTGGGTGGCGTCCTGGCAGGCCTCAGGGGGTGGTAAACTCCTTTCCGGGGTGCTTGGAGCGCCATGTTTATGTTATTTAGTTGGTTGCCGTTATGTTTGTTTTATTAAGTTTGGGTTTCGATTTGTTTCCTTTGCCAATCTGTGAATTTTTGGAACCGCCCGGAAGATAGCTGTAAACGACGGGTCCACATATGCGTGGGTGGGCTCAAGGCCAGATGGGGGTTGTGAATGTGGGGTGTGAAAGTAATTTATTGTGTGAGTGAATCGTAGGTTAGTGTGTGCAAGGTAAAGTGTGTATGTAATTTATTGGGAATGGGTGTTAGTGTGGGTGTTTGGGGGTTGGAGTGGGTGGAGACAAGTGGTGGGGGGGGGGAACAGGGGTGCTAGTCACCTCTACGCAGGGGACAGAAGACTGGTATTTGCAGGGCCCGTTTCCACAGTCCAGTGGTGGGCTCTTGTTACCAGGGACCTGGGGTCCTCTGGCAAGGAGGGGCAAGTCCAAGAAGGAGGCGGAGGTCCCCGAAGCCGTAAGTCTGGACGCAAGCCTAGGTGGGCTAGTGACCATTCTAGCCTCAAGGGATATTTTTCCCGAAATGGTATTGCAGGGGTGCACAGCCCGCAGCACAAGCCAGTGCACCATGGGTGGATGCATCTGCAGGAAGCTTTGGTAAAGGCGGAGTATCCGCCAATCCCTAGTACCCAGTAATGGGATCCTGCAGATATCGCAGAAGTCGAGGGGTCGCTGGAAGTGGTCCCTGTCCCTTTTCCCCTCTTTTTGACAGATGGGACGGAGGTAGTTTGGGGCCGCGAGGCTGGTACTACCTCCGCACACCCCATATATACATGTCCACACACCCGGAATGTACATGTCATGGAGGTTGTGGTTTCGCTATCATGGAACACGCCAGCCACTTGTTCAGCATCTACCAAATCCAGACCCGTGGAGGTACGAGAGGTTTGATTATTGACCAGCGTCCCAGTGGAGAGCTGTGTTACCGCATGGAGGTACGACCCCTGGGGAATCCCATAACACCTAAGAGGAGTTCTTAATCTGGTTTCCTACCTGATCTAAGTATTTACTTGTGTGGAAAGTTTCCAAAGGACAGATCAACCAACTGTAACCACGATTCTTTAGCATGGCCTTCTTCCTAAAACTGGGCGATACGTTGCAGGCAGCTTTGTAACAGTCAATGCTGGTAGTTTTGACTGCTCTTCCAACTTCAGCCGCTCACTGTTGTAGAAACTATAGTGGAGCAGCACGCGGTTGCTCGTTTCATCCACTCTAGAGGCCAAGACGAGCAGGATGGAGAATCTTTGAGAGAAAAGGAGTGGAGCCCTTCGCCTCCACCCACTTCCACCTAAGACGCTCACGAGTGTCAAGAAAAATAATTTGAACTTGGTCAAACAACCCATTACGGCAGCAGGAAGCGGTAGCGCTTACAGTTCCGGAATTTATTGTGCTGCTCGTATTCATTCCAGGACCATTATTGAGCTATTGGTACACAGATAATTAATAAGGCTGTAAACACAACTTTTTAAGAAGGATAGTAATTACTTTTCAGAGTTATTGGGTAAACACTTTTAGAACTGGTAGTAAGCGAAACAGTGGTAGTTGAAATTCAGGAATTTCTGGAGTGAGCCCCATGTACCTCATGAGCGGTTTTAAACACTCACCGTTTAGGCATTGGATTGGACTACAATACCAATTTTCTTTAATATTCTACCAACATTGCTGCGGAGTTTATAAGGAAAAAACTGCGATAAAAACGCTTTTCGTCGAAAATTTTGATAATTTATTGTGCTGCTCTCGTCATTTTCCCACAAATGGGAATTTTATGGTATAGTAACCTTATTGAGAGCTATCAATATAAAAAATTTAATCATAATCGTTAGAGCCGTTTTTGAGAACAAAATTTGGTGTTTTGATCACTATGATAACTTTAGTTAACGGTCGGTGGATTTTGACCATACCTTTATTTTTGCGTCCCATGGTAACCTGTAGGCTAGACATCAAGTTCCAGCTGATTTGGTACGGTTGTTTTCTCTAAAAACCGCGCTAAAATCGATTTCGTCGAAAGTTTTGATAATTTATTGTGCTGCTCTCGTCATTTTCCCACAAATGGGAATTTTATGGTATAGTTGCCTTGTTGAGAGCTATCAATATAAAAAATTTAATCAAAATCGTTAGAGCCGTTTTTGAGTAGAAATTTGCGGGCGAGATATGAAGTTTTACCTGATTTGGTACGGTGGTTTTCTTTAAAAATCGTTAACAGACACACAGACCATTTTCCCAAATAGTGTTTTTCGGGCTCAGGAGGGTCTAAAACGTAAAGATCTGAAGAAAACTCAAAATTTTTTTTTCAGCCGATTACATAACTTTCCTTTCTACTTCGTAGAGCAAGGAAAGTAAAAATTGTGCGTGCCACGTCCCTATGACAAGAACTTCCATTTATCCAATGCCAATTCATCTAGTGTGGCAAGTTTTTCTTCAGTAGGGAGGTATATGCGAAGTTCAGCACAGAGTGGGGGAAGCCTCGCACTCCGCGGCCATGTCAACTGGTAGCTAACTAATCATCCCTTGGAGCGCTTCACCACAGCGCAGGTCTCTGAGATCGGGGCAATTCTCTCTTGCGACTGACTGTCAGTTTGCTCAGTAGCCAATCTTAACTAGGAGACGGACATGATACTAGCATTGTCAGACAAATTAAAGAAGACCACCAATCTTCTAATACGACGAGAGATGAATAGCGTTCGTGAGATAATTGAACAAACCCCACAAATTCCAGAGTTCGACTTCCGCCGTTTAATTTACTGCAATGACAGGTCTAATCTACAATCCTAACGTGTCAATTCGTCAAAAATCTCGCTCGTTTGACAAATCTGATTGGTCTAATTGATCTAATAAACTGCCTTTGCCATGGAAGTTCAGAAGCAACCGTGGAAATTCCGGTATTCAAACTCGTTTTGTTGAAGAACCACGAAAATTAAGGGAAGTACGTACAACCGAGCTATTAAAAATGAACTAAGCTTTCTAAATGCCCGACGTTACGCGAATACCAACTCTACCAAAAATTCGAATGTACATAGCTCGCAGAAAGTCGCGATAGTTTTAAACAGAATAGGTACTTATTGTCTTTTTACAGAGTATGAATCGGATTTATGATATTTCTCCGTGAATGTTCTAACTTTTAATGTGCGTATCAAGGGAACGGCAATAAGTTTCAACCAAGCGGATTCCTCCGAAGTGCGAAGCTGGTCGTGGAAAATTATTTGTGGTCTGAGAACTCCGTTTTACCGCGAGGTTGATTAGTGCAACTTGTCCGACGCCTCGTCCGAGTATATCACCATAATTTGAAGAGCTGCTGCTAGTTAGTGGAAATGGGGTCCACGCCGACGATGGGGCGGGGAGGAAAAAATAGCGGCACGGCGACGGCGGTCGAGGGAGCGTTGATTCGATTTGGCTCAGTCCCCTTCAGTGATCTCATTCAGCCCTTGCTACCCGGAGCTCCTCAGCATTTTTGCCGAAGGCCTCAGATTTCCAAGGGTTGCTGGCAAATAGCGCTGGAACGCTGCCAATATTTATTACTCAAATGCAGAAGTGATTTAGGAGGTTTCGGGGGCCGCGTCAGCTGAGGAATCGTTTGTTTATCGAATATGGCGGGTTGAATTCGATTCAATTAGTGAAATGTTTGAAAGAGATCAAAACTTTCGAGCGCGACTAGCTTCTTTGAATCCATAAAATGGCCCCTTGGGTAATAACTGTATTTAATAACATACAACCGCCGTTGTTAAAAATTGTTCATAATAAATAAAACACAATCATGTAAAGCGATTTCGAACAAGTTTCTTCATATAAATACCTCGGTGCGCAAGTAAATGAGCAGGGTGACTGCAAAAAAGAAATTCGAGCGCGTATTGAAATGGCTAGGAGCGCATTTTTCCAGATGAGGAACTTCTTCACGCGCAGAGATCTTTCCTTGGTCCTTCGGATGCGGATGGTTCGGTGTTATGTGTTCTCGGTGCTTCTGTATGGCTGCGAAAGTTGGACACTAGATCCCGGGATCGAAAGGAACATCGAAGCTTTCGAGATGTACTCGTATATATACCGGCGCATGTTGCGGATACCGTGGGTCGACATGATCACAAACGTTGAGGTGCTCCAACGGATGTCTAAATCTGTTGAGCTTTTACTCACGCTGAAAGAGAGGAAGACTCGATAATTTGGTCATGTGATGTGCGGTGATCGATACAGCCTCCTCAGATTGATTATTGAGGCTAGAATTCCTGGAGGGCGCTCGGTTGGAAGGAGGAAGAATTCGTGGCTGAAAGACTTGCGAAGGTGGTATAATTGCTCGTCCATAGACATATTTAGAGCAGCTACAGATAGGGAGGAGTTAGCCATTTGGATCGCCAACCTTCGATCGGAGACGGCGAATTAAGAAGAAGAAGAATCATCTAAAAATAGTTTCTTTCACATCTTACGTTTTGACCTCGCTGAAGAAACCACCTAATTTGTACAAGAACCTATTTAGCTGGTTTGTTTTTTTTTGTATTATTCATTCGGTGCTATAGAGAGATAGACCGGAATTGATGATATAGCCATATTAACTTCTTCATACTTTTCGACGTTGGATACAGTAGGAAAGATCACAAGATTCTGCTGAGCAAAAGAATAATAAATCATTGTGTAATTATTAGCAGCGTTTTTATTTTGATCGTGATGGAAATGAGCGATTTCCATCGTCGAGGGTGGGATCAAAATGTACCAAACACGAGGGGTTCTCTCAATTCTTTTTTAAATGGCCAAAACTATTTTGATTACACTTTCCCATTACCCGCTATCAGTACGTAACTTTTGTTTTCTGTAAATAGCTAAGTGAAAATTCGGTGAACGGCGTATGAAGTGTTCTTTCACACTTTCTGTCCAAACGACTATAAAAATTTTCACCAAACTCACAGTGTTGACTCGGTGTGGTCAACTAGTCAATACTTCTACATCGTTCTGCATAAATGATCCTCTGTTGAACATGATATCAACCAAAACGTGCCGAAACCCGTTTGTCAACGTTCTTAAGTTTTCCCCAATAAACTCAAGACTGACTTCAATCAATATGATGGAATGTCTCTTGAACGCCGCCCGTTAAATTGCTGTTAGAATAACTTTCTCAAACATATGAAGTGCAATTTAGGGAAAATGACTTTTCATGATTCGAAAGTATCTATTTTGACTCATAGCCCAACACCCAGTAACTTTAAGAAATAAGTATCTAATTAATCCAATCTATTATCTACTTAGCTCATATGAACTTGGTAAAACATAACTCAATGTTCTACTTGGAAAGTGGGTTCTCACAGTTCCGGAATTAATTGGGCTGCTGCTCCTTTTGGGAACCTTCAGTGACAAATCAACATAAACTGTTGTCTTGCATTGTTGACACGATATTTGTGTGGAGGTTCTTGTCGAGAATTCTGGGAAGAAAGTATTAAACCAAATTTTTTTACACGATTACTATACTTTCCTTTCCCTTTGGGGTAGCGGAAAGTAAAGATGATACCTTGCACCTAACGTGTCACGTCACTGAGAAGGTGGAACTAAACATTACTACACCGTACCTGTTACATTGCATCCTGGAACCTATTCGATTTAAGATATTTTCTCAGCCGTAGGAGCGAGTATTAAATGGCGGGCGCGAAAGAAACCTTTACACAAACGGTGGGTACAGCTTTCGTACAAGTACGCAACCACTAGGAACATTTTGTCTTTTATTACTTTCCTTGGCTCTACAAAGTAGAAAGGAAAGTTATGTAATCGGCTAAAAAAAAATTTTGAGTTCTCTTCAGATCTTCACGTTTCAGACCCCCCTGAGTCTGAAAAACACTATTTGGGAAAATGGTCTGTGTGTGTGTATGTGTGTCTGTGAACGATTTTTAGAGAGAACAACCATACCAAATCTGCTCAAACTTCATATCTCGCCCGCGAATTACGAGCTCGTACCATGGGACGCTAAAATGAGGGTATGAACAAAATCCACCGAAATTTAACTATAGTTATAGTTAATACCTTTATAGTTATCATAGTGATCAAAACACCAATTTTTTCTCTCAAAAACGGCTCTAACGATATTGATTAAATTTTTTATATTGGTAGCTCCCAATATGAAGATTATACCATAAAATTCTCATTCGTGGGAAAATGACGAGAGCAGCACAATAAATTATCAAAATTGTCGACGAAAAGCGTTTTTAGTGCAGTTTTTTCTTTATAAACTCCGCCGGAATGTTGGTAGAATGTTGAAAAAAATTGGAATTGTAGTTCAATCCAATACCTAAAGGGTGAGTGTTTAAAAACGCTCATGAGATTCATGGGGCTCACTCCAGAAATTCCTGAATTTCAACTACTGCCGTTTCACTTACTACCAGCTCAAAACGTTTTTGCCCAATAACTCGGCAAAAGTAATTACTATCCTTCTTCAAAAAATTCTTGTTTACAGCTTCACTAATTTTATGTGTACCAATTGCTCAATAATGGTCCTGGAATGAGTATGAGCAGCACAATAAATTCGGGAGCTGTAAGCGCCGCCGGTTCCTGCTGCCACAAAGCGTTGTTTGACTAAGTTCAAATGAATTGATTAAGTGGACAAAGCCATATAAAAAGTGAATCGACGTAGAGCTAAGGAAAGTTGTGTGTTGCTACGCACCAGATATATATTTATTTTTTTAAATGCAATGATAATTACGTTTGATTGTGCTCGTTGATGGTTTCGATATAATGGCCGCGTCAATTGCAATTGGCATCATCACTCAGTCACATATCCCGCGTTACATTTTCGAGTTTATGTAGCAAAGTAAAGACATAAAATGTCAAAATCGTGAAACTGACGATATCTACATAACAGTTCAAGGTACAGGAACTTCCAGGACCCAAGCTCAGAGGCTTACGACTTTTTGACATTTTCTGATTTGGAGCAGTTAGCACGGTTCAGCGTAATGACGAATACGTATTAAATATTAACGTAATGGTATATTACACAACGTCGCGTCATTCATTGAGCACTGAACACTAATAATCGCGACATAAATAAGAGCAGCTTGATAAATTCCGATACTTTGAACGCTAACGCGAATTCAGTAAAACGAGTTATGTTCGACCAAGTTCGCACGAACTGAGTCAAAAATAGACTGGATTAGTAACTAAAACTGTACAAATCTCAAATTGCACGTGCGCGACATCGTTTTGAATTCTGGAACAGTTCTCGCTGGTGACATTTGCTGTATTACGGCTATCATATCTACTTTACAACTCCGTTAAGTGACGCTACAGCATACAATCCCGTTCGTGCGTTTTTCCACATCTAATACAAACATTTGGGCAGAGTTCGAGGGGACCTTTTGTTTTTTCTTAATCCGCTAAAAGGGGGACCGATCTTGATACTAAGTTTACGTCCGATCATTCGCCCTAATTAAAAATGCAACGCCTCCTCCGATGCCTTCAAACGACGTTCTGATTAAGTATTAAACAAGGAGGGTGGGGGTGGCTTTTATTATTAATATCATAATTTTTTCATTAAGCTCAAAATAGACTGTGCTTTTACTTCCCTCAGTCGTGCGTTGGTAGAAAAATATAGTAATCGGCTGAAATATTCTACTCGGTGATTTCGTGAACTAAGAGCCCATCCCACCAAACATTTGACTCCAGGAAGCGCTTGGTGGATGATTATTTGACCTTACTGCGTCGACACGTTAGAAAGTAGTGGAGCAGATGATTTTCTTAACGGTGTGCCCTCACACAATAAACTATTCTACCTGAAGGTGGATAATTCCAAAACAAGATCCTTCTCAGAAAAATCTGGTTGATAGTCTCACAAACCATCAGTGTTCAACAATGATTAAAGCATAAGCGGGATCAACCAATTTTTATGGAATTTTCACGTAAAATGCGAAGCTACGTTCCACCAAGTTGGAGTGAAAAAGATTGAATTAGTAGCTAATGTCAAGACAATGGCTGAATGTACTCATTTTCGGGCCATTATTGAGCTCTACACGGAGAGCTAATGAGGCTGTAAACACGACTTTTTTAAGGAGGATAATAATAATCACTTTTGCAGAGTTATCGGGGGAAAACTTTTAGAAATGAGTAGGGGAGAAACGAGAGAGCGAAACCGGAAGTGCCGATTCTGGCCCAATTGGAGTGGGGGAAGAAAACCACGCCTCGTACTATAGTACGAGGTTTTTGGCCACGCCCCCCTGAACAATCACGTTGAAGTACGTCATTTTTTATCCCCTCCACACCGCCCCCTTACCCCCTCTACCATAATTATTAACCAATCGTACTGTAGTACAACCTTTTTTTTCCCCACCTCCCCTCATTACAGTCTCGTCCCACTAACGAATTTACTATAGTAGAGGTACTCCCCCTCCCCACCCAACAGAAAAATGCTATTGTTTGAATGACATCACATTTGTACCAATTACCTTATAACACGCCATTTTTACACCCCCCCCCCCCACCCACACCATCCAGCCTTCTCCCCCAAGCCTCCTGTACTATAGTAGGAGTACACCCCCCCCACCTCTCCTATTCATGTTCTATCCACTAGGCCACAATGCAACGTTGTAAAATAACGTAAACTTGTGGTATAAGAGGGGCAGACGCGTCATCCTCCTTGTGGGACGCTAGAGTGGTCACACGATCGTTCAAGGGCATGACTCATCAACATGACGCAATAGCAGCTGCCTCAGGCTACTGCGTAGTATTCTTGGAAATGTTTAATAGGTTTCAAAATATGATGCAATAGCATGACCTGTTCACGTGATTGTATAGCCTCGGGTATAGTTTACGTTATTTAACAACGTTGCATTGTGGCCTAGTGGATAGAACGTCTGACTATAGAACATGAGGTGCTGTGTTCGATCCCAGGGAAGGAACTTTTTTTAAAAAAGTGACGTCATCCAAACACTCTGGAATTTTAATTGGAGAGGTGGGGGGGTGGGTGTAAAAATGACGTGTTATAAGGTAATTGGTACAAATGTGATGTCATTCAAACAATAGCATTTTTCTGTTGGGTGGGGAGGGGGAGTACCTCTACTATAGTAAATTCGTTAGTGGGACGAGACTGTAATGAGGGGGAGGGGATAAAAAATGACGTACTACAACGTGATTGTTCAGGAGGCGTGGCCAAAAACCTCGTACTATAGTACGAGGAGTGGTTTTCTTCCCCCACTCCAATTGGGCCAGAATCGGCACTTCCGGTTTCGCTCTCTCATTTCTCCCCTACTGAAATGGTAGTAAACAAAACGGCGGTGGTTGGAATTCTGGAGTAGCCCGTATGTATCTTATGAGTGTTGTTAAAAATTCATCGTGTAGGTATTTTATGGGTATTTTAACACACCAATTTGTTTGAAGATTCTAGTAACAATTCAGCAAAGTTTATAAGGAAAGAACTGTGCTAAAATCGTCGAAAAGTTTGGTAATTTATTGTGCTGCTCTCGACATTTTGTCACCGATGAGAATTTTATGGTATAATTAGGCCTCTTTGGGGGTTGCCTATGTAAAAAATTTAATCGAAATCGTTTGAGCCGTTTTCGAAAAAAAAAAAAAATTGGTATTTTGATCACTAATGATAACTACGGTTAGCTTTGAGCGGATTTCTCTAATACCCGTACTTTGGGGTCCCATTGTAGCCTGCCTGCTACTTATTAAGTTTGAGCTGATTTAGTTATGCCGTTTTCTCTCAATCGCGCTCACAGACACACAGACAATTTTCCCATATAGTGTTTTTCGGACTCAGCGACGCCTAAACGTAAAGATCTGAAGAAAACTCACAATTTTTTTTTCCAGCCGATCACGTAACTTTCCTTTTTACTTCGTAGAACCAAGGAAAGTAAACAAATGCAATTGTCTCGTTAATCATTATTAAATGATAAAATTTCCACCTACACGGTACTTGGATTGATTTTTGGAGTCAGTGCACAAAGGATGGATTCCTAACTGCCTGGCAGAATGATCTGAAACTCGCTAGGTTGCGTTTAATTCAGAGAGAGAGAGAGAGAGAGAGAGAGAGAGAGAGAGAGAGAGAGAGAGAGAGAGAGAGAGAGAGAGAGAGAGAGAGAGAAGTCTCCAGATTGAAGAGATTCCGTTTGAGCGTCCTGAAATAACATCAACTTCCTCGAGGCTCCGTCGATTTTGCAAACTGTTCTACGCGAGTTTGTTGTACATTAATGAATCACATTGTCGAATCTTCAGCTTACGCCAAGCTCGTTAGAGATTTATTCGGCGCCCTTTGTGAGTTTTGTTGTATTGAGGGGGTATTAGTAAGGCTGCCTTTGGTTGTCAGGTAGGCGGATGGAAAGGTAGGGCTCCGAGCAAAAGTATGGGAGCAGAGAACAAAACCCATTTATCAGAGCTAGGAGTAAGACGCCATGGGGAGCCGTATATTTCGATCCATTTGTAGACGTCTGTTAACGGATACAGAGGGAGATGTAGAACTGGAATCGAATCCCTTATTAGGCGTGTAAGTGTAATATTTGTTTTTGAGCGTTCAATTCATAATAACGACGGCATTTGATTAAACTAATCGAATTGGGAAGTTCGACTGATTAACTTACCATTTGTGAAAGAATCAAACGTATAATCTACTTTTACTCGTACTATGATAACTTCATCCCTGGCTTGTCTGCAAAGGACGACCGTTTAGAGCACAAACCAATCACGTCGACCGATGATGCACAATGGAAGCACTTGCGCGTAGCTCATGAACAACATTGGGTTGTGGACTCACAAATCAGTCATCTATACTCGTTCAACTATTGGCACTTACGTTCTGGCCTCTCAGTCCCAATGTATCTCCCTCCACGAGGCAAATAGGGAATAAAGGGACTAGGACGAACCCTACTTTCAGCGAACCTTCAGCGGTACCGTGAGTAGCTCAGGGATCAGAGGTTCACCCCAATGTGGGAAAAATACCCCTCGAGGTTAGAATGGTCACTAGCTCGCCTAGACTTACGTCCGAACTTTGGCGCCAATGTAATGGGATATGGTTTCTTCGGGCGTAACGCAATACCAACATTCCATCCTTCACTAATCATTAACTACACTAATCATTAACACTAATCTATATTCCACGAGGTACACTCCAAGAGAATAGAACAGAACGACGTGATCGTGGACATGAAACCTCCTCGATCACAGTCACGCAGTTCCCCTCTCCATTCTCCATCGACTTCGTCTATCCACTTCAAGAGTTCATGGCAGAAACGGCTCCACTGAGCTGAACGGCCCTCAGCTCCTTGTCGCAGCATAACTCAATCGTGCCCGTAACAATACTGTAAGTTCGTTGGCCAAATTAACAACGATTCCCGATAGCCTCTGGCCATTTCGTGAAGTGATCCACGACAGTAAAAATGTATCGGTTTCCATGGTTCATCTTGGGGAGAGGCCCCATCACGTCAATTCCCACTCGCTGAAAAGGAGTTCCTGCGACGTACATTCTCAGTGGGGCATGTCCACGCCGACCTCCCCCATGTCTCTTTCCACATTTTTCGCAACTTCGGTACCATTCCCTCACATCTCCATGCATCCCGAGCCAGTAGACATGTCTGCGCAGTTGCCCTAGCATTCTCTTTACACCCACATGCGCAGGCCCATGTGCTTGTTGCATTACACCATCTCGCAAGTTGTGGGATACTAAAAATTGTTCTCTGGTCAACTGACCATTTGGGGCTTCCCACTTCCGGTATAGAACTCCGTCGATCAAATGGAGGGAGTCAAACATCGCCCACAGTGCTTTCGTCTCTTGCGATTTATCGGCTACTTGATCCCAGTGTGGTCGGGTGCCTGTACCCAACCAGGATATGACTGGGGACAACTGAGGATCATCCATCTGTTGGAGTTTCAACTCTTCTGAAGCCAAGTGATCCATCAATGTAAGGCCAAGTACAGTCAACTCTTCTGGTGCACTTACAGTAGTCTCACGAGCCTCCCTCCTCTCACAGTAACCAGTCTGAGACAGGACTGCCCCAATAGAAACATCGCTAGCATCGCAGACCCACGAGGGGAAGGAAACAGTCATTGCTTACTTTAGCAAGTGCCTGCCAAAACCCCGCGCAATTACTGTGTGACGAGGAAGGAGCTACTTGCCGTTGTGGAAGCTTTAAAGTTCCTTGAGCCCTATGGCCTCGATATGGGTAGTTTAACCAAAACAACTGACCACGCCTCTCTTACATGGCTGATGCGCTTCAAAAATCAAGACGGACAAATGGCCAGATGGTTAGAACTTTGAAATCTGCTACCGCCCTGGATCACAACACAAAAATGCTGATGCACTTTCCCGAAGACCGTGTGCACAGAACAATTGTGGTTACTGTGAGAGGAGGGAGGCTCGTGAGACTACTGTAAGTGCAACAGAAGAGTTGACTGTACTTGGCCTTACATTGATGGATCACGTGGCCTAATTAACAACGATTCTGAAAACTATGAACATTAAACTTTATTAAGAACTATCAATAAAAACTTCGTCCGCGAACGCGTAAAACATAATAATCGTTATCCCAAGTTTTTGGTTTCTAATCACGCGTCGTCAACGTTACACTTGGAAACCACACAACAATACCAAACACGACGTAATCCCAATTGTTGGCCAATTATTGAACCATTTTTTAGCCCATAAAAAACATGGGTTTCTCCTGATCACAATGTCGAAGAGGTGGGACAACTAGCTCCCTAATGGAGTTCTTGTAGAAAGAATGGACTTTGTGGCTGTGGGCTAAGGCAGGGAGACATATCAGATTTCCGCAGGTAGGAAAGGATTTTCCAGGAGATGAAAAGGCAGAACGTTTCGTCCATCTTCAATTAAAAAAAACATCTTCGGTTTCTTCGTGTTGAAATTGTGAAGCAGTGGTAGGAGAAATACATGTATTGCAAGTCTAGCTGCGTAAGTGCGTACACCTTCCTCCCCTCTGTGGCCATCCGTGTCAGGTTTGATTTGCTTTTCACAGGCTAAGGAAGCAAATCTGCCCTGATTCCCAGCACGATGGCCTCCCTGCCCTTTAATTCAGAATCTGTGAGCAAGCAGTGCCTAAGTGAAAGTAGCAGTACTGCGGTCTTTATTCGATGGTAAAGTCAAAATATGGCCACGGCAGTGGGTAGACATAATAGATTTGGGATCCCCATACCTTGAAACGTAAACAGGTCAGATTTTGAGGGGGGGGGGTTGTAAAAATGTTCACTGAAAACGTAGATGTATTATTATTATGTACTTTCCCACCTCTCTCACTATACACTCTACCAACTACCACCCAACCAAGTCACCCACGCTCCTCTCTGGCCAACACTTTCTTGCCTCCTAGTTACTCTTCGTCGTACCAAGTTCAAAGACGATTCTCGCTCAGCTACAAAGCCGTGCATGATATCCAACCTCATTTCTTTGTCACCATAGGTGGATCAGGAGTGGATGGAAAGGAAGGATTTTTTAGACCACCCGCAATACAGCACTGGTCGTTTAAGGTAGAAGCCTATTACGGATTTGTAACCCCCATGCTTCAGTATCAAATTTTCAGGGTACAGGCAGACAGGTCCTAAAAACTGATCCCGTTCGAACGCATGGTTCTTAGGCATGTTGACAATTCTATAACCCCACTGTAGGTTGATAATTCAATAAAATGAGATATTACAGAAAACGTTCGAGTTATTTCCAGAACGTCAGGTTGTATTGAGTTCGCCTAACAGAGTGACGAACAGATTGGATTAATGGTTAGAGCGTCTGTCAGGCTCACGAGAGGGCGAGAGTTGAAGATCGAAATATTAGGAACTCGGTGAGCGTGAGGAGAACTGTATTATGTGCAATGAAGGGAGTAGAGCTGTGTTCAACAGAGCGACACAAGGGGAGGATTCGTAATGTGCGAGAACTGGCGTGGGAAACTGTATCGGAGGAAAATAGCGAACTGTATGAGCGGAGAATAGTGCAAGGAGACGAGTGACTTTCGCGAGATTTCGTACGTGAATGAACTTGGGAGGAGCTGTCTGTTGTGGAGAGGAATGTGAAATGAGGGGGAGGAAAGGATATTTCGGAATCCCTGGACGAACAGGTAACAAGGGGGTAAGGAGAGACAATGACTGAGCCATTAGGGCAGGTGCAGGCATTCCGAGGTCAAAAAATACTACTGATTTGCGTCGACCAGTGTCTAAAAAACTTAAGGCTGAGGAAAATTGTGCGAGGCGTCGCATCAGATGTACTTTAACCTGTTCGCTCTCCCCCCACGACTCCCTGAGATTATTTTTGCTCCACAGGAACGCTGAGTGCTCAGTGTTTCGATGTAGTGGGTGAATTAGTGTGTGTCACTGTGTTCGATTTATGCTTCTTTCCCTCGTTTAATTTTTGAGCTCGCCCCGCTCTTCTACAAATAAATAAATAAGCAGATGGCATTTGTGTTTCTGTTATAATCCCCAACGCATAATTTTAAGTGATTTTCACGATTGAGTTAACCTTGTCATCGGTTGACTGACAAACTCATTACCTCCTTTTACAAATATCGACAAAATGCCGAAGGACAAGCTACAACGGGGGAAGGTCGTTCAAATCGAGTTGCCACGCCGTATATACGGCTAATAAAATAGAAGCTTCGTGAAACGAAAATCTCATATCAACGTGTCAACGGCTGATACAGAGAGCTCCCTCGTTGCCTTGGAATCGGAGGACGTACGGTGAAAGGGATTTGTGTTGTGCTAATATAGGCGAGAGGGGAAAGTGGGAACGAGGCTGTCAGAACGTCATGCTAGTAATTTACCGTCGGGACAGTTACGCTTCACAAAAGGTTATTCGCTCATGAGCTCACTTGTGGATTATTCTATGCAAAGGGTGATAACAGGGCAGAGGTGAACGTGGAATGCAAGTACGCCCCCCTCCCCCTTCACACACACGCATGATAGTCTCCTCCTTCATTTGAATGTTCGTGATGCGGGGAAACGAGTATTTATTGCTCTTACCAGAGGAAAGAAGAAGAAAGGAACTGCAGCCCCATAACAGATCTTTACTGTCACGTCGTGTTTATGAATTTGTACAAAAGCCTTCGCAACACAGCATTTTTCGTGTGTTTTTGCTTTCCTTAGCTCTACAATGAAAGAAGTTTTATTCAAATCTTCCAATGTTAAGGGCTTCTGAGTCCGAAAAACGCCATTTGAGAAATTGGTGTTTATGTTTGTGAACGCCATGGAGGAAATGGCTGACATTTTTGGCGGTTTTGGTATATATTATTCATTCTGAATAATACATTTATGTTGTCGGTCGGGAACATTTTTAACACCCTCCTCCTCAATCAAAATTTGACACTTCACGTTTCAGGGCATGAAGATTCCAAAACTGCAATGTTCATCAGCCATTCAGGCCATATTTCGTCTTTCACTTGGTCTCTGTGGGATCTAGTTATCCCTCTCAAGTCGGCAGTTCGATAGGACGAAATCCATGGTCGTTATAGGTTAAAATCGTTTGAACAAAGAGCCGAGATTTTGACAGAGTTATTGCAATTACGTTGTGTTTGGTATAGTTTCCAAGGTTTTTTTCGTTGCTGAGTCGTATCGGACGGATGTCAGAGGTGTAGACCCCTGGAAAACAGTGAAATTGCAGTAAATAGTGAGGCGAATTCTACTATAGTGAAACTTATCGTTCTTCCCTGGCGTGCGCTCATTTCCTGCACTACCTCCAGCCTCACTCCAACCACCCGTGGCGTAGCGTGGCCTATAAAATGTGAAGTAGGTCATGTTTGGTATCATTTACCAGTATTTTTTGATGCTGAATCGAATGGGGTGGCTCGGAGGTGTAGAACTGCAATCAGTGAAATCATAACGATATAGCAAAAGTTATGGTTCCTCCGTGGCCAGCGCTTATCACCACACTACCTCCCGTTTCACTCAGACCTCCCGTCAGTTCTACTCATCGCATCTTGCCAATTGCCCAGGAAATGTCAGTTTTTGTTGTTGCATTGCAGATCATGTTTGGTAGGTATTTTTCGATGCAGAATCGAATGGGATGGGAGAGATGTAGGACTGCGTCTAGAAGGAAAACAGAGAAATGGCTAGCAAGATGGGAATCCTCGTCAATGGGACGTGAAACGTATGAGCTCTTCCCCAACATCCATGAACGTCTTGGAAAAAAATGGGTTGAGCCAGACCACGGGACGATCCAGTTCCTTACAGGATGGTGACTTCAATGTGCGGAAAGGAGGAAACAAGAGACCACATGCTGTTCCACCGTAGTTTCTACAACAGACTCTACTGTTTTTGGGAGGGCAGACGAAGCCCAGAACCCAGATTATAAGCTCCCAGATGGTACGGGGTTACGCGGTAACACACGGGCAACAGCTCTCTACCAGGAGACTGGCTAACGACCAAGTATACAGGTCTGAGTTCGGTGGATGCTGCAGGGGCTGGCTCTTCGCATATTAGCGAAACCCCAACTTCCATGACTGATATAACCCTCGTCGACGGTTTAGGGGCAGTCATCAAATGAGGAAACAGACCTGAAGTTACAGTAAATAACAATGTATACTACTAGGAACTCGCGGGACAATATAGCGAAAGTGATCGTATCTCCCCAACCTGCACTCTTTTCACTCTCTGGTGCTCATCCCACACCAACCACCCGTCAGTGCGACCCGGCGTGTAGTGCCTGTGTCGCCGAGAAAATGTGAATTTGTGTTGCTCCATTTTAGTAGGTCATGTTTGGTATCGTTTAATAGTATTTTTCGATGCTGAATCGAATGGGCTGGACCTCGTAGAAGCTGGAGAATCACGAAAGAGACAAATCAAGATTGTTGATATGGCCGTGTTATATTGATATCGACGTGGGATTGAATAGGATAGGTCCCATTCATGCTGAGTAAGAGAACTGTTGTGTAGTAACTTGCAGCTTTTTTGAATTTTAACTCCGCTCAATGGCCGCCCCAAGAACATTTGATTGAAAAATGCAATAAGAAATACAACCTATAACGATTCAACTGTTCACAATGTGACTACATCTTCTTTTTTTTAATTTGCTTGGTGGCACCGGGAAAGCCCCCACTTCAGCCACAACTGGGCTTATTGTGTGGGCGAGCATGAGCCCCCTCGTGTCCTCCCAGTTCCATCCCCAGCTCTTGTGGCTCGTTCTCTGATGCGACGTCCACAATAGGTCCCCACCATTCTTGCACAAAACGCAAGACAACCTTGAGTTCCATCCCCCCAGCCTCCTCCGGCTGGAGCTGATGAACCCCAAAGACTCTGGGGCGTGCTGCAGCCAGCCTTTCACACGTACACAGTGCGTGCTCTGTTGCCTCCAGCCCTAATCCGTATACTATCTCTCTCTAGGCTGAGGGTCTCCCTCGTTCGCTGCCTGGAGAGTCTGACAAGTAACTTTGACTGCCTTTGGCCAGGCATATATCGCCAATAGGCAGCCCCGCACTTCTCCTTCCACTTACCAACCTCCTTGATTAAGTGGCTCTTGATGGTCCCTACGAAGGGTTCAGGTTCGCCCGGGGGAAGCGCGGATCCCTTTCTCGCCAGTTTATCGGCCTCCTCGTTCCCTTCTATTCCTGCATGATCTGGTACCCAACACAGTGTCAATGTGTATTCGATTGCCAAGGTCTTCGATCCAGTCAGGCATTCCCGATTAACATCTACACACCCTAAAATTCGGGTTTCCAACCATCAAAACAAACGAGTTCTGACGAAAACTCCACGTTTCAACGATTTTTGCAATAATGACTCCAATAAATGTAATCAAACTCATACATTGCTGTTACGCAAGTATTCTTCCTCACAATTGTTCATGCAACAATCGGTCGAACGAAGGTGAAAGCAACGATGAACCAAAAATCTATTTTTTCTTATCGTTTTAAAATGTGTACTATTTTTCGCATTGTAACCGGCTTAAGTCAAACACAAATAACAAAATGCCCTGCATCGATGGTAAGAGCTACTATTTCTGCGACTATCTGGTAAACGCAAATATGAGTAACAACTTGTTCCCGCTGGTTGTTCATTTCGTTGCCAGAAGAATTCACAGTACAATTTCCAACATCAAATTTCGTTCTGAAGATTGCAAAAATACGCTCAAAAACACACTTTCGGTAAAACATTAGTTCAGCGAACTATCGCAAATTGATTTAATTAAAATCGTTGGCCATATTAGTGTGACGACGGTTGTTTGAGTCAGAAAATTTACCCCACACTTTCTTTCCTATGCATTGTCTCTCCTTTTGTGTTAATCCTTTTATTTCCTGGTTTATTGTTATCGGTTCACCTATTATTTATTCCCTGTTGAGTTGGAATCGGACACTGAGATGGCAAGGATAGCGACCTTGGGAGAGCCTCTGCTGCCTTCTCACCTGAGGCCCCTTAACGCCTTTTGGTTTATTATTCATTCTGAATAATAACTCTATGTTTTCGGTCATGAAAAATTTTTTACAACCCCCCCTCAAAATTTGATACTTTACGTTTCAAGACACGGGGATTCCAAATCTGCAATGTCCGTCCACTGTCCGCCGTCCCTCGTCCACCGTCCCTCGACCCCCATCCACCGACCACCGTCCGGGCCGTTTTGTGCCTTTAACATGGTCTAAAAAATTTGTTCTTTCGCCCAAAAATCACATTTGGTATCTAGTTGTGCCCGCCATCTCGGCAATCCGATCGGACGAAGCCCGTGGTTGTTATGGGCAAAAAATGGTTAAAAATATCTGGTGCGTTGCAACACACAACTTTCCTTAGCTCTACAACAATTCACTTTGCACATGGCTAATTCTATTTAATCGATTCATTTATCACTCAGTTAATTTGACCTTGGTCAAGCAACGCTTTACGGCAGCAGGAAGCGGTAGCGCTTCCTTTTTGAAGAAGGATAGTAATTACTTTTGCAGAGTTATAGGGTAAAAACTTTCAAAACTGGTATTAAGCGAAACGGCGGTAGTTGAAACTCAGGAATTTCTGGAGTGAGCCCCATGTATCTCATGAGCGTTTCTAAACACTCACCCTATAGATATTGGATTGGACTACAACACCAATTTTTTAAAAACATTCTACTAACATTCCAGCAAAGTTTATAAGGATAAAACCGCAGCAAAAACGCTTTCCGTCAAAACTTTTGATAATTTATTGTGCTACTCTCGTCGTGTTCCCACAAATGGACATTTTATGCTATCATTGCCTTATTGAGCGCTATCAATATGAAAAATTTAATCAACATCTTTTGTGCCATTTTTGAGAAAAAAAATATTTGGGGTTTTGATCACCATGATAACTATAGTTACCTACGATGGATTTTGTCCAAACCCTGATTTTGGCGTCCCATGAACGCCTGCGGGCGAGATATCAAGTTTGAGCTGATACAGTACGGTGGTTTTCTCTAAAAATCGTTCACAGACACACATACACACGGACCATTTTCCCAAATAGTGTTTTTCGGACTCAGGGGGGTCTGAAACGTAAAGGTCTGAAGAAAACTCAAAAAAACATGGCTAACTCTATTTAATCAATTCATTTATCACTCAGTTAATTTGAACTTGGTCAAACAACGCTTAACGACAGCAGAAAGCGGTAGCGCTTACAGTTCCGGAATTTATTGTGCTGCTCGTACTCATTGCAGGACCATTATTGAGCGATTGGTACACAGATAATCAATGAGGCTGTAAACAAAAATGTTTTGAAGAAGGATACTAATTACTTTTGTAGAGCTATTGGGTAAAAACTGTTAGAACTGGTATTAAGCGAAACGGCGGTAGTTGAAACTCAGGAATTTCTGGAGTGAGCCCCGTGTATCTTGGATATTGGATTGGACTACAACACCAATTTTTTAAAAACATTCTACTAACATTCCAGCGGAGTTTATAAGGATAAAACCGCGGCAAAAACGCTTTTCGTCAAAACTTTTGATAATTTATTGTGCTGCTCTCGTCATTTTCCCACAAATGGAAATTTGATGGTATAATTGTCTCATTGAGAGCTATCAATATAAAAAATTTAATTAAAATCGTTAGAGCCGTTTTTGAGAAAAAAAATTTGGTGTTTTGATCACTATGATGACTATAGTTAACTTTCGGTGGATTTTGCCCATACCCTCACTATTGCGTCCCATGGTAACTCTTAGGCTACACATCAAGTTTCAGCTGATTTGGTACGATTGTTTTCTGTAAAAACCGCGCTAAAATCGATTTCGTCGAAAGATTTGGTAATTTATTGTGCTGCTCTCGTCATTTTCCCATAGATGGGGATTTTATGGTATAGTTGCCATATTTGGAGCTACCAATATAAAAAATTTAATCAAAATCGTTACAGCCGTTTTTGAGAAAAAAAATATTTGGTGTTTTGATCAGTATGATAACTATAGTTAAATTTCGGTGGATTTTGTTCATACCCTTATTTTGGCGTCCCATAGTTACTACCGGGCTAGATATCAAATTTGAGCTGATTTGGTACGGTGGTTCTCTCTAAAAATCGTTCACAGACACACATACACACAGACACACAGACCATTTTCCCAAATAGTGTTTTTCGGACTCAGGGGGGTCTGAAACGTAAAGATCTGGAGAGAACTCAAAATTTTTTTTTCAGCCGATTACATAACTTTCCTTTCTACTTCATAGAGCAAGGAAAGTAAAAATTTTCAGCCGATTACATAACTTTCCTTTCTACTTCGTAGAGCAAGGAAAGTAAAAATCAACGAAACGCTGTATAATCGCAAATAAGCCGTGTTTCGTATCGTTTTCAAGGCCTGTTCGACACGCAACGCCCTTTGGACTCGCAACGTCCTGCCAATTGCCGTGGGAGGGTTCACTGGAAGCCCTCGCCTCACCTCTGCATCGGATCAGACGTTTACGAGCTCCTGGCGCCGGGGGAATATTTTTAATTTCCGTAGTTCCGTTGTAGTCATGTTTCGTATGCTGTACTAGCATTCGATGCTGAATCGAATGGGTCTCGGAGCAGTAATACTAGGTCAAGCTGTTCATGAGAATAATAAACCATTGTGTAATAATTTGCAGGGTTTTTACTCTAATCACTATCTCCACTTATCACAATTATTATTATCCGCCGTATTTACTATCACCAACCACCTGTTCCTTTTTATACCAAAATACCACTATTTTCGCGTTTTCTGCGCGTTTTTTTCGTATACGCGAGCACTGTGCGCACGCGAACATTATTTTCCTGGGTTTGTGCTGGAATCATCGCATCCCTCCTGGCCAGAAGCAACCAACTAAGGACACCGACTCAGGTACCACCATCTCTATTCATACCGCACTCCAATTCAACGCCACCTCCCACTCTTCCCTTCCCTTCCTCCTTGCAAATCCAAACAACGGGAATATCACCATCACGGAAACAAAGGAAGCACGAGCTGAATCGGTTCAGCCGTTCCACTATGATGTTGATTACAAACAAACGCATCCACCAAAGGCCGAAAGGAGGTTCCCCAATTTAGGGGCTCTCCAAACTGAGAGATTTGATGAAAGCTCAGCGTTCTCAACAGATTACAAACCTTTCGACGGAGGAAAGTGAAAAATCTTGATTTAGTTTGGCAACGAACTTCATTCACCCCCAAATTCGTGTTAGCGGAGTTTAATGGAATAAAGTTTAGCTCAATTATCTTAAAGCAGTTACAGCTCTAGAAATAGTGGTTATTATTCAAAACTGATAAATTGAGTCGCGCCCGATGGAAGGGGGGCCCTACCATGTTTTTAATTGGCAGTTCGCTTCGAAACGGGATCTCGAGAGAAGACGCTGGCGAAGGTAAACTCGGGAAGATTAGTTTCACAGAAAGTTTAGGAGGTTG
This sequence comes from Pachypeltis micranthus, assembly GCA_020466155.1. NCBI lineage: Eukaryota > Metazoa > Arthropoda > Insecta > Hemiptera > Miridae > Pachypeltis > Pachypeltis micranthus. The sequence goes on along the minus strand of CM035774.1, from coordinate 11,712,298 downwards.
ATGGCTCAGTGGAAGAGTTTGCAGGCAGAGGAGAACTCTCTCTTCCAAGTTTACGATGATAAGTTTCGCCGTCGGAAGCCTTCGAACTACCCAACTCGACCATTTCAAGATCGGCAACATAGTTCTGTTCCTTGACGCAAATCTTAGGCCTTGCAGACATCCTTTAAGCCTCTGTCTTGGGGGAGCGGAGAGGGCCGGTTTCGTTGAGATTAGCGCTCGCGAAATTAGCTCGTTACATAGCAAGTTGTCGCAAGGGCGACTTGAAGGATTTATCGTTTCGTAGTTTTGCAGGTGCTTCACGGCTTGTTAACTTCCTTTTCTTGTTTATAAGGATTAAGTTAAGTACGTATTGAACGCGAATTTCGGACTTGAGTCATTTGTATCTTACAACTTCGCAATGTTAGTGTAAATCTGTGCTAGGGCTTGAGCCTAACTGGTCGAACATCGGGAGGAACTCAAATGAAATTGAACAAAACCTTGGGAGTGTGAATTGAAATGAGAGTGGTGTGTGACTATCCTGGGCAAGTGAGTCTTCCAAAAATTCAAATTGACCAGAATAAAGCTTCCAATAAACCAACTTACATTTCATGGGGTTCATGGGGTGTGTTTGACGAGAAGTCCAAAAAGCTGATCCTGCACTCCTTCACCAAGTGTGCAGTAATTTTTCGACGCCTTACAAGACGCTTTACTATCAGTCATCATGTTGATAGCATAAATCTCCGTTTGAAAACCCGTTGGAGTGGGACCATGAGGAATGCACGTCTTACTCATCCCAGAGCCCCGTGTCCAAACCCCAATGTCTATCAAACGTTTGATTTTGAGGGGGCGTAATATAACGCAGCTATTGTCAGGTGCTTTTTGTAGTTAAATTGCTATGTTGAGATAACAGCTTGAAATAAATTTAATTCGTGGCGCGTCTTCCGTGTTCTCAAAACGTAATATTGTGATTTAATTAATTGCATTGCCATTTCGATCGAAAACTCTGCCGGTATACATTTTTTTTTTCAATCGTTTTTACGTCAACAACGAAGCTAAGATGAGGAATGGAAATACTGCCACACACTGAGAGAGCTAGACTTTCTTCTGCGAGCTCAGACACGACTTTAAAAGAAGTGCGCCCTCGAGGGATTCTCGAAGGTTTTATTGTAAAGCGAGTATTTCGCTAACGAGCAGGCGGCTGTTATTCATCTTAGTCTTCCTCAAGAATGACTTCATCCCCTCCCCACCTACTCTTTCATAATACATTCGACCTTTAATGCTTTACTGTACAACGGCGAAGTCCGCGGAAAATTTTCCATTGAATAGTGATCAAGAGAACCAACGAACAAATAAAGAATATTAAATTTTTAAAAGGAAATTTTACGGGACTAGAATTTGAAATATCTGGTGCGTTGCAACACACAACTTTCCTTAGCTCTACAACAATTCACTTGTGTACATGGCTAATTCTATTTAATCAATTCATTTATCACTCAGTTAATTTGAACTTGGTCAAACAACGCTTTACGGCAGCAGAAAGCGGTAGCGCTTACAGTTCCGGAATTTATTGTGCTGCTCGTACTCATTGCAGGACCATTATTGAGCAATTGGTACACAGAAAATTAATGAGGCTGTAAACACAAATTTTTTGAAGAAGGATAGTAATTAATTTTGCACAGTTATTGGGTAAACACTTTTAGTAAGCGAAACGGCAGTAGTTGAAATTCAGGAATTTCTGGAGTGAGCCCCATGTATCTCATGAGCGTTTTTAAACACTCACCCTTTAGGTAGTGGATTGGACTACAACACCTTTTTTTTTTTAACATTCTACAAAAATTCCAACGGAGTTTAAAAGGAAAAAACTGCACTAAAACGCTTTTGGTCGAAAATTTTGATAATTTATTGTGCTGCTCTCGTCATTCTCCCACGAATGAGAATTTTATAGTATCATTGCCTCATTGAGAGCTATCAATATAAAAAATGTAAATAAAATCGTTAGAGCCGTTTTTGAGAAAAAAAAATTGGTGTTTTGATCACTATGATGACTATAGTTAACTTTCGGTGGATTTTGCCCATACCCTCACTATTGCGTGCCATGGTAACTCGTAGGCTAGACATCAAGTTTCAGCTGATTTGGTCCGGTTGTTTTCTCTAAAAACCGCGCTAAAATCGATTTCGTCGAAAGTTTTGGTAATATATTGTGCTGCTCTCGTCATTTCCCCACAAATGGGAATTTTATGGTATAATTGCCTTATTGAGAGCTATCAATATAAACAATTTAATCAATATCGTTAAAGCCATTTTTGAGAAAAAAAATATTTGGTGTTTTGATCACTATGATAACTATAGTTAAATTTCGGTGGATTTTGTTCATACCCTTATTTTGGCGTTCCATAGTGACTTCCGGGCTAGATATCAAGTTTGAGCTGATTTGGTATGGTGGTTCTCTCTAAAAATCGTTCACAGACACACACATACACACAGACCATTTTCCCAAATAGTGTTTTTCGGACTCAGGGGGGTCTGAAACGTAAAGATCTGAAGAGAACTCAAAAGTTTTTTTTCATCCGATTACATAACTTTCCTTTCTACTTTGTGTGCCAAGGAAAGTAAAAATAGGAAATAACTAGCTGACCCGACAGATGTTGTCCCGTCTCAACCATGAATATTTAATTCGAATTGGTATATTAACGAAGTTTCTTATTACAACTGGGAAGCTGTTCTTCATAAGGTAGGTATGCGCTGTGCAGAGGAAAGGATATTTCTTCTTAGGGCAGAAACATAAAGCCCTTTTTAATTTTATTGGTTTGGTTGAAAATTAAGCACGAGATATCGTCACTGCGAAGCCCCTGTTTTTACGCAGTTAACCGTCTTATGGCGATGCTTTAGAACAAGGTTTCAACCCTTTTGAAGCTCTTCCGCAACCCCCACCCCACCTCCCACCAACCCACCAAGTTCAATTCGAATCAATAACGATCAATAAGAATTAAAGTGAAAGAGGATCGGCAACTTTGCCTTCACTCTTGCCAAATACGGTAGGTAAATGAAAGTTCGCAACTTGAAAATAAATCAGAAAATCCAGTTCGTTCCGCCTTCATTTTATGCAAATTTGATCGCGAGCTCCGAACGTTAAGTAGTGCCGAGGAACAGCTCTTCGATAATGTATGTCGATAATGAGCGAGAGGTAGGGGATTAGAAAAAAAAAAAAACTGGGATCAGATTTTTCAGGAAGATTGCGCGGTATAACAAGTGACGGGCAGTTGGAAATAAATTAGAAGGTGGCAGGCGGTGAAGCATGTTGGATCGACTAGTTCCTGTTGCAGGCCAACGGCTTCATCAGATAGCAAATAGGTCGGGAATCAGCTAACCTTAAGAAGGGTGAAAGTGCATACACATATATAACTTGCGCATTGCTTTCTACCCAGAGAGGAGCTTCTTACGTAAGGGCTAATTAATTTTTCTCCCTCTTCGAAGCTCGCAGACTTCACGATCCGGAGGCTTCGGTTGTAGGCAACATTTCTCTCACGACTTTAAATCCTCAAGTTTACAATCGAGGCGAAGATTTCTAAAATCACTTCAATTAACGCCGGGTTTATGGCGCAATTAAAGGGAGGGCCCGAAGAGCCTCGTTTCGTGGGGCCACCTGAAAGTTGGACCTCTAATCTGATAATACGGATGTACCACATTCATTCGAAAACGCGTCAATTTGACTTTTTTCGGCTCAAACGATAAAGGAAAATATTGTGATCAGCTACATCGCGCAAGACAACAATTTTGACGGATTATCTCTGTGAGTGTGGGTGTGTGTGTCATTTATTCGTAATGTTTTCGATGCGCCGAAATGAGGTCAACAGCAACTTCCTTCAGTGGAAAGAAGAAAGGAAGAAAGGCCGGAACTGACTGGTTTTCGCAGGATGGTTTAAATCTCGAAAGATTTACATCAAACCCACGGGATGTTGTCGATAACTAAACATTATTCTCCTAAAGCAAAGAGCCATATATTAAATTTAGAACGCGTACGCCAGCCTGATTCAAAATATAAATATCTGGTGCGTTGCAACACACAACTTTCCTTAGCTCTACGTCAATTCACTTTCTACATGGATTTGTCTACTTAATCAATTCATTTACCACTCAGTTCATTTGAACTTGTTCAAGTAACACTTCACAGCAGCAGAAAGCGGCAGCGCTTATAGTTCCAGAATTTATTGTGCTGCTCGTATTCATTCCAGGACCATTATTGAGCAATTCGTACATAGATAATTAATGAGGCTGTAAACTCGAATTTTTTGAATAAAGATAGTAATTAGTAGTTATTGGGTAAACACGTTTTGATAATTTACTATGCTGCTCTCGTCATTTTTCCACAAATGGGAATTTTATGGTATAATTGCCTTATTGAGAGCTATAAATTTAAAAAATGTAATCAAAATCGTTAGGGCCGTTTTTGAGAAAAAAATATTTGGTGTTTTGATCACTATGATAACTATAGTTAACTTTCGGTGGATTTTGTTCATACCCTTATTTTGGCGTCCCATGGTAACCTGCGGGTTAGATATCAAGTTCGAGCTGATTTGGTACAGTGGTTTAAATCGTTCACAGACACACACAGACCATTTTCCCAAATTGTGTTTTTCGGACTCAGGAGGGTGTGAAACTGAAGAAAACTCAAAATTGTTTTTTCTTCCGATTACTTTGTATCACTACTTTGCGGAGTCAAGGAAAGTAAAAATATCTAGTGCGTAGCAACACACAATTTTCTACAACCCTCGTAAATTCGTAGACCTGCTGCATTCAACGCGTTTCTACGTTAGTTAGAAATGTAGCTACTAGTTAGTCGAGAGTACTCATCAAGTTTGATCGAAATCGTTGGACCCGTTTTTGAGAAACTTGGAAAAAACGATGAATTATTATTCGAGAAATCTCGTTTTCCAAACTATCATGACTTATATCATCGTTCAACACATGAGATGCAGAAATAATCACGAATACGAAATGTGAGTATAAGTTGCTAGACAGTCTGTAAGATTTATCAAATCCAATGAAGCAGTTACTCGGGAAGTTACGAATATTTTCAAAAAAACATCATTTTCGATTTGATTTTTATTTCCATTACACGGACGGTCAGAGGAAGATTTATTGAGAACAATCTAAAACCTTTCTGTGAGTTTGGTTAAAATCGTTGAAGTCGTTTTGCCAATAACATAAAAAATGTTTGCTTTTTTAGGCCTCCATTCACCCAATTTTCACGGAGATATTTACGGAGAAGAAACGTTTTGTACGAACTGGTAGAAGATAATGTACATGTTTAAACGAAAAAAAAACGAAAACCCTTGGTTTTTGGCACATTTTCGTCCCCCACTCCCCTTTTCAATTAACTGAAATCACCCGTACCTTATTTTCGCGTGTTCGAAAAATCACGAGCAAAACAAAAATAGAATCTGTCTCATCGGTCCAGCCGGTCTCCCGCAAACTACAGACGGACCACGCGCGAAAATTAGGTATTTCGGATGCAGTTGGCATCGAAGCGTAAAAGATCTGAAGAAATCCCAACTTTTTAGTCAAAAGTATAGTGATCATGTCAAAAAACGTTGAGATCACGTTCAGATCTTAAAGGTTATAATTTAAACACAAGTGTGTTGCTCTGGTTGTTTCTAAATTGGTGGTCGTTCTATCGCGGAACATCCTCTTATCTTTCTTTCCTTCCCCCGTCCCAATCCCTCTTTCCCTAGAGCTGCCGTAGGGTAGTCTGGGAGCCCTCCCCATTTCTTTACTTATGATTTATTTTAAGTTTGCCCTTTTCTTTAAAAATTATTTTCTGCCCTTTTCTTTAAAAATTATTACTCAATGGTTTATCATTCTCATGAACATCTTGACCTCTCACACCTCCGAGACCGATCCCATTCGATTCAGCATCGTGAAATATCAGTAAACGATACGAAACACTACCTAACTACTACCAAACGACGAAAATTACAAATTCCAGGTGTCTGTGGGCGCCTGCAGGCAATCGGCACGACGTTGCGTTTAATCTGTCTGGCGGGGGGGGGGGGTACAAACGATGAAAGTTCTTTCAATTAGTAGACTTTGGCTCACTATAATTACTGTAATTTCTCCATACGCAGTTGCATACGTCTGATACTCATTCCATTCGACTCAGGATCTAAAAATACCTTGAAACGATACCAAACACCGCGTATTTGCCATAAAACTGCCAAAATTGCGTTTTTGTTATTTTTTTGCCCACAGTCAAATTAAGGTATGAGCGAAATCCGCCCAAAACTAACTTCAGTTATAGTAGTGGTCAAAACGATTAAACGAGCAATGATTTTGATTAAAGTGTTTGTACAGACAGCTCCAAATGACACTAAATATCATAAAAATAAAATTATCATTTGTGTGCAAAATGATGAGTGCAGCGCTATAAATTACCGAAGATTTTGGTGAAAATTAGATGCAGGAAGTAGTAGAATCTTCAGAAAAAGTATGCGGTACTCCAATTAAATACCTATACGTATATATAAAGACTACTCCAGAAATTCCGGTATTGCCGTCTTATCATTGAGCAAAAAATTTAATCAACATCGTTACTGCCGTTTTTGAGAAAAAAAAATGTTTGGTGTTTTGATCAATATGGTAGTGTTCGGCTCAAAACTCAGAATCAGTATCGGTTTTTGACCTTGGAATTCCCGCACCTGCCCTAACGGGACTTCCTGGCCCTTAACAGTAAAGTCATTGTTTCCCCAAACACCTTCGTCCTCAACCCATTTTTGTTACCTACGGAAATTCCACCTCTTCAGTTATTTCCTATTGACGACGGATTTCTCCTTCGTCTGGACATTCCGAAATATATTATCTTTTCACATTCCTCACCACGACAGAATCTGATCTGACAGTCTCGCAATCTGATTATCCTACGAAGTCTCGCAAAAGTCGGTTGTCTTCATTTCTCCAAACACAGTCACCATTCGCGATACAGTCGTTCCCCACTTCTCCCAACAGACACTTGTTTCACCTCTCATCGACAACTAATTCGGATTTCTCTCTCCTTCCCGTACAACCAGTTTCACGCCTTCAGAGCCCCCCCCCCCCTCTGGTTTAAGCTTATATACTCAAATCATCTCCAGTTCTAGTCTTCTTCGTACACCTAAGTCTTCAACTCTTGTGGTATCCAAACTCTTCAAATTACAAGTTCGTGCTAAACTAAACCCCGTCTCTGAGATTCATTCCTGGTCATAACAGATAGCTAAAGTTAATTTGGGGCAGATTTTGCTCGTAGCCTTATTTTGGCGTTCTATGGTGTCCTGCAGGGTAGATATCAAGTTTGAGCTGATTTGGCACCGAATTTTTCTCCCAATCGCGTTCACACACACGCCATTTTCCCAAATAGTGTTTTTTTGACTCAGTAGGCTCTGAAACGTGAAGATCTGAAGAAAACTCAGCTGGGAATGTAACTTTCCTTTCTACTTCGTAGAGCCAATGAAAGTAAAAAGTATCTTGATTAATGATTACTCAATCGAATATAAGGAAAGCTCATCTTCATTATTCCACGAGACAACGAACTCAAAGGTGTACCGGGGAAAATTGCTGTGAGGTATGAACAGGAGTCGACCAGGAAGATTTCCTCAATGCTACTGATATGCTACTCCCAGGAAAGTCCCTTGTAGTTTGATCAATATGATACCTCCCCTCAACAGATATTTTCAGTCGCCCAGTTAAACAGTAATCCGCCGTCCCGGTCATTTGAAGCCGCGTCAAAAAGGAAGATGTTTCGGTAAGAAACCTTCTGACGTCTCTTGGCATGACAATCTCAGGAACTTAGCGGTGATGTGAAAAACTATAACTGAAGGCGTTCCTTATAAGCCGTTGGGCTGAAAGAGTCTTGCTTGGTAAAATTAAACCGTTTATTCTCCAAAGGTGTTTCAGTTGACACTGTTTGGGAATATTGGGAGCTTCCTCCACGCTACCTGACTCAGACCACACTCGCGGTAGCTTTCACTCTCCTTCAAACCTCAACCCAGCTCGATTTAAGTTCATGGACAATACGCGCTTAGTTATAGTTTTGCAGGCCATACCGAACTTAATTCTCGTTTCCATTATTTTCTCTATTCTACGTTTACAAGCTCTCCTTCATCCATCGCCTCTTACCTTCCGCTGAACAGAGTGTAAATCGACGTGAAGAGCCTTTATTTTTCCCTTCAGAAGAGACTTCAGACAATCTTATTCAAATTTCACGACTCTTCAGGGGCCCTCCAAAAGAAAAACCTCTTCCGTTTTTTCGACATCGTCAATTTCATCAAACGAATTTTTCTTCCTCTTTTGTCGCCTTCAGAGCCTGATCCTACGGCTTGGAATGAACGAACCTTTTTTCTTTTTTATTTCGACACGAATCAAGATATCAATTACGTTGCGCGTAAAAACTTGCCAGCAGAATCGATACTTAAACTGAAAAACGTGAAGAACTGTTGACGTCTTACAGATAAGCTTCTCGTCTCGGCTAAAATCGTCGAGTATCTTTTCCTCCTCCGCCATTTGGACCAAGAACTTTGTTTCGTACATTGCTCGTTTAAATATTTTAGCAGCAACTTTTTCCCTTTTCACCTCCCTCAGCTATAGAAAGTAGAGAAGACGGTTGTTACATTCCTTAGCTCTATGAAGAAGAAAGGTACGAGATTGGCCGACGGAACGAAATTGACTTTTTTTCTGATAATTATGATCCAAAGGCATCAACAACCTCCTAGTGGTGGTAAATGGTAACATTCTAGATGGGTACAGGACTCCTGAAAGTGGCCTATTTTCCTCCCTTGATGTAACTGAGAAAACCCCCGCTCCGCCCACAACTGCACAGCCCTCTCGTGTCCTCCCAGTTCTACCCTCAACTGCTGTCGAGCTGGTGTACTCTGATGCAGCGTTCCCAACGCGTCCCCACTTTTCTCGCGCAAAACGCAAGACGACCTTGCGGTGAGCTGATGAACCCCCAGCACTCTGAGACACACTACAGCCAGCCCCTCACACATACAGCTCCGCTGAATCCAGCTCCACCTCGCAGAATCATCAATTTCGTACCTCTGACCAGATGGTACCTTAGTGGACAGTGGCCTGTTTACAGGTCACATACCATCCGTGTACTATCTCTCTCCAGGCTGACGCTCTCTCTCGCTCACTCTCTGGAGAGTCTGATGAACAGCCTTGACTGCCTTTGGTCAGGCCCATCCCGCACTTCTCTCACTTTCCAACCTCCTAGATCAAGTGAATCTATGTCGTCCCTTTGAAGGACTCAGGTCTCGCCGGGAGAAGCGCAAAACCTTTCCTCGACAGTTTGTCAGCCTCCTTGTTCCCTTTTATTCCTGTATGACCTGGCTCCCAACACATTGTTAATTTGTTATCCTGTGCTGATGTCCCATTTTTGTTGACGAGGTTCGGCGTGCAATCTGCACTGCCAAAACCGGGAAGGCCCTGATGAGGTGAGCATAGAGATGTTCAAGTTGATGAGCGATGAAAGTATTGCCAAGCTGACGATGCTCTTCAACAGGATTTACAACAGTGGGCAGATCCCTTTGGAGTTGCTGAACTCAATCTTCGTCACGCTGCCCAAGAAAGCTAATGCTCGTAGATGCAGTGATCACAGGACCATCAGCTTGATGAGCCATGCTCTCAAGACTACTGCGAGTGCTCCACTACAGGTTGTGACGAAGAGTGGAGGCTGAAATTGGGGATACCCAGTTTGGATTCCGGAGCGCTTTTGGAACAAGAGAAGCCTTATTTGCCATGCAGGTGCTGGTCCAGAAGTGTCTCGACCAGCGGTGCCCAGTTTTTGCTTGTTTTATCAATTTCGAGAAAGCATTTGATAACGTGAAGCATGTGCAGCTTATTCGTATCCTGGAGGAAGTGGGTCTTGATTTCAAGGATCTGAGACTAATCAGGAACTTGTACTGGGGGCAGAAGGCACAAGTTCGTGTGGATGGTTCGCTCTCTGACCAGGTGGCTGTTGCCAAAGGGGTCAGGCAAGGCTGCACATTGTCAACATTGCTCTTTAATATTTATTCGGAGTAGGCCTTTAAGCCCTGGATGACTGTGATATTGGCATCCCTGTGAATTGGATTGCCTGTGTCCAATTTAAGCTATACGGATGACACGGTATTGTTGGCCCACTCCGAGGTGGGGCTACAGGCTCTCTTGGACAGGGTGACAATTGCCTGTAGGAAATATGGCCTGGCTATCAACGTAGCAAAAACAAAATCGATGGTCATACCGAAGGCAGCAAATAGTGGCATCAGGCTGGCAGTCAACGGGCAAAGCATCGAGCAGGTGGCACGATTCAAGTACTTGGGGCAATGGGTGGCGGAGGCGTGGTCGTTGGAGGGGGAGTTGCGCGGCCGAATCGAAATAGCGCGCGGGGCGTTTAACAACATGCGTAGTATTTTCTGTCGCCGGGATGTAAGTTTCGCGTTGCGCTGGCGAGTTGTTAAGTGTTACGTGTGGACTATACTTCTGTATGGGGTAGAGACGTGGACATTGAAGGCCAGGGACATGAATCGGCTAGAGGCTTTTGAAATGTGGCTGATTCGGCGTATGTTGAGAATCCCCTGGACCGCAAGACTCCGCAATGACTACATCCTCCAACAGAATTCCCTGAAACGTGAACTGCTGATGACCGTAAAGAGGCGCAAAGTGTCGTACTTGGGGCATGTCTTGCGGGGGCCCAAGTACAGTTTTTTGCAGACAATAATGATGGGTGAGATCAGTGGACGTAGGGGAGTGGGGCGGAAGCGACATCATGGTTGTCGAACATACGTAGCTGGACGGGAATTAACCGAGCAGCCGTTTTGTTTCACCTGGCTCAGGACCGTGAGAGATTTGCAGAATTGATCGCCAACCTTCGATGATGGAGACGGCACTTGAAGAAGAAGAAGCTGATGTCTTCAGGCCAGTCAGGCATTCCCAAACCAGCCCCGACGTAATGGTATGGGAAGCCAGGGCCTTAAGTGCAGCCTGACTGTCCGACGTAATGTATATTCATTTCAGCTTCAGGCCTCTGTGCAGAAGACCTACAAGAACTGTCCATTCACAGTATTGTATTTCAATTAATTGTTGAAAATTAACGAGGCGTTTTATTGTTCCAGATGCTGAGTGCAAGTTTGACTGTTCTGGAGGTATGTTTCTACCTCTTACAACTAATTAATTTCCACTGCTTGAGTTAGTCAGTGGTGTTAAAGGAGGGTGCAGCAAAGAGAGTATTCATTCTGGGATCATGTGCCTGTTACGTCATTTCATTGATGTCTGTGTTCCAAGGTGTTGGGACAATTTTAGTTACCTCGGATAAGCAAAATGGGAGTTGGTGTGCTTTTTGTGATTCAGTACCCAGTTCTAGTTATGGCCTTTTACAATACTTCACTGGTTCTGGGGCTGTTTGGGAGCCGTGGAACACAGTTCAAAAGGTGTCACGAAATGTTGTTATTGTGACATCATTCATTCCTCTAAGTCTTTGTGAAGTTGTGTCGAAGGACTGGTCTCCCTCTAGCCGTGCTGAATGGTGCTCTGGTGAACGAAGAAGACCTGCTGGGGGGTTCTGTTCACCATGAGTGACTTTTACAACCAGCTTCGTAGCCACAGACTCCCCATTGCCACCTGAGAGGTGCATGCAGTAACCCGCATAGGGGGGGAAATGCGCTGATGGGCTGGCCAATGGGCTGGCAAGGAAAGGATCGGCACAAATCCATGTCGGTCCTCAAAAGCCTTTGTTGGGACCACCAGGGGCCACCAACATAGAGAGGTTGGCAAATGTGAGGATAGGTGCAGGGCAGCCTATTAGCAGAGGGTGCCTGGCATTAGACAGTAAAAAAACCGACTGTTCAGACGGAAGGCCAAGGAGTTGCTCGGTCTGAGGAGGAAGGATATGATGATCATATGTGGCCTGTGTACAGGTCACTGTTCGCTGAGGTATCACCTTGCAAATATTGGCAAGTGTGAGGTTCAGGTAATGTCGAAAATATTGTCTCCCCCAGTATGACTCGCCAAATTAAATTCAGTTGTTCACCAGAGTTCGAGGACGAATACTTGTGTTTAATTAATTTCAATTAATTTAGGCCACGGCTCGCCTTATTTAAGGTATTCCCGACATTTTTGGTACCCCTGGTGGGACACGAACCCACAATCCCCGATTGCACCTTTTTAAGGCTCTACGGCGCTTCATTGCACGTCGAGGACGTCCTTCCCTAATTTATACCGATAATGGTACACAATTTGTTGGAGCAAATAATGCCTTGAGGGCAATCGACTGGGATTCAATTGTAATTGACGTCAATACAAGACCCATAAAATGGAATTTCATTCCTCCTGCAGCTCCATGGTGGGGTGGTTTTTGGGAGAGATTGGTAGCCATAGTGAAACAATTATTAAGGCGCAACCTGGGTCGGGCTACTGTTACGTATGAGGAGTTGGTTACGCTTCTTTGTGACGTTGAATCAACCATAAATGCAAGGCCTTTAACCTACTTGTATGTGGCAGATCATGAGCCTCGTCCCCTTACCCCGGCTCTTTTCATGCAAGGCTTCCCCATCTCAGGCGTTTCAGACCTCGATGATATTGTCAAAATTAATTTTAATTGTCGTTTGAAGTATCTTCTGAGATTGCGAGAGGGGCTGCGGGAGAGATTCCGGAACGAATACCTGGCCTTATTGATCAACAAGGGCCTCCCGCTCGCAATTCAGCCAGGAGATGTTGTTTTGGTGGGAACCGAGACAATTAAACGGCAAGACTGGCCGCTGGGACTTGTGCTCGACATTAAGATCGGAGCTGACGGGCATAGTCGGGTGGCAAAGCTCCGTTTGACGGACTTGAAAGACGTTATCCGACCTCTTCAGCGTTTGTTTCCGTTAGAAGTTGCTGCAGACGAAGAGCCTTGGCTGAGGCGGAAGACAACAGAAGAGAAACAAAAGAATCAGGAAGATTCTACAGAAGCTGGGAGTCTGAAGACTAGAAGTGGAAGAGTTGTCCGAAAGCCACACCGTTTTCAGTGTTAATTTTTTTGGTGGGGGGAGAATGTCGAAAATATTGTCTCCTCCAGTTGATTATAAAATCTTGATTTATTAATTCCCATATGACTCGCAAAATTAAATTCAGTTGTTCACCAGAGTTCGAGGACGAATATTTTTGTTTAATTAATTTCAATTAATTTAGGCCACGGCTCGCCTTATTTAAGGTATTCCCGACTGGTATGCAAGTCCCGTGAGGCGGGGCTGGAGACGGCAGAGCATGGACTGGATGCGATGGACTCATGGCATCACGCCGTCGTTTATTTGGGAAGCCCTTTCTACAGCTAGAAGTGCAGAACTTAAGGATGTCTTCCGCTGGTTGCGCTGAGGGAGCCCAGTGTCTTGGGATCTGGGAGTGGAGCAGATGGGCTATGAGCTATGGCTCATGGACGCCCTTATAATACGCCCGTTTATGGCTGCAGGAAGGGAATCTTCAGCATCCTCTTTTTTCAAAATAAACCGGATAGGGACGTCGTCCTCCTTCCCTTCTTCGTCAGTTTTTTCCTTTCACCCCTTCTCCATACGTGCAGTACTGTGGTTGGCCATTCAGAAATGCCATAGGCTGTCTGGCAGAGTCATTATCCTCTTGTACTGCAGCAGTCATTAAATCCCTATATCCTCAGATGTGTGGCTCAGTCTCCTTGGTGCCGTTCTATCGAAGTTACCGCGTGCAGCATCCTTTTCCTAAATCCCTCAACTTTTTAAGCACTGTCTATATTCCAGCGTGAAGAGACCACTCTTAATGGCTCAGTCTGCCAGTTTCCCTTGTTCTCATTGTTTCGGGATCAACTTACTAGCACCTCGAAATATCGGTTGTGTAGATACCACACCCCTTGTACTTCTACCTCGAGTCACTAATTCGACGACTTCCTCCAGCGCTAGTGATGTCCTGGAGTTACAACCACAGCAGTTTCAGGGAGGATTCTGCATGCTCTGGCCACCTTCAAAGCCCCTCTTCATTCAATAGTTCGCGAACTGTGCAGCGCAACCTCCCACACTTCCACCCAGTACAGTAGGACGAAGTTGGCAATTGCTAGCAGTAACCTGGATATGCTAGGCATTGGGCCATCATTGTGTGCCATTGAGTATCGATCGCGCACAGACAGTGCAGGGGGGGGGGGTTATAGCCCATGATTCTTGCCTATCAATACAAAGGACATTCTGCTGGGACTATTCGCATACATGAGATACCCCTGAGATGTTAACACATTCGAAATAGGTGAAGCTGTTTTTTCTCATCGAGCGTCTCCAAAAGAAATAGGTCGGGCTAATGGCCTATCATGAGGCAGAGCTGCCGATAAATTATATATGCTACGTCGTTTTGGTGACCAACTTGTTTCGCTTTCCAGAATCGTAAACACGAACCTTACCACGAAAATTGTCTTGACAGCCCCATCGATTTTGTATACATCGGGTTTTAAATGTTGTAGCAGCAGCTCAATAAATTACGGTCCTTTAAGAGCCAACAGTATCCACGTAGAATGTTGTTATGTGTTACTAAATTCATATGATCGTACGCTGCATCACACGACTTTTCATAACTCTACATAAATTCACTGCTTTTCGTGGCTTTTGCTACTAAATCAATGTATTTTTCACTAAGTTCATTTGAACTTGGTACGGTGGCAGAAAGTGGTAGAACTTACAGTTCTGGAACTTATCGTACTGTTTGTGCTCATGCCCTCATCATTATTGAGCTGTACACGATTTTTTGAGAAGGATAATAAACACTTTTCCAGAGTTATCGGGGGTACATTGAGTGGATTTGTAGCTGGAGCGATGAAAATCGCTAAATGTACGTGGGGCCGAGGAAATTATTGTGTTGACGTTTCGTTGTTCGATATTCCTCATTTGTTTTAAATAAAACTTCCCGTTCGCCGCTGTAGCTATTGTCGAAATTGCTGTTGAGATTATTTACGTTTGACGTTTCGTAACTTCCACGCCTACTTCGTACAGCGCCAAAGTTTGTGGAATGATCCTCAACTAACTCCGAGCCGAACGTAATTGTACTGTTGAGTTCAAACTCAAACTCCTCGACTGAGGCCCCGTGTTTGAAAATTACGGAAAATGAAAGGTGCCGTTGAAAACACCTGAGCTGTTACGCACGACGCGGTAAAGCCTTATTTCCTCTTGTTAGTTCAAATTATGATAAATGCCTTTTAGAGACATCGGAGAGAGGACGAGAAAAGCCGAAGGGACGAGGAGGAAGTAAAGGAAGAGCTTTGGAAGGGAATTTCCCTCAACGGGCTGGAACCCCCTCGGTGTGGGTTTACTTTACGACTTCGACCCAGTTTCCTAAACCTAAACCCCGTTCTATTTCTTTCCAACCCCCTCTTCCCGTTTCTCGTCAGCCCCCCCCCCCTTCACTTTATTTTTTTATTTTTATTTTTATTTCCTCGCGGTTGTTGTCGAAGATATTTTCCACTACGCCAGCTGCGCTTCTCTCCCTTCAATTTGAAACGGGTCCAAAAGATAAAAACCTGATTGCACTCGAAGGAGTCAGTGCGTTTCTATGGCCCTCGCCGACTTCCCAATTACAGCTCATATATTTTTTTTAAAACGTATCGCTACCAGAGTCGCTCGAGTAACGATTTATTCTCTCCAAATCGAAAACGGCAACAGCTCTAAAGGTGGACGTGAACCCAGACTGAGTTAATAGTTACGTTTCGTTATTACCGAAAAGTAGTAAAAAAAACGAAGCGAGTTGGGTTGTTACTCTCTTGCACAGCTCGACGTAGTCTCATACCACCAAGACGCCTCCTATTCGATTCCGCGTCAAAAAATACCAGTAAACCATATGAAACATGACCTGGAACGGAGAGTTACATATTCCAGGCGCTTGTAGGCAACTAGCACGACGCGAAGAGTAGTTGGAGTGAAACGGGAGGCAGTAGAAATGATGAAACGATTACTTTTACTGTATTGTCCCTCGAGTTGTTTCAAGTACCAAAAACGTTTCTCACTATAAATAGTGTTATTTCACTGTTTTCTGTCTAGCCGCATTCGTGTACCTTGGAGACTCAATCCATTCGGCCCTGCATTGAAAAATACCTACAAGACGATACCGGACGCGACAACCTGCACTTCCAGACACTGCCCACACTAAAATATCGTAAGTACAACGCAACTGATCGACTGCCAAAAAATGTCTAGCCTCTTTGAAAACACGGAATAGCTCAATTTAACAACCGCGGGCTCAATGGGTATATCAAAGTTCACATTGCGATCAAATAAAACACCTAGGTACTTAAATTTATGAGACAGTTATAGTTCTGCAAACGGGGATGTCTGTGGGAGTTCCGACTGGGTTCTACCTCGGTTGACATCAGGCGCTAGACTGACTGTTGACAAGTATAATTGATTGCTGGGGAAAACCCTAGCTGTGGGGAGAGTACACAGCCTTGTGGCCTCTACCTCTCCTCCGCCTCACTCTACACAACTACATGAACTCCCAGCGAGACCACCGCTCCCACGAAGCCGACCCATGGCATCACGACTGGCTGTCAGAACCGCAGGCAGAAGCCCCCGTGGTACCTAAGCCTACACCATAAGGACATAAGCAGCCTCTGGACCTGAATGGGTAGCAGGCCCCAGTGCCGGAATTGCCAAAAGGCGTTCTACAGCCACCTTCGCTTTATCTCCATGGGGATTGGACTTGCCCCCATCATTCCTGTGCAGAAGGGTGTCAGGGCGCGGTCATTGTGTGCCTGGCCTGAACCGCGATCCCTCTGTCCGACGAGCCTGGCCCTGGGTAGGAGTTTGATTGCTCCGTTCTACCTACCTTGCCCTGCGGAGGCACTTGTCGTGGCCCTAACCTCTTCAGGCCAGAATGGTCACAGGCTCGCCCCATCATTCGATGGCACTTCCGGCTTTTCCTCATCCCAGGGTGGGACAGTTTGGACAGCCTCCACCCCACACAACGGTAAATCGACGCAACTACAAGGTCTCCGATTATGAAAACACGCGTATTGATGAAAAGAAACCCCGGACAAATCAGCGATACGATATTGATACAATAAGCAATAATACAGTACATAACTTGTGCTGGCCATTCAAAGTCAATTTGATTTCCTAATTTGAAGAGCATTCAAGCCTAAAGTCTTACGTTAATAAATGAGCGTTTACGTGTAAGCAATCTGTCAAGTTCTGTTGTTAGCTGTCAGAGCAAAGCTCAGTCGTTTGTTCACATTGGCAATAACGCCCTTCCACTTTCCTTTCTCGCACTTCCAGTCCCATTTCCCGTTTCTTCGATAGTATGTCTGCCGCCCTCTCACAAGTCACCCGTGTCAATTCGTCTAAAGAAAAAAAGGGCTTTATGCCGCGAAGTAACAGTATTCCGGTGCAGCAACGAGCGCGATCCAGCCCTCAGGTCGATTTTTAATAGGTATTATAGATGCCTCCCTCCTATTTTGTTATTTTTGTTCGAGTTTTTTGTCTTTCACCTACGCTGTGCAGCCTTAGTTAATTTTCTTCTCCGGTTAAGTGTTGCACATCAATCACACTCCAATTACCCACGCACATACGAGTTTAAGCTTTATTTTTCTCTCGAATTTTATATTAAACTAAATCCGCCTACAATCGCGTCTCAACATTGACGTTATTTTCGTAGCACACGAGTCGATTAGTATTATGCGCAGCTACCGAAAAAAAATATTTTTAAGATATGCTTTTACCGCAAGACTCAAGTGAAGCGCAGGCCCAGTAAGGGGCAACTCGCAACTCGTTGCGCGTTTTTTGAAACTTTGGTTCGATCTCTTTGGCGACGGTACGTTCGTTCTTCTGACAGAGATAAATCGTCTAAAGACGTTGAAGACGGCCATTCGGATATGCAGCTGCACGACGTTAGCCCTAGGCGAATTCGGATGAGTTCCCTCGTCGTGCTGAGCTTTCGGCCGTGAGTTTCGAATACTATCCTCGTTTTTCTGCATTACGTCTCTATGCAGTGGCTATTCAGCACAAAAAACGATGGTGGGCGACGAAAGAAGGGAAACCGTACGAGTTAAGCGAAAGTACCGAGTCAACGTTAAACTGAATGCAGTTGAACGAAATCTGAAGGAGAGCGAAGGTTATCACGGTGAGGAAGTAACGCTCACATGTGCATTTCAGTGATTAAAAATAACGAGGTCAGACGAACGATCGTTGCACTTCCACGAACGTCACCTGTTGCCGAGAAACCAAACTAATATTATTCCTACCTTGATAGATCGGTGGTCACTTGAGGATTCACAGAGCGCCGACTTTTGAGACAGGCGCCTACAAGAGTAAATATAACGTTGCCCGTACTTATCTGTCGAACTTGCTCGGATGACTTTCACATTCCGTTTCTCAAGAAGTACGACAAGTATTGCGATCGTGTGCAAATACAGAACCTCGGATCTTTAAGGCCTTTCTTCTGATTCTTTTATGTTAGACGTTTGAAAGTTCTACTGAAACCCCCTTACTGTATTTCGGAGCGTGTTCTGTGTAAGAGCCTATAATCAGATTTACGACGGACTTACTGAGCTCGGGGGACAGCTCGCTTTTTATTATAATTTTTTTTATTACTTCTTGAATGCCCAAAATAGGTTTATTATCAGTTTTCCTCGACGGGAAAGAAGGAACCCGATGAGCGTGAAGGGAGGGGACCAAAACGAGGGGTTTTGCACTTTTCTCGAAAGCGGAGCTAACCGTTTTGGTTGAATTCCCATACCTTCGACCAACCAGCACCTTACTTTTGTCCTCTCCTTCAAATATCCCTGCGAAAGAAGGTCTGCAAAGAGAACTGTTCGACATCACTTCCCCGCTTCCCCAGCACTACCCTTCTATCTCATTTACCATTTGCAATTAGTTGATACAAAGCCAGAGCCTCTAAATCGAAAAAATAGTTCATTTATCCCTTGACTGTTCAGGACATGGGACCCACTGCGCTGTTAACGAGTTGTCCGAAATGTTGTGTATAAGATTTTTCCACACTTCTATTGCACTAACTGGTGTTGAATTCGTAATGAAAATAAGCTCATTGTCAACGTTCGATATAAGTATACAACTTTCTTATAAGAAACAACCATTTAGATAAAGAAGCGGACCTATCAATATCTAATGAGTCGTTGGGAGTGGCACACACTGCCCTTAAACAATCGCAAGATGCACCTGCATAGTGTGAACAGCCACCTGCGCTGAACCGAGTTCGTGAACTCAGTTCATTAACGTTCTAGGACGTTGGAGCGCGTTCCACCACTTGTTGATAAACCGACGAATCATCGTGAGGGTTCGTTGCGCGTTCGATGTGAATGGTATATCGGCGAGTGGTACCTAACGCGAGGGGCGTGACACGTACGAGTTTCTCTCGAACGTCCGTGAACGTCTTAAGAGACAGTGGATGGCGCCTGACCACTAGACGTCTTCAATGCGTGGCTTCACTTCATCCCTGTATGGACGTCATGCGCCAACAGCGCAGAAACGGAAACCGCGTGCTGCTCACTTCAATGAGTGACAGTTGTTGGCAGAGCAGTCAAACCTAGTAGCATTGACTGCTAAATAGCAAGAGTTTTTGCGAAGAAGGTGATCTGTGCCTTTGAAACTTGCCACCCAAGTAAATAGTTAGATCAGGTCGGAAACCACATTAAGAACTCCACGCAGATGGTACGGGATTCTTCACGCTGTCGCTCTGCGGGCTTTTAACATGTGCAACAGCTCTTCTCTGGGAGAATAGCCAAATGTCTGCCGTACCTCTGCAGGTTCGGTGGATGATGCGCCAGTGACCTCCATGACAGTCGACTGATATAACCCTCTTCGAGGTTCAGGAACAGTCATTTGATAAGAAAACAGACCGGGGATCTACTGCGTTTGCAAACTTTTGCATTCACAAACAATGCTCGTTTGCTGTAATTCTATCATAAGAAGCAGAATATGAAGAAAAGGTTCTTATAGTCAGAACGTGAACCGTATAACTAAAAGCTCGTGAAAGAGTATGTAATAGCTGTCCAGTGTGATAAATATCAAGTTGGTTTCGGTGCTGGGTTCTTCAGTTCAAGAACTGTTACAAAAATTTCAGTGACGAGGCAATAACAGTTCCCATTATCTGATAGCCCCTGGAGGAAGCTAGTTGCCCCGGCCGATAAGGGTTCGCATCCTCCAGGGCAACCTTCACCAGAGCTCAATAGCGCAGGATCTTCTGCAGCAGTTCCAGCGGGAAAAAGAAGTAGATTTGATGATTTTGAGCGAGCAGCACCATAAACAATCAGTCCCACTGCTTCAAGGTAGAGATTGGCACTGTGGCTATCTCGGTGGTTAGTCTGGCTTAGCATGGGATAGGTCGAGACTACATAGAGGGTGGAGGGTTGCGTTTTTCAGTATCTACCTTACTCCCATAGACTCAATTGGAGTCTCAGAGGGGACATTGAAGGAGCTGTACCCATCAAGAGAGCAATCATGATTATGACCACTAGAAGAGAAGAAGGAGAAGGGCTGTAATCCTTGGGAAGTGGGAATATGAGTTGGAGAAGCCCAGAAGGGGTGGTGGACCATGAGGCTGATTCCAGAGCTTGGTCCATGGCTCGGACGACGCCCCAGTGAGGTGGATTTTTACCTCCCTCAGTTCCTAACAGGACATGAGCATTTAGGGCTTACTCGCACCGAATCGGAAAGGCTGCAAACCAAAATCGCCTCCACTGCTTTCCATGCCACCTTCTCGAGCCAGAAGTGAGCCGGCTGGCAGCATGCAGTAGAAGACACAGTTGGTCAGCTCACGCCAGAGGTATTCGTCCGCTTCATTCTGCATTCAGAGGAAAACTGGCAGTGCATTGCTCAATTGGCCAAGGCAGTGCTCAGCCAGAAGAGCTTGCTGATCCATGGCCAGTATCTCGCTGGGAATGAAGACGCGGAGGAACGACCACTCTTGAATCTCCCAAACTGCTGGGCAGTATGGGGATGATGGCTGCACGCTGCAAGATTTTCGTGAAGATGAAGAGAATAAGAAAGAAGAGCTGCCATGATAGAGAGGTGTGAGGGCCAACCTGATGCAATGCGTTAAACAGTCCTGGGTTGGTTTTCAATATGCAGGAGTAAGTTCATGGGGCCACTAGGAGCAAACCCTCCTTCCTACGTCCCAAAAAAGAAAAAAAATTATCCCATAGCTAGACCACACATGCCGTTTTCTCAAATGCGGTTTTTCGACTCAGAAAGTATTGTATGTCTATAAAATGTCAACAGATTACACAACTTAAATCTAATTCGTGCAAAAGAAAGTAAAAAAAATTAAAAATTGCAAACTTTGTACCTATAATAATCGGCTATGTAATGTTTCATTTGTAGTGTTAAGGTTTGCGGTACTTCACACAGATTTTTCCAAATTCAAGGCCCGTTGTGTAAAGCTGCGAGTTAATAATTCGGGTCAACAAAGTTCCATTTGAACGCACGCAAAGGAACGAGCAAAGTCTTTTGACGGAACGAAAACCTTTTCCGGCGAATCAAGGGGCCTCATTTATCAGAGAGGCATGATAATTTATTTTTGTCACTCAAGGCTTAATTAGGCGCAAAAATTAATTATAGGCCTTTTCGGTAACGGAGCTGGTAGGAGGTCTGTTTTCACAAAGCCCTCGACGTTTACTCTCTCGACGTTACCCCCTCGCGATCAGCTCTCCTGTGACAATGGAGGCTGTATAATGAAATTCGTTGAAAACTTACGGTTTAAATTTCCCCAACGGTAAACCTCCATCGAGCCACCCACTCCAGAAGCTTTAAGCTTTCAGGGCTCCAAGGGTATTTGAGTTTTTGTGGGCGTCGGCTGCCCCGGGATCTTGTCGAAGTCTGGAGGGTTTCGCCATTACAAAATGCAACTCTTGGAAAGACGCTCGTATCAGTATTTTGGAAAACCGAACTTACGTACGTCGGAACCTTGATTTTAGCAACCCCCACGGACTGAAAGTAGATTTGAGCTTTAAAAAATCGGCTACAGAGCCGACAGCCAGCAGCGGTTTAGAATTTATCGGAGTTGAGGGACGTTGGAGGGGGAGTGTGCTCCTAGTGTTCCCTTGGATGTTCTGCGTATTGAGAACTAACTCACGGCTCTCTGCAATGGCAGCTCTTCTTTCTTGATCTTTTCACCCACACGAGAATCTTGAAGCGTTCCGCCATTTCTATACTTCCTCGCATACTGCCCAGTAGTTTGGGGTGATTCCGGAGCAGTCTTTCCTTTATCATCATTCTTCACCCCTGCCTTAGATCAATAATCTCTCTCAATAATGCTCTTCTAGCTCAGTAGTGCCCAGATTTCTTCGGAACTCAACGGGTGCAGGTAAATCCCTCTGGCAAGAGGCGGCCGACTATATCCAACACTGTGCCCCGCCAGCCTGCCCATCTTTGGCACTAGAAGATGGCATGGGAAGCACCACCGCTGTCCTGCAGTGTAGGCAGTAATTCGATGCATGGACATCTGAAATACTCCACATCTCGTGAGAAAGTGGGTAATGGTAGACTTCCACTCCCCATGGACCAAATACTGGAATCAGCTGCCTAGTCCACCGCCCCCTACGGACTGTGTCCCACTCATCTTACCACCTTCTAAGGACCTCCTTCTTCTTTTCTTTTTGTAGCCGTACTCCAGTTTCGCTTTTTCCATTTGGCAGGGAGAAGGTTGATTAGGATAACACCCTCTGCACTATTTCCTGTGGTAGGCAACGCTCAGTGTATCATCCCACAACTCCACCTCATACAAGAAGATGGAGTGCACAAATCTCATAAGCCTCAGCCTCATTTTTCCGCCTCAACGACACTTCACAGTCACATGATTGACATGTCAACAAAGATCCATAAAAACGTCTAATGAAATTATGTTGGCTCTCTGTGGGGAGTCACAGGAAGGAGGGAGGTGTGAATAGGTAATTCCGATCAGGGAATGGCACAGAGAACAGGCGTAGATTCCTAACTGGGTTGCATGGCGCCAAGATGGAAGACCTTGACAGATAAAAATACTGTTGACCAGCGAAATAAGACGTGGTCCGTAAATTTCTACAACTAACAGAGAGGTCGGAGACCATCAAAGTCGTATGAGCAGCTTGCGAGATACAGCCCTGTCCCCCGGGACAAGAACTCCAAAACATTCCTCTGTTATTACTTTCGTATCTGGGAATTGACCAATGAGTTCCTTCTCTGTTAAGTTCAATGTGGGCAGAAAAGTCGGGCTACTCGTCTATCGGCACTCCCAGACCTCAACAGCTAATGCGGGCCAACTGTACATTTCGGATGGCATGCTGGAAGGCGATAGTATCCCATGTGCGGAAGCTTTGGATAAGACTGTTACGAAAAGCTTTAGATCAGATGACAAGTGATGTTTCCCACTGGCCACGAGAGAGGAGGCTGGTTGCCCTCTGTCGTGGCGCCTTTGTACGTCTCAATTAGGCAAACGCTTGACTATTCGTGCCTCCCTTCACGCCTTCCCTTTCCTTGCCGCCGCCTGCTATTCATTCTTGCTTCGGATCGCAGAGAGAGATCAAGCGTCCCATCGACTCGTGTTTTAATACTTACTTGTTTCCAATAATATCCCTTTTAGGCTCACAAATCGAGTGATTGCCTCCTATCCTCATCATTCGCCTCTTCCGTCCTTCCTTTATACCGGCGGGTACCTTTCTACTCCCTTTTTTTTATTCCCTTAAAATTCGACACCTCCGCAGCACAAAGGTAATATCTTTAAATTACGTTGATTAGCATTTACAGTTCACACCCTCCATGATAAGTACTATATCTCCTGCGGATGGCGAATACGCAGGGGTGTTCTACCTCGCACAGGTTTGGAGATGAAGGAGGTCATGCTCCAATGTCTCCAGAAGCTATTTGCCGTCTAGTTCATGAAGATACATTTGGGGCTAACCAGTGTCCGGGAAGCACGAACGTTTAGCATAAAAGGTGTTTTCTCCTGGGGTGACATAGATTATGTACTAGTTCCCTTATCTCTCTATAACTTGCCACCCCTCGCAGTACTACCTTCCGCTTAGGTCTAATGTGCCCAAAGAACTGCACCTTTCAAGTCTGGTTGAACGATTGTCAACACGATCCTATCAGGGCACGTTCGTATAGGAAGAGAGTGGAGAGCGTAAATGAATGTTCGGAGTTGTAAAGACGACTTTTGCGAAGAGGCTCTAGTAATCAACATTTGGAGGGCAGTTCACAATAACTTATGGTCAATGGGGTCAACCCAAACAAAGCCATTTGGTAGAGAAACGTTAGGTCTGTCGATCACTATGATACCAACAATTAGTCTGGAACAAAGTCTCCTTACAATCTGCACGCTGATTATAGCGTTTGTACGCGGCTCCCAAAGAGAAGTTATTCTCGATTGCGATGAATACGCCGTTAGCAGGAGTAACGCAACGTAACTTGGAAGAATGTGGACGAACGTCAGAAACATCGATTTGTCAATTACTATCGATTGCTCCTTGGGATCTCGAGGACGAAGAGCAAAGCGTCGGTTTGGAGCGAAAGAAACCTAATTTAGTGAAGATTCGTGTTGAGGGGTTTTCCCAGGGTTTTGATTACGATACTGCTATGTACATAATAATCCAGTAGAGCGCAGCCAGCGAACGAACATCTGGTTTTGCATTAAACCTCCACGTCGCAAGAAGTGATCAGCCGTTCAAGCCGAGCGCAACATATGTTTTTATTCTCAGTTGTCAGTAAAGTACGATGTTGGAACGTTTCAACAATTATTCTTAATTGCTCCCCAGAATAATAATAATTATTATTATAATAAGCAACATAACAGATACGAATGATGAAACATGAATGATTCGATAGTTTAGGCGAGAACTGAGAGCGCTCCGTAGTATAAATATTTCCTTACAGTACAATGCACATATTTTTGTGTACTTCCAGCAAAGAAGAGTACGAAATAAGATCCGCATTTCAACTGGGCGTTCAATTTTTGGCTTTCCCTGGAGAAATGGATACGAACAAATTTAATTCAAACATTTTCCATTCTTTTTGCTTTCCTCGGCCCTACGCAGTAGAACGGAAAGTTACGTAATCGCATGAAACAGATATCGTGAGTTTCTTTTAAAATCCGTGTGTGTGTGTGTGTGTGTGTGTGTGTGTGTGTGTGTGTGTGTGTGTATGTCTGTGTGTGTGTGTGTGTGTGTGTGTGTGTGTGTGTGTGTGTGTTAACGCGGGTGGGAGAAAACGTCTGTAAAAACTCGGCTTAACCGAAGTTAACGTACCTGTTAGGTGAGTCCGTCTCCTCTGGCTGGTGAGATACTGCGGGCGAGCGCTACTCAACGGACAGCCAAACATTCATAAAAATGACACAACCATCAGACCAGTTATAAACTTCACATCCGCGCCAGCAAACTCTCAAAATATTTGACCACAATTCTAAAAAGTACCATTACATTACCGAACAGATACACGATATGCAACACAGAAGAATTCTCCTCTAGATTAAAAGACGTCACTATAACTACAAGCACCAGACTCGTATCATTTGATATAAAAAATGTATACCCCTCCATACCAATAAAAGAAACCCTTGACATACTACAAACCAAACTAAAACAAATAGCCAGGACAACTACTAGAAATGTTACCAACCTCGCCAAACTGACACTCGACACTCGAACAAAACGACTTCCAATTTAACAATAACATATACAAGCCAAAGGATTAAGTATGGGAAACCCTACCTCGTTCATATTGACTGAAATATTTCTACAGCATTACGAAGAAACTCACATCCTGACTTTAATGACAAAACCCGATATCAAACATTACGCAAAAAATGTAGATGATATTATCTGCATATTAAGCCGTAAGAACACTGACGAAATATTAAAGGACTAAAACAATATCCACCGTAACATCCAATATGACATGGACTAAGGACAAAATAAAACTCTTAATTACTTGGACCTGCAGTACGACATTTTTAGAAAAGCTACTGCTATCGACACGACCATACACTATACATCAAACCACCCAAAACAACATAAACTAAGTGCATTCAGACACATGATACGGAGACTAAAAACTATCCCACTGTCCGAACAAAATTACAAAAAAGAAGACTTGATACTATCAATACTATCGCAGAAAATGACGGTTACTCCAAAAAGACAATAAACAAATTATTAAGACAATATGACACCAAAAAAGACGAGCCAAAAACACGAAATCCACAGATTTTGACAACACATTTACGTACACAGTACCAAAAATACACGTAATAACTTACATCCTCCGTAAGGAAGGCATATAAATCGCAGTACGCACGGACAGCACACTTAGAGCCGAACTAACTGCAAAAACTGAAAAGACAGACCCACTCGACCAAAGTGGGGTGTATAAAATAACTTGTACTTGTAAAAACGCAAACAAAGGACAGACGGGATACAGAACACATTAAATCTCTTAGTAGGAACAAAGATGATTCAAACTTTGCCAACCACCTCAAGACAACTGGACATGAACCTACCAAAATACAGGACTGCACTAGCTTACCGCATAAACAATACCAAGGACCAAAACTGAACATATTAGGAAACATGGAAATCTATAAACAAAAAACTTCAATGGACAGATCACACAAAATGGGATACCATACTCACACCACTCAAAACACAACACACACGAAAACAACCAGCTGACGGATTTACAGACCTCCCTATACAAAAAAGACTTAGAGTCGTCAATCTACAGACCATTTAGGACATACAAAAAACTGCCCTTACATTCCTTTCCCTTCACCTCTAGAGGGTCTCCCCAGAGGTGCATGACCCCTTCCCTCCCCTCATGAATTTGCTCATTGAGTATCTTAAATTCAATATTTAATATCGGAATCGCTGTGGGACCCCAAAATGAGGGTATGAACAAGCCCAGAAATAACTGTAGTTATTACTCGGATCGAAACACCGCGAATATTCTCCTCCAAACTCTGCCCCTCTCGATCAGTTTGATGAAATTCTCATTCATGCTAAAATGACGAGAGCAGTACAATAAATTATCAAACATTGAGAAAAAAATATATTTCAGCAGTTTTTCCCTCAAGCGATACTGTACCGCCTGACTCCCATTGGAGGCACCCCAGTGATCGTAGTCTGGTGGTTATAGACGAAGATTCATATTCCGACGAAAGTTGGGCATTGGATCGGAGGCTAGACTACGACCACTGGGGTGCCTACAATGGGATTCAGGCGGTAGGATACTACACGTTGTTTACACCTTAAGGCGGATGTTATTAGGAAAAAGTGAGGTGAAAATATTCGAACGTTGGACTTGTTTGTGCTTCGCCAAAAGAAGCAGGTTGCATCGCCGTCCACCTCCCCAAGTCTAAACACGCCGCCTAACGCCACTTCTTCATGTTCGCCTTTGCCGTCGGGTCAGCAGTATCCTCACGTGCGCACTAACAATTACCCATTTTGGGTCATCAGTATCCCATAACCCAGATCTGTGGTTACCAATTCAGAGCTGCTCTACCATTACCACCACCAGGACGATCCATTCAACGACGACCACTCTACGCATCGCATCGTCACCCACCAACATCGGTCGGAAATTCTGTTTTCGTTTCTTTGTTTTCCAGAAGAACTATCGTTTGTTTCCTTTTGGTTTATTATTCATTCTGAATAGTAACCCTATGTTTTCGGTCGCGAAAAATTTTTTACAACCCCCCCTCAAAATTTGATACTTTACGTTTCAAGACTTGGAGATTCCATTTTGCAATTTCCGTCCGCCGTCCGGGCCCGTTTTGTGCCTTTAACGTGGTCTAAAAAAATCGTTCTTTCGCACAAAAATTCGATTTGGTATCTAGTTGTGCCCGCCATCTTGGCAAACCTATCAGACGAAGCCCGGGGTTGTAATGGGCAAAAAATGGTTGAAAAAATTAACGAAACGCAGTACAACGCGGGAACTACAGCGGAAGTCAACGTTTCGTCGTTTGAAGTCCCTCCCTCCCTCCCGTCTCAATAAAAAACGTCCTCGAATCGCAACGCCGCCCGCCCGCTCTACTGCTCAACTCCCCTTTCGCCTCGCAACGGGTTCGCTCGAAGCGCCCCCGTTCCAATTTCCCCGACCCAACGGGGCAAAATCATCAGACGTTTTTCGTATGGTTTACTAGTATTCGATGCTGACTCGAATGGGATGGGGGAGCACTAATACTAGGTCAAGCTGTTCATGAGAATAATAAACCATTGTGTAATAATTTGCAGGGTTTCTTTTTTTTTACCATAACGTGGACTATTCCATTTATTAATTTCAATTTAAATTCGATTAATTTGGTGCCCAGAACACGCATCTCAATATCCTTACTTTATACTATATTTTTCAATTATACTTTTTTCATTGTTAATTTCATACCATTCGGAGTTAGTAATTTATTTTCCACGCTAACTCTGCGAACTAGCGAACCAACACACACATTGACATAAAAATTAGGGTCGTAGCCCAATATATCTGTAAGATGAGCGTTTAATAAAGCATATAATGAGGAGCAACCACAGTGGGCGGAGTTTTCTCACAGTTTTAACCCGATACACTCGAAAATCTCACCCCGGCACTCTCATAAATCGTTTGTGCACTGATTGCTCAATTACGGCCGCGTGATAAGTAGGAGCCCCTCAAGAAATTCCGAAACAGTGTTAACAGCCTCACGAGTCGACGAGTGGGAGTGCTTCAATACAGTACTTTAAGCACTTTCTTCGTAATTCGTGAAGTTATGTTTTATCAAGTTCGAAATAAATGAGATTTAGCATGCGCGATAGGAGTCGCTGAATGAACGTGGGGCTGTGTAAAGCTGAGCGATGCTGTGTATGTTATGAACATTGCACATTGCGTTAACAAATAACGTGATTGAGGAGCGGTTTCAGAATTTCAACGTCGCGTCCACACTAAAGTTAGAGCTGTTTGCTGCTTCTCTCAATTATCCTAGTCAAGTTTTCTAGCGTCCGCCCATTACCGCGATCACCACGACATAGCAATGCTTCTTGGTTAATATGACTGGAAATGTCATATTTCTCTTGTTTCCTTCTCGAGGTATTATTAATGCATCTCGACGGGGAGGCGAGGATTAATTATATACCCATAACGTTACCTTGTTCATCGATTGAAATGCGCGAATCACACCCACACACACACACACATTAGAGGTTGAGTGGAAAGCAAAGGGAAACTTGAATGCGCCACAAGTTCATTTTTGAGGCACCGATTTCACACAAAACTTTTTTTAATCTGGTGAGTCAGCAGGTTGAGAGGAAACAACATTGGCGAAATGATCGTGCCAATTTAGTGAACTTGTTAGTTTGTTGACAACCTCCTCGCTATTCAGCGCACTTTAAATGTACGCGCAGAATCCGAGCTAATCGATATGATTTTATCCTCCGTTAATGACGACGCGAGATGTTACTTTGTTTCAACCCAACCCTTCGTTCCAATCGGTTAAAATGTTGGAGGTTGAATTGAGCTTCTTACTAATACCCCCTCCCACCACTACCGCTAATTCGTAACTGTCTTTGTTTTTCTAATTTGATAAAGCGATGTCGAGAACAAACGAGCGGTGCGTAGCAACACCCAATTTTCCACCACCCCCGTAAGTTAGAACAACAGCTACAAATGCGGGGGCTGTTCTTCGTTCAACGCATTTCTACAGAAACATTTATGGAGAACAAAATGTAAAGACTAGTAGTTAGTTGAGAGTACTCCGTAAGTTATACCTGTTTTTCAGAAAATTGGAAAACTGACAAATCTCCTTTTCTAAGTTAACTTAGCTGATATTTCCGTTCAATATACCTATACAGAAATAATTACGGAGAACGAAATGTGGGTGTGGGTGGCTAAAAGACACTCCATAAGATTGATCACATCCAGTGAAGCAGTTACCCCATAATTTACCAAAAATAACGAACAAAACAAAAAACATTCTCATGAACAGCTTGACCTAGTATTACTGTTCCGAGACCCATCCCATTCGATTCAGCATCGAAAAATACCAGTAAACCACACGAAGCATGACCTGACTACTGGTGAACGACGAAAACTAAATATTCCAGGCGCATGTAGGCAATTGGCACAACGTTGCGAGTTGAGCAGGCTAATGAGGTTTTAATGAGACGGGAGGGAGGGAGTGCTAATGACGAAACGTTGACTTCCACTGTATTTCCCACGAGTTCTTTCAATTAGTTGACTTCAGCTCACTATAATTACTTAATTTCACTATACGCAGTTGTACACGTCTGATAC
This sequence comes from Pachypeltis micranthus, assembly GCA_020466155.1. Taxonomy (NCBI): domain Eukaryota; kingdom Metazoa; phylum Arthropoda; class Insecta; order Hemiptera; family Miridae; genus Pachypeltis; species Pachypeltis micranthus. The sequence continues at coordinate 11,682,089 of CM035774.1, read as the reverse complement.
TGATTCCATTCGACCCAGAGTGTAAAAATACTTTGAAAACGATACAAAACACGGCGTACTTGCGGTTAGACTCCGTTTTGTTAATTTTTTAACCACTTTTTGTCCATAACAACCATGGGCTTCGTCCGATCGGATTGCCGAGATGGCGGGCACATCTAGATACCAAATGGGATTTTTGTACGAAAGGACGGATTTTTTAGACCACGTTAAAGGCACAAAACGGCCCAGGACAAGGGAGGCGGGACGGGGGACGGCGAATGGCAGACGGCGGACGGCGAACGGACATAGCAGATTTGGAATCCCCATGTCTTGAAACGTAAAGTATCCAATTTTGAGGGGGGGTTAACTGTACGAAACATGACCGGACTATGACGAAAAGTGACATTTACTAGGCGAGGCCATGACGTGACGGGTAGTTGGAGTGAGATGGGAGGTAGTGTGGCCATGGTAGAACAGGCTGGAGAGAAACGATAACTTTCGCTATATTGCTTCACGCCTCACTTTATTGACGGTGATTTCACTGTTTCCCATCTAGACGCAGTCCTACGCCTCTGAGACTCGACATATTAGTCACAGCATCGAAAATTGCGCAGGAAACGATTTCCATAAAACTCCCAAAATTTTCGTCCGATTGAATTGCCCCATAGGCAGGCACACCTAGATCCCACATGGAATTTGGTGGTAGCTGCTTTCAGTCTAGTTCCGTCAAATATTTAATTTGTTTTGAAATCCACATTGCTCCCTCAAAAGTTAACCTGGACGTGAATGTGAACGACAGTCCATCGCAGCTGAGTAAGCATGGGGGTATGGAGCAACAAGATGCCTGGTAGTTGACACCAAGAGTGTGCCACCTTAGCAGGCGGGAGGAACTATGGTAGTAACTGCATCTGTGACGTACTGTCCTGTTTAGTTAGAAAACACGTGTATCCATTCCGAGTTATGGTTCGTAACATTAGTCGTTAGAGTGGACTCAGGAACTTTGATACAGCTGATGCCCGATCCCAGGGTCAATTTATAAGAAACGCTGGAGGGAGGGGGGATTGAGCACAAGGAAGCCAGTGAGTGGTTTCCAGATGTCAGTGGCCTGGCAGAACTACCTGTGTCTATCTCAAACTTGTTTACTTTTTTTTTTGTGGATGCAGGTGATACCGATACCCTCACTGCAGCCACAAATGGGCCTATTGTAAGGGCGTCCATGATCCTCAGATCACCCCCCCCCCTGAATCACCCCCAGGCCCCACGGCACTGGTCTCACTTGTTGTGACGTCACCTATGCGCCCCCATCAACCCCGCACAAAGCGAAGGATATCCGCAAGTTCTGCATTCGCCACCTCTTCTGGCTGAAGAAAGGGCCTCCCAAATATGTGATGTCGCGAGTCCATCGCACACACGCAGCACATGCTCTGCAGTCTCTAGCCCTACTTTGCAGAACCTGCATATCTGTACCTCGCACTTGGCGAATATTTGCAAGGTGGTACCTCAGCGGACAGTGACCTGTGAACAGGCCACGTATGATCCTCATATCCTTCCTCCCCAGTGCAAGCACCTCCTTGGGCCTCCCTCTGGAGAGATGGATGAAGAGTTTTGACTGTCAAAGGCCAGGCAGCCCCCGCCAATGGGCAGCCCTGCATCTATCCTCCCATTTGCCAACCTCTACACCTGGAGCCCAACAAAGGGCTCAGGGCCGATCCCTTCTTTGCCAACCCATCAGTTCGTTTCCCTCTATACCCTGATGCCCTGGCACCCAACACAGTGTTGCACTGTTGTCCTCGGCCAGGGCATTCAGTCCAGTCAGACAAATATCCCACCTTAGTGCGTTTCAGGGCTTTGGTCAGTACGAAACGATGATCCTCGTCTAGGCTCCTCCTCCTTAAGATAAAAATATTCTCTCAGGATGTTAAATTATTACAGGACAGAACGGTTAAGGTTCAGTCATTCTCTGTCATTAGTACCATTTATGCATCCTGTAGTGTTCCAGTGGTCCGTCGAATGATTCTCATGGCTATTGAATAAGTTATTCCTCCATTTTAGCCAATTTATAACCACGACAGTTGCGGGACCTTTCAACAGAGACCTGAATTGTACTTCGCTCCTTACACGGCGCAGTACGGTGCCACGAAAGGTGATGATTTTTTCACCCGCGGAGCCGGTGGACATCTTTCGAAAAACCTTCGGTGGTTATTATTTCAGATGGTTCTAATGGAAGTTCGAAGGAGGTATCAAGGGAGCAACTGCTGGAAACGTGTTCTGTTTTTTTGTTTTTTTTTCCTCCGCCCGAAACTTTTATTGAGCCAGGACTGGGAGACTCGTGAAAAATAAAAGCCATGCAAAGGGTCGTCAATTATTGGCCGAGAATATTTTGTATTGATATCTCTTTCGACTGGTCGCAGTTCGTAGCGGTCGTAAATAGAACGTTCGCTCGTTTTGAGGATTTGAAGTAACCGATCGATCCGTATTGCTGGCTCAAAAAATGGTTAAGCGTGGCTCTCCTTCAGAATAAACTGTAAGACAAGCGTAAATGTCGTAACGCCTCACCAGAATTGTTAAGAGCAACGAACACTCGTTCGAGTTGAAGTCAATCGGTAAGAACGTCGGATGTTCCGTCTCCCACATCCCTCCCAGTTTCCAAGTTGAGAGCGACTTCCCAACAGTTTTTCTTCAACTGACTAGGCGCAAAGAGACGCAAGAAAGTTGCAGCCGGCTTGTCTGATTAGGCTAACGATCCGCCTTCTCTGCTCGTCCGGAGTCACGACTTGCCGTCGGTTCAACGACTTGTGAGGAAGCGTCGGAGAGGGCCCGAAGGGGAAGTCAGGAACTTACTCTGTCGGAGATGGGCAGCGAAATGGGAACTTGGAACGAGCGACATGTTAAGTGTTGTAGAGATCTTCGTACATCTGCCGCAACGCAACTATGAATTTCAACCCCTTAATTGGGCCATATTACAACTTAATCGAGAGAGTGAACGCTCGAAGAGTCGAATAGTACTGGGAAATAGTTGAGTTCTCGTTATAATTTGACATTTTCAGGTCTTTGGAGTCAGAACAGCCAATAAGAGTGCACAGCCAGTGTTGGCGTATCATTATTTGCGTTTAATCATCACTTAGTCGAATTGTCAAGGAAGGATCTGAACATTCGACCTTAACTCGGAAAAAGCTTCCTACTCAGCGCTTGTTGTCACTACTACTTCTCTTTCTCATTTTCTAACCATCAGCTCAGAATGATTATGTCATTCGGCTCTTGAGCTTTCCAAAGCCGGGAGGTTATACCGAAATTTACTCTCAAGGCCACATGGGGAGTGCATTACTGTGTCATTCTCATGTACAAAGCCATCTGTCTAGACGTGATTGACTACCTGTTGTATGGGGTAACAAACTCACAGTCAATCAAAAAGGAGTATTACACAAATCCCAAAGAGCTGCGCTTCTGCGGATCACCAAGGTCTTGTGACAACGCGTCTCATGAGCCCCAAAGCAGAAGAAGCGCGGGAAAACGCTGGGCTGCTCGTCGCTCTACCTCTTCCACACAATTAGTCGCGTCTGAACGCCCGAACCAGACTGGTGAGCCGTTTCCTCTGCCCCTTTTCCTCTAACACCCGGACGATGTGCCCAGCAGTGTGTGGCAGCCAGCCTTTCGCAACCTTGTCACTGCTCATAAAAGAATAAAACTTTTTATGACAGGAAGCACAATTTTGTGCGATATGCTAAGGAGGATACCGTTCTTTTGAAATTATACGTACTGTCAAATAAACCGAAGTACATAGCAGCCAAAACTCGTTCAAATATTCAGAGCCTTACGTCATCAGTTAACGCTTATCGGCGGTAACACAGGAGCTGGTGAGCACGACAGACTCATCTGACATTAAACTCGCTCACGTCGGCCAACTAAATGAATCTGTAACCCCTCGTAGTTGCCCAGCCTACAACCCATAAGGCAGGTAGGACAAATTGTGCCTAGTACTTTTTTAACGTCTTTTTTTACGGTCTCACCTTGGCTGACCCAAGAGGAAAGCTTTTGGAGCCTACACCTCACTGTAAGCCATTTTAAGTCAGGAGGGCGGCGCGACCATTGAAATCGAGTGGATAACTAACTACTGGCTCTTACCACTGCTCACCCGAATGCCAGGAGCAGGACACCTATCCTTTCTGCCATCGTTTGACAAGTTCCACACAAGCCGTTCGACAAGACCTTTCTTCGTCGTCGCACGGTGTTTGGGAATTACCTACAAGTTGATACCTCGTTTCCTCACGTTTCACGCAACTGTGTCGAGTGACAACGGTTCTCTGACATCTTTCTCATCTGGAATGATTGTCCCGCGAATTTTCCCACCTAGCCGTCTGTAGCCAACAAAAACCTACTACTGCACTCATCATCATGCCAGCTACTGGTGCACCAATGGCTAATGCTAACGACTCAAATTACGAACATGTTTCAGCGAGGGAGGGGGATGATGTGACAACGCGTTTCGCGAGCCGTTTCGTCTGCCCCTTTTCCTCTAACATCCGCCGTGAGCCCAGCTATCTTATTTATTATTGATCATAAAGACATTAATTTTACTTATTACACCACACTTGCCAAGCCTTGGATTTTGAATGTATTTATCCACTAAGGGTCTAAAGTAGCGTCAAAGTCTACTAGAAAGTTTGGACAGAAGCACTCCGGGTCATCACTGGTCAGTTACCAATTGACTTGGCCGTTGAATGCAAGTGGAGGGTAAAACGGGAGCTTCCCCCACTCTGGGCTAAACTCCTTGCGGATCTCTCCACTGAACGAAAATTTGCCGCCATCGATGTGTGCTGACTGACTCCTACTTAAAGGCAAGCGGTTGATCGTGGTCTAGTGGTCAAGACAGACGATTCATAATTCTCGACGTAAGTTGAGGGTTGTGGATCGAATCTCCGGCGCGATTGCCGTAATTTTTGCCTGAGTCAGCACCTCTTCAAAAGTATCTCCAAACTACTTCGTAACAGATGGATGGGCATTGAAGGAAGGGCAAGCGAGAGATGGGAATCCTCGTCAAGTTTTTCCCCAACATTTGTGAACGTGTTAGGAGTGGCTTAAGTCAGACCACTAGGCGAGCCAGTTCCTCATTGGACTTGGGGAGCGACATCAACACACGGCTCCACTTCTTTTCCCTGAAATATTCTCCATCCTTCACGCCTGGCGCCTCTAATGCAGAGGGGAAAACCAACCTCCTGCTGCTGCACTGTAATTCCTACAACAGTGAGCGAAGGTTGTTGGAAGAGGAGACGAACTTACCATCATTGACTGCTTCCAAGGAAGCCCAGTTTGCGAAAAATATCTTGGCAAAGAAACGTGGCCACGGTGGTGCGGGATTCTCCAGGTGTCGTTCCTCCCTGTAGGATACCTCAGCACTCCACTGGGAGAATGGCAAAATGACCAAACCTACTGTACCTCCACTGGTCTGGTTCGGTGGATGCTGAGCTAGTGGCTGACCTCTTGCACAATAGTGAAACTGTTCGACGCAAAGCGTTTTTGACCTCGGAATTTCTGCTCCTGCCCAACGGGTCGCACCTGTGGCAAGGTCATTGTTTCTCCAAAGGTCTTTGCACCTACAGAAATCCCACCTGCGCGGATATTTCCAACGGTGGCTTTCCCACCCATTCCCTCTCCTCCTTTTTCAAATTCCTCTCCGCAGCTGATACCTTCTCCCAAAATCATTCTGCTACGAAGTAACTCCGAAGTTGGTCCTCTCCTGTTCCCCAACACTTGTCTTCTACCAACTTTCGCGATACGGTCGTCTCCAATTCTCCCAACCGACTTGTTTCACCTCTCATCGACTTCTCCTTCCTTCCCAGTACAACTAGTTTCAGACCTTCAGAGCCCTACTTGTTCGCGCTTATATGCTCAACTCACATCCTGTGTAAGTCACCGCTTCTTTGTACATTCAAGTCTTCAAATCATTTAATACACCAATTCATCAATTACAAGTTCTTGCTCACCCATCTCCGTGAACCATTCAACTCTATCCTGGTCCAAACAGAAACTGTAACCTCAGTGACAGTTGACTGATATATATATATATTTTTATTTTGGCTAGGTGTGTAATCAGATGTGTATAGACCAAAGAATCCACATTTTAGAAGAAACTAAAGTTATTGTAGTGTTGTACATTTTATTGTGTCATTGTGACTCCCCCACCCTCAGAGCAAGCATATTGTATTAATTATGTATTAAAGTTGGTAATCACAATAAGTTGCAAATAAATGCAAAATATAAATAAATAAATTCTCCGCTTGATAATCTTCTGGGGCTGACAAAAGGTGTGTGATGCGTCACAAATAACATTGTCCGCCATGAGTAGCACGTATATTTTAATTTTGTTTGTTGAAGCCCTTTCGTAATGTTTGTTTTCGACGCCGTCTGGTGCGTACATAAATCAATCACGATGCGAGCGGGCCAGATCAGGTTGAGACAGCGCGAAGCATCGATTTCTCAAAGTTTGTCCACACACCTGTAGCGATCGTGTGATTCGTTGTTCATCGCCAACGCGGGTCGCACGGGGTACTGTAAACATTTGAATTGGAGCCACATAACTGACTATATCGTAGAGATGGGCTGCGAAAAGATGGGCTCCTCGGCACAACTGCTGTTTCGACCATATCGTTCGGCGTTCTTCTTGAGAATGCCTGGAAGTGGTGCGCAATCAATCAACCCTCCGCTGTAGTTCGCGACCGGAAGTGAATTACCGTTTATATCGATTTTTTAGGCTTTTCTTTCCTTTGCCGAGATTCGGAGGTCGTCACTCACTTTCTCTTGTTGTGATGTGTGAGAGTTTACAAACCCAAACATACGCTCCATATGTGCGTTTGACGGGAATACCAGCAGTTACTATCTTCGTGCTTCTCCTCCACTGTTCTCCACGATGTAATTTTGAATTAGGTCTTTCGTCGTACTTGCTGCTCAACATGCTCTCGGTTGTCAGTCTCGTCAGTTCGGTGGTGTCAATGCACCTATAGCGATCGTGTGGTACGCTGTATATCGTCAATGCGGGTCGCACTGAGAACTGTAAACATTTGTAATTGGAACATCATAGGTGTCTTTACCGTAGAGATGCAATGAACCGCGACATTGTACAAACAAACTTGAAGAGGGCGAGCGCAATAGGTTCTGCGGTTCCTACGAGCACTTGACTGCACTCACAAAGAGACGACCGCAGACAATGCACCGTCGTTAGGTGTTTTTCGATTCAGTAAGCCTCAAAATGTAGGGATATGTAGTAAACACAACTGCCTGCTATTCAAAGAGTTAAGATATAGAGTGAGAGCAAAGTGTATTAAAAAACGAGGGGGGATTTTGATTTTTTCTCAAAACCGGCTTCACGAAACATAAATTTCCTTGGTTCTTCGAAGTGAAAGGAATGTTATGTAGTCGGCTGAAATCAGCTCGAACTTGATATCTAGCCCGTTGGTCACATGGGACGCCACAACAAGGGTATGAGACTCATGAAAAGTGATTTTAACGTCATTGTTCTACCACCTTATTAGTTTGTAACACCTCATTCCCACACATGGAGGGTAGTGATTCAGAGTAGGTGATTCACTTCGTACAGTTTTCAATGATGGGCTTTCTGTTTGCCTCACTTCACAGATCTAACAAGTCCTGAATATGTCTGGGAGGACGTAGTCTCTTGTTGAGTGGAGGGTTTAAGCCATCTTTTGCAGCGGGATTGCTGTGGTTAACATTGGACGTGAAAAAATTACTTATAGCTTCCCGGAGGGTTTCAGAGGGGGTGCTCATACCGAAATCCTTGTAGACTGCCTGGTTTCGAACATATGGGAGAGTATTGAGAACTTTACGCTGTAATGTACGGTTCTGGTGCTGTTCCAATTGTCGGAACATTGATTTGGAACACGTTCCATAGACTGGCAGTGCGTACAACCAAATGGGTCGGATAAAAACTTTATAAATTAACATTTTATTGTCCAGTGACAGGGACGGATTGTTGAGAAAGTACTTGAGCTGCGCTGTCCTGGCCATCGGCTTCCTTTCAGATCGGCAACTTGCTGACGATATCATGTCAAGTATCACACCGAAATATTTGTGCGTTAATCAAAGGAATGTCTGAGTAATTCTTCTTATTGTACCTGAAGGTGACGGTACACGACTTCGAGGCACTGATTTTAAGCCGCCGTCGGTTGCACCATTGACCTAACTGTTCAATGAAGGTTTGTAGTCTGCGGGCTACCTTCTCAGAGTGTGAATCACTCGCAGCGTGGACTAAATCATCTGCGAATAATCCAGAAAATTCTGGATTAGTAGGCAATGGCATATCGTAACAGTAGAACATGCAAAGAAATGGTTCCCACACGCTACCTTGCGGTACTGTTTGGACAGTCCTGCTGGATGACGGCTGACTCTGAACTGATACCTCATAGGTCCTGTCGCTCAGATAGCTTGACAGCAAGGCGAACAAGTTGTTTGGGATGCGAGGGCGTATTTTCAGAAGTAAACCCGTGTGACACACTCTGTCAAACGCCTGTTGAGTTTCGAAGAATGCTGCTCGGCAAACTGATTTGTCATGGAAGGCCTGCTTAATGTAAGAAGTAAATCTTTGCTGCCGCAGAGGGCACGATAAACGTCCTGGAGCAGATGTTTGGTGAATGTCAGAAAGTGCGGCAGGACTAATCTTTCAAATATTTTAGCGAGGGTGGTGGACAATAAGCTAATTGGACGGCATGACGAAATTTCGTTTTCCAGTTTGCCTGGCTTAGGAATCATCACTATGTGCGCGTTCCTCCAGATCCTTGGGAAATACCCAAGGCGAACTGCTGACTTGTATATGTGTGTCAAGAACGCGAAAAGTTTACGTTGTCTGCGGTTCCGTGGTTTGCAGCACTGAAACTCTTTACTTCGTAACATAAATTATTATTTTTCGGTAGATGAATTGACGCAGGTTACTGTCGAGAGGGGGACAGACTAATTGAAGAGGAGAGCCGAAGAGAAGGAAGACAGGATTGGAAGTCCAAGGAAGGAAAGAGGAGTTTTTTTTTGTAGAGGGCGAAAATGACGAGAGCAGCTCAATAAATTACCAAACATTTCGACGAAAATCAATTTTAGCGCAGTACCTCATTAACTCCACGCAAATGTTACTAGAGGTTTCATAAAAATTGACGTGATAGTCCAATCAAATATACGATGAGCGTTTGATAACGCTTTAAAGATATATAGGAGCTACTCTGGAAATTCCGAAATTTTAACCCCCACCGTTTTACCTTCTACCATTTCTCGCCGTTTTTACTCGTTTATTCAATAATGTTGAACGCGGTCCTTCTTAAAAATAAACCTTTCCTTAGCTCAACGTCAATTCACTTTGTACATGGCTTTTTCTACTTAATTCATTTGAACTTGGTCAAACAACACTTCACGACAGCAGGAAGCGGTAGCGCTTAGTTCCCAAATGTATTGTGCTGCTCGTACTCATTCCCGGACCATTATTGAGCAATTGGTACACAGAGAATTAACGAGCCTGTAAACACAATTTTTTTTAAAGAAGGATAGTAATTATTAGGAAGGATAGAGTTATTGGATAAAAATTTTTAGAACTGGTAGTAAGTGAAACGGTGGTAGTTGAAATTCAGGAATTTCTGGAGTGAGCCCCATGTATTTCATTAGCGTTTTTAAACACTCGCCCTATAGGTATTGGATTGGACTACAATATCAATTTTTTTAACATTCTACTAACATTCCAGCGGAGTTTATAAGGAAAAACCGCGCTAAAAACGCTTTTCGTCGACAATTTTGATAATTTATTGTGCTGCTCTCGTCCTTTTCCCACAAATGAGAATTTAATGGTATAGTTGCCATATTGGAAGCTACCAATAAAGAAAATTTAATCATAATCGTTAGAGCCGTTTTTGAGAAAAAAAATTGTGTTTTGATCCCTATGATTCTATAGTTAACTTTCAGTGGCTCATCCACTTATTTTGCGGTCCCATGGTAACGTGCGGGCTAGATATCAAGTTTGAGCTGATTTGGTACGGTCGTTTTCTCTAAAAATCGTTCACAGACACACACAGACCATTTTCCCAAATAGCGTTTTTTGGACTCAGTAGGGTCTGGAACGTAAAGGTCTGAAGAAAACTAAACATTTTTTCTTTCTTCGGGTTACTTTGTATTATTACTTTGTGGAGTCAAGGAAAGTAAAAAACACAAAATAATGGCGCAAGTAGGGCCACCACCATAATAAATTCCTGAACCATAACGGCTTCCAGGATTCACGTAGGACTTTATTCTAGACAGAATCAAAAATAGATTGACTAGTTTCTAGAGTCAAAAGAATCGCTGAATGCACGCGACCAAGGAAAGTTGTGTGATGCGTGCAGCAGATATTTTTTTAATCGGAAACTTCATACTATGAGAATTAAAACGTACATCTTCAAAAGACATCCAATCACGGCTACAAACTGTTCAAGATTCCCCTTAACAAACCATTGTATTATTACGGCCCCCATTTCCATGTAATCATCAAAGATGGCCACTGCTCAACACAAAGCTTTTGGTGTTATCGAGTTCGGCAGGACATTCTAACAGGAGGTTGCACCCTCGTATTGGCGCTGATCTGACCTAGCCAATTGGAATGAGGGTATCTTCTACGCACCCCATAAAAACAAATCGCTGGGTGGTGAGACAAGGGCTTCTTGGAGGACAAGTGATGAAGAGCTCATTCGCCAACTGCCTGGCAGCCATCGTTGTGGATGCGTCTCATTCAAACAGGCTCGGACAGATAAGGGGACACAAATACTTTTCATGGAATAGTGGCCATCCAAGCAAGTAGCAAAAACAAACTAGTGGAAAGTACAGTGATCGTGTAAAAAAAAAAGTTGGGTTTTCTTAAGATCTTTACGTTTGAGGCCTACTGAGTCGGAAAAACCTAATTTCGGCTCGTGAGCCGTGTGCGTGTGTGTTCATTCTGAATAATACGCCAATGTTTTCGGCCAGGGACATTTTTTACAATTCCCCCTCAAAAATTTGATACTTTACGTTTCAAACATCGGGATTCCAAATCTGCAATGTCCGTCCACCGTCCGGGCCGTTTTGTACCTTTGACGTGGTCTAAAAATCCGTTCTTGACCACGAAAAAATCTCATTTGGTATCTTGTTGTGCCCGCCTGCTCGGAAATCCGATCGGACGAAGCCGTGTTCGGTATCGTTTTCTAGGTATTTTTTGATGCTGGGTCGAATGAAACAATGCCAGAGGTGTACGACCCAAAATAGTGAAACCACAAAAATTATAGTGAGCCAAAGAACACAAGACAATACAGCGTAAGTAATCGTTTCATCACTTGCACTCCCTCTCGTCTGAGTCCAACCACCCGTAAGATCGACTCGTCACGCCGTGCCAATTACCTGCCAGCGCCCACAGGCGCCTGGAATTTGTAATTTTCCTCGTTTCGTAGTAATTAGTTGTTTCATTTCGTTTACGGGTATTTTTCAACGCTGAATCGAATGGTTCTTATATCCGAGGTGTGAGACTAGGTCAAGATGTTCAAGAGAATAATAAACCGTTGTGTAATAATTTGCAGGGTTTTACTTTTTACGGAAGTGTAGTGATCGTGTCAAAAAAAAATCTGGTGCGTTGCAACACACAACTTTCCTTAGCTCTACGTCTTTTTACATGGCTAATTCTGATTAATCAATTCATTTATCACTCAGTTCATTTGAACTTGTTCAAACAACATTTCACGGTAGCAAAAAGCTGTAGCGCTTACAGTTCCGGAATTTATTGTGCTGCTCGTACTCATTCCAGGATCATTATTGAGCAATTGGTACACAGAAAATTAATGAGGCTGTAAACACAAATTTTTTGAAGAAGGATAGTAATTACTTTTGCAGAGTTATTGGGTAAACACTTTCAGAACCTTTCAGAACACTTTCTGGTAGTAAGCGAAACGGCGGTAGTTGAAATTCAGGAATTTCTGGAGTGACCCCCATGTATCTCATCGGCGTTTTTAAACACTGACCCTTTAGGTGTTGGGTTGGACTACAATACCAATTTTTTTTTAACATTCTACAAAAATTCCAGCGGAGTTTATAAGGAAAAAACTGCGCTAAAAACGCTTTTGGTCGAAACTTTTAATAATTTATTGTGCTGCTCTCGTCATTTTCCCACAGATGGGTATTTTATGCTATCATTGCCTTATTGAGAGCTATCAATATAAAAAGTATAATCAACATCTCTAGAGCCATTTTTGAGAAAAAAAATATTTGGTGTTTTGATCACTATGATGACTATGATTACTAACGATGGATTTTGTCCAAACCCTGATTTTGGCGTCCCATGGAAACCTGGGGGCGAGATATCAAGTTTGACTGGATTTGGTGCGATGATTCCCTCTAAAAATCGTCCACAGACACACAGACTCACAGATATACAGACACACAGACCATTTTCCCAAATAGTGTTTTTCGGACTCAGGAGGGTCTGAAACGTAATGATCTGAAGAAAACTCAAATTTTTTTTTTTTTCCGCCGATTACATAACTTTCCTTTCTACTTCGTAGAGCAAGGAAAGAAAAAAATTGAGTTTTTCGTCAGATCCTTACGTTTTGAGGCCTAGTGAGCCCGAAACACCTAATGTCGGCGCATCGTCCGTGTGTAGCTGGATTCGCGGGAGAATGGCTGGACCGATCGAGCTGGTTCTTTTTTTTGTTTTGTTTGTTAGGTTTTTAGACACCAAAATAAGCTTATGGGCGATTTGAGTCGATGGGAAAGGGGGTTGGGGACGAAAATGTATCAAAAACTTGGGTTTTTCGCATTCGTCTCGAATATTGCTCTAAGGATTAAAATTACCTTCTACTATCTCCATGAAAATACGATGAACGGAAATATTGTTCTAAATAAATGTTCCTCTGACAGTCCACTGAACAAAGTTAATACAAGTACGCAACCACTAGGAACATTTTATGTCTTTTTTTTTGAGCAATGATAACTACGTTTGATTGTGCTCGTTGATGGTTTCGATATAATGGCCGCGTCAATTGCAATTGACATCATCACTTAGTCACTGAGGTTATTAAAACGTGTGGTGTTACCAAGCGTTAGATTTTGTAACAGACGTTACCATGCACCTAACCCAACACAAATTTCGTGACACTACTCCGTTACATATCCCGCGTAACATCTCCCGCGTTACATTTTCGAGTTTATGCAGCAAAGTAAAGACATAAAATGTCAAAAATCAGAATTTGTCGAAAATGACGTTTATTCAAAATTTGTAATTTTTCCAGTAACTGCGTCACTGGATTCGATCAATCTCATGGAATGTCTTCTAGCAACCTATAACCTCATTTGTTTATTCCTCGTAATTATTTCTGAATCTATCTTATGAACGGGGATACAAAACCACGATAGTTCGGAAAACGAGATTTGTCGAATATTAATTTGTCGGTTTCCCAATTTTCTCAAAAACTCACGGAGTACTTTCAGCGAACAAATACCTACATTTTGTACTTTATAAATGTTCCTGTGGAAATGCGTTGAACGAAGATATAACGCCCGTAAAGGAAGCAGGTCGTTGAATTTAAGGGGGATGTGAAAAAGTGTCGGTTGCTACGCACGAAACATTTTCATTACCGAATTCTCCATTGTCAAAGATGTGGTGCTTTTTTTTAATGACTCTGTATATTAATTTTATTATAGTTTATGATGCAGTTCAATCACAGGTTGTCACGAGATCAAAGATGTGCCATGGGGGAGTCAAACGAAGTATTTCCGGTCGGGTTAAGCGGGTTTGAGCGTATGTATGTTTCATTCTGCACAAATGAACATTTTATTCAGAGTTTCGTTAGCGAGTTCATCCTAACGAAGAATCACGATAAATGTGTAAATGAAATCACAAAAATGTATGCACACTTTGAACTTCCATAGAAAATTTATTTACCGTTCTACAAAGTTAAATTCCAGGAAAATAGAAAGCTGAAAGTCCAATGTAAATGAAACATAAATAACAAATGTTAATACTGTTCAAATTGGTGACCTGCAGCATCAATACGATTCTGAGTACGAGTCACCACAGATTCTGTACATCGTATCAAAAGTCCAATGAGATTTCTCTACACACTGCTTGAATCTCATTCCAAAGAATGTCTAGGTTACGTGGTTTACGTTTGTATACCTCATCTTTTACTGTGCCCCACAAGAAGAAATCCAGTGGTGTAAGGTCTGGAGAGCGTGCTGGAAACTCGATTGGCCCCCTGCGTCCTATCCACTGGCCCGACAAATTTTGATCCAGGTAAGCTCGTACGTCCCTGTGATAGTGCGGCGGAGCACCATCTTGTTGAAAATAAAATTCATTCATCATTACCGTATAATGCACGAATGGCAGGAAATATGGAATCAGCAAGCATTGTTAGGTACCCAATTAAACCCAATTTCTTTAATACATTGTTAGGTAATTAATACCAGTTACAGTGCCTTCAAATCGAAAAGGTCCAATGAGTCCCCTTGAAGACAAACCGCACCACACATTTACACCAGGCAAATTTACAGCTTTTTCAATTGTAATGTGAGGATTTTCTTCACACCAGTAAACACAATTGTGCCTATTGACAGTTCCATTAAGTATGAATTGGGCTTCATCCGACCAAATGATGCTAACCATAAATCCCGGTTCACGTATCACCATCTCCTGAATCCATTCACAAAATTGCAACCTTCGATCTGGATCGTCGTCATTTAGCTGTTGCACCAGCCTTGGAATGTAAACACGATACTTGCCTCTCTTCAGAATGCGTAGCACGCTGCTAGCACTTACATCACTTTCACGTGCCCCTTGCCTTGAAGATTTGTTAGGAGAGCGTTGAAACAGTTCCAAGACTGCCGTTGATGACCCATCACTTGTAGCTGTTCGAGGCCGACCTGAATGACCTTTATGCACATCACACACTGCTCCATGAACTTCGAATTTGTCTCGTATGCGTGTAATTGTTAATATTGAAGGTGGTTCTGTATCATACTCCCTTCTCCACTGTCTTTGAACTTCATTTACATTCTCAAACTTCCAGTACCACTTAATAACCTGCTTACGTTCTTCTAAACTCAAACGTACGTCCCCCATGTTGATATTACAAATTCCAACTGTTTGGGCCTCGTTGCGAGACGGCAAGCTCGGCATCCAGCGACAAGTTTCCTCTTGCCCATCGTCTTCCCCCGCCACTCCTAGCTTCTTCCGACGAGCCGCACGAGGCGGAAACCAGTGCTTTTCGCGTCGTCTTCCGCCCTGGACCTTCGCTATTTTCTCTCAAAGTGTGTTCACATGTTTTTGAAGCACCCAGTAGTTCCGTGACAATAGCATAAATGGTGGCGTTTGCGGAGCAGTTGGCTGAATCATTCGATTTTCATGTCTTCGAATGTGCACCGGAGGCGTCGTGTCAATTCGGCCCGTCCTTTAGAGTTGTGTATTTCGTTCTGTCGAAGACGCGTTTCAGTAGGATGAGCCGAGGCCCACAACTGTTTGCCGAATGAGCGCGAAACCTCGTTATTGTACCAACCTTGAGTGACCGACGATGTGATGAGAAAAGATAAAAATACCGTAATATCGAAAAAGAAATTGGAGGACGCGCGTCAAACTACGCCTTCAAGATAAAACTTATTTTTTCTCTCGTCGTCTTTTCCCGACTTTTTCTTAAGCTTTCATCAACTCCACGCACCCGGACGAATCGATACGCCGAGGGGGAAAACCCTTCTCTTCTTCACGCTCCCTTTCTGGCCCTGTCGAAGCCTTTTGTGAAAATATTGGGAGCTTGAGGCTTTTTATTTCTCGACGGAGCTTCGTCCGATGACAATTGAAGCGGCTTCCCAACCCTAAATGTCATCGCCCTAACTTGGAATCATTTTCGCATTATCGTTTATTCAACTTAACGATCCCCTTGTTGTGTTATTCACCGGAGACATTTGTCTGTTGTGTTCGATTTAGGGGAAAAATGAAGTAACGACGTAATAATTGAGTGGATGATACCGGGCCCTTTCATCGCCCTGAAATGAGTCTGTTGGTATTCAAGACAGCTATCAGTTAATCAAATATCTGGTACGACGCACCACACAATCCTCCTCAGTCCCACGCACATTCGGCTACTAATCCTATCTATTTTCTCTGAATATATGTGAACTTGAGAAAGATTGATGTGGTGCACCCACACAACTTTCTTAGTCAATTCTCAATGCAACGTACACTCAGCAGGCAAAAGTAGGAAGCTCGAGGAAGGGAGAGAGAACTTTCCCTCACCCCTGAGGCCCAGGGCAGAACGAAGGGCTCACAAACCCCCATTTTCTCCTTGAATTGGAGGGGGTCAAAAATAACCCTTCATTCCGAGTCCGTGTTTAGCTAGGAACCAGTAAGAGCTCTGCGCACCAGTGTCACTTAACGTGAAATTGTGATGTGTCTCCTCCCTACAGAAGTCCAGGTTTTTTTTTTGACCCGAGGGCGGGTGGGACAAGTCACTTTGTCACTGCGGCCGCATATGGGCCTATTGTGACGGCCCTTTCTTAGTAGAAGGCGTCGTACATACCCGCCCTCCTTAGGAAGCTGAGTATGTCCTTCACCGCAGATTCCGCCATGATTTGGGGTTCAGTGGTCCCCTGACCAAAGTATTCAAAGCGTTTTGCTGCCAAGGCAGGGCACTCACACAGGATATGATCTGCTGTCTCGTCCTCCTCACCGCAGAGTCTGCATTCCACGGCCTCTGAGATGCCCATCTTGTTGAGTTGATATCTGAGTGGGCAGTGCCCAGTGAGGAAGCTTATCAGTACTCTCAGATCTTGTCTAGAGAGTGTCAGCATCGCCATCGCCCTTTGACAGGAAGGCGTGACAAGCCTTCTCGCCTGTCTTAGTTGTGGCTGGCAATGCCAATGGGCGCCATTTTCCTGTATCTCCCATCGAGCAACCAGACGGTTCAGGTGACTTTTTGTCATACCTACGTGTGGTTCAGGCCCGATGGGTAGGGATTCTGTACCCCTTTTCGCAAGGCGGTCAGCCTTTTCATTGTCCTCATGCCCCCTGTGAGCCGGCACCCAAATGGGGGAGAGCCTGTTACGGGCGCCGAGCTGCTTGAGTGCATGGAGGCATTCCCATGCCAGCTTAGACCTAAAACTATAGGCTGCGATGGCCTTTAAGGCTTTAAGGCTGTCTGAGAAAATGTAGATCCGCTTGCCCTTGAGTCCTTTGTTCAGGATCTCTTCTGCGATCTTTCGGGTTTTGCCCATTGTTCGCGGCTGCTTATTCAGTCAGCATGCTGTCCTTATTCACAGCTGACCGCAGACATGCCCCTGGGGACAATGCCGTGGCCATTCCTCTATCCACAACCCGTGGTCGCGCCTGGTAGCATGGGCATGCTCCTGGGAAGATAACCCAGAACCAGGAGAAGTCCAGTTAGTCAGCCACGGATTCAACTTCTCCAGAAAAGCTGGGTAGAAACTCAATCTGGCCTTATGTATGCCACTATCCCGAGGATTGTGATTGCTAAAGTTAACGTACCTGTTAGGTGAGTCCGTCTCCTCTGGCTGGTGAGTTACTGTGGGCAAGCGCTTTCGATGTAAAGACATCATTGTCTGGCCGTCAGTCAGTTGGCCGTGGTCATTATATACGAAGAGAAAGGTAAACGGGATGGTAGAGCGTCTGGTGGGGGGGGGGAGGAGGAGGTCATGTACCCTTCGGGTAACCCACTAGAGGTGAATGGAACGTCTGTCGTTTGTGTCATTGAATGGTCTGTGAATTGTGGATGGAGAACCATTCAAGACGTTCTATTCACCTTTAGTGGGTTTCCCCATCGGTACATGACCTCCTTCCTCACCCCCCCCCCGCCTTTTTCTTGATGCTCCACCATCCCGTTTATCTTTCTCTTCGTATATAAAGACCGCAACCAACTGACTGACTCCAGTAGTGTCTTACGGCCAGGCGATGATGTCTTTACATCAAAAGCGCTTGCCCCCCAGTAACTCACCAGCCAGACGACTCACCTAACAGGTACGTTAACTTTAGTAATTTGCCTACTGGCGGACATAACTCAATTGTTGTAATTGTGATTGCTTTTCTGTGTGCGAACCTTGAGCCACCATAGATTCCTGAGTTTTAGCGGGCAGTAAGAATGGTTGCTTTTCCGAGGTCCGGCTCTGAGCGGACACACACATCTCGTGATTGACGCCAGTACCTACGATGTTACACCTTATCTTGGCGTAAGGGTGGTGCATGAGGAACTAAGCACAGAATAGGTTGGCTGTTCAGCAGGTAGGGACACCCAGCCGAACCTTTGGGATATTGTTTTTCCACACGCAAGCCTTGAGGAGGTTGAAGCTAACCACATCCGCATGGAGTCAGAACAATTGACTTCGCTTTTTACATGTTGTTCCGACATTCATTGAGCTTTTCCCACTGATTAACTGTTACTGTTACTAAGCAATCAATGCACAAAAGGTTCATAAAACTCTCAACATAATTCTTTGAACGAGAATCAAAATCGCTGGAGCAGTTTTTGAGGGGGGGGGGGGATTTGTTTAATTTTTATTGTTTTGATCACTATACCACAACTAGTTATGTTTGAGTCGATTTTCCCCACAACCCATTCTGGCATTCAAACTCGATGTCAAATGTTTTCAGTAAAAATGAACTACCCAGGCTGTAGGGTTCACGGCTGAAGGGTTCACTATTACAGTTGGGGCCGTTCGACCAAACTTTATGAAACACGCGAAACTGAGTACACAACGGATATTGAAATTGAAATGCAGCAAAAGTATGACATCTCCCCAAGACTCTTTTTTTTTTAATTAATTAATTTTTACTTTCCGCGACCCAAAGGGTAAGAAATTATAGGAATTATGTCAAAAAAGTAAGAGTTGATTATTCTTCAGATGTTTACGTTTTGAGGCCTACTGACTTCAAAAACCCTAATTTCCTAGTGTGGCCCGTGTGTGTGTGTAGTTCGATTTGCGTGAGAACGGTTGGACCGATTGAGCTGGTTCTTTTAGGTTTTGTTCGTTATTTTTTTATGGACGACTTTCATCGATCGAAAACTAGGGGTTATTGCATTCTTCTTAAAAACGGATGTTGTTAAGTAATACTTAAATGTTGTTCTCAATAAATGTTCCTTTGATAATCAAGTGAGCAAAGATATAAATCAAAATGTGTCGAAAATAAGTTTTTTTGAACATTTTTTGTGATTGCCCGAGTACGGATTTCATCTATCTTAAGGGGTCTTCTAGTAGCCTATTTTATTTCTCGTAATTATTTCTGTATCTATCTGTTGAACGAAGGCATAAGCCACGATAGCTCGTAAAATGAGATTTTTCAAATATTACTTTATCGGTTTCCCAATTTTCTCAAAAACGACACCAACGATTTCAATTTAACTCACGGAGTACTCTCGACGAACTAGGACCTACATTGTGTTCTACGTAAATGTTCCTGTGAATTTATGGGAGTTGTGGAATGTTGTTTGTTGCAACTCACCCGATATTTCCACCCGGTTACATTATTTTCCGTTCGTCCCTGAAGTCAATTTCACGTCAGAATTTTACGTTAATTTTCGTCAAATAGTTCTCCGTCGCATTTTTCTCTCCTCCTTTCCTGTCTGCGGTCAAATTTTCAGTTTATGAAACTAGGCGAGGGAAGGAGTGCGATAACGCAGACAAAATGCATGACCTCGGCTCGCCGTCTAATGGAGAGTTGGTCATACGAGATTTATTCGGTCCATAGCGCTCCGCGAAGCGCAATCTCCGGACTACAGCAACTTTTATAAGGCAGCCGAAGAAAGTGTGGACTTTTCTTATCGCCTCGCCAATTAATGAGTTTCGAACAAAACAAAATAAAAAATTCAAATATACCTGGCGTATATGGGCGCGAGCTTTTCTCATTTTCCAACCCTCGCGCTTAACTCTTATCGTTAACTGTCTACCCCCCTTCGCCAGAGATGTATCTCACCTCATTCCACTTCAAAACTAATCTAGACTTTAATTAAACTCCCCCCTCCCCCCGTCTCCCTCACAACACATACAGCCGACCGTTATACATCCTATCAGACGCGAGGGGATTTAAAAAGTTTGGCGTCAAGAGTGTTTGAATTGAAATTGTGGCGAACTTTTATTGATAACAAGTTCAATTGAGAAAGCTACTGATACCCCCTGTGTGTCGACTGTGCGTGGTCAAGTTGCACTTTTAGATCCCAAAACCCTTGAAAAAATATATCGCGCAACTTTGCGCAACCCCGCAATCCTGCGCAGTGTTCCGCACAGGCCGAAGTAGTTGGGATCTTGATTTCAGGCCTTTCTCAGGTCCGTTCAATCCAACTATTTCGGCCCTGCACCCTTTTTCATGTTAGCCGGCGTCTTCTCTAGACTAAGGAATTAAGTTCAGTTTAACTTCCGAAGCGAAAACGGATTTCCCATTTTGGACTTTCCTGAATGTCCTTCCCTCCCGTCGATTTACCTCCTTTTCCGGCACACACAGCTCTTCCCATACACTCACCTCCCAGTGCGCACTACAGACAATCAATATCAATCATCAGGCCACAGCTCTACTCACCCTCTCTGCGTTTTAGTTTCCCCACGCAACCAGTTCACGCCCATTCAGAGCTCCCTTGTGTCCACACTTATATACTCAACCTCATATCGCTATTCTGTTAAAGCTGAAAACAGTCCTCACTCACGCTCTCCGAGTTCCCTTTCATTAATCAACTCCGTTCTTAAGCTACCCCTTTCGTGCATCCAACACACTGTACTCACCACACAACTTTCCTTAGCCCCGAGCGCACATTTCAATCAAACTTAAGGAATACTCTCATCTAACTAGTACCTACATTTTGTTACGGTAATCGAACGTGACTTCTTTTTTTCTCTCAAAAACGGTTCCATCGCTTTAGGTTAAATTTGTTGTGTGAAGAGCTCAAAATAACACGATAGTACCATAAAACTCTCGCCCGTTGGAAAGACCGGAGCAGCATAATAAATTATCAAGAAATTCGAATAAAACTACTCGTGGCAAGACCTTCATTTAAACCGACGTATAGGTAATTGATGGGCCTATTGATGATAGTGACATCGATGATAAGTTATGATAGTGACATCGATGATACGTTTGGAACTGCCCAGTATTTCATGTTGAGGAAGGAATTTTTTTATTTGTGGGTGAACTGCGTACGCGTGTAGCGCGTTGAGGAGGACGAAAGCATTTGTTTTTTTAAATAAAACTTTATGTATAATATGTTCTCGGGATCAGTTTCTTCTGTTTGGACGTCAAATGGGCGAACGGAATATTTCGAGGTAATAAATGGGTTACGTCAGGGGTGCCTTCTAAGTCCGTTACTATTTTCGTTGTTTATTGACGATTTGTGTGATGCAATGAAAAATGGGGTTACAGTTGGTAATACTATGATTAGCATATTGCTATATGCCGACGATATAGTTATTTTGTCGGAATCTGCAGAAGGGTTGCAGGAAAATGTTGATGCTTTGGCAAACTATTGTGAAAACTGGGGTTTGGAAGTTAATTTGCAAAAATCAGAAGTGACGGTGTTTCGGCGGGGTGGTAGACTGGCAGTGGGTGATAGATGGCATTTTATTTCTACTTGTTTAGAGGTTGTTAATGAATACATTTACTTGGGTGTTTCATTGACGTCATCCCTGTCATTTTCTAGACATGTCTCAGTCAAAGCGACTGCAGCAAAATTTGCATTGAATAATGTGTGAAGGAATGCGGTCATGTCCCCGTCGATCCCTTCCCAGTCGAAGCTACAGATTTTCAATGCTGTCTCGCGTTCAGTCTTATGTTATGCGGCGCAAGTATGGGGTTATGAAGAATTTGAGGCGGCTGAGAAGGTGCTTCGCTATTTTATTAAAAAATTGTTTTGCTTACCCCAATGCACCCCTAATTATGTACTTTACCTTGAAACTGGCCTAGATAGCATATTTGGTTTTACTCTATCCTTGCATTTCAAGTGTATTGTCAAAGTTTTGAAGTTGCCTCAGCACCGCTTTCCCAGAATTATGGCGGAAGAAATAATTAATCGGGGCATTTATTGGTTTGCTGGTTGGTTACGCTTGGCTCAGAAGTGTGGATACCCGGTGGGAGGGTTGAATAATATACTTGCTGCTTCTGATTTGTTTAAGGAGTTAGAGTCCTTGACGAATCACGTTCTGAGTGGGCACAGACAGGCCCAATTGGAGAGAGCACGCCAAACTAACAATTATTTATTGTTTAAACAGCTCAATCATAATATTAGGTGTGCGGACATTACGGTAGGTAGAACTTTGGGATTGAACAAAATTAGGTGGATGCTAATATGGTTAAATGGAAGTCCACATAGTAAAAAACTCGTCAAAAATTGTGCTCTTTGCAATTAAAATGTCCGTGAGGACTTATATCATTTCTTGGGGAAGTGCCCTATTTTAAATGAGTTTAGGGTCCCATCATTGGGTAAGTCGGAATTTAGTAGGGAGGAGGTTGTACGGGTCTTGGACGATCCTTCACGTTGGAGTGCCATAGTGATTTTTGTACAGTGTGCACTGAAGTACAGAAAATTATTAATCTCTGAGTTTAATTTTGATTAGTTTCTTTGCCTTTTATGATTTGTTAATTTAAATTTGTATTCCTTTTATTTTATTTTTTCTCTTCTTTTTAATTTTATTTACTTAATAAAGCAGCGATAACTCCTGGCAGACGGATTTCCAATAATCCATTGCTGTATAGCTTTTATTTCTTTTGTGATATACAGTTGTATATAGTTTATTTAATACTTTCGATTAATAAAGCTTTTTTCTTTCTTCTTCTTCTTCTTCTTTCAGTGGAACTTGAGTGAGGGTGGCTGTTCAGTGGCAGTCCCTCCTAGCATTTTGGTTTTTGTTATGGTTTGTGTTATGGTATGTATAAAAATATAGTTTTAGTTTTCAATAAATAAATTAACACATAATTTTAGGAGTATATGACACATATTAGTTTGACTAGACGATTTCCACTAGATCAACAGTGCGTTTTCTTTTGAGACGTCTGGGGAGCTGTGTCCTGTTGCACGATGATAGTAATTCTTGGAACGCTGACGAGTGGTGCGATGTGATGGTATTGTGCATGCGAGTCATAGTAGATTTGATCACATCTTCAACTTCGGGCACCTCCAGGTCACGGTGGAGTACGTCGTTCCTAACGAACCAAGGGGCATCGGTGATTATACGTAGCACACGGTTTTGCTGGGTTTGGATCCGTTTAATTTGTGATATGCTGGCCAGACCCCATACTGAGCAACCAAACTGTCATATGGCGCGGATAATGGTTATGTACAGTAGGCGTTTATTGCCCAATGTTAAAGGCGAAGTGGGAGCAAGCAGTGGTTTTAGAAGATTGATTCTTGTGCGAAGTCTTTTAACCAGTTCGCCGATATGTGAGTCGTAGGTAAGGCGCTGCTGCAGGTGAATTCCTAAGTATCGGACTACTCCAGACTCGGGTACTTGAATATTATTCATGGTTATTGGGTTTATTTGATAATTCTTGTTGAGTGTGAAAGTGGCGGTACATGACTTGCTGGTTTTCATCGTTATTCGCCAACGTTTGGCCCATTGTGCGATTTCGTTAACGTGGCATTGTAGGTTTACAGATGTAGTTATGCCTGATGAGTCGCGAGAAAGGACTGCGTGGTCATCAGCAAACATTGCTGAAATCGTATTTGGAGCTGTTGGTATGTCGGAAACGTAGATTAGGTATAGGATTGGACCCCATACGCTTCCTTGGGGAACAGATGCAAGCATACTTCTACTGGATGACTGTGAACCACCACATTTCACATGGAACGATCGGTTCGACACAAATGATTGTATGACTCGATAATGGGTGTCTGAGAGTAGAGGATTTAATTTGAAAAGGAGGCCAGTGTGCCAAACCCTGTCAAAGGCTTGATGCGTATCGAGGAATACCCCTTGACAAACTTGTTGCTTTTCGTAAGTTTCAAGGATTTCTTCAACCACTCTATGGAGTTGTTGCTGGCAAGAATGGAGATGTCGAAATCCGAACTGAAAGTTTGGTATGGCAGGGATGAGTGTCGGTAGCAAAGTATTTGTGAGCACCATACTTTTTTTTCTGGACTTGATATTTCCCGACTGGTTCGGATAGCACTCAGGAACTTCACTTAGGGTCGTTTTCACCCTAAGTGATAGATTAGATCAAGGTTAGTTCAGTAAATCAAGGCCTATTTCGTCGTCACCAGGCTAACCGACAGCTGCGAAATCCGGTTCGACAAGCCGTGATTTGAAACTACGTCGAGAAGGCCGTGAACTAATGAGATTATAGTGAAGTAAGGTAATTGGGCGTCCGTTCAACATCCCAACACGTAAACAACTTAAACGGCCCCCGTAACCGTACGTCCCGTTGTTGACCAGATTTGGACAAATCGTAATTTCTAATAATTATCAGAAGCCAAAAAAGGTCGCAATTAACCTTTAGCGAAGCTGAAACTAGTGATGAGCACGAAGTACAAAGGCGCATGCTCAAATTGTAAGAGCCGCAGGACGAAATGAGTCAACGAGAAACCCACAAAAAAATGAGAGCTGATCAAAAAAGAATAAAAACTGAAATTGGGAGGTTACAACTTGTACATGCTCGAGTTTAAACATTCCCCTACCTATCTGGTTTTAAATCCGTCCAGTTGAGCCATTTGTGGGGTTTTTCTAACACGGCGATGTGGATGTCACGGCCGTTTAGGGGCTCTAAAATGCCCAAGAAGCATACCATTCGGTCTTTAAAATATTCCGACCTGAAGGCTTCGTAGGGTGAACGACGATGATGCCGGTGAAACGTTGACGACCGCAATTTAGGTGGATATCCACGTGAATGGGATCGGCGGCGAAGAAGCGACTTGCACTTCGTGGTATCTCCAAATTGTCATGGTTTTCGGCGGGCGGCCGATGGTGACAACCCTGTTGCCGCCACCCGTGCAGTTCGTCGCTGTTTATAAAAGCGGAGGAGCCATCTTTTCGGCAGAACGGCTACTGGCATCGCTCACGAATTTCTCCCATTTTTAAGCCAGTGAATAAGTACTTAAAGCCCTTTTATATTGTGTGAATTAAGGTAAGCGATCAGAGCTTGGTGTTTCTAATTCCCCATTGCCCCTTTATTTGTCATTTAGTACAATCCGAGCATAGGTTATTTGTTTCATTCTAAAAGGAGTTCATTTCATTTCGAGTTTTTCCTGATTAAATTCAAGTGGGTCCTAGTTGGTTTATAATTTCATTTCCCAGTACTTTCCTGAGAGGCATTATTTTGTTTAGTTTACATCAAGTGAGTATATTCGAGTATATTTAACTTGTTCGTTTTTGGGGCCCTGACACGACTTTCACGCGTGTCCTGTCCGCAGGTGATTCTGTAAAGGAATTCCCCAAGTACGTCACAAAATATAATCTTCCGAATGTCGGGTGGTACTGCTCGACTGAAGTCTACAATGTCAATTCAAAATTAGGTTTAACCGACAATGCCAGGTATTCTGGGCCTCGAAATGTGGAGAATGCAGATTCGCAGATGAACACTAACAGATGGAGGGGAAAAAGGAGCATGGCAATCCTTTGCAGAGCTGGACAACGCCTCCCATGTACCGCTTGCGCCGTTTGGATCAGCCCTTCGCCTTATTATCACTTTGCCAGTTGATTCAATATAACATAATTTAAAAAATAACGAAAATTATAAAATGGTATAAAAATAAAACAAAGAATATAATTATAAGGCGTGTCAACAGTAGGGCACGAGTTATTTCTCAACCCTTGAATTTTACACGAACAACAAGTTGTGTTCGACGAACGCATTACTTTTGATCGCAACATTATCTAATTTCGTATTCCTTGGGGTCGTCCGAACCCTCCTGTCGACGGGGATATGACGATACGGTAATAACTGCGCACGTATAGAGAGCATCTTTGTTTATTATTATTATTATTATTATTATCAGTATTAATCAAAAAATACATAAATTATTCAAAATAATGATAGAAGAGAATTATTGCGGTTAGGCCAGTCTAAACTGGATTTACACTGTAGGCGAAACTGGCCTTAGAGTAGTTCATTCTTCATAAATCTCGTATGCTCGTTGCATTCCGTTGAACTATGTTTACGATGAGCATTTAATAATAAGAGCAACACCAGAAATCGGAAATCCCAACGCATCGCTTTTTCACTTAGTGCCATTTTTCACAGTTTTTACACCATAATTTTGAAACAATGAGCACTACACTACTACAAAGTACATCATAATACGTAAAATGTGAAATTATGTTTTACCAAGTTCAAATAAACTGGATGAAAAGTTGATTGGATTAGTCGTAACGCTGTGAAAACTGGTGAGCGTTCGTTGAGCTAAGGAAAGTTCTGCGATGTGTCACACATGATATTTTCACTTTCCTTGGCTCAATATAGTAGAAAGGAAAGTTATGTAATCGGCTGAAAACAAAGTTTGAGTCCGAATAGCACTATTTGAGAAAATTGTCTCTGTGTCTGTGAACGCAATTGAGAGAAAACGGTTGAACCAAATTAGCTTAACTCGATATCTATCCCGCAAGTCATCGTGGGACGCCAATATAAGGGTACGAGCAAGATCTGCCATGAAGTATCGATATTTATCATAGTGGTCAAAACACCAAATTTTTTTTTTCTCAAAAACGACTTTAACGATTTTGATGTAATTTTTTGGTCATTATTCATTCTGAAGCAAGAACTTTACCTTCATCTCTCGTTTCTGCTCATTCCTAATTCGTTTGTACGTTAGAATCGACTTAGTTTTCGATTCTCAATACATTTTGAGCATCGTTTCTTTTGTATTATTTCGGTTTGTGGATGTTAACCCTAAGCCTTACACATATCTCCATGAAAATACGGTGAACGGAGATATAGGCCTATGAAGCAAAAATAGGTTTTTTACGCTTTTTGGCAAAATGGCTACAACGAGTTTCACCAAACTCTCAGGATGTTTTCGAATAGTTAATACCTACATATTCAATTCAATAAATGTTCCTGTGACGGTCCATTGAACAGAGATAAAAATCAAAATGTGTCGAAAATAACGTTTTTTCTAACATTTCCGTAAAGTCCAGGGTAACTGCTTCACCAGATGTGATCAATCTTGCAGAGTGTCTTTTAGTCACCCATACCCACATTTCGTTCTCAATAATTATTTCTGTATGTATATGTTGAAAGGAGATATAAACCAAGTTAACTCGGAAAAGAAGATTTGTCGAATATTAATTTATCGGTGTTCCAATTTTCTCAAAAATGGCTCAGACGATTTCGATCAAGATTACGAATGACTCTCAACCAACTTGTCCCTACATATTGTTCTGCATAAATGTTTCTGTAGAAATGCCTTGAACGAAAATATAGCACCCGCATATGTAGCTGGTGTTCGTACTTAAAGGGATTGCGGAAAGTTGTGTGTTGCTACGCACCGCTCGTTTCCTTATAAACTCAGCTCAAATGTTATTAAAACTATCATAGAAATTCTGGTGGTAGTTCAATCAAGTATCTACACGATGAGTCTTTAATAACGAGCATAAGATATACTGGGACTACTCTAGAAATTCTGGAATTTCAGCCACTGCCATTTTAATTACCACCTATTTCAAAAAGATTGTACCATATAAGTCCGAAGAAATGATTATTATCCTTTTTATTAAAACCCGTGTGTACAACCTCGTTGATTCTCGGTGTGTGAATGGCTCAACAATGGTCAAGGTATGAGCACGAGCAGCACAATAAATTTCGGAGCTGTATGTTCTACCACTTTTTGCCATCGTGTAGTGGTGTCAAATGAACTGAGTGAAAAATACGTTGAATTAATGGCAAAAGTCATGAAAACCAGCGAATTTATTCTTTATTCATGTGTTACTTGAAAATACTCCAAATATCAGCTGATAACTCGCGCCTCACTATAAAATAAATAAATCTGAAAACGTACGTAAAACACCGCTCGATATATCACCGAGGATGTTTCGAAAATAAATCGATAAATGGGGGACGGTGTCCCGGGTGTACGTCGTTTTCCGATACAAGCGGAACTCACCAAGCACGCATCAAATCACCTGTTTTGGCAAATGGAAGAGCCACTTTCGAGGGATTCACGCGTGAGGCGTGCACTAGCGAGACACCTGGGCGATAGGACGTGTCTAGCACGGTGAAGCAAACGCACTGTTTAGTGAAGCCAAGTGATAAACAACAATCACACGACTGAGCTCAAATCAGAAATTGCCCTTAAAAGTATTGAAATATTCGTTGCGGTTGAAGTTGATGAAATTGAAGTATGTGTGACAAAAAACATTGAGCCAATACCGCGACGGGCATTTTCACTTCTCTCCACCCCCACCCCCACCTACCCATCACATCGGTTGAATGTTATAAAAGAGCGTCTTCTACATTCATTCCCCGTGGGCGGAGCACTTTGTATTTCAAAATTTCCTCTCGACCAACCAGTTGAAGCCGAAAGACAATTTCGCTTTCACACTTTCAAGCTTACTTAGAATATTGAATGTTGATGGAAACGTATGGCTAAGCCCGTTCCCGTAATTGAACTGTGGCTAGCTTGTCTCTTTT
The DNA here is from genome assembly GCA_020466155.1 of Pachypeltis micranthus. Classification (NCBI taxonomy): domain Eukaryota; kingdom Metazoa; phylum Arthropoda; class Insecta; order Hemiptera; family Miridae; genus Pachypeltis; species Pachypeltis micranthus. Next base: position 11,653,531 of record CM035774.1, on the reverse strand, counting down.
TTCCCCGCGCTCCCGGGGTTCCCTGTTGCTCTGTTAATTGAATTTTGTGCAAAGCGAAAAAAAAAAACAAACGTAAAACTCAAGGTTTCGGAGAAGTGAACTACCAGCGCTCAGAAGGGCTCTTCCCCTAAACGAATATTGAACGTTATTTACGTCGTGTTGTTGACGAAAATGCTCCACCCCCATACAGTATGAAAGTGGAATAATCGCTGTATTTTTGAAACACTGAAATTAGCGGATAGAAAACACGTAAAAATTCCAAGTAAAGATACTAGACATCAGCAGAGTCCACAACAAACCATGTGTGTAGTACCTTGATTAGTGAATTATCATATATCATAATTAATTACATCAGATTTAACTATACAGAGAACTCTCATTATGTCAATTGAAACTTTGTGAGAATACCAACTCAAGGACGGTTTAGCTGTCGTTGCAAATGTAATGCGACGTACAAAAAACGATAAACCGAAAGCTTAAAAACTCACCACTACCACCCTGATTTTTTTGGAGAATGGTACTGTCACATGAGCGAGGTCTATTGCAAATGACAAACTTGAGAAATGTTTACCATCACACTGGAGAAATCGCCAAACGTGTATTTGATTGACTAAAGTAAACGAAACACAAACGGTGGGTACAGCTTTCGTACAAGTACGCAACCACGAGGGACATTTTATGTCTTTTCTTTAAACTAAACCTCGATTTCCTCCGATGCGATTCCTTATGAGTGATTAGAAACGTTGAGGCTGGCGGGCGCGAAAGAAACCTTTACGCAAACGGTGGGTACAGCTTTCGTACAAGTACGCAACCACTAGGAACATTTTATCTCTTTTATTTTAATTTTTTTTTTAATGCAATGATAACTACGTTTGATTGTACTCGTTGATGGTTTCGATATAATGGCCGCATCAATTGCAATTGACATCATCACTTAGTCACTGAGGTTATTAAAACGTGTGATGTTACCAAGCGTTAGATTTTGTAACAGACGTTACCATGCACTTAACAATGTCAAAAAAAAACAAAAAAAAACCGTAACTCTGGTGGGACTCGAACCCGTAACCCCCAGGCTAGGAGACTGATGCCTTATTGCATTACGCCACAGAGGCTAATGTTGCAAATTGGGTTAAAACGTTGACTTGTCCAATTGGCCTCAAAGGTTAATTTTCGTGACGCTTTTGGCCGTTACAATTTCGAGTTTATGTAGCAAAGTAAAGACATAAAGTGTCAAAAACGCACAACGATTTATTATTCTCTTACACGGCATGAAGTAGTCTCACACCTCCAATACCCATTCCACTCGACTCCGCATGGAAAAATACCTACGACGCAATATCTAATACTACGTAATTGCCGTAATACTGGCTAAATTTCGTTTTCGGCTAATTACGCTAACCATTTTTTGTCCATAACTGCCGTGAGTTCGTCCAATCTGATTGCCGAGCAGGAGTTGTGTGAAAGAACGGATTTTGTAGGCCACGTTAAAGGCAAAACATGGCCTGAGCGGCAGACAGCGGATAAACGTTGCAGATATCTTGAAATGGAGTGGGGAAGGGGGAGGGGGCTGTTAAAAAACGTTCCCAACCGAAAACAGGAGTATTATTCAGAAGAATGATGAACAAATCTCTTCCAACTTCGCTCCTTAAAACCATATCACTGGATTTTTAGATCTTACTCAGAAAACCTCCTTTACACGCCCTCTTCATTAACTTCGCCCCTGCCAACTGTCTCACACTGTGACTTCTTTATCTGTAATTCACAATACTCCAATCCTCCCTCCCCTCTCCTACCAGTTTGCATACATCTTCCAGCAAACCAGACTTTCAAAGCTTATTACTCTCGATACAAATGGCTAGTGTTCCTCCCATGTTTTCCTGGCGAGTATGCAGTTCTTCCACTGCGTCCTGGTTTTCGTGTCTATTTCTGACTCTCCCCTGTACTAAATGTTAATCTATAACTCCATTATGAGCGAAAGAACGGATTTTTTATGACCACAATTGTGAAGCCTCTTATTACAGCCTCTATCTTCGTCAGCTCTCCTCCCTTGGCACACTCTGCCTTGCTCAGGAAAGGGCGAGCAATTATTTAGCGAGGTTTAGAGCTTATTCTCATTCTGATTCTTCACGCGCGCGACTTATTAATCGAGCCTCCCCCTTATCAGCCAGAGATTTTAAGTTCAGTATTTTCCCTCCTCGCTCGAACTTTGTTGGATAAAGGTGAGCGAACCCCTGTTTATTAACCCCCTTGCCCTGTTATTCATAATAATTCGAGCAAATTAGGTTACTTTGATTGAATATTGAAAGGAGTTCGATTCATTTATTTCATTTATACTTATGCGATTAAATTTAAATTAAATTTTCTCCTCAAGAAGAGTTATTTATTTGATATCTGTGGTAAGTTTAGTGAGTTCTTGTATGATTAAGTATATTTGGCCCAGACACGAACTACTGTAGTACAAAACCACTAGACACATCACATGGTAAGGGCAAATTGCAGCCTGGACGGTGGACAATGGGAGAAACGCTGCATCGAGCTGATTATTTTTCTGTTTGGTTCGCGATTTTTTGATGCCGCAAAAATGAGATTATGAGCAATTTCCAGGTAGGGAGGAAAGGGGTTCAAAATGTACGAGGGTATTCGTTATTTTTCTGGAAAACGGGGATTACAATTTTGATTAAGCTTCCATACTACCCCCCTCTAATCCATAATAGAAGAAAGATAACAGCCTATGGAGGAACCAATGGCTCAGTCCAGCCTACCCAGCATTTTTTTCAAGGTGGAGCCATGTCCCCGGGCCTTCCATAAGGGAGCCCTACCCTTCTTTGGAAGCTGGATGCTACTAATCATCCAAACCTCCACCCTCTTCTGACCGAGCATGGCCTGAACGAATCTGTGGACAGCCTCCCGCCTCGATCAATCTCTAACATCCTACCGACGACTGTGGACGGCAGGAGCTCCCCAACTGCTTCTTACAGGCGCCTGCGAGGTTGGGCCCACCTGGGATGGGTCAAGAACGTGTTCTCCGCGCTGCCCACTGTGTCCTGCCCTCAGTACCTGCGGAAGGCATCTTTTCCCCATTTTGTGGCAATAACGCTTACAGTTCCTTATCAAGAACTGGTAGTAGTGCTCAATTTTGTATACTGTAGCCCTCATGCTGTATGCTTCGTACTCAAGCCCTTACGACGAAGGTCTTACATCCTGGCCATTGTGGCTTAAGCCTTGCGCCGTTATTTCTAGACCCCAGCCTTTTGCTCACTTTGGGGCACTGATCCTTTTCCCCTTCCACCTTATCCTGAACCCTTCAACCATAACCCTTACACCCCTCGTCTTGTGCGCTAATCATTCTTCCTGAGCCGTTACACCCAGGTCCTTTTGCCCTTTCTTGAACCTTTGTTCTCTTGAATGGTTCAGTACTTGTATTCGTACTGTTACGCCCTTCCTAGTGTTAGTAGTCGTTGTACTTATCCAATTAACGAAGCCCTTCTGCCCTACTACTGTAACCCTCACATCCAAATTGGCACGATCATACATCCCACAAGGCGCTGTACTTTTTGCAAATCCAATAATTTCCAAACCTATTCAGCTGTTGAAGTGCTGGGGAAAATTTGCCACTGCCACTCAGCTCTTTAATCCCATCATTACCACAGGTAAAAACCTTGGTTTCTTCTAGCCTAATTTCCAGTCCCTGGAAAGCTCAATACTTCCCCACTTCGCTCACTTTTTAGGACTCGAATGTTGTGCTTATCACTCTACTCCTCCTTTTAAATATTCTGTACGCAACTTCAGTCATTTCTGCTCATTCATACTCGGTTACCATGTCTCCGTGTGTGGCACTGAACTTATTCTGGTTTCTACTTTTTGTTGTGCTCGCATTATGTTAAATCTGCTCCAATACCAACACATTAAATTTGTCTCTATTTTACATTTACGAGCCCTCCATCGACCGTCACTCAAGTTCTCTCTTGTGCGTCTTAAAAGAATCGCTGCCTCAAGACACACAAATAACTGCCTCACGCTCAAATAATAAGAGATCAGACGGATAAAAATATACCGTGCTGTATCACTTTCTTCGCAGAATTGCCCGTTCAATAGGACAACTCTCTGAATAGCGCAGTCATTTGGAGGTTTTTCTGAGAATTTTTTGCGGCCGTTCCCTCCTGTATTGACTACAAACATTACGCGTTAATGGCGGTGTGGAAATAAAACGTGTATCCACTTTGTTCGAGCTATTAACTGAACGGATGACACACTAATTAGAAAACATGGAATTACAAAGAGCTTCGTAACAATGTACCGGATTTAGGGAGGGGAGGCTCGTAAAGCGGAGGGAAAAAAAAGGTAAATGGGCGGGATTTAACAAAAATTACGAAAAGACGGTGGTTGCGAGAGGAGAGGGAAGAGAAGGGCTGCTTTGTTCCAACAATTTTTTATCCGTCAGTTTTTGTAATAGCGATTCAGCTTCCGCCAATTAGCCGGTTGAAATAAAACTCACTGTTGGCTCCGCTCCGTTCCACTTGAGCGGTTTCCCTCTACATCGCCCATCTCTCCATTTTACTAGGGCATTGATAGCCGGATTCTGAGGAGGAAGAAGAATGGAAATGGGAAAGAGAGATTTGTTTCATATGGTGGAAATCTTCGGAGAAGAGTAAAGCTGTCGAGAGAGTGTTCAACCCAACCAAGCGCTCTATGGATGTTGATAAGTTTCAACCTATTGGCCATGTAAATATATCTCACTTACGCAGGCACATTTTGAGGAAGCAAACAAGGCTAAATTACCGAATCGTCAATAAGCACCAAATTGATCAAAATTCGTGTGTGATTACGGTGTTCGCAAACGATTCCAAGGTTCATTGTGGAAGACTCGGATAAATCCATGTGAGTTCAACGTCTAGCCCGGAAATGCGCGAGATGCAGACTGCGCAGTCTTCCAGAGAGGAGAAATGGAGATGCTCGAGTCGTTATGTTGTGTAAGGAGCTGGCTAGTCCAAAGGGCTCTGCTGTTCCGCGGCATTGGGGGCAAAGCTCGCATGTCGCGCCATTTCTTATCACGGCTGGTGTTCTTTGGGAAAAATCAACTTTTGGTTTATTATTCATTTTACAACCCCCCCCCCCCCCCGTCAAAATGTGGTACCTTACAATTCAAGGGGTGAGCATTCCAAATGTGCAATGTCTTTCCGCCGTCCAGGACATATTTTGCCTTTAACGTGACCTAAAAAATATCATCACAAGAAACCCAAGGTTGTTATGGTGGAAAAAAATTATTTAAAAAATTAGCCGAAAACGAAATTTTGATCATTTTATTGGATTTACGTCGTGTTTGGTAGCGTTTCCTAGGTATTTTTCGATGCTGGGCGGTGTAGGTCTATGTGTAGATGGAAAACAGTGAAATCGCAGTAATAAGTCTCTTGTATACTGTGATTTCACTCTTGTTATCTCATTCAGTTCTAGAGACAAAGCAATGACACACTGGCTCGCAGCATCACCGCTTGGTCTGTCCAGGCCACCTCCAGTCCTTCACACGACAGTTAACGATCACAACTCAAATGACACACCGATCTAAACACGTCTTCCCACAACTGGCACTGACCTCTCCATGCTCCTTCTCAACGACGTTTATTAAGAAAAAAACTCTCAAAGTGGTTTTTGATTATTATTTGTAATTACTCGACTCGTCAACTCTTGCCAATTGCCTAGCGTCGCCTAAAATATTTTAATTTACGTTGTAGTCAAGTCATACTCCATATCCTTTACAAGTACTTTTAGATGCTGAATCGAATGGGATGGGTTTCAAAGGGGCTCTACAAACATTGTCGCTATTTCGTTTCCCAGATTTTTGTTACAACCATTTTCTCAATATATTTGGGTGTTGATTGATAAACCCCGTAGTGAAGGTTGTATCACGATCCCTGTCAATATTAATAACATCGTGCTCACTCATTCCTCGCCTTCGTGCCATGGTCATTCTCAAATAAGTACCCCATCATTTGCCTCCCAACACCTACCCAAGTGTCCTCCCTCTGTGCTCTAGCCCTTGCATGCGCTCAACCCTCCTGCAATGTCCTTGTGTGGGCTAGCCACTCTGCCCAGCTGAACAACCACCTGCCAATTGGGTAACCCCACTTCACGGGTTATTCTGCTGCGGGGGAGAATGTTTGGCTCACGTCAAAGTTGTTTGATCTTGTTGCCCCTAACAGGAAGTTCTTGTGTTCTTGGCCTTCCCTGAACATCGAGTCTTTTTGATCTGAAGCTATGGTGATGGTAGTTGTGGGAAAGGCGAAAATGCTCGTTCAGTCAGCTTCTCCTGCCGACAACGGGTTTAAGTTTATTTCTGAAGCCAGCTGCGGATTTTCCCTTTGGGGACTTTCCAAAATATCCGATATGGCGACGCGTCACATGAGCCCTATCAGAAGAAGCGTGGGAAAACGTTGGGAAGCTCTTCCCTCAACCTCGCCTACACTCAGCCGCGTCTGAACACCGAACCAGACTGGTGAGTCGTTCGTCTGCCCCCTTTCCTCTGCCATCTGCTGTGAGCTCATCTATCAATTATTATTTTATTATAGATTATAGTTTATTTTATTTATTACATCTCACGTCACCAAGCCTTGGGTTTGTATTTATTTTATCCACAAGGGTCTAAAGTAGCCTCACACAAGTGGTAGCAGAGTGTGGCCTACTTCCCACACCAATCAGTTTACTTCTTCAACTCTCAACTCTGGCCACATCCAACCCAAAACACAAACTCTCAGCGCTCGCTCTACTCACTCCTGCTCTGCTCTCATCCCCACAACCCAGTTCAACTATTCAGAGACCCCCTCGTTCGCCCTTAAATACTCACTCGCACTCATATCGCTTTTTGTCTCCATGTGTTATTTCTATTTTGCTACTAATTGTTTTATTAACGTTATCAATATCTCAATGTACAGATATTTTTTGGAACTACCACCCTGATTTTTATGAGAACTTGAGAGGGATTTATGAGAAAAAACTGTGCAGTTAGTTTGGGCGCATTACGCTTATACCCATGTTTTAACATCCTCCGGTGATCCCCAGGCTATGTTTTGAATTTAAGCTGAGTTCGTTTGTCTATTTTCCCTCAATTGCGTTGACAGATATACACACACAACCGATTTAACCAAACAGTTCTTTTCAGACTCAGGAGCCCGTAAAACGAAAAGAGCTGAAGAAAATCGAAAACTTTAAATTTTTTAAGTTAACGAAAAAAGATTATTCAGTCAATCATGGTCACCCAGTACACGTGTGGTACTTCTCACCAAATTTGTTTCTCAATTTCAATAATTTTTCTTTAAAACCCGTCTCTGTTTTGTTCATGTTTTTCTTGAAATTTTAGCTCGTGAAAAACAGACAACTCGCTATTGTGATTCAGCAAAAGAGCGTACCTGTTGGTCTGTTGCCGCTGTCTGGGCTCAAGGACTCCACCGGGCTACCTGGTTCCTTCTTGATGCTAGAAAACAAATGTACAGAATAATATTAAAACACGTTGACAGAATATATCGCTCATTCAAAATTCCAAAATTCCAAAATCTTTCACTCGCTCTGGTACTAGTTTTGGGGCAAAAAATGTTGCGAATATACGTAATACATTGTTCGGTGGAAATTGGAAGGAGAACCATATCCCTAATAGTCTTGAACCCATGGGGTTTCGGAGCGGCTAAGAAGCACCTCTGTCCATTCACGAGAAATGTAAGGTCACAATATTTCCCGGAGACTTAATGACAACCACGTATTTGTGGGAGCCCTCTGAACCATAAGAGCCACACACACGTTCTCAAAAGAGCTTTCAGTAGTCCAGAAGTTCTAGTAACCCCCACTCTCTCTTGGGCCTATACTCGCACTTTCTTTACACTCATCTGAACTGCCCTTGCTGCCAATCTTCCACTCCACAGTTCATGTGTGACTGAACTCTCGCCAACTCATTCCTCATTATGAATATCAACGGAATCACTGTTTTCGATACGAATACTGTTCACTCCTTACCTGTCTAGGATTCTCGACGGATTACATCGCCCGTGTTTATTTTTTGGGTCTCTCTTGCGCCGAACAGTTCAAATAAATAGTTATCCGCCGGAAATACAGCGTTCACAGACGATAAAACGTTGAGTCGAAGTTATCGCTCTAATTCAAATACTGGGCATGCAAGGCAACATCCTCCTAATCACTAAACCTGGCAACGATGTGTGAACCACTTTCCTCCCTCTCTTGTAAATTCGACGATTTTCCGATGAACAAACGCGTAAAAGCAGACTCGTTGAGCGACGTGTTCGCATGTAATGGGTGCGGCATAAAGGTCGGACGTTTTTGTAAAAATCAAAACTTCGGTAATTTTTACTCAAACAAAATTTTATTGACATATTTAGATTCACAATTTAAAAGCATTTTAGAAATTCATGTGTGGAAAATGACATCAGTCAAGTGGCGTCCCTCGTTCGCGATACACTGCTGGAGTCTTTCTTGGAAATTTCCGAAAACTCTTTCCAACGTTGCTCTCTCAACTGCGACGATTTCCACGCGAATAGCATCCTTCAATTCCTCCAATGTTCGGGGCTTGTGCTGGTAAACACGTGCTTTGAGGTGTCCCCACAGAAAAAAGTCACATGTGGACAAATCTGGGGACCGAGGAGGCCAATGAACGTCACCGAACCTGGAAATAAGGCGGCCAGGGAAAAGAGGACGAATAACGCTCATTGTTGCCCTAGCTGTGTGAGCGGTTGCCCCATCCTGTTGGAACCACATACGCCGGATTGCAATACGTGTTTGTCTATATTCAGGTGTAAAGAAGCCGATTATCATCTCGACATAGCGTTCTGAGTTGACGGTAACAGCAATGCCATTGTCGTTTTCAAAGAAGTAAAGGCCGATGATGCAAACAGTAACTTTTGGGCTATGCAGCGGTTGTTCGTGTAATTCTCGGGGAATTTCATCAGCCCAATGACGACAATTTTGCTGATTCACCATGCCATTGAGGTGGAAGTGAGCCTCATCGCTCATGATCAAAATGAGGATCCTCATTTTGTTCAATAAGTGCTACCATCTCACGGGCGAAGGTCATTCGTTGTACATAATCCCCTGGGTGTAATTGTTGCACAATGGACAACTTATAGGGGTGAAACCTCAACTCTAGATGCAAAATACGCCTAACCGATCGATCACTGAGGCGAAGTTCAGCAGCATGCAGGCGAGCTGATCGAACCCATTAGTGCTTGTACACTGTCAATGTTCTCTGGTGTTCGAATCGATCTTGGAGCTCCTGGTGGTCTGTTCCTCATCAATGAACCTCGTGTACGAAGTCCTTCAACCCAACGAAGAATGGTGTTTCTAGAGGGAACAGCCCGATTTCGGTGGATATTAAAATGACGACGAAACTCACGCTGGACTGCCGTGACGGACTCGTTATTACGAACGAAACTGTCGTAAGCAAAAACGCGGTGCTCTGCTCTCCACAGGTCCATGACTTCAACTGGTTAAAAATGCTAAGAACTCCCGATTACAATGGTCCCTTCCCCACGTTGGTCGACCCATTAGGGGGGAAGTACTGGCCATTTCAGAAACGTCCGACTTTTATGCCGCACTTAAGTTGGTGAATCCATCAGTATATTGGACGGCGATTTTTGCTTCCCTCAACTCACAAGATAAGAGAAGCACTAAACGTTCGACGAAAATTGAGTTTGCGTCAAATTTTGAGACCCCTCAAATCAGAAACCTTCACTCCGGTGTGGCCTATGCCTGTGTGTGTCTCTAAAGACAGCTTAGTAGGAAAACGGCCGCACTGTTGAGCTTTTGCATTTTTGAACCTTGGAAATATGTGAAAACTCCTTGTTTTCAAGTGGGTTTTGGGCTACTACTTTCCTATCCAATTGTGGTACTTAACCTTATTTTGGCTTCTCGAAAGAAACAACTTAAACGTAAATTTCCACTCTTTCTTGGCTAATTGATTTCCTTGCCGTTTCTGAACAAGCAACTGAATAATTCTTGATTGTCATAACCTATCTCCAGGATTGCGGAAGTACTTGTATCTCTGCGTGAATGGCTATTCAAAAATATTTGGCGCGACCCACCACACCCACCAACTTTCCTCAGTCCCACGCGCATTCAGTAATTTCTATTGACCTAGCTACTGACCTAATTTTTCGCTCAGTTTGCATTAACTTTAACGTTTATGAGTTCTATTCGAATGAGGTTATACTGGGAGGGAACGAAATCATGTCACAAAATAAGTATATTAAAAACTCGAACCTAGCGCTCTCCCTCTTCTCTCTCATCGTCGCCGATTGGGAGTAGCCGTTTGTCCAGAAGCTGATTCGGTGTCTTAATCAAGTTCAGACACACCGACCATCCCAAATGGCGTTTTTCCGGCTCGAAAGAAGCCTTTGCAACCTAAAGATCTGAAACTTTTTTTTTTCTCAGCCGATTAAATACCCCCTCCTTCTTGCTCAATAGGACTGTGGAAAGCAAAAGCTCGGAAATTCTCAAATTAGCCTTCGCCTCGTCATCAAAGGATCCGTTTGGTGATTGGAGTTTCTCAAATGACGAGACGTCGGTTTTTAAAATACACAGGACCCTGGCGGAAAACCTCTTCTGGGGAGGTTGTGAGGATTTAGACACGTGCGACGAGAATCCGCGAAAAAGAGTGATTGCAGATGGTCGCTCTTACGGTTTGTGGTATTTACCGGATTTAGTCAATGAAAACTCGCTTTCTCAATTCGTGAGAACGAACTCTCTTTTTTTAGTTTGTAAAAGCGTTAGCGGAATTAACTGTAGTAAATTAACACCTGCGCTGATAAATACGGTGAACTAGTCAAAGCAACGACGGTAGTGCAAATTCTGGAGTTTTAGTCGTTATTTTATGGTTAAACAACCTGCAACAATCTATTCTTTTGACATTTTTGATCATTTGAAACGCAGCTCTCGTCATGCTCAAACGAATGAAACTGTTTTGTTACCGTTCAATTGTTTAAAACTGTAAGAGCCTTAAAACGTGAAGATCTGATGAAAGCTCCCGAAGAAGAATTGTTTTAATGCATTTCTACTTCGTCGCACTAATTAAAGTAAATGTTCGGCTCAGGACAAGGCGAATAGGGGCAGAAGTCCATTGTCGTCCGACCCGATCCGACTTCCCAAGCTCTAGCCTTTCAACCTGAGACTTACGCCCTGGAGCTGCGGGACACTGTCCCTGTAAATCAACTTCTTCCTTTCAGTATTCTCAGCTCTGCCAACACGAGAATTAATATTTCCAGAGGCGACGAAGGACTTCTCTCATTTGAGCCTTCGATGGTGTTTTCCTGTATTCCCCTTCCCTTGCCACATTTCTCACCTCCCACTTTTGCCACCTCCTTTAGGCCAACCAGCACTGAAGCTCATACAATTAGACTACTGTCGAGCTCTCGTCACTGCTCACTCCAGTTCAGCGATCCTGAAATTTACACGCATATGTGTCCCGTGAACTCTGCCTTCTGGCTTTCTTTACTCTGCACTCTATCTCTATCATGCATCTCAAGTGAATGTTCAATGTTCAACTAACCAGTGCATTTCCTCTCAATACTCTCTCTCTCTCCCTCCTCTCAAATGGCAGCGGTTATGTGTTTATGTATTTGTGGGCGTGAATGCATATGTATGAATGTAATTTATTTTAGCATGAATGGAGATTACTGGTTTGTGGGTATATTGGTTAGTTTAGTTCAACCGCTACTGAGAGGGGCTCTTCTCAATATCAGCAGTTAAGTGTCCATGTGTCAGTGTGTTTTATATTGGTATGAATGGAGATAAATTTTCTTTCCTTTTTTGTTCATATGAGTGTATGAATGGGACTGTGTAACAAAAGAGGATACTGTATATTGATTCCAGGGAAATGATAGAGAGGGCATTACGGCCCTAATTTGCTGTGGTGGATAAGTAGACGTTTCTTTCTCTCCCCTGCCTAATGGGGTAACAAGGTCTTTCTGGCCTCCCAGCTCGTTGGTGCGAGGGGGAGGGGGGATGATCTTTAAGACCAGCCTTCACCTAGCTGATGCACCCCTAAAGGTTAGCAGAAGGAGGGGTGTGTGTTGTCCGGGTTCATGTTCTCAAGGAAGGGAGGGAGTGGGGGGTGTGGGTGGTTGTAGGTCTGCCACAGTAGGGGGAGAGAGTGAGACTGCAGGGCATCAGCCAATGCCGAGGCAACAGCAACCTGAGTTCTGGCCACATATGGGCCCATTTCCCATCACCCAAGTACAGTAGGGGGAGTACACGACTCCAGCCTAAGCCGCCAAGTTGCCCATGCTTGGGCAAAAATGGTAAACTGGCGTCTGGCGAACTCACTAGATAGGAGCTTGGAGGCAAGTTCGAGGGGGGAATGCGTGCACGGACCCACACGTCATTGTAGAGGGGGCAGAAGAACAGGAAGTGTAATGCGTCCTCGCCGATCTCCTCCTCTCATGGGCAGAGGTTGAATGTGCGTTGTTTGATCAAATGGAGGCGCCGATTAATAGAGCCATGCCCTGAGAGCAGCTGGACTGTGGGGAATGAGGGATGCCGGTCCGATTTCGAGTACTCCCCCACCAAACCTTAATGGTGTGGGTATTATGTTTAGGTTAGTGGGGAGGCGAGGGAGGAATATTGAGTACACCCTTGCTGGGAATTGTGATAGGGTTGGGTTTATTGTGTTAGGGAGGGGGAGGGGGGTCCGTGTGTTTTGTGTCTAGGTTTAGTGTTAGGTTTAGGTCGGTGTCGCACGGGGGAGGAATATGAAGTACTCCCCCATCAGGGGGGACGTGGTATTGGTGGGGAGAGTGTGTGTGTGTGTGTCTTGGTGGGCGGGTGGCATCCTGGCTGGCCTCGGGGGGCGGTAAAACTCCTTCGGGGCTGTGTGGGGCGCTATGGTTGATTTATTTAGTTTGTTGCCATTATGTTGAGTTGTTGTGTTTGGTTTTGATTATGTTTATTTTGCCAATCTGTTGATTTTCGGGACCGTCCGGATCCCCAAGGCTTTAAGAAAGCTCTATACGATGGGCCCCGGGGGGTCCACTTATGCGTGGGTGGGCTTGAGGCCAGCTGGGGGTTGTCGCCCCCCCCCAACCAGCAGGTATGAATGTGGAGTGTGAATGGGGGTAGTGTGAAAGTAATTTATTGTGCGAGTGTGTAATTAGGTTAGTGTGTGTCTGGTATGGTGTGACTGTAATTTGTTGGGTGTGGGTGGTTGTGTGGGTGTCTTGGTTTTGGGTGCGGGTGTGGGTGGATGGGGGGGCTCGCGCCACCTCAACTAAAAGGGGACGGATCGGGCATTGCCGGTACGCGGAGGGCTCTTGCTGACCAGGGACCTGGGGTCCTCCGGCAAGGGGGGGGGGGCAAGTCCAAACCCCCCAAAGCCGTAAGTCTGGACGGAAGTTCGTGCGGGCTAGCGACCACGCTAGCCTTAAGGGATATTTTTCCCAAAATGGTACTGCGGGGGTGCACAGCCCGCGGCGCAAGCCGGTGCACCATGGGAAGGTCCACGCAAGGTGGATGCTCTGCTGGCACCCAGGGTGAAGGCGGGAAACCCGCTGGATCCCTGGTACCCATTCATGGGATCTGGCAGATATCGCAGTGGTCCTGGGTTCGCTGGAAGTAGTCCTTGTCCCATTCCCCGTTTGTTGCTCGATGGGGCGGAGGCAGGTCAGGGCCGCGAGGCCGGTACTGCCTCCGCACACCCCACAAATCGGAACGTACATGCCAAGCGGTCCCAGACACGAGGGGATGATGACGTGCAGGTGGCAAGAAGTGGGTCCCTCATCCCACTGCTCCTGCCAATCATCGAGCATCGTCCCAGTTGCAAGCTCAAGCCAGCGCTCGGTGGAACCCTCCAGTTGAAGCACACGCACTAACGGTTCAATGCTCAGTGCGCAGCGTTGGATGCTGGACCGCAGGACTGCCAGATCCAAGATGAGCTTCAGGGAGGGGAGGGGGTGCCTGCAAGGACCTGCAGATCCAGATGGGACGTCGTCCAGTAAGCTGGCAAGATGGATAGGACTGAGGGCTGGATGAGGGTTTTCAACCTTCCAAAGAGCTCGTGTGAAAGGTGTGTGTTGTTATGTGTAGGGTATGAGTTATTTGGCGTGAATGCGATTTACTGACCAGGGATGCTAGCAGAGCTACATTACGATATAAGTGCAATTAAATTCGCAATGAGTTGAGTTATGAGGAATGTAGGAGGAAAAGTAACCGCACGCTGTAGCCAGGGAGAATGGAAGAGAACAGAAGAGAGTGCCACATGGCCACAATTCTCTCTGGTCAAAAAATAAATAAATGCAACTTAACTCCATGCTCCCCCCCCCCCTAATATAGTACTCGCTCCTCTAAAATAGCAACGATTAAGTGCTTATGTGTAAGCGGGTGTGAATGTATTGAAATGAGTGTAATTTATTTTGGCGCGAATGGAGATTAGTTCGTCCGCTACTGAGAGGAGAGGGAATAGATGGGTACTCGCTCCTTGTGCTCGCTCCAATGTTCATGTGCCATTCAGCGTGAATGTATTGAAATGAGTGTAATTTATTTTGGCATGACTGGGAGCTACTTTATTTTGGAGAGGGGACTTTGTTACTGAGGGAAAAATGTATCATAAGAATCAGAAACTGTGTAAAATAATTCTAGTAGGGTGTTGTATGTTAATTCCAGGGGAAATGGCAAAGCTGTAGATAAATAAACTTTCCAATCTCTCTTCTCCCTCTCTCACTCTCACTCTCCACGTGTAGGCGACTGTCGGACATAACTGTTTATAAATAAGCCAGAGGCTCTGTAACTAAAGGAAGGCCAGAGTTGTTTCATAATTCGAATAACAGGAGGCCTCAAAACTCTTGAATAAAATAGGATTATTTTGTCGATTGTAACGAAATTATTGCTAACATCGGATTCCAATATTAGAACGCATAATTACCAATTGAGTTAAGAACCTTCCACATTTCCACCATGAAGGCCTTAATGACTCGAGTTGCTCGCAATCCATTAGTATCGCCGATCTTAGGGAAGCTCGAGCTTAAGTTTCTGAAAGGGATCTTTATTCACAATTCATGTGGTGTCACACCCTCGCCAAAGTCCCCGCTAATACGCGATGATGGTTTAAAATGTATATTTAGCGCAGTTGGCTTCATTAGAAATTCGCACTTAAATAAATGAGCGCCCCCCCCCCACCACCACCACCACCGCGAGGGCTGATTTCCCTCGTCCGGGAGTCGCCTCCCATTTAGCGTTTGCATTATATAATAGGGTTCACGTCTTGTTTAGAATTGATTCTAATGAATCTTGTAGCGCTTGAATAGTTCAAAACAAAACGTCAACCCAAGCTCCTCGGGAGCCATCTTCGCGAAAAGCCTGACCCACATAACACGGAAAAACACTTCTGATTTATACCCCTCAGAGCCCGACTATCGACTTTTTCCTTTTTTTTATTGAGGGGTATCTCTGGATGTCGATTCTTTCCCGCAAAAACCTTCTCCAAAACAACTTTTGACGATTTCACGGGTTTTTCGACGGTTCTCCTAATGCACTCTTCGCGTTCGGAATCAACACAATGTCGGATCTGTCACTACTACGTTGGGTCAAAACAGGATTCCGATGAAGAAAGAAACGTATTGACGGGAAAGGAGTTGTATTCGCGGGTCTCTCGCGAGGTTGAATTCGTTAACTAGACCTAGCATAATTTATACGCGGGGATTGATGAGGTGAGTTCGCATGATTCGACTTCGCTCGAACGAACGTAGTAATCAACTCACTCTTGAGTGCCGAGCAGTCAATTCGCAATATATTTTGCACGAATCACACAACTAATGTCGGTTCATAATCACGCGTTCAATTAGATTGTACAGGCCGCGACGGGACGTTGGGGCGTCTGGCAGATGTGGGTCATCGCTGCTGCGCTGGATAAAATCCGCAACGAGCCACGCAGCGGCAGATCTACACAGTTTATTTAAGAGACGAGCGCGAGACGAATGGCAAGAATGGCAGGCCGTAGGTAACAGGGCGCGAGTATAACATTCCTCGGCGATTTGTACCGCTCTAGCAGATATGACGATGTGGCTGCGCTCATTCGAGGCAGAGTGCAAAGTTAGCTGACCTTATTGGTAGGCTCGTGGTGCGGGGAGACTGTCCATCAACCCAACTAAAACGACAACTGCCGGTACTGAAACCACAGCAAGTAAGACAAAGCAGTTCAGCTCAGTGAGCAGGTGATCGTAAACTAACCTGGAAAGGTGTGCTGGAAAGAGCACATCATATGTATGACCAAGAAGACGACAACGGCCCAGTGCGCGTGCCAAAGAATGGGAGGGAGGACGTAGGGCATAAAGCCTAGAATGGCCTGCTGGTTTTAAGAGGCCGATCATCTAAGAGCTGCCATCTGATATAACTGTAGCAGCCTGGCCAAAATACAAAGGAGTTCTTACTACTTACTACTAGGTACTAGCTGGGATGATGAAAGCCGCACATACAGTACTATAGGGAAAATCTTTGACCTTCTTCCTCTCGATATATTTGTCACAGCAAAGACTATGAAGCTGGAATAGCTAAGGTGCCACAGGCGAGCAGTAGCACCTGGCTATATTCAGGAACTTGGAAGCCTTAAAGGGGCTCGGCATGATCACTGACATGATGGTGCCCATGTACGAGTTCAATGGGAAATACAAAGTGCAACCAGCTAGATGCCTAAGGAACAGCAAAGCCGTCGATGACTAGTGGGGGAATTATGTGTTCTGTTTCAATGCCGTCACGCTGGGAGGGAACGAAATCATGTCACATAATAAGTATATAAGAAACCCGAGCTTTGCGGCGTTCTCTTGCCCCCTCCCCCTCTTTCTCAGGTTTGGTTTAGCTATTGTGTCGCAATCGTCACACACACTCACTCTCCATTTAGCCGACGACATACCTTTTCTTTCTACTTCTAACTAACCTTACCCAAATCGAATTGGTAGTCCAATGAGGTATCAGTGTGTTGAAAGTCATGATGGTCATAAAACAATCATTAGCATCCTCAGCAATTCGTTTTGTCGACTAAAATTTTTAGCAGTTTTTCCTTATAATTCCGATAAACAACAACCTCTGAGAAAGAAAACCGTGTTTGCAAGGCCATCAATTACTATGTTATGTTGGTTTGTAAATGAAGGAATGAGCATAAGTAGCAGCAGCTCATTAACTTCTGAAACTTTAAGCCCTACCAGTTTCTAGGTCACTTCAGGGGAAAGGAGTAAAAAATATGTAGTATTAGTTGCTGTTTTGAGCAGACCAAATTGGCTAGTTCTAACCTCTGAATGGCACCCACTGGCCCTACGAAAAGTCATTGTTTCCCCTAACACCTTTCTATCTCAACCCTTTTATTTGTACCTGTGGGGAAACTCCAGCTCTTCAGTTATTTCCCCCTTTTCTGAACTTCCCCAAACTGTCGTTTTCCCACCCCTCAATGTTACATTTCTCTGCACAACACACAGCTCTTTCCAAAAGTCAGTCATCTATCAGCTATCGTGAACGACAGTCGTCTCCCAGTTCTCTCGACTCATACATCTACCAAGTCTCGCGACTCACCCGTCTCTCTCTCTCCAGTTAGTCTCCCACACAACCAATTCACGCGTATTTAGAGTCCCCTTGTTCGCGTTTAAATACTCACACTCAAACTGATATTCTATCAAGTATAGTACAGTCCTCACTCACGCCCACCACATTAATTTATTTCTCAACTCATGCTCACCCATTCGTTCGCCCAACAGTTGCTATGAAAATAAAATATCCGAACCAGGTATTTTCTTCATTAATTTCGCTCACATGATACAAATCGAGTTATCAGTCCAATGAGCTATCTGTACGATGAAAGTCACTATGGTCATTAGATAATTAGGAGCAACCTAATTCGGGAACTCAACTGTTGTTGTATTGACCACGTTCACAAAGTTTCCCCTATAATTTCAAATCAACAAACACGAACAAAATCGTGTTGGCAGTCCCGTGCAATAATTTAACAATAAAGGTCGTTACATATGTTGGGGCTGCACAATAAATTCACTGCCAGTTTCAGTATAAAACTTTATGCTCATAAGAGCAGGGGATGTAGAAAGTTTCAACTAAAGCAGAAAAAAAAACAGCTCTGACTGCTGTCGAGGATTGTTGCGTGATGGAACGAACATGATTTATTCGACTCACCTCTTGGGGGAAAATATAGCCCCTTGACGAGACCTGTATTATTAACAAGTCCTCGTTCCAACTTACGACTGTCGAACTCCTACCAGTCGGTTTAAAGTCAATTGTAGCGGCTATGTTCCTTTTTGCGGGGAGAGAGTAGGATGACAAGCTCAAATGACGAAGGTTTCGACTAATATTGCGGTTCCCGCCCTCTGCCATTATGTATAACTTGCATTGGCGTTTTGAGAACGTCGGTTCTGGTATTACGCAAAGCAAAGTTTATTGTAGTAAACTGACGGTAGCAGGCGAAGGACGAGATGAAGGCGAGTTTGAGCCGGTCCATTAGGTTCTTGGCAGCTTAAGCTCCGATGTTTGTTATGAAACCGAGGGTTAGTTAAGAGCCAGTAAGGCCCCCTAGCTTCCCTCCTGCGGCATACATTTCCAGCGAACCGACCTTCTTGGGTTGATGGGCTGTAAATGCTGAGTTACCCAAAATTCCCTCCCGCCATTTCAAACTTAGTCCAAGATTCACGCTCCATCAATCGGACGCGCAAGCTCTCTGTCCCCAAATATAAACTTCAGACGTCGATTTTTGTTAATGTTGAACTCAAGTTTTAACTCAAACTTAGGATTTTAATTATTGAAATCAGTTTCTCAGTAACTTAATTCATGAATAATCCCCCGAGTTTCAGCTCGGTGTCATTTCAAGTTACGTAAATTGTATAAGCTACGCTGCTTAAAAGGCACTTGGAAGTTTCCTGTACCAATAGTCGACCTCAGCATCCATTATGTCTATTTTAGAGTTGACAGGGCGTTACTACAGGTCTCTCTCTCTCTCTCTCTCTCTCTCTCTCTCTCTCTCTCTCTCTCTCTCTCTCTCTCTCTCTCCCTCACTCTTTATTAGCGTCAATTGAAAAGTTACTGCTTAGTTTTACATGAATAATGAAACTGGTTTAAAGTGCATCCTGAAAACAGGAAGGTGATCAACTCCTGACTTATTTTAAGGATTTCTTTTACAGTCAATAACTTTAGGCGATATCAGGATCAATTTCGATCGGTTCGAGGGAAATTTTATATTCAAATTTCCAAGTTAGTTTCGGGTTGTGTGAAAAGGCTTTGAAACCATGGGAGATTGGCTGTTCTCATCACGAGGGCCAGTATTAGTCCCAAGCTGGTTGTATAAAGAGAAGTGGTTTCCTGCGGGGATAGAACGAGTGTCCACTCTTTCGAACCTCCTCTAAATCAGAGAACCTCACCCCGCGGAAGCTCAGCCGCCCTGAAGGGGTCGTAGAAGTGAACTCGTCACAGAATTAAACGACATCTGGACGCCATTTGAGCTTATACAGAAAACAAACGCCGTTTCTAGCTCACTGTCTGCTGCTTACGTTCAGACGAAAGAACAGGAGATACTATTCGCCCGATTAAAAAAATCGCTTCTCTTCTAATGAAAGGGTGCATTACTTTCAGGCGAATGCGAACAAACTCAATTAGTGATTAGTTCGCTGTGACTCCCGCTCGTACCTAGCAAGCCGATTGCGGTGAAAGCCTACAGCAAAAATATTTTCGTGGCGTCCTCGACTCACAACTATTGATTGCAAGTTTGAATTCGATAATACCAAATTAAGATTCTATCAGAACATTGGCTTGATTGTCTTGACACACACAGCCCGTTTAAACTTGTTCACTTTGTACCGTTTTGTAAATTCGATTTAACCGTCTGCCTAATCGCATATTTAGAGCACCACTTCCTGCACTAATTACCAATTTTAGGATGAATGTTAGCTGAAGCGAGTTTATAAATGAGCAGCCAATTCGTAGAAGCCGGAGAATGATTTCCCCTTCTGGACAGAACGATCCTCATCAAGCTGGTTTGTACCGTATCGCGTTCATCGAAACGTTTTTCATTCGAGTGGCGCCAAGTTTTCTATGGGCGAGACGAGGTTCTGGCAGAAGGGATTTGATTCCACTTTTTCCCAGGAAAAAGCGACAGGGCCGTAATTACATTTTCGAGATAACTTGCATTATTCAGGGTTTTTTTCTTTCTTTCTTTCATTCTTTTCTTCTGGAAATAAAAATGAGGAAAATCTCGGATAATCCGTCTCATTTCCGACTTTTCACTTTATTCCTGGAATATTACAACTCTTTTCCATACCTACTTATTCAATACTCGGGAGCCTCTTTTTTTTATTACGATGGAGCGCGAAGTGAAAACTAGGCGATTTGCATCTCAATGGCACTCCGTATATGTATCAACGTATAGCACTCATGAAGTGAATTCTTTAAATCAGGATAAGGTAGTTGATACGTTCATCGTGTTGGTTTCATTCAGCGGCGACGACTGCCGTCTCTCAGTAGCGTCAATTTGGAATACCCACAACCTGCAATCATGTGGCAGGGGGTTGGCTAGCTCCACAAATAGGGATATCGTCCAACCTTCAAAAATAGCAACCTTCGTGTGTGGCGACTGCACCTTTAAATGAGGTCTACTCGCTAATTACACGCTTGCCCTCACTCAGTAGCGTCATTTTGGACTATCTACTACTTGCAATCATGTGGCAGAGGGTTGGTTAGCTCCACAAATAGGGATATCGTCCAACCTTCAAAAATAGCAACCTTCGTGTGTGGCGACTGCACCTTTAAATGAGGTCTACTCGCTAATTACACGCTTGCCCTCACTCAGTAGCGTCATTTTGGACTATCTACTACTTGCAATCATGTGGCAAAGGGTTGGTTGGCTCCATATAGAGGGATATCGTCCAACTTTCAAAAATAGCAACCTTCGTGTGTGGCGACTGCACCTTTAAATGAGGTCTACTCGCTAATTACACGCTTGCCCTCACTCAGTAGCGTCATTTTGGACTATCTACTACTTGCAATCATGTGGCAGGGGGTTGGTTAGCTCCATATAGAGGGATATCGTCCAACCTTCAAAAATAGCAACCTTCGTGTGTGGCGACTGCACCTTTAAATGAGGTCTACTCGCTAATTACACGCTTGCCCTCACTCAGTAGCGTCATTTTGGACTATCTACTACTTGCAATCATGTGGCAAAGGGTTGGTTGGCTCCATATAGAGGGATATCGTCCAACTTTCAAAAATAGCAACCTTCGTGTGTGGCGACTGCACCTTTAAATGAGGTCTACTCGCTAATTACACGCTTGCCCTCACTCAGTAGCGTCATTTTGGACTATCTACTACTTGCAATCATGTGGCAAAGGGTTGGTTGGCTCCATATAGAGGGATATCGTCCAACTTTCAAAAATAGCAACCTTCGTGTGTGGCGACTGCACCTTTAAATGAGGTCTACTCGCTAATTACACGCTTGCCCTCACTCAGTAGCGTCATTTTGGACTATCTACTACTTGCAATCATGTGGCAGAGGGTTGGTTGGCTCCATATAGAGGGATATCGTCCAACCTTCAAAAATAGCAACCTTCGTGTGTGGCGACTGCACCTTTAAATGAGGTCTACTCGCTAATTACACGCTTGCCCTCACTCAGTAG
This sequence comes from Pachypeltis micranthus, assembly GCA_020466155.1. Taxonomy (NCBI): domain Eukaryota; kingdom Metazoa; phylum Arthropoda; class Insecta; order Hemiptera; family Miridae; genus Pachypeltis; species Pachypeltis micranthus. The sequence continues at coordinate 11,631,896 of CM035774.1, read as the reverse complement.
CGTCATTTTGGACTATCTACTACTTGCAATCATGTGGCAGAGGGTTGGTTGGCTCCATATAGAGGGATATCGTCCAACCTCCAGAGGGGCATTTGTTACATAGAATCAATCGTGCACGAATCGTGCAGATGCAGTTCTATTGCCGTTGTATATTTGTTCATAGCGTACATAAAATATAAATAGTGGTTCAAAAGCAGACATGAGTTCTTCACCAGTGACTCTGGAGGTTCTATCAGTCAGCAAATTAGACCAATCGACAATACGTGTCTGTGAGATGAGTTCCACGTCACGTCCGATCAAACCTTAAAATCCCAGTTTTCAACGCCCAGATCGTATTTTTTGTCTTAATTGGTCATCAGAATACAGTCCAGGAAGCGATAGAATGGATTCTCTTCAATAACCAGGAAGTGTGGCAGTTCGTGGTCAAAAATGTTTGGCAATATCATTACATTTTCAACTTGGACTTTGTTCTAGACAAACTTGTCAGCTGTCGGCCTCAGTAGTCAATAACACGGACATTTCTCGTCCCATTCGTCGCTTCACATTCACAGAACTCACAATCCACCACCCAAGATAGATAAACGGAAGTCGAAATAATAACGTGACAAGAAACCTTGAAGCTGGTTGGTCTGCCATTGGCCGGCTGTGTCTCTCGTTTGTCTATTAGGATTCTTCATTGTTTTACTAGGAGTGAATGCAGTGTCGCGAGTTCTCGCTTAACACTGTCTCGTAACCAGTGAGAACCACCTGTACCGTCTGAATCCCATTGGTGGCGCCCGTATATCGATGTTTAGTGGTCAAAGACGCAGATTCATATTCCGAGGGAATTCGAGATACAGGATTAGATGATTAGCATGAGTCAGTGACTCCCCAACATTTTCAAAACCCTTCGTAACAAATGTAACAATTGTCAGAATTTCCGAACTCCATCACGCTCCTTCATTCCAAGAAAGAGATAGAGGGGAAAAGTGCTAGGAGGGGGGTAACCAGGGGGCAATGAAGGCGCAACCAGTGGGCAACGAAGGGGCAACCTGGGGGCATCGAAGGGGCAACCAGGGGGCAACAAAGGGGCAACGAAGGGGGCAACGAAGGAGCGACCCGGAGGCAACGAAGGAGCAACCCGGGGGCAACGAAGACACAACCATGGGGCAATGAGAGGGAAACGAAGGGGCAACCAGCTTCCTCCAGTGACGGAAATGGAGAGAGGACCTCAGTTTTCAGTGGAAGGCTCAGAGGTCGTCCTATGCTGAGCAACGCTCTTGATTCCGCGTACTACCTATTTGGGCCATCATCACCATATACAGAGAAGCATCCGAAGCTGTGGGACCAATGGCAGTTGTCGTGGCTGCAAGATGGGCCCATGTCTCAACTCCCCTACACGAGCCCATTGGGGCCTGCACAGTCCCCCAGCCATTGCTGGTACCCATTGCCTTACCCCCCTGGGTTTAAAGGAGAGGGGTGCCAGGTCGGAGACTGAATGAGAGTCTGCTAGTTCTATCCCCGCCTGGCTCAGACAGCCTTACGCCCCAACGCACATAGCCACCATCACCCCCCCCCCTCCTTTGGGCCACCCCACCTAGAATTCGGTTCGACCCAGTACACCTTATCTATCACTCCTCGCGCCGGCGATAAGGTTGACGGCAGGGAGGAGAAAGGATAGTGAAGCCTTCTCTCTAGGGAAAGAATGCTCTGGAACAATCCTTCCTCTCTACATCGCCATTCCTTGGGCGCTTCTTTTCAGTCAGTCAGTCTCCAGCTGTCCCAAGTCACTGCGATAAATATTTTCGCACTTTTCTCGGTATATTTCCTCTCATGGTTCTAGCCAAATGCAATTAAGTTGTTTTCGCAAATACTGCGTTTATTGGCACCAAAATTCACTGAGCAACAACAATCTGGCATACTTTCAGTCGTGAAGCAGTTGTTGGTTACAGTCCTGGAGGCAGCAACGACCACAGAAACCCTAACAGCCCTAACGTTGTATCGAACATTAATCATTTACGAGAAGCGCCCTGTACGGAGCGGATGTTTATTCAGCGCGTTTCCCGAATTTTGAAAACATTCGCTATCCTCCCCCCTCGATATTAGTTATTTATCGAATACAAAATACTGCCTCGTGTTTCGATATTGAAATTATTTATGCTGGCTCGAACGCGTTTCGTAAGGGCCTTAAAAAGATAAATTTTGCGTTGATTGAAATTACCCCTTATAAATATCGACAAAGTAATGTAGGTGTTCGCTTATATTACTTTGACTCCAAACCACCGTTCAGAATTGATTACGTTTTGTCGAGATAATTGAAGAATATCAGAGCATTTCTACGTTGCGAAATAGCCAACAGGACAACCACCAGTACTGAATTAGTATACGATGTGTTGCAAAGTCTCAACTAGTTAGTTTCTTACAGGGGTACATGCAGAGCAAGCGTCTACCTGCCAAAGGATGAGGTCCTCTCCCTTGATCGAATTTGCTTGAACAGCATTCCGTGGACAATCAGCTATTCGTGAATGTTGGGCAATGTTTCGTTACCATTGAAGAGAGTGGTGTGGGTCTTGGGAGTGCTCTTGAGGGCTCGCTCACATTTGGATTCATCGAGTGAATCGTTGGGAGATTTATGCCAGCATTAGGCTTTATTAAGAGGAACTCCTCTGATGATCATCTGGAAAGGCTCTCATTGTGCTCTTGAGCTGGAGAGTGGTAGCAGCAGCAGGAAGAACATTTAAGAAGGTTCTCAGCTCACACTTACTTTACTCCTTGTTCCAGAGTTGCAGGAACACCAATCATTTCCTTTATTTGAATCTGGTTTCCAGTCAGTTTTCCCCTTCTCTTCGGTAAATTCTCTCCTTATGTCCCTAATATCTTTTTTTGCAACTTCTTATTTTTCTCACATCTACAACTAACTCCAAGTAATCTGCTCTTTCTCCCATATTCCTTGCCTTCTCCACAATATCCCTCTTGCCAACCCGAAGTTTCATGAAAAAAAAAGACTACATCAATATTAATAATCATTTCGCAGCTCCTCTTCTCACGTTAGCTTGAGACTTGAGATGGTGATTCCATTTCTTTAACCAAAAACTAGCAAATTAGCGAAGAAGGACATATAAGTGATCTTCAGGTGGTAGCTTGGAGTGCAGGGAGTTCAGATTAAACTTGGGGCAAGCCTCCATGGCCCCTAGATGTTGAACTCTTAAAACCTTCAACTAAAATTCGAAAAAACTTGAAACACTTGTACTTTACCCACCAGAACCTTGTACCAACAACTTTCTGGTCCAGAGACTTTGTTGTCGTGCATTTAAGAAGAACATCCATGTTTTCAATCATCCCTCACTTTTTAATACTTCTTCAAGGGAAAGGGGGATTCTCCCGTATTTCATGATTTATTCCAGTCGGTTCTTGGGTTTTAGTGTGCAGCGAGCATTTGGGGATAATAAGAGGGAGGGGAATGGGGTGTTTGATGTTCCTGAACCCTCAGAGAAAGTGTTATATCAGTCGAGGTGGGTGGTGGTCCACTGTCCAACATTTCCTGACTGCTTTTCCTGTCGATATTTTTATTTTTCGTGAAGGACAAGAAAAAAGGACACACGAACGTGGTTGTGGGGGGGGGGGGTGAACGATTTCTCACTAGATGAAGCCAACCATTCCCTGACACGTGATTGAAAGTTGCCTAATGGGGTAACAAGTCAGGCCATTGTTGGCCTGTCGTGAAGGGGGGGAGTCGTTGGCATGTTGGGCACGACTCTACACCCTGGCATGATGAGGGGTGCATGGGACGGAGCGTGGTGCCCTTATGGAGAGGGAAGTCTCATGGGTCCCTGTCAGTCTGGGAGGGGGGGGGGGTCACGACTCCTGTGTCTTTATCGCCTGGCCACCCGCGCTAGGGGAAGTATGGCGAATCTGCTGAAAGGATACCACTCACTCTTCCCAAAGAGACCCTGGACGGGCGGTCTGGCCGTGCAGGGGGGCACCCGCGAGCACTTGCAGTCCTAGACCAAGAGGACATCTCTCTGCACGGTGCAGAGCCCACCCTGTTCTGCCTGTTGCGCTGCAAGGGTGTGATCCACCAGGCTGTTATGGCGTACTGCACTATAGGCTGGAAGACAGCCCCATGGCAGGTGGTAGAGGCAGCTGTGAGAGCCAAACATTTGGCGCGGAGGAGGGCAATAAAAGTCGATGTGGCATTGAAAGTTGCCCATAGTCTTAAGTTAGGCTGCCACCTTTTGTAAGTGGCAAGGTTGGTTGACTGAATTTAGTGGGTAGCGGTTCAACTGAAAATGTTGACCACTGGCAACTAACAATCATGGAACAGGGGGCTAGCGGGATATCCCTTCCAGATTTCGGCGTCAGTCGCGATTCCTCTTCTTACGCCTGTCTCCAGTACAGGTCACGTTCGCATCTCAGTGCTCTCACCCGACTCATTTGGAACTGACGCGACAATCAACTGGGAACCACTTTATGAACAGCACAATAAATTACCAAACATTTCGACAAGGATCGATATTAGCGCAATTCTTTCTCGCAAGACCCTCTCGTACCAACTCATTAGAATGGCAATTGATTTTCCCTTCCAGTCTCGCCTGCAACTAGTTCAAACCTTAGTGATGCACAATTTTGACTACGCAACCTCTGCTTTTTGCGACCTCAATTAGGAACAGATCCACACATTACAAAAAGCACAAAATGCTGTGATTAGATTTGTGTATCGGTTGAAGCTTGACCAACACGTCTCACTTTTTTATGTAAATTTGAAGTGGTTGAAAATTGCTGAGCGTATTAAACTGGGGACCGCAGTACTGTTATTTAAAATTCTAAAATTGTCCACACCAACTTATCTTAGACACTTCTATGTCACAATGGGTGACATCCATTTACGCAGTACCCGTAATGCCAGGCAACATTTTCAAATCCCTCTTCACAGAACAAGTATCTTTAATAAATCATTTACAGCAAACAGCATCCGATTATATAATGAGAACCCCGAAATTTTCAACACCGCTTTATCAGTTAAAGCATTTAAGACCATTTACTTACTAAATATGTAGAAGATAAGGTCACCGTTACTTTGTTCTTTTAATGAGTCCCATGGTTGTTTTCATTTTATTTATTTTGTTCGTTTTCACTTTATTTATTTATTTTGACTTTGTAGATGTAAATATTGTAAAACCTCAGTACTTTAAGAAGTTCATGCACGAGTATGTTAGTTTTATTTATTTATTTTTATGATTTTATTATATGAGGATTATGTAATGGCTCTTCCAGGGTTAAAGTAAGAGAGGGCTTTATAGTCCTATTTGTACCCTGGTGATTAAATAAACTAAAAAACAAAATCAAATCGTATGACACGCGTTGGTTGTCATCTACCTGGTGTCAGCTAAGAGTGGGAAGTGGGTGATTTCACGGTGTTATCGCTATTCCAGGAACACGGACCTCGCCAAAATAATCTTGTCGACATAATCATAAAACATCCATGCGCCGGTTGCTGATAAAAAGTGTCATAAATAGGGGCAACCCAATAAATCCCAAATTCTTTAAGCACTGCACGTATTTATGTGTTTACGTCGAGGTGGAAAGTTGTGAGGTGCGTCGTTCACCATTCATTCCACCGAATGACGATTTATCGCTCGTTTTCACTTTATATTCTGAAACAAGCTCGTCAGTAAGTTCTCTTTGAAGGATCCGTTCTCGGGCAGTTGGGCTCAGATTTTCAACAACGTCACGCTCAAACCACTAAGAACGCTCATGAAATGTTTTATCCCTTTGTGAAATTACTAAAATGGCGGTTTCACGGTAATAAGCGCTAACTGCGGTACAAGTATTCCACTTTTCGGGATATATAACGGGATTTGGGCCATATGCTTTCACTTTAACCGAAAGTTCTAATTGAATTTTCGTCGAGTCATTATAAATCGCTTATTTTAATTAAATGAACGGCGGGTTTCGTTAATTACAGCGCCAATGTAAAATACGGAAGGTATTGTTCTCATTTTTAGGGGAATGGAATGTAATTGCGCTAAAACATAATTATCAAAAATGACGTAGCGTGTTTTTTGGTTTATTATTCATTCTGATTCCTATGTTTTCGGTCACGAAAAATTTGTTACAACCCCCCTTCAAAATTTGATACTTTACGTTTCAAGACATGGGGATTCCAAATCTGCAATGTCCGTCCCCCGTCCACCGTAGTTCCATTGTAGTCAGGTCATGTTTCGTATGGTTTACTAGTATTCGATGGTGAATCAAATGGGATGGGGGAGCAGTAATACTAGGTCAAGCTGTTCATGAGAATAATAAACCATTGTGTAATACTTTGCAGGGTTTAAAATAAAGTTTATACCTCGCACCGCACCGTGGGGCCATCGTTGGCACGTCCGAAGGAAGAGAAGAAGAGGAAGGTATCACTTGTAGAAGGAGCATGGAGAGACATGGTTATCAGAGTGTCATTTGCGATTTACTCGCCAACAGTGGCGTGGAGGGCTGGGGATTGCCAGGATAGACCAAGCTGTTTGGGTGGAAATGGATGCTGCGAGCCAGTGTGTCATAACGTTGATGGCAGGGTGGATCTGTGGACAGCGAGCTCCTGCGATAGCCGTTACGGTGAAAAGTCTGAACTGGGAATCACCTGCTGAATCTCACAGTTGGTAACTGTACTGCCAGTTGGGTCAGATGTCGGAAGCTAAATATGTTTCTTTAGTTGGAAAGGAAGGGCACTGCAAGTTTGTGCGATGCAGGCTGCCCATACGAGTCTGCTGTCTAGCACGAGGCTGAGCTCTTCTGTGTTATCGGATGATCGTAATTAACTAGGGATAGTATGAGGTCTTCAGTGGATTTAACTTCATCTTCCAAAAGGCAGCAAATTCGCTTAGAGAGTCAACGTTGTGTTGCTTTATGGTGTGACCTAGGTCGCCAGTAGTTTGGCTCACCAAGACTGCCAACACGTCAGTAATTTGAAGAAAGGTGGCGAAGAATATCGTGATCGTAGTACTTGAACAAGAGAGAACCGAGGTCGCTACCTTGAGAAACACCAGCTTTTACATGAGTTCCGAAAGAGGCGCACTGGAGTTGCGCCTCCAGTGTGAAGGAAACAAAAACCCTCCAAATTATTACACAATGGTTTATTATTCTCATGAACCGCTTGACCAATTATTACTGCTCCCCCATCCCATTCGATTCAGCACTGAATACTAGTAAACCATACGAAACATGACCTGACTACAATGGAACTACAGGAACAAATCGTCTGATGATTTTGCCCCGTCGGGTCGGGGAAATTGGAACAGGGGCGCTTTGAGCGAACCCGTTGTGAGTCGAAAGGGGAGTTGAGCGGCGTCGTTGGGAGGCGTGCGAGCGAGCGGGTGGTTTTTTAATGAGACGGGCGGGGAGGGAGGGAGTACAAACGACGAAACGTTGACTTCCGCTGTAGTTCCCGCGTTGTACTGCGTTTTGTTAGTTTTTTTAACCGTTTTTTGCCCATAACAATCATGGGCTTCATCCGATCAGATTGCTGAGATGGCGGGCACAACTAGATACCAAAGAACGATTTTTTTAGACCACGTAAAGGCACAAAACGGCCCGGACGGGAGACGGCGGACGGACATTGCATATTTGGAATCTCCATATCTTGAAACGTAAAGTATCAAATTTTGAGGGAGGGTTGTAAAAAATTTTTCGTGACCGAAAACATAGGGTTATTATTCAGAATGAATAATAAACCAAAACCACATGCTACTCCGCTGCAGATTCTACTACAGTGAACGACGGTTGTTGGGACAGTGGACGAACTTAGCCGCATTGACTGCTACAAAGCAAGCCTATAACTGTTTCACTGAGTTCGTCGTGAAGAAGGTGATGGCTAAGAAACATGGTTACAGTTAATCTGGCCCTTTGAAACTTGCCTACCAAGTAGGTAAAAAACCAGGAATGGAACGGGATTCCTCAGGTGGTCCCTCCATGCAGTAACACACGGGTAACAGCTCTTCACCGGGAAACTGGCAAACGACCAAATACCTGATCTGAGTTTGGTGGATGCTACAGGGGCCGGCCTCTTACATATTAGCGAAACCGCAACTTCCTTGACAGATATAACCCTCGTCGATGGTTTAGGAACAGTCATCTAATAAGGAAACAGACCTGCTGAAAGAGACGATGCCAATTTTTATGGAGTATTGAGAGTCGTATAAACTATCCATACACTGCTTGCTCAACGCGAAACGTGAAGCCCATAGGAGCGACTTGAATTCTGGAACATTCACAACCTTAAGCGGGGTTTACGTACAACAGTAAGTTATACCAGGTTCATACAAACTCAGGAAAACATTGTGCGATAGGAATCGCTGGCTGCACATGGGCTGAGGAAAGTTGTGTGGTATGTAGTACCAAATATTTGCTTATCATATTTTTGAATATTACGCTATTTGTCGTGCGTCTAACCATTTTCTCGTACAACGTGATCAATTCATTCAGCGACTCAGTCGTTCTCGATTTATGGTTGTTGGCAATAATATCTTCTTTCTCGGTCTAGGATGAATGGGGCTGTTGATTAAAATATGGGTGCCCCAGAATCGTGGTTCAGGCTCAGAGCCAACACTTCCCCCCCAACCCTCTTCCAACACGTTCCTACAACAACAGTCAAGGAAACTGGAAGTCTGAGTGGGCAGAAAAAAAGGAACCCTTCTCGTTCTTTTTCACGAGTCCGCAGCCCATTGGGCGTACTACGAGGAGTCCCAGCCCCCCCCCCCCTGCTGCCCCGCACCCAACCTACCCACGTAGTGAGAGGGCCGTTTTCAGCTTTCGAACTGGGTCAGATGGGGGAAGAGAACGGAGACAAACTGGGGCAAGCCAGCCCACTCGGAAACACCCTTTTTCTCTTCCGCAACATGTCTCCCTTCATCATCATCATCGACCCTTCGTTTCTCTTCTCCAACGGCTCCAACCTTTTCTTTCTTCGTCGGATTATGCCATAATTCCCTAATCAAATATCTGGCGCGGCGCATTAAACCACTTTTCTAAGCCCTGCGGGCATTTGGCGATTTGCATCACTCTAGCAACTAATCAACTTTGTTTTTCATTCGGCTCATAATAGCGCTCTACGAAGAAACTGGGGGCGTGCAAGTTTGCAGAATTTATCGAATTGCTCCTACTCATGCCACGATTGTTCCGTTATTAGTGAATAGGTGATTTATGAAGCTGCCTACGCGACTTTTACGAAAAGAATAGAAAATGCTGATGTGTAATTATTGAGGGGTAACCATTTTAAGAAATGGCAGTACCGGCCACGCGAGTGATATGACTTCCGGAATTTCTGGAGTTGCCCTCCATTATCTTATGAGCCTTATTCAACCCTTATCGTCTAGGTACTTTATTAGACTACCACTGTGATTTTTTTTCAAGTGCTAGTGCCATATGAGCGGAATTTATAAGGAAAAAACTGCGCTAAAATTTTCGATAATTTATTGTGCTGCTTCCAGAGTGAACAATTTTAAGGTACTGACTCATTGTTTTGAACTATCCTCACACAAATTGTAATCAAATTCGCAAGTTTTTTTTTTTACCAAAAAAAATTTGTGGGGTGGGCTCACCCATGATAACTTTTTGGCGCAGGCCAAATTAGCTGGGTTTTTTTGACCTTCGACGTCCGCACTTGGCCCAATGAGAAATCACGACCTGCTGCACCTCCACAGGTCTTGGTTTGGTGGATGTTGAGTGAGCGCCCAGGCTCTTACAAGATGGCAAAACCACCACCCCCATGACTTTCGACTGGTATAACTCTCTGCGTCATTTTGATAAGGAAACAGACTTTTCGAAAAAGTTTAACGCGACTATCCAACTCCGTGGCCATGACGTGCCTCTCGTTTGGAAGATGTGGGTGGACGGTATTCATTCTTCTCAATCCCTCAGAACGCCCATTGAATAGCAAAGGTGCTCTGAAGCCGTAATGTCTCTGCCCAGTCGCCATGAGTCGGAAAGGAAGTTTGATAAGCTTCTGGGTGCTTGGGTCTTCTGTGTAATCAGCCGTTTCTGAGCTGCAAACAATACGTCGATGATTCTCTCTCTTGCTACACCCTCCCCAACCACTAGCGTCGAGGGAGAGAAGGGGACGGATTTCCCAGGGTGTACATAGCAGTTTTCTCAGTTTCACTACCGCAGTTCCAACGTTGCTTGATGCCAGGGTACTGGAATGAACCAAAGCAGTTCCCTAGGTGTCTCTTTAACGGGCGCAAAATCTGGAGAGTAAATGAAACGCGTATTTGGACGGTTTAATTTCGTCCCCAGTCCAGCAAAGCACACTTTCGTGCTTTTCCTTTCGCCATTGGTAAACCTTGCCCTGGCAAAGGATAGGCCCTACCATGCCCTTCTCCAATAATTCGTTTTTAGAGAGAATGTTGGGCTCAAACAGGTTCCTTGGGGAATTCCAAACGACTCAGCCTATGGGTGAGCCCATTTTCTAAATTAGTGGGCGTTAATTCGTTTCATTCGTACTTTCACGCGCGTTTTCCCTTGCATTTTACTTTGAACGAAGTACAATATCCGAAATTAGGGCACGCGTTAGTTCGCTAAGGCGGCAAAGGGTTGTATAAATGAAGAGTTTAAATAAGTGAAGGCGGATGATATTCGCGTATATGCCGTTGCAGCGCTCCTAGGCGTTTAATAACACCAGGCAAAACCGTGTGGTTAAGGAACACCAATATTACTTTGAGCCCTCGGTTGATGCACGTGACTTCCCCAACTGCGATAAATCCTTCTAAGGCTTTAGGCCCTTCTCCTCAACTGCCACTTCAGAGGAGGGCCTGGAGTGACATCAAAGTAGGGGGAAAATTAATATTCCGAGGGCTTAAGCATTTTCCTCTCCCGCTCAGCCTGTGAGGATCGAGGGAAGAAAGAGGTTTGCGTAAAAGGCAGTGAAGAGATTTAATTTCGACGCGAAAAAAGTAAAAACGAGAAAGAGGGAAACGAGTGAGATTCACATCTTCGCGTCGAGCGAGAATTTAATTGCTAAATTTATAAGAGCGTTCTCGACATTTTCTCGAGCGCCCAAGTGGAGAGCTCCGAATGCATTAACTACGTTCGTTTTATAATTAGGAGCAACCCTCTGAAATTTCCGAATTGAAAGCAACGTCGTTTTGTTGACCAACACTTTTTCCCGATAATTCCAGAGCTCTGAAAACGAACCTATTTATGCGTGGGTAGTTAAATGACTGTAATCGCGCGAGTAGCAGCAGCTCAATAAATTCCAGAACTTCCAGGCGCTACCGGTTGAAGTTTTCTCCAGTTGAAATAAATAAATAACATACGGCGAGAAAATTAATTATTAATTAAGTAGTGTAACATGAGTTTTCTTCAGACCTTTACGTTCATGGGCTACTGAGCGTGAAAAAAAAAATTTTGGTAAAATGGTATGTGCGTCAAAAACAGGGCTGCAACACCTCAGCCCACATGTTTTATTAACCCTGCAAGTCACTACGGAATGCCAAAATAAAGGCACCCCGAAAGTCGGCTCAAAACTAACTACAGTTATCACAGTGATCAAAACACCAGACGGTATTAGCATGGAACGTGCTTTAGCCTTCACCTAACTGTCACGATGTCTCAAAATCTGGTTATTACGAAGCTCGTAAAACAACGAATAACGTGGAAATGTTCTTATGTTTGCCTTTACGCATTTTTTTTTTTTTTGAAACGGTGGATGCAGGTGATACCCTCACTGCAGCCACAAATGGGCCTATTGTAAGGGCGTCCATGATCCTCAGATCATGGGCCCCCCCTGAATCACCCCCAGGCTCCACGGCACTGGTCTCACTTTTGCATTCGCCACCTCTTCTGGCTGAAGAAAGGGCCTCCCAAACACATAACGGCAATCGCATTTGCACAGCACATGCTCTGCCATCTCTAGACCTACCTCGCACTTGCCAATATTTGCAAGATGGTACCTCAGCGGACAGTGACCTGTGAACAGGCAACATATGATCCTCATATCCTTCCTCCCCAGTGCAAGCATCGGTTTTCGATATATGAGCAAGCATCGGCGCAAATCCCTATCGGTCCTGAGCCTTTTGTTGGGACTACCAGGAGCCACCTACGTAGAGAGGTTGGTAAATGGGAGGATAGGTGCAGGGCTGCCTGGCCTTAGACAGTCAAAACTCTTCATCCTGCTCTCCCTTTTGATTTGAACTCGTGCTAGGGAGAGGAGTCGCAACTGATGACGAATGTTATATTCAAACTAACTCGTATTAACTCGTGTGAAGAGAGACCTGTAACGAAGGGGAGTTAGGAAATGTTTGGAGAGCTGCTGACTCAGGCAAAAATTACAGCGATCACGAGCTCCAATCCAATGCCCAACGTTGAATCTTCGCCCACAACCACTAGACTACGATCACTGGGCAGTACAGACCGATAAAAAACGTTAAATTCACAAAACTATAGATTTTGAGCGTGGGACTTCACATTACGACAAACAAGGAGAGACTGTACTTCAGTTTAGTGGGAAGATTACTAAATAATACGACGCCTCTGTACATTAGCGACCTTTGCCCCATCGTGGTTCTTCTTAATCTAACATTTGAGACCAACGAAGACTGACCTAGTGGTGTTGGACACTGCCTGAATAGGTCTAGGCGCGTTGGAGCGTGAGGCCTTCCAAGCCAGGCGGGGATAGAACCAGCGGACTCTGGTTGGGTGGGCGACCGGGCAGCCCCCTCGACCAAACCCAGTGGGGTGAGGCGATGGGTACTGGCGACGGCTGGGACACTAAGCAGGCCGCCCAACAGGCTGGTTGGGGAGTTAGGACATGGGCTCAACGAGGCCACGACGAAATCCCACTGGGCCTGCAGCTCTGGCGGAGTCGTATGGCCCACAGCTACTTCCCTAACATCTTCTTCTTCTTCTTCTTCTTCTAGGCCTGGATCTACAATATTTATAAATAAGTGATACAGTGTGTTAGTTAATTATGCCTTGCAGTGCTAATATCTGAAGCAGCTTGAATAGTTCCTCCGAGGAAAAACGACCAACTTTTTTTAAAAAGAAAGTTAATTATTAATTTCTGAGCCACATAAATTCGTGGCATGTGTTCCATATGCCGAGCTACATACTATACTACAGATTGAACCAGCTCAAAGTAAAGAACCCTAGCCGTAGGTCTACCCAAAATATGCCACAACTCCTGAACGATGAGTATCAATTTGCTGGTGCGCTGTACGGTTTTCGATATATGAGGGACCGAAGTTAAACATTCGTTCATGATGACGCCTAAACACTTTTCAGATTTTCGGACAGGGACACCCTTCCACCGAGTTATAATCAAGCTTGTGACTACATATATGCACCATTTTGTTTCAGGGAGAGAGGTATGAATTATGTTTTTTTTACTTTCCGCGACCCTAAGGGAAAGGATAGCATTGTAATCATGTCAACAACAAAATTTGCTGGACCGATTGAGCTGGTTCTTCTTTTGTTTTGTTCGTTATTTTTTGTAGACACCAAAATAAGGTTATGGGCGGTTTTATTCGATGGAAAAGGGGGGCAGGAGACGAAAATGCACCAAAAATTAGTGTTTTTGCATTTTTCTCGAAAACGGCTATGTTACGGAGGGGGATTAATATTGAAGCAATATCGCACTAAGAGAGTCGGGAAGTTAGTACGATATCAAGCCGAATGCAATTCGAACGAGCAGTTTTATTCGTGAATTACATTCGGAGAACTGAGTGGGAGTGAACGCGAGTGCGGGCAGCACGGCGACGAGGGAACCGGCTCGGTTACAACTGACGGCAGCGAAGTCTCGAGCGAATCTGGGTATTTGAGGTGCCCAGTCAGCATAAATGCCCCAGATGAGCCGCCGTTGAATCGAAGGGTTTGGTTCGTCCCGTTACACCACTCCGCCCTTGATGAAGTGCCAGTCCTCAGGTACTCATGAGCACTGCAGTTTCTTGCCATGTACTGCAATCAGGGCGTTGCTGTCCACCCAACAAAGGGGAACCTAATCTTGAGCAAAGAGAGAAAAAGTTTGATTAAAGTTCCAAAAGGATGCCCATGTTTGTGGTGGGAGTATTGAATTTAGAACTACAAATAAACAGTCACCTCACAATGTCTCTGACGTACACATCTTGGGATGTGTGGATTGCACGTCTTCGTCCCACGCAGCTGCGACATCTGTGGTTCAGGGAATCGGTCCATCTCTTGGCGAAAGACTATTCTCTGAGTAAGGGGAGTCGGAGTTCCCCTCCTCCTCAGAGGACACCTGCCATCTGGTGTTCCAGAAGGGGTAGTGCAAAGCAAAGATGCAGCATCTACCGTGCAGTGGTTAGTTGCACATTTGGAAACAAGTGCGGCGTCCTGGCTCATGGGGTGTAGCTGGGTGTGATACCTGTGTTGACAGCATTCACACGTGTACATTGAGTGGCAGCTCTTGAGGCTGCCAGACAATTCGTACACAGATGGTGCACCTCCACGTAGGTTCTTCCAACCTGCAGGCGGGAGTTGAGGAAACGTGGGCACTTTTTTTACCCCATGATGTTTGCCGCAGATAGGGCAGGGATGTGGCTTTGGCGATGGAGTTTTGTCTTCACCAGGCCTTTTTGAGGGACTCGTTGTTTGAGAGGTCGTTCGGGGACAGACACGCGGTATATGTCGATGTTGATGCATGATGGGGGATTGAGTCGACAGACAGGGGAACTGAGTGGGAGCGAACTCGACCCCGTTACAGCGATTTTGATTAAACTTTAACTTATCTTCTACTAGGCAGTAAAAAACTTTTCTTTTGTATACATACCCCCACGAAAATACGGCAAACGGAGATATAGGCCTATGAAGCAAAAATCGGCCAAAACTGCTTCAACGACTTTCACCAAACTCTCAGGATGTTTTCGAATAGTTAATACTTATATATTGTTCTCAACGAATGTTCCTCTAACAGTCCATTGAGCAGAGATAAAAATGAAAATAACGTTTTTTCGAACATTTCCGTAAATTCCTGGGTAACTACTTCACCAGATGTGATCAATATTACAGAGTGTCTTTCAGTCACCCATATCCACATTTCGTTCTCTATAATTATTTCAGTATATGTTGAACGGAGATATGACCCAAGTTAACAGAAAAGGAGATTTGTCGAATATTAATTTATTGGTTTTCCAATTTTCTGAAAAACGATTTCGATCAAACTTACGGAGTACCCTCAACTAACTAGTCCCTACATTGTGTTATCCATAAATGTTTCTGTAGGAAGGTGTTCGAACTTAGGGGGGTGGCGGAAAGTTGGGCGTTGCTACGCACCGCTCGTTCATAATTTAAGACAAATGACATTTTACCGAGTCATTCCGTGATTACTTTCATGTCAACTACCCGTTCGCAGCGTTATACACCGTGTAACTGAAAGTTGAATATACCATTTAGATGGGCAATAAAGAAAATAGGCAATTACAGTTCCTTCGGGTGTTGAGTAAGAAATGTTTAGTGATTCGTCCTGTAATTCGCTATCTTCACCCGGTCGTTCATGGAAGTAGCTTCTGACCCATATAAGTACTGATTCCAACCTGCTCGAAAACGCGAACCACGTTCAAATGAGGTATGGAATCAAAAGCTTTACGAAGATCCACGTACACAGTGATGGCTTTGTCTCTCATCCGATGCCGAAGAGACAGAACTCCTGGGTACTCTTCCCACAGCAAAATCCAAATTGGGTAGTTTTCACTGTAGTGTTCGCAGTGCGACAACTGGACGAACCAATCCGTACTTCGACTCTGTCGCAGGAATATGTGGTGGAACGCCCGATGTAAACAAATCGACTTCCCGCGCCCAAAATAAGGATGAAGGATATAATCTTCATCTCTGCCAGCTCTCCTTTCAAGCGCGCTTCCTTGCCATTTTGGCGGGCCATTGTGACCATCGAAAAGGGACGCCGAGCCGAAAAATGCGAAGGCCACTTTTCATTTCAATTTTCACGAGCCCTGCGTAATGTTCCAATCGAGTCTCTCCCATTGTCCGCCAGATTATAGTTTCAGTGCTTTTTTTCCTCCACTTGACTATTGTTGGATGAAGGTGAGCAAATCCCTGGTGTATTAATCTCTTGTCCCCTCATTCTCTTCAATCACAATCCGAGCTATTAGGTTACTTTCGTTGTGACGTACTTGGGGAATTGTTTTACAATTTACCCGCGTATGGATCACGAGTGAAAGTCCTGTCTGGCCCCAAAAAAAACAACAAATCAAATACGCTCAATAATACTCACTTGATGAAATAAATAAAATAACGACTATCAAGAAAGTAATGGGAAATAAAATTATAAACCGAATAAGACTCAGTTGAATTTAATCAGGGAAAAATAGAAATGAAATGAAATTAACTCCTTTTAGAATATAAAAAATAACCTATGCTCGGATTGTAGTAAATGACAATAAACGGACAATGGGGAAAATGAAACACCAAGCTCTGATTGCTTACCTTACTTCCAACAATCTAAAGGGACGTTTAAGTACTGGTTCACTGGCTTAGGAAAAGGGGACGATTCGTCTGCGAAGTCCGTAGCCGTTCTGATGAAAAAACGTGGCTCCTCCGCAAACTGCACGGGTGGCGGGAACAGTGTTGCCGCCTTCGGCAGTTCGCCGCTAACCATTACACATTTAATAGTAACTTCGGTTCATTCATTTCATTTCTACCTTTTCGATTAAATTCAAAGTCGGTCTCATTACGTTCTTAATTTCATTTCCTTATTTTCTTCCCAAGAAGCGTTATTTTGTTTATTTGAGATTTAACTTTTCATGGTTTTTGTCTGATTAATTTTATTGGATCCAGTGGGAGGGGGTTAATAAGGGTAGATGAAAAGTTGACAAAATATCTGGTGCGTTGCAACACACAACTTTCCTTAGCTCAACGTCAATTCACTTTGTAAATGGCTAATTCTATTTAATCGATTCATTTATCACTCAGTTAATTTGAACTTGGTCAAACAACACGTCACACCAGCAGGAAGCAGTAGCGCCTACAGTTATGGAATTTATTGTGCTGCTCGTACTCATTGCAGGACCATTATTGAGCAATTGTTATACAGAAAATTAATGAGGCTGTAAACACAAAATTTTTGAAGAAGGATAGTAATCACTTTTGCAGAGTTATTGGGTAATAACTATTAGAACTGGTAGTTAGCGAAACGGCGGTAGTTGAAATTCAGGAATTTCTGGAGTGAGCCCCATCTATCCATGAGCGGATTTAAACACCTCACCCTCTGGGTATTGAATTGGGCTACAATACCAATTTTCTTTAACATTCTACCAACATTCCTGCGGAGTTTATAAGAAAAAAACGTTGAGCGTTGCAACACACAACTTTCCTTTGCTCTACGTAAATTCACTTTGTACATGGCTAATTCTATTTAATCGATTCATTTATCACTCAGTTAATTTGAACTTAGTCAAACAACGCTTTATGGCAGCAGAAAGCGGTAGCGCTTACAGTTCCGGAAATTATTGTGCTGCTCGTACTCATCGCAGGACCATTATTGAGCAATTGGTACACAGATAATTAATGAGGCTGTAAACACAAATTTTTTGAAGTACGATAGTAATCACTTTTGCAGAGTTATTGGAAAATAACTGTTAGAACTGGTAGTAAGCGAAACGGCAGTAGTTGAAATTCAGGAATTTCTGGAGTGAGCCCCATGTATCTCATGAGCGTTTTTAAACACTCACGCTTTAGGTATTGGATTGGACTACAATACCAATTTTTTTTAACATTCTACAAGAATTCCAGCGGAGTTTATAAGGAAAAAACTGGGCGAAAAACGCTTTTGGTCGAAAATTTTGATAATTTATTGTGCTGGTCTCGTCATTTTCCTACGAATGGGAATTTTATGGTGTAATTGCCTCATTTAGAGCTATCAATACAAAAAATGTAATCAAAATCGTTAGAGCTGTTATGGAGAAAAAAAAATTGTTGTTTTGATCACTATGATAACTATAGTTAACTTTCGATGGATTTTGCTCATACCCTCATTTTGGCCTCCCATGATAACCTGCGGGCTAGATATCACGTTTGAGGTGATTTGGCCCTCCCGTTTTCTCTGAAATCCACTCTAAAATCGATTACGTCAAAAATGTTGGTGATTTATTGTGCCGCTCTCGTATCATTGCCTCATTTAGAGCTATCAATACAAAAAATGTATTCAAAATCGTTAGAGCCGTTTTTGAGAAAATAAATATTTGGTGTTTTGATCACTATGATAACTATAGTTAAATTTCGGTGGATTTTGTTCATACCCTTATTTTGGCGTCCCATGGTAACCTGCGGGCTGGATATCAAGTTTGAGCTGATTTGGTACGGTGGTTCTCTCTAAAAATCGTCTCTCAGACACACACACACACACACACACACACACACACCTACACACACACACATACACACACACACACACACACACAGACCATTTTCCCAAATAGTGTTTTTCGGACTCAGGAGGGTCTGAAACGTAAAGATCTGAAGAAAACTCAAAAAAAAATTTTTCCGCCGATTACATAACTTCCTTTCTACTTCGTAGAGCCAAGGAAAGTAAAAAGAGTGCACTCAGTGGTGGGAGGAGGGGGGGGGAGTGTGGCGTTATTGTTGGAATGAATTTTATTATATATAGCTCAAGATATGTATAATATCATCAAAAAGGTACTCGACTACATTATTTGTTTCGTAGGGTTCTGTATTTTCTTTTTGTTTAATCGAAACGAAAACTCCGCGATTCTCAAAAACTGGCGGACAGGTAGCCAAAGTAAAGTAGCACTGTACCCTAGTGATTAGGAGAGTACCCAGAGGTGCTGTCGGAGACCATTCAGAAGAACTTCTATGTGAATGGGGAAGTCCCCAAGTTCGAAAAATGAATGGAGGCGCGATATTGGGGGGTTGGAGGGGTTGGAAAGGGGGTTCAGTTGGGAAAAGCACATTTTAACGAAGCGTCCAGTTAATAAGGGAATGTGGAGGAAGGGACAGATGAAGGAGGGAGGAACCAGTTGGCGATACGAAAGGTATTGGATTTGTGGTGGCGGTGGCGGTGAGGGGGAAAGAAGCTGCTGTTAAAAAAAAAGTTACGAGTGGAGGAGAAAGCGAAAAGTTTTTTTTTTTTCGCTACGAGGGGTTGTTTGGTCTGTTAGGTGTGGTAGGGGGTGAAAAAAAAATACTAGAGAGGCGATTAGTGAGAGTCAGTGCGCAGAGCACTTCCCTCCACACCCTCGCCCTCATGGCAACACCCTCGGCCACCCAGTAGCGCCGAGACTAACCCATTCAACCCATTTCACAACCGCCGTTTACACCCCCAGATGGCGTGACAACGAAGGATACGATCAACCCTCTTCCCTTTCCCTTTATTTCTCTTTTTAAACTCCACACCCCTCGCCACCGCCGCCAAGAAGCTCATTCCGAGTCACGAACTGGCTCCTTTTCTGCATTCCGGCATGAGGCCAGTTTTATTTACTTTTACGCTGTGAGGGGAGGGTGGGGGATGTCAAAAGTTGCAGTGACATGTCTCGCTCTCTACGCAAGGACAATATGGTTGAGTAGCTTGCTAAGGCACTATGATTGTTGACGGCACCTGAGCTGGCGCCCCAGACAGAGGCCTTCGTTGATAGAGTGCCAACCACAGGGCTAAAACAAGTGGTTGTTCTGGTGGCCACTCTCAGATTAGTCCAGCCACCATGAACTGCCAATTATTGGCCTCCTTTTGGCATCCTTAGGCCCCATGCAAGCACTAGACTCGTTTTTATTGGCAGTAGACCACCTTGCAACCACTATTAACATCATACTAACTAACTTACTGGTAGTTCGCATCAAATACAGCGAAGAATTTCTTTTAAAAAGTTGGAAAGCGCTCAAAAGACTTCTTCAGTCGAATTCGCTATTAACACGCCCTGGTTCGCAGATTGTTGAACATATTTTGTCGCTCAACAAGGGTAAGACGATATGCTCGGAGCACATCTTCTATTACCATGGCGACCTCTCACTAAATCTCTGTCCATTTGTATGATTGCATTGACACGGGTTTGAAGTCAGATAGGGGCAAACTTACAGTACCGTCCATGCCTGACACCCCTTGGACTTGGACCCTCGGCCCTTGCGCCTTCCCACACCTCTATATCCCCTAGTGATACCCCCACCCTCCCCATAAAAATTTTACTACGTTTCCCGGTATGGAGTTTCCAAATTATCACTGTCCATCCATGCGTTATTTTGCCTTTAACGTGGACTACAACATTTGTTCTTTGGCACAAAAGGAAAAATCCGTTCGGTATCTAGTTGTGCCCACCTGCTCGGAAATCCGATTGACTGAAACCCAAGGTTATTATGGACAAAGAATGTTTTAAAAAATTTGCGGTAAACGAAATTTTGACCGTTTTAATGCAATTATGTCGTTGTTGGTATAGTTGATAGGTATGTTTAGATGATGAGTCAAATAGGACGTATCTGACATGGTGTAGAACTGCGCCTAGACGGAAAAGCGTAAAATTACAGTAAATATAGTGAGGCAAATACGAAAATAGTATTTTCGTTTGTAGGCAAATTGTTTATAGTGAAAGTCATCGTTTCCCCCTGGCCTGCGCACATTTCGTGTACTGCCTCCCTTCTCACTTTGAAGTGTGTTTGAAGTGAGTTCGACTCGTCACGTGCCATTTTCCTAGCGTCGCCGAGAAAATGTCAATTTTCGTTGTTTCGCTGTAATGACATGTTTCATATCGTTTACTTGACATGGTATTAAATAGGATAGGTCACAATCACGCTGTGCAAGAGAATAATAAACCATTGTGTAATAATTTGTTGCGTTTTTATTTTCCTTAGCTCTGCGTGACGGTTTTATCGTAATTACGTCGTGTTTGGTATCGTTTCCTAGGTATTTTTCGAGGCTGAGTCGAATGGGGGGGGGGGGGTATTAGAGGTGTAGGACTGCGTCTAGAAGGAAAACAGTGATATCACGTAAGTACAGTGAGGCGAATTCTAGGACTTGGAGGAACTCGCGAGACAAAGTAGCGGAAGTTATCGTTTCTCCGTGGCCTGCTCTCTTTTCCTGCACTGCTTCCCGTCTCACTCCCAACACCCGTCAGTTCGACTCGTCAAGCCGTTCCAATCGTCTAGCGTCCCCTAGAAAATGTCAATTTTCGTAGTTCTGCTGTAGCACTCATATTTCGTGTCGTTTACTAGTATTATTCAACGCTGAATCTAATGGAATAGGTCTCGAATGTGCTCTGCAAACATTGTAGTTTGCATAAGAGTTGTCGTTTCCTGGGTTGTTGACATAGTCATGCTGTATTCTTAGTATTTTTCATTAGCCTTTTACTGAGTAGGATCTCGTTTATTGTTTTGGAATTGTCGAGTAAGAAATAGTGGCGAGTGAAATTCGGATAGTTGGAATTCCGTAATTTTCAGGGGTTGTTCAGCGCACGTCCTCCCAAACGTTCGCACTTGCTCTAACGGGCCTCACTGGCCCTAACGTCAAAGCCATTGTTTCCTCAAACACCTTTTGTTCTCAAGCCCTTTTTGTTTACTTACGGAAAGTCCACCTCTTCAGTTATTTTCAGTTGACAACGAATTTCCCCTTCTTCTGGACTTTCCCAAATATCCTTTTCCCCTCCCCTCAATTAAAATTCCTCTCCACAACGGACAGCTCCTCTCAAACACATTCACCTACAAGTTGTCGCAAAAGTTGGTGGTCTTCCAGTTCTCCCAATGAACACTCGTTTCACCTCGCATCTAATTTGGATTTCTCCTTCCTTCCCCCGTACAACCAGTTTCATGCTTTCAGAGCTCCCTTGTTCGCGCTTGTATACTCAAATCAAAACCCGTTCTAGTCACTTCTTTTTTGTACATCTACGTCTTCAAAACTTGTGGTACCCCAACTCTCCAAATTACTAGTCCGTGCTACACGAAAACCCATCACTGTGGTTCTTTCTAGTCTACCCTGGTCAAAACAGGGGCTGTTCCTAATTATTTAAAAATATTATTAAACACTCATTGTAATGTTTCGTATGTTAACTGGATCAAATGTTTAAAAAACCGCACTAAAACCTATTTCTCCTGAAAGTTTTGATAATTTTTTGCGCTTTCGTCATTGTTGAAATTTGTGTGATACTGTTGACTTATTTGGCGCTGTCGGTACGAAACATTTAATCAAAATCGATGGAACCATTTTTGAGAAAAAAATGTTATGTTTGATAAATATGACAACTATAGTTAGTTTTGAACCGATTTAGTTGATTTTTCTTATTTTGGCGTCACGTGGTGCAAGCTAAATATAAAGGTTCTGCCGTCCTCTTTCAAATGCGCTGACAGACGCACACGCAGACCAATTTTCTAACATCTGAAGAAAGCGTGGTTTTTTCAGACGATTACATAACTTTCTGTTTTACTTCGTAGCTAAGAGAAGTAAAAAGAGCGTTGGCATGGACAGGAATTGGGTTACTGAGGGTTTGGGGCATTAGACGGAGTTACGTTGTGCACGAGCGTTTTGGTTACAACGAATCACCAAAATGCCCGCTGTCCGTTGGTTGTCACGATCGTTTATCGTTGACAAAAATTAAGTGAGTACTCAGTTAGCAGCAGATGTAGAGTTGTCCGGCCCAAGTTTACTCGCATGTGCACGTGGTTGAACGGGACGTGGGGACTTCACGCCTCGATATTACCGTCGGCGAACGGCTTCTGTCACATTTCGACAGCCTTCCATCTCGATAAAGTCTCTTTTACCTCTATTTCCCCTTTTGTCAAAACGATACGAGGGAAAAGGGAGGAAGTTTCTGATCAATATTTCATTGCGGCATTTCCTCCGCGCCTGTGGTTTGTTAACAAAACTCTTCCTGACCGACAAAAACAATACCGGCGCTGAGGAGAAATTGGTTTGAAGAGCGCACCTGAAACTTAGCATTAAAATTAGCGACCTGGGATGCGTCTAAGGAGTGATTGGAATCTGTGCGCGATGACGCTTTAGCCACCACTTCTGATTGCGAAATCTTTTAGTTGAACAAACTTTCCTCAGTCACCCAATGATCATCAGAGATTTTTTGGTTTCTCAGTGCTACGGAGGCCTTTTAGCCCAAAACAAACTATAGTTATCATAGTGACCTAAATATTTTGATGAATGGGTAATGCTTTAGCCTTCTCTTAGTTGTCAGACACTGTCACGGCTGGAGGGAATGGGATCGCGTCACAAAATCCCCTCCTTTCAGCCCCTACACCTCCAACCACCCCTCCTTCTCCTCCTCCACCCCACTCCTACCACTCCAACTTCTCCTCTCCCTCCCCCTTAGGTGCCCTACCACCTGGGGCGTCTTTTCCCTCGACATCTCCAAGTAACACAACAGTACTATGAAATTGAAGTAAGGTTACATTTTTACATATTGATGTATTTGTGTCTGCTGAGGCAGGAATGTATTACCCAATTATTAATTCCCAATCCTGCAATACCTCTCGTCTCTTCTTCAGATTCGTTTTTAATGCGTAGCTGTCGCTATCCTTGGCACCTTCTAACATTATTTGCCTAGGGTCTATCGTGGTATTTATGTCTCTTGGGAATTTATAAATTGTCTTTTTGTCGCACATACATGCTTGTTCAACACAAGTCAAATCAGTCCGAGTCTTTTGACCTCGGACTTCCCCAGTCATTGTTTCCATTTACCCCCTCGTACCTGCAGAAATTCCACGCTCGTTGTAGCAATTGTTTCTAACGGCTGCGAATTCCCCCGAAGTGGGTTTTTTCCTTTCTTCATTTTCCCTCTCCTCAATTTCAGATTCCCCTCGACAAGAGACAGCTCCTTCCAAAAATCATTCAGTAACGAACTCTCGTGAAAGTCACACTCGTGTCTGTGTGCCTCAGCCCAGTTACAGCTCGCTCTCTCCTTCTGATAGAGTTTTCCCCCCAGTTCACGCATATTTCCGAGCTGTCCTCCTGTGTCGATATTTTGTGCTCAAAGTCTACTCACCTCATTGCATTTAATACAGTACTCCTCACGCTGACCGAGTTTCTTTATTTTCAATCTTCAACTCTCACCCTCTCGTGCGCCCAACATTTGGTCCGCTGGGCAGGATTTACGTTACCTGAAGATGGTCGCCAAGACTCAGCCGCAAGTCCGGCGCCCACATCGTTCCCGTCTCATTTCAGTGAGTACAGCAACTTTGAACGGTTGTATAAAATGGTTTGGGACCTTTTAACGCATGTGTCAGCTATATTGACGTCGCTGACTAAAGACGGATGGCCACAGTCTCTTTGAACTCGTCGACAAAACTTAGACGTTGCCTACTAAAAGACAAACGAAGCAGCGCTCCTTCCTTTGTATGACCAACCCTCTGACTCTACCACCCGAATCGCCGCATTGAGGAAGAAGCATTTCTACTTGTGGATGAGCATGGAAGAACCACCTACCTCTACTGCTAACACCCAGGTTTTTGCCAACTATAACCCTCTTGATCATCCAAAGCCTTCGACTCTGAGAGTTTCTCGTCTACATCACCAATGAAGACGCCGAGTTTCAAGTCAATCCGTCGTCACCACACCGCGAGGGCTCTCGCCACCTAAACGCCCAACCTACTCGAAGTTCTCACGACTCACAACCTGCCTTTCGCCGCCACCAGCCCTTGTGACACCCGCTCTATCATCGCCACTCTGCAGTAACTCACCACCACCACCGTTGCACATCGTTCCCCTGACAATGCCTGTTGCACCCTGTTTTCAAGGTTTGTCATTATAACCCCCTGTCCGTGGCTCGAGTCTTCATTCTTTAGAAGTCTTGGCGCCCCTGTCATAGCTTCTTGTGGTTAGTGTGTATAATACCAGTAATTATGGTAATTATCATAATAGCTGTGCTATGAAGAGCCCCTGCAATAGAGATCGTTATTATTCTGTCAAGTTTGAATAGAGCATAGTTGCAGCACTTGTACTGTTTTCTGCCGTGTACTGTTCTGGGTATATCGTCAAGCACCTAGGAGTGGAATATGGGCGAGTGGTGGGGTTTCAGCCAACACCTCCTGTCCCGCAAAAAGTCTACCATCGCAAGGTTTGCCTCACAACGAGCAATTACTAAGGCCACTTGGGGTGTGTGTTACCGTGGCACGATCCTCATTTTCGAGCAGCGTTCCTGTGAATCACCAAGACCTACAATTTAGTGTCGACAGTGATCAGTTGACTTGACCGGCATTGTTGTCAAGTTGAAAGTGAAAGGGGCGCTTTCTCCACTCTAAACTTCGTGCAGACCTCTCCATAGGACGGAAACATGCCCCATTGATGAACGGGCATTGGATAAATGGCAAGCGAGATGGGAATCCTCGTCAAAGGGACACGTATGAGTCTTTTCCGAACTTTCGTGACCTCTTAGAAGGGGGGTGGGTTGAGCCAGACCACTGGGCGAACCAGTTCCTTACGAAGAATGGTGACTTCAATGCGCGGCTCTACTCCTTTTCTCCATCCTGCACGTCTTGGCAGCTACAGTGGATGAAACGAGAAACCACGTACTGCTCCATTGTTGTTTCTACAACAGTAAGCGACTGTTGTTGGAAGAGCAGCATTGACTGATGCAATGCCAGTTTGTGAAGAAGGTCATGCCAAAGCAAAGTGGTCACAGCTGATCTATCCCTTTGAAACTCGCCACCCAAGTAAATGGTTAGATCAGGTGGGAAATCTGATTAAGACTTCCACGCAGATGGTACGGGATTCCCTGGATGGCCATACTTCCACAGGTCTGCGTTCGGCGGATGCTGCGCAAGTGGCAGGCTTCGTGCATGATAGCGAAACCGCAACCGGTTCAGGAACAGTCATTTGATAATGAAATATACCCGTTCGGGGTATATACATAACCGCTTGGTACATCCATCGACCCACTCTCTACATTATGGTCCCAGATGCCTTCTCGTAGTCACGTGGTACATCTCCCTCACGACGCGTTCCTTCCTTTCGTTCATCCAGTAAACGCTGGCCGTTCCGTCTTTCTGAAAGCCTCCTATTCATTATGCAGTCACCATGTGAATCCATTTTATTAGGTGCATATTTATGTGCGTAAGTGGGAGTCACTCAATTATTCACCCCGTGAAAACTCCCCCCCTCCCTCCCTCCCTCACTCCACCGTTACCCACCACTGCTTCCTCCGGGAGGGTCGTCATTTTCAATTCCGAATGAAGAACGAGGGCGCGGATTTATGATTTACGAGCGGAGCTGGGGCGATCGCGTATGACTGTCACGTTCCTCCGGAGAAAGGCTTGGGCTCGCCATTTCTGGCGTCGCCAGCTTATTAAAACTGTTACTCCGATAAAATGGTCTTTTTCTCCGGGGCGTTGAGAATATAATGAGAGGGAGCTGAAGATTCGAAAGACTGTTTCAATTACAGTTGGATGAATAATTGTAGTCATTTGCGTAGTGTTCGGTTAATTGAGGAACGTTACTTGCCACCGGCAGGGGCCTCCGTCTGGCAAGAGGATGAGCGTTTAGATTCCTCGAGTTTGAAACGGGTAATTGCGATAATGAAAACGTCTGCGCCAAATTAATTCAAATGTCCCGTCGAACCGCCGGTACAAAATGCCGTTAAAGAGAATAGCCAGCCATACACGAGCAGATATTTGCGGCAGATTTGGTCGCCCGATCTCATCTGACAGATATCGCTAACGATCTGGAGTGACCGATGAGATCGGTCGTTGCCCCTTAACACGAAAAACTTATCGGCCGATCTTTCATGCCCGAGATCTGTCACCTGACCAGTGCCCGATGTCATCTGTTCGTTCGTGGGATGAAATCTGACAGATTCAGGTCTGTCACCGACGTTCGTCTGGCAGACTCGAGTTATCGGTCGAATCCGAAATATTTTCTAGATCGGTCACACATTCCGTAAGTTGATGCCATGGGGTTAGTGATTTTCGTAGTAAAAAAAGCATAAATTAGCGGCTTTTGCGGCGGGTATGTTTTTTATCGCCCATAAAACGACTAAGCCAAAAAAAGACAAGTTTGGGAGAAGTCATGGGTTTCGGAAAGGAGAAAGTTCGGGCACATGAAGTTGTTAACGCACCTTAGGGAGAACAACCCGCGGGATTGTGAACATTTTGCTAGCTCATCTCCCCGGCTCCCGTAATTCAATTCATTTGGTTTTTTGTTAATAAAAAACTACAACTAAATTTGAAAATACTATCCCCCCCCCCATTCTGGGTAAATATGCCACTGGGGGTAGGTGCCAACCAGTAATAATGTATTTACGAATTTATTAGGTTGTGGGGAGATCGTTTTTTGTAGTTACGAAAATTGTAGTTTCCTACGAATGTTTGCTGTTACGAGTTTTGAATTACTTATGTGAAAACAGGGGAAACCACTCGTGGACAACAGAACATCTTAACGTTAAGTGACTGCCCGATCCAATCGAACAGTTCTTTAAACCACAGACATCGCTTCCGAGAAGTCTGCAGGTTAAGGGGGACGCCCGACTACCATCTGCCAGATTTGAACTCTCGCAGATATCTCTGGTCGATTTTCACATCTTTCATCATTTTTTAACGCCCACTAACGCACAGATCTTTCCCACAGATATCGTTTAAAAACGCGATATCTGTCGCAGATATCTGCTCGTGTATGGCTGGCTATTAGTAGGAAAAATATTGCGACGTGCGAGTCAAGTTGAGAATGAGCCCGTCACGTATGGTAGTACTGCGCACGAGAAATGCGATGATTTAGAGCACTAAGGCTCACTGCAGGCTTTTCTTCATGAACGACAGTAACAATTTCGATTAGGACAAGAGCCGATGACATAACGTATCTACCACACCTTTCATCCTTTCATCCTTGGAGAAGTAACGATAGCAACGCAATAAATTATCGAAAATGTCCTCGAAAAGCGATGTGTTAAACAAATCAGAGCGGTAGTCCAATAAGCTACCTAAACGATGCAACTTTAATGGGGCTAAAGGTCTTGAGCTTAAGCTAACGTTTCAAGGGCTCATAACGTCTGCGTTCACTCAAGGGAACGGTGGGAGAGAGGGCCGTTTCAGAGTGAGGTGGACGCAGTGCCGTGATGGGGGGTAGGGTTAGTCTGGGCGTCGTAGAGCCCGACTTTAGCCTTGCCAAGCCGTTGGGAGAGTGTGCCACGGTATACCAAGCCATAAAGGTCTACACAGAAGAGACCCTGACCAAAGAACTCAAGGGTAAGCGGATTAATAGAGTCTCGGAGAGCCAGGCTGCCTGAAAGGCCGTCGCCAGACCAGGCTGACATGAGAATGTCTTCAGGCGTTTTGCCTATAATAAGCTTTCCCTTATTTTGATACCTGCTCAAATAGGGCAAGAGGGCAATGGAAAGGCAGACTGCCTTGCGAAAAGGGACACAGAATCCCTATCCATCGAGCCTAAGCCTCACATAGGAATGACGAAAAGCCTAGATCAGCAGGTGGCCCCTGGCCGGAGGCACAGGAAAAATACGCTCACTGGCTTTGCCAGAGGCGGCTAATACTGTTAAATTCTGCATTTGGGGATGTCTGGGGGAGTGCCGACTGGGTGGCCCCCGCCTCCCTCAGATCACACAGTTGAAAAACGAAATTTGGGGTAGGAGAACTACCCTCTAGCGACCCTGGCGCTACCACGATGTCTGCAGAGCAAGCGCATTTTCAGGCCTTGCCCTAGGCAGGAGTTGGATTGCTCCGTTCTTCTTACTATGTCATCCAGAGGCAGCCACTTGTCGTGGCCCTAGTGCACTGGCGCAAGGCCACAGGCTGTGCATTCCAGTGATACCATGTTCGGGTCAAACTACCCAGAATGGTCGCTGGCCCCATCGCCTGTCGTGCGTTTGATGGCACTAACGGCTTCTCCTCCTCCCAGGACAAGGCAGTGTGGACTTACTACCCTCCCTGAAGTTTGGAAGGACACCAATAAGCCGCGGCAGAGGTCCCTAAAGCTTCCGCCCACTACTGAGGGGCTCATCTGCCACGCATATGGATTTCTGTTCCCTTAGTCGACTAAGGCATGTACGTTCCGATACGTGGGGTGTGCAGTGGCAGTGCTGACAGAAAGAAAAAGGACTCGGGACAAGGACTGCTTCCAGCGAGCTAAGACAGGCAAAAAGGCTCACTGTGTCTTCCTGTTCAAGGTAATGCTTAAACTCTCCAGACAGCATCTAAGAGTCTTTATTAGCATCCTCACCGGACACTGCCAAGGTGAGCAATTCAGAGGTAGTTGAGTGCAGATTGTGCATAGAGGTGGAGGAAACAGCAGAGCACGTCCTATGCAACTGCCAGGCACTACGAACGTTTCTCCCAGAACCATAGCAGTGTCTGCAGCAAAAGACATACTCGTTCTTAAAAGGGGCTGGTATATACGACGTCTTTTATTAAGGGACATCGTTACAATAGGCCCACGTGGGGCCTGCAATCCATCGTGTACAATTTCTTATGAGAAAATCTGCAGCAACCTCAGAAATTCTGGAGCTCGAACTAAGTATCATAGACTCGCCTTTTTCTCGCAGAACTGTGAGCACCAACCCGTACTGAGAAATCATCACAGGGCCGACAAATAGCAGCGACAGTAGTTCAATAAATCCCGAAACGTTAACTAGTCCCAGTTCTTAGCTGGTGAACTATTAGTTATGTTCTAACAGACTCGCATGAATTGTGTGAAAAGCGTATCGGTCTCTTCTGGATCAATCGCGGGTTGAGGCAACCCAAACAACGATTCATTCAGTATTGCATTCTGTCGATGAAGTCAGTTGAGTAATTGTGTTGACTGTAGAAGAGGAAGACGACGATGATTTACTCTTATGTTATTATTATTATTTGCGACTCCATCTGCTCCCAAGCCCAGTAACTCTTCAGAGTTTGCTGTTGCTCTGCATGGTTCGGTTGATGGACGGGAACTCAGGCAGTGTCCCGACTCTTCTGCATAGGTGGAGTGGAATGGGCTTCAGGGGGCATCCATGGAAGAGATTACCGCCTACAGCGATGAGAAGTACAGAAAGTAGGATTGTATCGTTGTGGATCCTAGCTATTGTGCCTGTGGTAACCAGTTTGAGTCGCTGAAGCTCATCTACTGACGG
Source organism: Pachypeltis micranthus (assembly GCA_020466155.1). Taxonomy (NCBI): domain Eukaryota; kingdom Metazoa; phylum Arthropoda; class Insecta; order Hemiptera; family Miridae; genus Pachypeltis; species Pachypeltis micranthus. The sequence continues at coordinate 11,601,909 of CM035774.1, read as the reverse complement.
GGGCTGCGCTTCCTTCAACGCACTTGCTCCCAATGCTGACGTACAGGCTGGTTTTTGGGAAGGTTGACCATCCAAAGGCTAATATATCTCAATAGAATTGCACGCTCTGCAGTGCTAGGCCTCCCACATAGCGTCCCATGCTCATGCATTCACATTCTGGTTCGATCTAGGAGACTCGTTTCATCTCTCTCGGCCACTACTAAATTCTTGCGCTGTGAGTGCCTGCTTGCTTTGCAGGCATCTGGCTGGGGATGGTGGATTTGTTCAGGATTGGCTGCAGTGGCGACTTCATCTACCTTTGGAGTTTGCGGCTGCTCTGAATAGTTCGGTTGATGGATGGGAACTCAGGCAGTGTCCCGACTCCCCCTACTCTTCGGTTGCAGGAAACCATGGAAGAGATTACTGGCACTTTCACGCTGTTTGTGTCGTGCCACTGCCAACAGCGACGAGGTGTACAAAAGGCCAGGATTGTAACGTTGTGGATACTCGCTTAATCAGGTAGTGCAGTTGTGTCCACCTACTGATGGGGGCTGCACCAAGCACCATGACGTCGACTGCAAATGGATTGTTGGTGCATCATCATCTGAGAACTGGGAAGTGGAGAGTATGAGATGCACTACCCGGTTGTCTCTGGAAAAGCACTGGGCCCTGACATTATCACCATTTGTCCCAACCACTCTGCAATGGTGGTGGATGTCCAGGTAGTATCTGGTAGCAGGCAAGTCATGAAACGCAAATATGACAGGATGGATCTTCGCGTGGTGGTGCCAGAAGCTCGTGTAGGAGAAACAAGTAATATCAGCGTTGCAGCATCGACCGCGTCCTGGCATGGCGTGTGGTGTAAGAAAAATGCTGATCAATTCAACCGCCGAACCGATTTTTTTGTTTCGTTTGTTACTTTTCGTGGACGTTAAAATAAGGTTATGGGCGATTTCCGTCGATCGTAAAGGGATGAGGGGTGATGGGGGGGGGGGATATACCAAAAAATAAGGTTTTTTGCATTTTTCTCATTAATGGCTCCAATAATTTTGATTAAAATTTCAAATTATCTTCTCCACGAATATTTTCCTCAAAAGTCAGTGAACGGTGGAGCAACAAAAGGTTTTTTACGACTTCAACGATTTTCCAAAAACTTACAGGATGTCTTCAAATAGTTAATACCTGTGTAGTGTTTTTGATCGATGTACCTCTGACAGTCCATTTAGCTGAGATAAAATGCGTCGAAACTAACGTTTTTTTAAAACTTATGGATCTAAATAGTAACTACTTCAACGGATTAGAGCACAGAGTGTCTTCTAGCGACCTATACCCACATTTCCCTCTACGTGACTATTTCTTTATCCATCTGTTGGACGCAAATACTAGCCACGATAGCTCGGAAAACGAGATTTGTCGAACAATCAAACTTATGAGATACTCTCAACTACCTAGCCTGTTGACCATTTCGTCAATATTCCTGTAGGACCGCGTTGAACGAAGATATACGTAGCAGGTCGTCGAATTTACGGGGGTTCGGTAAGTTGTGTGTTGCAACGCACCACATTTATTTTTATTACTTCTTTTTCTTTTTTCAACTTTCGTTTGAACGCTCCTCCCTTAAGGGCAGCGTGATTCATAATGAAAACAACGAACGTACGTCTTGACAACAGTCGCAGTAAATTATTTTCCTCTATGAATTTACAGGGAAAAAACTGCGCTAAAATTGTCGTCGAATAGTTTGGTAATGTGCTGCTCTCGTCATTTTCCCGATAACTTGGTAATTATATGGTACTTTTGTGTCATTTGGAGCTGTATAGACAAAATAATCAAAATCGTAACAGCCATTTTTTATTTTGAAATATCTGGTGCGTTGCAACACACAACTTTCCTTAGCTCTACGCCAATTCACTTTCTACATGGTTTTTCCTACTCAAACAATTCATTTATCACTCAGTTCATTTGAACTTGATCAATCAACACTTCACGGTAGCGCTTAGTTCCAGAATTTATTGTGCTGCTCTTACTCATTCTCAGACCATTATTGAACAATTGGTACACAGAGAATTAATGAGACTGTAAACACGATTTTTTTAAAGAGGATAGCAATCACTTTTGCAGAGTTATTGAGTAAAAACGTTTAAAACTGGTAGTAGGCGAAACGGTGGTCGTTGAAATTCCGGAATTTCTGGAGTGGCCCCCTCATGACTTATGAGCCTTTTCAAACGCTCACCTTATAGGTATTGGATTGGACTACAACACCGATTTTTTTTCAACATTCTAGTAACATTTCAGCGGAGTTTATGAGAAAAAAATCGCATCGCGCTAAATTCGATTATTCGTCGAAAATTTTGACAATTTATTGTGCTGCTCTCGTCATTTTCCCACAAATGGGAATTTTATGGTATACGTGCCTCATTAGGAGCTATCCATTTACAAAATGTAATCAAAATTGTTAGAGCCGTTTGTGAGAAAATAATATTTTGTATTTTGATCACGATGACATAGTTAGTTTTGGGTGGATTTTGCTCATACCCTTATTTGGGCGTCCCATGGTGACCTGCTGGCTAGGTATTAGTTAGTGCTGATTTAGTTCAGCCCTTTTTCTCTCAATTGCGCTCACAGACACACAGATTACCAAATAGTGTTTTTCGGACTCAGCAGGGAATAAAACGTTGAGATCCGAAGATAACTCAGATTTAAGGATTGACACAATAATGTCTACTTAGACACTAATTGTCTTATTACGAGCTATCAATATACAAAATTTAATCAAAATCGTTAGAGCCGTTTTTGAGGGGAAAAAATATGTTTTGATCATTATGATAGCTGTAGCTAACTTTCGATGGATTTTGTTCGTACACTTATTTTGGCGTCCCATGGCGACGTGGGGGTAGTTGAAAGTTCAATTGAGGACCAACTAAAGGACCACTACAACTAATTTAGTTGGAGGTAAATAGTTGCACCTTCGAGTAACTATAGTTGTTAGTTAACTAATTTATTTGTCGTTGCTAGTTATTATTTAACTATTGTTTTTGCCCTTCTCTCTGGTGGAACGCCCGATGTAAACAAATCCTCCCAAGTAATGAGACTTCGCGTAAGGTTTCCTAAGTCCGTGAAATCGCCCAAAACTTGTCGATGGGGCGAGGGGCGAGGTCGAGGGGGTTGATAAGAGAAGAAGGAAAGTTGACAAAATACCGACAGGAGAGCGATCGGAGGCGGGAAAGGGGCAGCGTGCTGGTAGCGGCGGGAAGGTGGGCGAGGGGGATGGACACCGGTGATGGGCTGTGGTGTTGTTGGTGTGAAAAGGGGGGCGGCGAGGTTATGGCGAGGGGGGTGGGGGGGGTGGGTCCAGGAGTCGGAACGGGGATGGGCGGCGAAGGGGGGCGTGGGTGAAGGGGAGGGGGTGGGTGAATGAAAGAGAACAAGGCGAGAGAGGTACAATGGCTCAGTGAAGAAGGGAACAAGCGGAGTTTGTTACCTCAGAAGCGTAGGGGAGGCGGCTGGCGGTGGTTCCATCCCTCGGCGGCGCCCGACTGAAGAACTGCCGCCCCCACCATCGATCCGGGAGGCGGTCGGAGGAAGCGACGGCGTCGACGCCTGTGGGCGGCCGTTCGAACTCCAACTGCCCGCCGCCTCCCACCGGCTCGTGCGAACTGTGTGTGCCCCCGTCCGAAAAATATGTTTACATTATTTTATTACCACGAAATAACATGTAGGTATACTGAGGAAGGTACAAAAGCAGCAGCAATACGGATTACACAGCGAACCCAGGCATTATGGGGTAATTATTCCCCCGATATGGGCTTACAATACAATAAGATAATGTTTTGTTGACATCAAAGTCATTCTTCATTAGACTTTCAAAACTAAAGTCCTTTAATAGCTTAAATATAAACGAGCGGTGCGTAGCAATTAACTTTCCGCCACCCCCGTAAGTTCGCACACCAGCCACATATGCGGGCGCTATATCTTCGTTCAACGCACTTCTACGTAAACATTTATGGAGAACAAAATGTAGGGACTAGTTAGTGGAGAGTACTCCGTAAGCTTGGTCGAAATCGTTTGAGCCGTTTTTGAGAAAATTGGAATACCGATAAATGAATATTCGACAAATCTTTTCTGAGTTAACTTGGCTTATATCCGTTCGACGTACGTATACATAAATAATTACGGAGACCGAAATGTGGGTGTGGGTGACTAAAAGACACTCTGCAAGATTGATCACATCTGGTGAAGTAGTTACCCTGGAATTTACGAAAATGTGTCGAAAAAACGTTATTTTCGACACATTTTCATATTTATCTCTGTTCAAAGGTCTGTCAGAGGAACACTTATTCAGAACAATATGTAGGTATTAACTATTCGAAAACATCCTGAGAATTTGGGAATATCGTTGAAGCAGTTTTGGCCGATATTTGCTACATAGGCCTATATCTCCGTTCGCCGTATTTTCATGGGGATATGTATACAGATGAAAAGTTTTGTACTGACTAGTAAAAGATAATTTGAAAGTTTAATCAAAATCGTTTGAGGTGTTTTTGAGAAAAGTGCGAAAAACCCTAGTTTTTGGTACATTTTCGTCCCCTACCCCCTCTTTCCATCGACCGAAATCGCCCTTAACCTTATTTTGGTGTCTACAAAAAATAACGAACAAAACAAAAAAAGAACCAGCTCAATCGGATCAGCCGTTCTCCCGCAAATCGAACACACACACACGGACCACGCGCCGAAATTAGGTTTTTTAGACTCAGTAGTCCTCAAAACGTAAAGATCTGAAGAAAACTCAAATTTTTTTTTTGGGCCGATTACTATACTTTCCTTCCCTTCGGGTAGCGGAAAGTAAAAAACTGCGCTAAAAACGCTTTTGGTCGAAAATTTTGATAATTTATTGTGCTGCTCTTGTCATTTTCCCACAAATGGGAATTTTATGGTATCATTGCCTTATTGAGAGCTATCAATATAAAAAATTTAATCAAAATCGTTAGAGCCATTTTTGAGAAAAAAAATATTTGGTGTTTTGATCACTATGATAACTATAGTTAAATTTCGGTGGATTTTGTTCATACCCTTATTTTGGCGTCCCATGGTGATCTGCGGGCGAGATATGAAGTTTGAGCTGATTTGGTACGGTGGTTTTCTCTAAAAATCGTTCACAGACACACATATACACAAACCATTTTCCCAAATAGTGTTTTTCGGACTCAGGAGGGTATGAAACGTAAAGATCTGAAGAAAACTTTTTTTTTCAGCCGATTACATAACTTTCCTTTCTACTTCGTAGAGCAAGGAAAGTAAAAATAACTTTTTTTTGACACGATTACTATGCTTTCCTTTCCCTTTGGATAGCGGAAAGTGAAAACAATATTGTTGCAGGGACCTGCGTAGTATTGTAGCATAAACCAGATGAGAAATCTTAATTAACAGGATACACTGATAAATGTAATAGTTTTGCGCCAACGTGGGGCGTTATCTTGGAATTGTTGGCATTCTGGATTGCAGAATACGTGTAGAAAAGGAATGTTCAGGAAAAGCAGGCTGATGAGTTTTCAAACACTGTTTAACGAATCTCAAACTCGAATAAGAGTTGGAAAGGCAATACACGCAATGTCAGAAAGAATGGGTTTAGTATGGACAAGATAGTGAGCTTTTGAAGTTGTCACGTAGCCCTTTGGGGTAGTGGTGGGGAAAGAAAAGGTAAAAATGTCAATAAACGTTATTACGAAAAGTAACTGTCCTATCTCAACCAACATGGAACCTCGTTATTTAGAATCTTTAACTAAAAGGGTGCCCTAACTGAGAATACGCGGTGACTACCAGGATACCGCACAGCATAAAGAAAATTAAAACCGAAAAACCCACACCCGAAACATAAAAATGCCGCACCGATTGCTTTCAGTCTTAGGGAACAACTGCTCCTCATCCACAGCGAGGGACCGAGCGGGAGGGGGAGCTTATATCCGCTGCACCAGAAGGGCTCCTGATCACTCTTGATCAACCTGACAAAGTTAATCGAATTAATGCCTTTTGGAGAATTACAATCCTATATAATGCTGTGTTGTATGTATTGCGCTGCAGCGACGAGCAATATAGTGAACATGGTGAGCGGGAGCGAGGACTGTATAACACTTTGACGGAATAGCGTTATGAGTTTGACTGTGAGTATTTATTATTTAATGGGGCTCTGAATACATGAACTGGTTGTGCGGGGAAGTAGAGAGAAGAGCTAGTTAGTAGCTGGAGAGTTAGGAAACGAGTGCCTATAGTGAGAACTGAGAGACGAGTGTGTGTTTGGGAAGAGCTGTGTCTGTGGAGAGCGAGTAACTCTAGTCCAAATGGGGGAAACCCGTTGTCGCAACGGAAATGAAACTGAACGTGAGCCCTCTGTCTGGAGGAGGAGTCGGCTGAATGAGTAGCCCGGGCTTTCATGCAGCTAACATCAAAAAGGCTCCAAGTCAGTAATATTTGAACTAAACGCCTCTGGGAAAGACCTATGTCGGGCGCACGAATGAGGGAGCTTGAAAACTGACAAATGAATGAACATGGTGAGCGTGAGTGAGGACTGTATTACAGTAGACCGGCGATATCCGGTAATATGAGTATATGAATGCGCACTAGGGACTCTCAATTCATGTGTCAGACACTAAGTGGAGGGAGAGGGACAGAGAGAGATAAAGTTGATTGGGAGTAGCCGGAGCTGAGACGTATCGTTGGGAGAACTGGGAGATGACTGTATCGGGAGAGCTAAAGGATGGCTGACTTGGAATGAGCTGTCTGTTGAGAAAAGGAATCTAACATTGAGGAGTGGGAAAGATATATTGGAAAGTCCAAGAACAGGGGAAAATCCGTCGTCAATTGGAAATAACTGAGACTAAGGAGTGGGATTTCCACAGGTACAAACAAAAGGGTTGAAATAGAAAGGTGTTTGGGAAAACAATGGCCAGTGTGTACTGTTAAGTGCGAGTGCGGATATTTCGGGGGTCAAAGACCCAGCTAACTCGGCCTAACAAATAACTAAATACCAAATGAGATGTTTGGGCGAAAGAATGGGTTGTTGTAGACCACGTTACAGGCACAAAATGGCGGACGGACATTGCACATTTGGAATCCCGATGCCTCTGAAACGTAAAGTATCATATTTGTGGGGGGGGGGGGTAGTCCGGGACAGGGGAAATCCGTTTTCATTGGAAATAACTGGGGAGCTGGGCTTTCACAGGTACAAACAAGTGGTTAAGAGTACCATTAGGTGCGAATATTCCGAAGTTAAAGACCCGGCTAATTCAGCCTGCCAAACAGTAGTAATGATTGAACCAACGCACAATACACGATTTGCATAACTGATTCAGTGGTGCCATGAGCAACAGTTGTTGGTAGAGCAGCCAAACCTTCCAAATTGGACTACTGCTACTATTGTCAACGCCGAAGCGTTTTGTTTATTTTAATCGCTGAAATCTGTTTTGTTTACGAAATAAGCCTCCGTCGACGTTGTGTAAGTGTTCGTGTGTGCTTTGTGCGCGATAAGCCGCCGATCTGCAGCAACTTGGATCAACTTGGGTCCTGCTGAGACTCGCTGTCTCTCCCACCAGACACTTCGAGTTGACGACACCTAGTGACTCAGATTACCAGCCGTAGCCAGTATTGTTCTCTGCGCAGTCATCAGAATCTCGCCAGACCACATCTCCATTCTTCTTACCATTAGATCGAGTACGGGTCATCAGAATCCCGACGACAACTGTTTTCTGAACATTTACTGGGTCATCAGCATCCCATTGGTTTACGTCGTGCCAGTTTACATCGAATCGTACGACTGCATCAAACCGTTCTCATCTCTCGTCATCATCTTCGAGTCAGTAGGGGCATAGCTACCAGCCATTCTGCCGACGCGTTCTCCCAAAGTGCATCAGGGGCGTCCAACACCTGCAGCTGCGAGATTTCGTTCCCTTGATAACCATTACGGTCAGACACTTTAATTTTCTTTCTTTTCTTTAATTTTCGTTTACATTTTAGAAGGAGCTACTTGTTTCACTTGTAATGATTCGAAGTAAAATTACAATTTAAATTCAATTCTTGTTGCCTTGGATGTTTGGTATTTTCCCTATATCGAAAACCACATCTCTGGTAGATAACAACTATAACCATTGCACCGAGCTTATAAGAAGATCATGACAAAACAAAGTGGTCACAGTTGATCTCCCCCTTTGAAACTTGCCACCATAGTCAGTAGTTAGATCAGGTGGAAAACCAATATAAGAACTCCTCCCAGATGGCATGGATTTCCCAAGGTCACACACCTCCACTGGTCTGGGTTCTGTGGACGCTGAGCAAGCGCCCATGGTCTTACACGCTAGTAAAACTGCAGCCTCCGTGACTTTCGACTGATATAACTCTCGTTTGTCGGTTAAGGAACTGTCATTTTGCTAAGGAAACAGACCGTTCTGGCAGTCCACTGGCGACCCTCGGAATGTACCTGTTTTGTGTTATGATCATTTTTTCTGCTGCAATTTTGATTCGTCGGCACACAAAATCCCTTCCAGTTGACACATTGGTCTCACATTTGTTAGCATCGCCACGATTTGTTTTCTTTCGCGTCACTGGACACTGTTTAAAGGTACAGTCATTCGCTCAATCCTCGAGACCAAATAGGACTGCAGATGGCAAATGGACGCTCTCAGCAGAGCGGGATTTAGGTTTGTTGCGATACTGGGCTTATATTTGTATGCAGCCCCCTGGGGTAATAAATTCAATTTTGCATTTCTATCAACATTCAACAACATACATTTCATGTACAATTCGTGTAAACAAGCATTAATTTTTTGTCTAGTTTTGACAAATAACAGAAATACTTCAAACCACTTACAGTCAATCGAGGTAACTTTGCACCACCTTATACACGTTTTTGCTTCGTAATGCATTTAAATTCCGTCTTTTCTGGCTTTTTATGTCGAAAACAAAAATCAATTGGACCAAAGTTTGCATTATGAAAGATGCTTTTTCTAAAACTTTCTGTTAAATACTCAAAGAGCTTGTATTTAGGGCGGTGCAAAGTTACCCAGCCTTTCAGGGTAACTTTGAACCACTTCAATTTCTTGTCTGCTAACCGCGAAATTTCGGAAGCTTTGTTGATATTTAGGCGAAACGCCGTCCATCAGCCGAAAGTAGAATAAATTCGGCACCCAATGCTAACAGCTCAATAGAGGTGGGGTAGTTTCCTATACATCGACAATTGAAGAAAAGTTTCGGCTTGATTTCTAAGTCGAGAAAGGGCCTGGATGCTATCGTCTAAAAACACGAAACTCCCTTAACATTGTAGTCTTTTCTGTCATCAACAAAATACTAGACTGTCTTACCTTTACAATAAATCCATTAGAACTAGGGGGAAAAATAAATGTACCCCATAAGGGAAGTCCGATGTCGCCTACAGCTAAATGTCCCACCTGGTGCAATGTTGGACCTGAAGTTTGACCTTGCATGCTGCACACCCAAAAACACATCCATATATTTATTTATAAGTTTTATATTAGGAATCATATCTCGAGCAAAGCCTTTTGCAACAAAGATTCACTATAATTGCTTTTACAGCCATAGCGCCGCACTCCTTGTCTTGGAGCATCCAAATTCACTGTCTTGTTTCTTGACGGCATCTTCTATAAATGATTGAAAGAAAATTTACTGACCTAGTTGCGACTTTGTTTCTCAATTTAATAAGCAAGTAGAATCTTAAATCTATTCGCACTCTCCTGTAGATAGATTTTTTAAATTTATTTATTATTTCAATTTTCAATTTTTTTTCTCGATCTTTTCAAAGTACTTATCATACCTACTATGTTTATTATATATAGTTATATACCTACATACAGTACATATATGTACATGTATCGATGTACATACATACATATTTCATAGGAGAAAAAGTGAACGTGATTTACGTAGTATATGTTAGATCCGCATCCTAGACATCGACGGCCAACTTTGCTCCGGCTCAAAGTTACCCTGATTTTACCTCATTTTGGAGGTGGCTTCCAAATTTCGCGATTATTTCGCTTGGAAAATAAAAAGTAACGCTACTCCCAAGTTATCCTAAAACTAGAAATACCAAATAGTAACTATGGAATCGAAATGTTGCACTCAGCTTGGAAGCAGATGTTGACAATAATAAACAAAAAACCGACAATCCGAACGGTGATCGATGATCACTTCAAACTATGAATTATTGCGAGCACGCGACGCGCGTTTTCTCCTCTCCAGATGTTTCGGCAAACAAATAATGATCTCATCTTGCGTTTATTTTATCAGCTGTGGAGCTACTCACGTTTATAAAATCGTAGGAGGCAAATGAAGTGAAAAAAGTGAAGTCGTGCAAAGTTAGACCCCATGGTTCAAAGTTACCCCGATTGACTGTACGGTTCACAATCCACCTGACTCCAAAGCCACGACTTACATCGTTATTTTCACCAACTGACGTAGACTTGAAAAGATCTGCTTTTCGTGGTTTTTGTTAATTACTTCTTGAAACTTTCCCTCTCTTGCTCTTTTTCAACTTCCGTTTGGAAGCTCCTCCAGCGTTATGGGTAGCGTGATTCATAATGAAAACAAAAAATATCTGGTGCGTTGCAACACACAACGTCAATTCACTTTCTATATGGCTTTGTCTACTTAACCAATTCATTTACCACTCAGTTCATTTGAACTTGGTCAAACAACATTTCACGGTAGTAAAAAGCGGTAGCGCTTACAGTTCCGGAATTTATTGTGCTGCTCGTACTCATTCCACGATCATTATTGAGCAATTGGTACACAGATAATTAATGAGGCTGTAAACACAAATTTTTTGAAGAGGGATAGTAATTACTTTTGCAGAGTTATTGGGTGAAAACGTTTAGAACTGGTAGTTAGCGAAACGGCAGTAGTTGAAATTCAGGAATTTCTGGAGTGGCCCCCATGTATCTCATGAGAGTTTCTAAACACTCACCCTTTAGGTATTGGATTGGACTACAATCCCTTTTTTTTTAACATTCTACCAAAATTCCAGCGGAGTTTATAAGGAAAAAACAGCGCTAAAAACGCTTTTGGTCGAAAATTTTGATAATTTATTGAGCTGCTCTCGTCATTTTCCCACGAATGAGAATTTTATAGTATCATTGCCTTATTGAGAGCTATCAATATAAAAAATTTAATCAAAATCGATAGAGCCGTTTTTGAGAAAAAAATTTGGTGTGTTTGATCACTATGATAACTATAGTTAACTTTCGGTGGATTTTGCCCATACCCTTATTTTTGCGTCCCATGATAACCTGTAGGCTAGACATCAAGTTTCAGCTGATTTGGTACGGTAGTTTTCTCTAAAAACCGCGCTAAAATCGATTTCGTCGAAAGTTTTGGTAATTTATTGTGCTGCTCTCGTCATTTTCCCACGCATGGGAATTTTATGGTATAGTTTCCATATTGGGAGCTACCAATATAAAAAATTTAATCAAAATCGTTAGAGCCGTTTTTGAGAAAACAAATATTTGGTGTTTTGATCACTATGATAACTATAGTTAACTTTCGGTGGATTTGGTTCAAACCCTTATTTTGGCGTCCCATGGTGACTTGCGGGCGAGATATGAAGTTTGAGTTGATTTGGTACGGTGGTTTTCTCTAAAAATCGTTCACAGACGCACAGACCATTTTCCCAAATAGTGTTTTTCGGACTCAGGAGGGTCTGAAACGTAAAGATCTGAAGAAAACTCAAAATTTTTTTTTTCAGCCGATTACATAACTTTCCTTTCTACTTCGTAGAGCAAGGAAAGTAAAAACATGAAAATAAAAGTCAGAGTAGCTACAACAAGAAGTCCAAATAAAGCTATCAGGTGCGCCGCATCTTACAACTCCTTAGCTCTTCGCCAATACACTTGTGTCTATAGCTTATTTTACTAACTCAATTTATCGTGTTAAAAAAAGTTGGCTTTTCTTCGGATCTTTACGTTTTCAGGCCTACTGAGACCAAAAAACCTAATTTCGGCGCGTGGTCCGTGTGTGTGTGTGACTGTAGTTCGATTTGCGGGAGAACGGCTGATCCGATTGAGCTGGTTCTTTTTTTGTTTTGTCCGTTAATTTTTTGTGGACTCCAAAATAAGGTTATGAGTGATTTTGGCCGATAGAATGGGGGGGGGGACGAAGTGTACCAAAAACTAGGGGTTTTCTCTGGGTGTTGAAGTAGGAGAAAGAAAGTCAGTGACGTATAGATCGTGCGGAGTGATGTGGATGGTACGAGATTGGACTGGTTGTCTAACCGGAAATGAATGGGCAGTCTGGAGGCTCTTCAAAGCGTTTGACGACTGTTGGTTGGACGATAAGTGCGTTGGGGAGCTGACGGCTCGATGAATTTGAACCAATTCGCCCGTTGACGCGTGTGAGTAAAGTTTCTTTGAAATCGTACTGATGACCCATTCGAATCGGCGCATGTGCACTAGCAAAAAATTAACTAGCCGCTTCATTCTAACTGATAACCCTTACTTCGCGGATGCACGTCGAATAAGACTTCCGAGTAACATGGCCACATAATCGGCTGAATGACGCGAACCACCAGAGTTGATAATTAACAGAGCACAAAAATTGTTGAACTACCTCGGGCAACGTATTGATGACTCCTCTCAAGGCCGCCGATATCAAACCAGCAATCCTACCGCGTTATAGTTCTGTTCAGGCATAAGAACAAGGCAGTGCCAGGACGTGGGATTTGTTTGGGGCGCTGTTCCTGCCACTCAGAGAACGGAATGGAGGAAGCATGAGTGTATGTGACTAAGGGGTGTCTAAACGACTTAATAAGCACTATCTGTTGTACTTGTGGCAGGCACTCATCAATAAATTACATCAAGCACTTCTGGTTCTGTTTTTGTTTTGAACAATACTTTTTATAGACACCAAAATAAGGTTATGGGCGATTTCGGTCGATGGGAAGGGGGTGGGGGACAAAAATTTACCAAAAACTAGGATTTTTCTCGAAAACGGCTATATCAATTTTGATTAAACATTCAAATTATCTTCTACTAGTAAGTACAAAAGTTGTCTTCTCCATACATATCTCCATGAGAATACGGTGGACGGAGATATAGGCCTATCAAGCAAAAATAGGTTTTTTACGCGTTTTGGCTAAACGGCTTCAACGATTTTCATCAAACTCACAGGATGTTTTCGAATAGTTAATACCTACGTATTGTTCTCAATAAACGTTCCCCTGACAGTCCATCGAATAGAGATAAAAATCAAAATATGTCAAAAATAATGTTTTTTTGAACATTTTCGTAAACTCCGGGGTAACTACTTCAACAGGTTTGATCAACCTTACGGAGTGTCTTCTAGCCGCCCATACACACATTTCGTTCTCCGTAATTATTTCTGTATATATATGTTGAACCGAGATATAAGCCAAGTTAACTCAGAAAAGGAGATTTGTCGAATATTAATTTATCGGTTTTCCAATTTTCTCAAAAACGGCTCTGACACGATTTCGATCAAACTTACGTAGAACTCTCAACTAAATAGTAACTACATTTGAGTACATTGAGTTGAACGAAGATATATGTAGCAGGTCGTCGAATTTGTGGGGGGTGGCAGAAAGTTGCGTTGCTACGCACCAGATATTCTTGACTTAAGTCACTTTATTTGAACGTCCTTAGAACTTTCACTCTGGTCCCTTCGTAAACATGATACACCACCATAAATATATTACCATAAATTTAGTTCGGTGTATTGCAAGTTCAAGTTCCATCAAGGCTCATTTATTGTCTAACAAAATCAAACTCTGATGACGCTGTTTGGCAGCTCTGTATTTATCATCACTTCACTGCGGCTGAAAGCGGTACGAATTACAGTTCCGGAATATATTGTGCTGCTCGTACTCATGCCTGGACTATTATTGAGCAATTGGTGGTACACACGGAATTAATGAGATTGAGAAAAATGGTAGTAATTGAAACGGTGGTAGTTGAAATTTCAGAATTTCTGTAATAGCCCCCATAAATATATAGACAAATTTTAATCGCTCATCGTATAAATATTTCATTGGACTACCGTACTTCTAAAATCGATTTTCATCGAAAAGTTTGGTAATTCATTGAGCTGCTCTCGTCATTTTCCCACAAATGGGAATTTTATGGTAAAGTTCGTATACAAAATTTAATAAAAATCTTTTGAGCCGTATTTGAGAAAATCGAGCGCTGCGTAGCAACACCCAACGTTACAGGAACATTGATTTGGCTTATATCTCCGTTCAACAGATATATACAGAAATGATTATGGAGAACGAAATGTGGGTACGGGTGGCTAAAAGACACTCTGAAAGATTTATAAAATCTGGTAATGCGGTTACCCTGGAATTTACGAAAATGTTATTTTCGACACATTTTGATTTTTATCCCTGTTCAATGGACTGTCAGGGGATCGTTTATTGAGAACAATGCATAGGTATTAACTATTCGAAAACATCCTGTGAGTTTGGTGAAAATCCTTGAAGCCGTTTGGCCAAAAAACCTATTTTTGCTCCATAGGCCTATATCTCCGTTCACCATATTTTCATGGAGATATGTATGGAGAAGAAAAGTTTTGTACTGACTAGTAAAAGATAATTTGAAAGTTTAATCAAAATCGTTTGAGCCGTTTTTGAGAAAAGTGCGAAAAACCCTAGTTTGTAGTACATTTTCGTCTCTACCCCTCTTCTCATCGACCGAAATCGCCCATAACCTTATTTTGGTGTCTACAAAAAAGAACCAGCTCAATCGGATCGGCCGTTCTCCCGCAAATCGAACTACGGACACACACACGGACCACGCGCCGAAATTAGGTTTTTAGACTCAGAAGGCCTCAAAACGTAAAGATTTGAAGAAAACCCAATTTTTTTCTTTATTTACACGATTACAATACTTTCTTTTCCCTTTGGGTAGCGGAAAGTAATAACAATATTGTTGTAAGGACCTGCGTAGTATTGTAGCATAAACCAGATGAGAAATCTTAATTAACATGATACACTGATAAATATAATAGTTTTGCGCCAAGTGCTGATTTAGTTCAGCCGTTTTCTCTCAATCTTGTTCATAGACACGCAGATCGTTTTACCAAAAAGTGTTTTCCGGACTCAGGAAGGAATAAAACGTTAAGATCCGAAAGGAACTCTGATTTAAAGATTGGCATAATAATGTGTTTGACTGTTGTTCGCGCGCTTCAAAAATATAGCCAACACGCACCCTTCGACAATCTCAAAGAATCTTCGGTCATCCAGTATCGTTACTGATCGCGATCATTTACAGTTTGTCATCGCCGGCGTCACTACTCCCGACTATACTTTCTCTTAGTTTTTTCATTGTTAGACGTGACATAAGTTTTTTAATTCATATTTTTCCTTTGTTATTAAATTAACTTTTCCATTAGCAAATTTCGATACAGTGCACTTTCATTAGCGCTTCCTTTTATTTCGACGTAACAACTATTACTTTCCGCTACCCGAAGGGAAGGAAAGTATAGTAATCGGGTCAAAAAAAAATATCTGGTGCGTAGCAACACACTACTTTCCGCCACCCCTTTAAGTTCGAACACCACCTACACATGCGGGCGCTATATCTTCGTTCAACGCATTTTTACAGGAACATTTATACGGAACAAAATGTAGGGACTAGTTAGCTGAGAGCACTCCGAAAGTTTTATCGAAATCGTTGGAGCCGTTTTGAGAAATACGAATACCGATAAATTAATATTCGACAAATCTCCTTTTTCTGAGCACGTGGCTTATATCTCCGTGCAACATATATATACAGAAATAGTTATGGAGAACAAAATGTTGGTATGGGTGACTAAAAGACACTTCATTAGGGATTTATCACATCTGGTGAAAAAATTACCCTGGAACTTTCGGAAATGTTCGAAAAACGTTATTTCAACACATTTTCATTTTTATCTCTGCTCAATGGACTTTCAGAGAACATTTATTGAGAACAATATGTAGGCATTAACTATTCGAGAAAATATCCTGAGAGTTTGATGATAATCGTTGAAGTCATTTTGCCAAAAGCTTAAAAACCTATTTTTGCTTCATAGGTCATTATCTCCGTTCACCGTATTATGGAGATATGTATGGAGAAGAAAGTTAGCCATTGATTAGAGAAGATAATTTGAAAGTTTAATCAAAATCGTTAGAGTTTTCGAGAAAAATGCGAAAAACTCCTAGTTTTGGTACATTTCGTCCCCCCACCTCTTCCCATCATTTGTGAAATCGTTCATAACCTATTTTTGGTGTCTACAAAAATAACGAACAAAACAAAGAACCAGCTCAATCGGATCAGCCGTTCTCCCAAATCGTCAGACTACAGACACACACACACACACATACATACACACACATACACACACACACATACACAGGATCACGCGATGAAATTAGGTTTTAGACTCAGTAGGGTCTGAAACGTAAAGATCTGAAGAAAACTCAAATTTTTTTGGGCCGATTACTTATACTTTCCTTCCCTTCGGTAGCGGAAAGTAAAATTGGAGTTTTCTTCAGATCTTTACGTTTCAGACCCTACTGAGTCTAAAACCTAATTTCAGCGCGCGTGGTCCGTGTGTGTGTGTGTGTGTGTGTGTGTATGTGTGTGTGTGTGTATGTGTGTATGTATGTGTGTGTGTCTGTAGTTCGATTTGCGGGAGAACGGCTTATCCGATTGCGCTGGTTCTTTTTTTGTTTTGTTTCTTATTTTTTGTAGACACCAAAATAAGGTTATGGACGATTTCGGCCGATGGGAAGGGGTGGGGACGAAAATGTACCAAAACTAGGGTTTTTCGCATTTTCTCGAAAACGGCTCTAACGATTTTGATTAAACTCTCAAATTATCTTCTACTAATCAATACCTAACTTTTCTTCTCCATACATATCTCCATGAAAATACGGTGAACGGAGATATAGGCCCCTGAAGCAAAAATAGGATTTTACGCTTTTGGCAAAAAGGGCTTCAACGATTATCACCAAACTTTAGAGATGTTTCTGAATAGTTAATACCTACATATTGTTCTCAATAAATGTTCCTCTGACAGTCCATTGAACAGAGATAAAAATCAAAATGTGTCGAAATTAACGTTTTTTCGAAAGTTTCCGTAAATTTCAGGGTAACTTTTTCACCAGATGTGATAAATCCTAATGGAGTGTCTTTTGGTCACTCACACCAACATTTCGTTCTCTATAATTATTTCTGTATATATATGTTGAACGGAGATATAAGCCAAGTTAACTCAGAAAAGGAGATTTGTCGAATATTAATTTATCGGTATTCCAATTTTCTCAAAAACGGCTCTAACGATTTCGATAAAACTTTCGGAGTGCTCTCAGCTAACTAGTCCCTACATTTTCTTCTGAATAAATGTTCCTGTAAAAATGCGTTGAACGAAGATATAGCACCCGCATATGTAGCTGGTGTTCGAACTTAAAGGGGTGGCGGAAAGTCGTGTGTTGCTACGCACCAGATATTTTTTCTTGTATTCAAAATCCGATGTCAAAATAACATGTACTGTTCGTATATAAGCCAATTTTTTAATTTGTATCCTGGTTGAATCCCAGAATAGTGGCCGCGGGTAGATTTGTCCGGTTCTTCGGTTCGGGATTCGGAACGTTTACTAGCGTCACTGGTACTGGTGCTAGTTACAACTTTCTAGCGCTAGTATTCTTCAAAATATGACTTAAATCTTTCGACTAACCGTTGAACTATGGAATCATTTCGCGAATCCTACCCTTCGGCAAACTTGCATTGTAACCGAAATATCGTCCTTCAGTTGTCGAGTTGCCGCCATCGTATGCGTCTTTATCCACGTTGTGTACGTTGCGTATCCAATTTTTTTCGCGCCCGTCCGGCTTCTCTGCTTTAGAGCTTTCGCCACTGCCCTCTGCGCGTTTATTTTTACTTTCCTTGCTCTACGAAGTAGAAAGGAAAGTTATGTAATCGGCTGAAAAAAAAAGTTTTCTTCAGATCTTTACGTTTCATACCCTCCTGAGTCCGAAAAACACTATTTGGGAAAATGGTTTGTGTATATGTGTGTCTGTGAACGATTTTTAGAGAAAACCACCGTACCAAATCAGCTCAAACTTCATATCTCGCCCGCAGATCACCATGGGACGCCAAAATAAGGGTATGAACAAAATCCACCGAAATTTAACTATAGTTATCATAGTGATCAAAACACCAAATATTTTTTTTCTCAAAAATGGCTCTAACGATTTTGATTAAATTTTTTATATTGATAGCTCTCAATAAGGCAATGATACCATAAAATTCCCATTTGTGGGAAAATGACAAGAGCAGCACAATAAATTATCAAAATTTTCGACCAAAAGCGTTTTTAGCGCAGTTTTTACTTTCCGCTACCCGAAGGGAAGGAAAGTATAGTAATCGGCCCAAAAAAAAAATTTGAGTTTTCTTCAGATCTTTACGTTTCAGACCCTACTGAGTCTAAAAAACCTAATTTCGTCGCGTGGTCCGTGTGTATGTGTGTGTGTGTGTGTCTGTAGTTCGATTTGCGGGAGAACGGCTGATCCGATTGAGCTGGTTCTTTTTTGTTTTGTTCGTTATTTTGTGTAGACACCAAAATAACGTTAGGGACGAATTCGGCCGATGGGAAGGGGGGTGGGGACGAAAATGTACCAAAAACTAGGGTTTTTCGCATTTTTCTCGAAAACGGCTCTAACGATTTTGATTAAACTTTCAAATTATCTTCTCCTAATCAATACCTAACTTTTCTTCTCTATACATATCTCCATGAAAATACGGTGAACGGAGATAATGACCTATGAAGCAAAAATAGGTTTTTTAAGCTTTTTGGCAAAATGACTTCAACGATTATCATCAAACTCTCAGGATATTTTCGAATAGTTAATACCTACATATTGTTCTCAATAAATGTTCCTCTGAAAGTCCATTGAGCAGAGATAAAAATGAAAATGTGTTGAAAATAACGTTTTTTCGAACATTTCCGAAAGTTCCAGGGTAATTTTTTCACCAGATGTGATAAATCCTAATGAAGTGTCTTTTAGTCACCCATACCAACATTTTGTTCTCCATAACTATTTCTGTATATATATATGTTGCACGGAGATATAAGCCACGTTAACTCAGAAAAGGAGATTTGTCGAATATTAATTTATCGGTATTCGTATTTTCTCAAAAACGGCTCCAACGATTTCGATAAAACTTTCGGAGTGCTCTCAGCTAACTAGTCCCTACATTTTGTTCCGTATAAATGTTCCTGTAAAAATGCGTTGAACGAAGATATAGCGCCCGCCTATGTAGATGGTGTTCGAACTTAAAGGGGTGGCGGAAAGTAGTGTGTTGCTACGCACCAGATATTTTCCTTATAAACTCCGCTGGAATGTTAGTAGAATGTTAAAAAAAAAAAATGGTTTTGTAATCCAATCCAATACCTATAGGGTGAGTGTTTAAAAACACTCATGAGATACATGGGGCTCACTCCAGAAATTCCTGAATTTCAACTACCGCCGTTTCGCTTACTACCAGTTCTAAACGTTTTTACCCAATAACTCTGCAAAAGTAATTACTATCCTTCTTCAAAAAATTTGTGTTTACAGCCTCATTAATTATCCGTGTACCAATTGCTCAATAATGGTCCTGCAATGAGTACGAGCAGCACAATTAAATCTGGAACTGTAAGCGCTACCGCTTCCTGCTGCCGTCAAGCGTTGTTTGACCAAGTTCAAATTAACTGAGTGATAAATGAATTGATTAAATAGAATTAGCCATGTACAAAGTGAATTGTTGTAGAGCTAAGGAAAGTTGTGTTGCAACGCACCAGATATTTTCATCATCGACCAGCCATAGATAGGCGAATTAATACGAAATTGATTCATCATTCAAGAGAAAAAGGCCCGAGGACTGTTGTGAATTGGTGTATGAGTTTCAGTTTTATCTCTGACAAGTATGAGTGTCCTGAATGTGGTAGATGGATGAAATTATGTGAAAAGGCTGGTTCCTTAGATGGGTTTGAATGGAGATGTAGATTGGGCGGCCACAACTCCAAGCGATCTATTCGTAAGGGGTCGTGGTTCAGCCTGAGTGAACTTAATTGGGTAATGAGATTACCGGCAGACATGTGTGCCATGGATTTGGATGTTTCGAAGAACACCGTGACTGATTGGACACGTTATTTGAGAGGTGAGTGATTTTTATTTATTTTTGTGGTCGTCAATGTGTGTTCTGTCGCACTACGCGAGTGATATTTATTATTGTTGTGGTCATTAATGTCTGTTGCATTAGGCGCGTCCACTATTCTGGGATCTTACCTGTATCCTTAACTTACTAAGACAAAACAAAAACCTTAGCCTCGTAGCCCAGTCAGCCCCCTGGTAAATTCGACACTTTCTCTCAGTGAAGCAAAAAGCAGGAAAGAGACAATGAGTGACACGAGGAACCGAAATGAAGTAAATTTATTTACAAGTTTGCAAAAAAAACAGTCTTTACCGAAGAAGGATTCTTTCGTGGGGGTAGGAGAAGGACAAGAAATTACGTCTCTTTGTCCAAAACGTCGGAGTCGCTCGTCGCGCGTTTAGACTTTAATTCGTCGAGAATTTGACTCAAATGAACGAACTGAGGTCCTTTTGAGTCGCTGAGCTCTTGAGGCAAAACTGAGGAAAGAAGCTCGAGTTTTTCGTGAATCGTCGGAATCGACTGAAGACCCCGTTGGGAAGTCAGTTTTGGAACGACGTTTGTCTGTAAATTGTGAGGAAATGAAGGGTCAGTGTTAGAACATCAACATCATTATCAACATGAGTACTCTAGAGTCATTGACGTATGTAGACAACAGTGGATGGATAATGGCATTGTTGTGGGATTAGAAACGTTAGTCGGGGATCAACTGATAAGGTAACCTAAAACACCTAAAAGCCCCCCCACCCTATACATAGAAAACCCCTTTAAAAAAAATACCATGTGACACATTCAAGTGTTTTTTCGGTGGAACATCCTGCTTTATGCAGTAAAACAAATCATTTGAAAATTATAATCGTAAAAAATGAGTTAAACCAGGCTGTGAGGGTTAAAAAATAAGGTATTAAAGCAATTGGGTTATGTCCGCCAGTAGGTAAATTATTAAAGTTAACGTACCTGTTAGGTGAGTCCGTCTCCTCTGGCTGGTGAGTTACTGTGGGGAGAGACGGGACGGGAAGGGGAGGTCATGTACCTCAGGGGGGAAACCCCCTAGAGGTGAATGGAACGTCATGAATGATCTGTCAACTGTGGAATTTCCGTATTTTTTGTGTAGGGTGGTCTGTAAGTCCGCCAGTTGGTTGTGTTAATTTGTTCATTTATGATCTATCCATTGAAGTTTTTTTTTGTACATCACCTCCTCTTCCCGTCCCTTCCCCGATGCTCCACCATCCCGTTTACCTTTCTATTCGTATATAAAGACCACGACCAACTGACTGACTCCAGTACTGACTTATTGGCCAGACAATGATGTCTTTACATCGAAAGCGCTTGCCCACAGTAACTCACCAGCCAGAGGAGACGGACTCACCTAACAGGTACGTTAACTTTATTAAAAAATAAGATTGAGGGATGTACGTGGACAGGTCTGTTTCCATATCAAAATGAGTGTTTCTTAAGACTGACAAGAGAGTTACATTAGTCGAAAGTTGTGGAGGTTGCAGTTTCGCTATCGTGCAAAAGCCTGAATACTAGCTCAGCATCCACCGAACTCCGGAGGCTGGTGTCCACTCAGTGAAACGCCAAATATGTGCTGCCACTGGACAAACAGCTCTCACTTTTGAAGAGTTTGCCACACTTTTTGCAAAGATAGAAGCTTAGTATCTTAAATTCTCGGCCACTATGCCCTCTCTCGTCTGACCCAGAAGAAGCTGAGTACCTCTCCCTGGGTCATTTCTTGGTGGGCGGTGCACTACTTGCTCACCCTGAACCTTCTCACCTTGACATAAAGGAGTATAGCCTCAAGAGATGGCAAATTGTGAAGAGAATGTACAAGACCTTTTGGAAGCGTTGGCGTCTACAGTACCTTAAAACTCTTCAAATCAAGAACGTCAAGTGGACTGACTCCTCACCAAATCTTACTGTTGGATACCTGGTCTTGGTAAGAGGACCCAGTCAATCGAGCTACTCACCAGTGATGCATTGGCCAGTTGCTCGCATCACTGCCACCCATCCAGGAATGTAGACTGTAGTGAATCGATAATGGCATTGCTTTGAGATTAGAAACATTAGTCTGGTGATCAACTGGTGACTGGTGGGATAAGGTAACCTAAAACTGGTCAGAGTAGTCACCATCAAGCATGGTGCCTCCATGCTTCAACGCCCTAGTAGAGCTTATTCCTCATCTACACTTGCCAGATTTTAAAGATCTGGAACTAATAGGTCTGGAAGAAATGCTTCAAATTTTGGTGGGCAGAATATTCACGCGCCAAATCACTTTGCAATTTTCTCGCCTCTGTTGGTTGGATCTGCCCAGTTGTTGGCTTGTTGTGTTTCCCTTGGACTGGGCACACGCCCTCGAGAGAATCGGGTCTTCTTCGTACCGTGTCACCCCTCTTCTGTTCATCACCTGCCTTCGGCAACGACTTCACTTCACTTCACTTCACTTCTGCCTTCCGTCCCGACCTGATTTGTTCAGCGTTTTTCCCTTATTTGCCTTTTTTGAAGCATCCTTCCTGTCATCGGAGAATTTCTGCCAATCGCCTACACTCATTGTCTTCGCAAGAGCCTCACAAAGACTTTCCGCTGTCGAAATAAGTCACTTTTATTTTTACTTCTCTTCTTTTTGTAAATAGTAAGTTTTTTGTACGATAGAAAATCAAAGTCGTTCTTCGTTGCCATAGGTAATTGGTTCAATTTTCCCGTAGAAATGACCCCACTTATGCTCAAACAACCCCCCCACCCCCACCCTCAAAATTCAATACTTTACGTTTCAAGACATCAGGATTCCAAATCTGTCCATCCGCCGTCTACGCCATTTTGTGCCTTAAACGTTGTTTAAAAATCTGTCCTTTCACACAAAAATCCGTTTAGATGTGCCTGGCTGCTCAGAAATCCGATCGGACGAAGACCACAGTTGTTATGGGCAAAAAGTGGTTTAAAAAAAATCAACAAAAACGGAATTTCGGCAGTTTTATAGCGAATACGCTGTGTTCGGTATCGTTCTCTAGATATTTTTAGATGCTGGGTCGAATGAAACAATTCTCAGAGGTGTACGACTGCGTCCAGGCGGAAAATAGTGAAATCCCAGTAATTATTCAGCCAAATTTTACTAATTGAAGGAACTAGCGGGAAAATAACAACAGCGAAATCGTTTGTTCTCTCCCCCCCCCCCCCCCCCGGCCATATATAAAACCAACGCAACGCCAATAGCCTGCAGGCGCCTGGAATTTGTAATTTTCGTCGTTTCGTAGTGGTTAGTTATTTCGTATCGTTTACAGGTGTTTTTCGATGCTGAATCGAAAGGAATGGGTCTCAAGGTGTGAGACTAGGTTAAGCTGTTCAAGAAAATAATAAACTGTTGTAACGATACTTTTCGATTTCTACGCAATTTCAGCTAATATTTTAATTTATACTGTAGGACTGATGAACGTAATAAGTAGAGCCTGGAGCACATTTGCATGTGTGTTTTTAGTACGTACATCGTTGGGATTCGATGTTTTGGATCATTTCCACGCAAATCCGGTTCAGAATTTCTAAATGAAATGAGCATTGGTTGCACCTTCTAGCCTGCCTTGGCGGTTTTGCGGGCTGTAGTTAGAGAAAGGCTCATCAGAGGGCATGTGCTGGCCCTTTTTGGCTCTGGTCACCGACTGACCTGACTAGCGAATCCTTCCTTGATTTATTATGCGTTTGATATGCAGACATGCGGTTATAAGACTCTCGACACCCTTGTATCCACTTTTTCAGTTGCCCTCGCGACACTATACAAACTGTTCCTTTTGGTTTATTATTCATTCTGAATAATAACCCTATGTTTTCGGTCACGAAAAATTTTTTACAACCCCCCCCCCCTCAAAATTTGATACTTTACGTTTCAAGACATGGAGATTCCAAATTTGCAATGTCCGTCCGCCGTCCAGGCTGTTTTGTGCCTTTAACGTGGTCTAAAAAATTCGTTCTTTCGCCCAAAAATCCGATTTGGTATCTAGTTGTGCCCGCCATCTCAGCAATTCGATTGGACGAAGCCCGTGGTTGTTATGGGTAAAAAACGGTTAAAACAATTAACGAAACGCAGTACAACGCGGGAGCTACAGCGTTTCGTCGTTTGAACTTCCTCCCTCCCGCCCGTCTCAAAAAAACAACCGCGCTCGCTCGAGGCTCGCTTGCCTCCCAACGACGCCTCCCCTTTCGCCTTTCGCTTCGAGCGCCCCCGTTCCAATTTCCCCGACGTTTTGGTTTTAATACGATTCAATTTTTTTAGATTCTTTCGTTTCATTCTCATTTTGGTTTTTTTCATAGATTTTTGGCTAAATTTTGATATTAGTATTTAGCGTGCATGTTTTCATATTAAAATTCAGTTTTTTCTAGATACTTTCGTTTTTTTTTGTTTATTTTAATATTACGATTCAGCTCTTTTCGACCTTTTTTTGGGTTTCATTATGATATTTTTCGATGCTGAATCTGAATCGAACAGGATGGGTCTCGGAGCATTAACGCTAGGTCAAGCTGATTATCCGAATAATAAACCGTTATGTAATAATTTGCAGGGTTTTTTTACTTCCTTCTTCTTTCCCTGATTCTCTCTTTCCATTCCCTAATCCTTCTTTTAATAGCCGGATGTCAACGCTCTGAAAACTGGAATCATCGAGGATTAGGTGAGTCGGTTTTTCCGTTTGGCTATATCGTCCGTTTATTAATACCCTCTCGGGGTTATTTGACCTTTTTTGTAGTTTGCTTCTACATGTGTATTACAAGCACATTTTCTGACAATGATTGAAAATGAGAAAAAAAGCCTGTTTTTCACAAAAGGTTCCTCTGTTTAAAGCATGTGCCCTATGTCATGGATACCTGTTTTTGTTTGAAGTTCAGGTGGCCAAACTCAGGTAAACGGTTCCCACAATGAACTGTGAATGAAGAGTCCCATGTCTAGAGACCAACACTCAGTCAAAATCGGATTAAGGGTTCGTTGCGAAAACGACCTTCACTTACATGACCAGGAATGCGTGTCTAGACGTAGGGTCGTTTCAAGAAATGCCACATTAGCGGAAAATGAACTGTGTGAACAAAATAAAATTATCCCCTCCAAACCAAGACCTTTTCCAATATATAAGTGCGCGTTTCAACTTTAAGTTATATTATCTCGTGATCGTGAGTACCGCGAGCCAAGGCTCTTCTCGTCTAGTGTTTCATCAAAGCGATCTTCTTCTATTCCTTAGATTTTCTCTCAATTATGCAGTCCAAAAGACTTGTTTGAGGTGGATTGCGAACGATTCTGTTTTCAAAATTAAAGGTTCCGTTACCTTTTGCTCGCCTCGTGCTAAAGTGGGAAGTTGGCCGTTAATATATTTGTAAGAGAACTAGCGAGAAAATCATTCGTTTGACTGAAATTTATTGAAATCATCGAGTCTTACTTCCAGGTAAAATGCTCCTAATAGTTCATCCTCGACCAAAACAAAAATATCTGGAGCGTTGCAACACACAACTTTCCTTAGCTCTACCTCAATTCACACGGGTACATGGCTTTTTTCCTACTTACTCAATTCATTCATCGCTCAGTTAACTTGAACTTGGTCAAACAACGCTTTAAGGCAGCAGGAAGCGGTAGCGCTTATAGTTCCGGAATTTTAGGGCTGATTGAACTCATTCCCAAACGAATACGAGCAGCACAATATGTATGTGCGTGTATGTGTCTGACACAGAATTTTTCCCAAATAGTTTTTTTCGGGCTCAGTAGGGTCTGAAACGTGAAGATCTGAAGAAAACTCAAAAAATTGTTTTCAGCCGATTACATAACTTTCCTTTCTACTTTGTAGAGCCAAGGAAAGTAAAAAAACCTCCCGACGCTGTGAAAGTGGCAGTCTATCGCCTCATGATATTCCAAACGAGCGTCTGAAGGTGTTTCTAAGCAGTTCAACGAGGACTTACCTCCCTTAACCATATACCAGAGATTTAATGATTTACGAATAACGACGGAGGATTTGCATATTGTTGAGACATTTTGGGGGTCTTTAGCATATATTTCCACTTCTTGTGGGATATTTGGGGCGATTGTTGTCTAGCAATAAGCCACGGAAATCATGTTCTTACATAAACGAATTTAATTTCTCGGTAAAATTAACTAGCACTTAGTTTTTGTGGAAGTGCATTTCACGTGGAGAATGTGTATAAGTCCCCTGGTCAAGTCGAGTCAAATGTGACGTCTAACAGCAAAGAAACATCGTGTTGAGTTTCATTTCAATCTTTTTGAGTTTCGGATGCATATCGTTGCAAAGCAAATCCGAGTTAAGTTCAAAATGTAATTCCTCGTGTCTGTGATAGGGCGTTGACGATAACACTACCCACTTTTGCATTTTCCCCGCCACTCAGGGTTTTCCTATAAACAAAAGAACTCGCAGTGTATCAATACACGTATCCTCACCTTGGTGTAGTGAATAAAATTCGTAATGACGTTGCCAAAACACGCTAGGTTTTGCATCATAGCTGGGACTTGAAGTAAGACCAACAAGGAATCAACGAGGACGGAAAAGATGTACAAAATCTCGTCGAGGCTGATGAGTCGGCCTCCGCCAATTCGTTCCCATTCTTTCATCATTAGAGATGGTAAAACCTGAAACAAAAAATAGCGCCTCTTAAACTTAAGCACGATACGAAATAAAAACTGGGTATTTTGCCGCAGAACGAATCATATTAGACTTTTTTTCCCCCCGAGGGCATGCGGGATATGGTCCCTTTGTCACTGCAGCCACATGTGGGCTTATTGTGACACAGGCCCTTCCTTTGTAGAAGGCGTCGTACATACCCGCCCCCTTTATGAAGCCAAGTATGTCCTCACACTCACATAGGATGTGCTCCGCTGTCTCGTCCTCCTCACCACAGAGTCTGCATTCCACCGCCTCTGAGATGCCCATCTTGTTGAGGTGATACCTGAATGGGCAGTGTCCGGTGAGGAAGCTAATCAAGACCCTCAGATCCCTCGTAGGGAGTGTCAGCATCGCCTTTGCCCTTGGGCTAGAAGGCGTAACAAGCCTTTTCGATTGTCTAAGTCGTGGCTGGTGATGCCAATGGGTGCTATTTTCCTGTATCTCCCATTGGGCCACCAAACGGTTCAGGTGACTTTTAGTCATACCCATGTGAGTTTCAGGCCCAATGGGTAGGGTTTCTGTGCCCTTCTTCGCAAGGTGGTCAGCCTTTTCATTGCCCTCGTGTCCCCTGTGAGCCGGCACCCAGGTGGGGGAAAGCCTATTGTGGGTGCAGAGCTGCTTGAGCGCACAAAGGCATTCCCATGCCAGCCTGGACCTGAAGCTATCGGCTGCAATGGTCTTTAATGCCATTACTTTAATTACACTTTCTCAATAAGCCTGGATAATATCAGCACATTATACAACTTCTCTTGTACGGTTATTCTTCAGCTCTCCACTTACTGCTACTCCAGCTCTTCAACATAAAAAAACGAAAGAGAAGGAGGCTCACTTCGCCTCTTCATGGTCTGAATGACGCCTCTCGAGAGTCGTCAATGGATACACAAATTAGAAGGTCTCAGCTAGGCGTTGGAAAGACCAGAAAACTTGATACAGTCAACATATTTGAACCATGCGAATCACATTAGCTTAAATATAGTTAACAATAATCATAACTTTGCTTACTTTTAACGTAGATGTAACAAGCTCGGTACGTTCATGAGGTTTTAATTCCGTCATACGCTCCCCGTGCCCCATTCCTCTCAACGACCAGAACAGCTGCTTCGAACTGTCTCCATCTTTGACACCACAGTCCAGCACAGGCCTGAGATAGAGACTAGTGAGCGGCGGAGCTTTTTCTGCTAAACTTCTCAGCCATTTAACGTCATTACCTGATTCAAACAGTGCCAATAAGTATTGAGTCATAACGCACATCAAAGAAAGTTTTAGTGAGAAGTAGGTTCAACAACAATTATATCTTAAGTTATAATTTTAGGGCCTTCAGAGGCTGTTACACTGAACAGGGTTGCCAACATTAGGCGAAACCCATCCTATTCGTTCTCAACTAAATGAGTCGAGCGTACACTTAACTTCACTATGAATATTGATTACAGACATGAGAGGGGCTCTAAACTCGGCTAAATGTAAATGCTCCCACGAGTTGAACAGCAATAAGACTCAGACCATGCTATGAGGGCTAAGACTGTGAGGGGTCCACTCTCCTCTCCTATGGAACCTTCTGGAATTTGGTGAGGTCCTACGCCAGAGGATATTCTCACGATGTTGCAGTATTCATTCAAAGTAGGGAACAAATAGTGCTACCTAACATAATGGAGGCAGCTCTACAGATGGTGCACTCGTGGTGCGTGACTGTCCATCAACCCAGCTCACAAGACCACAGCCATTTTCTTCACTCTAGCAACTAATTACATCTGTTTTTCATTCGCTTTGAAGCAACTGGCGTGGGATTTTATTTCGTTGCTCCTACCAAACACCCGTGGCACATTGTGTCAACGTGATTTTGTTCTTACCACAGGGTGAGAACTGTAAGAAACGGTGGTGGTGAGAAATGGGTAGAATTCCAGATCTTATACTCGTTATTAAACGCTGTTTGTATGGAGACTTTATTGAACTACCACGAGAACGATCTAATAACATTCGAACGAAATTTATAAGAAAGAAAAATTGCACTAAAATCGATGTGTCGAAATTTGTAGTAATTTATTGTGCTGCTGTTTACACTTTTCCACCAATGAGAATTTTATGATACTTTTGTGTTAGTTGGAGCTGTTCGTACAACAAATTTAATTAAAATCTTTGCAGCCTTTTTTGAGCACCACTGTACAGACTGACACCCTCGTGATCGTAGTCTACTGATTAAAGATGATGGTTCATAATCCCAACGAAAGTTGGGCAATAATGGATCGGAGCTCCTCGTATTGCTGTAATTTTTGCCTGAGTCAGGGGATCCCCGAACATTTCCAAAAAACCCTCGTAACATCACTATAACTATAGTTAGTTTTCGGCGTCCCATGGTCATCTGTAGGCTATGTATGAAATTTGGTTCTTTCTCAATTACAGACACATGTTGACAATACGAACTAAATCACTCGCGATGAAGTTGTGGAAACCCATTTCATAAAACAAAACGGATAAAAAATATCAGGTGCGTTGCAACACACAACTTTCCTTAGCTCTACGTCAATTCACTTTGTACATGCCTAATTCTATTTAATCAATTCATTTATCACTCAGTTCCTTTGAACTTTGTCAAACAACGCTTCACAGAAGCAGAAAGCGGTAGCGCCTACAGTTATCAAATTTATTGTGCTACTCGTACTCGTTGCAGGACCATTATTGAGCAATCGGTATACAGAAAATTAATGAGGCTGTAAACACGAATTTTTTGAAGAAGGATAGTAATCACTTTGGCAGAGTTATTGGGTAAAAACGTTTAAAACTGGTAGAAAGCGAAACGGCAGTAGTTGAAAATCAAGAATTTCTGGAGTGAGCCCCATGTATCTCATGAGCGTTTTTAAACACTCACCCTATAGGTATTGGATTGGACTACAACACGACTTTTCTTTTAACAGTCTAGTAACATTCCAGCGGAGTTTGAAAGGAAAAACCCGAGGCAAAAAGGCTTTTCGTCGAAAATTTTGATAATTTATTGTGCTGCTCTCGTCATTTTCCTACGAATGGGAATTTTATGGTATAATTGCCTTCTCGAGAGCTATCAATATAAAAAATTTAATCAATAGCGTTAGAGCCGTTTTTGAGAAAATAAAAGTGGTGTTTTAATCACTATGATAATTATAGTTAACTTTCGGTGGATTTAGCCCATACCCTTATTTTTGCGTCCAATGGTAACCTGTAGGCTAGACATCAAGTTTCAGCTGATTTGGTACGGTTGTTTTCTCTAAAAACCGCGCTTAAATCGATTTCGTCGAAAATTTTGATAATTTACTGTGCTGCTCTCGTCATTTTCCCACAAATGGGAATTTTATAGTATAGTTATCTTAATAAGAGCTACCAGTATACAAAATTTAATCAAAATCGTTATAGCCGTTTTTGAGAAAAAAAAAAATTGGTGTTTTGATCACTATGATAACTATAGTTAACTTTCGGTGGATTTTGTTTATACCCTTATTTTGGCGTCCCATGGTGACCTGTGAGCAAGATATGAAGTTTGAGCTTATTTGGTACGGTGGTTTTCTCTAAAAATCGTTCACAGACACTCAGACCATTTTCCCAAATAGCGTTTTTCGGACTAGGAGGTTCTGAAACGTAAAGATCTGAAGAAAACTCAAAAAAAAAATTTTTCAGCCGATTACATAACTTTCCTTTCTACTTCGTAGAGCCAAGGAAAGTAATATATAACGATTGTCTATTTCCACTAAATTTGAGTTACAGTATTGATCGATTTCGACGGTCAAGTCATCATCAGTAACAAAAAAGCATCTGAAAGAGGAACAGCAGAGAGGTTCTCTTACACACAGAACGTAGGGTCGGGTTTTCCCAGTGGCAGGTACATCGTAGCGGGATAGCGGAAAACGGAAAATTAATAAGGGGTTATTATACTAAGGTCAAACAGTCTCATAAAAATGAAGCCACCAATGGAGGAATGCTTTGAGGGATCACCTCATTTAAACGCCTGCCTAACCCGTTACTTTTGATGTTTTCAAATTTCTCAAGTACATCCAACATACGTCCCTCGGGGAAAAAATGGAGAAATCCCATGTATTGCCTATCTGTTACCGTCGAAATCGATCAACACTGTAACTCAAATTTAGTGGAAATAGACAATCGTTATATATTTTTTATGCGTGTTATTTTATGAAATGGGTTTCCACAACTTCATCGCGAGTGATTTAGTTCGTATTGTCAACATTTTTTCTAACTTAGAAGTATTTGAATCGTAATGATCAGAAGTAACTCAATTCAATCCCCCCCCCCAATGATCATTTAACATTCCTTCCTATTCCATAGAGCCAAGGAAAGTAAAAATTAGTTTCTAGGGTGAACAAAATTACCACCCTCTCGGAGCAAAGTCGTCACATCAGACATTTCCTTCAGCCACGCAGCATATTTTGACGTCACACAGATGTTCAATACGACGTGACACGTTGGCCTGTTTCATAAATTAAGTTTAAGGAACACTCTGTTCACGCTGGCCCGTGTCTTATCAGACAAATCGAAAATTCGTGGTTTCTGTCCAAGGAAAAACGTCATCCCTAAGTACCATTACCACCAGTGTACTTCAAGGGAACGTCTGGGCACCTTATTTTCTATTCAGATCTACCACTGCTCGCTCAAAATTCTCTGGCCAATACACAGACGACTTAGCGTATGCAGTGAGCCATTCAGACGCAGAAACAGAGGCTGAGGGGACTTGTATGAGCTTGAATAATGCGTGTGCGGCCTGCTGGACACAAAACCCGCAGGGATCGTGAGATTTTTATTTTTAAAATACGAATTTCTTATTTATTGATGTTCCGTACAATTTTATTCTAAATCAGGATAATTCCCTCCCCGTTTTTTCTTCTGAACATTTGTAACCTTTTCAATTCGACTTGGAAATGTTTCATATAATCAATCATTTCTTTCGTCACAATAGCTCCAATGAGTATTTTACGCCACAACGTGGTAAATGATCACCTGAATCTTTATTTTCAACTACAGCCATAGCGCGCTCCAACAGGTCAATAGCTTCGGTGGCTATTTCGACGAGATCCATCGAAAAATTGTTAATTTTCGGTCGATAGCGAGTCAAAATTCTGATGAGAAGAGCAACATACTGAACTTTCTTCGGTTTGCACTGAGGCTCTAAAACCTGAATGAAAACGAGAGCAGATCATCAGTAATCACGCGACGATTGAGATTATTATAAACGGTTGACTTAGAACGAAAACTTACTACGACGACGTCAAGGAAAAATTTTATGTCAGAAATTTTGCCTTGGGAGACAGCAGGTTCTAGGAGGGGAATGATGTGGTCGAATAGTAGAGTATTGACGGTGATGATTCCTAGTTGACAAGATACCTCAACCTACAAAATTGAATAATCATTATTGGCAATAATGACAGAGAAGACATAGTGAGATTACGTATTTATTCACACGAGTAGGTTTGGGGCCTAGTGGCCCTCTCTACTGCCATCCTTGGATCATTTGGTTTAACAATGTCTTACTTTTGGGATCCATCTATCATAAGATTAAGACTTTATTTTAAAAAATGTGCCATAGGTGCCATGAGTAATGTTACAGGGGGGATAAATATTGGATCGATACCGCACTAAGAGGGTCGGAGAGTTAGGATGATATCAACCGAATAAAAATGGAACACTCAATTACACTCGGGAAAGTTTACACAGACAGGGAACTGGGTGGGAGCGAACGCGAGCGCGGGCGACGAGGGAACCGCTCAGGACAGCAGCGAAGTGTCGAGCGAATCGGGGCATTTGAGGTGCCCAGTCAGCATAAATGCCCCGGACGAAACATAGCAGCAACTCAAATTCTGGAACTTTGAGCGCACTGCTTTCCACGTAGTGGGATATTGTCCAAATTCCAAAAAATAGCAAACCTTGAGTGTAGCAACTCCACCTTCATAATATTCATCGATCCTCAGAGGTCAGTTTCCTTATTAAAATAACTGTTCCTTAAAACTCAGCTGAAAGGCATGGATGGTTTTATCATGGGCACTCGCTCAGCACTCACCAAACCCAGACCTGTGGAAGTATAGCAGGTTGTCATTTAACCAGCTGCCCAGTAGGGAGCTGTTTCATATGCAGAGGTGTGACCCTGGGGAACCCGTAGAATCTGGTACAGGTTTGTTTCCTTATTAGATGACTGTTCCTAAACCCTCGACAGGGGTTATATAGGGCGTGGAACCGAACTCAGACCAGCGGAGGTGAGGCAGGTATTTGGCCGATTGCCAGTCTCCCGGTAGAGAGGTGTTGCCCGCCTGTTGTGTTACCGCCTGGAGGTGACCACCTGAGGAATCCTGTACCACCTGGTAGGAGTTCTTAATCTGGGACCCACCTGATCTGATTATTTACTTGGATGGCAAGTTTCAATAGGACAGATCAACTGTGACCACTTTTCTTAGCTATCGCCTTTTTCGCAGCTCGGCGAAGCATTTATAGGCTTGCTTTGTACATGAGGATGATGCCACGTCCCAAGACACATTGTCACATCCCAAGTGTCCTTGCTAATTGGTCATAATGAGGCAAACCTTCCGAGCGTAGTGCCTTTGAGTTACTGGAGGAGGTGTTGGCTGAGAC
Source organism: Pachypeltis micranthus (assembly GCA_020466155.1). Lineage (NCBI taxonomy): Eukaryota > Metazoa > Arthropoda > Insecta > Hemiptera > Miridae > Pachypeltis > Pachypeltis micranthus. The sequence goes on along the minus strand of CM035774.1, from coordinate 11,568,524 downwards.
GCCACCTCCTATATTGACTCCTAAGTACTAAAGTTAATGTACCTGTTAGATGAGTCCGTCCTCTCTGGCTGGTGAGTTACTGTGGGCAAGCGCTTTCGATGTAAAGACATCATCGTGTGGCCACTAAGTCAGTTCTGGAGTCAGTCAGTTGGTTGTGGTCTTTATATACGAGGAGAAAGGTAAATGGTAAAATATGGCGTCTATGAATATTCACACCACTCAAAACACTACACAAACGAAAACAACCAACTGACAGATTTACAGGCCACCCTATACAAAAAAGACTTAGAACTGACAAACTATTCAAGACATTCCTTTCACCTCTAGTGGGTTTCCCCAAAGGTGCATGACCTCATTCCTGCCCCCCCCCCTTCACGATGCTCTAACATCCGTTTACCTTTCTCTTTGTATATAAAGACCACGACCAACTGACTGACTCCAGTACTGACTTAACGGCCAGACGATGATGTCTTCACATCGATAGCGCTCGCCCACAGCAACTCACCAGCCAGAGGAGACGGACTTACCTAACAGGTACGGTAACTTTAGTAATTTGCCTACTGGCTAACCCAACAGGTTAATACCTGACTCCTAAGTACTTGACTTGCTTTTCAAGAATGAGTCTATGGCCACCAAAACGTTTCGGTGATTGGTCTCAATTCGGTGGAGCATAGGCATATAGCACGCATTAAGTCTCTGGCTTCTGACCAGTCCTTCAAACATGGCGATTCAAAGTGCTGGGCTGAGGACTGAGCCCTGCTGGCACCCCTTCTCTACAGATCTCAGACTGAGACGTATCTGCATTTGATCGTTGCAATTCTATTTGTCAGGTAACTTCCGACAAGCAAGTATAGGTTACAAGGAATTCCTCGACCTTTGAGCTGATTGAGAGCGCCTGCCACAATGGGTTCAAACGCTTTTCTGATGACAATGAGAACTGCTACGACATACTTAGTCAACAATGCCTCCAGGGAAACCGGATTTCAACGGTTTCCACATTTCCACACACATTTTGGTTCCATTCAGCGGCACCAATGTGGGCTATAAGCAACTTACAATCATATAGCGGGGGGCTAGTTGGCACCATGAAGAGGGATATCGTACAACTTGTAAAGGTTTTTGCGGCGGACTGCACGAAGTGGCAACACTGACTGCCACCCGTGCAGGCCGCCGCTGTTTATATTAGCGTCGGAGCCGCATTTTGAGATCAGAATGGCTATCGGCTCGTCAGCGAATAATATTCCTGTTATAAGTCAGTGTTTAAATTCCCCGTTTGATTGTGTGAAGTAAGGTAAGCGATCAGAGCTTTGTGTTTCATTTTCCCCATTGTCCCTTTATTGTCATTTAATACAATCCGAGCATAGGTTATTTATTTCATTCTAAAAGGAGTTCGTTTCATTTCGAGTTTTACTGATTAAATTCAAGTGGGTCTTAATTGCTTTATAATTTCATTTCCCATTACCTTCTTGAGAGTTATTATTTTATTTATTTGATCGAGTGAGTATTACTGAGCGTATTTGATTTGTTGTTTTCTTTTGGGCCCAGACACGAATTTCACGAGTGTTCTGTACGCGGGAATTGAGAGACGATTCCCCAAGTACCTCACAAACTTCCGAAAACAGCAGCAACCCTCGAGTGTAGTAACCAGTAAATTTCTTTTTAAGAAGCGCTATAAACTCTCAAACAGAAAAAAGTCAAGTGTTCTGTCTGCACTAACACTTCACTTACGTTTCTCTAATAATTTATGTTTTATTATAACTCTGTTGTTTGTTTCAATTACGCATCTCCCTCACTTTCGTTGTACTAAAACCAGACAGACATGGGGCTAAAGGGTTAAGGGACATAAGTTGTAGCTCCAGTACATCAGCATTGTTTTATGGTTTACAACTGTTAGGAAGATTATTATCATTATTCCTAGTTACGAGACTCACTTCACTCCAACTTTCTATATAGCCTTTAAAAAGTGGGTTTTCCAGTTATTTTTGTCAATTTTAAATAAACCACATTTCACCTGCTTTGCGCTCTATAGATGCATCAAGATCAATAGTGACGGGAGACAAAAGAATCAGAACAATTATTCAAGAGAGAGAGCATCAGTGGGAGTCCAGAGAGTGGGTAATAGGGGCAAGACAGGGCACTAATGACTGGCAGCCAAGAGAGGGGGAAAGCGTTAAGAGCAACTACAAGCTCTCACATGTACAAAATAACTTTCAAACTGACAACTTCATTATCTATAACCTACCAAATTGAGATAGTCTTCCCTTAGTTTGTCTGAACCCGACTCTTTGACTGAATGCATAACAGTCAAGATGTGACTAAGAGACAACGGAAGAGATGACTGAGGAGACACGAAGTTAGCGGCCGGCGATACGAAGCGCAGTAGATTTAAAATTAGTTTGGCTTTTCTCTTCGAAGCCAAGCATTCGTTAAAAGCTCTTTTGAAGAGCAACTCGCAGTTTTCTATCGCCAGCCAGACCATTTCAGTTTCATTCTACAAACAAAAAAGTAACATATTAGCAATACAAGGATTGGCACCCAGTCATGTCTTAATACACAAATCGCTAGAGATGGAGAACTCATTAGAAATATCCCTCTTCTGAAACACAGTACCCATGCCATTTAAATTGGTGTGCGTGTCTGGTGAAACGCATCACCCCCCCTCCCCCCACCATAAAGTCAGCAATTTTTATTTCAGCGATCTGCACGTTTTACGTAGAAATGGCATAAGGGGATCATTGGAAATGAGAGGGCGGGCCATCTGGCCAGACGTCTATGGTACCTATTGGGACACCTCCCCATTGTGGGATTTATCAGTCACTAGTCAAGAGAACTGTGGGAGAACACGCCAGAAGACTGCATCACACAGTCTGGAATGATGCAGGAGTAAGACGCTCCAAACGTCTTGTCTCAGCGCAATCAAGTGAGATAAGACACAACCTTCTGAGGGTGTAGAGGAAGGACTTAAGGCAGATTCTTGGGACCATCACGGGGCACTGCAGAATGAACAAACACATGTACGTTATGGGTATAATTGACTATTAAAGAAATTGGGTTGTGTCCGCCAGTAGGCAAATACTAAAGTTAACGTACCTGTTAGGTGAGTCCGTCTCCTCTGGCTTGTGAGTTACTGTGGGCAAGCGCTTTCGATGTAAAGACATCATCGTCTGGCCGTTTAGTCAGTACTGGAGTCAGTCAGTTGGTCGTGGTCTTTATATACAAAGAGAAAGGTGAAGGGAGTGATGGAGCGTTGGGGAAGGGGCGGGGAGAGGTCTTGTTGGTCAGTCTTGTTAGTAGTACCTTAGCCGGACTGGCTGTGTTAGGTATTAAAGAAATTGGGTTGTGGGCTAAGGTACTACTAACAAGACTGACCAACAAGACCTCTCCCCGCCCCTTCCCCAACGCTCCATCACTCCCTTCACCTTTCTCTTTGTATATAAAGACCACGACCAACTGACTGACTCCAGTACTGACTAAACGGCCAGACGATGATGTCTTTACATCCAAAGCGCTTGCCCACAGTAACTCACAAGCCAGAGGAGACGGACTCACCTAACAGGTACGTTAACTTTAGTATTTGCCTACTGGCGGACACAACCCAATTTCTTTAATACCTAACACTGCCAGTCCGGCTAAGGTACTACTAACAAGACTGACCAACAAGACCTCTCCCCGCCCCTTCCCCAACGCTCCATCACTCCCTTCACCTTTCTCTTTGTATATAAAGACCACGACCAACTGACTGACTCCAGTACTGACTAAACGGCCAGACGATGATGTCTTTACATCGAAAGCGCTTGCCCACAGTAACTCACAAGCCAGAGGAGACGGACTCACCTAACAGGTACGTTAACTTTAGTATAATTGACTAATTGACACCCCTCAATGCAGGTGGTGTGGCACGGATGAGGAGACTCCCTATCATGTCCTGGCCCAGTGCCAGAGACTTGAGGGGGAGAGACTTTTGGTCTTTGGCATACCACTTCTCCCAGGGTGGATACCAACGAAAACTCTTGCAGGAACTACCTGGCTTTCCTCAGGAGGCTAGGCATTGACCTGTAAGACCTTAGGACTGGCACAATAGGTCATCTGGCTGCAGTGGACATCCCACTTGTGGGACAGTCAGAAGGCTATATATACGTAGAAACTGGTAGAGCTTAAAAGTGCTGGAATTTATTGGGCTGCTACTACTAATATATTGCTCGGCCAGCCCTACTCCAACCTCCTTGGCACGAGCGGCTTGAGCCGTCTCAAGCAGCGAGGGCTGTGTGACACTTCCGTGGCAGCCGCCTTCCTGTACCAACAACACAACTGACTCTCCATCTACCTTGTTTCAACTTCGGTGAGCCGTACTTTATGTTCCCCTTTTTTTTATTCTAAATTATAATTTTTATCCCATTTTGGGCTTTGCAAATCACTTTTGGGCTTTGGGCTTTGCTTGGGTCGCAACGCCCCTTCTGCGCCCAGCACTCACTATAGACCTTGTTAGTTAATCCTTCGTTGTTTTCCTTCATGCAAGGTCCCTTCTTAGGGACCTCCAACAACCACTTAAACGAGGACATTGGCGAGTGGGAGGAGAAGTGCAGAGCTGCATATTGGTGGAATGTGTCTGGCCAGACGCAGTCAGGTTATTAAGTAGACTCTCCAGAGAGCAATCAAGCGAGGTCCTCAGTCTGGTGAGATGGTATGCAGCCATGTCCACTAACTTCAGGCCATGATTGGAACGTGAATGCTACAGAGTTGCAGATTCTGAGAGACAGGGTTGGAGTCAGTGAAGCACGTGCACTTGTGAGGGGCTGGCTGCAGCAGGCCTCAAAGTACATGAGCATGGCTGCAGGGATGGACCTCAAGGCTGTCTTATGTTTTGTGGGAGAATGGTGAGGACGTCGCATCAGGGAACACCAGCTCTATGGGCCCTACGGGTGGAATCGAGAGTTCATGTAGCTGCTCATGAACGCTCCACAATAATCCCATCTGAGCCGCAGTTCAGTTCTCAGTTACCACCTGCATAGGAGAAAGAAATCATTTTCAAGACAGCTATTAAACACTACTGACTCACCTCGCTCATACTATCATCATCATTGACGAGTTTGTTGAAGAGGATTGTGGCTCTGTCGAGAAACGATGTGGATCGAAGCGGAGCGATGAGACCGTACGTTTTTAAAAATGAGGAGAGCACTTCCAGTTGAACGTCAGATGATAGAGCTTTTAAACACGTTCTTAGCGTGTTCCGAATTGTAACATGCTCTTGTTCAGATATAGAGTTGTTGGATAAATATTTGACTGCGCTATTCAGAAGTAAAGTCATTGTTTCACCGTCGATCAAATGAGCATTTTCCGATACAACCTGCAACAGAGAAGCACTGGTTAATTAGTAAGAGTCCCACTAGAGAAAATGCAGGCGTCTATCATTGAACGAAATTGGATGACACCGTTAACGAGTTTGTTTATGATGCAGTGAATGGCACCCTCCAATTACTAGCATCTGCGAGCTTATAGAATTTCGATGTGCAACATGGCGGATGCTTATGAGTATAAGAGACGCGTATTGTCCCACTCCACCTTCTAGCAGCTGAGCAGAAGGGGTTGTGCCCATCAAGAAGCAAACTAGAGTAAGCCAGCAGAAAAGAAGAAGGGCTGTGACCCTTGGAAGGTGGAAAGACGAGTGACACACACAAGGGGCAGTGGACCTGGCAGCTGATTCCAGTACTTAGTCCATGGGCAGTTCGAGGGTGGGGTGGATTTCTACCTCTACCCAGTTCCTAACATCTAGGAGCATCTAGGGCATACCTGCACAGTATTGGTAAGGCTGCAAGTCCTAACTGCCAGCACTGCAGGGCAATGGTGTATGATGCTTCCCATGCTGTCTTCTCGTGCCAGAAGTAGGCAGGCTGTTAGTGCACTGGGGACACAATCAACACAATTCCTCAACTGATTTCATCGACAGATTACATACTGAACGAATCACGTGTCTCCAGTCTTCGTCTCTGCTTCCAATCCTGGTGCAATGGCCACCTTAATACTTCTGTAGGGGTAGTGAAGTGAAATTAGCAATTACGCCCTAATACACATTTTTCACACTAGCTCACGTTTGTCAATTGACTCAAACCTCTCATTTCTTGAAGGATTCAAGTAACGTACTTACCTTCATGTGCGGGGCGCTTTCGAAGACGCCGATATTGATGAGACCTCTCAGCCATTTTGACCAAGTTTTCTTCGGATTGAATAAATTCATCAAAATAGTGTCGGCGTCGGCTTTGGCTATTTCGTCTTCTTCGGTCGTCGGTTTCAATTCTATTTCCATCAACCGTTTTTCCAACACTTTAAGCCCAGAAATAGAATTATGTTGGTCTTCTATTCGAGTAATGGCTTCTCGCGCTCTGTACGCTGACTCTCGCAAGCAAATTTGCAACGTTTTTTCAAGATTGTCTTCAATTATGTCGACCTGTAATCAAATTAACGATACTAAAATTAATATTACGAATGTTGCTAAAACAAAAACCAAACAGCAAACCTCAAAATGTAAAGGTTTGAAGAAAACTCAACTTTTGGTTTAATATTCATTCGGAATGATACACATACGTTTTCGACCAGGAAAAATTTTTTACCAACGCAAAGAATGTGTGGAAACCAGCATTTTCAATGACACGGACAAAATGTGGTCGATCAGTTTGAAGAACGCGTAGAACTGAAGAACGATATTTGTGAGACAATTGACGAAGAGTGGTATTCACAGTTTGATTGCATCTTTTCGATTGAGGGCATGCGGGACAAGTCCCTTTATCACTGCGGTCACATGGGCATTGTGACACTGGCCCTTTCTTAGTAGAAGGCGTCGTACACACCCCCCCAGGAAGCCGAGTATGTCCTTCACTGCAGATTCCGCAATGACGTCAATGGCGAAATATTCGAAGCGTTTAATTGCCATGGCAGGGCATTCACATAGGGTATGCTCTGCCATCTCGTCCTCCTCGCTGCAAAGTCTGCATTCCACCACCTCTGAGGTGCCCATCTTGTTGAGGTGATATCTAAGTGGGCAGGGCCCAGTGAGGAAGCTTGTCAGAACTCTCAGATCATGCCTAGAGAGTGTCAGCATCGCCTTCCCCCCTTTGACAGGAAGGCGTAACAAGCCTTTTCGATTGTCTTAATCGTATCGTATCTCCCATCGAGCCACCATGCATGGTTCAGGCCAGATGGGTAGGGACTCTGTACCCCTTTTCACAAGGCAGTCAGCCTTTTCGTTGCCTTCATGCCCCCTATGAGCCAGCATCCAGATAAGGGAGAGCCTGTCATGGGTGCCGAGCTGCTTGAGCGCATGAAGGCATTCTCCCATGCCAGCTTGGACCTAAAACTGTAGGCTGCAATAGCCTTTGAGGCTTTCTGGCTGTCCGAGAATATGTAGATCCGCTTGCCTTGGAGTCCTTTAGTCAGCATCTCTTCCGCGAAGATCTTTATAGCTAGGATTTCCGCTTGAAATATCCCAGTGGCTTGGCGAGACTGTAGTTGGGCCCTACAATGCCCAGTACAGCTCTGCTTTTCATAACCGAACCATTGGTATACTACTGCAGGGCACCCACCTCAGTCTGGAACGTCTTCTCCCACCGTTCCCTTGAGTGAATGCTAGCCAAAAGTTCTTCCGCTCTGGCATGACGTCAGTAGCAAGAATTGCGGCCTCTTCTAGCTTAAACTGTCTAGTTATTCCTTGGAGGCTCGCCATGACCCTGGTGGAGACATTTCCTGTCTGCAAAAGCCTTGCCACTCCCAGGTAAGCAGTCCTCTGTGTAGGGCAAGTACCCATTGCCCCTGTAATAGCAAGACACGCCTGTCGCTGTAGTTGTTGGGATTTTCCCTGTACTGTCAGCCGGCCTGTCGCCTTCCACCTCACAGTGGAGGCATACGTGACGCGGGGTCTTATTATCCCCTTATAGAGCCACTCCATGATTTTTGGAGTTATGCCCCAAGATTTGCTGCACAGCCTCCTACATGCCCGCAGGGCAAATTTCAATATTTAGTCGAGTAATTCAATTCGAATTTTAAAGAACTCTAGCTCTAAGCAGTTTCTGGCAATAACGGTTGTATCCTATCAAGTAACAGTGTCATATTCCAAACCAAAGTTATTAAGCAGCCCGAACATTGAGAATCAACCGAGCAGTTTTTCTAAAAAGATTTTAAAACCCTCCTTTTGCTTAATAGCCTTTTCACGGAATTTTCACAAAGATATCCATTAAGAAAAAAATTTGGGTACTGATTAGTAGAAGACAATTGAAAAGGCAAAAAAAAATTGACATAATTGTTGAAAGAAAAGGTGGCTCACCTCAGTCCAAGACAAGTACATGTTGACGTTGACGCTATCTGAAACTTCAATACATTTATTCGCGATTACTCCAAGACAAAGTTTCCCACGACAAGACGTTGCCGCTGACTGTTTCCAAACAGCATAATTGTATTGGCAGGAAGTTGAAAAAAATTCGTCCTCTTCAATACTCCAATTTTGAATTCTTTCGATGCAAATCCTGAGCAAGTCTAACAACATGCGGTAAACAAACCCCCAATATTGATATTTCTTTTCCGAAGGGCAGTCCATTTCACTGACAACCCCTTCGAAATTAAATTTCGAAATGGAAGCGAACAATTTGACGAATTCCGTGACGCGATGGTTGCAATGCTCTTGAAGGTACATGATTTTATGGAACAGGTTGCTCAACAGGCTGTACATAAGAGGTACCAAGTGTTGAGAGTCGATGTACTTCAAATCCCCTTCGACGGAAGTGAGGATTTCACGTACGAGAAATTCCGGAAAATGAAGTATAATTTGCCCCAAATGAGCGTGCCACCCTAAAGTAGACACGAGTTTCACGTACAAATAACGGCTCATCAAAGGGATGCAGTTGAGCAAATGACAAAAATGCTCGTCCTCGTCGAAGTATGCCAAATGTTCCCATTTCGTGTTGAGGAGCAACAACATGTGAACTCTTTTCACTCCATTATCGTCAATTTCATTCTCCTTAACGATAGATTCCAGACTTTTCGCGATAATTTGAACTTCGTCGTCGTGATCTAAAACAAATACGAAACATCATTAAAGTAACACACTAATGCCACTCTAAACCACCAAACGTGAAAGAATACACCCACCTCGATCGACGTCGGAAAACTTTACTCCGAACGATTTTTGTAGGCTTCGTAAATTCCCCTGGATCATCGTGCACAAATTGTCGAATTCCATGTTTCGCGATTTCACTCTTGAACTTGAATATTTCAACAATGAAACGAATCCGCACTTATGAACAACAAAAATCTACGAAGCCCTCGCCCACCGCAGGAGGGGATTGCAAATAACAAACGGGATTTCAAAACGGTTAAGTGGAAATTTGGGTAAAAACCGTAGACACAAGTTGTAAAATCCAGAGTTAATTAAAACAAAATATTAACTACACGCGGGAAATATCTGAGGTAACCAGTGAACCAGCGGTGTAACCTTCCTAGGTTTTGTCGTTTTCGTCTATTCTTCCTTATTCGTCTTCATTTTTCCTGTGAGGCCGATCAAGGTGGCTCGACATCATGAAGTTTGAATCAGTGGTACTGACCTAATCCACCTCTAAATAATAAATGCGCTCATCATTACTGATAAAACTAAACTACCGAGCACAGGTGCAATTCAACCTCTGCAAGATTAATTCTGAAAGTTAAATTACTGTAGGGACTTTCTAACCCCACAGTCACACATATAGCTGTTGGAAGTTAGAAGTGACATGTCTTTTTTCATTCGTCTCATCTCTTCTGCCGAAAATCTTTTTTGCGCTTTTTACCCAATTCGATTCGTTTTACTCCGTCCGCGTTTAATACTTAGAATATAATTTACATGCCAAATATTTCAACATTTGTCCATGTCATTGCCTATAAAGAGGTGGCACCGAACACTAAAAAGGCTTTGAAAGCTCAGTTGACGGATGAGTGGGTTTCTCAGTTACCAACCATCCTCCTCTGACTGCGCTCCTATCTCATTCCTGATTGTGACAGGACCCCTACAGAGCTACTCTATGGAGAGACCATATATCTACCAGTCACATACTCAGACTCGTCGCCAAACTGCAAGAGCACATTTGCCGCCAACCCCCAGTTCCATTTCTCCACAAGACAGCAAGGGCAGTGTTAGTACACCCAGATCTGGCCAAAGTTTCCCACATCTTTGTAAGGCATGATGCAACCCGTAAACCCTTACAACCCACCTACGATGGACCATTCCGAGTCATCTCACGGGCAGACAAGTTTTTCTCACTCTCAACACCATGGAGGGACTAAACTGTTTCTATTGATTGGCTAAAGCCAGCATTCCTTCTTCAGGAAATTGAACTGGAGACCCCAACACCTTCTACAACCATCATCACCCAACAACCTCAACCACCAGCCTCGTCCTCATCCAACCCCATCGCAGTCATCCTTAGTGCAAGACGCGTGCATTTTCTGGACAAGTACCGTTGACACTGGGAGGGGAGTGCTGTAGGGACTTTCTAACCCCACAGTCACACGAGCTGATACGGCTGTTGGAAGTTAGAAGTGACGTCTTTTTTTTCATTCATCTTCTCTTCTGCTGAAAAGCTTTTTGTTTGCACTTTTTATCCAACTCGATCCATTTTACTCTGCCCGGGTTTAATACTTATAATGTAATTTACATGCCAAATATTTCAACATTCGTCTGTGTCATTACTTATATTACCTTCGATACTGATACGTCATCAAATCAAAGACCCAAATGTGTCTTACTGGATCAGCCAAATTTTTAGACGCATTTTGTAAAAAAAGAAAACTGTTGCAACCATTAGAATGATCCTTTTATCTTCATAGTTATAATAACAAGGGCAAATAGTAGTGATTTAGCAGAAGAGTTCTTACACTGCCCAATCTAGAAAATTGGTTCCATGAGGGTGATGGGGGAACAGATGAGTTTATTTGTTTATAGATATCATTATTGTCGCTATTGTTATTAATGCAAACACGACAGAAAAGATTGAAGAGAAATATATCTGGCTCATAGCTACCCATTTTCCACGAAAATGACCTTCTTAGTAAATAATCTTTTTTCTAATTATATCTTGTATCTAGTATCTACAGTTTATTATCCATAAAAGTTCCAGTAGATGCTATGAACATCGCATCATCGGTTTTACTAGTGTTGCAGACAGTTGTGATTCTATTCGCCTGATATTTTCATGAATAATTTTTTTTTTTTTTTACGGGTAACAAATGTAAGACGTGTGGTAAACTTTATTTACAAGTTAATATAAAATTCCAAAAGTAGGTAGTACATTTTGCAATAATAAATACAAAATCACTATAACAGTCACTTGTCAATTGAACCCTCTTTTTCTTCAATCGAACGCCTGTCGAACCTGAGCCCTCACTTATTTATGAAAACATAACTAAGAAAAGTATAAGGTGAAGGTTAAGCACAGTTCTGAAACGGTAATGTTTTGCGTCTTTTCAAAACGCAGCCCAGTCCTACAGTTTAGGAATAGTCAGTTCCAAGCAATGAGAAAATAGCAGAGATCTATCAACATACACCGTGGTATTTGATACGTGCACGAGAAAGATACTCTTAAATCAGTTTTAATAGAGATCAGAATTCAGGCTTCTCACAAACGGTAGGGAAAGAGCGGGAGTAGCTTCTTTTGTTCTACCCAGTGAGGAAATTCCAATTTTTGCACAAGATCACCTTTTCCTCGACACAAATGGTAGGTTACCAAAACTCAAAATTCATCAACAACTGTCAACTATTTTATTAAACAAACTTATTCCTCTTTTTTGTCGCTATTGTTCATGTAAATCCAATAATTGAGAGACGTGGCAATACCCAACCATCCGAGGTATGGGACCATCAGCAGACCAGCCGTTTGATTGACTTGGTGAAATAAACACGCGGTTGTTCCAGCAGCGACTACGAGAAGGCCGATGTCAACTAATGCCTAGACGATAAGTCAATGTAAATTAGCTCAACGCAAACATGATTTACTGGAAATGAATAGAGGCTTAGTAACACACTCCGTGCACGGTTCTTAATTGTAGAAAGCATATTGATTATAATTTTGATATAAATGTAATTTATCATATTGTATCGGTCATAGTTCCTGAAGTATTAGAAAAGAACAACTCACATGATCACACAAGTTTCACTCCCAATAGAATTAATTTGTTTTATTCTGGACTGTGGTATTCCATTCTAAGTGATGATATGCAGTCTCAGAAAGAATAATAGCATATTTCTTTTTACATTCATTAGCAATGCAGTGGGACGAACCAAGCCCTTCCATTCAGCGGAGGCTCGTCCGGGTCATTTGTGCTGACTGGGCATCTCAGACGCCCCGATTCACTCGAGACTTCGCTGCCATCACTTGAAGCTGAGCCAGTTCCGTTGTCAGAGTGTCGCCCACGCTCGCGTTTGCTCCCACCCAGTTCCCCGTTTGTGGTGGTTAAACTTCCCCTAGTGTAATTGAGAATAAAACTCTGTTCCAATTGCATTCAGTTGATATCGTACTCACTCTCCTTCTCACATAGTGCGACATCACTTTAATCCCCCCGTAACAGCTATGAGGAGTAGAAAGTTGTTATGCTATTAGTTGAAAAATTGAAGAATTGAGATGAGTAGTTTGATTTCGTAGTTCAACAGGTCAACAGCTCGTACAGCGATTCAATTCGAATTTTGAGGAACTAGCGATACGCAGTAAGCCTCGTCTACATGTGCTGTCATAGCCCCAACACACCATTTCACCTTCAAAGCCCCCCCTTAAAATACCAAAAATTCGAGGTACAGTTCCCTGGCCTGAAGAATACTAATTTGTAACAACCTGGTAAGAGGTAGGTGCAGCGTCACTTTCTTGAAAAGAGAAAAAAAAGTGATGGCTCACAACAAAGTTGGGGACTGAGCGCCACATTGTAATATTTGGAGCGGTTGACAACAGTATAATTCTTACCATATTGTTCACTCAGCACAATTGAAAGTTAGCGTGGATTGACTTTGCAACCCTAATGAATGATAAATAAAATGGACATGCTTCGAGCTGATATGCGTTTCCAAGCGCGTACTTTGACAGACACACAGCCAATTTTCAGCTTTTTCACACGTTGGTCTTTTGATACATTACCCAATTCGTAGATTTCCAATCACGGAATAACAATTTGGAACGAAAGCTCCTTGTTCACATACAACATGTTGACTCCCTAAACGTAGAAATTCATCCTGCGTAATCGTACTGAGGTAGGTTGGAGATGCTTTTGAAGAGCTGCTGACTCAGGCAAAAATTAACAGCAATCGCACTGAGCTCTGATCCATAATTCTCGACGAAAGTCTTAACCACTACACCACGATCGCCTGGTCTCTTTAATAGGAGTCAGTCAGTAATCTCCCCCCTCGCCTTTAGCCGTTGCTCCTGGAGCAGTCTCTTTTAAGGAACGAATTATATTATCCCCGCCAAATCCGATCTTTGATTCGAGAAACGAGGTGGCTACAAGGAAAGTCTTTTCTTTCATATGCGTCGCCCATTTTATTTTCCTCCGCGCTGGAATTTTCACAGCGTCAGCGAATCCTGGACCCGAGAATTCGTCTCATTATTTCTCTGTTAATTTTTTTATTTTTCTCTCTGGGCCTCTTCTTTTTCTTGGAATGAAGAAGTTCGACCACTAGTTGGGCGCTGAGAATTATGAACCAATGTCTTAACCACTAATCGTCTGGCGCCTTTAATAGGTGTCAGTCAGTACATAATAACCCCTTTCAGGACATTTATATTCATTGGGTGGGGGGGAGGAGGACTATTAAATAAAAACAGACATACGTACCCATTTAGGGGAGTGACAGCCGAAGAATAGTGGAGTCCAAGCCCAATTTAAGGCTAATTGAGTTCCATAGGCAGCTAATGGTAGAGCAGCACCTGAGACAATAACATTTGAACGTGTTGGCAATAATTTCGAAATGATGAAACCGCACAAACAATATGGAGTCAACACGAATTTAGGTAGCCCGATGCTCAGCATTACTTCTCAATATTTGTATCTATCCCCGACAAGCTATTCTTTAAAAAAAATGTCTATTCAACAAACACGATTTTTGGCACATTTTGTTTGTTATCTCTGTTCATCTGACTGCCAGGAGCAGAGGAACAATAAGTCAAAGTACCTCTTGGGTGAGTCTATAAATATTCAATGTACCATACCAAGGTGACTTGTATTTCTAAAAAAGACACTCCCAGTTCACCACCAGCCAGGGAAGATGGACTCACAGGCGTTGACTTTGACCATACTCCTGCTGGCAGAACTCACCCCAATATCTTTGATTCCCAATATGCAGGTATCCAGCAAGGATAATTTTCACAGAGATATTTATGAAGATTAAATAACAATGTTCGTTGGCACCGATAAATAACAAATAATTCGAAAGTTTAATCACAATCTTCAGAGTCATTTTAGAGTCAAATGAAAACAACCCTCACTTTTGGTCCCCCATCTCCTTTCCAATGGATGTTACCTTGTTTTTACGGGTCTTTGAAAAAATAACCAGCTCAATACACGCAGCTGATTTCCCACAACTCTGGCAACTGACACAGACCAGTTTTTTCGATTTACTGAAACGCAAAGATCTGAGGAAACATCGACTTTTTTTAACCACGTTAGCAATACATTCTTTACACTTTGAGCGGCAGAAAGTAAAAATATAGCAAGTGAGACTCATAATAATACGTTCTTCGGCTCCATCTACATCGAATGACAACGCTTTAGCAACTAGTTTTAGAACTCAGTAGAACTCCATATAAAAACTGGGAACGCTTAACGTTCCAGAATTTATTCCTTTGAACCCCCCCCCCCCACCGCCATCATACAACCTTTATTGACACCTTTATATAGGTAATTCATGGAACTGCCTTTTTTAATTGAGAATGTTAGTGTTTATAGTTCTGACTTATAGAGAGAACCAGTGAAAAACATCAGTTACGACAATAGTTTGAATTCCAAAATTTATCGGGTTGCTCAAAGCTATCTTATGGCCGTTGTTAGATTTCCGTTGTATAGGTAGCGCTTTGGATAGCCAGTACTATTTTCGTGAGAACGCTTGCTTCGAGGGCTGCTCTAAAATCAATTATTTTATGCTTTTATGCCTTAGGCATTTTCCCATGACGATTTTTTTCTTTAATTCTTTTACGTCAGTTGAAACTGTCCACTCAAAAAAAGAAAAAAAAAATCAAAATTGTGGGCTGTATGGGGGGGGGGGGTCAACGTTTTGATCGCTATGACTATAGTTAGCTTTGAACTATTGATTTCATTTTGGATCCACGAAGGACAACGTACCTTCAAATCCTCCTCCGTCCCTCCAGACGAGGTAAGAAGCGAAGCCCATTCCGCTGTACAAGGCAGTCCAAACAGGGCCGAAGGCGCCCCTTGGAGGAGTCCACGAGGGCCTTTTCAACTTCTGCAAATCACGTTACAAATATTACGAAGCGAACTTACACGTATAGTCACTTCCAACTAGATTGTTGTATAAAATGAATATCGCAGTAGAAATACAATTATGATTCAGTGCGTGGACTGCACTTGAAGGATTGATACATTCACATAGTTCGTGATAACGTGATAGCAATCCCAGTTTCATGTTATTTATAAAACAAAGAAAATTAGTAAAATAGGGATTACTAGAGTTTGAGACTATCAAATTTCGTATTAGGATGGTTAGTCGAACTAAATGATTATTTCAATTCAGACAGATGGAAATGTGGTCATTTTTGTACTATTTGTAGCACAGATTGTGCTGAGAATCTAATGTGCAACATTCTACTACACTAGGTAGTAATTTTCATTTAGTTTCTAACTTATTACATGTTAGAACGAGCGGTACCTAGCAACACACAACTTTCCGCCACCCCCGTAATTTCGAACACCAGCTACATAGGCGGGCGCTATATCTTCGTTCACTGCATTTTTACAGGAACATTTATGTAGAACAAAATGTAGGGACTAGTTAGCTGAGAGTCATTCGTAGGTTTTATATAAATCGTTAGAGCCGTTTTTCAGAAAATTGGAATACCGATAAATTAATATTCGACAAATCTCCTTTTCTGAGTTAACTTGGCTTATATCTCCGTTCAAAATATATACACAGAAATAATGATACAGAACGAAATGTGGGTATGGGTGACTAAAAGACACTCTGTAAGATTGATCACATCTGGTGAAGCAGTTACCCTGAAATTTACGGAAATGTTCGAAAAAACGTTATTTTCGACACATTTTGATTTTTATCTCTGTTCAGTGAACTGTCAGAGGAACATTTATTCAGAACAATATATAGGTATTAACTATGCGAAAACATCTTGAAAGTTTGGTGATAATAGTTTAAGCCGTTATGTCAAAAAGCGTAAAAAAACCTATTTTTGCTTCATAGGCCTATATCTCCGTTCACCGTATTTTCATGGAGATATGTATGGAGAAGAAAACTTTTGTACTTACTAGTAGAAGATAATTTGAAAGTTTAATCAAAACCGTTAGAGCCGTTTTTGAGAAAAATGCGAAAAACCCTAGTTTTTGGTACATTTTTGTCTCTAATGCTCTGCTCTCTTCATTTTCTCAAAGAGAAATTTTATAGTCAAATTAGATTATTTGGGGCCGTCGATACAGAAAATTAATTCGAAATCGTAAAGGCCACATTTGAGAGAAGATATTTTTTGTAAAGGAGGGGAGAGTTGGTGGTGTTTTATGGGAGAGAGGGATGAGAGGGAACGAAGTACGAAAGGCCAAGTTTCTTATAAACTTATTTGGTGATATGATTTCATTCCCTCCCTGTTCGTCAGGCCGAATTAGCTGGGTCTTTGACGCCCCAAATGTTTACTGTAGAACGTACACCTCTTCAGTTATTTCCGATTGATGGGCTCTCCAAAAACTATCCTTTTCCAGCCCTACCCCTCCTTTATTTTACTCTTCTCAACAGACAGCTCCTTCCAAGTCAGTCATCCATCAGCATTCGCGAACGATTGTCGTCTTCTCAGTTCTACCTATTCATGCGCCTCTCAAGCCTCGCGCTACTCACAACTCAACTAACTGAACTAGTTAACTCAGCTAGCTCATGTGTATTGAGTCCCCTTGTACGCGTTTATATACTCATACTCAACCAGATATTGCTATTGTAATACACTCTTCACTCATGCTCACCACGTTCATTTTTTTTCCCCCCCGAGGGCGTGTGGGACAAGTCCATTTGTCACCGCGGCTGCGTATGGGCCTATTATGACGCTGGCCCTTTCTTTGTAGAATGCGTCGTACATACCCGTCCCCTTTAGACAGCCAAGTACGTCCTTCACTGCAGAGTCCACTATAGTTTGGGGTTCAGTGGTCCCCTGACCGAAATATTCAAAGCGTTTTGCTGCCAAGGCAGGGCATTCACATAGGATATGCTCTACCGTCTCATCCTCCTCGCCACACAGTCTGCACTCCACTGCCTCTGAGATGCCCATCTTGCTGAGGTGGTATCTGAGTGGGCAGTGCCCGGTGAGGAAGCTTATCAGTACTCTCAGATCTCATCTCAGACGTTCATTTATTACTCAGTTTCAAGCTCTCCAATTCATGCACTCAACACTCCCAATGTGGCGCTTTGTGTCACTCAGGCAAATACTAAAGCGTGTTCTATGCTAAAACTCTGTAAGAAAACCGATTTTTCATACAGATATTTATGGAGAGAAAAACTTAGGTACTTATCAGGAAAAGATCATTTGAACACTTATCAAAATTAGAGCAGTTTTTGAGAAAAATACGGAACGAAAATGTACAACAATTTTTGTGATGTAACGAACTCTATGCAGCAAAAATATTGTTTTCCAATTTTTGGGGGAAAAAAAAACTCAGCTTTGTTGACAATACTTGCAAGTGTGGGTGATGAGAAGTAATAAAACTAGCACATAAAAGAAGAACTCACTACAGAACGCTTTGCTTCTTCAGCATACCACTGGCCCAACCCAGTGGAAACGTTTTGTAGTGAGTCCTCCTTTTATGTGTGTCTAATTTCCATTTCTTTGCCCATTAGCCACTTTAAAAAGTGCACAGCTCACAACAAAGCGTCTAAAGAAAAGGGATATAAATCCCATAGAGTAACTACATAACAGGTGGCTTGTTCATTTTGGTTTATCATTCTAACACACCTATCTTGTCGGTCAGGAACTTTTTTTACTTTCCTTGGCTCTACAAAGTAGAAAGGAAAGTTATGTAATCGGCTGAAAAAAAAAATTGTGAGTTCTCTTCAGATCTTTACGTTTCAGACCCTCCTGAGTCCGAAAACCACTATTTGGGAAAATGGTCTGTGTGTGTGTGTGTCTGTGAACAATTTTTAGAGAAAACCATCGTACCAAATCAGCTCAAACTTCATATCTCTCCCGCAGGTCACCATGGGACGCCAAAATAAGGGTTTGAACAAAATCCACCGAAAGTTAACTATAGTTATCATGGTGATCAAAACACCAAATATTTTTTTTCTCAAAAACGGCTCTAACGATTTTGATTACATTGTTTATATTGAAAGCTCTCAATAAGGCAATTATACCATGAAATTCCCATTTGTGGGAAAATGACGAGAGCAGGACAATAAATTACCAAAACTTTCGACGAAATCGAGTTTAGCGCAGTTTTTAGAGAAAACCACCGTACCAAATCAGCTGAAACTTGATGTCTAGCCTACAGGTTACCATGGGACTTAATAATAAGGGTATGGGCAAGATCCACCGAAAGTTAACTATAGTCATCATAGGATCAAAACACCAAATTTTTTTTCTCAAAAACGGCTCTAACGATTTTAATTACATTTTTTATATAGATAGCTCTCAATAAGTCAATGATACTATAAAATTCTCATTCGTGAGAAAATGACGAGAGCAGCACAATAAATTATCAAAATTTTCGACCAAAAGCGTTTTTCGCGCAGTTTTTTCCTTATAAACTCCGCTGGAATTCTTGTAGAATGTTTAAAAAAATTAGTATTGTAGTCCAATCAAATACCTAAAGGGTGAGTGTTTAAAAACGCTCATGAGATACATGGGGCTCACTCCAGTAGTTCCTGAATTTCGACTACTGCCGTTTCGCTTTTACTACCAGTTCTAACAGTTATTTTCCAATAATTTTTTTACAACCCCCTCCCCAACCCCCACAGAGACCAGACATCAGAATTCCAAATTTTCACTGTCCGTTCGTGCCCAGTTTGCCTTTAACGTGGCCTAAATAATCCGTTCCTTAGCATAACTCCATCCAACTCTAGTTGCGCCCACATGCTGGGTAATCCAACTGAATAATGAAACCCATCGTTATGGGCACAAAATGGTAACAAATGAAATTTCGGTGGTTTTATCGCAATTACACGATGTACCGGGACGAACCAAACTCTTACATTCAGCGGTGGCTCGTCCAGGGGCATTTGGGCTGACTGGGCACATCAAATGCTCTGATTCGAAAATCCTCTGTTGTCAGTTGTGACCGGGCAGTTCTCTCATCGAGGCGTCCCGCACCAGCGTTCGCTCCCGCCCAGTTCCCTGTTTGTGGTGGTGAAACGTGCCTGGAAGTAATTTGCGCATAAAACTGCGTGATCCAATTACTATTCTCCGTATGACTTAGTGCGATATCGCTATTGTGTCCGTAACGACAGTATTTGGGATCGTTTTCAAGGTATTTTTTAATGCTGAGTCGAATAGGACTGGTGTTCGAGGTGGTGAACTGCGTCCAGATAGAAAACAGTGAAACCACAGTAAATATAGTGAGGCGAATTCTCCTACTTCTCGAACTCGCAGGACAGCGTAGCGAAAGTGATTATTTTCCCCCAACCTGCACTCTATTCTTACCCAGCTTCCCGTCTCACTCCAACCACCTGTCAACTTGGCTCATTGCATCATCCAATTGCCTACCGTCGCTAGACGTGTCGTTTGCTAGTATTTTTCGGTGCTGAATCGAGTGGGATGGGTCTCAGAGGTGTGTGACTGCACTGTTGCATATCAATTTTCTGCGTTTTGGTTTATTATCCATTCTGAATAACACATCCACGTTTTTCAGTAAATAGTGATAGTTTTACTAGTTTTGCTAAAATCTGTTAAAATAAAAAACAAGTCCTTCCTATCAAATGTGGTTACAGAAAACACTACGCGCAGGCGTCGTGAACCTTGTGGTTTTCTAGGGAGGCGCCGAGAGGGGCGTCGCCCGTGTCCTTCTTCGTCTTCCACAATAATCAACAAGCGACTATACTAATTGCTAGTTGAGGTTGCCCGGGTGCCGCAGATGACGCGAGACGTGCGGTCTTTCGACTCACGCAACTCTTCAGATTAAAAAGCGCATAATAAGACCGTTTCGAACGAGAAGAGAAAAAAAAAGTTTTTTTTTACTCGTTGCCATTCAGAATTGAATTCCTTCGTCGATCTGTAGCCAACAATCGCGCCGCCTAATTGCGGCAAAAGCGTGGCGGCAATCATCTCCCAACCCGGCATGACGAAGCGATATTTCGGCCCGACTAATCACCAACTGACGAAACCTCGACAAATGGATAACACCGATGAACGGCAACTGAAACGACGAGCGAAGAATTCTGCAGCAGTCGTCTAGCTAAAACCACTTATCACTCTTATCTCAAAACCACCTGACACTTTTTTTTTTTTAATCGTTCCTACATATTAAATTTGAACGTACTGCGTAAGGTGACGTACTGAAATGCAAAAATCGGATTAATTACCGTCATGTACCAACTGCCATCGGTCACTTCTTCTTTGTAGGCCCAAGCTCCCAAAAGGCCCCCGAAATTGGGCAGAGCTGTCGCGCAGAGCCCGGCGATTATTTGGCTGTGATGTACTCCGTCCATTTTGCCCAGGGAAACCTCGTCTCGGACTTGACAGCGGCCTAATGTTAAAATTGAGGGGAAAAGACTCAAACGAAAAAGAGACCTCACGTCGCGAACGCGGATATCTTATCTGGAAGAAACAAGTGGACGTTCGTCATGTAACGCTGACCTTCACAACTCCTGAGCGTCAATCGCTAAATTATGTGGTTTTTCAACGTCGTGTAACAAATTTTCGCAATAATAACCTATCGCCAACGAACCCCCCTCACCCGAGAAACGTCATTTTAAAATATCAGGTGCGCCGCATCACACAACATTCCTTAGCTTCTTCAATTCACTTGCGTTCATGGTTTATTCTGCTAACTCAATTTATTTTTCACACAGTTCATTTGAAACATCACATCACGGCGGCAGAAACTGGAACCAAACAAACCACCTAAAAATTACCTAACATTTAGACGAAAATCGACTTCAGCGTAATTTATTACTTTCCGCTACCCAAAGGAAAAGAAAAGTATTCTAATCGTGTAAAACAAAAAAAGAAATGGTTTACATCAAATCTTTACGTTTTGAGGCCTGTTGAGTCTAAAAAAACCTAATTTAGGCACGCGGTCCGTGTGTCTGTAGTTCGATTTGCGGGAGAACGACGGAACGGATTGAGTTGGTTCTTTTTACTTTCCGCTACCCGAAGGGAAGGAAAGTATAGTAATCGGCCCAAAACACAAATATCTGGTGCGTAGCAACACACTACTTTCCGCCACCCCTTTAAGTTCGAACACCATCTACATAGGCGGGCGCTATATCTTCGTTCAACGCATTTTTACAGGAACATTTATACGGAACAAAATGTAGGGACTAGTTAGCTGAGAGCACTCCGAAAGTTTGATCGAAATCGTTGGAGCCGTTTTTGAGAAAATACGAATACCGATAAATTAATATTCGACAAATCTCCTTTTCTGAGTTAACGTGGCTTATATCTCCGTTCAACATATATATATAGAAATAGTTATGGAAAACAAAATGTTGGTATGGGTGACTAAAAGACACTTCATTAGAATTTATCACATCTGGTGAAAAAATTACCCTGGAACTTTCGGAAATGTTCGAAAAAACGTTATTTTCAACACATTTTCATTTTTATCTCTGCTCAATGGACTTTCAGAGGAACATTTATTGAGAACAATATGTAGGTATTAACTATTCGAAAATATCCTGAGAGTTTGATGATAATCGTTGAAGTCATTTTGCCAAAAAGCTTAAAAAACCTATTTTTGCTTCATAGGTCATTATCTCCGTTCACCGTATTTTCATGGAGATATGTATAGAGAAGAAAAGTTAGGTATTGATTAGGAGAAGATAATTTGAGAGTTTAATCAAAATCGTTAGAGCCGTTTTCGAGAAAAATGCGAAAAACCCTAGTTTTTGGTACATTTTCATTTATCGGTATTCCAATTTTCTGAAAAACGGCTCTAACGATTTATATAAAACCTACGAATGACTCTCAGCTAACTAGTCCCTACATTTTGTTCCCCATAAATGTTCCTGTAGAAATGCAGTGAACGAAGATATAGCGCCCGCCTATGTAGGTGGTCTTCGAACTTACGAGGTGGCGGAAAGTTGTGTGTTGCTACGCACCAGATATTTTGTTTTGTTCGTTATTTTTTGCGGACGCTAAAATAAGGTTATGGGAGATATCAGTCGATGGGAAAAGGGGGGGGGGACGAAAATGTACCAAAAACTACGGTTTTTCGTATTTTTATCGAAAACGGCTGCAACGATTTTGATTAAACTCACAGGATATTTTCAAATAGTTAATATTTGTATATTGTTCTCAATAAATGTTCCTTGAGCAGAGATAAAAATGAAAATTTGTCGAAAATAACGTTTTTTCGAACATTTTGCTAAATTCTGGGGTTACTGCTTCACGAGATGTGATCAATCTTACAGAGGGTCTTTTAGCCACCCATATCCACATTTGGTTCTGTATCATTATTTCCGTATATATCTGTTGAATGGAAATATATGCCAAGTTAACTCAGAAAAGGAGATTTGTCGAATATTAATTTATCGGTATTCAAATTTTCTCAAAAAGCTCTAACGATTTCGATCAAACTTACGGAGTACTTTCAGCTAACTAGTCCTTAAATTTAGTTCTCCATAAATGTTTCCGCAGAAACCCGTTGAGCTAAGATATAGCACCCGCATATGTAGGTGGTGTTCGAACTTACGGGGGTTGTTGCTATGCACCGCTCCTTATAAACTTCGCTCAAACGTTATTACGTTCTTCAGACAAAGTTGTACTCCAACCAAGTAGACAAGTTTTCAATAACGCACATAAGGGGCTACTCCAGAAATTCCGGAATTTCAACCATCGTCGTTTCACTTACTTCCATTTCTAAATTATAACTCTGGAAAAGTGATTATTATCCTATAAAAAAAAGTGTTTACAGCCTCATTAATTTTCCGTGCACTGATTGCTCAACAATGGTCTGGGCGTGAGTACGTCTGAGTGAAAAGTACATGGAGTTAGTACAATGAGCCACAAGTGAATTGCCGTAGAGCTACGGAAAGCTGTGTGATGCGGCGCATCTGATATTTTTCGACGGAATATACGGTTTTATGTCTTTCTTATAATTCGTAAAAAGTTGAAGTCATTTTTACTTTCCGCTACCCGAAATTCTTCAGATCTTTACGTTTTGAGGCCTACTGAGTCCAAAAAACCTAATTTCGGTGCATGGTCCGTGTGTGTCTGTAGTTCGATTTGCGGGAGAACGGCTGATCCGATTGATCTGGTTCTTTTTTTGTTTTGTTTGTTATTGTTTGTAGACACCAAAATAAGATTATGGACGATTTCGGCCGATGAGAAGGGGGGGGGGGACGAAAATGTACCAAAAACTAGGGTTTTTCGAAAACGGCTCTAACGATTTTGATTAAACTTTCAAATTATCTTCTACTAATCAATACCTAACTTTTCTTCTGTATACATATCTCCATGGAAATACGGCCTATGAAGCAAAAATAGGTTTTTTAAGCTTTTTGGCAAAACGGCTTCAACGATTATCACCAAACTTTCAAGATGCATCCGAATAGTTAATACCTACATATTGTTCTCAGTAAATGTTCCTCTGACAGTCCATTGAACAGAGATAAAAATTAAAATGTGTCGAAAATAACGTTTTTTCGAACACTTCCGTAAAGTCCAGGGTAACTGCTTCACCAGATGTGATAAATTCTAATGGAGTATCTTTTAGTCACCCATACCAACATTTCGTTCTCTATAATTATTTCTGTATATATACGTTGAACGGAGATATAAGCCAAGTTAACTCAGAAAAGGAGATTTGTCGAATATTAATTTATCGGTATTCCAATTTTCTCAAAAACGGCTCTCACGATTTCGATCAAACTTTCGGAGTACTCTCAGCTAACTAGTCCCTACATTTTGTTCTACATAAATGTTCCTGTAAAAATGCAGTGAACGAAGATATAGCGCCCGCATATGTAGGTGGTGTTCGAAATTACGGGGGTGGCGGAAAGTAGTGTGTTGCTACGCACCTGATATTTAAACTCTACGAGGGTTAGAAAAGAAGTAAGGGATGCACACGGGCACTCAGAAGCGCACGTTTGTTTCTTTATCAAAATTATAGTCAGAAGAGAGTCACATCAGTCGTTTATGAACGTCGTAGAGGTCGTAGTTTCGCTAACATGCGAGAGCGTAGGCACTCTTTCACCATCCACCGAACCCAGACCTGTGGAGGTATGCCAGGTCGTCATTTTGCCAGTTTCCCGGAAGGAATCCGTACCACCTGGAAGTTCTCAATCTGGTTTCCGTCTTAATCTATTTATTTGAGTGGCAAGTTTCAAAGGGAGCAACGACCACATTTTTTTGGTACGATAATCTTTTTCGCAAATCGCTCGAAATGGTTATAAACGTGCTAAGTAGCAGTGAAAGCTGGAAAGTTTAGCTGCTCTTTCAACAATCCTCCCTCACTGCTGTACAAACTAAACTGGAGTCACGGGGTTAGTTGTTTTCTCCCAAGAACCAACCCAAGAATGGAATGTCACTCACACTTATACCTCAAAAGAAATCGTGTGGTACTTTAAAAAACGTTACTTGAGGATTCCGACGGGGGGAGGGGGGGGCGAAAACAGAACATTTTAACTGCAAAAATGTGACAATGCACTAAAATAGCCTCAATCTGATTTTTAAATTTTGTCCACGTTTTCTAGGATTTTTCATGAAATCAATATTGGTGCAAATTTGAAAGCATTCATTAACGTTTGCAATGGTTTATTACTGGCCACGCACAAAGGCAATATTTTCCAAACTGCGCCAAAATTGGTTTCGTTTCACAAATCCTAGAAAATGTGGGCATCATGGAAAAATCAATTTGGGCGGCTGTTTTAGTTCGTTAGCACATTTTGCGCCAAAAAATTAGATCGCGAATTTTTGATACACTTCGACACAAAAACTGTTTCATGTATCGTAGAATCGAACATTTTAAACTAGCGAACGTATACATTTACAATTTGAGACTCATTTCGGGCCCCCATATTAAACAAGGAGGAAACAATGAAAAAGGGAAAACCCTTAAAAGGTGCATGTTGTTACTATCAACCATTCAGCGATGAGCCTTCTGAACGCAACTATCTGCATTTATAATTTATTGGAAGAAGTGGGCGGCAGTGAATGTTTATCGCGAGCACGTGTTTCTGAGTGGTTTAAGCGTTTTCAAGAGGAGCGAGATGACAAATCAAAATTTAAAGCAACGACGATAGTTCGTTTTTCTTTGGGTTAATCGCGGGACAGTGTACACGCACTGGGTTTCTGAAGGTCGAAAAATTAATCAACGTTACAACCTTCTCATCCTTCGCTGAACCAGTTGAAAGAATAAAGATTTTTACTTTCCTTGGTTCTACAAAGTAAAAAGGAAAGTTATGTAATCGGCTGAAAAAAAAATTTGAGGTTTCTTCAGATCTTTACGTTTCAGACCCTCCTGAGTCCGAAAAACACTATTTGGGAAAATGGTCTGTGCGTCGTGAACGATTTTTTTTTGCTATCTAGCCCGCAGGGTACCAAGCGACGGCAAAATAAGGGCATGAGCAAAATCCACAGAAAGTTAACCAGTTATCATAGTGATCAAAACACCAAATATTTTTTTCTCAAAAATGGCTCAAACGATTTTGATTAAATTTTTTATATTGGTAGCTCCCAATATGGCAACTATACCATAAAATTCTCATTTATGGGAAAATGACGAGAGCAGCACAATAAATCACCAAAACTTTCGACGAATTCGTTTTTAGCGAAAACAATTGTACCAAATCAGCTGAAACTTGATGTCTAGCCTACAGGTTACCATGGGACGCCCAAATAAGGGTATGGGCAAAATCCACCGAAAGTTAACTATAGTTATCATAGTGATCAAAACACCACTTTTATTTTCTCAAAAACGGCTCTAACGATTTTGATTAAATTTTTTATATTGATAGCTTTCGAGAAGGCAATTATACCATAAAATTCCCATTTGTAGGAAAATGACGAGAGCAGCACAATAAATTATCAAACTTTTCGACGAAAAGCGTTTTTAGCGCGGGTTTTTCCTTTAAAACTCCGCTGGAATGTTAGTAGAATGTTGAACAAATTTGGTATCGTAGTCCAATCCAATACCTAGAGGGTGAGTGTTAAAAAACGCTCATGGGATGCATGGTGCTCACTCCAGAAATTCCTGAATTTCAACTACTGCCGTTTCCCTCACTACCAGTTCTAAAGGTTTTTACCCAATAACTCTACAAAAGTGATTACTATCCTTCTTCAAAAAATTTGTGTTTACAGCCTCATTAATTATCTGTGTACCGATTGCTCAATAATGGTCCTGGAATGAGTAGGGGCAGCACAATAAATTTCGGAACTGTAAGCGCTACCGCTTTCTGCTGCCGTAAAGCGTTGTTTGACCAAGTTCAAATGAACTGACTGATAAATGAATAGATTAAATAGAATTAGCCATGTACAAAGTGAATTGACGTAGAGCTAAGGAAAGTTGTGTGTTGTAACGAAATTGAAATATTTTCTTATTCATAGGTCTAGACAACACTCTACTGAACATACTAAGGAAAGCAGCATGTCTATGAACTTGTGGGTTATTTGACAAGTTATGAATATCACTATAAATATCTTCACAGAAACAGAAAGATTGAGAAAGTTAAGGGAATTACTGCCTAACTAACGTGTGATTTAATTGACTATTTGATTGATACTGTCGTGAAAAGACTTTAGCTTTCCCTGTTCACTTTATTATTATTCAATCTTCATATCTATACTCGAAAAGAACATTGCGTTCTAGTTACTGATGATGACCTAAAGTCGAAATCGATATAACATTCTAACTCACCTTTAGTGGACATAGACAATCGTCCTAACTTCGCCCACAAATTGAGCTCCGGCGTTTTCTTAGTTGCAACAAGTTAGGCCAAACGTTGTATCTCTTTTTCAGAATGCGATTGTCACAGGAAACACATGGAAAATAATCTTTGGCGCATTTAAAATACGAAAACTTGTTCAAGTAAAAAAAATGTACAGATTGAAGTATCACAAAAATTTAGCATACAAGTCCTTAGGACGGTACGACACGTTCTGAAAATTGTTCTTGCGTAGAAGATAAAACTATAAACGATTCGCACAAAAATTATAGCAAACTAGTGAAACGTTCGTATTTAGCTATTGAAACACATCTGAGGGGGACTGAGGGTTGTTTTAATGTTGGACAGTGACGATCATGTACGAGGCGCAGGCTGAGTTCAAGTAAAGAATGTGACGATCTACTCGAATCTTCTTCGGGTCGAGCCAAGTTCGGGCGTGAGCATCTACGAAATAAACGTCAATTGACAAATGAGGAGAAATGTTAGGCCAGGGGCGATGCGACGAATGAGAAAATTTGAAAAAATATTGGTGAGTGAAGATCTGAGAGTCTGTAAGCTCCTAAGCAGGTTAAGTACCATTTTGGGAGGTATTTTGAGCACACTTTGCGAGCACCATTTACTAATATTACTGGAGTACATTATATTCATGATTACACATTGTCTTATATCCTGGAACTTAGGTAGCTTTAGCAAATCCTTGCCCTAGAAGATGACAGGGGGGAGGAGGACCTCAGGGCCAATTAACCAAGCCTGAGGGAACTATAATGTGTTCCCTAATGTTAGCACTGTGTTATACTGGCATCTTAGTGACCTTAGCTAAGTGGTCGAAGACGAAGATTCATATTATGAGGAAACTAGAGGTATAGGATCAGAGCTCGGTGTTCAGCGCAGGCCGAATTAGTTGGGTAATTGTTTCGGGCCTTCCATAAACCTCAAGCTCAACCCTTTCTGACCTGAAAGCCTTTTATAGCTGTGGGAAAGTCCAGCTCTTCAGTTATTTCCAAGTGACAATGGATTTCCCCTTTTTCTGGATTTTCCAAAATATTCTTTTCCCACCCCTCAATTTACATTCCTCTCCACAACAGCTCTTCTCAAACCAAACTCAGTCATGTATCAGCTCTCGTGAATGACAGTCATCTCCCAGTTCTCCCTACAGGCATTCGTCTTCCAGTTCTCACGATAGACACTGTTTTCTCTCTGACAACTATTTCAGAACCCTCTCTCCTTCACCATACAACCAGTTTCATGCCTACAGAGCCCCCTTGTTCGAGCTTGTACACTCAAACTCATATTGTTTGATCTCAATTGCGAGGATGGGAGCCGTTTTCTGCCGACAAGGTTCTGGTGCTACGGCGCAAACATGAAATGTGTGTTCCTTCTCCTTTACCTCATTCCTTTGCTCTTGAAGGGCCCTCCCTGCTTCTTAATCATCCCGCAGTTCAGTTGCATTTTCGCATGTTCCCCGCATTGTGCGAATTTCCTGTGATTTCCTTCCTTTTTCTCACTAACCCCCCATATTCGTTCTTCTGGACCCAACACCTCCAAACCGACGTCCCTTCTCTCCGCTAGAGGGAAACACAAAGATTTGCCCCGTCGACGGGAGGCCACTCCGATCTGCCAAACCCAAGGTGAGTCCTTCACACGTTTTCCTCACTCATTTTGTGTTTGCGTTGGGGGCTGTTCTTTGTACGGCGGGAATCGACTCTCATTCTCCGAATCATACAGTCCACCCATGCGCTTCTCATTTTTTTATTTTTCCCTGGAAAGAAGCGTACGTACACATATCCTATTCTAATCACTTTTTCTTTGTACCTGCACAGGCTCTAGCCTGTTGAGATCTCCCAACTCTTCAAATTACAAGTTCGTGCTAAAGTAAAACCCGTCTCTGTGGTTCTTTCAAGTCTACCCTGGTCAAAACAAACGGAATTGCAGTACTTTTTAGCTGTGTCAGCGCCTCCCCAAGTATTTCCAATCCTTCCGCAACACAAGACGTTTCTCAGAATGAAGGGACTGGCTTAATCCACTTTTTCTTAAATCGTCGGCGGATGTCGGGGAAAACCTCATATGTGTCACGTATTATTGCCAAGGATTCCCATCTCGCTCGCCATTCATCTTGCGCGGCAAGTTTTTGTTCAGTGGAGAGGTCTGTACAGATTCAAGTCCAAAGGTCTCTTTTCACTCTCTACTTGTTCACCATGCACTCAACAGCTAGCCAGTGATCACTTGAAGTGCTTAACCCATTCAGTGCAGATGGCATCATATGATGTCATGGTGGTTTTCGTCTCGTACGGGTGGCATCATATGATGCCATGCCCAACGATAAGAGCGCCCCTCGCCAATTTTTCCGACCGTGAGGTTGTCCAACTTTTTTTTCCCGCATCGAATGGGTTAAGTGGATGCTGTCTTGTACGCCTTGAGTATCTACAGGAGTGCAGCTCTCTGGTATTGGGCCAGTACTCTCCTCTGACTGTTGACTGACAATGGGTCAGTAGCTAATCATGCTGAAGAAAATGGCCTTGTCTAGGTAACACGCATCCCACAAGTCCTTGCTAATTGCTCATAATGAGGCAAACCTTCCAAGCATAGTGCCTTTGACGAACTGCGAGCTCTTACCTTCACTGATTCTCAAAAAGGAGCATGTGGCTGCCACAACAGCATTGTTCAGTGCCTCAAATCGAGCTAAACTGTCAATTAACTCTAGTTAAATAGATCCTTGTCGTCACACAGTTGTGAAGCCAGCCCACTACTCTGACATCATTCTTGTGAAAAACAATCCCCATTAATAACTACCGCAGTTTAATTCCCTCTAATACTGATGAACGTCTGGCTCAACTAACTGCTCAGTGCTTCCTTCATCTAGGATTGTTAGCTATTTTACAGTGAATGGATTTCTTTTTAGCATGCCCATGTGGTTACATGACTTTTAACGCGTTGTTTTTCAGCTGACTTATAGACTGTTTCATTTCTCTTACCCTTTTTATTCGTTTTTCCTGGTTGTCTGTATCTGCTCTAACAATCTAACAATAAATAACCGTTCATTTACACGTCTCAAGAATCGTAGTTAATTACTGAGCCCGGTTCACAGTGTAGCCATCATAGTGGGGACGCCGACGTGATCTTAGTTTTGGTGTATTTACCTACCTATGGACCATGCGTTTTTACCTTTTCTCGGTGCTCATTCCGAAAAGAATGTTCAAGTAATTAACTACGACTCTTGAGACACTAGTAAATGAACGATTATTTATTGTTCAATTGTTGAAGCAGATACAGAGAACCACGACAAACGAGTAGCTAGAAAAGGGTAAGAGAAAAGAAACAACAGTCGTGTAGTAGCCACACCCATATCATCACTAGACTTACCAGGAATACAAAATTCGCCGTAGCTCCAAAAGCCAAAGTAAGGTACGCCGGGGAAGTATTTTCTGAAAATTTCTAACTCGTCGACCTCCAACATTTTGTCGTACCGACCGATGCAATTGAACACAAACGCGAACCTTTCGGCGTCTTTCGGTTTAGGCCCAACATTCTCACTTAACTGAAACAGAGACGTAAAAATTGAGATCAAAATACTCCTCATGAAGCAACAATTTTCATGCCACGGTTAATAAACGAGCCTGTATAGAATGTTACTTTGAAGAGGATGAAAGGTGGCCAATGAAAAGGAATATGTAGGAATGTTACGAAAGGTTAGGTTGATGAATGGCGCAATCTACGTAGAAATATTTTGATGTAGAAGTCGGACGACAAAACCAACTTACTCTTTTGAAGAACGAATCGAATTCGTAGTTTTTAATAATGTCGCAATTTACAGTCACATTGTCTCCTTCGAAAGCGAGAACGACGACGGGTGAAGATATTGGCTTCTCCGGAGTGAGTTGAAACGTCTTCGCGAGAAGCCCGCCGGCGAGGCACGGTCTTTCAGGCCGAACCTCTTTCTTCTTCGACTCGGTGAAGTACAAATAGTGGAGAATTTTGTTGGAGACAGTGACGCAGCCGCTGCCTGATTCGGACATTAATATAACCCCTTTGGCGGTCAAAAGTCGCTCCACCTGTTGAAAAGAAAATTCGTCGTTTCTCTAAACAAATTTCGCTCGTTCGAGATTTTCAACTGGCTTATAGCAGTAATAACGTCCCAAAAGTAAGTTCCGAAATGCTGGGAAAAATCGAAAACTCAACTAATTTGAAAAAAAAAAAAAATTATTCTTAAAGGTACGGATCTACTTTATTTTTCGACGTAGTCGCCATTCCGATCGATGCATTTTTGGTACCGTGGTGCCCGTTTACGTAACCCCTTGTCGTACCATTCTGCGTCATTTTGTTTGAAGAATTCCGAGACCGCGGCTTCGAGTTCGGTGATCGTACGGAACTTTCTTCCGCCCAGGTGGACTTTGAGGAGGAGGAAAAGGAAAAAGTCACTCGGTGCAAGGTCTGGTGAGTATGGGGGGGTGGGGGAAAACATCCCAATCAAATGTCTCCACGAGAAGTGGAAGGGCGCCCACTTCGCTGTTCATCGTGCACACTTTTCCGCCCTTCCAGGAAACTTCTCTTCCACTTACGGACCATTTCGATACTCATGACCCCTTCTCCATACGCTGAAGAGAGTCTGCGGTGAATTTCGGGCACAGAAACATTCTCAAAAACTAAAAAACGGATCACCGAACAGATTTCACAATTTGATGGGTTTTTCAATGTAGCAGCCATGTTTACACTGGTGCTGATAAGCCGCAACAAGTAATAGCAACATAAGAAAAATTCAGTGTTGCCACCAGATGTAACACGAAGTATCCCCGTTGGAATTTTTTCCCTACGGCATTTTCCCACGGATTTACAAATGATCGGAACTTACTTTTGGGACGTCCCTCGTACAAACTCGTGACATGGTTTGCTTTCCAAGTTCTGCCCCACCCCAAGCCTTCCTGAGGGATACAATTGACACATACATTGTAAAAGGGTTTCGTAGTATCCTTTTCAATTTTGGTGGTGGAGCGGTTTTCACTGTGTTGGAGGAATTGCTCACTCAGTGGCGTCTCAAGCTATCAGTTCTTTCTTGCTCCATCTCGCGCTAACTATACTGTCTTGAATTCTGGATCTTTGTATACTCAGAAGGAAGGCCCCCTGTGCTAGTCCTGTTCACTTAATATCGAAGTTTGCCTATCTGAAAAGAAACGTGTTATTTCAGTTTTCGTGCCAGGTCCAGTACCCACAACTCCAGAAGGGTTCCTTCAATTCTGCCCAAACTCGTTCTTCCTGCTGAGGAGGTTGCGCTGACAAAATCGACCCAAAGGTGCCTCCATATCTCAAGGAAGCCTCTAGCCAGGCCCCAAGAAACCCACATTGAAGACCTTGAAACTGTAACCTCTATAGGACAGAACAAAGGAGACCGAGCCTCACTTCTCAAGATGAACCCCCAACCTGCACATGACTAGCTCCCCTGCACACTTGCCTAGGGCGATCTGCAAGCCCTGCTCATCACTGACAAGAAAGACGTCATCTGCGAAGCTTAATGCGCCCACCTGCACACTGGGGCTTACTGAGGGCAACATCAATGACAAGATTGATTGTACGGGAGACATAGAGTCCACCTGCCAAACGCCACATCCCCAGACATCTCACCTCCAACCTGTAGGTACAGAGAGCTAAAATAATCGAAAAGTCAATCAGGATCCACCAAGGCCGGGAGGCAATTGGGCGAGGCCCTGAGGCCTACTTAGTCAAAAGCGTTGGCAATGTAATTACTTCTTTTTCTTCAACGCTTCCTGCAGAAGCGTGAGATTCTCGACAATACCCTCCATTGGCTGGAATGCCCTCTGGACGTCGCCAATGACACCAGCCACCTGGAATCGAAAGGCTGTGGACTTTGTGGAAGCGATGGAAGATCCGCATGACACTGAAGTACACATACAGATGACATACATGGACCACACGTCGAAATTCGGGTTTTTGTTCCAGTAGGCCTCAAAACATAAAGATCTGAAGAAAATCCAACTTTTTTTGACACGATCGCGATATTTTCCTTACCCTCTGGGGAGAGGAAAGTAAAAAGAAAACGTTGTAAGACAACTTCGATCAGAAATTAATTGTTGAAACGGTACCTGGTCTGCACCCGTTACCCAATGTATCAATAAGCATCGAAATTGAGTAGGAAGCCAAACGTTGTGGGTTGCTTTTCAACGAAAATTCACTGACAGCTTCCCAAAAAATTTGATTTGTGATTTACAAAATCCACTTGCCTGCGCTGGTTTGACAACGAGCCTTTTGTCGAATTCATATTTTTTTACAGTTAGTCCAGGTATTTTAGGAAAAAATACCAAAGCTCTTCCTCCTCCGTCTTTGCTGCTTTGGACGTTAGTAACTGAAAAGTGAGAAAAAAACCGAACGACAGTATCGCCATGAAGTGCTCATGCTTTTGGAACAAGAGAAGAAAAATACTTCTCTAATAAAATAGACGAAAAGATGACTTCGGCTTCCTTGTGTGAATTCTAACAGAATGGCGTGGTAAGAGAAACATTTAAGCTCCTCTGACGAAGCCACTATGACTAACAACAGCTCTCCATATTGAGGAACTAAGATTACGCACAATATCGGAAATAAACTAAAAACACTAGCTTACGTATTGACATGGCTCCACGAGTGCAGGGGGTGAATATCGGTCGGGCAGTCACGAGACGGAAAAATGGGACGTCCTTAATGTTGTAAATTTTCGAAATCACCTCGTAATGGGACTTGCTTTCATAATCTGCAATAGTATAGAGAACGATCATAAAATAACGTAGGTTGGGTTCAGTTCAGCACATCCGAATCAGTGCAGAATCCTTCGCCTGAATGGAAGGTTATGAGCTCAGGGCCTTCCCCAGCTTTCATCTATAACCACCAATTTTTTTTTTTGGAAATGCATTTATTGAATAGTACTTATTTACATATTTATAACTTTAAATGATCAACATGCTCCGCAGCCCTTTGGGTAATACCCACGCTGGGCTGTGGAGTACCTTCGGGTCAATATACTTGTTGTATTAACAAAATTAAATACAAATTATAGAGTAAATAGCTTATAAATTAATTATAATTTATAATATAAATAGCATATGGCATAAATTATCAACACTGAAATTTTATTTTTGAACTTATCTAGAGTCACCTTTGTTGATATAAATTCTTTAGGTAGTTTATTATATAAGCAGACCCCATTGGATAAATGAAACCTCTGAGCCGCAGCAGTATTTAGGCGCAGCGCTATTAACGTAATTTTTTCACCACTTCTCGTTTGAGAGAGAACTCTTTTTATCTTCCCCTGGATAAAGATAAACACATTTTGTGCATTCGTGGTCTTTTCAATTAAATTTTCCACTTTCATTACTTCAAATATTTTAAATAATTCGTCGGAAGGGAATCTCCTAGGTTTTTTAAGGATTTTAATCAACAATTGTTGAGAGGTTATAATCTGTTGAATTTTATTTTTATGTGCAGTACCCCAACCCACAATTCCATAAATGATCAAAGATTGTATTAAAGCAAAATAAAATTGTCTCTTTAATTTTTGTGACATGAAATTTCTGACATCCCGGCAGATAGGGATAAGTCTCCGAAGCTTATTGTTTAAATGATTAATGTGTGGGTTCCATTTTAAGCATTGATCATTACTCCTGGATACTTAGTTTGGGCAACTTGAGCAATAGAGGGGCAAGTGCAATTTTCTGCACAGTTTGTCTGTACATGACAAACAATTTGCCCAATAGCTGGTATTTGATTTGTTGACCATGATAAACGCCATGAAATTTGTTTTAGAAAAGTTTAGCATAAGGCTCGTTAATGACAACCAGTTGTTTACCACCGACATATTACTAGATATTTTTGAAATCACCTCATCCCAAGAATTCCGGAAACCCAGTGCCCTCGGTCAATCACCTTCTCTCATGGATATTTCAAGCACTGCAGACATAAGGTTTGAGCTGAACGTAGTTAATCTTTTACAGTTTCCCCAGTGGATTTATCTTCACCCACAACCTTCATCCCACTTCATACAACTTCGACAGTTCAACTCTTGCCCTATCTCACACTAGTTGTTCTATCGACTTACTCTTGGCCCTCTTGACTTAATTACACATCTCTCTCTCTCTCTCTCTCTCTCTCTCTCTCTCTAAAATTTAAAGAAATTTCAATAAAGACGAATTAATTGATGAGGCGAAAACTTGAACTGGAAAAGAATTTACCTGGAAAATAACATCGACGCTAAAGTTGAGTTGGTAAATGACAACATATTGACCCTCTATAATAAACACTGTCCGCTGGTTAGAGTAAAAGTCGCCATGGATTGGGGATAGTATAAGATTGTTGAAATAAACTATTCAAGTCATATGTACGTACGAGGAACCCCGAAGTGAGGAAAAAATATAAGAAGATGAGGAATAAAGTTAAGCAGGAGATACGGAACTCGAAGGCGCGGCATTTTGCGGAGCTTTTTAAGAAAAATAAACAGCCCAAGGACTTCTGGAAAATTATACGGAGTGTAGGTTTATGTAAGCCGGTAAATGGTGAGAAGCCATTTACAATGTGTCTCTCGCGACGGGGATCCAGCTTATGGAAGCATGCTATTGCGAAACCACTAGAGAAAACAAATGCGCCAACGTCCGTTGATGATTATAGAGAGATTCCGTTGTTGTGTGCGATGGGAAAGGTGTTTGACAAGATTGTGTATGGTGAGCTGGCTGTTTGGATGGAAGAGAATGTAATTGCAGACCCGAAACAGTCAGCGTACAGAGTGTCAATATACGCAACCACTTGGCAAATTATTGGCCGGGACCAGACTTGATTCGGACTTGAAAAGGCAAAAGGGCTTACCAACGTCTTTGGAGTCTCGTTCTCGAGAGGCCCCCTTCTTCCGTGCAACGAACAGCAATGGTCGGCAGTCTCCTATTACCCCAAGCCAGAGTGCGAAAATGCCAAATGGTTGGGCAAATAATTAGGAGCAGAATGCGATTGTGTGTTGGCGGTTAAAGCGAACGTTGGAACGAAAAAATATCTGGTGCGTAGCAACACACAACTTTCCGCCACCCCTTTAAAATCGAACACCACCTTCACATGCGGGCGCTATATCTTCGTTCAACGCATTTTTACAGGAACATTTATGTAGAACAAAATGTAGGGACTAGTTAGCTGAAAGTACTCCGAAAGTTTGATCGAAATCGTTAGAGCCGTTTTTGAGAAAATTGGAATACCGATAAATTGATATTCGACAAATCTCCTTTTCTGAGTTAACTTGGCTTATATCTCCGTTCAACATATATATACAGAAATAATTATGGAGAACGAAATGTTGGTATGGGTGACTAGAAGACACTCCATTAGGATTTATCACACCTGGTAAACAAGTTACCCTGGAATTTACGGAAATGTTAGAAAAAACGTTATTTTCGACACATTTTGATTTTTATCTCTGTTCAATGGACCGTCACAGGAACATTTATTGAGAAGAATATGTAGGTATCAACTATTTGAAAACATCCTGTGAGTTTGGTGGAAATCGCTGAAGCCGTTTTGCCAAAAAGCGTAAAAAACCTATTTTTGCTTCAGGGCCCCATATCTCCGTTCACCGTATTTTCATGGAGATATGTATGGAGAGGAAAAGTTAGGTATTGATTAGTAGAAGATAATTTGAAAGTTTAATCAAAATCGTTAGAGCCGTTTTCGAGAAAATGCGAAAAACCCTAGTTTTTGGTACATTTTCGTCCCCCCCCCCTTCCCATCGACCGAAATCATCCATAACCTTATTTTGGTGTCTACAAAAATAAGAAACAAAACAAAAAAAGAACCAGCGCAATCGGATAAGCCGTTCTCCCGCAAATCGAACTACAGACACACACACACACATACACACATACACACACACATACACACACACACACATACACACACATACACACATACACACACACATACACACACACACACACATACACACGGACCACGCGCCGAAATTAGGTTTTTTAGACTCAGTAGGGTCTGAAACGTAAAGATCTGAAGAAAACCCAATTTTTTTTTTTGGGCCGATTACTATACTTTCCTTCCCTTCGGGTAGCGGAAAGTAAAAAGCATTAATCACTTGCCCCGGCGAGTAGCAAACTGAGGAAAAAGAAGGAGAGCAATTCGAGTCGCCGAGACCTAGTTTATCTTTTGCGATCGCTGGCGACAAGAGGCGATTGAGATCGAACGATTCGCCGACTAAAGGTCAGGAAATAAGATGCCCACAACATCTGTTTAACTCCTTACTAGGTTTTGGTTTATTATTCATTATGAATAATAACCCTACGTTTTCGGTCAGGAACATTTTTTACAACCCCCCCTCAAATTTGATACTTTACGTTTTCAGACATGGAGATTCCAAATCTGCAACATCCGTCCGCCGTCCGGGCTGTTTTGTGCCTTTAACGGGGTCTAAAAAATCCGCTCTTTCGCACAAAAATCCTATTCGGTATCTAGTTGTGCTCGCCATCTCGGCAATCCGATCAGACGAAGTCCATGGTTGTTATGGACAAAAAATTGTTAAAAAAATTAACAAAACGCAGTATAATCGTAAATACGCCGTGTTTCGTATCGTTTTCAAGGTATTTTCACATCCTGGGTCGAATGGAATGAGTATCAGACGTGTACAACTGCTTATAGTGAAATTACAATAATTATAGTGTGCCAAAGTTAATTAATTGAAAGAACTCGCGGGAACTACAGCGGAAGTCAACGTTTCGTCGTTTGCACTTCCCTCATCTGTCTCATCAAAACCCCCGCCCACTCAACTCGCAACGTCGTGCCAATTGCCTACAGGCGCCTGGTGCTGGGGGAATATTTAGTTTTCGTAGTTCCATTGTAGTCAGGTCATGTTTCATATGGTTTACTAGTATTTTTCGATGCTGAATCGAATGGGATGGGTCTCGGAGCAGTAATACTAGGTCAAGCTGTCATGAGAATAATAAACCATTGCGTAATAATTTGCAGAGTTTCTCCATTAGTAGCAGTCCTTGTAACTCAAAGCAAGAGAATAACAAATTATCATGTCTCATGTCATGTCTGATGCTCGTCACTCGTCTGAAATGTTCTGGTTAGGAGGAAGAATGGCTATGTATGGCCAAACCTCGCCAGATTTAATAATAAAGACGATATCAATCAATCAATCTCTCACACCCGCCAGGTTGTCACGTGTTCCCATTTTGACTGGTAATTAGAGCTGGTTTGAGAACACACATAAGAAATTAATACAATCAAGTATTTAGCAAATTAGCTACTTTTCAAAATACGGAATTGCTACAATCTCCATTATACAGAGAAAATGGAGGCGTAGCAACACACAACTTTCCGCTATCCCAAAAAATTAGGATCAAAACCAAACAAAAGTAACTCCTGAACTGTCGCTATGAAAGAAAATATACTTGTATGTAGTTCAATTTGCAATAGGCCGCTGCACTATAGCTGCTACACAGCCAACGCCTGAGCTGCTATCTAAATACTCCTCTCTTGTACCAATTGTCGATCCCACTCACGTTTGAAATCCTCCAAAGTACAATTTAGAGACCTCCATTCACACCTACCTTCCAATGATCGTGAGAAACAGTAATTATAATGCGATTTACTGATAAGATGCTTATTATGGTCAAAATAATGCAGGAAATACATTGTGACATCGATGAACTCACTGTAGGCTGTTTCCGAAGGACACTGCGTGTAGTAGAATATGAGGCAGGGGTTTATCATTTTGTTGAATTCTCGCCACTGGTCTTTGTCTCCGTTCATGTAATAGCACTCGACTGTGTGCTCGACGAATTTTTTCGCCATTTTTTTCCATTCCCTGCAAAATAATTCGTCAACTAATTAACGACTCGGTTAGCAGCAGTTTTGGAGATTTATCTTAGGCGCTACGGGGCTAGCGAGGGAGGTAGTGATGATAAATATATACGAAGGTTCTGGTAATCTCTTCCAATAGATATGTGGCGTCATTGGTACTTGATGAAACGCACCTACACAGGGCACTCAATTTCCATCACGGACCACCATGCAGTGTGTCAGTACCATCAGCCAGCTGCTTCATAAGAGATCACAATTGTCAACTCCACGCATCCATTCACTGATCTCAGGCTGTTTTCTTCCGACGTTCATTCCAGATTCTGTCACCAATCTGTTCTATCCGTGTTCCCCCTTTTTCCTGTTTTCTCAGGTAACTTCTTTTTTTCTGTCGTTTCTTATAAACTATTTTTAATAAATAACAGGATACCTAGTTCATGTAGTCCATTTGAATCGTAAATTAATTACATAGAATCAGCAATTCTATAGTTATCTTTTCATGCCGTCTCTATACACGCCAAAAAGTAGGAAGAGTCGGTGTACTGCCTGAATATTCCCCCTGAAACTAACAAAGGAGAGTAGCTGAGAATTTGGATGGCTAACTCGATTGAGGAATGGTGTTGTCACGTCTCTAGAACAATTTCTGTGCATCATGCCCGCCCACAGCACGAGAAGCGTTCTAAGAGGATGCGAGCGGAGCACGAGGATGACAGATCCTGGGTAGCCAGAGCCACCTCAGACTGCTTATTAGCAACAGAACCACGTCAGACACTTCTCAAAGGACAGCCCAGTAGTGTAACGCTGCACACACCAGCATTGAGATGAAGTACCGGCTAAGCGCTAACTCAATACTCAATGTGCCCTTTGGGAGTCCTATGATAAACCTTACAATTAAGAGTCTTGGGAATCTGGGAATATTTAGAAACATCGAAAGGCACAAGCTATTAACATTCTTTGGATTTGACGGACTGGATCTTTCCTTCGACTCCAACTCAATCAGGAATGGATGGAATTTACCAATAAATAATGGAATAAATAAGTTTAAAGGACAAGGAATAACGATAACATTCTGGCGTAAATTTTCTGACCCAACCAAATGTTTCCCCCCATATCATACGTAACGTGGTGGAATCCCAAAGTCCAGGCCATGAAATCAATTCAATAATTTGGAACAGTTAGTTGATAGCTATTAGTTACTGATGGTAGCTACTCCTTAGCGCTAGGGCCCTTCAAAATTAAAATTGAATCATTCAACTAACGATTGAACTATGGAATCTCACTGTTCATCCCCCTCTTCATCAATTTTCCGTCGTAACCCATTCGTTCCTCAGTTCAAGGGACTGCATTTTGCTATCGATCACAATACACATTTTTTATACCAATTCCTACGTTGCCACGCCCATCCTTGCTATATGCTTTCACTGCCTTCTTTGTTATATTTCAACCTGCCTAGGGTAGACAAACAAATCTCTGATTCATCGATTGAAACAGGAAGACTCGCGGAGTGTTGCGAATTAGTGTATGTTGGTTTCATCTCAGACAAGTACGCTTGTCATGGATGAAATTGTCCTCAAAAGTTGGTTCATAAGACGAGTTTAAATGGAGGTGCTGAAAGGAACGAGAAAACTCCAAACGTGCCATTCATAATTAGTCGTGGTTTAGCGTAAGTAGCCAACTTGAGAAGTGAGTGATGTTTTCAATTACTTTTGTCTTTCGGACCACATTTATACTCATATCTGTGGCCTACGTTTTTCATATTCGTTCTCATTACTTTCGGGCGTGTTTAAGTTCACTTTCATGACTGAACTTCCTCCAACAACAGTCGGAGAATCTCATTGTTACCACTACTACCCTTAGGGCTGTTTTCACCAACTGCGTTGATCTCGTTTAGAGTCGATTAACAGCACCTAGCCCACTCCTGCCACAAAAACGGTCTTCACCAGACTGGGTTAAGCTCTAGCCCTGATCAAACCTTAACCCTAAAAAGTTGGTCGGTTTGGCCCAGTTAGCTCTTATCTTTCTCTATCATGTTCTGATATTTGTCCGCCATTACCGTGCTCTGCCGAGTATTCCCTTCTATTATTGTGAATAATTTACGTATATGTTGGAATAATGATGATAAACAAAGATACAGTTTACTAGTGCGCAGTTTTTTTTTTCCCCGAGGGCATGCGGGGCAAGTCCCTTTGTCACTGCGGCCACGTGTGGGCCTATTGTGACTCTAGCCCTTCCTTAGTAAAAGGCGTCGTACATACCCACCCCCTTTATGAAGCCGAGTATGTCCTTCACCGCAGCTTCCGCTATGATATGGGGCTCAATAATCCCCTGGGCAAAGTATCCAAAGCGTTTCACTGCTAAGGCAGGGCACTCACATAGGATGTGCTCCGCCGTCTCGTCCTCCTCACCACAGAGTCTGCATTCCACCGCCTCTGAGATGCCCATCTTGTTGAGGTGATATCTGAGTGGGCAGTGTCCAGTGAGGAAGCTAATCAAGACCCTCAAGTCCCTCCTAGAGAGTGTCAGCATCGCCTTTGCCCTTTGACCAGAAGGCGTAACAAGCCTTTTTGATTGTTTAAGTCGTGGCTGGCGATGCCAATGGGCGCTATTTTCCTGTGTCTCCTATTGAGCCACCAAACGGTTCA
Organism: Pachypeltis micranthus; assembly: GCA_020466155.1. NCBI lineage: Eukaryota > Metazoa > Arthropoda > Insecta > Hemiptera > Miridae > Pachypeltis > Pachypeltis micranthus. The sequence continues at coordinate 11,526,803 of CM035774.1, read as the reverse complement.
GGTGACTACGTGAGGTTCAGGCCCAATGGGTAGGGCTTCTGTGCCCTTCTTCGCAAGGTGGTCAGCCTTTTCATTGCCCTCATGGCCCTTGTGAGCCGGCACCCAGATGAGGGAAAGCCTATTGTGGGCGCCGAGCTGCTTGAGAGCATGAAGGCATTCCCATGCCAGCCTGGACCTAAAACTATAGGCCGCGATAGCCTTTAATGCGGCCTGGCTGTCCGAGAATATGTAGATCTGCTTGCCCTTGAGTCCCTTAGACAGGATCACTTCCGCGCAGATCTTTATTGCTAGGATTTCAGCTTGGAAAATCGTGGCGTACTCCCCCAGCGGCTTAGCCGTACTGTAGTTGGGCCCAACAATGCCCAGTCCAGCTCTGCCTCCCATGACTGAACCATCGGTGTACCACCGCAGGGCGCCCACCTCGGTCCGGAACGTCTCCTGCTCCCATCGTTCCCGCGAGTGGATACTTACCCTGAATGGCAGCCGAAAGTTCTTTCGCTCTGACATAACGTCGGTAGCAAGGACCACTGCCTCTTCCAGTTTGAACTTTCTAGTTGTTCTTTGGAGGCTTACCTTAACCCTGGTGGAGATGTTCCCTGTCTGCAAAAGCCTTACTGCTCCCAGGTAAGCAGTCCTCTGAATATGTATATTGAGAGGTGAGATCTCTAAAAGGACTTCCATTGCAGCAGTAGGGCACGTATTCATTGCCCCTGCAATAGCTAGGTATGCCTGTCGCTGCAGTTTTTGGAGTTCCCTTGAGCTGCTAGCTGGCATGTTACCTTCCACCACACCGTGGAGGCGTAGGTGACGCGGGGTCTTATTATCCCCTTATAGAGCCACTCCATCATTTTTGGAGTTATGTCCCATGATTTGCTGCACAGCCTCCTGCATGCCCACAGGGCTGCAGTTGCCTTGTGCAGCGCATATCTCACATGTGAATTCCAAGTGAGCTGCTTATCCAATATCACCCCGAGGTATTTCACCTCTGTACTTATATGGAGCCTTGCTCCTTGCATGGTGGGTGATACTATATTTAGGTTTCTTCGCTTGGTGAATGAAACCATGGTGGTCTTGGTTGGGTTTATGTGCAATCCCTCCTTATCACACCATCCTTGGATGACATCTATTAGTGCGCAGTTATTTCAGTTGCTATTTCACTACGATGATAATCTAATATGTTGGGTTATCGTCAACTGATCCGGCGCCTCAAATGGCTATAAGCGGGGTCTGACGACTTCTAGAAGTATGAATTTAATTTCTGTTGCGAACAAAAGTATTACGATCGTCAAAAACAAGTTGTTGTTTGCGTAAAATGTGTCCTGAGCAGTTTCTGAAAAAACTAGATGTCATATTGCCGTATTAGAAAACCCAAACGCAAATGGCTTACCTGGGTGGATTTAGTAGCAGATAAGTAGGAAATATCAAATAATACCACGCTTTAACACACACATTAGTGTATTAAACAACTTTTATTAAACACGACAACTCTCTCTTTCTCGTTAAGGTTCCTTGCTTGTAAAAGTTGTAACCTCATAATTTCGGTTTTTATTATTTCTAGCTCAGTTCTCATTTTCTTGTACCGCTTCCGATTTTTCCTACACGCACAAAGCATTCTCCCGGATTAATTTGGCTTTTTCCTGCAGCTCTTGCAGTTGTAGTACGCGTACTTTCACTTAATGCTCCTCATCAGTTTCAGCTTCAGCAGAGGTTAATGCGGCCACTTCGGTGTCTAACAATAATTAGGTCAAATCTGGATTGTTGAGCATTGGGCATCTACGGGATGCACGGTTACGCGGCCGTTTACGTTTACATGACACTTGTTTACGGGATGGGATGTCGAACAGATGCCCAATTTCCTTACTTTACTGTAACCTCATCAGTTCACTGCCTTCTCGACATGGCTTAATCGCAGCGTAATCACGTCTATGCTAACCACATCCCACAGTGATCTCGGCTAGCGTGGTGGGTACGAAAATGGCTAGCCTTCATTTACTTATCTAGCCCTGATCAGTTGGATCACGTTTAGTGCTGTTTTGGTGAAAGAAGTGTTATGAAACGACGTCTCTTATCTCACTCTAACGTCACACCCTGAACATTGGAGTTTTAATCGTAATTGAACTGTGCAAGTGCTAACAGTGCACACTGCATAACAATAAACAGTAACACCTAACGAATGGAATGACAGAACCCCCAACCTCCCTCTGCTCCACATCCACCACCATTAAAGCGGCAGAGAAGCCGTGAATTCATAACTGTACTTATACCTCAAGCACAAGGCTTTTACAAGTCAACTCGCCATTCCTGGCCTATCCACTAACCTAAGGTTAGATTTTAACCAAGAAAATACACCCAGGCCACCATTTTGAAAATATTTGCTCAAGCGGTGACACGTTCGTGTAGTGAGACAGAAAATAAGTTTTACTGCAGACACAAAGACTTTACAAAACTAATTAACTTCCCACATTACACGAAAAAACAGTTTGTCGTGATGATTAATGGGCAGTCACTTACTGGCAAACGAGAGCGCAAGATTGGAGTTCATTTGCCGTCAAAAAAGAGAATATGTTTTTCAAAATCGAATATTCCTGAGTTATGTAGCGACCAAACTCCATCTGAAACGCAGAAAGATAATTGTGCGCAAGGATGTATCCTAAATGAGGCTGACAATAATTTAAATTGCATGCACCGCAAAACAATTATTAACCCTCATAGAACGGTTCTAAACTTGAGAATATTTTTATCGAAGCTTAAAACCATAATTTGACACTCTGGAATAGCGTTATTTTCTACTTTTATTCTGACGCTGTAATTACACGATTGGCGGAATCCGTTCCACAGCCGGCGCTCTCTATTTTTTCCATCAAATCAAGTAGGAGGAAGTCACTAAAATTGAACTAAGCGCGATTCACCCGTCAAATATAAACATATAACTTAAAACTTGACGTTTTTAGTTCAGTCGGAACACGGACTGCACGGGTAGTCTGGAGTAGGAGGAGTTTACGAACCACTTGCAGCTGATAGCCTCATTCCTCGGTAAACATCGCGTTCGGCGCATCACACGTCTTTTCCATGTCAAAATATCTGTTCTTTGTCACTCAGAAGAGAGGTGTACCAGTTGAAAGTATTTATTGCCTGATATTCGCTACCAGCAGTCGCTCAGCATATGCCGAACCCAGGCCTCTAGAGGTATGGCAGGTTGTTATTTAGCCATGCTCCCGGAGGGGAGCTGTTGACTACGTGTCATCCTGGGCAACCCATACTACCTAGGAGGAGTACTTAGTCTTTAACCCGGTTTCCCACCTGATCTGCATACGTACTTTCAAAGGGACAGATCAACTGTGGCCACGTTTCTCTGCCATTACCTTCTTTGCAAATCATTAATGAAGACTCGTCGTATAGGCACTGCATTGGCCACTCGAGATTTTGAGGAAACTGGCAGAGGTTATTATTGTACTGCGAACGGATCGCTATTCCATATCAGTGGGGAGACGGTAGCACCTAGACCTCTTTTGTGGCCTATATCAACCCATCTGCACTTCAGTGTCCTTATCCTTTGCTTGCTTGCTCACTTGTCCTTCCTCATTTAGTTATTCCGGCCATCCTTCTAATCTTTGACCTCTTGGTATGTCCAGGCTGGGCCTCATCCGCTGAATGAAACAGTTTGGTTCGTCCCAGTACATCACTCTGTCCTTAATGAAGTGCCTGGGGTCATGAGCCCTGCAGTTTCTTGCCATGCACTACAATCAGCGCATTGCTGTCCACCCAACAAAGGGGAACCTAATCTTAAGCATAGAGAGAGAGAGAATTTTGATTAAAGTTCCAAAAGTGGTGCCCATGTTTGTGGTGGGAGTATTAAATTAAGAAATACAAATAAACATTCACCTCACAATGTCTCTGACGCACACATCTTGGGATGTGTGGATTGCACGTCTTCGTCCCACACAGCTGCGACATCCATGGTTCAGGTAATCGGTCCATCTCTTGGCGCAAGACGATTCTCTGAGTAAGGGGAGTCGGAGTTTCCCTACTCCTCAGAGGACACCTGCCATCAGGTGTTCCAAAAGGGGTAGTTCTGAGCAAAGATGCTGTGTCTACTGTGCACTGATTTGTTGCACTTTTGGGACCAAGTGCGGTGCTCGGGGTGTGAAGCCTATGTTGATAGCATTCACACGTGTACATTGAGCGGCAGCTCTTGAGTGTGTGTGCGCAGACAGATTGTGCACTTCCACGTAGGTCCTTCGAGCATCAAAAATTCCCATCGCACTAGAAGAACCTTCAAGTTTTTCTGCGTAGCTGGCATCTCGAACTAATTTAGGGAAAGTTGGACCACTAATTGGGCGCCAATGTTACGAGGGAATGCAAGCGACACCTTACCAAGTGAGTCGGGAAGTAGTTCAATTTCAACCGAATGCAATTAAAACTGAGTTGTATTCTCAATTACACTCAAGGAAGTTTTAACACTACAAACAGGGAACTGGGTGGGAGCGAACTGCTCAGTTACAACCAACAACAGCGAAGTTTCGAGTGAATCGGGGCATTTGACCAGTCAGCACAAATGCCCCGGACGAGCCTCCGCTGAATGAGTTTGGTTCGTCCCGATATAGCACTGACACGAGGAGATTTCAATGATGTACAGCGCTCCCTCATATTTAAAATCCTCGACCACTGTTTGACCAGATTCCTCTCATAACTGCAAGTCGCTCGACAAACATTTAGTGAACTCGAATGAAACTGAAGAAGCTATTGAAGAACACAAATGAAACGTTTTGACTTTTCTAGCGCTATCATAATTAACACGAGTTAAGAATCTGATTCGAACTTATGCGGCTCGTAATTGACCATCACGTTTCTACATTTGGATACAACTCACCTGTCTGAGAACTGGCCTGAGTGATTTGAACCCAGAGACTCGTCTTGCATAATTTTGTTGAGGGAACACCAAATATTAAGCCCGCCATTTAAATAGAAATCGGAAACATGTGTTCGATGGGTACAAAAATGTTAACGTTAAATTGCTGTGGGTGGATACACCTTTTAAGTAGAGACGCTTGCACAGTAACAGCCTTGAGGCGTTCATTGCCGTAGCTTCAGGTAAATGGAGGTACGTCCTAATCAAGCAACAAAAAGAACGAGACGAAGCTTTTATTTACAACACTCAAAGCTGCCCCTACAATACATTCGCAACAATATCTTCATAAATTGAAGACAACCGTGATGTGTCAATTGTTGACCAGGATTTCGGTGATGAGGCCCGCTGCAATCGTGACTCCGCCGACTCTCAACATAAACCTACCGAGCTCTTTCATGTCGCGGTACAATTCGACGCAAATCGGTTTCGAAGTTTCGATGACGACAATCGCGTTGGAATTTTTCGTCAGGCACCGAGGTTTCTTCTTGACCACGTCTCCCGTGCTTTTGTGGAGTTGAGCGATCAATTTGCTAATGACGGCCTGCTCGGCAAGGCACTGCATGTGTAGAATAACCTGCGCAGTTTAACACGAAATATGAGCGCGTAGATTATTTTACGGGTGGACACTTTGGCCCATTATGGGCTTTGATTCATTTGACTGGGTGGTCACAATTGGTAAATTAATTACATTAATTTTGAACCTAATAACTAGAGTTTTTGACAGGCTTTTCTCAACTGAGTGACGCCAAAAGCGTGCAGTCAAAATAATTGAAACACAAAGCTCTGAACACGATCTAAACTGAAGTTTAATGAAATAATCATTGCAAATAGGCAAACGACTCCTTGAAAAGTGATAAGCCTTTCGGAATATCTTACCATTTAATTTGATGATATTACACTTATTGTACATGCCTTGGGCCTCAGTTCGAAAAACGATTGAGGAGTGCTTGGTTGTCGAACTAGCACCTTGGAATGCCTTCTGCTAAGCTCGTTTCAGGAGCCTTATGAATACTGATGTAGCTGCACGCCCATGTGGATGACCTGTCTGTGCACAGTCGATCCACCAAATCTAAGACGTCAAAACGTTTTGGCGTCCATGGGCTCCTTCTTGAGAAGCAAGTCATGTATTTAGGAGTCAATATGGGTGAGAGATTGCGTTTCAGCCTACACCTTCAGTCCTTTAAAGGCTCTACCAAAGGCAAAGTATTGCCTCATTACGAGCAATTAGCAAGGCCACTTGGGGCGTGTGCATTACCATCACACTATAGTCATGTACAAGGCCAATTACCTAGAGATTGGCTATTGCCCCGTAGTCTGGTGCAGTAAACTCACAGTCAATCAAAGGCAAATGCCCCAGTCCCTCAGAGCTGTACTCTGTGGATCGTCAAAGAATACAAGGCAGTACCCTACGAAATGCTCCAAGTGATCATTAGTTGTTGAGTGCATGGTGGACCAGTGAAGAGTGAAAAAGAAGCTTCTCCCACTCCTTAAAACTCTGTGCTAGATGAATGGCAGGCGAGATGAAAATCCTCATCAAAAAGACGTGACAGGTCTTATCCCCAACATCTGTGAATGTCTTAGGAGAGTGTGCATTGAGCCCAACGACTGGATGAGGCAGTTCCTTACAGGCCATGGCGACTTCAATGCGTGACCTCACTTCTTTTCTTTCAAACACTCTCCATCCTGTATATCTTGCGCCGTCAGTGCAGAGGAAACAAGAAACGACAATCTGCTCCACTGTAGTTGCTATGACAGTGAGTGACACTTGTTGGAAGAGCTGCTGAATCAACCGTAGCCACAGTTGAACCCCTTTCAAACTTGCCATCCATGTAAATAGTAAGATCAGGTGGGAAACCACATTAAGAACTCTTATCAGAAGGTATGGATCCCCCAGGGCCAAATTTCTGTGGTAACATACGGACAACTACATGACAACCTGCTGTACTGTCACAGGTTTGGGTTGGGTGAATGACAAGCAAGTGCTTGTGCTCTCGCATTCTATCAAAATTCCAACCTCCGTGGCTTTTGACTGATACAACTCTCTTACGAGCGTTGAAAACAGTAATTTTGATAAGGAAACATACCTGTACGCTCCTTAGACTGAGTTTTAAAGGTGCAGTACAGAAGGTGGCGCTTTACAAGTGATCTAGAAAGAAGATGTCTGCCCCTGGCTTCCATCACACACTAGTCGAACCACTCTCCACCAAAGAGTGGTCATGAAGACTCTCGCTATTGCTTTCTCTGCTTACTTGCCTTTCTTTTCCACTCTTATACAAAGCACAAACCTTAGGTGCAGATGCCAGCTTGATTTCCCACAAAGTTGTACCGACTGAATCCCATTGTGGGCACCCTAGCGATTGCAATCTAGTGGTATAGAAGAAGGTTCATAATCCAACGAAAGTTGGGCAATTGGATCGAACCTCGTGGCGGCTCCCCAAACATTTTTCAAACCCCCCCCCCCCCATGTAACAAATGGTGACTGTTGGACACTGAACAATGTACAAGAATAAGAAAGTTCTCTGTTAAGCAGGTTACATTATCTGTTCTGGGTTATGAAGTCAACGTGTTTTAAGTTTATAAAAAAAAGTGAAGTGTATTCTTTCAAGTGTATAATCACTTTGTCCTTTAAAACCCTTTTAAGGATTAACAGTGTCCACACTCAAACACGCTTCTTCATACCACGAAAAAGAAAAGGGACAAAGAGAAACATTTTTAAAAACAAAAAAATTAAAGAGAGAAATAATTAGACAAATTCATAGGTACGAGATTCACTGACGCTGTAAAAGCTCTAGCGAGGAGAAAAATGGTGACACACCTACTACAATGTGAATGAAAAGTAAGCGCCCTTTCCTTGTCGCCCCCCTCATTCTTCGAATCAACTCTCAAGCATCCGTTCATTAAAGTCATCCGCTCTAGGAGCAGTCGCTAATGGTGAGGGGGGAGATGTACCGCTTGACTCCCATTGTAGGCACTCCAGTGATTGTAGTCTAGTTAGTGAGGATAGATGAAGGTTCATAATTCGACGGCATTGGAGCCCATGATCGCTGTAATTTTTGCCTGAGTCAGAGGCTCTCGAATCCCCCTCGTAACAAAGTGGCCCTTTTTCCAAAACGGATCGTTATTTCTTGTCCTCAAACACAGAAAGCCAAACCACGACAAGGGCTGTATGCGTAGAAATGGAGAATAGTGGACGTCAACAGTGAAATGAAATGAATGATATAAATTAGGGTAAGAAAATGTGATAACACACAAGAGTCTTTGTAACTGATAGCCGCAGAGAGCAGACAAATGGATTGGAGGAAGGTGGTGGGCGTCTTCTTTCTTGATCTCTAATGCCCTTGACCAAGGCACATCCACAGCTCACCCAAAATATCCTATTCTTGTATTCTACATATCTGACAGCACGACGGTGTTTTAATAAATACTCACAGGATAACCTCGAGTAATGGGAACAGTTGTGTTGAAGATGACGATCCTGGCTTCGAATCTGGATACAACAGGCACGGGATATGCGGGGTCACACAAAATGTATCCAACGGCGATGTTCTGTTGATCAAAGTTTGCCAGAGTGAGGTTGACGTAATCGCCGGCGTAAGCTGCTTGTGAGGACATCTCATCGATTGTCACAGCTGCAACATTAAGCAGGAGAGATTAACAATAGTGGAAGGAAGAGGTTGTGTAGGATTAACCAATCAACCGTGTAACATAATGAAGTTATTTACACATGTAACAGTACTATAGTATCATCACAAACAGCTGTGGTATGCCACCCTTTTTCATTCTGACCCGAGGGCATACAGGACTAAAGCCTGAGTATGTCTTTTGCTACAGACCCTGCTATGGTTGGGGGTTAGATGAACCCCTGGCCAAAGTGTTTGACGCGCCTGGCTGCTAAAACAGGGCATTGGATGTGCTCTGCCATTTGTTCTCGTTCCAGAACCTGCATTCAATGGTCTCTGATTTGCTCACATCGTTGAGGTGGTATCTAAGCGGGCGAGGAAGCTAGTGAGTACTGTTTCTTCCTGTCTGGTGAATGTAACCTTCCCCCTTGAACAGGAATGAGCCTTTTCGTTTGTCTGGCACTACCAATGGGCGTTTTTTGTGTCTCCAAGATGATTTAGGTTACTTTTCATCGCTTGGGCCTGTTTGGTAGGGATTTGGCGCCCATGTTTGCAAGGAAGTTTGCCTTTTTATCGACCTCGTGTCTTCTATGACCTGGTAGCTAGATAAGCGAAAGTCTATTATCGGCACTGAGCTGTTTGAGCGCCCGAAGACATATGTCAGCCTGGCTGCCCGAGAATACATAGGTCCGCTTGCGAGGATATTAATGGCTAGCATTTCTGCTTGATATCCCAGTAGGGCTGAAATTGGGTCCTGTATGCCTCCATTGGTCGTATTTCATATATTACAGTGAATCTATTCATTAGTGTTACTATTATTGTACTGCACAACTAAATATGGTTAAAGAAAAAAAGAAGGAAGATTCCCTAGCAGCTCAAATAATTGCACAAACCCTGTAAATTACTTCAGTTTCTTAGAACTCATCACCACCAGAAAAGCGAATTGGGAAAAGCCGAGTCGTACCTTTGACGTGAGCCATTTCGTTTTGCGGGAGCACCAACAGTTTGTCACTAACGGCCACCATTCCAGTTTCAACTCGACCGCTGACGCAAAAACCTGATCCAGTCCCTTTGAACACGTCGTTCACCGATATTCTCAACGGCTTCGCAATGGGGCGAGCTGGACAGTGGAACTGATCTAGAGGCAAAATGAAAACCAATTAGCAATGAAGTAAAGTTATTTAATTGCCTGAAAATGAGTTTTCTTCGGATCTTCGCGTTTCAATAGCTTCTGAATTCAAAAAACGTTGATAAAATGGTTGAATCAAATCAGCTCAAATTTGATCCCTAATCTAACACGGCCCAAAACTAACTATAGTCATCATAGTGATCAAAATACCAACATTTCTTTTCTTTCAGTAACGTCTGGAATGATTTTAAATAAGTCCAGTAGCGTTCTTGATTCTAAATATTCCAAAAAATTAATAAAAATTCTCTTTTATGGCATCGCTGTTAATAAATGAACGGCAAAATCAGATTTAAATTATGTGTCAAAACAGGCCGTACCATATACGTGATCACGATACATCTTCCTGGTTTCAAATGAATCAAATCAGGCAAAATAAAAACAAAAAACGCGAATACGAAAATACTGTGGAATTATCACAACATTTGTGAAAATTGATGCATGTTATTTCCCGAAACATTAATTTTCAGTAAGCATTATTTGAACATGATCTAAAAAACTGTACCAACCTATAACATCAACAAGGCACGGGCCTTTGTACCATTTCGTGATTAGCGGATTCGTCGATCGCTCGGTTAAATTTTCTCCAGAGAGCCCGCTGCACGGAACGAAAGTCACGTCTTTCTCTTTGAATCCGGCCAATTTCAAGAAACTTCCCAGTTTGGAGCAAATTTCTTTGAATCGATCCTCGCTCCAGTCGACGGTGTCTAGTTTGTTGACGACAACGCAGAGTTGACTTACACCTGGAAAAGTCGGTTAGACGTTTACTCGGCGCGTGAAGGAAAGCAACAATACTGAATTGCGTGTAATATGTCGACTTCGTAAGGGGAAAAGAAGGAAACAGTACTTGTGACATTTGATTTCTCCGTAGATTACAGTGGACACACACACAGTCCACACAATCTCAGGATGCTACAATAACGTTGTAACGTATAGAGTCGCTAGATTGCTAGAATGTTCGGATGAGCACCCAATTTGGTGGATTTGTGATAGACAGCATGAACACCTGTGTACGTTCAGGATATGAACCCTTTGGAAATAAATAACCACTTCTTGGGGATGAGTTGAAGCGTGAGTGAACGTTTATAATGAAGCGTAATCGTACAACGTCAAAAAAAAAGAAGTTATTTCAATATAGCAAATCGCTGGGTAAAAATAAATGTTTAGATAAAGAACGTTCGAACCAGTCCTTTGAATGTCACGGTGATAACGGTGCCGCAGAAGGAACGGAAAGAAAGGGAACCGGGATTGGGAATAAGAAAATACTACGTAGCGCACAGAAAACACGAGGTCGGGGAACGATCGCAAAAACGGAAATAATAATAAATAGGAAGGTAACAACAACAACTACAATGAAAATAATGAAAACGAAATGGACGGCGATTGATAACGGGGTAAACAGTTTGATATCACAGCTCCTAGTTGTGTTTAGAGATGAGTGCGGTTTTGAGAGAGTTCCATTTGCTAAAATATACGGCGAAAACAAATGTTAGATGTTTGGAGATGTTTGAAGAGCCGCTGACTCAGATAAAAATTACAGTGATCGCGAGCTCCTCTGATCCATTGCCCAACTTTCGTCGGGATTATCAACCATCGTCTTTAACCACTAGACTAGGATCGCGAGGGTGCCTTTACTGGGAGTCATTCAGTACAATAACAAAGGTATCCGATGAAAACGACAAGGGCAAATCATTGCGAACAAACGTTGCCTTGGTCAAAGAGAGCAAAAACGCTTGATGAAGCGACACTAGAAATAGCAATAATTACACCTGTTTCTAATACACTTCGAAAGTCACGAGAAGACACTGCCCTTGAGCAGCCTCCTCTCTCACTCTCAGGTGAATGAAGATGATGGCAGTTGTCACATTGTGCTGCTCGTGGTCTGTTCTTCGTCACAAAAACTTGCTACGATAAATGAATGGGCAATAGATAAATGGCAAATGAGATGGGAATTCTCGTTAAAAGGACACACGTTTTTCTGAACATCAGCGAACACCTAGGAGAAAGTGAGTTGAGCCGTCAGTGCAGAGGAAACAAGAAACCACGAGCTGCTCCGCTGAAGTTCCAATGATCCCCCCCCCCCTTTTTGGACTGCTATTTAGCATGCTTATAACTGTGTCACCCAGTTTGCGTCCCTTTGAAACTAGCCACGTTCTAAATAGTGAGATCAGGTGGGAAAACAGATTAAGAACTCCTCCCAGATGGTACAGATTCCCCAGGGTCTATGCTTCTACACACGGGCAACAGCTCTATGACTCTAATATGAGGGTTAAGGGAACAGACCTGTTTTTCGTCAAAGCGTTTTACGTCATAATTCTTATTATTGATTCTACTGTTGACTCCGAGTGCCCCTTGGCAACAACTAGTAAAACTGTTTCTTCTCCCCAGCCTCCCGTAGAAGGCCTTATCAGGAGGCAACTCGCTCGTCTAGGGCTACAACCTCCAGATTCAGTGCTACATGCCAGGTGGGATCTATATCGTTAAAAATAAATTTAGAAGAACACTAACCACCATTTTAGAGATCTACATCACCGAATTCACCATAAAGAAGTTCATGTTTCATGTTTATTTACCATTAATTTTTTTCCTTTAAAGTTATGACGAGTGGAAATTTATGTATTTTATTGCGTAAAGTACACACTATCGTTGCTGGGGGGGGGAGGTGTATAATTAAAAAATAGAATAGAAGAATAATCTTTTTTTTTGTTCTGTGAATTTGTGAGAAATTAACTGTTTTTTTGGGGGTTGGAATTTCTGGACATTTTTGCTGCGACGCGACCAAAAGAAGCGTGGGAAGCTGGGAGACGCCCTCACTGAGCTCCGGCCAGGATTAAGTTTCTACGTTTTGTCGAGTTGTGTCAATTTCAAGCCTCAGAAGAAGGGGAGGACTTCCGAGGGACATTCTGCTTCGAAATAATTAATATTGTGCGCTAAATTTCTGTTTCGTTCTAAACCTGAGCGAGCGCAAGGTAGGGTTCCCCCACGTTTGTTTTTTCATTTGCCTTTTGTTTTGGTCACGCTCTATTTCACGTAGATTTCTTTTTTATTAACGAGTGAGAAGTCACGTTATCAATTTATTATTTTGAAAAATGGCAGTATTGAGTATAATAAAAGATAATTCTATTCCTGCGTTCTTTTCGATGAACGACATCAGTCATTTTAATTTTCTTTGAGCACTACGTCGCATTAATTTAATTTAATTTCTTGTGTCCCGGCCCAGATCCTCACAATATTACGTTAATTATAGTGAGACCAAGAGTGCAAAGACAAAACGGAACAAGAATGGGAATACGTAGTCCTATGACCACATGCTTTCAAAAGCAGCGTGCAATGAGAGGGGCAAATCGGGAAAGCTCTGCTACCAATTCGTGATTTAGGGGGAATTAGAAGTGTTTTACCCTCGTAGTGTCTGCACCCACTATAATAAATCAGATGAAACTCGCCTTAAATCTCAAATAAACAAAATAGCACTTCTAGGGGAGAAAATAAGGAAATGAAATAAATGAATTGAAGTTCTTTTTCATTATTAAATCAAAGTAACCTAATAGCTCAGATCGTGATTAAAGACAATGAGGGCACTGAAACTACTATCTAGCTGATGATGAGAGAGATTCGATTAGAACATTACGCAGGGCGTGTAAAAATCAGAATGAAACAATTTGCGCTTCGGAAAGCGCGGCTTCCCCACCAAATGGTTAGGCCTGGAAGGAGGGCTGACAGAAACGAAGGTTATATTCTTCACAAACTTGACAAATTAATAGAAACGTTTCTTTTTTTAAAGAACTAGGAAAATTATATACCTAAAGACCGAACAAGAAGAGCGTGTTCCCTCGTTTGTCCTCCGCTTTCAAATCCCGTTTCAAATTCTCCTCTCGTCGAGTCCACTACCAACAAAGCGACGTCAGCTTGCGCCGCCCCGGTGATCATGTTAGGGATGAAATCTTTGTGGCCGGGAGCGTCGAGCAGCGTGATTAATTTGGACTTTGTTTCAAATTTGCTTTGACCGACGTCCATAGTAATTCCTCTTGATCTGCATAGTACACCAAAGGTGACAGTGAATCATTCAAATGACAACGATGATACAAAATCGATGAAAAACTACCTTAATGTATCTGTAGCATCACATAGCCGGGAGAGCTCGCGAATAATAGTTAACAGTTGCCACACCTCAGCAGCATTTGTAAGACTATGTCATCTTATCAGCGCAGGTAAGACCACACATTGCCCGTACATGCTACCAGGTTATTGGAAAGCCAGCTGATTTCAAAGAAACTGCTCATGTTGCGGCGTGAAAGTTTGAAACTGACCTGGGAGGAAGCGGTATCTGGGAGAAGCTCCTACAATCTAGCGGGCAATGTTCCTACTACAGGTGGCTCAGCTCAACCGACTTCCCCGTGATTCTCTAATTTATCAATTTCCTTTCCAAAAAGAAGAATTTTATTATTTTATTTAAAAACAAAACAAAAAGGAGTAACTGAAAAAAAATGGAAAGCGCCAACATTTCGGCAGCAGTCTGTCTAGGAGCCAGCATCTTTAGTACAGAGATGCTTAAGTTTGCCGTCTCGAATGTCTTCTCTTCTTTTGTTCATTTCGTCGCGGCTGTATGAGGTTATACAAAGGAAAAAAAAACTCGTGAAGAACTTTTGTCGTACTGGTATGCATCCATTAATTTCTGCTCTGAGGATATATGAGCAACTATGGACTATTATTTCGAGGTTCATTTATTTTGCAGTTCGAGTGGTCCCTTCGAAGATTTGCCATTTGCCCAGTTCCGTCACCCGACCCACCCTCAATTTATTTAGAGATAAGTTTTTTATTTATTTTACATCAGCCAGCTCCCTAGTGCATCTACAAAAAAAAAGAACAGTTTATTTGTACGATCGCCCTGAGAAGGTGGCTAGTTTTGAAGTTACGCATTTTGAGTTTCATTATTTTTCTGTTAAGAAGAATCGTTTTTCACTTGTTAGTTTATTACAAATTTCCTTTTCAAAGTATTTTTTTTTTCCTTTTAGTGTATTTTTTTTCTTCTCGCGGGAATCGTCCCCACCCGTTTATTTTTCTCAAAAATCGTACAATGTTAATGAGTATTTATTTGCGCTAAGATGACGCCCAAACATTCAATGGCTTTATGTGAGAGCAGTAGCAAAGGGGGTATCGGTTTGTGTAGCCTACTGGCTCTTAGATCCTGCCGTCTGGATCATTCCAAGAGTTTCCCTTCATTCCAGAGCTGCAGCGTGCTTCACCAAAAATTGAAGATTCAAATGTCAGAAAAAGAAATAGGTAAAAGAGCATTGTCCAGACTATAGAGCTCACGAGTACAGTTCATGTCAGAAGGGTTCACAAACAACAAACAATGGCCGTACGCATGGCAATAGACGTACGAAATTGAGTAAGTAACAAAAATGAATTATTAATTGAAATTATACCTCAAAATGCAACGCAAATACGACGTCACGCCAAATGTGAACGGTGTAGTCGGTTTTGATTTCCAAAAAGGAAGCCATACTCGGCAAGGACTCGTTTACCAAATATACTGAAATAGGTATCCGTTGAATGGTTTCTTACTCCCACACACCCGCGATAGCATTCACTGGATTCAGGACATAAATACACGTCAGGGATCAAACTGACATTCTTACACCACTGTAGAGCATTACATTGTCTGTGCACTATAGATTGATAAATAAAAGCCAGCTGAAATGTGCGTATTCACGGATCGTTAGGTGGTTTCGTTCCATCTACATTCTCCCACCTCAGACTGGCACACTACACGCAACAGTTACTCTATTACGACAAACGGGCACAACAAATTCCCTCTTAAGGTTAATATCCCGGGGAAAACGAGAGCAATCAAAAGACAACAACTCAACTTACCTTTCTTCTCCAGTTTCGTCCAGAATCCAGGCGTAAATGAACGACTGCTTCCCCAGTTTTTTACTCTCTTGCTCGTATTTGTGCATCGTCTTAGAATTGACTAATCCCAATTTGTAAAGGACGTGACCCATTAACGTGCTCTTTCCGGCATCAACATGACCAGTCACGACCATGTGCAGCTGATCCTTCATACCACCTCGTTCAGTCTTGTAAATTTCTGCGGCTTTGGTTCCATCTCTGCAAAAAAAAAAGTGACGCCATAATGGATTTATACGGTTGTTGTAATATAAACAATTATACACTACCACTACTGTGTACATTAATTGTGGCAAATTGAGCAATTGCGTTTAAGTTTATCAAGACTCCCATCTGATCGAGGCATCCAAAGCACAGTGGCTGAGTGAGAAGAATCTGGTTCAAATAATTTCAATGAAATGTAACAAACGCCGATGGTCGCGAGAGGATGCTCCTTATCGCTGCCCCGAGCAGCCTCTCAGGTGAACGAAGAAGGCGGCGGCAGTCTTGGCCTTCGCATCGTGCGAATCGTTCATCCTTCCTCAAGCGGCCAAGAAAATATCAATTTTTTTAATAATAAATCCCCGTGTCGACTTCGAGCCTTCTGCAGTCATCACGAATCAATCGTACTAGAGGCACCTCGTCCAGGGCTAGACTACAACCTCCGACTTCATCTCTACACATCAGGTGGGATAAACAAATAAATTAGCAAAAAATATTTCCAAGAAGATTTACCTCCTCTACATCGTTGGAGTCGATGGAGACCTAATTTTACTTTTATTCGTCATGGATGTTTTTTGCTTTTTGACAAGTAGAAATTTACTGTTTTCTTTTCCTTAAATTTTTGTAAATTTCCTCTGAATTTTAGTTATAGTGGGGCCTAACCTTTCAGTTTTTTGTCGCTACAGAACGTTGGTTCAGAGCTCTTAGTCATTCAAATGTTTTGCCAGAAAATGGACTGTGACAATAACCTCCCCCAAATGAAGCCACAAGTTTGTCACTTGCAGAGGAGGAACAAACAGGCGATGTTGTTCTGCGACTAACATCGTGTCTTTACTGTTCAATTGTTTGGACCAGGATAGACTTGAATGAATCTCGAAGACGGGTTTAGTTGAGCACGAACTTGTAATTTGAAGAGTTGGTATATCACAAGATTTGGAGACTTAGTTGTACAAGAAGAGGTGACTTAAACCGGATATGAGTGAGTATATAAGTGGAGGGGGCTCTGAAGGCATGAAACTGGTGCTACGGGGAAGGAGGGAGAAATCCGAATTAGCTGTCAATGAGAGGTGAAATAAGTGTCTGTTGGGAGAATTGGAGACGATTGTATCGCGAAAGGTTAGATGACTGTGTTGAGAGAACGACCGACTTTCACGAGACTTCATAGGAGAATGAGTTCGGGAAGAGCTGTCTGTTGTGGAGAGGAATGTGAAAAGGAGGGGAGGAAATGATATTTTGGAATGTCCAGACAAAGCAGGAAATCCATCCTCAATTGGAAATAACGGAAGGGGTGGAATTTCTTATGGTAACAATAAGGGGTTGAGAACGAAGGTCTTTGGGAAACACTGACTTTGCCATTAATGGCCAGGGAGTCCTGTTAGGGAAAGTGCAGGAATTTCGAGGTCAAAAAATCCTCTACCTTTACCAAACAATCGAGCAAACTAGAAAAAAAGAACAAAAATGGGCACAAAACCAGACCCTTCACACCCCACGAAAAACTTCACGTTTATGGGGTTAAAAAGGTTCTGGAATTTATTGATTTGCTCCTAATCATTCCACGACCATTACTGAGCGATCAGTAAAATGTAAATTCACGAGAGTATAAACACCATTTCTTCCCGAAGGATGGTGCTTACTGTTTTTGAAATATCGAGTAAAAACTGTGAGAAGTGACAGTAACTGAGACGGAAATGGTTGAGATCACAATTTCTTGTGTTGCTCCTAATTATCATCGTATTGAAATACCGCCTTGATTATTGCGGGCACACGAGCATTATTTGAGCGTTACAAGGTAAACACTCCGCTAAAATCGATTTTATAGGGACGTTTGATAATTTATTGTGCAGCTTACGTCATTTTCCCGCTGATGGGAATTTTATGGTATTGTTGTGTTGTTTGAAGCTCCCCGTACAAATAATTTAGTCAAAATCGTTAGACCCGTTTTTGAGAAAAATTTTTTTTTGCGTTTTGATCACTATGATGACTACAGTTTTAAGCGGATTTTGCTTCTAAACGTATTTAGGTGTCCCATGGTAACCTGCTGGCTAGATATCAAGTTAGAGGTCATTTGGATTAGCCATTTTCTCCCATTCGCGTCAAAAGATATGCATTCACATACACACACAGACTTATTTTCTCAAAAAGCGTTTTTCTGACAGTAGGCTCAAAAAAAAACTTAAAATTATCTTTTCAGCCGATTACATCATTTTCCTTTCTACTTCGTAAAGCCTAGGAAAGTAACAAAAAAATAAACAGTCAACCGAGTTTGTTACCTCAATTGAGATCGTGGTTCACCCCTGTTGCTGGATTCAGCGTTAGGGACGGGCGAGGTACCTCTCGATCCAAACGGCGTTGGGCTTTTTTCTTTCTTTTCCTCTAATAATTAAAAAAAAAACTTCTAAACTTCTCGTTATCAATTGTAAAATTTGACACAAAATGTCACACACAATTTAAAATACCACTTACCAGCTGGTCTGAGCTTTTCAGATTCGATTTCGCGAGGGACATTGAACCCTTTGACGACGTTGTTGTCTGGCGTCGACACAACAGTGACAACGGGAGCATCTGGGGCAGCGATTCGAGCTGACGAAAATCAAATCGAGATATAGACCTCGCACAATGACAATATAGCAGATAAACATGCAATCTCCCAAGGAATGTAAAATTAGCACAATGTAGGACCGTGTTAACACATTAGAAGCACCGTACTACACCGTTACCAACAGTCCTGATTCTAGTCATATTTTTACTTTCTGCATTCAGAGGCTACTCTAGACCCAAGCCATGCTAGATATGCTTAGTTAGGTTGCATCCATCGCCCGGCTCAGTGCGATTTATTCGTTCATAAAAGAGACTGATTATTTGGACACAGACTCAGTAATTTCATTGTGTCATGTGCGAGTATTCTACATTTTTATTTTCGAAGTTCGTCGATCAGTTTTACTTCGCGACTGTTACCTAACGTCATATACTCACTCAATAACTGTTTGAATTTTCCACATTTTTCTATGAACCCAGGTTAGAACTGTCATCAGCCTCTCAGATTATTATTATTATTTCAAAATAACAAAAATTCCAATGAAATTAACGTGAGAAAAACACGAAAAAGGATCATCTTCAGGTTGTTTTGGAGAAGGCGTGAACATCGGGCGAGGAAAGTATAGTGATCGTGTCAAAAAAACGTTGGGGTTTCTTCAGTTTAGAGGCCTACTGAGTACGGAAAACCTAATTTTAAAGTGGGTGTGAGCCTGTAGTTCGATTTGAAGGAGAACGGCTGGACCGACTGAGCGGGTTCTTTTTTTGATTGGTTCATGATTTTATTGTAGACGCGAAAATCAGGTTATGGGCGAATTCCATCAATGAGAAAGATGGTGGGGGTGAAAATGTTCTATTTGGGAAAATGGTCTGTGCGTCTGTGAAGAATTTTTAGAGAAAACCACAGTACCAAATCAGCTCAAACTTGATATCTCGCCCGCAGGTTACCATGGGACACCAACATAAGGGTATGAACGAAATCCACCGAAAGTTAACTATAGTTATCATAGTGATCAAAACACCAATTTTTTTTTCTCAAAAATGGCTCTAACGATTTTGGTAAAATTTTTTATATTGATAGCTCCTAATAAAGCAACTATTGCACGAAACTCCCATTTGTGGGAAAATGACGAGAGCAGCACAATAAATTAGCAAAATTTTTGACGTAATCTATTTTAGTGGTTTTTAGAGAAAACGACCCTACCAAATCAGCTCAAACTTGATATCTAGCCCGCAGATTACCATGGGACACCAAAATAAGGGTATGAGCAAAATCCACCGAAAGTTAACTATAGTTATCATAGTGAAACAACACCAATTTTTTTCTCTCAAAAACAGCTCTAACGATTTTGATTAAATTTTTTATATCGATAGCTCTCAATAAGGCAATTATATCATAAAATTCCATTTGTGGGAAAATGACGAGAGCAGCACAATAAATTATCTACAAAAATCGGGTTTAGCGCGGTTTTTTTCCTTTTAAACTCCACTGAAATGTTACTAGAATGTTAAAAAATATCTGGTGTGTTGCAACACACAACTTTCCTTAGCTCTACGTCAATTCACTCAATATTTCAATATTTCTATGAAAAGACGATGAACGAAGACATAGGCCCAAGAAGCAAAAATAGGTTTTTTTAATACTTGTTGGCGAACGGCTTCAACGACTTACACCAAACTCACAGAATGTTTTTAGATAGTTAATACCTACATATTGTTCTCAATAAATGTTCCTCAGAAATTTCATGGAACAGAGATAAAAATAAAAATGTGTCGAAAATAATGTTTTTTTGATCCTTTATTTTATTTCCCGAGTAACTGGATTTCATCAATCTTATGGAGTGTCTTCTAGCAACCTGTATTCACAATTTGTTCTCCGTGATTATTTCTGTATCTGTTGAACGGAGATACAAGCCATGATAACTCGGAAAACCAGATTTGTCGATTATTAGTTCATCGGTTCTCCAATTTTATGAAAATCGGCTCCAACGATTTGGGTTTAACTTACAGGGTCAGTTGCCACCAGTATAGGAAATAAATAAATAAACAAAGAAAACTATACTTACGAGTACCATTGTCGTCGTCAAAACATCAAAATGGCTCTAACTTTTTTTAATTGAATTTGTGAGGGCAGATCCAAATAACACTATGACAATATGAAATCAGACTACGGGTACAAACGTGCAGAGCAAATTTCTTCGACCCAGTAGGCCTCGAAACGTAAGGTTGTCAAAAACTGAACTTAATATTTCCCCATTACCCTAAGGGCGAGGAAGCTAAAAAAGGGGTTTTATACTTTTTCGGTTTCAACAATTTTCACCAAACTCACAGGATATCTTCACCCAGTTAATACTTTGATATTGTTTTCCATAAATGTCCCTTGGAGTATATTGAACAGATATAACAACCAAAATATGATGAAAATCGTGTTTTTAAAAAATTCCCAAAACAACTTAGTAAGTAGTGTCATAGTAAGTAATGTAGTGTATAGCAACCTATCCCCTCATCCTCTGCAACTATTTTTGTATGCGCTAGATCGGCTTCTTATAGTGGTCATGTGGTTGCTAAAGACGCTTGCCCAAGGGACAGTAATAGCTTAGCCACCCTCTCAATTTCTATCAATTACGTCGTTTTGTTCTCAAATCGTGTAGGTTAAGTTTGGAAAATGAAAGGATTAGTACCAGATGTTGTACTGTAATACGATTTGATTCGCTAAAAAAATATTGACAGAATCTTCTGGCCGGACCAATTCAACGCCGATCCTAACAGCTCAAACGCTCAAAGAGAATGGACCCGCTGACCCAATCTTTCTAAAATTCCCACAGAGAAGATGTAAATCGAAGATGATGACTTATTGAAGGTATTGGATTCTTTTTTTTTTTTTTTTTGAAACGGTGGATGCAGGCAATACTCTTACTGCAGCCACAAACGGGCCTATTGTAAGGGCGTCCATGATACTCGGATCATGGCCCACCTGCACCACCCCCAGGCCCCACGGCACTGGTCTCACTTGGTGTGACGTCACCTATGCAACCCCACCACCCCCACACAAAGCGGAGGATATCCGCAAGTTCTGCATTTGCCATCTCTTCGGGCTGAAGAAAGGGCCTCCCAAGCACAGAACGGTGCAATGCCGCGAGTCCATCACATACGCACAGCACATGCTCTGCCGTCTCTAGCCCTACCTCACAGAACCTGAATACGTGTACCTCGCACTTGCCAATATTTGCAAGGTGGTATCTCAGTGGACAGTGACCTGTGAACAGGCCACATATGATCGTCATATCCTTCCTCCCCAGTGCAAGCACCTCCTTGGACCTCTCTCTGGAGAGCCGGATGAAGAGTTTTGACTGTCTAAGGCCGGGCAGCCCTGCACCTGTCCTCCCATTTGCCAACCTCTCTACGTAGGGTAGGTGGCTCCTGGTAGTCCCAAGAAAGGGCTCAGGGCCAATAGGGATCTGCTCTGATCCCTTCTTAGACAACCCATCAGCCCGTTCGTTTCCCTCTATACCCTGATGCTCTGGCACCCAACACAGTGTTACACTGTTGTCCTCTGCCAGGGCCTTCAGTCCAGTCAGACACTCCCACACCTGCTGTGATGTGAGACAGTATGAGGCTAAGGCCTTGAGAGTGGCCTGACTGTCCACCATGATGTAGATTCTCTGCCACTTCAGTCCCCTCTGCAGCAGCCGCTGCTCACAGACTGTCACCGCAGCCACCTCTGCCTGGAACACCGTGGCCAGCGACCCCAATGGGATCGCTGCTCTGATCCTCGGCCCAAAGATGCCTGCCCCTGCAACGCCGCCCTGCATCAGTGTAGTATACCAGGGCCCCAGATTCGAAAGCGGGAGCTCCCCCTACCCACCTGGATCGCTCATGAATGAGTATCCGAAAGGGTAGCGCGAAGTTGAACCTTGCGGGCATTGAGCCTACCACATGCAGTTCGGGCCCCCTCCCCACCTTCACCTTGTCAAAGATCAAGTGGCAGGAACTCCTCCTGCCCCGCATGATCAGACCCAACTCCAACATATGCTAAGCCTGGAGGAACGCCATCCTTTTAACATGTATCTGGAGTGGAGCTAAATCTAGCAAGACCTCCATTGCAGCTGTAGGGCATGTTGTCATACAGCATGTAATGGCCAGACACGCCCTACGCTGCAGTTTATTTAGCTGCAACTGCACTGTTTTGTTTTCCACCCTAGTCCACCAGACCGGGGCTCCATAGGTGACTACAGGTCTAACAACCGCAGTGTACAGCCACCGGATCATCCCAGGCCTCAGCCCCCATGTCTTCCCCACCATTCTTTGAGCTGCCCACATCACCACCGACGCCCGCTGTAAGGCTTTTTTCACGTGTGTGGCCCAAGAGAGCTTTCCATCAAGAAATTCATTTCTTAGAAGAAGGATGCATTTCTTAGGCCCCGCCGTCTACGAGCCTATTAATGACTATCCTGACTGCGAAACTGCAAGAACTACGCTCCGAGCCCTTTACATCAAAGACAACGGGCGGTGCCAATTTTTTTGTTGAAAATTCTAGTAACATAGTAGTTTATAAGGAAAAATATCTCACACAACTTTCCGCCACCCCCGTAAGTTTGAACACCAGCTACATATGCGGGCTTCTTCGTTCAACGCATTTCTACAGAAACACTAATGGAGAACAAAATGTAGAGATTAGTTAGCTGGGAGTACTCCGTAAGTTTGATCGAAATCGTTAGGCCCGTTTTTGAGAAAATTGAAATACCGATAAATTAATATTCGACAAATCTCCTTTTCTGAGTTAACGTGGCTTATATCTCCGTTCAACATGTATATACAGAAATAATTATACAGTACAACATTTTGGGTAGGGGTGGCTAAAAGACACTCTGTAAGATCTATCACATCAGGTGAAGAAGTTACCCTGTAATTTACGGAAATGTTGGAAAAAACGTTATTTTCATTACGTTTTGATTTTTATCTCTGTTCAATGGACTGTCAGAGGAACATTTATTGAGAACAATATTTAGGGATTAACTATTCGAAAACATCCTTAGAGTTTGGTGAAAATCGCTGAAGCCATTTTGCCAAAAAGCGTAAAAAACCTATTTTCGCTTCATAGGCCTATATCTCCGTTCACCATATTTTCATGGAGATATGTATAGAGAAGAAAAGTCAGGTATTGATTAGTAGAATATAATTTGAAAGTTTAATCAAAATCGTTAGAGCCGTTTTCGAGAATAATACGAAAACCCCTAGTTTTTGTACATTTTCGTCCCTCGCCCCCCTTACCATCGGCCCATAACGTTATTTTGGTGTCTACAAAAAATAAAAAAAGAACCAGCTCAATCGGATCAGCCGTTCTCCCGCAAATCGAACTACAGACACACGGACCACGAGCCGAAATTAGGTTTTTTAGACTCAGTAGGCCTCAAAACGTTAAGATCTGAAGAAAACCCACATTTTTTGTTGACACGATTACTATACTTTCCTTTCCTTTCGGGGTAGCGGAATGTAAAAATGAGATTTTTTGCGAGACACGCATTAGCCTCTCGGGAGTTGCGGGGTAAAGGCTGATTTTGCTGGAACCTGATGATTCCAACCTTTCCTCTTAGAAGTGATGTATTTCACGATGCTGCCTGACTGTCAGACTTCGCTTCCTGAACTGCAAAGGTCCCGCAAGACTGTGTCCTAAATGAAGAGGCGGGAAGGAAGAGGTGAATGTGCTACATCGCCACTTATTATTGTAATATAGTGATCATTCTTGATCATCATCTATTATTCCGTTCTGTTCTTAAATCGCGTAGGTAAAGTATAGCGAAACGAAGCGTTAGTTCCAGAATGTTTACTTCATTACGCCGTACGAGTACATATCCGTTGCAACGCATGGGCTCAGAAAATGAGATTTGGCGAACAAATGATCATCTTTTCGATTTCGTTCGAACTTACGGGATACTTTCAACTAATCAGTAGCTACATTTTGCTCTTCGTAAATGATTGAGTAGAAATGCGTTGAACGAAGCTACGCTTGTATGTACAGCGTTTCGTCAAATGCACGGAGGTTGTGGAAGTTGTGTCTTGCTGCGCACCAGATATTTTTATTACACAATGGGGTAGCGGAAAATAGAAAAACTAGCCCATAGTTCAGCTGTGTCAGTCTACTATACTATCTATAGGGTCACTGGCAGGCACGCTCTAATATACATACGAACGTAAACTGCAAATAGAAAGGGTATCTAAAGTAAATTAGAAAGAAATGTCAGTATAATGTTTTAATGTAATAATGAAACTAAATAATAATTCAAAACGTGGCTCCGCCGATACAGAAAATAACCGTTTCACACTTCACTGCTTAGTATTTTCTGACAATAGTGACGTCGTCAGGAGCGAGAATGTCAAATTTAAAAGGCACAATATCATCGGGTATTGGGGTTGAAATCAGTTTCATAGGGAGCGCCGTTTGCTTTTCTGCAGTTTTCCTGCACAAATAATAACCCAGAGTGGACAGTTTGGAGTTCAGAAGAGGATTGGTAGCTTTGAGGAGGCGGCGATGGCTGCGGGAGTAGTTGCCGGAAAGAGGATCGTTGTTTCGGTTGTTCTTCGAGCTAAAGAATTTTGTAGCACTGAAGACAGTCGATGGTGAAGTTTTGCGACCCTTCTTCGCCCCTGGCCTATCACCTAAAGCGCCAATTATTCTTTACTCGGGAGAAGACAATACGTTATCTGATGATTTTTGAGCTTACCACTGTTACTGTTCAAATAGTCCCTCATGTTTGTATGTTCAAATTACAATAAAAGCCCCGCCCATTTCTATTTCTACTCACACTAATCACCACTCATTAACAACATTATCTACATCAATCAAACTGCAACTACTTGGTGCTCTTGTTGAGGGGCTCTAAGTCAATGAAGCCTAAGCTGCCCATCTCCTGCAGTTTTATTCATTTAATGCCCGCGTGTCATTAAAAAACGAGGTGACTTCAATCAGTCAGACCAGCAAGTGCTCCTCGTTAGAGATCTTGATGTTGCAGTCCCTCGAAGGAGTCTGTGGCTGCTGCCTCACAGGCAAACGATATGGGTGCACTAAAGGAAAGTCCATGCAGGACCTCATTGTGAAAATTCTCAATGTTTCTCTGGAGCAGTTCTAATTGAATCAGAGGAGCATTTGACAGCCTTTGACAGACAGCGCTCCACAATGAGCTCAAAGGTCGGAGAATTCCTTGTAAACTACACTTGTTCATCAGAAGTTATCTAATGAGAGAAATGGCATAGGTCGCTGTGCAACCCATTCGCTCATTGGACGGGGGTTTTGGTGGGGGGGGGGGGGGGGAGAGGCAGGGCGTCATTGACATGCATCTTGCTGCCAGAGGAGAGAGGGAGAGACCTATGAGGGTGGTTCATCTTGTCCTGGCGGCTCCCACGCCTCGAGATTCCTCTTTCAGTTCGCCCATGATAGTGCAAATCGGGCGAACCGGCGAGTGGCAGCCTGCGAGGAGAGGAACCCTTGCACGCCCTCATCTATGTGGCGGCTCTTGCCCTTACATCCTCGTACAGGCTCCACTCAAGAAGACGTGGGCAGCAACTTTGGCTACACCCGCCCCACAGGGGCACTCATTGAATGCGCGCCTCCTGAAAAATTCGAGGCGCCCTTTGAATGCCCCATGGCCAGACACGAGTTGGGTTGCAGCAAACGTGGGGCGCTGCCACCTCATTTCCAGGTGGTCCCTCACTGCGGGCATGATGCCAAGCAGGTGGCGGGTGGTAGTTCCGCTGTCGCACCTTGCCTGCCACTGGTCATGCAGCCAATTCCTGGCAATGGCTACCCAGCACTCGGTAGACTCTTCTCCAAGCATCTCTGGCACCAGGTTTGCCAGTGGCCCCCGCTACGACGTCAGTGCACTGGTTCTGATCCGCTGGCACATGACGTCGCAGTCCAGGCACAGGAGCAGCGGTGAAGAGCCTGCAAGGATCTGTAGGGCGAGATGCGACGTAGTGCGGTATTCCGGGAGGACTGCCAGCAATACATCCCGTTACCTGACAAATTAAACTGTTACGATGAAATGTAGGCGTATCCCAGTCTGGAGAACAATTGAGAAGGGGTGCCCTCAGGGCTCAGTCCTCGGACAGCACTCTGGAACGCTTTCTTATAAGATTTTCTCAGGAGCATAGAGGAAACTGACTGTGAGCCATACAAAGATGTGGATGACCTGACTGGTGATCCATGAACAGCCACTCCTCCAAATCTGGGCGTTTCGGTGGCCACCAGCTCCTTTTTGAGAAGCAAGTTTAGTGCTAAGGAGTCAATATAGGGGAGATGTGGCACTTCTGCCAATACCTTCAGTCCTTCGAAGACCCTACCCACACGATGTTTGCCGCATTATGAGCAATTAGCAAAGTAACTTGGGGTGTGTTACTTAGACCGCATTCTCTCGTACACGGCCATTTGCTTAGGCGCTGTTGTCCGCGATAGCAAACTCACAGTCAATCAAAGGAGCCCCAATCCTAGAGTGCTGCGCTCCTATGGATCACTAACGGTACAAGGCAGTATCCACTAAAGCACTCTAAGTGATCACTGGCCAATTGCGAAACCCGCTGAATTGCGATTGGGTGAAGTAGAAAGTGAAAAGGGAGCTTTTCCTGCTCTGGCTCGAACTCCGTATTGACTGCAGTTTGTGGCACTAACCAACCATCTCAAGAGGCGTCAACCTGATCTGCTAAAACCACTTCACGTTCCCTTCAGGGTTTGAATTAATTTGTGTACCATTAATACCATTTCGAAGCCAAAACCTACAGTGAAAGTCCACAATTCTCTTCCTTCTGGTCACATCATTTCCTGTTGAAATCGCACTTGGGCGCTATCATGACAGTGATCACGCCAAGCTCTGTAAAGGTTTCCAAGGACCAGAATACAGTCAGGTGCCTATTACTAGCCTGTGGCAGCTTAGCTATTCCAAGCCTGGTCAGTCATCATAACCTCAGCCTTGACAAATATATCAAGGGGAATAAGGCCAAACATTTTCTCCATAGTAGCAATTAATGAGCACTCCAGTCTTAGTACTTTGGCTTGGCTCATACAGCCCTCTCTTTGCCACCATACAGTAGACCCATACGACGGCTCATGAAGCCTTTGAGATCCATATTCTCCCTCACATTAGACTAACCACCACGATTATCGTAAGAACGCCAAATTTTTATAAGCAGGATTTATGAGGAAAAAACGAGCAAAATATATTTTTATCGAAATATTTTTTGGGCAGCTCTCGTCATTTCCCCACGAATAAAAATTTTCTAGCACTGAACTGTTTGTAATGAAATTAAAAAATATTCAGAGTAGTGATCACTATAGTTAATGACCTGCAGGCCAAATATGAACTTCGTGCCAATACTCCCCAACAGTTCTTTCGCAATTTCGTTCGTGGACACTGAACACTTTCCCTTTTTTCCGATTATAAAACTTTCCTTTCTACTTCAAAAGTCTAAGTTGGAGCACAAATGCAAATCTGGAGTCAGCGGAATGTCCACTTTCAATTAAAAGTAAAATAAGAGAAACCTTACATAAAATGTATCACTACAATCCTTTGCACCCCCCCCCCCCTGTAGCCATCGACGCTTAAGTAATAATTCAAATAAATAAAGTAGTATTATATAAAATCGTATAAAGAATGGACTACTAACCTTTCCTATCGGTCGTCTTCCTTTGAGGTTTAGGGGCAGCTGAAAAAGAGCAATTTTTGTGTGTTAACGCAACTAATGCAAGAAAGGGCAATACAGGAAAATGGCATTAATCATGAGAGCACTCAGCATGCACAATTTTGAATTAGTTGATGTACTAGTTGAAGTACAGCATCGTGTGTACACGACCTTAGCACAAATATACAAAAAAAAAGTGTGTCTATACCATCAGGAAAAAAGCATATTTTCTTCTTGACTTTTCAGGGCTTGTTTATTAACATTCAATCTGCTGTTAAACGTGATATAACGAACGGGCTGCCATTTAATTTTCTTCTGTTAATTAGTACGCCATTGGGCCTCGAGTAAAAGCTTAACATCGCGCTTACAGTGGCCTTCCAACAGTCACTTCGAGTTCTTATGATGTCCACGTACTACGTAAATTCATTCATTTTTGTAATAAAAATCAATTCATCAGAAAGATTTAGTTTTGTGGACCTCAGTTATGCTCAGTGACAGTAGAATAGGAGATATATTTCGTGCAGTTAGTCCTCAATTCCTCTTCAGCTTTAGAAACGACTAAAAGTCCAGTTTGAAATTAAAAAGGCCTTTTCAGAAGGCTGTCCCATTTCGAAAAACGCTGCAAATCATTACACAACGGTTCTTCTTGCTGAGCTTCTATTCAGCGCATCCCCCGTTTCAATAAAAATTTACGATAATTTTCTGGTTATATAGCTTGACGCAATATCACACCTCCGAGATCCATCCCATTCGATTTAGCATCGAAAAACACTAGAAAACGATACCAAACATGACTTGACTACAACAGAACAACCAAAGATGACATTTTGTAGGCGACGCTGGGCAATCGGCATGACGTGACGAGTCGAACTGATAAGGGGGTTGGAGAGAGCCAAGATACAATGCACGAAATGAGCCCAAGCAGGGGAGAAACAAAATATTATCTAGCGAGCTCCTTACGGTAATACAATTCGTCTCACTATATTTACTGTGATATCACCGTTGCCCATCTAGATGCAGTCCTACACCCCTGATGCCCGTCTTATTCTACCCAGCACAACAACCAGGGGTTTAGTCTGATTGGATTGCCGAGTAGGTGGGCACAACTAGATACCAAATGGAATTTTTGGGCGAAAGAATAGATTTGTTGATTGTAGATTTCAAATCCCCGTGCCTTGAAACGTCAAGTACCAACATTTTATGGGGAGATGGAGGGAGGTAAAAATGTCTAACCGAAAAAATTGAGAATGAACAATAAACCTAAACAGCGATGCACATTTTAAAATTATCGAAAAAACATTGAAAATATGATTAAGCGGCAAACCTTGTTCTTTTCCTCCTTCTCCTTTCGAATATAATAAATTTAAAGCGGCGTCGACGTCATAACGAGATTTGACGATTAATGAAACCAGTTCATCGTCCGGCGTTTGGGTTCCAGCGATTTCTTTAATTTGGCGAAGACAGTCTTTTAGTATTTTTTCAACGTCAGATTTATTTTCAGCTTTTTGAGCTCCACTTTCCTCACTGTCATCTTCCTCTTGAATGTCGTCGGACTTCAAAAATGAGGACAGTTGAGGTTGACGGTTGTTACGATCGTAGAAAAAGGCGGCTGAAATGAAATAATTTAAGAGTAAGGAATTTCGCAGTAACTGCCTTTTGTACTTGATCGAATGTTTCATGAAATATGGATGTTTGGGTCAGCTCTAACTGAATCGGTTTAGTACCCCTGGCCCTAACAGAAAATCCTTAGATCAGAGCCTTCCCCAGCTTTCAACATAAGCCCCCAATCCAGGAGCTCCCTGGTTGAGTGCGTTGGGACATGAGGCTATCTCAGCGGACTCTGGTTCAATTCTCGACCAGGCATCCTCCCTCATCTAATCAGAGGGAGGGCGAGGCAAGTGAGTGAGCTTCCTAACGAGTCTGATCCAGGGAAGATGGGAAATGGGCTTCATTTGACCATTCTGCCAATTCCCTTAGCTTTTTCTGACTCCCAGCATTCATAATCTGTCAATTAACTCTTTGAAATTTGACGCCCTGCACAATTTTATGACTGAGCCAACAACATATTTTCCTTCTTACGGTTTCCTTAGTGGTTTTTCCCCTCACATCACTTCTCAGCCCTTACTTGCCAGTTTCTGTGGCATTTGGCTCTCAGCTCTGGCCCAGTTACACTTACTCTACACAAGTTCACCCCATGTTGTGAGAAATCATACTCTATTCTACACATCTCTATCCTGTTTCAAGTGTGAAAATACACTCCTCTCACTCGACAGCTCTTATTGGCCATATTGAACTTCACATCATTAACTCTCTTGCACCCAACAATTGACATGTGAGTTGGCCTCTGCAAAGGAGGCGTCAGACACGCCAAATATCAAAAGAAATTCTTGAGTACGTTTTACTTTCTAACATGTCTAACAGAGTAGTACGAGGTCTCTTCTACTGGCTTACCAAGAAGGAAGACATCCAAATATGAGGAACGGTGAAACGCCTTTTCCAATGCGGAAGGAGCCAACAAAATGATGTTTGATCTTGCTTTTTGCTTTGGTTCCTTCATTGCGCTTTAGAGCTACAGAGGTGCTCGTATGTCCTGTAAGGTTACCTACTTCGATTTTTTGTTGTTTCCTTTTTTTTGCTCAGTTAATTTATGTTTGGGCCATCACATTACAGTGTGAGACCTATTAAGATGATAACTTCGCCCAACTTCAATAAAACGTCCTATTTATCTACTGTACGAATGTAATTTCAAGTAACATTTGCCATTGGTAAGGAGAATTGATGTCAGCTTGGATGGGGCAGGAATCTTGAAGGTGAAGAGTAAAGATCTGAGAAGAACGTGCTCAACTGCATGTACTGTGTGTGTATACCTTCTTTCACAACTGCGTTCATGGGCTCTCTCACACACACATACTGTCCAGATTTTCTCATATGGCGTTTTGCGTCTCAGAGAAGCCCACAGAACGCCAAGATCTAAAGGAAACACAAAACTTTTTACGCGCATTGGCGTAAACTGCAAAACCTGATTGTTATCATGAAACGCCATCTCTTATCAGCGTCAATTTTTGTAAGGAGAACCTAACATTCTAGCACATTACTATTGCTTTGAAAGCTCGCACTTTTCAACGAGAATCACCAACGCATTAGGAAACGAGGAATGGCAATGGCTCGCAGCAGATGACACTACTCACCACTTACTATACAGGGTCCACCCACGATCCTGTACAATAAATAGAAGTGCCCTGAGGAGTGAAACGTCAAAGGAATTTTGGGAACCAACCAATTCTGGTGATAGGGTTACAAATATAACACTAAAAATCTTATGGGGCATGAAGGAATACACAATGAGACTGCCTTCTGGAATTTCTTTTGAATGCCCATGCGGATCAACAGAACCGTACGTTGCTTCCTAAAAGTATGAGAATTTGTTTGATTTGATAAAACCGTTTGGTATTTACCATCACTTGGTGACATAGGGTAATCCTCTTCCACGGAATGGCCATAAACATCATCGTACCCGTCGTACTCTATAAAAACAAATTAACGCGCGTATTATTATGGTTAAACGATTTATCACAAGAAATATCAAGCACAGTGAATGTAATTTAAAACACGATCAACATACCGTCCGAGTATCGCATAGACCTCACATTTCGATGGCGAGACATGTCGAAAGGAGTAAATTACTACAACCTGTTCGAGCGTAAGTTGTTTTCAATGCAGCGTTCACGACAAATCACAATAAAACTTGGCACTTCGACGTTTCTACGGGGAAACATTTAGAACTCGTAATCGCCTAACGAGCTGAGCTTGGTCAATCAGTCACAGCCAGAAAGATGAGAGCAAAACATATGGAGATCCTGATGGGTCTTCCCATTCGAAAATATTGTCAACTGATAGTTATAAAACAACTTTATGAAATCACGTTATCATCACACGTATTTCCAAACTAAAATCTCCGTATTAACCCGAGGCAGCTTTATTTGCTTGTTGTTGTTGTTGTCGTTGTATCCAAGTTTCGTGATACTTATCTACCGTGTGGTTAGCTCTTCAGAACCTTCGTCTTCGTGTAGTTTACTTATCAGTAATTTTGTTTAATTAAAAACACGCAGTCAACAAACAGTTTCAAGATGTTGCTTCAAGAAAAGCTGTTTAATCGTCTGAAAGTGTCTGTGATTCAATTCAAGTTTAGTATTCGACCTTCCAGTTAATTGTGAGGCACAATTTTGCACGGAATCAATCAAAAATTGGATATGGCTACCATAGTTATTTAAAAAAAATTATTTTCAATAAAAGGGCTGTAATGATTTGAACTAAGTGTATTGCATCGATATTTGTACACTAAGTTGTGTTCCTAAGAAACTTTTTTGAAAAAAAAGTACAATAGAACAACTTTTTTAAAATTGTAAAAATCTATATTTTTCACAGTTTTTTCTTATTATTCAACCACATCATACGTTAAAACTGCCAGGAAGTTCATGTTAACAGCTCAATAACTCGATAGAATTATTATTCAATAAAAGGTTATAGGATGTTTAGAGAGAACCTAACAGGTGTTCTACTACCAATACTGTCTCCATAAAAGAGGAGAAAACTGAGGAGAATTTTATTTTTCGCACAGATTTTGTCAAACACCAGTACCATTAACCAGCTCAACATCTTACACTGCGGGAACTTCTTATTTAAAAAATGAAAGGCAAGTCCATTCCTTATTGCTCTTGGTATATAAATTAAAATGTAATTGTAGGGCGGAATAGAAATATCACACACAGGGGATAAACACAAAGATAGAGGAGGTAGATCATCTTTTGCCTTGGCAACAAAAAATCTACTATAACAGCAGTCAAGAAACTCCACACAATTGAATAATTATATACAGAGTGCTGCTCAAAGTGTGACAAATGTTTACCAGCGCTATGTATCCAAAATGCCACAAAATATTTCTCAACCCGTGCCCAATATTCCTTGACTATGGGGATAAAGCACGATTTATGTTTTTACAATGAGTCAAAACAAAATTTTGACTTTTTGAAACGAAAGCAGGTGGTATCTTTCAAACGATTGAAATGACAAAAAATTTGAACATGCCGTTCCTTATCAATATGATTGTCCATGAACCCACGGAGAGAGGTATATCAGTCGAAAAATGAAGCTAATAGCGCGTAGTGTTCTCAGACAGTCATTCTAAGTACTCACTCTGCCTGACATACTTAACTTCAGTGATTGGACCACCAGTGTGTTCTATCTGGTATCGCCATTAGCATGCTGTTCTAAAGCTCTTCAAGTTTTTTACAAGAGGTGTTTTTAACTTTGGTTCAATGTTCATTTTTTGTAGCAATGTCGAAACGTTCAAAATTTGCAATTCGTTAAGTTTGAATTTTAAAAAAAGTTTGGAATTTGGTTAGTAATATTTTGTTATCTGAAAAAGCAGCGAATGTTAGCAAAAGGTTTACCTTTTACTTTTATAACTACTTTTTATTGTGAACACGTGAAGTCACAAAAATGAAATATTAATTGGAAAGAAATGAGGGTTTAGAAGGGAAACAACATTCAACAACAAATAAACAAATAAAACGAAATAGCAATAATTTGTATTATTTACATTTTCGGGATTTAAACGAAATCAGTTAGTTTATTATGAAACGTTCGCTTGTTACTGCATTTTGTTTTCAAAATGGGCTACACCATACGTAAACATACACTGCCCACTCGCAACTTGATGTTGCTCCTGGAGGTCTTCTACCTCAGTAAGGATTCGCTCCTGATATATTGTTTCAGAGCAGTTTAAAATTCTCAATCTTTAACAATAATTTCCTCGTACATGATACAATACTGAAGAATAATGACTATTTTCTAACCCTGGATAAAACTAAATGAAGTGAATGGAACGTTGACAAATAGAAAAACTACAGATCGATATAAAATAGAAATAATACAAAATCAATGCGTAGTGCGTGACAAACTTTCACTCCTGAAATTAAACAAAAAATTCCTTATCGCCTAGTGTCGTCCGTTTTTCTGTTGAGGATGTTTTTTTAATGAGTTAGGTTTTTTTCAATTCGCCAACTATTGACGTTGGAAGCGTTGAATCAGTTTTTTAGGCATGGGACATACTTGAGGCTTCACCTGACAGCCAGAGAACGTCACGTTGGGAAGGAATAAAATCTTGTCACAAAATAAGTACATGAGAAATTCAATTCCTTGGGCCCACCCTGCCCCTTCACACCACCCACTCCACAATAGCTGTCATTTTAAAGCGACTTTGATACTGTCAGAAAATGTGTTAAGGTAGAGCTACGGTGAAACGAAGAAGACCGTGGTTGAAAGATCAAGAGAGCAAATTTGCAAAACGCCTTCCTACACAATCCTGTTGATGGCATCGGTTCATGAATCAGTTTCCTTGGCTCTACGAAGTAGAAAGGAAAGTTACGTCATCGGTTGAGAAAATATTCGCGTTCGCTTGAGATCTTTACATTTCAGACCCTACCGAGTCCGTAAAATGGTCTGTTTGTGCCTGTGAACGATTGGCTGAATAAAATCAACTCAAACTCGGTATCTAGCTCGCAGGTCACCATTGGACGCCAAAATGAGGGCATGAACAAAATCCGCCAAAAACTAACTATAGTTATCATAGTGCTCAAAACACCGCATATATTTTTTCTCGGAAGCGGGTATAAGGATTTTGATTACATTCCTTGTATAGACAACTCTTAATGAGACAACAATACCATAAAATTCTCATCCGTCGTATAATGAAGAAAGCAGCACAATAAATTACAGAACGTTTCGACGAAAATCTATTTAAGCGCAGTTTTTTCCTTATAAACTCCTCTAAAATGTTACCTGATTCTTCAGAAAAATTCAGAAAGTAGTCCAACCAGGTACCTACACGATGGGCGTTTTATAATACTGAAATTATGTACAGCAGCGACTCCAGAAATTCCAGAATTACAACTCCATCGTTTCACCTACTCTCATTTCTCACAGTTTTTACCCGACTGTTCCAAAAGGTGAACACGATCCTTCTCAAAAAAATCGTATAGACTGTCTCTCAAGTGAGCTGTGAGCTGATTGCTTAATAATGGTCGTGGCACGAGTAGGAGCAGCACAATAAATTCCAGAAACATAAGCGCTTCCCGCTGTTTTGACGTCGTTCCAAAAACCAGATGAGAAACGAATTTGAAGTGAACCGCCGAATTCACGCGATGTCGAGGAAAGTTGTGCCATCCGTCGCACCAGATATTGAAGGTCCACTCACGAGTTGGGGTTGGACAAATGACGCTGAATAGATTTAAGGAAGTTGTCGCTTTTGTCGTTCGGTCATCTGCGCCTTCCTCTAAATGAATGGTTCGGACCGCGTAAGAAGCGGCTAAAAGGATTGCGTCTAGTAGAGACATGTCGAGCCCCTCGAGGAATTCTCTTCTGTAACTCTTCGATGTAATTGACTCTTCTCAAACTTCGATTAGAACGAATTGACAGCTTTAAAAATAGCGCGGAGTAGTTTCGGCGTCTTATTAGCTCACATCTCGAGAGATTGTGTTCACTGAGACGGCAACGTGACGGTGGATTGTGGGAGAATCTACTTCTTGAACAAAGAGTGGGATGTTGAAGGTCTTGTGTGCAACGTTAGAACACTTATTTGGAGCGCATAAGAAGAAGAGTAGAATAATATAAAGAACAGAATAGTATGCATTCGTTGAACGGAGATAACATGAGCGTTTCCGTGAGCAGATCGATAGCATACGCGAGTGACTTGTTAATAACTATGAGAAAAATTTGCGAGTGTGATTGGCGAGCGGATGCAGTTCGCCATGAACACTGTACAAAGATAGCAGGCAGGGGTTATATGTCAATCCAGAAAAAACCAGCCTGGTCCCATTCACCAGGAAACGCAATTTCATTAAGAGAGAACACCTGCTCAGGGGGGAAGATGGTGATGATCCGACAGGAAGTGAAATACCTGGGAGTCTTCCTAGACAGGGTGCTCACATGGGCAACACAAAGGGAATCTTCCGTGATGTGGATCAACCAGAAAATGGTTGTGGTCACTTACGGTGCCACGACGGGGAAGAAGACTGAGCAACAGCAGTTGAGTAAACTGCAGCACAGGGACTGCGTAGCTTTGATGGGTTGTATGCAAACAACTCCCACGGCTGCGCTAGAGGTCTGCTGGGTCTTGCACCTCTTCACATACATGCGGAGAGAGCTGCCTACCTACAGGTGGTTCTTATGCTGGAATTGGGTCTGTGAGGTGAGGAAGAAGAGTGATATTGGATAAGGTGCATGCAGAGGGACCCGCTCCGTGTGTCAGGGACTTGATATAGACGAAGTTTAACTTAGAGCTTCCCTACAAAGGTATGAATCCATGGAAGACTCAGATGGGACGGGGGTGGTCACTCTCTTGAGGCTGGGGCCTAGGTATTTTAGACAGGCGGATCAGTGAGGGGTGGCCTAGCAGGTGCAGGAGTTTATAGGCTAGGGATCGTGACAGCAATACCATTGGGTGCCCTGGCGACAGTTTTCCAAGCAGAGCTCTTCACTGTGACAGTGTGTGTGTTGCAGTTCCTGCGTAGGGGCCCGAAGCGGAGAAGAATATACGTTATGACAGTCACACT
The DNA here is from genome assembly GCA_020466155.1 of Pachypeltis micranthus. NCBI lineage: Eukaryota > Metazoa > Arthropoda > Insecta > Hemiptera > Miridae > Pachypeltis > Pachypeltis micranthus. The sequence goes on along the minus strand of CM035774.1, from coordinate 11,490,164 downwards.
GCACTTAAGGCTCTGGCTTCCTCTACCATCTCGTCGGGGTTGGTTTGGGAATGTCTGATGAGGAAAACACATTAACACTATGTTGGGTGTAGGGATAGAAGGGAAGGAGGAGGTTGACAAACTGGCGAGAAAAGGATTTGAGCTTCTCCCGGTGGAACCTGAGCCCCTGTAAGGACAATCATTTGATCTAGGAGGTTGGCAAGTGGGTGAAAAAAATGCAGAGCCGTCTATTGGCGGGATATGCCAGCTTAAAGGCAGTCAAGGCTGTTTATAAAATTCTCTAGGGAGCGAACAAGAGAAATCCTCAGCCTGGAGACGGTAAAGATACAGAGAGCATGTGACCTGTTCCCAGGGCACTGTCCACCAAAGTACCACCTGGCGAAGAGCTGTAAGTCAGGGGTGCAGAGTTGCACATTCTGCGAGACAGAGCGGACGTTGGCGGAGTACATATTGTGTGTGTGAGTGGCAGACTATGATGCGCCTCTGAGTGCTTGGGGTTTCTCAGTTGCGGAGGAGGTTGCAGGAATGCACCTCAAGGTCGTCTCGCGTTTTGTTCGAGAATCGTGGGGACGTATTGGAGACGTCGAAGCATCCGGGAATACCAGTTCCACCGGGTCAGGGTGTGGACCCGGGAGGAACGAGAAACGAATTTTCGGATCTTTACGTTCTGAATCAGAAAACTCTGATAACGAATTGGAAACAACCTTGAGGTCTATCCCTGCATCCTACTCCATCCCCAAGTGAGGAACCCCAAGCCCTCTAGATTTTGAAATGTCCCCAGGAGAGACTTCCTTAAATACAAACAATCTCCGATTCACCTGCTTGGACATTTGCATACCTTTCTTCAAGTAATAAAATGGTTTTACTTTACTCATAAATGAGTTATTTTATAGTGTTGGCAGCGTGGAAGGTTGCGATACCCCCCCCCCCCCAACTGAAGATGGCGTTTTTACTTTCCTTGGCTCTACAAAGTAGAAAGGAAAGTTATGTAATCGGCTGAAAAAAAAAATTTAAGTTTTTCCTTATAAACTCCGCTGGAATTTTTGTAGTAGGTTAAAAAAAATTGGTATTGTAGTCCAATCCAATACCTAAAGGATGAGTGTTTAAAAATGCTCATGAGATACATGGGGGTCACTCCAGAAATTCCTGAATTTCAACTACTGCCGTTTCGCTTACTACCAGCTCTAAAAGTTTTTACCCAATAACTCTGCAAAAGTAATTACTCTCCTTCTTCAAAAAATTTGTGTTTACAGCCTCATCAATCATCTGTGTACCAATTGCTCAATAATGGTCCTGCAATCAGTACGAGCAGCACAATAAAATCTGGAACTGTAAGCGCACCGCTTCTTGCTGCCGTGAAGTGTTGTTTGACAAAGTTCAAATTAACTGAGTGATAAATGAATTGATCAAATTGAATCAGCCATGTACAAAGTGAATTGTTGTAGAGCTAAGGAAAGTTGTGTGTTGCAACGCACCAGATATTTTCTATTGATTCGGCCGTGATCCAATACTTGCAGTACAGTGTGAGCGTTCCTCGAGTGTTTACCCGTTACATCCCGAATGTTACGATAGTTTCGAATTATTATTACCAAATATCAATGAATGGACGCGAAGGAGCCTATTAGTCATGTCATCTAACGCGTTACACGATCGAAAAGCGAGTGAGTCGAATGCCGCGTTCTGATTAAATAAAACCGCGTTAGAAGCGACACATCCCCCATTATATTACAGTGATCGTCGAATTGAACGTTCGCTGATCGAGAGAACCGGGTTGTACCAGAGGACACAGCCTGCACTCCCGGAAACGACAACCGCACCATTTACAGAGCACAATAGGACAGAAATCCCCCGATATCCCCCAGCTTCTCGGTGGGACCTGAGCCCTTCATAGGGACCGCCAAGAGCCAATAGATCAAGGAGGTTGGTAGGTAGGAGGACAAGTGCAGGGCTGCCCAGTGGCGTCCCGCACGTTCCGTGCCTGGCCAAAGGCAGCCAAGGCTGTCTATCACGCTCTCCAGAGAACGAATGAGAGATCTTCAGCTTTGAGAGAGTTCGTATACGGATGTTACGGCCTGTTTACAGTCACTGTCCACTAAGGTACCACCTGGCTAAGGTTGGTAAGTCAGAGGTTCAGAATTGCACATTCTGCGAGGTGGAGGTGGAGTCAGTGGAGCATGTACTATGCAAGAGTGAGGGCTGATTGCAGTGCGCCTCAGAGTGCCTGAGGTTCATCGGCCAGGGCTAGAGGAGGTTGTAGGGATGGAGCTTAAGGAGCCAGAGAACACCAGGGGGTGGAACTGGCATGAGGGGGCTCATGCTCACTCACACAATAGGCCCAGTTGTGGCCACAGAGAGGGTTTTCCCTATGAAGAAGATCTCTTACCATCTCTTGTTTAGCATCAAAAATCAAACCGATTGGGATACTAAAAAGCCCTAATGCTCTGCACCCCACGTTCCCCCCCTGCTCAACTAATATATGGCCGGGTTTTTACGTTTGCCGGAGGGAATGCTCCAACCACCAATTGACGAAGCAAGTAAGTAAACAGAATTCGCCTTTGACCTTCGGGAAACTCTGGAACAAGTACGGGCGTTCGCTCGAAACGAAGCCGAGTTGAAGGAAGCGAACTCAAAAGGAAGCCTTCGATCATAGGGCGACTGGGTTTTGGTTTTGACCTAAAAAGGAAGAAAGCGATCTGTCCAAAGGTCAAGCCCACCTGGACAGGCCTGAGGGTCATCTCTTGGTCACACGAAGCGACGGTTACAGCTGCTGGGAACGTCAGGCCAAGTAGCAGATCGTCGAATACACAGAGGTTTGCGTAAAGTTGTGTGTTACTACCCACCTGATATCTCCCCTGATATTCGCACTCGTAGTAACTTCATTTCCCACGAAAACTAACTAAAACCTCTTCCAAATCGCCCGGTTACAAAAGCGTCTTCAGAACTCAACCGCGGCTCTTAAAATTGAAAAATGTCGCGCAAGCGGAAGCCGATGGGCGCAATTCGTATATATCATTGACAAAGACACGCCCATAAATAAACCTCGAGATATTTACAAGTTGTGCAAGGTGTCCTCAGAGGCGTTGTGATGCCACAGTGTTTTCGTTACACTCACCTAACAATTAAGAACGAAAAGCCGCCTTTAAAAGGTCTGCTTGACAAGTTTATTGTGGAGTTGCCAGAACACAATAGCCGGTTAACGAGTGAAAAAATGAAGCTCCTTTTCAAATATTAGCCGCGCGATTTCTCGTGCCTACGTGACCCCATAAAATTAATTATTTTGGATTTAATTAGCCGCCTCTCGCAACGTTCGAAACCCCGCATTTTCGCGAATCTACGAAAATCATCGGGCTCTCATTTGAGTCATGATGTTCCTTGCAAGTGGCCACGATATGAACCCTAACCCAAAACGCGTATGGAGATTTGCTGTTATGACTTTGCTTTGTGTTCTCCGCTCTACAATGAACATGCATCCGAATTGGATACTATTTCATTCCACTTTTTTCAGTGCGAGGAATCGTATGTAAATATCAGGTGTGTAGCAAGTAAACAAAATGCCGGAATCCAGCAGGGATCGCTTGGAGGTGAGGTTGTCATTCCTGCTGAGCCCAACCGCCATACACTTTGTTTGTTTTTTTTCAAAGCTCACTGTAAATAGGACTGTGGCACCCTAAAAGGAGAAACTAAATTAAGGAAGTGGGGAGGGCGCCCAGATTACCGTACTAGGGATAGAAGGATTGGAACGGGGAAGGAAAGAAGGATAAGAGGGTGTTCCACGATAGAACAACCACGAGTTAAGGTGCGACCCGAGCAACACGCCGGTGGTGATACCATGGAGAACGCCTGCTGACACACCCAGCCGACGCATCCCCTCAGCACTTGTCTAGCACCACACACCACCAGGGACCAGGGTAAATGCTGCAGCCCTGATGTTGCCTGCCGCCACTCCACGAGCTTCCGATATACGAAGATCCATTCTGTCATATTTGCGCCTCCTAGCTTGCCCACTGCACAATGGTCAAAACCAACAGCGACAATGTCAGGCCTAAGTTCGTTTCCAGAGACAACTGGGTATTGTCTCCCCTAACTTCCCAGCCCTCAGATGACAATGCACCAGCGACCTGCTTGAGTACGGCCCCCATGAATACGAGGACACACCAGCGCTACATGGGTTGCACGACTCAGACTGGTTACCACAGGCACGACAGCAAGCATTCACAACGTACAGGTATGTTTCCTTATTTGATTACTGTTCCTAAAACCTCGACGAGGGTTATATCAGTCATGGAAGTTGCGGTTTCGCTAATATGCAAAAGGCCAGCCTCTGCAGCATCCACTGAACTCAGACCTGCGGAGGTACGGCAGGTATTTGGTCGTTAGCCAGTCTCCCGGTAGAGAGCTGTTGCCCGTGCGTCACTGCACGGAGGTGACCACCTGGGGAATCCTGTACCACCTGGGAGGAGTTCCTAATCTGGTATCCCACCTGATCCAACTATATACTTGGGTGGCAAGTTTCAAAAGGACAGATCATCTATGACCACGTTCTTCGAGAAATCTGCAAAATGGGTATAGGCTTGCTTTGTAGCAGTCAGTGCTATAACCGCCTGCCAACAACCATCGCTCACTGTTGTAGGGCACAACATGCAGTTGTTACGAAAGGAAGTTTGGAGATGCTTTTTGAAGAGCTGCTGACTCAGGCACAAATTACGGCAATCGGGCCAGAGATTCAATCCACAATCCTCAACTTACGTTGAGATTTATGAATCGACTGTCTTAACCACTAGACCACGATCAACCGCTTGCCTTTAATAGGAGTCAGTCAGCACACAGTTCACAACGTTACAATCCAGGCCTCTTGTACACCTCATTTCTTGTATGCAGTGACGCCACACTCTGTGAGGCTCTTCCTGACACTGCCACGCATTGAGTGTGGCGTCTAGTGAGTTCCTGTCTGTCAACCGAACCATGCAGAGCATCCGCAAACTCTGCCGGCTTAATCGGCTTGGGGACAGATGGAGTCGTTACGTCACACGGCCGCACCTGATCCTGGACGAATTCAAGCTCAGCCACAGCGCCTGCGACATCCCAATCAGATACATGCAAAACAAAAGCAGGCGCAAGAACGAAATAACAGTAGAGAGCGATGGAACACCAAGTCCCCCAGATCGAACATGGAGCGTGGAAATACGCGCATGGGAGGCTTGGCCAAGAACGAATAGCAAAGCGAGGCTATCAAGGCTTATCGGCCTCCAGACAGTCAACCTCCCAAAAACCAACCCATAGGTCAGCTTTGGGAACAAGTACCTCCGAAGGAGTCGTTCCTCAACAAGTTCCTCTGCCTCACATAAATTCTAGCTACTAGTCCAATTTATTACTCACTCAGTTCATATGAACGGTTTTATAACTTAACGTTGTACGTAAAAAGCGATAGAGCTTAAATTTATCCAAACCAAATTTATTGACAGGAATAACAATAATACAACATGTTAAGAACAAAGTACGATATAAAATCCCGTCCACCAACACAATAAGTTCTTTCGAACTTGTGGGCGCTCGTGGAGTCGCTCTCTCTCAGCCAAAAGAATATATCTACAAAGCTCACATTACAAACCTTATCTTCTTATCCTAGCCACAATAATATAGCTTCAAATCTGATATTACAAAATTTGTATCAGATGTAAGATGATGATAGATAATATCATCTTTTTAAAGGCATTTAAACTCCCATAATCATCGAGATTAATTTTATGAGAGTAAAAGAAACGGAGAGCCCTACAGTAAGCGTTCCTCCTCGCTCTCTCCGTGTGTACCTTAGGTAGAGCAATATTAGACGACAGCGCAGTGCGCGTGTGAGGAGTAAAACATCTGTGCTCCGGCCGAATGCCGGTTTTCAACACAAAAATATATGACTGCAGCAAAAACAGTTCTCCCACGGTAAGTACATTAAATTCCCGGTATAATCGGAATCTTGGGTATAGGGGTCTTTTCTTAAGAGCAATTCTAATAACAATGTTCTGAACGACCTGCAAGGACGCCAGCAGAGATTTGTAGGCACTACCCCACACAACAATGCCATATTTAAGTAAAGAAAACACCAGGCCAAAATAAATAGAACCGAGCTGACGGAATGACAAAAAATGTCTAGCCTCTTTAAAAACGTAGAAAAACCTCCTTAATTTGATAATCAGAGACTCGATGTGGAAATTACATTTAAGATTGTGGTCAAATAGAACTCCTAGCTACTTACATTTAGGGACCAACGGCAAGTTTATACACTTACAAGATTCCTTATAAAGGAAGCACTCATAATTATGAAAAGACACACCTGACAGATCGGAATACCCACGATTAGAAAAGGAAAAACGCATTAAAGAGGTCTTGTCCTCATAAGGCCCAAGCAATTCCATCCAGTGCTTTACTAAAAACAAGTTATAATTCATTGTCTCAAGTAAACGATGCTGATCCCTTGCGTAGAATATAATGGCAGTATCATCAGCAAATCCTAACATCTCACCTTCAATTCCCAAATTTAGCAATTCATTTATGTACAATAGAAACAAAATAGGGCCTAACACAGTCCCCTGCGGCACTCCGCAGGTTACCACAACACTATCACTGAGTACTCCATTAATTCGAGTCACCTGAGGTCGGTCCAACAAGTAAGATCTAACCAGCTGAAGGGATAAACCCCTTATCCCATATTTATATAACTTACTTATCGAGCTGCTGCCATTCATGCTACGGCCATCACTTAAAACCGACATCTAGGTGATTGAAGGGACTATCTACGCGACGTTTTTGAAAGTTTTTCTAGAATTGCAGTAGACAAAATATCTGGTGCGACTCATCACGCAACTTTCCTCAGCCTCAAGTGCATTCGGCGATTTCCCTGACTTTAGCAACTGATCCAAACTATTTTTTCAACTTGGTACAATATAACTTGACCTTTTTCATAGAACGTTATAGCGTGAGCGAACATTGCGCACGGATTGAGCGCGGTTTTCTCTAAAAATCGTTCGCAGGCACTATAAATAATAAGTAAGGAAATGAGGAGGGCGTCCAGACTACCCTACGCCGGCTCTAGGGATAGAAGGATTTGGAACGGGGGAAGGAAAGAAGGATAAGAGGATGTTCCACGATAGAACGACCACCAGTTAAGCTGCGACCTGAGCGACACGCCAGCGGTGATACCACTGAAAACGCCAGCTGAGGCATTCCCTCAGCACTTTTCTTGCACCACACATTACGCCAGGGCACGATCAATGCTACAACCCAATACAAAGATCCATCCTGTCATATTTGCGCCTCCTGGCTTGCCAATTAAGCAGAAGTTCCCGGCTAGATACTACGTGGACATCCAGGGCCCCTGCACAATGGTCAAAACCAACAGCGACAATGTCAGGTCTCTCCTCATTTCCCAGCCCTCAGATGGCAATGCACCTGCTTTCAGATGTTACCTGCCTCCACTCCACGAGCTTCCGACGCTGCCATACACACAAAGACCATTTTTCCAAATAGCATTTTTCGGACTCTGGGGGGTCTGAAACGTATGGATTTGAAGGAAACTCAAAAAGTTTGTTGTTCGGTCGATCACATGACTTTCCTTTCTAGTTCGTAGAGCCAAGGAAAGTAATAATTCGTATTTTGACCCTCCGAAGCGTCGAGGGACGTCAGCGCTCTCTTTCGGTCGGGAGGCGCACTAGTTCCGTCTCCTTTCGCTCCTCCGAGTCTCCCTCCCCTTCCGATCGGCCGCCGCAACAAGAGTTCTCCGGTTCTCCAGTTCTCCAGTTCACTTTCCGCTTTCGACCGGTCGTCGGGGTTTAGTCTTTTGAGCCGCGAGCCCTTTCGCGTTCATCAACTTCTTCCGCCGCCGTCGAACGGTAGTTTTTTTTTTTCTTCATCTCTTCCTACAACTGAAGGGACGTCGTTACGACGGATTAACCGCACCGTCGTCGTTGCCGCAGCGACGGTCGTATCTGACCGTACGAGCCGTTTCGTCAGGTTAGTGTCGCGGATTATCGCCCCCGTTTTGTTTACATCCCCTCCTCCCCCTCCCCTTGCACGATAAAGATCCCCGCCGCCGGCTTTGTGATTTACTCACGACCCCCCCCCCCCTTACCATTTGTTTATATTTTTACTTCCGCCACCTAAGGAGAAAAGAAACTATAGTAATCGTGCTTAGAAAAAAAAAAATTTGGGTTTTCTTCAGATCTTTACGCTTTGAGGCCTACTGAGTCAAAAAAACTTAATTTCGGCGTGTGAGCCGTGTGGTCCGTCTGTAGTTCGATTTGCGGGAGAATGGCTGATCCGATTGAAGTTCCTTTTTTTGTTTTGTACGTTATTTTTTGTAGGTACCAAAATACGGTTATGGGCGATTTCGGTCGATGGGAAGAGGGGGTGGGGGACCAAAAAGTACCAAAAACTAGAGTTTTTCGCCATTTTCTCGAAAACGGCTAAAATGATTTTGATTAAACTTTCAAATTATCTTCTACTAATCAATACCTAACTTTTCTTCTCTATACATATCTCCATGAAGATACGGTGAACGGAGATATAGGCCTATAAAGCAAAAATAGGTTTTTTACGCTTTTTGGCACACGGCTTCAGCGATTTTCACCAAAATTTGGTTGTTTTCAAATATTTAATACGTATATATTGTTCCCAACCGTCCATTGAACAGAGATAAAAATCAAAATGTGTCGAAAATAACGTTTTTTCGAACATTTCCGTAAATTCCAGATTAACTGCTTCACCAGATGTGATAAATCTTACAGAGTGTTGTTTAGTCACCCATACTCACATTTCGTTCTGTATAATTATTTTTGCATAGGCATGTTGAACGGAAATATCAGCCAAGTTAACTCAATTAGATTTGTCGAATGTCAATTTATCGGTATTTCAATTTTATCAAAAACGGGCCTAACGATTTCGATCAAACTTACGGAGTACTCTCAGCTAACTAGTCACTACATTTTGTTCTCCATAAATGTTTCTGTAGAAGTGCGTTAAACGAAGATATAGCGCCCGCATATGTAGGTGGTGTTCGAACTTACGGGGGTGGCGGAAAGTTGTGTGTTGCTGCGCACCTCTCGTTTAATTTATGTCTCTAGATTTATACCCGAAAGAATATCTTGCTAATATATCTCTGCACCTCTGCTTCAAACTGCTCGGATCATTCTCTACTCTCTCACGGGTTGAAAACAATTTACGTTCAATTACGAGACAAAAGCTACAGAATTTTTCAGTTTTAGCTATTGAAGCCGATTTAACTAAAAGATTAGTCAGCCAATGTAAACAAATGTATGGCAGTAGACAACATGTTTCTTTAAATTGTACTTTTTAGTTTTTACGAATAAAATTCAAGTTTTTGGTAAATTGTAATCCTCTTTCTTTAAACATACCCAAGCGCCTAGGCGGTTATGTTAACGCTAATAATAGTCCTGGAACTGCTTTAGTATCTTCTATCAGTTAGCGCAAAACTTTTTACTTTCCTTGGCTCTACGAAGTAGAAAACCACCGAACTAAATCAACTCAAACTTCATATCTCGCCGGCAGGTCATCATGGGACGCCAAAATAAGGGTATGAACAAAATCCACCGAATTTAACTATAGTTATCATAGTGATCAAAACACCAAATATTTTTTTTCTCAAAAATGGCTCTAACGATTTTGATTAATTTTGTTATATTGATAGCTCCCAATATGGCAATCATACTATAAAATTCCCATTAATGGGAAAATGACGAGAGCAGCACAATAAATTGCCAAAACTTTCGACGTAATCGATTTGAGAGTGGTTTTTAGAGAAAACGACGGTACCGAATCCCCTCAAACTTGATATCTAGCCCGCAGGTTACCATGGGACGCCAAAATAAGGGTATGAGCAAAATCCACCGAAAGTTAACTATAGTCATCATAGTGATAAAAACACAAAATTTTTTTCTCAAAAACGGCTCTAACGATTTTGATTAAATTTTTTATATTGATAGCTCCCAATATGGCAATCACACCATAAAATTCCCACTCGTGGGAAAATGACGAGAGCAGCACAATAAATTATCAACATTTTCGACGAAAAGCGTTTTTAGCGCAGTTTTTTCCTTATAAACTCCGCTGGAATGTCAGTAGAAAGTTAAAGAAAATTGGTATTGTAGTCCAATCCAATACCTAAAGTGTGAGTGTTTAAAAACGCTCATGAGGTACATGAGGCTCACTTCAGAAATTCCTGAATGTCAACTACCGCCGTTTCGCTTACTACCAGTTCTAGCAGTTATTACCCAATAACTCTGCCAAAGTGATTACTTCCCTTCTTTAAAAAATTCGTGTTTACAGCCTCATTAATTATCTGTGTACCAATTGCTCAATAACGGTCCTGCAATGAGTAAGAGCATCACAATTAAATCTGGAACTGTAAGCGCGGACAGACATTGCAAATTTGGAATCTCCATGTCTTGAAACGTAAAGTATCAAATTTTGAGGGGGGGTTGTAAAAAAATTTTCGTGACCGAAAACATAGGGTTATTATTTCGAATGAATAATAAACCAATAAATTGAGTTGAGTGAACACAATGAGTTGACGTGGAGCTGCGGGAAATATCAGTATTGTCCTTATTAATTCCGTGAATGCCGCTTTTCACGTATGAAACGGACAATCGCACTGTGTTTAAATACGATTACTACTAACGTCGGGGTATAATAAGGTAAGGAACGTTCGCGGAGTTTGAATGAGGCGAAGCAAGTTGCGCGATTCTCCGCTTCAAACGTCTTCCGAGAGAAGTTGGCGGGTGGGAGGGTGTTGGCGAAGCGGTGCAGGCGGGTGTAGGGGAAGTGATGAGGGCGGGTGAAGGGGAGGGAGGTGGGCGGAAGATGATGAAGCGCGAAGGCGGGGGGTGAAACAAACAAGACGCTTGTCGCGACTTGTCGCGGCTCTCTCCCGAGCCCCTTTCACTTTGGCCCCTTCGGCCTCAACGAGCTCCTCTCATTTCCCGTCGAACTGCCGTTGAATTCACTTCTCGCGACCTCCGAAAACGTTCGATTCGCTAAATTGGCAAATGAAAATGCCTACCTTTCTCAAAATTAATTGAGATTATGAACAATTGGAATAGTAGCCTCAGCGCTACGGGCTACGCTCACTAATTGTGAGTGAGTATTCTCCTTTTTAGTGTTTTGAATCTACAAAAGTGGGAAAGAAATGATCTAATCTAGGGTTACCAGATCGGTCCAGCGAGAACTGAGTACGTCTCCATCAAAAAAGCAAAAAAGCAAAAAAAAAAAAGGGGGCAGGGTACAGATAAATCACAAATTCCAGCATCTCAAATAGGTAGAATTTAATTATCTTCGAGCATCGCACAATTTACATTTTCTTTGTTTCGTATTTTTCGGCACTGCCGATTGCTTTCAATATTTCAACATTTTCAGTTTTCATTAGATACACATTATGGCCATTATGGAAATCGGTGCATGACATGTTCTTATAGTTATTAACAGTACATCGAAAGTCTCGAAACGATCGATATATTTCGTCTCTTTTCCTTCGATTTAAAAATCATTCAGTGCGTTTATCGAATGTGCGCGTGTGTGTATTTAAATTTAATAAAATTGGATAAATTTGCGAAAAAAAGGCGTTTGCGCTGAAAATCAGTACACTTCATTGAAAAATCAGTATATCAGTACGGGGGTCTAAAAATCAGTACGCGTACTGATAAAATCAGTACATCTGGTAACCCTAATCTAATCTTCCGATCTTAACACTTTAAATGCATCTGAATTTCTTTTATTTCCTTATATCATCTATAAGCCATTAATATCGGTTAATAGTGCCACTACTCCGGTTTTAAATGAAACTTATTTCATTTGCTGCAGTTCGGATGTAGTTTCCTTTTGAACATTCACTCACTTAATCGTTCATTATGTGATCGTTATTTCTTACCTATTGTTTTTTACTTTAAAGATTCTAGATGTCCTTTCTTATTACTTAAACGTTTTTACTTTCCTTGCTCTACGAAGTAGAAAGGAAGGAATCGGGTGAAAAAAAAATTTTGAGTTCTCTTCAGATCTTTACGTTTTAGACCCCCCTGAGTCCGAAAAACACTATTTGGGAAAATGGTCTGTGTGTGTGTATGTGTGTCTGTGAACGATTTTTAGAGAAAACCACCGTATCATATCAGCTCAAACTTGATATCCCACCCGCAGGTCACCATGGGACGCCAAAATAAGGGTTTGATCAAAATCCACGGAAAGTTAACTATAGTTATCATAGTGATCAAAACACCAAATATTTTTTTTCTCAAAAACGGTTCTAACGATTTTGATTAAATTGTTTATATTGATAGCTCTCAATAAGGCAATTATACCATAAAATTTGTGGGAAATTGACGAGAGCAGCACAATAAATTACCAAAACTTTCGACGAAATCGATTTTAGCGCAGTTTTTAGAGAAAACCACCGTATCAAATCAGCTCAAACTTGATATCCCACCCGCAGGTAACCATGGGACGCAATGATGAGGGTATGGGCAAAATCCACCGAAAGTTAACTATAGTCATCATAGTGATCAAAACACCAAATTTTTTTCTCAAAAACGGCTCTAACGATTTTAATTACATTTTTTATGTTGATAGCTCTCGATAAGGCAATCATACCATAAAATTCCCATTTGTGGGAAAATGACGAGAGCAGCACAATAAATTATCAAAATTTTCGACCAAAAGCGTTTTTCGTGCAGTTTTTTCCTTATAAACTCCGCTGGAATTCTTGTAGAATGTTACAAAGAATTGGTATTGTAGTCCAATCCAATACCTAAAGGGTGAGTGTTTAAAAACGCTCATGAGATACATGGGGGTCACTCCAGAAATTCCTGAATTTCAACTACTGCCGTTTCGCGTACTACCAGTTGTAACAGTTATTTTCCAATAACTCTGCAAAAGTGATTACTATCCTTTTTTTAAAATATCGTGTTTACAGCCTCATTAGGTATCAGTGTACCAATTTCTCAATAATGGTCCTGCAATGAGTACGAGCAGCTCAATAAATTCCGGAACTGTGAGCCCTACCGCTTTCTGCTGCCGTAAAGTGTCGTTTGACCAAGTTCAAATGAACTGAGTGATATATGAATTGATTAAATAGAATTAGCCATGTACAAAGTGAATTGACGTGGAGCTAAGGAAAGTTGTGTGTTGCAGCGCACCAGATATTTACTTAAAAGATCCTAGATGTCCTTTCTTATTACTTGAACGTTTTTATTCGTTATCTCATTGTTTGCTGTTTGTTTTTAATCCCCCTGATGAGTAGGGAGGAAAGTTACGTAATCTCTTCGAGTTTTTGGTAAATTCCCAGTGCGAACCTAATGCAACAAACATTGACGATCGCAAAATGATAGATATCACTCGCGTAATGCAACAGAACATACATTAACGACCACAAAAATAATAAAAATATCACTCTAGTAAAGCAGCGGAACAGATATTGCCGATCACAAAAATAACTTAATAGATCACTCACCTCTCAAGTTACTCATCCGAATTGTTGGGGGGGGGGGGGGGAGAGAAAGGCTGCTTTGATGGCCTCAAATAACTCTGTGATTCATTCCTCCATGCACCACATTCAGGACACCGACTCTCATACACCAATCCACAACACTTCGAAAGCCTTTTTCTCTGAATCGATTAAACAAAGTCGTATGCCTATCCAATGGTGGTCGAATTATAAATATCTGGTGCGTTGCAACACACAACTCTCCTTAGCTCTACGTCAATTCACGTTGTAAATGGCTAATTCTATTTAATCGATTCATTTATCACTCCGTTAATTTGAACTTGGTCAATTAACGCTTTACGGCAGCAGGAAGCAGGAGCGCTTACAGTTCCAGATTTAATTGTGCTGCTCTTACTCATTGCAGGACCAATATTGAGCAATGGTACACAGATGATTGATGAGGCTGTAAACACAAATATTTTGAAGAAGGATAGTAACTACTTTTCCAGAGTCATTGGGTAAAAACGTTTAGAACTGGTAGTAAGCGAAACGGCAGTAGTTGAAGTTCAGGAATTTCTGGAGTGACCCCCACGTATCTGATGAGCGTTTTTAAACACTCACCCTTTAGGTATTGAATTGGACTACAATACCGATTTTTTTTTTAGATTCTACAAAAATTCTAGCGGAGTTTATTAGGAAAAAACTGCGTTAAAAACGCTTTTGGTCGAAAACGTTGATAATTTATTGTGCTGCTCTCGTCATTTTCCCACGAATGGGAATTTTATGGTATCATTGCCTTATTGAGAGCTATCAATATAAAAAATTTAATCAAAATCGTTACAGCCGTTTTTGAGAAAAAAAATTTGGTGTTTTGATCACTATGATAACTATAGTTAACTTTCGGCGGATTTTCCCCATACCCCTATTTTTGTAGGCTACACATCAAGTTTCAGCTGATTTGGTACGGTGGTTTCTCTAAAACTGCGCTAAAATCGATTTCGTCGAAAGTTTTGGTAATTTATTGTGCTGCTCTCGTCAATTTCCCACAAATTTTATGGTATAATTGCCTTATTGAGAGCTGCCAATATAAAAAATTTAATCAAAATTGTTAGAGCCGTTTTTGAGATTTCGGCGCGTGGTCCGTGTGTATGTGTGTGTGTGTCTGTAGTTCGATTTGCGGGAGAACGGCTGATCCGATTGAGCCGGTTCTTTTTTTGTTTTGTTCGCTATTTTTTGTAGACACCAAAATAAGGTTATGGACGATTTCGGCCGATGGGAAGGGGGGTGGGGGGCGAAAATGTACCAAAAACTAGGGTTTTTCGCATTTTTCTCGAAAACGGCTCTAACGATTTTGATTAAACTTTCAAATTATCTTCTCCTAATCAATACCTAACTTTTCTTCTCTATACATATCTCCATGAAAACACGGTGAACGGAGATATGGGCCCCTGAAGCAAAAATAGGTTTTTTACGCTTTTTGGCAAAACGGCTCTAGCGATTTTCACCAAACTCACAGGATGTTTTCAAATAGTTGATACCTACATATTGTTCTCAATAAATGTTCCTGTGACGGTCCATTGAACAGAGATAAAAATCAAAATGTGTCGAAAATAACGTTTTTTCAACATTTCCGTAAATTCCAGGGTGTGATAAATCTTAATGGAGTGTCTTATATTCACCCATACCAACATTTCGTTCTCTATAATTATTTCTGTATATATATGTTGAACGGAGATATAAGCCAAGTTAACTCAGAAAAGGAGATTTGTCGAATATTAATTTATCGGTATTCCAATTTTCTCAAAAACGGCTCTAACGATTTCGACCAAACTTTCGGAGTTCTCTTAGCTAACTAGTCCCTACATTTTGTTCTCGATAAATGTTCCTGTAAAAATGCGTTGAACGAAGATATAGCGCCCGCCTATGTAGGTGGTGTTCGAACTTAAAGGGGGGGCGGAAAGTTGTGTGTTGCTACGCACCAGATATTTATGTCTTTACTTTGCTGCATACACTCGAAAAACGTTACGCGGGATATGTAACGGAGAAGCGTCACGAAATTTGTGTTGGGTTAGGTAACGTCTGTTACAAAATGTAACGCTTGGTAACATCACACGTTTTAATAACCTCAGTGACTAAGTGATGATGTCAATTGCAATTGACGCGGCCATTATATGGAAACCATCAACGAGCACAATCAAACGTAGTTATCATTGCATTAAAAAAAACAAAAATAAAAGACATAAAATGTTCCTAGTGGTTGCGTACTTGTACGAAAGCTGTACCCACCGTTTGTGTAAAGGTTTCTTTCGCGCCCGCCAGCCTCAACGTTTTAATATAATTTTGTTTATTTTATAAAGAAATATGAATTACAACACAAACATTTTGCTCATAAACGACGCGAACTATTTTGATTAAATCTCTTACGCGGACAACTCCTAATGAGACGTCAGTACGATGAAATTCACATCCATGGTAAAATTACGAGAGCAGCACAATAAATTACGGAACATTTCGACGAAAATCGATTTTGGCGCAGTTATCTTCTGAAAAATTCAGGTCGTGCTCGAACCATGCACGTATTTTTTTTTTTTTTCCCTTTGAAACGGTGGATGCAGGCAATACCCTCACTGCAGCCACAAACGGGCCTATTGTAAGGGCGTCCATGATACTCGGATCATGGCCCACCTGCACCACCCCCAGGCCCCACGGCACTGGTCTCACTTGGTGTGACGTCACCTATGCGCCCCCACCACCCCCGCACATAGCGGAGGATATCCGCAAGTTCTGCATTTGCCACCTCTTCGGGCTGAAGAAAGGGCCTCCCAAACACAGAACGGCGCGATGCCGCGAGTCCATCGCATACGCATAGCACGTGCTCTGCCGTCTCTAGCCCTACCTCGCAGAACCTGCATACCTGTACCTCGCACTTGCCAATATTTGCAAGGTGGTACCTCAGCGGACAGTGACCTGTGAACAGGCCACATATGATTCTCATATCCTTCCTCCCCAGAGCAAGCACCTCCTTGGACCTCTCTCTGGAGAGCCGGATAAAGAGTTTTGACTGTCTAAGGCCGGGCAGCCCCTGCCAATGAGCAGCCCTGCACCTATCCTCCCATTTGCCAACCTCTCTACGTAGATGGCTCCTGGTAGTCCCAACAAAGGGCTCAGGGCCAATAGGGATCTGCTCTGATCCCTTCTTAGCCAACCTATCAGCCCGTTCGTTTCCCTCTATACCCTGATGCCCTGGCACCCAACACAGTGTTACACTGTTGTCCTCGGCCAGGGCCTTCAGTCCAGTCAGACACTCCCACACCTACCGCGATGTAAGACAGTATGAGGCTAAGGCCTTGAGAGTGGCCTGACTGTCCACCATGATGTAGATTCTCTGCCGCTTCAGTCCCCTCTGCAGCAGCCGCTGCACACAGACTGTCACCGCAGCCACCTCTGCCTGGAACACCGTGGCCAGCGACCCCAATGGGATCGCTGCTCTGATCCTCGGCCCAAAGATGCCTGCCCCTGCAACGCCGCCCTGCCGCCCTGCATCAGTGTAGTATACCAGGGCCCCAGCTTCGAAAGCGGGAGCTCCCCCTACCCACCTGGATCGCTCATGAATGAGTATCCGAAAGGGTAGCACGAAGTTGAACCTCGCGGGCATTGAGCCTACCACATGCAGTTCGGGCCCCCCCACCTTCACCTTGTCAAGGATCAAGTGGCAGGAACTCCTCCTCCCCCGCATGATCAGACCCAACTCCAACATACGCGCAGCCTGGAGGAACGCCATCCTTTTAACATGTATGTGGAGTGGAGCTAAATCTAGCAAGACCTCCAGTGCAGCCGTAGGGCATGTAGTCATACAGCCTGTAATGGCTAGACACGCCCTACGCTGCAGTTTATTTAGCTGCAACTGCACTGTTTTGTTTTCCACCCTAGTCCACCAGACCAGGGCTCCACCATGCACGTATACGACGAGTCTTTAGTAACGCTCATATTATATATAGAGGCTACCCTAGAAAGTTCGGAATTTCAACCGCCGCCGTTTCACGTATTACCATTTCTAAACTTTTTACCCGATTACTCTGGAAAAGCGATTACTACCCTTTTCAAAAAAATCAGGTTTAACCCCTCATTAATTCTTTGTGCACTAATCGCTCAGTAATGGTCGGGGCATGAGCGTGAGCTGCACAATAAATGCCGGAACTGTAAACGTTCCATATACGCCGCCGCGTCGGGATGTTTCTAATGAACAGAGTGAAAAATGAATTGAGTTGGTAGAATAAGCTGTAGAAGAATGTAGTACTAAAGAAAGTTGTGTGAAGCGCCGCGCTAGATATTTTTAGTTTTGAAAATGCCGCTGGGAACCTGAAATCTGACATGTTGAGGTCAATTCGGCCGGAAGTCTCATTCTAAAACGCTTTTGTCGCTATCTTTATAACAAAATCCGGGCTCTGCCGGACTTCTGAGCTGTAAAAGTACATTTTATGCGTCGCATCACCGCCAAATCAACTTTCATCTTTTCTTCGAATGAAAGTCGTGCAATTGACACCATTATACTGTTCAGAAATGTTTTTTGTTGGGTGCCATCAACGTCGACTAAAGCGATAGCAACCCCGGGTCTTTGGGTTCGTTATTAGTCTCTGAAGTTGATACCAAGTGCTTAGAATAGGAAGCAGTCCTTCTGCCACTAAGCAAATGATTTCAATGAACGGTTGGTTTTTTTTGTGATTGAGTGTTATTCTCAGAATGCGTATGTAGGAGGCTTGTGTAGTCAGTTGTTGTGAAAGGGGGAAATGGAAAGGGCTGCCTTTAGTTAAGCTGTGCCCCTTTCCTCGCCCTCATGGGAACTGAGTCCCTCGTCTTGTTGGATTATCTGACCCGGGAAATGTCTCCATTGGTGGCCTCACTCTATTTTATTATTCCTTTTTCTATTCTTCTCAGCGGCTTGTTAGTTTATTTTGGCGTATTTACTTCCCGCTGACCAAATGGTGAGGAAAGTATTGGGATCGTGATAAAAATAGAGAAAACAAATCTGGGTTTTGTTCAGATCTTTACGTCTTGAGGCCTACTGAATCCAAAACGCGTAATTTTGGGGCGTGTTCCGAGTTTGTGTACGCCCAATAAGTGTTTGGAGTTTGCGGCTGCTCTGCAAGGTTCAGTTGAAGGACGAGAACTCAGGCAGTGCCCCGATTCCTCCCACTCTTCCGCGTGGATGGATTACTGGCACTTTCACGCCACTCTTGTGGCGTCAGTGCGTATAAGGAATGAGGTGTACAAGAGCCTGGGGTCGTACAGTTGTGGTTGCTCGCTGTCGTGCCTGTGATTACCAGTTTGAGTCTCTGAAACATGTAGCCACTGCACAAGTGTCTCCGCGTATTCATGGGGGCTGTGTCAAGCGTCACGACTTCGTCTGCATCTATGTTGCTGGTGCTGGGTTGTCTCTGGAGAAGAACTGACGCCTGACATTGTCGCCGTTAGACCCAACCAGTCTGCAGTGATCCTGGTATCTGGCAACCTGGAGCGCAAATATGACAGAACGGATCTTCGTATTGCGGCGTCAGAAGCAGATAGAGTGGAGGCAGGCAACATCAGGGTTGCTGCATTGAAAGGGAGATGCAAGGTCTGTCAACTGGGAAAGTATGTGACGATTCTCAAAACATTCTGGTTGCCTACACAAATCGCCATAATGGCTGACAAAATTACTGTAATCACTGTCCAGTCACATTTACACGCCGTTACAACTAGACATACGCCTCACCTTAACCGCTCACCTAACCGATTTGAAGGAACCAATCCTATGGCTTCAGTGATGCACGAAATTTTACGAAGTTGAGGTTCTGGCAAGTCGTGTTGACAACCTAGAACTAGCCCTGACGAGTCAAGGCGAGTTGAGGGGGTTCGCCAGTACCACCAAAATATAAACATCGAGGATTGATGTCTTCTCCTCTCTTGTTCTTTATAGGCATACAGAGCAGTTTTTTTTAATCAATGGGGTTGTATCTTGGGGGCGATTATGAACGATGTCGTTGGGTATTAGGATGTTTGGGATGGGTGGGGGAGAAGGAGGGAGCGATCCTTCTGGTCCCATGAATTTACTCCTACGTGCTGAGAACCAACCCAGCACATTGCATCAGGTTGGCCGTCACGCCTCTATGCGATGGCTTCTTCTGTCTTGTGCTTTTAACAGTTACAAGAATCTTGCAGCCTGCCGCTATTCCCATACATCCCCACAAAGCGCTGGGCAAGAGCCCATCAAGGTAGTCAGAGTGAAGACAACACATCTGCACTCTGCCAGCATTCGATAAACGCAAAGGAAATGATAGACGCCTTCCCCTTCATGGCGAAGCACTACTCACACTTTTCTGAGTTGAATGGCTTGGCATGCAAGCACAACTATGCCCTGACTTTAGAAACCCGCTGGTAGCGCCACTGGCCAGACTGGCACTGCGGTTCAATTCCTGATAGTGCTTAAACCTCTCTGAGACCTCAGTTTTGGTTTATTATTCATTGTAAATAATATGATACTTTACGTTTCAAGACATCGGGATTCCAAATGTGCAACGTCTGTCTGCTGTCTGGGCCATTTTGGGTCTTTAACGTGGTCTAAAAAAATCCATTCTTTCGCACAAAAATCCCATTCGGTATACAGTTGTTCGGTAGGCAGAATTAGCTGGGTCTTTGACCTCCACGATATCCACATTCGCACTTAAAGGTACTCATTGGGCATTGTTTCCCCAAACACCTTTCTATCTTAACCCTTTTGTTTGTTTGCTTCTGTGGAAGTCACAGTTATTTCCAGTTGACGACGGATTTTCCCCTGTCCTAGACTTTCCCATCTATCATTTCCCACCCCTCAACTTCAGATTCCTCTCCTCAATAGACAGCTCCTTCCAAGTCAGTCATCCTACAGTTCTTGCGATAGTCCCGAGTTCTCCCAACGATTCGTCTCTCCCAGCTCGTGTTACTCCCAACTCCATCTGTCTCTGTCTGTTCCTCTCCCTTCACTCAGTGTCTCACAACCAGTTCACATGTTGTGAGAGTCTCTTGTGCTATTCTGTGAAATGTAATAAATTCTTCACTCACACTCACTACATTAATTTATTTATCAGTTTCAAGCTCCCCCATTCGTGCGCCCAACACTAGTTGTGTCCGCGTGTTCTGCAATCCAATCGGACGAAGCCCATGGCTGTTATGGGCAAAAAACTGTTAAGCAAATTAACAAAAACGGAATTTCGTCAGTTTTATCTCAAATACGCCGTGTTCGGTATCGTTTTCTAGGTATTTGTAGATGCTGGATCGAATGAAACGATTCTCATAGGTTTACGGCTGCGTCTATAGTGAAATCACAGTAATTATAGTGAGCTAAATTCTACTAATTGAAATCGTGGGCCAATACAGTAATCCTTTCTTCATTTGTACTTACTCCCGTCTCATTAAAACCTCCCGCCAGCACAACTCGCCATCTCGTGCCAATTGCCTACAGGCGCCTGGAATATTTAGTTCTCGTCGTTCCATTGTAGTCACGTCATGTTTCGTATCGTTTACTGGTGTTTTTCGATGCTGATGAATCGAATGGGACGGGTATCGGAGGTGTGAGACTAGGTGTTCGAGAGAATAATAAACCGTTAAGTAATAATTTCCAGGGGTTTTATTGTAAACTCGAGTTCTACCGATGTTTATGATACTCATAATTGTAGTCAATTGTCGCCCAAGTTTGCGCTGCAATCTCCTCTGACACTTACCTGAATAGGTAGTTGTGATTTGGTTGGCCGTGTAAAAGTTTTACTGCCAGGAACGTCGTAAAAATGATTGAAGTTTCCGTCCCATTGAAGTTCGGTCGTGAGATCTTTGAGATTTCGCCTTTAGAACGTTTTACGCTGAATTTATTGCGGTTACTCGGCTCTTCTTCTGAGGCAGCCTTTTCTGTCCGCTCGGACGAGCATCTGGGCTCCAGCGAAGAGTTAATAATGAGGACTGACTGGCGTCGTTGGGGAGCAAACGAACTTTTAGTAAATTAAAGGGCCCTGGCGGTTCGATGAGGTTATTTACAGCTACACGTTTTTTGGACGATCTGCAAAATAACTCGAAATGACGTGTAGCGAGACATTGGACACCGTAACGGTATTTGAGCGTGCCGAACGTGGCCAGAGGAACTGTAGAGCAGCCAAAGCGAAAACGATGTTTGGGTGCGACGCATCACACAACTTTCCTGGGCCCCACTTGCATTCAGTGATTTTCTTCAAACGAACGAGAAATCAAACGTTTTTCATTCAGGTTATAACTGGTTTCGCTTAAGGTTCCGGAATTTATTGTGTTGACCCTACTCAAGCCACGACCATCATAGAAGAACCAGTGCACGGACGATTCACCATACTTACATCGCAATTTTTTTAAGGAAGCATCGTTTGTACGGTTTTAGAATAGTTTTGCATGAACTCTTGAGAAATGGCAGTAAGTGGTTGGAATTCCGGAATTTCTGGAGTAGCTCTTAATTATATCATAAGCGTTATTAAACGCTGATCTTATAGAAACTAATTGGGACTGCGACCTCAATTTTTCTGAGCCAGTATCATTTGAGTGAAATTTATATGAGAAAATCTGAGTTAAAATCGATTTTCGTCGAAATGTTTGCTACTTGTGCTGCTCTCATCATTTTCTCACAAATGAAGTTTGTCCACGTAAACAATTAGAACCATTTCTGATGGAAAACAATTTGGTGTTCTGGTCACTATGATAACTATAGTTATTTTTGAACCGGTTTCGCTTATACTTTCTGTCGTGTGGTAACCACAGCAAGCTATCGCATTTGGTTCAGGCAACGTAAAGCTCTAAAGAGAACTCAAATAATATTCATCGTTACGGAACGTTTCTTCCTACTCCGTAGAGCTAAGGGAAGCAAAAACCGCCTCAGCGTAGTGTGAAGTGCGTTGGATCTCTCGTTTTTACGGTAAATCTTTCCCCCTTTCCTTTCCAATAAAAGGGAAAGTAAATATCGAACGTTGTGTTTGGAAAATCGTTTGTTTAATTGTACTCCAATATCCTCTGCCGTATTATTACCGGTCCCGAAGTGCTGAACAAGCAACAAGATTCTTTCATTTGCAACCATTCACACAGTTTTGGTCGTCCTTCGACGGAAC
The DNA here is from genome assembly GCA_020466155.1 of Pachypeltis micranthus. NCBI lineage: Eukaryota > Metazoa > Arthropoda > Insecta > Hemiptera > Miridae > Pachypeltis > Pachypeltis micranthus. The sequence continues at coordinate 11,467,562 of CM035774.1, read as the reverse complement.
AATTAAACACTCCCCGCCAGTTAACCAAATGTTATTATTTACCGACTCGTTGAGGGTTTGAACTGAGGTCGAATGAATTCCGTCGCTTCTCCATTCTCTCGTTTCGTCATTTTTGTAGAATTTTTGAAGCTGCTGCGCTTTGGACGGCCGAAGCGTCGCTGCTTGTGGACTTCTGGAGTTTCCAATTTGAACATATTCGAGGCGAACCGCTCTCCCGATAGCGAATTTCCCAGGACCTTCGCGGAATCAACATTTGAACTTAGATAGTACGCAAATAAGTTCATTTAGAGACATAACCCTTATCAATCGTGAAAACTATACGAACTGAACGTCACTCTCTCGATATCGCAGAATCGGTCTCATTCGGTTCGTTTTAAATATCTGATGCGGCGCAAAGTGCAACTTTCCGCAACGCCCGTCAATTCGACGATCGTTGAACGTATTTATAGTATGGTACGTCGAAAGTCAGGTCGAAATCGTTCCAGCCATTTTTTGAGGTCCAATCAGAAAAACGATCATTTTACGTTTTCCAGTGTATCTTCGCGTACGTCTTGTAACGGGGGAAAAATAAAGGAAAAAGGGGAAATAAGAAAATTAATTCTTAGTGGGGATGAACCCATGAATTTAGGGAAAGAAAAAGCCAGAAAAAAGAGTTAAAACTGTTAGAAATGGAGCTTCATATATAACCTTAAAAAAATGTGTACCTGTGAACAGGCCACGTATGATCCACATATCCTTCCTCCCCAGTGCAACCACCTCCTTGGCCCTCCCTCTGGAGAGACGGACGAAGAGTTTTGACTGTCTAATGCCGAACAGCCCCTGCCAATGAGCAGCCCTGCACCTGTCCTCCCATTTGCCAACCTCTCGGCGAGGGCCTTCAGTCCAGTCTGACACACCCACACCTGCCGCGATGTAAGACAGTATGAGGCTAAGGCCTTGAGAGTGGCCTGACTGTCCACTGTAATGTAGATCCTCTGCCGCTCCAGTCCCCTATAGAAAGACCTCCAGTGCTGCCATAGGGCATGTTGTCATAGAGCCTGTAATGGCTAGAGAGTGCTAGTGAGTTTTATTTTCCACCCTAGTCCACCAGACTAGGGCTCCATAGGTGACTGCAGGCCTAACAACCGCAGTGTACAGCCACCAGATCGTCCCACGCCTCAGCCCCCATGTCTTCCTCACCATTCTCTGGCACTGACGCCCGCTGTAAGGCTTTTTTCATGTGTGTGGCCCAAGTGAGCTTCCCATCAAGGAAAACTCGCAGGTTCTTGATCTCGTGCTGTACCTTCACCACCTTACCATCCAGACTGCGCCTTCTGGTGAATGGGACCAGGCCTATTAATTTATTAATTTATACTATTATGGAAAAACGAGCTGGAATTGACAATTAATTGCCCTCTCCTACCTACAACGTACCAAAAGAAAAATGAAAATAATGAGCCACAGGGTTCGAAGTGATCCAGAGAACCGTTTTCACGCGGGAAGGGAGAAGGGAACAAGAGATAAGATCAATAATTTCAACGAGAACATCTGCCATGACAAAAAGGGAGAGAAAAGATAGTACAGCATAACCTTCTTTCAGAAACCGTCCGTGGGCCTTCGCTTCTGGCCAGGGTTGTTCCAGGAAGCTAGTACGGTTCATGGGATTTTGAAGTCCAAATCCTGAAACTGCTTCAGTCAGATTTCATGTCACTGTCTTCGTTCAACGACAGTTATGGAAACTATTGTGGGTATACGTAACTAAAAGACACTCCGTCAGGTTTATGAAATTCAGTTGTGTAACTGCTGTGGCAATTTAAAAATGTTAAGAAAAAACTTGATTATTTGGCACATTATGGTTGTTATATCTGTTCAATGGACTGCCAAAAAAACATTTAGGGAGAACAATACACACTTGTTTAATTAGTTAAAGTGAGGTACTGATTGGTAGAAGATATTTGAAAAGTTTAATAATAATCGTCCTTGTTGAGCGCACTAATGGGGGAGCTTGAAATTAAGAAATGAATGGACGTGGGGGGAAGCGATTTCCTTTACACCCACCATATATCCAAATATCTTGTCAGCATTGACATTGCTTCCATCTGACCACAGACCGGGGGAATGAGCTTGAACTGAGGTGAAGTGGATTGGATCCCTCAGTGAGTTCCCGCACTAAATCATAAGCAAGGATTGTATCAGCGTGGTGACTATAAAATTTTAACTTCAGAGCTAACCTAGAAGGAGTCATTTTGGCGTTAATTTCCAGTCCTGAACGCGCGAAAATTAACCTGGTATACGGGCGGGAGGACCAATTGTAGGGCTCACGAATGGGGGAGCTTGAAACTGAAAAATAAATTAACGTCGTGAGATTAGATGTGAAACTGGCTGCTGGGAGAACTGGAAGAAGACTGTTTTCCACAAGAGCTAGTAGATGAATGAGTATTGGGAGAACTGGGAGACGATCAACTTTCGCAAGAACTCATCGGTGAAGAGTTTGGGAGGAATGTGAATTGAGGGGAAGGGAAAAGGGCATTGGGGAAAGTCCAGAAGAAGGAGAAATCCATAGTCATTTGAAAGTAACTCAGGAGTGAGACTTCATCAGGTACAAACAAAGGGGATCGGTGCTCGGGAGAAACCATGACTTAGGTTCAATGAGTTCCATTAGGGCAAGTGCGGATATTTGTGGGGAGGTCAAAGATCCAGCTAATTCGGTCTGCCAAACAGTCCCGGTGATTTACAATAAATATCTGGCGCAGCAACACACCATTCTGCAACCCCCGTAAATTCGACGACCTGCTGTATATATCTTCATTCTGCTCATTTCTTCGGAAGAAACTGGAGAACAAAATGTAGGTACTAGTTAGCTGAATTTAATGATCGAAATCGTTAGAGCCGTTTTTGAGAAAATCGGAAAAACGATTAATATTCGACAAATCTCGTTTTCCGAGCTATCATAGCTTAAATTTCCGTTCAGCGGATAGATACAGAAATAATTGCGGAGAAGAAAATATGGGTATAGATTGATAAAAGACACTCCATAAGATTGATCAAATCTGGTGAAGCAATTACCCCGGAATTTACAAAATGTTCGAAATCATAATTTTCGACACAGTTTTATTTTTACCTCTGTTCAATGGACTGTCAGGGGAACGTTTATTGAGAACAATATATAAGTATTAACTATTTGAAAACATCCTGTGAGTTTGGTGAAAATCGTTGAAGCCGTTTGGCCAAAAAGTAGAAAAACATAGGTTTTGGTCTCCCATGCTGGAAATAGCTCGTAACCTTATGTTCAAGTCGGTGATGAAAGGAGAATCAGCAACCGATAGTCTTTCTCCTGAAAATTGTACTACAGACGCAAACTAACCTATGCCGGCTTTAGGGATAGGGTTGGTAGTGAAAAGGAAAGGAGGATAAGGGGTGTTCCACGATGGAACGACCACCAGTTCAGTTATGACGTGAGCAACGGGAGTAGTGATATCTCAGAAACGCTGGCTGACGCACTCAACCGACGCACCTCCTCAGCCTCCTAGCTTATCAAACTAGTGCAAGATCCTGGTTGCCAGGTACATCCGGTATCACAGAAGGCTGCCGGTGGTTGGGATCAATGCCAACGATAGTAGGCCTCAGTCCTTTTCCAGAGGCAGCCCGATAGTGCCACTCCCTTCACTTTCTAGCTCTCAGATGACAATTCGCCTGCTTGCAGATCGACAGACTCTGCCTGTGTTACTGTGCATCAACTAAACCATGCAGAGCATCCCCAAACTCCGAAGGCGTATCACTGTGAGTAATCCTTGACGAATTCAAAACCAGCCATAGCTCTTGCCACATCCCAGCCATGTGCCTGCAAAGCAAGAACGGTGTAGAGATGGCCAAAACGCCGACCCCACCAGATCAAATCTGAGCGTGAATGTATTCACTTATTAAACATAGGACTGTCAACCTCCCAAAAACCGGCTCTTTGGTCAGCTTTGGGAGAAAGTACGTCCAAAGGAGGCGCTATTTGCCTCAGCGGTGTCTTGCCAACTTCCGAAAGATAATCGTCCAGGCCCACGCAGCTTCCAGCCGAGGTGGTTACTCACACATACGCACCCTCGCCGAAATTATGTTTTTGTATCCAGAAGGGTTGCGGAAAGTAGAACAAAAATTAGCGAATGAAAAGGAGATAGTTTGCATTTCAGAATTTGTCAGGTTATTCCTAATGGTCTTGCGGCCGTCGTTATACTTTCATCGTGTAGGTAGGACAAACCCTCTCCCCTCGCCCAACCCTTAATTTCTCAAACTGTGACCAATTAGGTCAATCTGACTTGTGACGATCTTAATAAGAGCGATGTTGAACGAGAAGTCTGACGTTCTTCCCGAACAGACTGGATAATTCCCTCGGTGATCTGGACGTAATTCGATGCTCGATGATGACCAGCCAGCCTTTTGAAAGCCCTCGATAATAGCGAGATGCATCTTCGTCTTTCTCGTTGGGTCATCCGCTCGCGCCCCAATTACGGCCCTGGAACGCCTAATTGACCTGGAATATTCAGGTCTTAACTAGTATCTGATTTGTGTCATTCGTCGTTATCGATTGATGAACCTAATTGCTGTTGTATTCTGTACGTACTGCTCGCTCTTCTATTGCAGTTTGAATAAGCGCCCGTTTTAATGTGAAAATTTGTAGCGAAACACGTTGTTTCAAATGCTCATGGAAGGGGCTAGCTCCGTGATTCTCTGGCAGAAGTCTCACTTTGGTTCTTTATCCAACACGTCCACCTAGTCTGACTGGAAGAGCGGTAGGTCCTTCGTTGGAGATTACACTGATTGATTTAAAAATATTTATTGTTTAATTATCCCGAGGATGTGGAGGACTTTTCTTGAATTGGGATTGTACCCAGGGGAGTGGAAGAGAGGGCCGCGTGGCTCTAGCTATCCCAGTTGGATAAATAAATAATCAAATTCAAAGTGTGACGATGTCCAGCCAAACATCCTCATTCGTGCCTTTGTGTGGATCACATTAGAGTTCCGCTCTAGAACAAACGCTGTCCATTTTAGTCTACGAGTACTCTGGACCGCTCATCGCCCTTCCTTTTTTTCCTAACTTCCTTTTTTTGTCCATTACAATGCCGATGCCATAGCGCGAGCTCAAACGTCAAAAGGCTGAATGAATTGTAGGAATTACGCCTAGGGTTTTTAAGGAAATACAGTACAACAAATGTTTTCGACGTTTGGGCTTTAAATGTGTAATAATGTTCTCGACAAACCCGCTGAAATCATCACTTTGAAGAACACAACTGTCCTCCAAGGCTATGCCGTTCGCTGCGTTACCTAATGCTTGTTTTTCCAACTAAAATTCCAACATTACCGAGATCAATTCGACATTCAGTTATTCATTAAACACCATTCGTTCCGCACAGGAGTCAAAAAACAGAAACCGACGTCCGATGTTCACCAACTAATTGGTGATTGACGAGTTATTCAAACCTTGGGATTAGGTAATACGGTTACACAATTCATTGAGGCCGATCGATTGATTGAAAATGCAAGACTCGTGACGAATAAAATCAGAAGCCACCTTTTGAAGCGTCGCGAGCCCCTCAGTGTTTTTCTACTTCGAACACTATGGACGCGATTAGGTTCGACTTCTTTAGGCATTCAAGTCTTTTGTCGAGGCTGCTTACTATTCGAGTCAGGGTATTAGCGGCAATGTCTCGAGGATATATCACGACTACTTCGCGCTACCGAACCTATAAGCAGAACCGGCGTTAACACACAAAAAAAATACGGGCTTTGCGGCTCCAAAATACTATGGCAGGAGGCTTTGACAGGATTGACGGACTGGAAGAACAGATAATTATGCCAATATTGAATTTTAAAGTGTTAGCCGCCTGTCAGGATCATTTTAAGGTGAATAGTGGAGTAGACTTCAAAAAGAACGCGAAAAATCGCGCGAAAGAGCGTAACTTTAAAATTGGAACGAAAATGTAAGAATTGCTAACGAATTTTATTAATACTGAATTTCTTAAATGATTAAAGTTTAGTGATAACTTTAAAATCAAAATTAATTGTTCAAGTTGACGATAAAATGTTGATTTACATTAAATTAAAGAATGGATGGTAAACATTAGTATTAAAGTTAAAAAAACCGCACGATAGATAGATACACAGAAAATTAATGAGGCTGTAGACTCGAGTTTTTCCAGAAGGATAATAATTACTAAAGTTTACGTATCTGTTAGGTGAGTCCGTCTCCTCTGGCTGGTGTGTTGCTGGTGGCAAGCGCTTTCGATGTAAAGACATCATCGTCTGGCCGTTAAGTCAGTACTCCTTTCGTATATATAGACCACGACCAACTGACCGACTCCAGTACCACCTAACAGGTACGTTAACTTTAGTAATTTGCCTACTGGCGGACATAAACCAATTTCTTTGATGAGGAAAGCGTTGTGTGTAAAAAAAGTTAGGTTTTCTTCAGATCTCTTCGTTTTGAGGCCCACTGTATCTAAAAAAAACTTGCAACACACAACATTCCTTAGCTCTACGTCAATTCACTTTGTACATGGCTAATTCTAATTAATGGATTCATTTATCACTCAGTTCCTTTGAGCTTGGCCAAACGACACTTTACGGCAGCAGGAAGCGGTAGCGCTTACAGTTCCAGATTTTATTGTGCTGCTCGAACTCATTGAGGGACCATTATTGACCAATTGGTACACAGAGAATTAATGAGGCTGTAAACACAAATTTTTGAAGAAGGGTAGTAATCACTTTTGTAGAGTTATTTCAAAGTTCAAAGGAACTGAGTGATAAATGAATCGATTAATTAGAATTAGCCATGTACAAAGTGAATTGACGTAGAGCTAAGGAATGTTGTGTGTTGCAAGTTTTTTTTAGATACAGTGGGCCTCAAAACGAAGAGATCTGAAGAAAACCTAACTTTTTTTTACACACAACGCTTTCTTCATCAAAGAAATTGGGTTATGTCCGCCAGTAGGCAAATTACTAAAGTTAACGTACCTGTTAGGTGGTACTGGAGTCAGTCAGTTGGTCGTGGTCTATATATACGAAAGGAGTACTGACTTAACGGCCAGACGATGATGTCTTTACATCGAAAGCGCTTGCCACCAGCAACACACCAGCCAGAGGAGACGGACTCACCTAACAGATACGTAAACTTTAATAATTTGCCTTCTGGCGGACATAACCCTATTGATAATAATTACGTTTCAGAAGTTATCGGGTAAACACAGAAATGGCAGCAGGTGAAACGGCGGTGTCCGAAGTTCTGGAACTCTGGCCTTATATATCTTATGAACGTTATCAAGCTACCATCGTATAGACACTTGATTGGACGACCTCGTCAATTTTTTTTTTCGAGATCCAAGTAACATTTGAGCGGAGTTTGTAAGGAAAAAACTGCGCTAAAATTTTCATCGAAATGTTCGGTAATTTATTGTGCTGCTTTCGTCATTTTCCCACAAATGAGAATCGTATGGTGTTGTTGTCGTGTCATTTGGTGTTTTTCATACAAAAAATTTGATCAAAATGGTTAGAGCCGTTTTTGAGAAAGTAAATAGTAATCATAGTAAACTATGATAACTATAGTTAGTTTTGGGGGGATTTGGTTCAAACCTGTATTTTGGGTACCTATGATAACCTGCGAGCTTGATATCAAGATTGAGCTCATTTGGTTTAGCCGTTTTTGCACCATCCTGTTCATTGACACACATACACTCACAGATAGTTACAATTCTGCACCGATCGGGTGCCCCTACCTCCCCCAGACCATGCAGTTGAAAAACGAAATTTGGGATCGGATAACTACCTTCCAGCGACTCCATGACCATCACGATGACAGAGCAAGCGCACTTTCCAGCATTGCCAGGCCTTGCCTTGGGTAGGAGTTGGATTGCTCCGTTCTATCTACCTTGCCCTGCAGAGGCGGCCACCCGTAGTGGCCCTAACCCATAATGCACCGGCGCAAGGCTGCGAGCTGTGCATTCCAGTAGTACCATGTTTAGGTCAAACATCCCTTAAGGCCAGAATGGTCGCTGGCCCACCCCATCTTTCGATGGCACTTACGGCTTCTCCTCCTCCCAGGACAAGGCAATGTGGATCTCCCTGCCCTCCCTGAGGTTTGGAAGAACCCCAGTAAGCCGTGGCAGAGGACCCACCAAGTTTCCATTCACTCCTCAGGGGCTCATATGCCGCACATCTGTATTTCCTCCCCTCCTCCCCCCAGCACTGCTGGTTTACTTTTTATTTCAACACCTTTTAGTATCTACTCTATACTACCCTATTCTACATATATTTACACATACGGACTATATCCTGAATAGAGTAGTTTTTTAAAAATATTGTGACGCCTTGGCTTCAAACCGTAAATAGCGTGTCCTTAAACGTATTCATGTGAGGGACGGTTGTCTAGGGAGAAGTTGTTGCCAATTCCGTCTTGGCAGTTCCGCTGTGTTTTGAATAACGCTCCGTTAGACTTCTTGATTTCTGTTACAATTATAAACCCTTTAAAGTGATTATTAATACATTTTATTATATATCTCGTTACGCCCTTATTTACATGTCCTCTTATTCTATTTGTGCATGTCATCTGTTGTTATGTTCTTTGTCTTTGTTGGTCTTGTCTTCTGTCAGTCAGTTCCTGTCCCTACCTGCCAACTTTCTTCTCGCCTCCTGCATTCCCTGTATTTTACGTCCAATCTCTCTACGAAGGCTTCCCACCATTTCACTACCTTCGTTCTCACATAGTCCTTCGTCTCTCTTTTTTTCAGCCGAATACACAACTTCTTCTTTACTTCGTAGCGCGAAGGAATGTAAAAAATTTAATTGACTGTATTCTCAATTCTTTATTCTCTGCGAGCCAATAGCTCAATAACTGTCGAGGTATTCGTAGGAGCAAATCAATAAAATCCGGAACTTGGAGAGCAACCATATTCTACATAAAAGGTGAACTAACGTTTTACCAAGTCATAATGAACTGAACTAAAAATGGATTCTGTTGAGCGCACGAGAGGGGGAATTGCAGAACGAAATGAAAAGAAACTCGGTGAGCGTTAGGAAGACTGTATTATATGTGCAATAAATGGTGCTGAGTCCGCGTAGAATAGGGCGACACAAGGGGACAACACGAAATGCGCGTAAACTGGCGCAGGAAACTATATCGGAATGGAAGTGTTCCTGGGACGAGAGTTGATTGCGGAATGACAGTATGACCACTGGGAGACGAGTGTCTGGGAAGAGCCATGTGTGTTGGAGTAGGAGGTAAATCGAGGGAAACTACAAAAGGTACTTAATCCATTTGTCGAAGGAGAAGCCGATTGAACAGGCAGTTATCAGACTTCCGCGCAGCATCACATGAAAAGGGCCATTGGTTTGGGCGGACGCACCAGGTAAAGGAATCAGCCATTCAGCATGTGCTGAACAGATTGGTTTAGCAGCTAGTCAAAAGAATCGCTGGACGTACGTTGGGCTGAGAAAAATTGTGTGGGTCGTACATGCGTCGTACCAGATATTTGTCACAGTTTTTGGTGTAATTTTAGAGCTGTAAGAGCCTTAAAAATTACGCCAAATCATCATTAAAGGTAGTGACTCAAATGCTGGAACGTTAAGGTCTTAAAGTTTCCATGTACAAGGTTTAAGTGAGTGAAAAACTGGAGAGCTCTGTTGAATTGCGGGTCTGAAAGTTTATCTGTGGCAAGACTCGAGTCTTTCAAGGCGTATTCTCGGAACAGCCAGAGGCATTTTAAATTCAACAACATGGTTCCGCTATTCCAAACACGTTCGCCTCATAAGTACGACTATATACGCATCACACAAATGTTGACAAAAAATCTGGTGCGTTGCACACACAACTTTCCTTAGCTCTACGTCAATTCACTTTGTACATGGTTAATTCTATTTAATCAATTCATATATCACTCAGTTAATTTGAACTTGGTCAAATAACGCTTTACGGCAGCAGGGAGCGGTAGCGCTTAACGTTCCAGATTTTATTGTGCTGCTCGTACTCATTGCAGGACCAATATTGAGCAATTGGTACACAGAGAATTAATGAGGCTGTAAATAAAAATTTTTTGAAGAAGGATAGTAATTACTTTTGCAGAGTTATTGGGTATAAATGTTTACAACTGCTAGTAAGCGAAACGGTAGTTGAAATTCAGGAATTTCTGGAGTGAGCCCCATATATCTCATGTGCGTTTTTAAACACTCACCCTTTAGGTATTGGATTGGACTACAATACGATTTTTTTTAACATTCTACTAACATTCCAGCGGAGTCTAAAGGAAAAAATCGCGCTAAAAACGCTTTTCGTCGAAAATTGTGATCATTTATTGTGCTGCTCTCGTCATTTTCCCACTAATGGGAATTTTATGGTATAATTCCCTTATTGAAAGCTATCAATATAAAAAATCTAATCAAAATCGTTAGAGCCGTTTTTGAGAAAAAAAATATTTGGTGTTTTGATCACTATGATAACTATAGTTAACTTTCGGTGGATTTTGCCCATACCCTTATTTTGGCGTCCCATGGTAACCTGTAGGCTAGAAATCAAGTTTCAGCTGATTTGGTACGGTTGTTTTCTCTAAAAACCGCGCTAAAATCGATTTCGTCGAAAGTTTCAAGAATTTATTGTGCTGCTCTCGTCATTTTCCCACGAATGGGAATTTTATGGTATAATTTTCATATTGGGAGCTATCAATATGAAAAAATTAATCAAAATCGTTAGAGCCGTTTTTGAGAAAAAAAATATTTGGTGTTTTGATCACTATGATAACTATAGTTAACTTTCGGTGGATTTTGTTCATACCCTTATTTTGGCGTCCCATGGTGACCTGTGAGCGAGATATGAAGTTTGAGCTGATTTGGTACGGTGGTTTTCTCTAAAAATCGTTCACAGACACACAGACCATTTTCCCAAATAGTGTTTTTCGGACTCATGAGGTTCTGAAACGTAAAGATCTGAAGAAAACCCAAAATTTTTTTTTCAGCCGATTTCATAACTTTCTTTTCTACTTCGTAGAGCCAAGGAAAGTAAAAAAGGTTCATACCGTAATAGATTACATTTATTCGTCCCGTACACTCGCCTTTTACACTAGCGATCAGTTAAACTAACACTTCGAGATTTGGAGAGGATATTCTAAGGCTTGCCATCAGTTGGACCAGCTTTCCCCGTGTCACCTCCAGTTGCGAACGTTCGTTTCTGGAGTTAAAGTTTTGCAGTTGTCGAATCTGTCAGAGATACAGTGGCTCAATTGGATCTTGTCACCTACACACACACCCACATTAAACCTAAAACATTTAACACAGTCGAATACGATAATTAAGGTGACCAGATTTTTGTTTATCCAAAACGGGACACATCTTGAAACTGAGTCGAAGCATTGGTAGAGTGGCGAGGAGTTGGTGTACGGAATCCCTCCAATACAATTTTGAAAACTAGGAGTAAAATTGTGAGTTTTGAGGAAGATAGTTTTTAACTTTGTGCCCTTTTATATTTACTATTTTTTTCCTGTACAACAATATTTTATTTAATTTTCTTCTTGAATTGTTACGAGCATGTTCTTATTAAACTTCTGATATTAAAAGGGGTTTTGGACAGAATTATGATTTTACAGGTAAAATGTTTGAAGTTATTTAAGATGTTTACAACATGCACGAAAATGTGCATGTTTAAAACAATGCAGGATTACAAAAGTAAGCTAGCCAAATCAAGTCACAATAATCTGGAGCCACAGAATCCTAAACGTTCAAGATTGTCATGTGTTTATGTGTCATGCTTTTCTGACCATGAATCTTCCTCAAAATGTCTCGTTTTTGTTTGAGCATTTTCAAGAAAGCTTCACATGACTTGTTAAACTGGCACTTCACCGTTAAAATAGCTTTTAGCGTAGACATTTTCAGTTGGGATTTGTTCTCTGACCAAATGTCATTGATCAACGTGAACAGTCTTTCTACTGTCGCGTTCGTTCCTGGTAGCAAGCGAAAAAACGAAAGTTTCAAGTTCTTGATTGGGACATTTCGTTCTGTAAAGTGTGAAAATATCTCCACCCGTTTCTGGTCCAAAGGAGTTTTTTCATCGGCCCACTTCTTCTTAGTTTTTCTTGTGTTCAAAGTCCTTTAGATATGTAACTTTATCAAACAGCTCGCTATATGTAATCTTCGGTTTTGCAAATTTGCTTGAAATCAAATCTGTCCCTTCCTCAATTATTTTCCACTCTGGCACTGCCGTCAAAACCAACCATTATTTAAATAATCGGTACAGTTTTTATTGAAAGTGCAGATAGTATCTAAAATATGCTCCTTGTCGACATCTACTTGCTTGATGTAGTTACGGAACCACTAGAGGTATGTTTTTCCAACCTCTCTTCGTACTTTTTACACACATCGGACAATACTGCTGCAACTTGAACTGCAGATACATCCTGACCTTCAACTTGCAATAATGTTGAATGGAAAACAACAGCTTGACTGTGCACAAAGAGAAGCCAAACTTCGGCACGTGGATTATTAATATAGTCTTTGATGAGTGTTGGAATTTTACCGTTGAATAGAAAATACGCTTTCAGTGGCTCAAACAGTTTTAAAAGCCTTTCCACAACCGTCATGAGTGCCAGCCGTGTATTGCAGTTGTGTAAAGCAGTTATGAAGTATTTTAAACTACAACGTAATTGTAACATAACCAAAAATGAAAACGGGACAAATAAGCGTCCCGAGAGAGTTGGTTTGGACAGCGGGACGTCTGGTCACGTTAAAGATAATGAACCAAATCATTATCGATGTGATTCGTTGTCCTCATACATTTCCAGCAACTTTATATTTCCCTTTGAAAGCGCTCAGCGTTTGAACCTTTTAGCAGAAGCTTAAACGCAGTCGGCGAAATGGATAATAACGGATCGGGAACGAAATTATATTGAGAGAACGAACATAAACGACAAATTACAAAGCGGAGGAGAACGAATAGGAGTGGACGATATACATCGATGTTTTAAAAATACTCGATGTATAGTAACGATGCATCGAATCAAACCGATGTATGTATTAAGTTTGTACCGTACAGTACATCGATGTTTTTTTTCGAAGCATCGAAAAGGCAAACAATCAAACCTACGCCCCTAGTTCTCTACGTTTAATAGCTATTGGTTTATTATTCATTCTGAATAATAACCCTATGTTTTCGATCACGAAAAATTTTTTACAACACCACCTCGAAATTTGATACTTTACGTTTCAAGACTTGGAGATTCCAAATTTGCAATGTCCGTCCGCCGTCCGGGCCGTTTTGTGCCTTTAACGTGGTCTAAAAAATTCGTTCTTTCGCACAAAAATCCGATTTGGTATCTAGTTGTGCCCGCCATCTCGGCAATCCGATCGAACGAAGCCCGTGGTTGTAATGGGCAAAAAATGGTTAAAAAAATTAACGAAACGCAGTACAACGCGGGAACTACAGCGTCCCTCCCTCCCTCCCGTCTCAATAAATAACAACCCGAGGCGGGGCGTCCTCACCTCGCAACGCTGCCGGGCGGGCGGGGCGGCTCAACTCCCCTTTCGCCTCGCAACGGGTTCGCTTTCCCCGACCCGACGCGGCAAAATCATCAGACGTTTTTTTTCCGTAGTTCCATTGTAGCAGGGATATGTTTCGTATGGTTTACTAGTATTCGATGCTGAATCGAACGGGATTGGGGAGCACTAATACTAGGTCAAGCTGTTCATGAGAATAATAAACCATTGTGTAATAATTTGCAGGGTTTTTTTTGTCCTTTTCAATTACATTATTTAGCACTCGCGAGGTGTTTCGTCAAAAAGCGGTATCACTAGTTGAAAAGGCCGCCAACATTATAGAGGTCAGTGCAACCAACCCATAAAAAATATAAATGCAAATGGCCGACTGAATTGACCCGCGTCTCTCTTACTTACAGTTGCAGTCTCTGAATTCAAAAAGCATATTATTTTAATTATTGTATTAATTAGATACCTACTCAGATTGATTCAAAATTCATTTTAAAATTTTCTGCGTAGTGTTAGCAATAATATTTATAAATCAAATTGTTAAACTCAACAACACGTTATTTGTAATAATAATATCATAATAAATTTGGAAGAATTACAAAATACAGTTTTCAACATGGCATAAAATTGCCTTTAAATATCAAACAATGGTGAGCACATCAGTGCCATCAGAGAGACTTTTCACGAGTGGCGCAGGTAATACTCAACAAAGGAATTCGTTAAATGGTAAAAGATTGAGTAAAATTTGGTTTTTACAAAGTATAGATATAAATTATCAGAATATATATTAAAAACAAGTGTAAAGGTAGTAAAGTTATTTTAATTGATGGTTGATACCACATAAATATTTAAGTTATAAAAAAACAATCGATGTATAGAAAACATCGTTGTATTTTTTGATACATTGACATTACATCGATGCAGCAATCTGATGCATTCAATCGGAAAAAACCTCGATGTTTTTTTAAAATGTCCATCACTAAGAACGAACGATCAAGCGAATAGGCTCAACACATGAACGCCACGAAGTCAGGTGGTGGCTTATTGGAGGAGCAGTTGAAGTCAGCAGAGTGACGCTTTAACATGAACATGAAGTGATTTGGGCAGACGCGTTGGAGTAGTGTGCTGGAGGAGATTAGAAGAAGAGTGAAGTTTGTCACTAAAAGGGTTTGCGGCAGGTAGAGCGAGGGGAGAGGTGTTAGGTATTAAAGCAATAGGGTTATGTCCGCCAGAAGGCAAATTATTAAAGTTTACGTATCTGTTAGGTGAGTCCGTCTCCTCTGGCTGGTGTGTTGCTGGTAGCAAGCGCTTTCGATGTAAAGACATCATCGTCTGGCCGTTAAGTCAGTACTGGAGTCAGTCAGTTGGTCGTGGTCTTTATATATGAAAGGCAGGTAAAACGGGATGATGGAGGGTCGGGGAAGGGTCGGGGAGAGGAGGTCATGTACCTCAGGGGAAAACCCCTAAGGTGAATGGACCGTCTTGAATGATCTGTCAATTGTGGAATTTCCGTCTTTTTTCTGTAGGGTGGTCTGTAAATCCGTCAGTTGGTTGTTTTCGTTTGTGTAATGTTTTGAGTGGTGTGAATATGGTGTCGCATTTTGTGTTGATTTGTTCATTTATGATCTGTCCACTGAAGCTTTTTGTTTATAAATTTCCATGTTTTCTAATATGTTCAGTTTTCGTCCTTTGTATTGTTTGTGTAGTAAGGTGGTACAGTCCTGTATTTTGGTAGGTTCATGTCCAGTTGTTTTGAGATGGTTAGCAAAGTTTGAATCGTCTTTGTTCCTATTAAGAGATTTAATGTGTTCTGAGTATCTGGTCCGTATTTTTCGTCCTGTCTGTCCTATGTATGCGTTTGTACAAGTACAAGTTATTTTATATACCCCACTTTGGTCGAGTGGGTCTGTGTTTTCAGTCTTTGTAGTTAGTTTGGTTCTAAGTGTGTTGTCCGTACGTAAGGTGAGAGGGAGAGATTAAAGTCGACCAGTGAGAAAGAGATTGATTGATTGATATCGCTTTATTTATCTCCCCTGGGAGCAATCGGGCCATCAGGACAATAATAAACGTACAATTTTCTCTATATGCATATTAAATCTCATAAAAAAAGAGCAAACCAGCACTCGTAATGAACATCACATACCAAAATAAAATTAAAAATTCCTCCAGATGTTACAAAAACGTAGTTACTTCATTTTTCATATTTTTAATTTAGTTCAATATTTTAAATGATTATTTATATCCAAGTTGTAGTGTTTCCTTATAATTGCTTTTGAATTGTTTAGGTTGAACCTTTCTGTGTTTGTATTGTATATTCTAATTCCCTGAAAAAGAAATGATCTTTCGTATATCGTCATATTTTGGGACTTGTAACAAAGCTTTCAAATCCCTTGTGTCTGTAGGATGGACGTCAGAGAAGGGGTGAGAGAGGGAGAGGCAGACAAACAGACATACGGAGAGACTGTATTATTACACAGATAATTAATAGAGATTGAGTTAAGAGTCAAGAGTCATAGTTAAAACCTGACATGGGGTGGAGGTAGGTCTCTGGATAGGTAAACTGGTGTGATCTGAGAATGAGTGAGTGTAACTAGGCGAGAGCTGAGATCTTGAGGAAGTAATGCGGAAGAAAACTTAGCAGTTTCGTCCGGAGACGTGGCAATTACGTGTTTGAACGACGTAGCGTTAGGAAGCGTGTTGAAACTATTGATATATACTTGATACCTTTTATGTTGGTCGGTTGGACTGATTTTTCCGATGAAGGAGCCCATCAAATCGTAATGGAACTG
The DNA here is from genome assembly GCA_020466155.1 of Pachypeltis micranthus. NCBI lineage: Eukaryota > Metazoa > Arthropoda > Insecta > Hemiptera > Miridae > Pachypeltis > Pachypeltis micranthus. The sequence continues at coordinate 11,451,291 of CM035774.1, read as the reverse complement.
ACTTTGAGATCAAAAGAGAAGTTCAGCGGCTGACAATGTAAAACCCATTCCACAGAGGTCGAGGGGATTTTTTCCTTCTCAGAGTACATTTAATGGGCTCGCTCTCCATTGATTCATATAATGGACTCGTCTGTCGTACATCTCGACAGAAAAACCTGACATTTGATACATCCCCTCCCCGCCATTTTCTGCGCGGCACCACTCTCAATCAAAGATCGAAAGATGACACGCTTTTTCTGTGTATTTGTTGTCGAGTTTCTTGGTATTTTGCTTCAACGTTGAGTCGCCATCTCTGAAGGAAGGGTTTCTCTCTCATTCAGCAACTGGGGCGGAATGAGATTGCGCCCCTTTTCTCGTCGACGGGTTTCGTCATCTTCCAATATCAATGCGCAGAAAACTGTTAATTTATTGGCTTCTCGACTAGAAAATAAGGCTTGGGAATTCGTAGTCGATGAAGCGGTGAAGTTGTGAAGTTGCTTGTTGAAATAAATTCAATTCGCGTTATTCAAAAAGAAAATCATGAGGTCAAATCTGATTTTCATCTCTCGAGCAGCTAATTTCATCTATTTTTCATTCAGTGTGATAGAAGCTCAACGTTCTACGTAGATAGTAATGGCGCTTGAGGTTCCGGAATGAGTTGAAGGTGCGGGCCTGCGACCATTCAGGCCTCAAGGGTTGTTTGACCCAAAATGGTACCATGGGAATACACAGCCCTCCACGACAGATGGCCGCCCCCGCAGGGCAAGGTATGTAGAACGGAGAAATCTAACTCATACCCAGGGCAAGGCCTGACAATGCTGGAAAATGCGCTTGCTCTGCGGATATCGTGGTGTCTTTCGAGGGTAGTAATCCCATCCCTTTCTTCTTCGTTAAACTGCAGGGTCTGAGGGAGGTAGGGGCCACCTGATCAGAACTCCCACAGACATCCCCGAATGCAGAACTGTTACTGTCAACATGATTTTTTTCAGTTGGTTTGGAATTAATTGGTAAAACCTGTGAGGCGGCGATATTTTGAATTCCGGAATTTCGGCGGTCACTCCTAATTATCGTACGTCAAATCGTCATGATTGCCGGTGGTTTATTGAACAACTATCCTGATTTATTTGAAAATGCTAATATTGCATGAGCGAGGTTTATAAAGAAAAATCCTGCAAATTATTACACAATGGTTTATTATTCTCATGAACAGCTTGACCTAGTATTACTCCTCCGAGACCCATCCCATTCAATTCAGCATCGAATACTAGTAAACCATACGAAACATGACCTGGCTACAATGGAACTACGGAAACTGAATATTCCCCCGGCGCCAGGCGCCCGTAAACGTCTGTAGGCATTTATGATCCGATGTAGGGGTGTGCGGAGGAAGTGCCGGCCTCATCCCGTTGCGAGTCGAGCGGGCGGGTGATTGAGTTTGATATGACGGGATTGAGGGAGTACTAACGACGAAACGTTGACTTTCGCTGTAGTTCCCGCGTCATACTGCGTTTCGTTAATTTTTTTAACCGGTTTTTGCCCATAACAATCATGGGCTTCGTCCGATCGGATTGCCGAGATGGCGGGCACAACTAGATACCAAATGGGGTTTTTGTGCGAAAGAACGACTTTTTTAGACCATGTTAAAGGCCCGGACGGGGGACGGACATTGAAAATTTGGAGTCTCCATGTCTTGAAACGTAAAGTATCAAATTTTGAGGGGGGGTTGTAAAAAATTTTTCGTGACCGAAAACATAGGGAAGAAATGGAATCAGAATGAATAATAAACCAAAAGCTGAACTAAAATTGGCTGTCGAGTATGGTCGATAGTTTATTATGCTCCTCTCGTCATTTACCCAAAAACGGGACTTTTATGGTACTATTCGGTTATTACCTGGCCATGCTATTAATTTAATCAACACTGTTGATCCACTTTTTGAGAAAAAACAGAGAATGATATCAATAGTTTTGAACTGATTTTGATCACACCGCTATTTTGGTTGCAAATGGTTATCTACAGGCTCCATGTCAAATTTGAGTCGATTTGGGACAGCCGTTTCATGTTATCACCATCGATTTGGGGGCGAACAAGTGAGAATTAATAATGACGGTATTTGTTTGTTTTCTCGAAGACGGCTTTAATTATTTTGATTGAACTGATAGGGTGCTTTCAGGTAACTAATACCTACATTTCATTATCGGTAAATGTTCCCGAAGAAGTGCGTAGAGCGAAGATGGGCACACGTTTATATGTCGGCAGGTTGTCGAATTCAGTTGACATTGTTTGTCTTGAGTGCACCTGATAATTCGTTACATTCCTGGGCTCTACGAAGTTTGCTGCTAGAAAAAAAAAGTTTTCGTTCTCTTCAGACGATTAATTACATTCATTAATTTGGGAAAATGGTGTGTGTGAAAGCAATTGAGAGAAAACGGGTGAATCAAATCAACTCAAACTTGATATCTAGCCTACGCTTTACCAAGGGACGCCAAAAGAAGGGTATGAGCAATATCTGCCCAAGACTAACTATAGTTATCATAGTGATCGAAACACTAAATTTTTTACTTTCCTTGGCTCTACGAAGTAGAAAGGAAAGTTATGTAATCGGATGAAAAAAAAAATTTTGAGTTCTCTTCAGATTTGGGAAAATGGTCTATGTGTGTGTATGTGTGTCTGTGAACGATTTTTAGAGAAAACGACCGTATAAAATCCTTCAAACTTAATATCTACCCCGCAGGTTACCATGGGACGCCAAAATAAGGGTATGAACAAAATCCACCGAAAGTTAACTATAGTTATCATAGTGATCAAAACACCAAATATTTTTTTTCTCAAAAACGGCTCTAACGATTTTGATTAAAGTTTTTATATTGATAGCTCTCAATAAGGCAACGATACCATAAAATTCCCATTCGTGGGAAAATGACGAGAGCAGCACAATAAATTATCAAAATTTTCGACGAAAAGCGTTTTTAGCGCGATTTTTTTCTTATAACCTCCGCTGGAATGTTATTAGAATGTTAAAAAAAATTGTTATTGTAGTCCAATCCATACCTAAAGGGTGAGTGTTTAAAAAGGCTCATATGATACATGGGGCTCACTCCAGAAATTCCCGAATTTCAACTACCGCCGTTTCGCTTACTACCAGTTCTAACAGTTATTACCCAATAACGGCAAAAGTAATTACTATCCTTCTTCAAACAATTTGCGTTTACAGCCTCATTAATTATCTGTACCAATTGCTCAATAAAGGTCCTGGAATGAGTACGAGCAGCACAATAAATTCCAGAACTGTAGGCGCTACCGTTTCCTGCTGCTGTGACGTGTTGTTTGACCAAGTTCAAAGGCCATGTACAAAGTGAATTGTTGTAGAGCTAAGGAAAGTTGTGTGTTTCAACGCACCAGATATTTTTTCTCAGAAATGAATCTAATGATTTTGATTTAATTATTTTTATAGGCAGCTCCAAATAACACCACAATACGATAAAATTCCCATTCGTGGGGAAATGACGAGGGCCGCACAATAAATTACCAAAAATGACGACGAAAACGTTAGCGCAGTTTTTTCCTTCCAAACTACGTTCAAATGTTTTTTGGTTCTTCAGAATAATTCAGGTAGTGGTTCAATAAAGTACGATGGACGTTCAATAACGTTCGTACCATGTATACCAAATTTCCAACTACTGCTGTCCCGGATTATTCCAAAACGACGCACACGGTTCTTCTAAAAAAATCATGTTGAAAGTCTCATGAATCTCCTGTGCACTGGTTGCTCAATAATGATCGTGTCACTGGTATAACAGCACAACAAATTTCGGAATTCAGGGAAATTCAGGGATCTTTTTTTTCACGTCGAACGTTGTTATAAACAGTATGAAAAAGAGATTTGGTTAGTTACTGGAGCCAAGACAATCGCTAAATGCACGTGGGGCCTAGGAAAGTTGTGTGATGCGTCGTACCAGATATATTTACATGTTCTTATTTATTACTTTTTCTTTGGTAGCGGAAATATCTGGTAATATGAGCTGATTTTCTTCCAAAGGCGAGTGGTCAGACACTCACAGACCGTTTTGAAGCGTGAAGGATCTGAACAATTCTTAAATTAGCCGCTCACTTCGTTTTACTTGATTGTTCGAAGGGTTAAAGAAAGTAGCAATATCGAGACGTTCAACAGGAGGTTTAACGAACTTTTACTACTTGACATAGTTGAGTGATAATTTGGCACCAATCAGTTGAGAACGTTGTAATTCTAATGAGATTTCGGCGAATCGATTTCAAATCAACAGGACGACTAGACGAGTCGTAAGGGGGGCAAAACTGCCTTTCCCCACGCGAACTTCAAAATTAATAACTGACCACATCGATCCGCCCTTGAGCTCGCAAATGCCCTTGGCATTAGCCAATGAACTAGTCCTCTGACTGTTGACGTACTTTACAACTGGAAGAATGATCAATAAATCGACATTTTTTGTTTTGTTTGCTCGGAGGTCGGGAGGCCCTACGATATGTAGTCGTAATTCAACAAGTGTCTCTTGGTTACGAGGTACTAATCGCTTGGTACACCAGGGAATCCATTCGGCTCTCGATTCAGTCGTTATTGACCCAACATCACGTTAAGAGACCCAAGCTGGACGTAAAACTTAATGTATTGCCTTTTTATCCAAATTTTGATGCTTTAATCAACACTTTTGTTTCAGAACAGTCTATGTGGGAGTAGGCGACAATGAAGAGACGAGTCAGTTTCATTCCATTCGCAGGCCGGGTGAGTTTGTCTTATTTTACCTTTGTTACTTTCCTTTCCATTAAAGTACGACTGCGTAAAGTAATGCAATCGATTTAGAAAGTCCGCCAGCTCAACTAAAATACAGCGAAACCTCTATCTATCGTGTTTCAATGGACCAACAGGAAAAACATACACTATAGCTATACAGACCTGGGATATCGCAAAAATTGTTCTAACAGGTGTTTACCAAATTAGCATGAATAAAAATCATTTAGAACTCGGGTTTGGTTTATTATTCGCACTGAATAATACACATACGTTTTCGGCCAGGAAAATGTTTCAACGTATGGGAATTCCACATCTGCAATGTCCGTACTACGAATTGCTCGTAACATATAAGGTTTTACTGAACAAAAAGGGCATCGCGATCACCAGACCTTTCTACAATTCGACGATCTGCTATGCGTGATGGGTTACACTCGGTGTAACAAAAACAATTGGGTAAAACTAGGTTGAAAATGGAGGCGAATACCGCCAACAGTGCCCTTCTATTTCAATCCGTTGCGGAGGTATGATTTGTTGAAGTTTTTGTTGAGAAAATCACAGTTTTTGACATAAAACCCCGCGTTCCTCCACTTAGAAACAATTACATCGTGTTTGAATACTTTTCGATGCTGAGTCGAATAGGACAGATCTCAGAGGTGTAGGACTACGTCTAGATGGAAAACAGCTGGCACCATGCAAAGGGGTCCCAGCGCCACTGACTGCAGTTCAATTCCTGATAGGGCGTAAATCACTCCGAGGCCTCAGTTTTGGTTTATTATTCATCCTGAATAATAACCCTATGTTTAATATCAGAAACATTTTTTGAACCCCACCCCCTCCCTTCCACCCACTGAAAATGTGATACTTAACGTTTCAAGACATCGGGACTCCAAATCTGCAATGTCCGTCTGCCGTTCGGGCCAATTCGTTGTTTCGCACAAAAATCCCATTGGGGCAATCCAATCAGACGAAGCCCATGGTTGTTATGAGTGTAAAATGAACATTAGTGCAATTTTTCAAGTGTAATCGCAAATACGCCCTGCGGTATCGGTTTCTAGGTATGTTTAGATGCTTGGGCGAATGAAACAATTATCAGAGGTGTACGACTGCGTCTAGACGAAAAATAGTGAAATTACAGTAGTTGTAGTGAGCTGAAGTCTACTAATTGAAAGAATTAGCAGTGCAATAATTGTAGCAAAAGTAATTGTTTCATCATTTCTACTCCCTCCCTCCTGTCTCATTAAAACCACCCAGCCAGCTCGACTCGCCACGTCGTGCAAATTGCCCACAGGCGCCAACAGGCGCATGGAATATATAGTTTTCGTCGTTCCGCTACAGTCTGTACATGTTTCGTACGGTTAACTAGTATTTTTTGATGCTGAATCGCATGGGATGGGTCTCGGAGATGTGAGACTGCATCAAGAGAATAATGAACCGCTGTGTTGTAATTTGCAACGTTTTTAAAGAAGTGTTCACTTTGAATGATTTATCATTCAAATGAACATCGATCAATTTTTTTGAAGTCTCGCTCATGTGCGTTCTCTAAAACATTGTGGCGGCAGCCCAATCAGTTCCTATACGATAGAAGTTGAATAATCGTCATTAGACAGTCAACAGGGCAACTTCAGAATTTCTGGATAATTTACTCGATATATCAAAACTCAGACCTCAGAAAAATCATGTTGACAGTCTAATGAATCACCTGTGCGCTAATTAACCAATAACCTTCGTGGCATAAGAGCGAGCAATCAATAAATTCTGATATCTCATACGCTACCAATTTTTATGTGGAATGTTGAGGTGTCTTTTACGAAGTTTCCGTAATTGAATGAAAAACAGAGTTTATCTCTTAGGTGGAGTGAAAATTAAAACAGCTTAATGCTGTTTAATGTGGGCCTGAAGAAAGTTGTGCTATGCGTCACACCAAATATTTTTTAACTTTTTCAAATTTAACGTAAAAATTATTATCTAAATATAAAACTTTGTATGCATGTAGATACATAATTCCAGTTCATAAGTCAAACCCTAAAAAAGTATAATTGCACGCATAAAATAAAAATGAATACAGCACAATTGTTCAGTTTACCTTACAACTTCATGATAAAATCAATAATATTACAAAGCATTTTCACATCAGAGTGAATCAGAATGACTAGCGTCAAAGGGACGTGACCTCCTCAAGTGGCCATATATCTAGACGTGATTGGCTACGGCCCCGTTGTCTGGAATAGGAAACTAACAGCCAATCGAAAGAGAGTATTGACCCAATCCTAGAGAGCTGCGTTCCTGTAGATCACCTAGGCCTATAAGAGTGCATAAAATAAAGCACTCCAGGTGCTCACTGGTCAGGTACCAGTTGACTTTGCCGTGGAGTGCATGGTTGACAAGTGGAGGGTGAAACGGGAGCTTCCCCTGCTTAGGGCTGAACTCTGTGCGGATCTCACCACAGAACAAAAACTTGCCATCATCGACGAATGGGCATTAGAGAAATGGCGATCGAAATGAGAATCCTAGTCAAAGGGGTCACGTCCCTTCCTGTGATTTCTTCTCCAAAATTCGTGAACGTCTTTCAAGAAAAAAAATGGGTTGAGCCAGACCACTGGACCAGCCAGTTCCTTATGAGACATGACGGTCCAATGCGTGGCTCCACTTCTTTTCTCCATCATGCACATCTTGCGCCTCCAGTGCGGAGGAAACAAGAAACCACGTGCTGCTCCACTGTAGTTCCTACAACAGTGAGCGACGGCTGTTGGAGCTGCAAACAAACCTAGCAGCACTGACTGCTACAAAGCAACCCTATAACCATTTCGTCCAGTGTGGAAAGAAGGTGATGGCAAAGAAACGCGGCCACAGCCTTTGAAACATAACTTTCAGATTCGTCACTGGAAAGCTCTTCCCCTCAATTGTTTGAACGCCAAACGCTGCAACTTCGTCAACGCTTGCATATGTGTCGAATCTAACATTTTGTTTCTTTGGAGTCTTGAAAGTCACAGATAAAACCTTCACCGACATTTTTCCCGAACACCACTTGAAGAAAGTAGAGAGTCACATGAAACACCACCTTTTTTGCTAAGCACTTTCTTCAAGGGTGGAGCAACATAAACTTAAGTTAATGTAACTGTTTGGTAAGTCCGTATACTCTGGATGGTGAGATACTGTGGTTGAGCGCTTTTAATGTAAAGACATCATCGTCTGGCCATTAAGTCAGTAGTCAGTTAGTTGGTCGTGGTCCTCATATAGAGAAAGGTTAACAGGAAATCTATAAACAAAAAACTTCAATGGACACATCATAAATGAACAAATCAACACACATTGCAACACCATATTTACACCACTAAAGACACTACGCAAACAGAAACAACCAACTGACGGATTTACGAACCACCCTATGCAAAAAAGACTTAGAATCGACAATCAACAGACTATTTAAGACGTACCTTACATTCGTCTCCCTCCACCTCTAGCGGGTTTCCCCAGAGGTGTATGACCTCCTTTCTTCCCCTCCCCCCTTTCTCGATGCCACACCATCCCATTCAGAGTTTTCTTCCTATAAAAGACCACGACCAACTAACTGACTTTAGTGCTGACTTAACAGCCAGACGATGTTGTCTTCACATCGAAGGCGTTTGCCCACAGTCACCAGCCAGAGGAGACAGACTCAACAAACAGGTACGTTAACTTCAATAATTTACCTACTGGCGGAACTATCCCAATTACTTTGATACCTTCAGCAAGTTTATAGCTTGAAGGACGTTGATATCGTGTAGCACACTGCCTCCTTCTATTGCCACGCCCAGCTGGCGTACAACTTTCTGAGCTCCCCCTTTATCACGCCCATCAACGCTAATGCGCTTTGTGGAGTCATGCAGGTAGATGCGCAACTATAGATTCTATTTAAGTAACGCACATCGATGGTCGTAGGGTAATTAAGAGCAGCCCGATAAATTACGAATAATTATTTTCTAGATTTTACGCTCTAACTCCGAAACAATAAACGCATTTCGCAAAAATCACGCTGAGAGTTACACAATTTACTCTGGTCAGATTGTGACATAGTGAAAGTGATGCGATAAGTTCTGGAACGTCGATCATTGCCAGTTCTCGCTAATGAACGTGTGTGGGTGAATAACTTCTTAGTCGAGTAAATAAATTGAAACTCCCCGCGTTGAAGTGGAGTGTCGCGCAGCTCAGCAAAACAAATTTGGTGGGGAGTGAGTTCAGACTTACTGTTTCTGCAGTTACTTGAAGCTTACCCACCCAGTCTTCGTAACTTATGCCTCGAAGGTTTTCATATATTGCTGTGGTCTGTGCGAGTAATGAGCTTACAACTAAATTTGAGAAAAGCAACGCACGTTTTCTTAAGACACAAGAAGAAATCGTTTATCGAGGGCGAGCAAATTATTAACAAGTAGAGAGAGGTTACACAGGGCTATCCTCTCACGAGAGCAGAAGACTAATCGATTCAAAAAGCGGAAACAACGAGGATTTTTCAACAGGTCATTACGAACTATTATGAAACATATTGCTCGAGTGGCCAAAATGCACGTGGGGCTGAGGAATTGTTTGTAATGCGTAGCACGAGATAGTTGACTTTTAAAGTGTTCCTAAAATTCACGGCATAGTATATTCGGTCGTTTGGCTGAGTAGAGAAAGTCCCTAGTAGATATTTTTCGATCCCAAACTTTCCTTTTGCATTCAACGTCGATGTATTAAACTAAATTAATGATCATTGATAATTCTTCGAACTCTCTCCGTTTTCCCATCAAAGACTCTAGTTTAATTTAATCCCTTAATAATTTTGCAGTTAGGTTGTAATTATTTTTTCCAATCTTTATAATTATCGCTGTAATTTACGTTTTCTGTCGTCGAAATTTATTTGCGCCGCTCGTTTCGCTGAATTACGTCGGTCTTGCGGCGACCATCAATTCATAATTGCTCTCTTCCGAAGCTACAAATTAGAGCTCGGTCGCTCCTTTAGCGGCTGTCGAGCGTTTGCCAAGTATTTTTTTGTTTTTCAAAATTCGTCTCGTCGACGGAGCATCGCCAAATTTTCAGGGGTCGTCGCACGTTGAAACGCGTTCACTCCGATGTGGTCAGTTAAAAAGCAAACAAAATATTTGGTGCGTTGCAACACACAACTTTCCTTACCTCTGCGTCAATTCACTTTGTACATGGCTTTTTCCACTTACTCAATTCATTTATCACTCAGTTCATTTAAACGGTAGCGCTTACAATTCCGGCATTTATTGTGCTGCTCGTACTCATTCTCGTACCATTTTTCAACAACTGGTACACAGAGAATTAATGAGGCTGCCAACACGATTTTTTTGAATAGGGTAGTAATCACTTTTGCTGAGTTATTGGGTAAAAACGTTTAAAAGTGGTAGTAAGCTAAACGGCCGTAGTTAAAATTCAAGAATTTGTGGGGTGACCCCCTTATATGTTATGAGTGTCTTTAAACTTTCACCCTACAGGTATTAAATTGGACTACTACACCAATTTTTTTAAATGTTCTAGAAACATTTCAGCGGAGTTTATAACGAAAACCCTTCAAATTATTACACAACGGTTTACTATTCGGATAATCAGCTTGACCTAGAATTAATGCTCCGAGACCCATCCTGTTCGATTCAGCATCGAAAAATATCATGATGAAACCCCAAAAAAGGTCGAAAAGAACTGAATCGTAATATTAAAATAAACAAAAAAAAAAACGAAAGTATCTAGAAAAAACTGAATTTTAATATGAAAACATGCACGCTAAATAATAATATCAAAATTTAACCAAAAATCTATGAAAAAAAACCAAAATGAGAATGAAACGAAAGAATCTAAAAAAATTGAATTGTATTAAAACCAAAACGTCGGGGAAATTGGAACGGGGGCGCTCGAAGCGAAAGGCGAAAGGGTAGCCGCTCGCCCGCGAGACGAGGACGCCCCGCCACCGGTTGTTTTTTATTCAGACGGGAGGGAGGGAGGGACGCTGTAGCTCCCGTGCGTTGTACTGCGTTTCGTTAATTTTTTTAACCGTTTTTTGCCCATTACAACCACGGGCCTCATCCGATCGGATTGCCGAGATGGCGGATACCAAATTACCAAATCGGATTTTTGGGCGAAAGAACGAATTTTTTAGACCACGTTAATGGCACAAAACGGCCCGGACGGGGGACGGCGGACGGACATTGCAAATTTGGAATCTCCATGTCTTGAAACGTAAAGTATCAAATTTTGAGGGGGGGTTGTAAAAAAGTTTTCGTGACCGAAAACATTGGGTTATTATTCAGAATGAATAATAAACCAAAAACCGTGCTAAAATCGATTTTCGTCGAAACATTTGGTAGTTTATTGTGCTGCTCACCCCATTTTCCCATGAAAGGGAATTTTTATGGTATAATTGTCTTATTACGAGCTATCAATATAAACAATTTAATCAAAATCGTTAGAGCCGTTATTGAGAAAAACAATATTTGGTGTTTTGATCACTATGATAACTATAGTTAACTTCGGGTGGATTTTGTCCAAACCCTTATTTTGACGTCCCATGATGAGCTGCGGGCTAGATATCAAGTTTGAGCTGATTTTGTCGGTGGTTCTCTCTAAAAGTCGTTCACAGACACACAGAACATTTTCCCAAATAGTGTTTTCAGACTCCGGGGGGTCTGAAACGTAAAAGATCTGAAGAAAACTCAAAAAAATTTTTTCTGCCGATTACATAACTTTCCTATCTTCTTTGTAGAGCCAAGGAAAGTTACAAAATCGGAACAGTGAACTACACGTAACGTGCATTGAATTTAATGATATCGATTTAGGAACCAAAGTTGCACTCAGCTCAAAAGTGGAAAATATCTGGCGCGATGTACCAAACAACTTTGCTTGGGTTGGCTTAGAGAATTAGTTCTCTAAGAAACTAATCTTATATGTTTTCGGTTGGGTTTATAACAACGTTCTACAAGACAGCGGGTGGCGCTTATATTTCTGGATTTTAGTGTGCGGCTCTGACTGGTGCCTTGACCATTATTCAACGGTAATTAAGAGACTATCTTGGCGTTTTGGTTTATTATTCATTCCTGAATAATAACCCTATGTTTTCGGTCACGAAAAATTTTTTGCAACCCCCCCTCAAAATTTGATACTTTACGTTTCAAGACATGGAGATTCCAAATTTGCAATGTCCGTCCGCCGTCCGGGCCGTTTTGTGCCTTTAATGTGGTCTAAAAAATTCGTTCTTTCGCCCAAAAATCCGATTTGGTATCTAGTTGTGCCTGCCATCTCGGCAATCCGATCGGACGAAGCCCGTGGTTGTTATGGGCAAAAAACGGTTAAAAAAATTAACGAAACGCAGTACAACGCGGGAGCTACAGCGTTTCGTCGTTTGAACTCCCTCCCGGGGCGCCCGTCTATGAAAAAGCGAGCGAGCAGCGTGCCTCCCGCTCGCTTCCCTCCCAACACTCAACTCCCCCCGGGTTCGAGCGCCCCCGTTCCAATTTCCCCGACGTTTTGGTTTTAATACGATTCAATTTTTTTAGATTCTTTCGTTTCATTCTCATTTTTGTTTTTTCATAGATTTTTGGTTAAATTTTGATATTAGTATTTAGCGTGCATGTTTTCATATTAAAATTCAGTTTTTTCTAGATACTTTCGTTTTTTTTTGTTTATTTTAATATTACGATTCAGTTCTTTTCGACCTTTTTTTGGGTTTCATTATGATATTTTTCGATGCTGAATCGAACAGGATGGGTCCCGGAGCATTAATGCTAGGCCAAGGTGATTATCCGAATAATAAACCGTTGTGTAATAATTTGCAGGGTTTTTACTTTCCGCAACCCAAAGGATGAGGAAAGCGTTGTGTGTAAAAAAAAGTTAGGTTTTCTTCAGATCTCTTCGTTTTGAGGCCCACTGTATCTAAAAAAATATCTGGTGCGTTGCAACACACAACTTTCCTTAGCTCTACGTCAATTCACTTTGTACATGGCTAATTCTATTTAATCAATTCATTACCAAGCAGTTCATTTGAACTTGGTCAAACGACACTTTACGGCAGCAGGAAGCGGTAGCGCTTACAGTTCCAGATTTTATTGTGCTGCTCGAACTCATTGAGGGACCATTATTGAGCAATTGGTACACAGATAATTAATGAGGCTGTAAACACAAATTTTTGAAGAAGGGTAGTAATCACTTATGAAGAGTTATTTAATAACGTTTAGAACTGGCAGTAAGCGAAACGGCAGTAGTAGAAATTCATGAATTTCTGGAGTGAGCCCCATGTATCTCATGAGCGTTTTTAAACCCTCACCCTTCAGGTATTGGATCGGACTACAATACCAAATTATTTCAACATTCTACAAAAATTCCAGCGGAGTTTATAAGGAACTAGGTCAATTCACTTTGTACGTGGCTAATTCTATTTAATCAATCCAATCAATCCTAATTCTATTTAATCAATTTATCATTCAGTTAATTTGAACTCGGTCGAACAACACTTGGCGGCTGCAGGAAGCGGCAGCGCTTACAGTTCCAGATTTTAGTATGCTGCTCGTACTCATTGCAGGTCCATTATTGAGCAATTGGTACACAGAAAATTAATGAGGCTGTCAACACAAATTTTTTGAAGAAGGAACTATCCTACAATACTACAATGTTTTTTAACATTCTACAAAAATTCCAGCGGAGTTTATAAGGAAAAAGCTGCGCTAAAAACGCTTTTCGTCGAAAATTTTCATAATTTATTGTGCTGCTCTCGTCATTTTTCCACGGATGGGAATCTTATGGTATAATTGTCTTATTACGAGCTATCAATATAAAAAATGTATATAAAATCGTTAGAACCGTTTTTGAGAAAAAAAATTTGGTGTTTTGATCACTATGATAACTATAGTTAAGTTTCGGTGAATTTTGCCCATACCCTTATTTTTGCGTCCCATGGTAACCTGTAGGCTAGAAATCAAGTTTGAGGTGATTTGGTTGGTCGTTTTCTCTAAAAATCGTTCACATACACACGAACCATTTTCCCAAATAGTGTTTTTCGGACTCAGGAGGGTCTAAAACGTAAAGATCTGAAGAAAACTCAAAAAAAAAAAATTTCAGCCGATTACATGACTTTCCTATCTTCTTTGTAGAGCCAAGGAAAGTGAAAATATCTAGTGCGTTGCAACACACAACTTTCCTTAGCTCTACGTCAATTCACTCGGGTACATGGCTTTTTCCATTTACTCAATTCATTTATCACTCAGTTCATTTGAACTTGGTCAAACGACACTTTACGGCAGCAAAAAGCGGTAGCGCTTACAGTTCCGGAATTTATTGTGCTGCTCGTACTCGTTAGGGAATGAGTACGAGCAGCCCTAAAACTGTTAAACGATTTTGATTAACGTTTCCAAATTATCTATAACAAGTGCAAAAAGGTTTCTATCTATAAGTAACTCCATGAAAATACGGTGAACGAAGATTTAGGCCTGATCAGCAATAAAAGGTTTTTTAACGCTTTTTGGCCAAACGGCATCAACGATTTTCATCAACCTCAGAGGATGTTTTCAAAATATGTTTCTCAATAAATGTTCCTCTGACAGTCCATTGAACAGAGATAAAAATCAAAATGTGTCGAAAATAATGTTTTTTCGAACATTTTCGTAAATTCCGGGGTAATGACTTCTCTAGATTTGATCAATCTTACAGAGTGTTGCTTAGTCACCCATACCCACAATTTCCTTCTGTATAATTATTTCTGTATATGTATGAAGAACGGAAATATAAGCCAAGTTAACTTATAAAAGGAGATTTGTCGAATATTAATTTACCGTTTTTCCAATTCTCTCAAAAACGGCTCAAACAATTTCGATCATACTAACGGAGTACTCTCAGCTAACCAGTACCTACATTTTGTTTCCTAGAAAATGTCAATTAATCGGGTCATGTTTTGTATCGTTTATTAGTATTTTTCGATGGTGAATCGTATGGAATGGGTCTCGAAGGAGTGAGACTCCGTCGAACCTGACAACCGTGCTGTGCAAGGTAATAGTGAACATAGGGTCGAGCAGTCATTTGCGGTGGTTTTTATTCACTAGGCCTCAAGCGGAAGAGTGCTGAAGAAAACTCAACTTCATGCATGTGATCGCTTAACATTTGTTTCCCTTTGGGGTGCGGAAAGTAAAAAAATATTTGGTGTTTTGATAGCTACGGTAACTATAGTTAGTTTTTAGCTGATTCTACTTATACCCCAGCATTGGCGTCCCGTGGTGACCTGTTGGCTAGATATCAAGTTTGAGCTGATTTGGTTCAGCTGTTTTCTCTCAATCTCGCACACTCACAGACCTTTTTCCCAAATAGTGTTTTTCGGACTCAGTAGGCTCTAAAACGAATTAATCTGAAGGGAACCCAATTCTTTTTTTTCCAGTTGATTATAAAACTTTCCTTTCTACTTTGTAGATGCGAGGAAAGTAAAATGTGGGTTCAGATGGATCAGCTAATCATCTTTTCCTCCTCTCTCGTCAACCCTCACTCGCCCTGCGTCAGACTCCAAATTCTCTCATTCTTGTGTGTGCTACATCTTTCCTCTAGTACGTTCCCGTTATCTTATGCGATGTGAGTTCGCGGGTGTTTAGGCGTTTATCTGATCTGTATCTCGTGTATTTACGAACTCAAGCAGCGTGTTTCCGTACAATACACTGAACCGCTTGGGTTTATCTCCCACATTCGCTCATTTCTTCGCCGGCAATTCAATCTCTCTCTGGCACCCAACGGAGGTGTTGACATAACAATAAGAGACAGCGAGTCAACTATGTTTACTCTCGTAGAACGTTCAATCAGGTGTATCGTTTGTTAATTATTTTGTTTTCTAATCTCTTAATTCACAAATTGTTAATAAATGTGGACTCAACTTAAAGACAAGGGTGTCTAATCATGCTGCGGCGCTGGCAGAATCGTAATTCCCGAATTTGAATAGTTTATCATCAAACAAATTTAGCATCGTTCAAATCAGCCAGGCACATGGCCGTGCGAGTGACTGATAGCACAAATAACAATGAACGCTGTGACTAGGACGACAACATATTTCCAAATGTCTTCCTCTTACGCGTATGCTTTTTATTGAACGAGCTATTCACGAAGATGCAAGGAAAGTTGTGTGATCGCGTGAATAATAAGTTCCTCGTTTTTCTCCTTAAAGCGCTTTTGTGAAAATGATGTCTCGGAAAGTGTTTAAGTGAGAACTGATGAATGCGCAGTGGTGTGTGGGGGGGGGGGGGGGCAGGGCGTAGAGACCGGCCATAAAAGATGTCGAAAAGTGATTTGTTGAGTGACCATAAATATTGACCTTGACGCCAATCTTAGGGATACTGAGTCGGAATAATGAATATTAACCACAGTACGATGTCGATAAGAGCAGTCGTAGGTTCTCGATGAAGCATCCAAAACGTCCAACGCCCTCAGTTTAGCTTGCGCCTAGTTACCTTTTGTCGCTCCTTTACAAACCAATGTCGAGTATTACCATTATTCTAAATGAAATAACTACTTTTCCGCTCTTTTCTTATTTTTTATTTTTTTTTTAAAAAAGAGAAATCTGGGGAATATTTTTGAACGCGGCCGAACGAGCGCGGCTGACAGCTTTGAAGACACAAAGCTCTATTTTAAGAGCTTATTTACATGCTAAACCTTAGACGGCGGAGTCAGAACTATTTAGTTCAATTTGCGCCATTAGGCGATTCGATGGGCCTCTCTTGTCCAACTATAACATCTCCGGTTCGTTCTTCCCTTTGTCGCTTTAACTGACTCCTCCTTTGAGTTGAACTGACGACGCTAATAGATGATTTAGTCGAATCGGGGCTTGTTCGTTAGGAAATTGTTTAGCTTTCTATGGCCGCCCGCAGCTGGTGGCAGCATTTGTTTAGTGTTTTACGGAAGAAATATGAAATCGTCGCTCATTGTCACTCCTAATTTACGCTAGTTCGACCACTGAGCTCAGCGCCGCGGACATTAGTCCAGTAGTGGAGCAGCGTGTAGTTTTAAATGAATAAATTATTATAATAAAAATAAATTTGTTGTTCTTCAGATTTCTACTTCTTGAAAGAACACGAAAAATGACATTTCAGCAAATGGTGTAGGTGTTTGTGAACGTGATAGAGAAACAACGGCCGACATAAAACAGTTTAAATACGGTATCTGGCGTGCAGATTAGCTTCAAGTACCCCAGTGTATGAGCAAAAACGGCTCAAAACTAACGTTTTCATAGTGGTAACTCAAACTGAAAGGAATCTATTTCTACCAAATGCAAAAAGTTAAATTTTCTTCAGCCGAAGCTTGGGACCCGAATCTGGTGCGTTGCAACACACAACTTTCCTTAGCTCTACGTCAATTCACTTTCTATATGGCTTTGTCCACTTAATCAATTCATTTACCACTCAGTTCATTTGAACTTAGTCAAACAACACTTCACAGCAGCAGGAAGCGGCAGCGCAATTGCGGTATTGGATTGGACTACAACACGACTTTTTTTTAACATTCTAGTAACATTCCAGCGGGGTTTAAAAGGAAAAAACCGTGGCAAATCGCTTTTCGTCGAAAATGTTGATAATTTATTGTGCTGCTCTCGTCATTTTCCCACAAATGGGAATTTTATGGTATGTTTATCTTATTAAGAGCTACCAATATAAAAAATTTAATCAAAATCGTTAGAGCCGTTTTTGAGAAAAAAAAAATTTGGTGTTTTGAGCACTATGATAACTATAGTTAAATTTCGGTGGATTTTGTTCATACCCTTATTTTGGCGTCCCATGGTAACTTGCGGGCGAGATATCAAGTTTGAGCTGTTTTGGTACGGTGGTTTTCTCTAAAAATACAGACACACGGACCATTTCCCCAAATAGTGTTTTTCGGACTCAGGGGGGTCTGAAACGTAAAGATCTGAAGAGAACTCAACATTTTTTTTTCAGCCGATTACATGACTTTCCTATCTTCTTTGTAGAGCCAAGGAAAGTAAAAACGCTGTAAACGATTGCTCAACCGTTTACTATTATCTTGCACCTCACGGTTATCCGGTTCGATGCAGGCCTTCGAGATTCATCCCATTCGATTCAGTATCGAAAAATACTAGTAAACGATACGAAACACGACCTGAATTGACATTCTCTAGGCGGTGCTATGCAATTGGTACGATACGACGAGTAGAACTGACAGGAGGTTGCAGTGAGACTGAAGGCAGTGTGGGAAGTGATCGCAGACCAGGGAGAAACGATAACTTTCGTTATATTGTCCCCGTGAGTTTCGTCAAGTAGCATTTGCCTCACTATATTTACTGCGATTTTACTGTTTTCAATCTAGACGTAGTCCTACACCTCTGATATCTGTCCTATTCGACTCAGCATCGAAAAGTATCTAGGAAACGGTACCAAACACGATGTAATTGGCTCCTAAGTGAAGGAACGTGGGTTTTTATGCCAAAAACCGCGGTTGTCTCGGCAGTGAATTGAGATAGAAAGGCTTGGTTGGCGGCATTCTGCTCCGTTTTCAGTTTAGCTTTAACCTTTTGTTTTTGTTACGCCTAACGCGAATCCCCCTCGTATAGCAGAGCGTCGAGGCATGTTGTAGGGAGCTACGGACCATATATTTCGCTCATGATCCCACTGCCCAGCATTACAATTCGCTTTTGTTCAGCACGTTTTGTTGTTATACGAGGAATTGCTTGTTAAATACATACGAAAAGAGCAGTTATCCTTGTGTTTCTCGTGTTATGGGATCATTTTGGGATAAAACGTGGAAATTCGCAATCAAATTGGCTGCGCTCCTGGAACTTTGTGCTTTCCGCCATCCGAACGACAATTTATCCTTCCAATTTTCGCAGTACAGTCTGTAAGGAACTTGTTCAAACATACGGGGTGGCCTACAAGAGAAGTTTACTGTCGTGTAGTACATGCCCTTAGAAAGCTGAACACTGAACCAGATTCGGAGTTGTGTTTTTCTCGCGTGTGGTAGCGTCTGTTCGCAAATTTTAGAAAAGCTGAAAAGAGTGGATGATTTGAATTTCGATTTTGGAAGGTGCGAATTGAATGCTGTGTAAAGTGGCTCTTCTCTTTCGATGGCGACTGTCAAAAATTGGTTGAGTCTCACCGTGGTTCCACGTGGACTATATTGAAAAATAAATCGAAACTGTTTAAAATGTTCGTTTTTCTTTTGTAAGCTGAGCACTTATGGGACCACCCTCGTGCTCCTTTCAGCCCACTAGTAAACGCTTGCTCCTCCTTAAACGTTTCTGTTGAAATGTGTTGAACGAAATGGCGTGTCGTTGTTTTTAGTGCAGTGGAAAAGTTGCAAAATGTTTTTTTTTTTCTGGAAAGTCAAATGTAGACAAGTGCATGAATGTTGCGCAGAAGTAACACGTTGAATCCGTATGGCGCGTTTTATTGATTAGGTAGCTTCACAAACTCTGTTTGTTGGAAACGCCAACCCGAAGACCTTGATATTGGCTGTTTTCTCAATCCCGCTCCCCCTTCAAAGGCTCGGGCAGGGCAGATTAATGTAGATGAGTTCGTTGGACTTCCATTTGTTTTTGAAATGTGGGTCAGATCAAATAGCGAGAAAGGATTTCGAAGAGATGGCAGTCGAGGAGATGAATAGTTCAGCCTGTAGTGGAAACCCTTGAGCCGATTCTGAAGCGTGAAAAGGTGACGACGTTCTTCGAATCGCTCCTCGACAGTTCCGTACAACCGTTTCAAGGATACTGACCCGGTTGCGAGTCGGTCAAATCGGTTTCATTGTTAGACACGGGCTTTTTTTTTTGTCGTGGATTGGAAGGGGGCTAGGCGATAGATATACTACGATGAAGCCTTCGACCAAATTAAACGGCGTGCGAATGCTTCTCCCGCGCGCAACGGTGCGACGCATCACACAACATTCTTCAGCCTTATGCGCAAACAGCCATTTGACTCTTGCAACTAACCCAATCTGCCCTATACTCAGTTAACATGAACCTGGTAGGCGTACTATACGCAAACTATCCGGAATTCATTGGGTTGCTCGTATTTATGGCCTTCATTGAGCAACCAACGCACATTTGCTTCATGAAATGTCGTAAATGTTTTGGAGAATATCGTGTTTACTAATTTAAAATTATTCGACAAAACTGTGAAAAAGGTTAGTCCAAGAGATGGCAGTTCTGATGTCTGATTATATTATCTCTGTTACGTGGCGCGACGCGCATCAGGATAACTCAGTCCCACGTGTAATCAACGATTTCTGTCACTATCAATCGATCAAATACGTTTTTACTTTCCTTGGCTCTACAAAGTACAAAGTAAAGTTATGTAATCGGCTGGGAAAAAAACTTTGAGTTTTCTTCAGATCCTTAACGTTTCAGACCGTACTGAGTTCGAAAACCAGGATTTGGGAAAATGGTCTGTGTCCGTGAACGATTTTTAGAGAAAATGACCGTACCAAAGCAGCACAAACTTGACATCTAGCCTACATGTTATCATGGAACGCCAAAATAAGGGTATGAACAAAATCCACCGAAAGTTACTATAGTTATCATAGTGATGAAAACACCAAATATTTTTTTCTCAAAAATGGCTGTAACGATTTTAATTAAATTTTTTATATTGATAGCTCCCAATATGGCAACTATACCATAAAATTCTCATTCGTGGGAGAATGACGAGAGCAGCACAATAAATAACCAACATTTTCGTCGAATTCGATTTTAGCGTGGTTTATAGAGGAAATGACCGTTCCAAATCAGTTGAAACTTGATGTCTAGCCTACAGGTTACCATGGGACGCCAAAATAAGGGTATGGGCAAAATCCACCGAAATTTAACTATAGTTATCATAGTGATCAAAACACCGTTCTCAAAAACGGCCCTAATAACTCCGCTGAAATGTCACTAGAATGTTTAAAAAAGTTGGAGTAGTAGTCCAATTCAATACTTATAGGGGTTATTCATAACATATAAGGGGGTCCCTACAGAAATTCCGGAATTTGAACTACCACCGTTTCGCTTACTACCAGTTTTAAAGGTTTTACCCAATAACTCTGCAAAAGTGATTACTATCCTAACAGCCTCATTAATTCTCTGTGTACCAGTTGTTGAAAAATGGTACAGGAATGAGTAGGAGCAGCACAATAAATTCCGGACTGTAAGCGCTACCGCTTTCTGCTGCCGTGAAGTGTTGTTTGGCCAAGTTCAAATGAACTGAGTGATAAATGAATTGAGTAAGTAGAAAAAGCCATGTAGGAAGTGAATTGACGTAGACCTAAGGAAAGTTGAGTGTTGCAACGCACCAGATATTTTCATTCAGTTTACACGAACCCGGATAGAACGTAGTTCAACGTTCTGTGAAGAAACCAGTGGCGTTAAAGGTTCCGGAATTTATTCAGTTGCTCCACTATGAGTGATCAATGCATAGGCGATTTATGAGACTGTTGGGGAGCATCGGAACGGAATTGATGAATTAAAGGGAACTGTCAGCGTGAAACAAGGACTGTATTACACTCGAAATGAATAACGATATGACTCTGAATTCCCGTGAACCGTTTGCGTGGGGAGGTAGAGCGAAGAGATAGTGAGTAGAGCTGTGAATGGCCTGACAGTTGATAGAGGAGTGTCTACGGTGAGCGCTGTTGGAGAAAGAGGTAAATCGAGGAGAGGGAAGGCTATTTTGGAAAGTCCAATATCGGGAAATCCGTTGTCGCTTTGGAAGTTACAACGAACTTCTTTGTCTGGATGAGAGGCTGACTAAACGGGCAGTTCTTCATTCTTTCCCATCGCTAACATGGAAAAGGCTCCAGGTCAGAAATAGTTGACTGAACGCACATGGGAAATGCCCACGCTCAAGATTCCAACTACTTCGGCCTGTGCTCTGCAGAGAGACTGTTGAACTCGATTTTGGTTTATTATGTTTTCAGCCAGGAAAAATTTTTACAGCCCCCTCTCAAAATTTGATACTTAAAGTTTCAAGATATGGGGATTCCAAATCTTCAATGTCCCTCCGCCGTCCAGGCCATTTTGTGCTTTTAACATGGTCTAAAAAATGCGTTCTTTCGCACAAAAATCCCCCACTGTATCTTCCCGCCAACTTGGCAATCCGATTGAACGAAACCCACGGTTGTTATGGACAAAAAATGGTTACAAAAATTAACAAAACGCAGTATAATCGCAAATACGCCGTTTTTCGTATCGTTTTCAAGGTATTTTTACATCCTGGGTCGAATGGAATGAGTATCAGACGTGTACAACAGCGTATAGCGAAATTACAGGAATTATAGTGAGCCAAAGTCAACTAATTGAAAGAAGATTGGAACTACAGCGGAAGTTGCGTTTCATCGTTAGTACTCCCTCACTCCCGTTTCATCAAAACCACCCGCCGGCTGCACTCGCAACGCCTAGCCAATTGCCTACAGGCCCTTACAGGCACCTGGCGCCAGGGGGAATATTTACTTTTCGTGGTTCCATTGTAGTCAGGTCATGTTTCGTATGGTTTAGTGGTATTTTGCGACACTGAATCGAATGGAATGGGTCTCAGGTTACACTAGGTCAAGCTGTTAATGAGAATAATAAACCGATGTGTAATAATTTGCAGGGTTTTTCTAAGAAGAATCGTAATTACCTTTTTGGAATTATCGACTAAAAATTGTGATAATAAATAGTGTGTGAAACGGCTGCTGTTCTGGGATTTGTTGGGTGGCACCTAATTATCTTAAAAACGTAATAAAACTGTCGCCGTATTAGTAGCTGTTGGACCACTACACTGAGCGAAATTCCCGAGGAAAAAACTGCGATGCAATCGACATTTTCGATAATTTATTGTCCTTAATTTGAATGGCCGAATTTCTGAGGTCACTCCTGATTACTTTATGGCCGTATAGGCAGCTTATCGGACTACCAATCCGATTTTATTGAGTCGCTTTTATTGGCTGTCGTATCAGCGAGATGTACGAGGTCTGCCCCAAAAGTATCCGACCTACCTCGATTTCTCGATTGATTTATTCTTCGTCATCCGAAGTGTGGCATTCTTCGAAGGAGTCTTCTTTTGATTGACAAGACATATCGATGTTTCCACTTTTGAAAGTCGGACTTCAGAATCCTCTTTAGTGCATTCGTCGCATTAGGTTCAGTAGTCTCTTTATCGTCGAATCGACGTCTCTTACGCGGCATATTCAATCGAGGAAACCGCCAAAAGTCTCAGGACTATGGGGCCGCCCGCCGGAGCTGCGCAACGCTGTGTTTCAATAAATACTGCTGCCAAGATTCGATGTGTGTTACTGCGAAGATTGCTGTTTTGTTTCAGGATCATAACTCCGCTCATAAGTCATCTCCACTAATAACCTTTTTAGCAAAGTTATCATCACTGGTCTGAGAGCAGTTTCAGGAACCTAATTCTCGTTTACAATTCGCCGAAATCCGACCTGCGCACGCTCGAAATTATACGACGCTGTTCCCGCTGACTCGATCATTCTCAACAGATGTGAGGCCACTTTTGAACCGTCCACTCTTTTATTTTGGTTTAGCCCGTTTGCAACATTTCAATAGTTTTCGCACAACTTTCACCGAAATTAAAGCAAACTTTTATGCAAATTCGTTGTTCTGTTCATTTTGGCAGTTTCAGCGACAAATTGCGACGAACGCAGAAAGGTTTTAAACCAATACGCGCTGCGGGGGAACTAAGTCGTTTTATCCTTCAGAGGTCGGAGACTTATGGGAATTTGATTTTTATCAAAAATATTTAAACAGAAGTTATTTAGCTGTTTTGGTCATTTTCCCTAATCAAACATTTTATATAATCGTTGATCCCACACAAAAAATTTGAGCAAACTCTTCGAAACTGTTTTCGAGAACAAACGAGCGGTGCGTAGCAACACACAACTTCCCGCCACCCCCGTAAGTTCGAATACCAGCTACATATGCGGGCGCTATATCTTCGTTCAACGCATTTCTACAGAAACATTTATGCAGAACAAAAGGTAGGTACTAGTAAGTACTAGTAAGTACTCCGTAAGTTTGGTCGAAATCGTTAGAGCCGTTTTTGAGAAAATTGAAATACCGATAAATTAATATTCGACAAATCTCCTTTTATAAGTTAACTTGGCTTATATTTCCGTTCTTCATATATATACAGAAATAATTATACAGAAGGAAATTGTGGGTATGGGTGACTAAGCAACACTCTGTAAGATTTATCACATCTGGTGAAGCAGTTACCCTAAAATTTACGGAAATGTTCGAAAAAACGTTATTTTCGACACATTTTGATTTTTATCTCTGCTCAATGGACTGTCAGGGGAACATTTATTGAGAACAATATGTAGGTATTAACTATTCGAAAACATCCTAAGAGTTTGGTGAAAATCGTTGAAGTCGTTTTGCCAAAAAGCGTAAAAAACCTATTTTTGCTTCAGGGGCCCATATCTCCGTTCACCGTATTTTCATGGAGATATGTATAAAGAAGAAAAGTTAGGTATTGATTAGTAGAAGATAATTTGAAAGTTTAATCGAAATCATCAGCCGTTTTCGAGAAAAATGCGAAAACCCCTAGTTTTTGGTACATTTTCGTCCCTCCCCCCTTCCCTTCCGCCGAAATCGCCCATAACCTTATTTTGGGGTATACAAAAAATAACAAACAAAACAAAAATGGAACCAGCTCAATCGGATCAGCCGTTCTCCCGCAAATCGAACTACAGACACACACATACGGACCACGCGCCGAAATTAGGTTTTTTATACGCAGTAGGCCTCAAAACGTAAAGGTCTGAAGAAAACACAATTTTTGGTTCATTATTCATTCTGAATAATAACCCTATGTTTTCGGTCACGAAAACTTTTTTACAACCTCCCCTCAAAATTTGATACTTTGTTTCAAGACATGGAGATTCCAAATTTGCAATGTCCGTCCGCCGTCCGGGCCGTTTTGTGCCTTTAACGTGGTCTAAAAAATTCGTTCTTTCGCCCAAAAATCCGATTTGGTATCTAGTTGTGCCCGCCATCTCGGCAATCCGATTGGACGAAGCCCGTGGTTGTAATGGGCAAAAAACGGTTAAAACAATTAACGAAACGCAGTACAACGCGGGAGCTACCGCGTTTCGTCGTTTGAATTCCCTCCCGCCCCCGCCCGTCTCATTACAAAAGCAATTGCGCTCGAGGCTCACTTGCCTCCCAACGACGCCTTTCGCTTGGAGCGCCCCCGTCCCAATTTCCCCGACATTTGGTTTTAATACGATTCAATTTTTTTAGATTCTTTCGTTTCATTCTCATTTTGTTTTTTTTCATAGATTGTTGGTTAAATTTTGATATTAGTGTTTAGCATGCATGTTTTCATATTAAAATTCAGTTTTTTCTAGATACTTTCGTTTTTTTTTGTTTACTTTAATATTACGATTCAGTTCTTTTCGACCTTTTTTTGGGTTTCATTATGATATTTTTCGATGCTGAATCGAAGCATTAATGCTAGGTCAAGCTGATTATCCGAATAATAAACCGTTGTGTATAGTTTGCAGGGTTTTTTTTGTCACGATTACTATACTTTCCTTTCCCTTTAGGGTAGCGGAAAGTAAAAAGTAATGTTTTGTTCACTATTATAACTATAGTTTTAGACGAGGTTGACTCATACGTCTATTTTCGTGTCCCATGATGATCTGCTAGGTAAGTATGAAATTCGAGTCGATTTGCTTCAGCCGTTCTCTGTCATTACGTTCACAGACACCTAGAACATTTTTCCGAATAGTGTTTTTCGAACTCTACAACCTCAAAATGTGAATAAAACTCAAAAATATTCTTCCAAGGGGTTACGTAATTTTTCTTCCTACCTCGCATGGCTGAAGAATGTAAAAACTCAGTTGAAATCCATTTTTGTAGAAATGTTTAAAAAAAATTGTTTTACGAATTTTTTTCATCAATGTGCTGCTCTTGTCGTTTTCGCGAGGATGCACATTTAAATATGCAGTTCACTCGTTCGATAGTGCACAAAGGTTTTATTTTTGCGATGCCCAGATTTTCTCTCTTATCGGGATTTTTAATTTACGTCGTACGATTTTTATTTCGTTTGATGTGGTTTTCTCTTATTAGAATTTTTAAATGGAAGCTATATTGAGGAGGCCGTGGGGAAGTGTGCTGACAAACATGGTATTTACAAATCTCACCGCTCATAGAGGAAAGGAGTATTGCTACCCACCTGTTGTTGAATTAACGCTTCTGACTGTTTAGTAATGATAAATCGCGCGATATTTCTGACAAATCCAAAATTCGATAAAAAGGTCGTTCCCTTCAGCGGTAGAAATAAATCGAGCTGCCAGCGGGAGAAACAACGAAGAGAACTGGTTTTACGAGTACGCAAAGAGTAAAAGATGCAGGAGGAATCGGGAGCGATCTGGGGATATCAGGATCTTCGGGACTCGTTTGCATTTCAGGGCCTTCGAGTGACCTTTCTGTTCAACTTACGCTGAGCCAATATATTATGAGAGTTGTTTAAACTAACCAGGCAGGGCACCAGTCCCTTCGGAGGATGCCTCGAAAAACCGCTGTCGAGTGAGTGTCACGCACAACCTCTTCGTTTCTACAACACAATTGTATTCGTAGTTGGCTTCTCTGAAATGTGTTCATTTTGGTTATAAGAAATCGATTCCCACGAATCAACACAGCAGCCGACGTCAGGCGGTAGTAGTGCGGACATGATGGTGAGGGACTCTGAAGGGCGTGGTATAGTAGTGGTCTACATATTTCGGGAAGAACGCGTCCTAACATTCTCATTCCTCTTAAAGAAATGTAAATGCACTTTCCATTTTGAATTCCTATTTACACGTAATCGGAAATGGTAATCGAACTTTGTACTACACGTTACAGGAACGAGAATGCAGTATCCCCATTACATGCCTGTACGTGGATTACAAGACAGTGGAACTTTTCGAGGGAATGGGGGATTTTATGCAGCGTCCAGATCAGCCTGTTTTCCCGGAACATTCAGTTTCTGCACGTATTCTTGAATCCAGAATGCTCACAATCCCAAGATACCGCACCACATTGGGGAAAAACTAATACATTTATGAGTCTGTCGTGTTAATTAATACTTTTTCGTCTGGTTTACGTAACAATCTGTTAAGTCCTACCAACAATATTGTTTTTCAATTTAAGCTATCAAAGGGCATTTTTAGGATGACACTTTGATGTCCGCAAAAACGTATTTTACTTTATTGTAGATGGGACTGACTAATTGAATAATTTCCGCATTATGTCAGGGACGCTCTGTAATCTGTATTGGTGCTGTTTTATATACTTCCACTGTACAACAACATATATTTTTGTTTACGGGGGACAAAAAAGAAGAAGTATATTTTAGGTATATTTTAGGCTGTGTACATATTAGGTGCCGTCATAATATGTGCCTTTATTCGATATAATTAGTCCGGTTTGCAGACCTCTGACACGACACCATTGTCGTATCGTATTTGTTCACGCACAGCGTTACTGTTTATTTGTATAATGGCATGTTTTGACTTTCCTTGGCTCTACAAAGTAGAAAGAAAAGTTATGTAATCGGTTGAAAAAAAACCGTACCGAGTCCGAAAAACACTACTTGGGAAAATGGTCTGTGTGTGTGTCTGTGAATGATTTTTAGGGAAAACGACCGTACCAAATCAGCTCAAACTTGATATCTAGCTCGCAGGTTACCATGGGAGGCGAAAATAAGGGTATGAGCAAAATTCACCGAAAGTTAACTATAGTTATCATAGTGATCAAAACAAATTTTTTTCTCAAAAAACGATTTTGATTACATTTTTTATATTGATAGCTCCCAATATGGCAACAATACCATGAAATTCCCATTCATGGGAAAATGACGAGAGCAGCACAATAAATTACCAAAAGTTTCGACGAAACTCTATTTTAGTGCAATTTTTTTCTAATAAACTCCGCTGAAATGTCACTAGAATGTTGAAAACAAATTGGTGTAGTAGTCCAATTCAATACCTATGGCGTGGGCGTTTAAGAATGCTTATAAGATATAAGGGGGGTCACTGCGGAAATTACGGAATTTCAACTACCGCCGTTTGGCTTACCCAATGACTCTGCAGAAGTGATTACTATCCTCTTCAAATCGTGTTTACAGCCCCATTAATTCTCTGAGCACCAATTGCTCAATAATGGTCCGGAAACGAGTACCAGCGGCATAATAAATTCCGGCGTTGTAAGCGTTATCGTTCAAATGAATTAAGTAGAAAAAGACATGAACGCAAGTGAATTGACGTTGAGCTAAGGAAAGTTGTGCGATGCAACGCACCAGATATTTTCTTCTTCATTCATGGGAAACATAATTTATGCACCAGTTGGTTGGGATTGCACTTAATTTGACTTATACTCGTATCTGTGTTCAACTAATTGTTACAGAAATAGTTCCTTTGACTATCGGGAAGCAAAAAAAGCGCTTAAAAAATGTCTTGCGTCGATTACCACTCAACGGCCTATTATCATCGCGTGTTGATAACTCCTTGGAATACAATTCACCTTCAATATCCATAAAAAAAGGAAAGATTTCAACAGTTTCGGTGCCCATAAGCAACCTACGAAAGGAATAGGTGGTCCGATACGCGTGTAAATAACCATCCAATTAGAGGACCTTATCAAGATTAATAATAAGTGAACCCTCGAGATTATTTTGAAGCCGCTTTTTTTTCCGACAACACGGGATGTAGCGTGTGGGGTCAGTTGACTTGCACTCATTTTACGATCACTAGCAGCCCCGTTATACGTCAGGCCACGTTGCGTGGCTTATGCGCTACGGAATTGATGAGTTCAAGGTCGGAGAAATAATTTTTGACTTCCCTCACCACCGTCACGTAGTCTTTCAGATCCCTTCTCAGGCTTCTGTGGCCGAAAAACACCTTTTGAGGGAAATGGTATGTCGACGAGCCTGGGAGAAAACGGTTGAATAGAATCAGCTCAAATTTCAAACTTTAACCTGCAGATCGTCGTAGGGCACCAGTATGAGCTAAATTGGTTCAAAACTGTCCATAGTTATCATGACCAAAACTACATTTATTCTCAAAAATCACTTGAACAATTTGCATTTGGGCAGACCCAATGGACACAACGAACATATCAAATTTTCATTGTTGAGAAAATGACGAGGGGAGCAAAATAAATGGCGAAAGTTCCGACAAAAATCTATTTTAATGAATTTATTTCCTTATGAGTTTCCCTCATGTAACTAGCGTTCTCAACAAGAAAACACGGTAGAAGTCTAATAGGTTTCTCGTACAGTATTACTTTAATAACGGACAATCAGGAGTAACCTAAAAAATTAACGTCGTTTCTTTCTCAGAGTTTCCTCAACAATTCCGAAAATGTATTCACTAAACCGCGTCAAAAAATTGTGTCAAAAGTCTGATGAATCCTCTGTGTGAAGATTGTGTTATAAGTAGGAGCAACTCAATGAATTCCGGAACTTTAAACGCTACAACTTTCCACGTAAAACAGTTCACTCAAATGAACTGAGTGAAAAAATAGATTGGATTAGTAGCTGGAATGTGAGTGTAGCAGGGGAAAGGTGTGTGAGATGTTGCAGCTTGCGACCTCATTTTTTCACACTCAGCCCATTTTTTCGAATGTTACTTTTCGGATTCAAGGAGCCTTTGAAACGTAGAGATATAAAGTAAAAGAACAAAACACACATTTCAAGCCGAATGTAGAATTTTCCTTTTCACTTCCTCGACTTGAGGAAAGCAATAGGAAGGACGGGCTCGTAGAGTTAAATTCTATCAGATGAGTGTAAACAGCGTGGAACGAGTTGGTAGAGCGATAAAAATGCATTTGGTGCCGGAGGAAGTTACTTAGTCATCCATTTTCCCCGTTCAGGGTTTCTCAAACCGTGAAGATCTGACGTAGTTTCGGGCGACATTTCGAGATCGCGTCGTTCGAACGTTGCGAATCCGTTGAAACTGGACTATTGCACAAGTTGAGATCACTTTTTCAATTGTCGTCCCCTAAAGTGTTAACCTGTTCGTGGAACACGTAACTTTTTCCGTCGTCCGCTCAATTTGGGTCGAAGGTAATTAGCGGCCGACCGAAGGTATTGTCTGGGAATGATCTAAAGACTCTCTTTTGCCAATAGGAAACTTGGAAATCACCGCCTACTTCATCTCCTACTCCTTGGACAAGTTCTTTGAACTCACGCCCTCCAACTCTCAACTCTCGTTCCCTGCTCTCTGTCCACGTTCAACTTGGAACGCTCTCCCGGCGAACCTTCTCGCAGATTCATCGGCCAACGGTCTATAGAGTGAACTTAAAGTTCGTTAAGATTTCCTCGATGATTGTTGTGTAGTGAAGCAACAACAACTCGGGGTAATCGGAGATTTAAAACGTTGATTGGCACAAACGTGATCAACTAAACAATATCTGGTGCGTTGCAACACATAACTTTCCTTAGCTCTACGTCAATTCACTTTGTACATGGCTAATTATATTTAATCGATTCATTTATCACTCAGTTCCTTTGAACTTGGTCAAACAACACTTCACAGAAGCAGGAAGCGGTAGCGCCTACAGTTCTGGAATTTATTATGCTGCTCGTACTCATTGCAGGACCATTATTGAGCAACTGGTACACAGATAATTAATAAGGCTGTAAACACAAATTTTTTGAAGAAGGGTGGTAATCACTTTTGCAGAGTTATTGGGTAAAAACGTTTAGAACTGGTAGTAAGCGAAACGGCAGTAGTTGAAATTCAGGAATTTCTGGAGTGACCCCCATGTATCTCATGAACGTTTTTAAACACTCAACCTTTAGGTATTGGATCGGACTACAATACCAATTTTTTTTTAACATTCTACTAACAATCCAGCGGAGTTTATAAGGAAAAACTGCGCTAAAATCTATTTCGTCGAAAATTTTGATAATTTATTGTGCTGCTCTCGTCATTTTCCCACGAATGGGAGTTTTATGGTATAGTTGCCTTATTGAGAGCTATCAATATAAAAAATTTAATTAAAATCGTTTGAGCCGTTTTTGAGAAAAAAAAGTTGGTGTTTTGATCACTATGATAACTATAGTTAACTTTCGGTGGATTTTGCCCATACCCTTATTTTTGCGTCCCATGGTAACCTGTAAGCTAGACATCAAGTTTCAGCTGATTTGGTACAGTTGTTTTCTCTAAAAACTGCGCTAAAATCTATTTTCGTCGAAAATTTTGATAATTTATTGTGCTGCTCTCGTCATTTTCCCACAAATGAGAATTGTATGGTATAATTGCCTTATTGAGAGCTATCAATATAAAAAAATGTAATCAAAATCGTTTGAGCCATTTTTGAGAAATAAAATATTTGGTGTTTTGATCACTATGATAACTATAGTTAACTTTCGGTGGATTTTGTTCATACCCTTATTTTGGCGTCCCATGGTATCCTGCGGGCGAGATATCAAGTTTGTGTGGATTTGGTACGATGGTTCTCTCTAAAAATCGTTCACAGACACACAGACCATTTTCCCAAATAGTGTTTTTCGGACTCAGGAGGGTCTGAAACGTAAAGATCTGAAGAGAACTCAAAATTTTTTTTTCAGCCGATTACATAACTTTCCTTTCTACTTTGTAGAGCCAAGGATAGTAACAACCTCATCGCGATAAAATTGTAGATTTGATCAAATTTAGATGTACAACCAGGTGCATTAGCTCGTACTAATAGTTAACCCTTTATTAAACATAATGTAAGGTTCGGTACAGTTATCAGTTCATTACGAAACACGACTTAACTTATCACAGTCATAAAAACCACAATCAAAATGAAATAAATAAAACACTTGCTACTTCGACTTGTTTGGCTATTATTTGTGTTCGATTATTGAACCGCTCAGTTTTGGGTTCGGTTTATTCGTAGTAAAGAGTATCAAAGAAAATTAAAAACAAAAAAAAGCGAAATGAAATTCGTTGGAAATGCGGTTGAAACGAACGTTGGAGTGATCTGTTATTATTTTCTGTTCGTAGAAAAACTAATATGTTCGAGTTCGCATAAAAAATGATTATATAAACGAGTTCGTTGAAATGAACAGGCGAGTAAATGAGAAACTACTTCGATCTGTTGCCAAATTACGCCGCTAATTAAATCCCGTTTCTTTCTGTTCATCGCTGAAAATGGAGCGCGAAGCGTTCTTTTTTTAAAAACCAGATTGGTGTTTTATTTCGAGACCGATTTCAAATAAAGTACTCAGCGTCCATGGTACCTCACTCCTCATTAGTAACGATAGGCTGCTAGGTCTGACCAGGCTCCGAGGAGCGGTGGGACACCCTGGTGGCTATTCGTGGAAGATTAACAAACTGCTAGGTGCATACAACCTTGTCCCTAGAACTACTTGCGTGCTCACACGCCAAATCACAAACCGTGCGCCCAAACGTTTTCCCCCGATTTCTGGTAAGCGTCAAAAAAGATCTGAAGGAAACTCAACTTGTTCTAACGGAAAGTAAAAGCGCTTAACGAGGGAAAAAATCAAAAGGGGGAAAAACTTGAATAGAAGCACACATTTCTTGAGATGTCGGCTTGCAAGCAGAAAAAATAAACAAAGTTAATACAAAAAATAAATAAAATTAATGAAAAATTAAAAACCCGTCACTCGTGAAACGTACCCATTTGTCCTGATGTTGTAATTAGTTAATCGTCCACAAATAGCGACTGGGCTCCTGTTGTAGACTCAACAGTCTTTGGAACCTAGCCAGGCCTAGCAGCAGACTATTAGGCTCCTTGTTACAGTTGAAGAATGAGACGCCGTGACTTGTTGAACACGTGAGTCGAATTGATGGGTCAATATAGCTCAGAATATCTGCACTGTAGCGCACAGTTTGCCAAGAAAGGCTTTTCATTAGGCTAGGTCTCGAAATATCTGCGCTGTATTTTCCCAAGGGATGAGGAACCGACCGATTGGTGGGGGAATCAGTAGGGAGTGGTCATAGGGGCAGCAAAGATAATGAGGTGCAGAGTTCAGCGTTGTAGAGGGAGAGATGTAAAGTTAAGTACCGGCGAAGACACGTGTTCGAATGAAATAAGTGAGAGCGAGGACTGTATTGTTACACGTGAAACGATAGAGGTAGTGTACATAGTAGAGCAAGTTGAAACAGCATTTACGAGTCTGTGGAGGGGGGTGGAGCTCAGTATAGGTAAACTAGTGTAGGGTCGAGGGCTGAGTGCTCTTCTCTCACTCCAAGAGTGAGTGTAACTGCGAGAACTGAGAGTCGAAAGCTTAAAGAGATGTGGCAAGTAAGACCTGGGGAAGTTGTTTGAGCGAAGCCAGTCAAGAAAAACCGACTGTGGAATCTTGTAAGAGGGAAGCTACATTTTCGGCTTGGGTCGGCAGGGAGAAGTCGATTGAATAGAGGCGCTGGGATCTGCTGTTGGCAGTTCTGAAAAAAGCTGGGGGAGGCCCAAAAGCCAGAGACCACTGAACTGGCGCACCAATATGACTTCAGCAGAGCCAAACAACCAGAGTATTCAGAAGTTGTGTCGGGGTTGTCCAGATAGAGTCGCCCAATGAACAAAGAAAACTAAAACGAGCCAAAATCGCATTTTTTTATCTAGTCGAAATTTCCACTGTAATACCGTAAGTGAATACGATCAACCTTACAGACTGTCTTTTAGCAGCCTATATCCACTTTTTTCGCACAACTATTTCTGTTGAGGTATTAAAGTTCTTGGGTTCCACCAATAGGTTGATTGCTAAACCCATTGTACCTGTTAGGTAAGTCCATCTTCTCTGGCTGGTGAGATACTGTGCCCTTTCGATGTAAAGGCATCATCGTCTGGCCGTAAAGTCAGGTAGTTGGTCGTGGTCTTTATATAAGAAGACAAACTTTAGTACTGACTTATTGGCAAGACGATGATGTCTTTACATTGAAAGCGCTCGCCTGGAAACTTGTATTTGCTGCTACTTCAATGATCGTTTTTCCAACTTTCTGAAGAAGTGAAACTAGCTAACTATATGGCACAGCTGGGTCGATCGACGTCCGCCCCCCCCCCCATCCCTCTATAGCCCTAAATCTTTTTTTGTCGTTGAACCAATCTAATTTCGGAAAAGGAAAAAACTTAATTTTTACACGTGAAGTTTTTGACAATTTATTAAAACCTTTTCGAGGGGGAAACTTCATTTCGCAATAATAAAATCAATAATCGAAGGAATCTTTTTTAGTTGGGAGTGTGCTCGTAATTTGCGTAGTGTTTGCTAGGAGTGTAGGGTCACAATTGTCGCGCAATAATACCTCAGTCAAAATACGTTATTTCGTATCAATTTATTTTGGGGCTCCACGTGTGCTTGGGATTTATTTAGTGTGATCACGTGTAGTGTGAAAAGAGCGGTAGAGGGGGAGTGTATCCACTCAGACGTTACGGTAATGGTGAGGGCGTGACGACACATGAGGGAGTTGACCTAGATCCTCTCAGATTTTATGGCAATAGTGGGGTATGACGTCACGATACACTCACTATTTGCTGTAATGATGAGTGCGTGATGACACACGAGGGGGTTAACCTAGATCCTCTCCGATTTTTTAGCAATAGCGGGGTATGACGTCAGGATACACTCACTATTTGCTGTAATGATGAGGGCGTGATGACACACGAGAGGGTTGACCTAGATCCTCTCAGATTTTACGGCAATAGTGGTGGCATGACGTCACATTAGGAATGGGGGTCAATAGGAAATGACAGTTGTTTAAGGGAGGGGGGATCCACTCAGAAGTTACACAGTTGGAGGGATAAGACGTCACATGATGTGGCCTGGGGGGGGGGGGGTGTCTGTCGTGCGATGACGGGTCTGACGTCATATTAGCTGGAGGTGAAGTGGGTTGGCTGACGTCGATCGACCCAGCTGTGCCATATAGTTAACTACTAGTGAACAGTCCACAAGTTTGATCGAGTCGTCTTTCAGAACATTGGAAAATCGATGAATTAACATTCGGCAAATCTCGTCTTCTTATCTACATCTCCGTTCAACACATAGATACAGTAGTAATTGCGGAGAACAAAATGAGGGTATATGTTAATAGAAAACACTGAAAGGTTGATAAAATCCAACGAGACAGTTACTCTGGAAATTACGTGTTAAAAAAAATATCATTTTCGACACATTCTGATATTTATCTCTGTTCAATGGACTGCCACAGGAACATGTACTGATAACGACTATTTGAGAACATTCTGTGAGTTTGGTGAAAGTCGTTGAAGCCGTTTTGCCAATAAGCGTGAAATACCAATGTTTTCTTCGTAGGCCGATATCTCCGTTTACCGAATTTTCGTGGAAAGATTTGTAGAGAAGAAAAGTTGGGTTCTAACTGGTAGAAGATAATTTAATCAAAATCGTTACACCGTTTTCTAGTAAAAATGTTAAAACCCATAGTTTTTGGTGTATTTTCGCGCCCCCCCCCCCCCACCGCTCTCCTTTCCAATCGATGTAAATCTCCCATAACCTTATTTCTGCTTGTACAAAGAATAACGCTCAATCGGTTCAGCCGTTCTCCCGCAAATCAAAATACAGACACAAACACGTGGACCACGCGGCGAAATTAGGTTGTTCGGACTCAATAGACCTCCAAGCGTTAAGACCTAAAGAAAAACCAACTTTTAGTTTTGATATAATTACTATACCCTCCTTAGTATCGGGGTCTAGGATGTAAAAATGAAGATGACAGTCTCCGTGATATGCGCTCTAATTACTCAGTACTGTAGTAGAAGCAACGCCATCAATTCCGTGACGAATGGTGTTTTTAGACTCGGAAGCCCTTAAAATGTGAAGATCTGAAGAAAACTTTAAAAAAAAGGTTTTTTTTAGCCGATCGCTCAACTTTCTATTATACTTCGTACAGTCTGGAGCGGGTTAGGGCCTGTGGTGCGTTACATCCTTCACGCGAGGACTTGTTCAAATTCGTTGAATTAGTTGACAGAGGTGGAAATGAATCTTTCTTGTGTGGGGGGCAGTCGTAAAAAGCTTTTAGCTGCTAATTGACTCACATCGACCAAGTTGTCCACTTGAGGTCGTCATTATGAGACCAATAAATTTAATGAATCGCGCCGTTTTTTTTCTGTGTGCGACCAACTCGAGATTAAAAGAAATCCTTTCGAGTTTGGTATCGGTCAACAGCCATGTTTCAATTGAATGTACTGAGCTAACAGTCGCCAAAGAGTTGTAATGTAGCTGTAGTTGGAATAACTCAATTAAATTGAATGCAATGTTGTGTATTTAAGCCTCAACTCAGCGATTAAGTGATTAAAACGTTCTTTCACTATCTTGTTTGCCCGAACAGTTGCTGTTTTGATAACCGCCTCAAAAAAATCGTTTTTCAGTGTTTGCCAAGTGAGTGTAGAATTCAATCGTGACCCCATTCAAAACCGGTGTTTCCCGATCCATTTCTGCCGCTTCTTCGTTTCCATTTCGGAGCGTTTTTGTCTGTGATGACTTCCGAAAGGGCGGCTGGCGTTTTGTCGGTAAACTAACAAAACAACCTTCGGGCGTGTTTAATTTGGCCTTAAGTGAGTTGCTTTGGAGTGGAAGTGAACGAATAGAGAAAAACTTTTTGTAAATAGTCCACAAATGTTGATTCGAATTTAAACTGCACGTTCAGCCGAACACGAGCTGTTTTATTTACGTAGGGCAATATTCTGAGATTACGCAAAAGCCGTCCGTTCGCTTGTAGGTTTGTTGACAACCATTTTGCAGCTTAGCCCTTGATACTGTACGTTTCTGATACTGTACGTTTCTGAGCTGTTTCTGCCCCTCTCATTTTGAATCGGCAAAACTTCCACTTGTAGAACACACCTTGAATACCTGCCACTTATCCTCTTAACTGAAGTTCTATGCTGTTTGAGCATTTGTTAGATGTGTGCCAGCACTCGATCGCTCAATTTGAGTTATACCAAATAGGATGGTAGGCCATGACATTGTCTTTTCCATG
Source organism: Pachypeltis micranthus (assembly GCA_020466155.1). Taxonomy (NCBI): domain Eukaryota; kingdom Metazoa; phylum Arthropoda; class Insecta; order Hemiptera; family Miridae; genus Pachypeltis; species Pachypeltis micranthus. The sequence goes on along the minus strand of CM035774.1, from coordinate 11,414,653 downwards.
AAATTTATCTGTGTTGGGTCCACTGCTCCCTCTAGGGAATCCTTAGCCAGCGCTATGTATTCGCAGGGGAAATCATGAACGCAAACGGTGGGTACAGCTTTCGTACAAGTACGCAACCACGAGGAACATTTTATGTCTTTTATTTATTTATTTTTTAAAATGCAATGATAACTACGTTTGATTGTGCTCGTTGATGGTTTCGATATAATGGCCGAGTCGATTGCAATTGACATCATCACTTAGTCACTGAGGTTATCAAAACGTGCACTTAACCCAACACAAATTTCGTGATGCTTCTCCGTTACATATCCCGCGTTACATTTTCGAGTTTATGTAGCAAAGTAAAGACATCAAATTTCAAAAATTAATCGTAACCCTGGTGGGACTCGAACCCACAATCCCCGGTTTAGGAGACTGATGCCTTCTCAATTAGGCCACAGGGGATGTGCTTGCAACTCGGGTTAACAAATTTCGTGACGCTTCACCGTAACGCCTCCGGTGTTACATTTTCGAGTTTATGTAGCAAAGTAAAGACATAAAATGTCAATATGGGAAAGCAGAAATCTGAACCTGATGATCTATTTTCTTTAACTAACAAAAGGTGATCGTAACATTCACCGAACCCAAACATATGCCCGCTGCCATGGAGCCATGGTCCTAACCCCTCCCCTGCCAGCACCTAACAAACTCTCTAGGGGAGTTTCCAGCGAAACCACCGCCCCCACGAAGCCAAACCCATGGCTTCATGGCTGGCAGTGCCACCCCCCAATGGGCTCCATGCCACCAGGGTGCAGGCAGAAGCCCCCATGGTACCCATTCTATTTAGCTGCAGCTTAAGCAGCCTCCGGACCTGAATGGATAACAGGCCCCGGTGACGGAATATCCAAGAGGCGTTCCACCGGCACCTGCGCTTATTAAGGTTGTTTATGAGTGACAATCATCCTCATCACCCGCATCCACCGAGAGGAGCTCAAACAATACTGGAATACCGAGCGCGTTAGCACTGTAGTTTCTACAACAGTGAGCGACGGTTGTTGGGAGGGCAGACGAACTCACCAGCATTGACTACTACAAAGCAAGCCTACAACTGTTTTGCTTTGCTGAGTTTGCTAAGAAACGGGGTCACAGTTGTTCTGTCCTTGTGAAACTCGCCACCCGTATAATTAATTAAAACTCGCCGTAAATAATTAGATCAGGTGGGAAACCAGATTAAGAACTCCCGGATGGTCCAGGATTCCTCAAGTGGTGATCTCTGTGCAGTAACATGCTGACAACAGCTCTCTACCGAGAGACTAGCAAACGACCAAGTACCTTCTGTACCTCCTCTGGTCAGAGTTCGATGGATGCTGCAGGGGCCAGCCTCTTGCATATTAGCGAAACTGCAGCTTCCATGACTGATATAACCCTCGTCGAGGTTTTAGGAACGGTTATTAAATAAGGAAACAGACCTGCATAGGGTAAAGGAGGGAGTCAGGAAGAAGAGTTAGAGGCCAGTCAGGTCATGAAAACGGGAGTGTGGCAAGGATATGATGAGAAACGAGGTAATGTTGCCTGGGCGGGTCTATGAAGGGTCTTTAATGAAGACCCCCCTCCTGTGCCTCCTTGATCATAGAAGAAGATAACAGTCCAATTCAGCACTGGGCATATTCAGGCAAACTCCATATGGCAGAAGTAGCGTGCACTTGGTGTCACTGGAGCGTACTCAAGGACAGGTGCAACGATGAGTTGAGATGTGTGTGAGCATTTCCCCCATCTTATGCCTTGAGGAGCCAAGAGCCTAGAGAGTTTCTCCAATCAAGGAAAGCAGCGGTGTTGCCCCAGCGCTGCCACCAATGTTACGAGGGGGGTTTGGAGACGTTTTGGGGAATCCGCTGACTCAGGCAAAAATTACGGCAATCGCGCCGGAGCTCGATCCACAATCCTCGATCTTCGTCGAGAATTATGAATCGAGTGTCTTGACCACTAGACCACGATCCACCAGGGCCTTCTAAGGGAGTCAGGCGGTACACGTCTACTAAACCACGAAGCTAGATGTCAGTAGTTCGACGCTGATCTGACAGTATCAGTAAATGGAAACCCATGCAAAGCTCACCATAGTCCAAGTCTGTGCAGGGAATTGCTTGCAGTATGTCTCAGGAACAGCTGATGAACATTATCAATCTGCTCCATTTAGAAAAAATAGAAGAACTGGAGCATACTGAAGTGTACCGCCCAAGGAACGGCGCTATCGAGACGAAGGACTGAGCATCAGCATTCTCTCCTTAGAGAGAAGGCTTCGCTCTCATTTCTTCTCCTTGCCGTTAACCATATCACCGGCACTCAGTTTCGGCCACGTCAGAGCATTACAGAAGAACAAGCATAACGATGAACCAGTAGAGACACGTGTGAGAAATCCCTCCTGTTAGGCCTTAAGACACCAAGAGAAAAGAGAGTTTGGGAGTTGAGTTGGCCTCAGCGAAGTGACTGGTGACAATATTCGCCCGGCAGCCATTTTTTTTTTTTTGAAACTCCTGGACAGTTATAGGAAGAAGCAAAGGCTCGAGCTTCGGCTTTCTGTCCCTTCGAATGTGCGTACTTGGCAGTAAATTATCACCGGGTGTGAGGGTGGGGGTGGGGATGGAACGGAGCCTCCAACTGGGTTCGAAAAACCCCTCCCATCACATCACCGCTCAATGACATAAATAGGAAGGCAAAAGAGAGAAGTTTTGTATTTCCACGTCCAGCGCGCTATCGTTGCCCAGGCGATACGAAACGTTGAGTCGTTGAAGCGCTCCGTCTGACGGGCGGAAACTGCGATAGTCGCCTCACCCTCCGGAACAACTGTCCGCGACGAGCACAACTTCACGTCGTACGCAACAGCCTCCTCTGACCCGAATTATCTCGACCCTCGTTCTCGTTTGTGGCTCTAAATAATCATTTAACTTATAACGACAACGCCAATAGCCGAGGAGTCGACTTGATAGAACTTTGCCCTGTAAATAGTCTTCGAACGAGATCCGGAGCAGCTTTGTGCCTTTGCCAAGAGAGCGCTACTTCCTAATAGGTAGCCATACACAACACTGGCAGCTTCTACTGATCCGCTGGATAGTATGGCTTTAATGGCAGATGAGATTCTTGAATTAGCTCCTTCACAATATAGCATTTAATCTGTTAGCACTTGCGATTCCGCTAGCACACGTCTTGATAGTTTACAATCACAAATTGCTCAATTGACTTCTTCTATAGTATTTTTAACACAACAGACAAACCGTTCTCGTTCGTTTGGACGGAACACTCATGCTCGAGGTCGTTCATGTACTCCAAAAATCTCTCATGACTCGGGTCCTATGGAACAAGCGAATAATAATAATAACTGGTTGGTAGCCACAGTATGGAGTCGGTTCTGGGGGAGGCTGTGACTAAGAATGCCTAAACAGAATGCCTGGTGAGGGAAAGGCGAACACCTTGGCAAAACCCCGCTGTCGACCTCAGAAATAACCCTTAAAGCATTTTGTTAGCAGGAGAGGCTAATTGAACTCCCATCGGCTAACGAAAAAACCTTCTAAAAAATGTTCTCATTTTCTTTAAAACAAATTCGGCCAGAGCTGTGCCGTGTAGGTGTTACCATGATAATTATAGTTAATTTCGCTGATACCCTTACATTGCCGCCCCACGATAACTTGCTGAATACAGAATCTGGTTCAACGGTTTTCTCTCCATCGAGGTTGTACACACAGTAGAATTCCCCAAATGATGTTTTTCGGCCTCAGCACAATGTGAAACCTAAACGCCTGGAGAACTTGTTTCTTTTTAAGCCGACTACTAAATTATATTTCTACTTCGTTGGGCTAAGAAAAGTAAAAAACAAATTAACAGCCCAATAAATTACCTACAGGTTGGATTTCTGATGTTGGTGAAGGCATAAGTAGTAGCAGCGCAATCAATTCCAGGACTTTAAGGGCTATCAGTCTCCACGTAGTTTTACAAGTTCATAACAACTCTAGATTGGTTCAGGTTTAGAAGGGGCTGAGTAAAGTGACGTGATGCGTCGCACAGGATATTTTTCATTTAAGCCGATTACATTATTTTCCTTCTTTCCTTAAGTAAAAAATAAAAGCACTTGTCAGACAACTTTTGTAAGTTTTTACGGTAACATTATATGTCAACGCACAAAATACGTCTCCTATACGGCACCTTAAGGAAAATTTCACCTGTTCAAAAGGTGATGAGAGGCTGACTGATCTTTTATCGCAGTGTTTTCACGATTCGGGGCAAATTATGTGGAAATAGTGAGACGCTTTGGGCCAGATACGTTTAGGGCAATCACCTGACCAGGTAGGAGCTGGACATCAGGTAGCCATACACGAGCAAATATCTGCGACAGATATCGCGTTTTTAAACGATATCTGTGGGAAAGATCTGTGCGTTAGTGGGCGTTAAAAAATGATGTAAGATGTGAAAATCGACCAGAGATATCAGCGAGAGTTCAAATCTGGCAGATGGTAGTCGGGCGTCCCCCTTAACCTGCAGACTTGTCGGAAGCGATGTCTGTGGTTCATAGAGCTGTTCGATTGGATCGGGCAGAGTCCCTTAACGTTAAGATGTTCTGTTGTCCACGAGTGTTTTCCCCTGTTTTCACATAAGTAATTCAAAACTCGTAACTGCAAACATTCGTAGGAAACTACAATTTTCGTAACTACAAAAAACGATCTCCCCACAAAATAATAAATTCGTAAATACATTATTACTTGTTCGTACGTACCCCCAGTGGCATACTTACCCGGAATTGGGGGGGGGGGATAGTATTTTCAAATTTAGTTGTAGTTTTTTATTTACAAAAAACCAAATGAATTGAATTATGGGAGATGAGCTAGCAAAATGTTCACAACCCCGCGGGTTGTTCTCCCTAAGGTGCTTCAACAACTTCATGTGCCCGAACTTTCTCCTTTCTGACACCCATGACTTCTCCCAAACTTGTCTTTTTTTTGGCTTAGCCGTTTTATGGGCAATAAAAAAAACACCCGCCGCAAAAGCCGCTAATTTACGCTTTTTTTACTACGCACAGTCACTAACCCCATGGCATCAACTTACGAAATGTGTGACCGACCTGGAAAATATTTCGGATTCGACCGATAACTCGAGTCTGCCAGACGAACGTCGGTGACAGACCTGAATCTGTCAGATTTCATCCCACGAACGAACAGATGACATCGGGCACTGGTCAGGTGACTGCTGAGGGGTGAGGGCTGGACAGATCTCGGGCATGAAAGATCGGTTTTTCGTGTTAAGGGGCAATGACCGATCTCATTGGTCACTCCAGATCGTTAGCGATATCTGTCAGATAGTTATGGCTAATAGCCAGCCATACACGAGCCGATATCTGCGGCAGATTTGGTCGCCCGATCTCATCTCTCACCGACGTTCGTCTGGCAGACTCGAGTTATCGGTCGAATCCGAAATATTTTCCAGATCGGTCACACATTCCGTAAGTTGATGCCATGGGGTTAGTGACTGTGCGTAGTAAAAAAAGCGTAAATTAGCGGCTTTTGCGGCGGGTGTTTTTTTTATTGCCCATAAAACGGCTAAGCCAAAAAAAAGACAAGTTTGGGAGAAGTCATGGGTGTCAGAAAGGAGAAAGTTCGGGCACATGAAGTTGTTGAAGCACCTTAGGGAGAACAACCCGCGGGGTTGTGAACATTTTGCTAGCTCATCTCCCATAATTCAATTTATTTGGTTTTTTGTAAATAAAAAACTACAGCTAAATTTGAAAATACTATCCCCCCCCCCCCAATTCTGGGTAAGTATGCCACTGGGGGTAGGTACCAACAAGTAATAATGTATTTACGAATTTATTACTTTGTGGGGAGATCGTTTTTTGTAGTTACGAAAATTGTAGTTTCCTACGAATGTTTGCAGTTACGAGTTTTGAATTACTTATGTGAAAACAGGGGAAAACACTCGTGGACAACAGAACATCTTAACGTTAAGGGACTCTGCCCGATCCAATCGAACAGTTCTTTGAACCACAGATATCGCTTCCGAGAAGTCTGCAGGTTGAGGGGTACTCCCGACTACCATCTGCCAGATTTGAACTCTTGCTGATATCTCTGGTCGATTTTCACATTTTTCATCATTTTTTAACGCCAACTAACGCACAGATCTTTTCCACAGATATCGTTTAAAAACGCGATATCTGTCGCAGATATCTGCTCGTGTATGGCCTCGAGCGTATCTGGCTCACTAAGCGCGTGCGTGGGGTAAACGGATGACATGAGGTAGTCTGGGCGCCTTCGCCATCTCCTTAATTTTGTTTATTTAGCTTCTCCTTTTTGGGTGTCCATCCCATTTACTATGAGCTTCGAAAAAAAAGAAGAGTGTGTGTGTCTATAGTTGTGCTGGTTTTGATATTCATGCAGACATTTTTTTACAGCCCCCCCCCCCACCATCACCGCAAAATTTGACACCTCACATATCGTGGCATCGGAATTCCGCAATGTCCGTCCGCCGCCTGGCCCTTTTTATGCGCAAAACGGATTTAGAACAATCTGTTCTTTCGCACGAAAATCCTATTTGGTATCCAGTTGTGTTCTCCCTGCTCAGATGAAGCGCTTGGTTGTTATAGGTAAAACATGTTGTGTTAACTTGTGTTGAAAAAATGAACAAAAATGGAATTTCGGCAGTTTTATCGCAAATACGCCGTGTTCGGTATCGTTTTCTACATATTTTTAGATCCTGAGTCGAATGAAACAATTCTCAGGGGTGTACGACTGCGTCTAGACGGAAAATAGTGAAATTGCAGTAATTACAGTGAGCCTAAGTCTACTAATTGAAATAACTCAAGGCGCAATAACTATAGCAAAAGTAATCGTTTCATCATTTGTACTCCCTCCCTCCGGTCTCATTAAAACCACCCATCAGCTCGACTCGCCACACTGTGCCCATTGCCTACGGGCGCCTGGAATATTGAGTTTTCGTCGTTCCGCTATAGTCTGGTCATGTTACATATGGTTTACTGGTATTTTTTGATGCTGAATCGAATGGGATGGGTCTTGGATGTGTGAGACTACATCAAGCTGTGTAAGTGAATAATAAACCGTTGTGTAATAATTTGCCGCGTTTTCAGATTCGAATTCAGCCCACCGAAAAATATAAAAGTAAGGAAAAAATACCTGCTGCGACGCATTGTACAAGCATTCTCAATCCCACATACATTCAACCACTCTACCACTCTCCACCGCATCCAATTTTTCACTAAGTTTATACAAAAGAAACCGGCGGTGCTTAATATTCCAGAAATGATTGAGTTCCTCCTACTTATACCACCCCCTTTAATGACTAACCAGCGTTAATGTTATTCATGAAACTGTCAATACGATTTTTTCAGAAGGCTTGTGTTCACTGTGTAGTGTTTCATCTTCCTGTCCTTTTCTTCCCCCCCCTCCCCCATCACCCGTCGCATTAAAACCACCGTCCTGCCAGCCTGCAGTATTTAGGTATTTCGTATTGTTTACTGGTATTTTTCGATGCCGAATCGAAAGGGATGGGTCTCGGAGTTGTGCGACTAGGTAAAGCTGTTCAATAGAATAATAAACCCTTGTGTAATAATTTGCAGCGTTTTTTTGTTTTGTTCGTGAGTTTTACTTTCTGCTACCCGAAGGGAAAGGAAAGTATTGTAATCGTGTAAAAGCAAACAAATTGGGTTTTTTCCCGATCTCTACATTTTGAGGCCTACTGAATCCAAAAAACCTGATTTCCGCGCATGGCGCGTGCGTGTGTCTGTTGTTCAATTTGCGAGATAACGGCTGAACTGATTGACCGGGTCCTTTTTTCGTTTTGTTTGTGATTTTTATTAGACGCGAAAATAAGGTTATGGGCGGTTTCGGTCGATTGAAAATGGGCGTGGGGGACGAAAATGTACCAAAAACTAGTTTTTCGCATTTTTTCTTGTAATCGGCTCTAACGAGTTTGATTGAACTATCAAATTATATTCTACTAGTTGGTACCTAACTTTTCTCTCCCTCTCCCCCCCCCCACTCTTACCCACATTTTGTTCTCCGTGATTTTTTCAGTATCTATCTTTTAAACGGAGATGTAAGACATGATAGCTCGAAAAAAGAGATTTGTCGAATATTTATCTACAGTTTTTCGAATTTTCTCAAACAGCTCTAACGATTTTGATTTGACTTACGGACCTGCTTTGAATTAACTAGTTCCTACATTTTGTTCTCAGTAAATGTTCCCGTAGAAATGCGTTGAACGAAGGTACAGCGTCTGTATATATGACAGAATTTTAAGGCGGTGGCGGATAGTTGGGTGTTTTTACGCACCAAATATTTTAATGTTTAGTCCAGTAGAATAGGTCCAGGACTGCGTCTATATAGACAGTAGTTGAGAGAACTCGCGAGACGATACAGCGAAACTCGTTTCTCCCCGGCCTGCGCTAATTTCCAAGTCCCAGGAAATGCTTTGGAAACAGTCGTTTGCATATGAGTTGTCGGTTTCCGGATTGCTGATATACTTGTGTTATATTCTTAATGTTTTTCGACGTTGGATTGAATAGGATAGGTCACAATTATGTGAAAGTCGCAGGACACTTTGAGTTAGTGTCGTAATGCCCCTCTCCATTAGGGTTACCGAAGACAAAAATACAGTAAGCTGCGCGAAGCTTCCCACGAAGTATTTTAGAGAACGAACAATTGTCGGTTGCCGGGGCTGTTTAAACCCTCAAATGGCATCTATGGGACGTTCCTCGAACTATCCCTCGAGTTGCCCTCTCCTCACGGTAGAAACCGCTGCGCGTCTCTTCCGTCCGTTCTCCCCGCCCTTCCGTTGCAGTCCCTCATCATGCCCTGAGGGGGGGCCCCGATTTGTCTGCTCCGGAGAGTCGGGCCTTTCCGTCAGTGACCTACCGCGCTCCTCGGCCGCTCGCCCTCGCAAGGTCGCCGTCTCCGCATGGCCTCTGCCAACGTAAGCCCAGTTATCCGCCCCCTGACTTCTCACCCTCGCCATCCCTTTACTTGCTGCTCCTTCGTACGCATTTTGAGGCCCCTTCTCTCACTCTTCGCTAGACCCCTTGCAGCCCATTTATTTTGTATTAATCATAGTGTGATAATTCAGCTTTGATTTATTTTATCTCTGCTCTGTAATTTTCGTTCACCGACAAAATCTTATTGACTGAAGCCACGTCAATGCGCGTTACTGCGAAATTGCGTATCCACGCACAACCTCGAATATCCTATTTCAGAATAAACATGGCACACCGCCACCATTTAATGCTAACATCCTTCACCCCCTCGCGCCTTCTGATCAGCATGTATTTTCCTTATTCTTCCAAAAATGTTCTTTTGGTCACATCTGAACAACATTTTTTAAATTGCCTGCGTGTACATGTATCTGCGAACACGATTTCGAGGGAATGGCCAGACCAAATCACTTCCAATTTACTATTCCTGCATGAACGTGGTACGCCAAAAGCAAGGTGTTATTGTTACGAAGGGACTGACGGAGATGCTTTGAAGAGCTGCTGACTAAGGCAAAAATTACGGCAATCGCGCCGGAGATTCGATCCACAATCCTCAACTTACGTCGAGGATTATGAATCGCCTGTCTAAACCACTAGACCACGATCAACCAGTTGCCTTCAATGGGACTCAGTCAGCACATCTCCCCCCTCGTCTGTTAACCGCTACTCCTGGAGCGGACTCTTTTAAGGAAAGAATTTACGAGAGTTGAGCGAATCCCCGGAAAATCCGATCTTTGATTCGAGAAACGAGAGGGCTACAAGGAAAGTCTTCTTTCTTTCGCATTGTAGTAGGCGCGTCGCCCATTTTACCTTAGCGCTGGCACTTTCACAGCGTCAGCGAATCCCGGACCCGAGAACTCGTCTCATTATTTTCTCTCTTAATTTTTTAATTTTTCTCTCGGGGCCTCTTCTTTTTCTTGGAAAGAAGAAATTCGAGCCCCACGTTGGGCGCCAATGTTATGAAGGGACTGACGGAGATGCTTTGAAGAGCTGCTGACTAAGGCAAAAATTACGGCAATCGCGCCGGAGATTCGATCCACAATCCTCAACTTACGTCGAGGATTATGAATCGCCTGTCTAAACCACTAGACCATGATCAACGGGTTGCCTTCAATGGGACTCAGTCAGCACATTATGAACGGATTAGTGTATATTTTTTTGACAAACATGATCGAATCATATTTGTCATGAACTTGAGGAGATAACCGTGGTTCCAAAAAATGCCTTCGAGATGATGCCGATTTAGTGATTTCTTAAAATAAAGGTCGTATTAAATTTTCAACATTTCTGCAAGAATTTCATGGTAACACATCAATAGGCAATACTGCTTTGTGTATTATTTTTCTACTGTCTTCTGCATCGTACAACACTTCCCTCATTGACTGGTTTATTCGTGTTATTTTTACACTTTTCAAGCTGTTACGAGAATTTGTTGATTTTTTGTTTGTTTTTTTCCTTTTTGAAATTAGACGTAAATCTTATCAGTAGTTGGAACGTACTATTTAGTTTCTGGTAATAATTTTATTCATTTATTACTATTTTTTGGTAGCATGTTGTTACGAGAAGCATGTCAATATATTTCACATTTTCTTACCCTGTCGAATTTATTTATATTCCCGTTTTTATCGTCGCCTTCTGTATTGGTTATGAGCATCTTGACTGAAGGATGCTTTTGATATCAACGTGAGTAATATATATGTAAAGAGATAGATTGAAGTGCAACAAATGTGTAATGTAAAGATGAGCAAGGTGGGTTGTAAATAGGATTTAAACCGAGTGTGTTCCTAATCACCCACGAGATCAGGTAAGTGCGGAGCAAAGGGCGAGATTGAATCGAGACTCAGAGGAGCCCTCGGGAGGGTTGATACAGAGGGGGGGGGGAGTATTGGAGTAGGGAAGTTTGGTCGGAAGGCAAAGAATAACTGATATGATCGTTTATTCGTTGAAAATTGAATTATTATTTGTGGAAGGTCAAACGAATATTATTTGCCGAAGGACATTTTTCAGTTGGACAGTTCGCTTGCCTTCCAGGAAACGAGCTGATTGCCTGTGCACTAGAACTATCATTTGTGGTAAAAATGTATCCTTCTGAAAAAAAATGTTCGGCTTATATTACACCGATTCAATTTATATATACTAGTTGTTCGGCTGGCCAAATTAGCTGGGTCTTATTTCCGATTGACAACGAATTTCCCCCTTTTCTGGGCTTTCCAAAAACTACCCTTTTACAGCCCTACCCCTCCTTTTATTTTTCTGTCTCAACAGACAAGTGAGCCGTCCATCAGCACTCGCAAATGACAGTCGTCTTCCCAGTTCTCTCAATTTTTTCGTCTCTCAAGTCTCGTGCTACTCACAACTCTCTCAATGCCCCTCCAGTGAATGTTCCACAACCAGTCTCACGTGTATTAAGAGTCCCCTTGTTCTCGTTTATACACTCACACTCAAGCATAATACAGTCCTCACTCTCACTCACCAAGTCCATTTATTTCTCAATTTCGAGCTCTCCCATTCAAGCGCCCAACGATAGTACGCATATAAAAGTATATATAAATTATGTTTGCCCGAAGGGAAACCGAGTTTAAAAAAAAAAAAAACTTTAAAAATTTATTACGGAATTACTTGGTTTACAAAGGGTACAATCGTTGGAAACGACTAACACAAAAGTGAAGTGTCTCAAGTGCTGTATGTCTAAGGACACCTCGTAGGGAGGTGGATACTGCTGAGCTAGTCTTTTAATCCCGAGAATCTTCGAGGTTAAAAGTTACATACTACGCAAATATCTTCTCGTAACTTATATTCAAATGATCGTCTCAAAATGTTGTTTTTCTTGCTTGTTCAATCTCCATTGCAATCCAGGCCTCAGACACAATGCTGTAAACACTTCAACATACTCATTACATCTTCCTGCGATTTCCGTCAAATACACAAAGCAATTTTTTTTGTTTCAGCCCTTGCATTTTCCGGTCATTCTGTATAATTTTCTGTATTCAATTCAAGTTATCTTTTTAAAAACGTTATCAAAAGCTTTTGAATCAGACAAACATTGTGTGAGCGTTTTTTTCAATGTTTAATTTCTGCCTGCTTCTTAAAACCGCTGCAAATTGTTACCTAACGGTTTATTATTCTCTTGCACGGCTTGACGACCTCCGAGACCAGTCCCATTCGATTCGGGATCTAAAAATACTTGTAAACTTTACGTAACATGAGTTGACTGCTTTAGGCCGACAACTGACGTTCCACTAGGCAATAGGCACGACGTGACGTAGTTGGAGTGAGACGGGGAGGAGCGCAAGAAATGAGGGAAGGCCGTGGAGAAGCGATTACTTTCGCTGTACTGCCCCTTGAGTGCCTTCAAGTAGTGGAATGGTCATCACATTATTCAGTGTGATTTCACTGTTTTCCATGCTGCTGAAGCTAATAACGGTAATTTTGATAAAACCTCCCAAATTTGTGTTAATTTTTTAAACTATTTTGTCGCAATAATGGCCATGGGCCTTGTCCGATCGGATTGTCGAGTAGACAGGCACAACCAGGTACAAAACAGAATATTTGTGCGAAAGAACGGATGTTTCTGACCGCGTTAAACAAAAAATGTTGCTTAGACGGCGTACGTACACATTTTTACTTTTCTTGGCTCTACGAAGTAGAAAGGAAAGTTATGTAATCGGCTGAAATTTTTTTTTTGAGTTTTCTTCAGATCTTTACGTTTCAGACCCTCCTGAGTCCGAAAAATACTATTTGGGAAAATAGTCTGTGTGTATGTGTGTCTGTGAACGATTTTTAGAGAAAACCACCGTACCAAATCAGCTCAAACTTCATATCTCACCCGCAAGTTATCATTGGACGCCAAAATAAGGGTATGAACAAAATCCACCGAAAGCTAACTATAGTTATCATAGTGATCAAAACACCAATTATTTTTTTTCTCAAAAACGGCTGTAACGATTTTGAATAAATTTTTTATATTGATAGCTCCCAATATGGCAATCACACCATAAAATTCCCATTCGCGGGAAAATGACGAGAGCAGCACAATAAATAGTCAAAATTTGCGACGAAAAGCGTTTTTAGCGCAGTTTTTTCCTTATTAACTCCGCTGGAATGTTAGTAGAAAGTTAAAGAAAATCAGTATTGTAGTCCAATCTAATACCTAAAGTGTAAGTGTTTAAAAATGCTCATGAGGTACATGTGGCACACTCCAGAAATTCCTGAATTTCAACTACCACCGTTTCGCTTACTACCAGTTCTAACAGTTATTACCCAATAACTCTGCAAAAGTGATTATTATCCTTCTTAAAAAAATTCGTGTTTACAGCCTCATTAATTTTCTGTGTACCAATTGCTCAATAATGGTTCTATAATGAGTATGAGCAGCACAATAAATTCCGGAACTGTAAGCGCTACCGCTTCCTGCTGCTGCGAAGTGTTGTTTGACCAAGTTCAAAGGAACTGAGTGATAAATGAATTGAGTAAGTAGAATTAGCCATGTACAAAGTGAATTGTTGTAGAGCTAAGGAAAGTTGTGTGTTACAACGCACCAGATATTTTAGGTTGAGGGGGGTGGGGTGTAAAACCTGATTTCTAGCTGCAAACATAAACCAAAAACCCTGAGCCTGCGCCTAAAATGCAAAAACATGGAACGTGGGGGGGACTTTTGTGGGTCAAGATACAAATGAAGAAATTCTTTGACGTGGGTCAAGTCAAGATACGAATGAAGGAATATTTAACTGACTGGTCTGGGTATGAGAGGGTGTACTTACGCTTCTTTCTGGGGAAAAGGTAGTACATGAGAAGCGTATGGGTGGACTGTATGATCCGGAGAATAGAAGTCGATTCCCGCCGCACAAAGAAACAAAGAACAGCCCCCAACGCAAACACAAAATGACCGAGGTAAACGTGTGAAGGACTCACCTTGGGTTTGGAAGATAGGAGCGGCCTCCCGTCGACGGGGCGAATCCTCGTGCTTTCCTCCAGCTGGGAGAATGGACGTCGGTCTGGAGATGTTGGGTCCGGAAGAACGAAGACCCGAAAAATAAGGGGGGTTAGTGAGATAAAGGAAGGAAATCACGGGAAATGATTTTCCCGTTTTTTTTTGTCCCAAAATGATGACAACGCCGGGAACATGCAAAAACGCAACTGAACTGCAGGGGGCTTAAGCAGCGGGGACGGCCCTTCAAGAGCGAAGGAAGGAAGTAAAGGAGAAGGGACACACATTCCATGTTTGCGAACCATGTCGGCGGAAAACGGCTCCCGACCCCTCAATTGAGATCAAACAGAGGGTATTGCACGGTATCTCTCCAATACAGGGACTCACCACCTATAACTAGTTATACCTACTACAAGAGAAAAGAGACAAAAGGTGTGAGGCTTGACGGAGTTTCTTCTGTACATTTCGTTACTTTCAACGCTTTTTGGCAGTTAGATGAAGGCTACACCATGTTCCTTGCTAAAAAGTTCTCTTCTCAGGCTTATAGTGACATTTGTTGTTATAAATCTCGGTCATACGACGCTGTTAGGCGCAATTAGTTCAAAATTCGAAGAGTTAGTTCAAAACCTTGAGCTCGGGCCTTTCCCAGGTGCATTCAGTCCAACTATTTCTGGCCTGGGGTCTTTTTGGTGTTAACTGCAGGAAAGCCCGAACAGTCGGTTCATTCCGCTTTTCCTCCTGAAAAAGGGTTCTGTTTAATTCTGAAGCGACAACGGATTATCCACTTTCAGGACTTTGCAAAATATTCGCTTCCCACCTCTTGGTTTATCTCATCTATACCCTTCAGCTCTTCCAAAACCCAATCCAAAAGCACACTCTTTGAGTGCATGAGAGGGGGAGCTTGAGGATCGAAATAACAATGAAAATCGGTGAGCGTGAGGAGAGCTGTATTGCGCGTGCGGAGTTGAGTTGAGTTGGATTTGAACTGAGATATTGTAAAATAGGGCGACACAAGGCTAATACTCGGAACGCGTGAACTGGCGTGGGATACTGTATGGGAGAGCTTGAAGTTACTAGGCCGATAGTTGGAAGCGGAATGAACTAGGGAGAAGGTATCAGTTGTGTAGAGGGAAAAGGTGGGAATGACCGACTAACTGGGATTTCCGTAGGTGCAGACCTTTGGAGAAACAATGACCTTACCACAGGTGCAGAAATTCGGAGGTCAAAAACCTGGACAGATTCAGCGCTTTGCATCGAACACTCGTGTCTCAGTTCTTTCTTTAGACGCTCTGACGCTACTCGCTCTACTCACTCGCTCTCCATTCTTTTTTCTCAAGCAACCAGTTCACGTATGTAGAGACCCCTTGTTTGCGCTTAATTACTCACTCAAATTCATATCACTGTTCTGTCAAAGTGTAATACAGTCCTCATCACGCTCATTTATTTCCCACACTCCATTCTCAAGCCCCCCATATCGTGCTTCGTGCATCAACTACCTATATGATGGAAGCTTAGTACTGGCAGCAAGGTAATCAACAGCCACCTCAGAAATCACGAAATTCGAACCATCATCTCTTTTTGATACTTTTTTCAAAGTGTTTTCTCTGTAGTTCCTTAACTGTAAACACGAACCTCACTCTCACTTATGTCAGGGTAAAGTACCTATGCAATGGTTGCTCAGTGAAGATCGTATAAGTAGGAGCAACCCAATAAATTCCAGAGCTGTTATGCCAAGTTCATGTAAACGGAGTGAAAAACATGTTGGACGTGGGTGAAAGTAGCTGACTGCACATGCGGCTGAGGAAAGTTGAGTGCTGGGGCGCACCAGATATTTTTTTAGTACGATTTTGGGTTGCGGTAGTAACGCTTAAAGAGATTGGATTGGTTGATAGAGCTATCAAATTAGCCCGAAGGTGTGTTGGACTGAGGAAAGTTGCGTGACGCTCCGCGTTTAAATGAATAAATAAGTATCGAGCATCTTGGGTTCAAATGTAAGTTGTTGTGATTCGTTTGTTTCGCTGTTCCGTGCCGATGGTTCGTGGTGTTGTCAAATAAGATAGTCATGATGTTCCTCCTAAAAATCGACTCGAGAAACGCCCGTCCAATTATCCAGAACAGGTTTCTGGTTGTTGAACGGTTCTGTTCCCGTAATTGCCCTCATCTCAAAGTTCTCTTTCCGCCAAATGTCATCCCCTTCTGGAGACTGGCACCGAGGAAAACACGAGGGCTGGATTGTTTCTTCTGGGTCAGGGTAATGGGGGTTTTTCGTGGCGCAGAGCGAGGGCGGTCACGTCAGCCTCAAGCGCCTGGGCCTTATCGACGGCGGTTAGCGGCACAAGCTCAGTTTCCTTCCACTCACCCTCTGCTACTTCCAGGGGGGATTTGCCTGCTCGCCACTTACCTACCGCAATCCGACGTTGTGTCAGCTGTCTGCTTCGTACAAGCGGACATCTCCCCGACCTGTCGCTTGACAGCTCTTCTTCTTCGGTCTTAATGGGCTTGTAATTTTGGTACGTCACCAAACTCTTGACAGTTAATTTCGTCTTCTCATTTTAAGGATAACTTCACGACCTAAACTCCCTCGCTAACACCGCATGTAATTTAACTCATTTCACGTCCTCTCGCACAACTTACCTCATCCCCGCGTACGTTAAGCGATTTTATCGCTCTACCAACGATCTCTATTGAGTGATCAGTATTTTATTAATTCATCGGACTGTCAACACGACTTGTATATAAAGGCTCGTGTTTATTGTTCGGGAGGAGAAATACTGTGGAAAATATCAAACAACTTTCCTCAGCCCTACGTACTAGCGGCGATTTTTACAACCCTAGCAACAGATCCAAGATGTTTTTGCTATCCTTGGCTGTACGAAGTAGAAAATAAAGTTATGTAAACGGTTGAATGAAATTTGTTGAGTTCTCTTCAGATTATTACGTTTAAGGCCGAAAACAATATGTGGGAAAATGGTCGAACGATTTTTAGAGAAAACGGCAGTACCAAATCAGATCAAACTTGATATCCAGTCCGTAGGTCACCGTGGGACGCCAAAATCGAAGATGAGCCGAATCCGCCTAAAACCAACTATAGTTGTCATAGGGATCAAAACACCACTTTTTTTCTCTACGATTTTAATTAATTTTTTGTTTGTTTTTGTATAAACAGCCCCAAATGACGCAACAATACGAGCGCGAACGGTTTTGCCATTGCCTCGTGAGTTTGACTGCAATTGCACACACTAATACACGCGTCTGTTTTATAGCTACTATCCTAAGGGATTAAATATCGGTTAGACGGTTTGGTTTTAAAGTACTGTACAGAGCAAAGAGGGATAGAGAGCGAGTATGAATGGTCGACGGCTTTATTAATATATCTGGCGAGATTTGGTCGTACTCGGCCATTCTTACAACAACCAGAATTTTCAAAATTTAACGGATTAATACAAATGCGTCAACAGTTTTCTTTTCTTAATATTATCAGCTACTTTTCTACCTCAGCAACATCTTTCATTATTCTATTTTTATTATTGTCTTCTCGAACAAAATTCGGATACACTATCATTTTCATAAATTTACATAGCCTGTTGTGTCATGACTTTTGAGAATTTTGAGGAATTAAGTAATGAGATAGCTAAGATTCTTTCACATGTTTCTTGTATATTGTTTGAATTTTCAGTTGTTTTAATTATGATGAGCGTCCGTTATTAATTAAGGTCGTAAACAAATTTTTTTACATTATTGGATTTACACATCAGCAGGTTTCTGAGCGCAAAAGTCATTGAGTGCACTTTCCCTTTTATAATATCATGTATGTGAAATCCACGATAGATCATTCTGAAGCACGATTCCTAAACATTTAATTTGTGCAACATATTCTAATTTGTTGACATCTAGCGCCAAATTTGGTACATCACTCAGTGGAAGCATTGCGCGGAGGGAGTGAGTAGAGAGAGAGAGAGAGAGAGAGAGAGAGAGAGAGAGAGAGAGAGAGAGATATTGATTGATTGAAATAATTTATTTAACAATCAGGGATGATTAGGGCCACTGGGCCCTCTCTTCCACCATCCCTGAACAATTTCACAAATATTGATCAGTTGAGTTCGTTAACAAATTAAATTAAAATAATTTTCTTCTACATATGACTGCACAATACATATAAATTCTTCAATACTCCTTAATTAACATTTCTTTAAATTTTTCTTTGAAACAGTCTACCTTTTTACTCAAGTCAAACATATCGATGTGATCGTTATATAATTTGGATGCCTGTACCACAAAGGATTGCGAACGAAGCATTGCACATGAGGATAGTGTCGCGTTAATACATACCCCAAGTGGCCTTGCAAGACCGTACAATGAGCCCTTTGAGGGACTGGAGTTGTTGGTTGGAAATCTCTAGAAGGATCCTGAAACGTTTGGTTATTTAATTTAACCTGTAAGAAGATGAACTGGGATGCTCAGCCGTTGGATGACGGTTCGGGTTTCAGCCTCGATTTAGCGGGCTAACTGTGCACGGGCCAAGTCGTCCGCATAGCCGGTAGTCAGTCTTCTAGGTGGTACAGTACGTAGATTAGTTTTGGGATTTTATCGTGTTGGCTTGATCGTGATTCCAAACGGCAGTTGTGCTTATCTAAAGCAACATCTAACAGTACGTTCAAGCACTAACTTCCCTTATTACCTCAATGGATTTGACGTTTTCCAAGCCTAATTATTCGTTTTCAACCAGTGTCTCTCGCGAATCCCATAGAAGTCGTTTCAACATTTTTTTCACCGTTGTCTCAAAAAAAGTTCGAATTGAAATCTTCCGTAGTAGCTCATAGTAAATGTGTTCGTTATAAGACTTTTTGGCTTTTCGTAATTTTTTCATAAATGATCTTTTGGTAAATCCTCTCAAACACGCCTCGTTGTTCCGCTTTCAAGTTGGGGGGGGATACATTTTTCTTTGAGGTAAAAGGAGAAGGGGCTATAAATATCGTCGATAACGACCCGAGTTCAGTTGTATTGTGGCGCGTTCGTATTTTATTGCGCCTTCTTGTCTCGTTATTGTGCGATCATCTTACAAAAAAAGAAGGTTTTCTTTCTTTTTTTTTGAACTCAGTTATATCTCAGTGTTCGTATCACATCGTGTTTGTCCACCGAATAGCGGCGATGTCCTTTGGGTGGAGTGCAAATAAACTGTTGGAGCTGGTGAGTAGTTTCTCAATGCTTTACATTCAGTCGACGATAGAAGTTGGTTCAAATTTCGCAACTAGACAAATATTCAATAAATAATAACTTCATGATTGCGTTAATTAACTAATTTATGTGCCATTATCAAAAGTGAAATCGAATTGATATGTTCAACGTTAGCACTGAATTTTCGTTAACAGTTCTTAAAGCCTTCAACACTAAAATGAACGTTTTGCTTTCCGAAGTTCAAAGTGGTAATCAATTTCCTCCTGATTTTTACGTTTTGAGGCCTAATGAACTGCTTAAGACCGTATTGGCAATTTATCAGTTAACCATCCTGATTTTGTCTGACGAATAAGCGACCCTAAAACCACTTTTCTTCGAAATTTTATTATTTTTGTGTGCTGCTCTCGTCATTTTTTTGGTTCTTTCAACCTATTTGAAACTATTCATACAAAAAATTCAATCAAAGCCGTTCGTAGTTGGCAGTTTTTGGGAAGACTGTGAAGCAGGATGATTTTTTTTTTTCTGTGGCTCTACGAAGTAAAAAGAAAATGTGGACGGCCGAAAAAAAATATCTGGTGCGTTGCAACACACAACTTTCCTTAGCTCTACAACAATTCACTTTGTACATGGCTAATTCTATTTAATCAATTCATTACCAAGCAGTTCATTTGAACTTGGTCAAACGACACTTTACGGCAGCAGGAAGCGGTAGCGCTTACAGTTCCAGATTTTATTGTGCTGCTCGAACTCATTGAGGGACCATTATTGAGCAATTGGTACACAGATAATTAATGAGGCTGTAAACACAAATTTTTGAAGAAGGGTAGTAATCACTTTTGAAGAGTTATTTAATAACGTTTAGAACTGGTAGTAAGCGAAACGGCAGTAGTAGAAATTCATGAATTTCTGGAGTGAGCCCCATGTATCTCATGAGCGTTTTTAAACACTCACCCTTTAGGTATTGGATTGGAATATAACACGACTTTTTTTTTAACATTCTAGTAATATTCCAGCGGAGTTTAAAAGGAAAAAAAACCGCGGCAAAAACGCTTTTCGTCGAAAAGTTTGATAATTTATTGTGCTGCTCTCATCATTTTCCCACGAATGGGAATTTTATGGTATAATTATCTTATTAAGAGCTATCTACATAAAAAATTTAATCAAAATCGTTAGAGCCGTTTTTGAGAAAAAAAATTTGGTGTTTTGATCACTATGATAACCATAGTTAACTGTCGGTGTATTTTGCCCATACCCTTATTTTTGCGTCCCATGGTAACCCGTAGGCTAGACATCAAGTTACCGCTGATTTGGTTCGGTCGTTTTCTCTAGAAACCGTGCTAAAATCGATTTCCTTAAAGATTTTGATAATTTATTGTGCTGCTCTCGTCATTTTCCCACAAATGGGAGTTTTATGGTATAATTATCTTATTAAGAGCTACCAATTTTAAAAATTTAATCAAAATCGTTAGAGCGGTTTTTGAGAAAAAAAATATTTGGTGTTTTGATCACTATGATAACTATAGTTAACTTTCGGTGGATTTTGTTCAAACCCTTATTTTGGCGTCCCGTGGTAACGTGCGGGTGAGATATCAAGTTTGAGGTGTTTTGGTACGGTCGTTTTCTCTAAAAATCGTTCACAGACACACAGACCATTTTCCCAAATAGTGTTTTTCGGACTCAGGAGGGTCTGAAACGTAAACGATCTGAAGAAAACTCAAAATTATTTTTTCAGCCGATCACATAACTTTCCTTTCTACTCCGTAGAGCCAAGGAAAGTAAAAATCTCTTCAGATCGTTTCAGACTTCCGTGAGTCCAAAAAACGCTTAAGTTAAGTTAAATAAGGGCTCCTTGGTTGGTTGAACTTTTCTTATAGTTTAATTCAGATCCTCGCATTTCAAGGGCGGGATTCAGTACTTGAAAAGCACCATCAGAGAATGTGAGTTGCGTGAGAGTGTCAGTAAACGTGTTTGAGAGAAAGCGGCCGAACCGAATCTTTGATATTTAGTCTGCAGACCACCGTGGGGCGCCAAAATAACGGTATGCACAAAATCAGTTCAAAACTAACTATAGTTGTCATTGTGAGCAAAATACAAAATTTGTTTTTCGAAAACGGCTTCAACGAATATGATTTCATTGTTTGCATGGACGGTTCTTAATAAAATAACCGTACTATAGAATTCTGATTTGTGATACAACGAGAGCAGTACAATAAACCCTCAAACATTTAGACATAAAGTGATTTCTGTGCAGTTTTCCTTATAAATACGGTTCGTGCACTGCACGTTGCAGAAACATCGCAATGTTAGTCCAATAAGCTACTTGGACGATTGAAGTTTAATAATGGACACGGTACATTCAGGAGCAATCTCAAAAATTCCGAAATTCGAACCAACGTAGTTTTTTTTGAAGTTCCCCTGTAATTCCAGAACAGGAAGGCATAAGTAGCAGCAGCGCAATAAAATCGAGAACTTCGAGTGCCGTAACTTTCTACGTAGAAAGTTGTGTCTTACCGAGTTCGTATGAACTGAATGGAAAATACATTGGAGTATTATCTCAGCCGTAAAAATCATCGCGGGTATGTGGGGCTGAGGAGAGTTGGCTGATGCGTCGCACTAAATATTTGGAAACAAAGTGGGATTTGCCGAACATTTTCGAGAGAGTGTTCTCAAAAACCCTGCAAATGATTACACAACGGTTTATTATTCTCTTGAACAGCTTGACCTAGTCTCACACCTCCGAGACCCATCCCATTCGACCCAGTATCTAAAAATACCTGGAAAATGGTACCGAACGCGGCGATTGAACTGCCGAAATTCCGTTTTTGTTAATTTTTTTACCGCCTGACTCCCATTGTAGCCACCCCAGTGATCGCAGTCTAGTGATTATGGACGAAGATCCGTAATCTGACGAAAGTCGAGCAGTGGATCGTAGCTCGGGATCGCTGTAATTTTTACCTGAGCCTGGGGCTCTCCAAACATTTCCAAACCCTTCTTGGCAAACTATGTCAGAAGTGAGAAAGCTTCGAATCGTTGATCTGATCTTCAAGGGATTCGCTCAACTCTCAAAAATCCGTTCATTAAAGTCGTCCGCTCCAGGAGCAGCGGCTAACGGTGAGGGGGAAAATGTACCGCCTGACTCCCATTGTAGGCACTCTAGCAGTTGTAGTCTAGTGGTGATAGACTAAGATCCATAATCCGACGAAAGTCTGGCATTGGATCAGAGCTCGGGATCGATGCAATTTTTATCTGAGCCAGGGGCTCTCAAAATATTTTCAAACTCTAAAGTGAAAGTACCTGTTTGGTGAGTCTGTCTCCTCTGGCTGGTGAGATACTGTAGGAGACGGACTCACTTAACAGTAACGTTAACTTTAGTAATTTGTAATACATTTCCAAACCCCTCGTAACATACGAACTACTATAGTAGAAGACCACTAAACACATAGCGTGCACATAGAGGTATTGCGTCCAAGCTGCACTAGTACTGTCTGACAAAATACCTGGAAAACGACACTGAACATCTGCGTTCTGCGTTAAAACTGTCGAAATTCCGCTTTTGTTAACTTTATCAACTTTTGGGCTTCGTCCGATGGGATTGCCGAGCAGCCGGGCACAGGTAGATACCAAATGGGGTTTTTGTGCGAAAGAACGGATTTTTAGACCACGTTAAAGGCAGAAAACGCCCGACGGATGTCCTGAACGGCCTGAAGGTCTGGATGTCCGACGGACATTGCAGATTTGGAATCCCGATGACTTGAAACGTAAAGTATCACATTTTAAGGGGGAGGGGGTTGTAAAAAAATGTTCCTGGCCGAAAACATTGGTGTCTTATTCAGAATGAATAATAAACCAAAATGGCTGAAGCGACATTGCACTTTTATTACTGAAAATATTGTTAATTTTAAAATAAATGAGGAAGTGCCTTTGAGCACGTTGGTCAATAGAGGTCATGACGTAATTATTGGCAAACCAGTACGTTTCTGGTCTTCAAGTACCACCGGTTTATTTTTATGGAAGTGAGTGTAAAAGAGATTGGAATAGTCGCTAGAGCGTAAAATACGTCGAATGTACGTGAGGCAGAGGAAAGTTGTGTGAGTCGTCGTATCAGATATTTGATATAATTGCAAGGAAATAATGGAGTGATCCGGTCATAGCTTGAAGAATTACCTCTGGCTTTCGAGCTCTTTCTCCAGAAATATCCGAAATTATTTGTACCGTAATATAAGGATGGGACAACGCGTGCTATCGGGAGCAGTGAATGTGTTCAATTAATCGTTGCGCGCTTGTTATCCGTAACTGGTTCTCGACTTGAGGCGTGGAGAGCGCTACGTAGCCCGCACGTTTGACGTGCTTTGTGGGCTTTTAGTCTTAGGCGGAGGCGAGGGAAATCCTCTGAACTTGGCCGATCGTGCGAAAGGTGGGTTCGTCACATCTCCAGTTAAATACTCACGGTAGCCACGGATTACACAACTGCGCAATTTAACAATTTGATCGTGTACATCAAACACGCATAAACGGGCGTTAGGTGGGTGGAGTTTTGAAGAGAGAAGAAAGCGCCCTCGAACAACAATGGAGGTTTCCATAATAATATGCGCGAAACGGTATGTAGTAATGGCAGGCCGAATTAGCTGAGTCTTTGACCTACAAAATGTCCGCACTAGACCTAACGATAAGTCATTGTTTCCCCGAACACCTTCGTCCTCAAGCCCACTTTGTTTACCTATGGAAAGTCCACCTATTGAGTTATTTCCGATTGACAACGGATTTCCCCCTTTCCTGGACTTTCAAATATCCTTTTCCAACCCCTCTTTTTACATTCCTCTCACCAGAAGAGAGTTCCTCCCAATCACTTTCCCGTACGAGTTCTCGTGATAGTCGGTCAATTTCCAGCTCTCCCAACTTAAGTCTCGTGCTACTCTCTCGCTCTCCCTCTACTTAGCGTTCCACAACCAGTTCATGTGTATTGAGAGTTGTTTGCGTTGATATACTCACACTCAAAGTGATAACGCTATTCTGTCAAATATAATACAGCCCTCATGCACGTTGACCAGTCCATTTATTTCTTAGTTTAAAGCTCCTCCTTTGTGCGCCCAGCAATACCATTGGACCAAAATTTCCCGCTCTTGTGTCTTTACGTAATTTTAATGAGGGCTGCTTGCTCGGTACCATTTTTACTTTCCTTGGGATCTTTACGTTTCAGACCCTCCTGAGTCCGAAAAACACTATTTGGGACAATGGTCTGTGTGTGTGTATGTGTGTCTGTAAACGATTTTTAGAGAAAACTACCGTACCAAATCAGCTCAAACTTCATATCTCGCCCGCAGGTTACCATGGGACGCCAAAATAAGGGTATGAACCAAATCCACCGAAATTTAACTATAGTTATCATAGTGATCAAAACACCAAATTTTTTTTTTCTCAAAAACGGCTCTAACGTTTTTGATTAAATTTTCTATATAGATAGCTCTCAATAAGGCAATTATACCATAAAATTCCCATTTGTGGGAAAATGACGAGAGCAGCACAATAAATTATCAAAGTTTTCGACGAAAAGCGTTTTTGCCGTGCCTTGTTAACTCCTCTGGAAACTGCTAACTCCGCTGGAATGTTAGTAGAATGTTTAAAAAAATTGGTATTGTAATCCAATCCAATACCTATAGGGTAGGTGTTTAAAAACGCTCATGAGATACATGGGGCTCACTCCAGAAATTCCTGAATTTCAACTACCACTGTTTCGCTTACTACCAGTTCTAAATGTTTTTACCCAATAACTCTGCCAAAGTGATTACTATCCTTCTTCAAAAAATTCGTGTTTACAGCCTCATTAATTATCTGTGTACCAATTGCTCAGTAATGGTTCTGGAATGAGTACGACTATCACAATAAATTCCGGAAGTGTAAGCGCTACCGCCTCCTGCTGCCGTAAAGCGTTGTTAAAATTAACTGAGTGACAAATGAATTGATTAATCAGAATTAGCCATGTAAAAATGGAATGGACGTAGAACTAAGGAAAGTTGTGTGTTGCAACGCACCAGATATTTATTACATATTTGCTAGTTTACAATTTTCATATATCGCGCCATTAACGTATTTCTCGCCCTTGATAGTGCCACTGGTTTATTAATAATTCTTAATAATACACCTACGTTTTCGGTGATGAAAATTTTTCCAAACCCGCAACGCCCGTCCTCCTTCATGGCATTAATTTGCGTGTATCGTTACGTTCTTTCACAGCAAAAATTCCACAATCTGATCGAACGAACCCTGGTCACGTTATTATGCGCGTAAAATGGTTTGGAGAATTAACCATAAACGAACGATTGCGATTTTATTGCATTTACGTTGTGTTTGGTCTCGTTTCCTGGGCATTTTTCAATGCTGAGAAGAATGGGACGGGCCGCAGAGGTGTACGACTGCGTCTGGATGGAAAACAATGAAATGACAATAAATATAGTGAAACAAATTTTACTACTTGAAAGAACTCGCTGGACAATATAGCGAAACTTATCGTTTCTCCACGGCCTGCTCTACCTCCCGTCTCACTCCAATTCAGTTCGACTAGTCACTTAGTGAAAATTGTCTGGGGTCGCCCAAAAACCATTTTTTGATGTTCCGTTGTGGTCAGGTCATGTTTCATATCGTTTACTAGTATTTTTCGAAGCTGAATCGAATGGTGGAGGTCTCTGAGGTGTGAGACTGCATCAAGCTGGTTTATCAGAAATGGACGGTAATATTGATTGAAACATGAGGTTTCACGTGTGTTTTATTTGTTATTACGCGTGTGAGTAACCAATTCCCGGATCGTTGATGTATGCATGTTATATTCTTAATTTTGTTGATGTTGTATTCAATATTGTTGGCCCTTATCGTGCTGTGCAAGAGAATAATAAACTAGCTTATACTAGTTTTGTCAACGTTCAACGAATATTTATCTCTTGTGTCAGTTCGTGTTGCCATTATTTTACTTTGTGTTGTGGTAAATTCGCCCTAGTTTATCTTCGTTAGTTCCACTGTCTCTCAAGTTCCCATTTAGTAATTCGCTTTCGTGCCACTACTTCCAACGTCCAATCTCTCGCATTATATAGTACGTGGGCGCGGTGGACAGTATTGAACTTAACGTATTAAAAATAGGTCTTGGTATTATTCAGGCGACATCACGTGAAAGGTAAGAAGCTGCGGACTGCCCTTGTGTGTTCAACTGCCTCGACCTTGGCCTCCTATTTAGACTATCGTTTCGTCCCTACGCGTCACTTGGAACTCCCCTAATGCGGTTGGAAACCCTCTCTCGCTAAGTGGCTTCTGGTAACTAAGTAAACAGATCCGTTTTGACGGTACGGCTTTATCGTCGCGTTTCTATAATCAAGTTTTATTTGTCTGGTCTATTACGAGCCAGCTGATTGTTTTCTTCTGCTACCTTAGGACTGCTAACGTAGGCTGGAGCGTTAACTAATCGACAATAAGTAAACGTTCACAACGAAAATGTACGAAACGGGGTTTTTCATTTTGTAGGACTTGAATGGATTCCCCCAGGGCATACCTCCTCGTGGTAACACATGGTCAACAGCTCTCCACCGGGAGACTAGCAATATCACAACTGTCCACTGGTTTAGGTTCGGTGGATTCCGAGTGAGTGGCTTGGGCCTGTGAGTCTTCTCTCTTCCTAAATTTTCAATCACCGAGTTTGTCATTTTATTACTTTCCGCTACCCGAAGGGAAGGAAAGTATAGTAATCGGCCCAAAAAAAAAATTTGGGTTTTCTTCAGATCTTTACGTTTCAGACCCTACTGAGTCTAAAAAACCTAATTTCGGAGAGAGGTCCGTGTGTATGTCTGTGTGTATGTCTGTGTGTATGTCTGTGTGTGTGTGTCTGTAGTTCGATTTGCGGAGAACGGCTTATCCGATTGAGATGGTTCTTTTTTGTTTTGTTCGTTATTTTTGTAGACACCAAAATAAGGTTATGGACGATTTCGGCCGATGGGAAGGGGGGGGGGGGGGCGAAAATGTACCAAAATTTAGGGTTTTTCGCATTTTTCTCGAAAACGGCTCTAACGATTTTGATCAAACTTTGAAATTATCTTCTCTAATCAATGCCTAACTTTTCTTCTCTATACATATCTCCATGAAAATACGGTGAACGGAGATATAGGCCCATGAAGCAAAAATAGGTTTTTACGCTTTTTGGCAAAACGGCTTCAACGATTATCACCAAACTTTAGAGATGTTTCCGAATAGTTAATACCTACATATTGTTCTCAATAAATGTTTCTCTGACAGTCCATTGAACAGAGATAAAAATCAAAATGTGTAAAAAATAACGTTTTTTCTAACATTTCCGTAAATTCCAGGGTAACTTTTTCACCAGATGTGATATATCCTAATGAAGTATCTTCTAGTCACCCATACCAACATTTCGTTCTCTATAATTATTTCTGTATATATATGTTGAACAGAGATATAAGCCAAGTTAACTCAGAAAAGGAGATTTGTCGAATATTAATTTATCGGTATTCCAATTTTCTCAAAAACGGCTCTAACGATTTCGATCAAACTTTCGGAGTACTCTCAGCTAACTAGTCCCTACATTTAGTTCTCCATAAATGTTCCTGTAAAACTGCGTTGAACGAAGATATAGCGTCCGCCTATGTAGGTGGTGTTCGAGCTTAAAGGGGTGGCGGAAAGTAGTGTGTTGCTACGCACCAGATATTTTGTTTAACTCTGCTTTTAGAGGTCGTTTCATCCAGCTCCCCCACTATGTACTCATTTTCCAGATACAACCGTCTAAATGTTGCATGTGATTCTGAACTCTCGCTCTTTAATTTCTATTTGTGAATATGAACCTAACCAGTGAATTTTTTACTCACTATCAAGTAACTTTTACTTTCAATAAATATTCTGACGAAAATATAACGAGCGAAAACGAAAAAGTTACATTTTCAAGGATTGGGTAAAACTCATCTCGGTGTCTTCAACTTGTCATTACCTGAATAAATATTCTTCTGGCGGTCCTCTGTGCTTTTTGGAAGTGCTCCAACTTCAGAAAGTAAACCATCAAGCTGATAGTGCCATAATTTTGTTCTCCTCGATTGTTTCTGTAGAAATATGCGTCACACAGTATCATATTTTTAAAAGAATTTTATTCAGGAGGCTATCCCTCATTAATAACGGAGTTATGTGTGTAGCAAACAAGGACCCAGAATGTCAAGTTACTCCCTTTTCGATGCTTTCGGCCCTCAATCAACCCATGAAATTGCAAAGAGTAGTTTGACTCGATGCGAAATGGGGGTAATTAATAGATATACTAAAGAAATTGGGTTATATCCGCCAGTAGGCAAATTACTAAAGTTAACGTACCTGTTAGGTGAGTCCGTCTCCTCTGGCTTGTGAGTTACTGTGGGCAAGCGCTTTCGATGTAAAGACATCATCGTCTGGCCGTTAAGTCAGTACTGACTTAACGGCCAGACGATGATGTCTTTACATCGAAAGCGCTTGCCCACAGTAACTCACAAGCCAGAGGAGACGGACTCACCTAACAGGTACGTTAACTTTAGTAATAGATATACCCTCCACGGACGAGAGAACCCTATTTTCGCGCCCCGCAACTAATCTCTTAATTTAAGATTCAGGTGTTTACTTATAATATTTCCACATTATTCCACGTTCCCTGGACCTTCCACCATCGTTTGAAACGTCCATACAAATAAACAGCTTTCGTTTAGTCGCGTTCAGGCCTCAGAAGTTCCAGAAGGCTTTTCAAACGGCTTAGATGCCGTTAGATTAAAACGAGAACAAATGGAATGATGCCGCCAGGTCAATCGTCTGCAGACAAAAAGATAGCGGTGTGTAAACAGTTGGAGAGACCACTTGACGGGAAAACAAAACGCCCTCCCCAAAAGATAAAAGAACGGTTCGTTCGACACCGAGCGGCAGGTGCCTTTTTTTCTTTTTTTTTGTGAAACCATTAATAATGCATATTTTCGAGTTGTCAACTCCATTAACTCGGCACGCCGAATGAAAATATCGTTCTGAGAACTCGTTAATGTTATTACAATTACGAACAATGAAATTTGATGATCTCTCGTGATGGAGCACACTCTTGAATAGGATCTTGCGACAGGTCTATAAATAAATGTTGTATATATTTATTCCACGAAATATTTAGCTCCTCAGGTAATGTTTGGGGCGAGGGGCAGGAGAAAATAAGGGCGTTGCGTCTTCTGGATGTACGACGTAGTAAATCATGGTACTTCGAACTGAAACTAATTACACATTTATACTGTAGTATAGGATCCCCCTCCCCCACCAAAAACGGCTTTAACGATTCTAATTACTTTTATTAAAAATTTTTAATGGAACGTGGAGGGTTTGCTCCCAGTGGCCCCGTGAATTCACTCCTGCGTATTGAGAACCAACCCGGAGTCGTTTTGCGCACATCAGGTTGGCTTTCACACCTTTCTGCGATGCCAGTTCGTCTATCTTGTCCTCTTCACCCTCACGAGAATCCTGTAGCAGGTTCAGGAGCGGTCTTGCCTTCATATTTTCGTTCTTCGTCGGACTTCCTGACATTCCACTCCCTAGAGATTTATGAGGGGGCGATCCTAGATCCACTCCTATCCATATAAATTGATCATCGCTGGCTGTGTAATCCAGCACCTCCCACCGCAGAATTCCCATTGATATGTCTGGAGTCTTCCCCTGCTGCCCGGCTGTGATGAATGTTGTCTTCCAGTATTGAGGGCTAAGAGACCACACCGTGCCGCCAACTCGATAGCAAGTCGCCTTCGTGAGTTAAGCTGAAGTATTCCTCACGAGGGCCCTCACATGCTGCTGCTCTTACGGCGTTCTCTAGATCTCCCAATTTTCTCAAGGATTTTGTATTACATTTAGGTTACTTAGGAGGTTACTTGAATGTTACTAGTAAGGTCTTTGCTCTTGAGGTTGCAACAGTCGTAGTAGGAAATAAATGGGCATAGGGGGACATCTTTGCAGCTGAGTGCAGGTGTGGCATGCCCTGAGTTCCGTCAACAACTCTGAAAACTGCCTTCCCAACGTCTTGGGTCTCACTGATTATCTTATTGTGACGTCGAAGTTTTCGAATTTGAAGATTTCGTCATCCTTTACGAAAACCAAGGTGGATATAGCCCATGAGATACCGAATGGTAGAACGGTAGAGTTCTGCTTTATGATGGTGAAAGGAAAGAACGTAGTGGATGTGTATACTTAACAGGCTGCTACTTTCAGTCGGAAATACACCCTGGTCAACAACTCTATACGAGGCCAATGACAAGAGGATCCCTAGCATACGCAGGTGGCGACAGGTGTGGAGGATTCGAAGAAATTCACGGAGAAAAGTCTAAAGCATTCCTATTGGACTGTTACAAAGTTGCGAAGCGGTTATAGTTGTTGTGGAGAGGACGAGAAACGCCGGGTCAACGCCATGGCTCTAAGTCAGGCCCCAGGGGTACCTTAATCCGCTAAGGTAGTAAAGGAACTTCTTGTCTCCTGTGTTTTCTCCACTGACCCCCCTTAGTTAGAGAGCTGTTGCCCTTATAGATGGCTCATTCTGTTGCTCTCCCATGCTCCTGTAAACCGCGTATCGCCGATTCTCTGACTACCCAATCACTAGGGAACTAACTCTTTAGCGCTGATTCTCGCCTGTGGTCCCTTTTCCTAGTGACTTTAATACTGTACCGTGTATCTCAGTGAACGTTCATTAACCAGCGTAAATACAATCCTCCCTCACCATACCGTTAATCTTTAACTAATTTCGTTCTCCCCTATCGCGCCCAACATAGTAAAACAAGCCTATACCTTCATAAAAATCGACCCAGGGCTCACAGAAACACGACAACTTGTGGTTCAAGAAAGCCCGTCCCACGAGGTAGCTAGGGGCAACTCCTCAACTCACTTCTAGAGAAAGGATTCGTGGCCGTTCCGCTTGGATACACTACTGGCACAAAATGACCATTCATCGCTTATGAATTGTCTACTTGCAAAATAGGAAGGGGTGAACTTTGAGAAAACGCAAGAATTATTTGGTGAACTGTAGTTGACTGTAATGTTCGGGATTACACAGATTGATAAGACGAGCACGTAAATACACTTGAAATCACGGTGGATAAAGTTCAGAATGAAGTCACTGGGAAACGGAGACGCGACATTTTTCACTGAGCTTATACACGAGTGTAAATCTGGGAGAGATTCGGATTAGTTGGACTGACTTAGCGCACGCGGTATAGACGAGGAAGCATTGAGGCGGTGATGAAAGTACATATGTATTTGAGGTTCGACAGGTAAACAGGGCCAGTGGGAAAACAGCGGAACGAGGAAGGCTTTTAACCTGGGCAGGGAGAAAAACCTGAGCGTTGACCGAGGTTTTCGAAAACCTCAGACATTAATGTTTGTGCCAAGCGAAGTGCTCATTTTGATTTTTTATTTAGATAATTATCACTCCCTACAGTTATGAGCCCGACTTCTCAAATCTTTATACCAATTCTCAAGTTTTCAGCTCATGTGTGTGGCCAACAGAACAATATAAAAATATTTCGTTCGACTCATCACAAAACTTCTCTTAGCCAATTGTCGTGTCTTTAGGTACCTAATCTGATCTATTTTTCACTCCTCTCATTTGAATATGGTAAAATTTAACTTAGCTTACAGCTAAATATAAAATTTGTGCCGATTTCTCTCAAAGAAAACAAAAAGAAAAAAATGTCAGTAGTTTACATAACTGACAAGCGATTTACGTTACGAACATGAGGGAATGCAAGAATTAGTGGGGGAACGGTAGAAAACTCATGATCTGAGTTAAACAGATCTACAGATGAATATGTAAAACACTTGAGATCATGGTCGATAAAGTTCAGAATGAAGTCATTGGAGAATGGAGATGCGACACGTTTCACTGTGCATAAATTCTGAAATCGAACAGCATGGCGAATGAAAAGGATCTTCAGACAGTAATGATTCAGGAGCAGTATAGAGAGTCCACATATACCTAGAACCCGTGGGGAAACCCTTTATGCAGGGTAAAACCCGGATCATTGACCAAGGTTTTTGGGTTAAAAACCCCAAACAGTGGGTGTCGGGGGCACAAAAGGGGGAGCTTGAGGATCGAAATAAAAATGTAACTCGGTGAGCGTGAGGAGAACTGTAATATACGTGCGGAATTGAGTTGAGTTAAAATTGAGCTGAAATGGTGAACAAATGGGCGACACAAGGGCAGTACTCGGAACACGTGAACTGGCGCGGGCAACCGTATGAGAGGGCGAGAAGTTACTGGGGCGATAGTTGGAAGCGGAATAAATTGGAAGTGCTCAGTTGTAGAGAGGATTCAGGAAAAGGAGGAGAGGGGAAAGGTGGGAAAAACACCGTTGGAAATATCCACACAAGTAGGATTTCCAAAGGTGCGAAGACCTTTGGAGAAACAATGACCTTGCCACAGGTGACCCATTGGGCAGTTATTGAAATCGAAGTAGACAAGGACTGGGGAAGTCCAAGGTCAAAGACTCTAACCAATTTGACCCTTTGCGTCGAACAGTGGGCATGAAATATAGTTACAATAAATCAAAGTTTGTAGAGTTCGTAATCCCAATATCACACCACTTTCCGTAGCACCACGTACCTTCGTCGAGTTTCACCGTTCTAGCAATGTTAACTCATTTTACGGGAGTCTGTCAAAACTTAACTTATCGCGAGAAACTTCATGTCTCGCGTATCGCAATTTATTTCGTTGCCAATACTCACTTTTATCGACTAGCGCATAGCTAATTTATGGGGCCATCAACGTGATGTTTTTAGGGAAGGTTCGTGTTGATAACTCCGGAAACTGTCAAAACTATCTTTACGTTTCATTACTCCAAAGCTACTTGCGCTCTGGAAAAGGACCATTATACACGATTTTTCAGATTCGAATTCAGTGCACCTAAAAATAAGGAAAAAATACCCGCTGGGACGCATCGTACAACTATTCTCAGTCCCACTTACATTCAGTCGCTCTACTCTCTCGATCTGACACTAAGAAACTGGCAGTCCTCAATATAACTCATGAGACTGTCAACACAATTTTTTTTTGAGAAACCTTGTGTTCACTGTTTTGGAGTTATCGGGTGCAATCTGTGACAAATACTCGTAATTGAAATGGCTGTGGTTTGACTTCCGAAATTTCAGGGGTGTGTGAGGGGAAATAAATTGTGGGCATGATTGAGGACTGTATTATACTTGACAGAATAGCGTCAGTTTGAGTGTGAGTATATAAATGCAAACAAGGGGTTCTAAATACACGTGAACTGGTTGTGCTATCATTTTGATTTTTACTTTCCTTGCTCTACGGAGTAGAAAGGAAAGTTATGTAATCGGCTGAAAAAAAAAAGTTGGGTTCTCTTCAGATCTTTACGTTTCAGACCCCCCTGAGTCCGAAAAACACTATTTGGGAAAATGGTCTGTGTGTCAGTCGGTGTGTGTGTGTGTATGTGTGTCTGTGAACGATTTTTAGAAAAAACCACCGTACCAAATCAGCTCAAACTTCATATCTCGCCCGCAGGTCACCATGGGGCGCCAAAATAAGGGTTTGAACAAAATCCACCGAAAGTTAACTATAGTTATCATAGTGATCAAAACACCAAATATTTTTTTTCTCAAAAACGGCTCTAACGATTTTGATTAAATTTTTAAAATTGGTAGCTCTTAATAAGATAATTATACCATAAAACTCCCATTTGTGGGAAAATGACGAGAGCAGCACAATCAATTATCTAAATTTTCGACCAAAAGCGTTTTTCGCGCAGTTTTTTCCTTATAAACTCCGCTGGAATTCTTGTAGAATGTTAAAAAAAATTGGTATTGTAGTCCAATCCAATACCTAAAGGGTGAGTGTCTAAAAACGCTCATGAGATACATGAGGCTCATTCCAGAAATTCCTGAATTTCAAGTACCGCCGTTTCGCTTACTACCAGTTCTAACAGTTATTTTCCAATAACTCTGCAAAACTGATTACTATCCTTTTTTTTTAAAAATCTTGTTTACAGCCTCATTAATTATCTGTGTACCAATTGCTCAATAATGGTCCTGCAATGAGTACGAGCAGCACAATAAATTCCGGAACTGTAAGCGCTACCGCTTCCTGCTGCTGTGTTTTTACTTTCCTTGGTTTTCTCAACAACGGCTCGAAGGATTTTGATTAAATTTTTTGTATTGACAGCTCGTAATAACACATTATACCATAAAATTCCCATCCGTGGAAAATGAAGAGAGCAGCATAATAAATTACCAAAATTAGAATGTTTACAGTTTAATGTAGAGTTTCTTATAATCTCCACTGAAACGTATTTGTGTTTTCTTCAGATCTGTACGTTTCAGGCCCTCCTCAGTGCGAAAAATACTATTTAGGAAAATGGTCTGTGTGTGTGTGTGTCTGTGAACGATATTTAGAGAAAACCGTATCATTTCAGTTCAAACTTTATATCTACCCCGCAGGTTACCTTGGTTTTCCATAGTTATCGGGTGAAAATTGGTATTGTAGTCCAATTCAATACCCAGAGGGTGAGGTGTTTAAAACCGCTCATGAGATAGATGGGGCTCGCTCCAGAAATTCTTGAATTTCAACTACAGCTGTTTCGCTTACTACCAGTTCTAAACGTTATTAAATAACTCTACAAAAGTGATTACTATCCTTCTTCAAAAAATTCGTGTTTACAGCGTCATTAATTATCTGTGTACCAATTGCTCAGTAATGGTTCTGGAATGAGTACGACCAGCACAATAAATTCTGGAAGTGTAAGCGCTACCGCCTAAGAGCTAAGGAAAGTTGTGTGTTGCAACGCACCAGATATTTTCAGAAACACTACAAACACGTGAGAGGTATTTACAAGAAAATCTGCTCTGAAATGGATTTTGTCGTAACTTTGGATGATTTATTGTGCTGCTGTCGTTTCTGTAGCATGAATGAAAATGTTGAATTATGGAAACGCTATCTGCAATTGATCCCTCGCCAAATTTTATCAAAATCATTGGAGTTTTTTTTAAAGAAAATAAATAACGTGAAGTTTTGATCGCTGTGATAGCTGTAGTTAGTTTTGAACGGATTTGGCTCATACCTTTTTGTTTCACCGTCCACTTGATTGGTCTTTTGGTTCAATTTGGTTCCTTAATCCGAAGTGTATTTATATAAATAAATCCTACGTGGAGTGGCAGTCAACGGCACCGTCTCGATAATTGAGTGAAACGAACCGTGAACTCTGACAATTAAGATCGCGGCGGGGTTCCTCGGAAATTTAATTATAGTGTCGCTTCGTGGTCCGTGAAACCAAAATGTACAATAGTGCAGTCGGAGGCGAGCGATTGAGGGTCAGCGGCGCGGTAAAAGGCTGTCAGAGGAAAGACTGGACAGAGCCGCGGTCGGTGACGCGATAAGAGCGAGACCACCGAACGAGTGACACGGCAGAAAATACCAACTTCAAGTTCATCAGCAAAACACGGCAGATTTGACGGGTTCACAACATCCTCTTCTGACAACGTTGGAGGGAGCCAGGTTTCACCAACACACAACTCGAGACCGACCCTGTTCCGTTCCGACCCATTTGAGCACTACGCAAATAGCTGAGTGTGCGCGCTTGTTGCTGTTGAGACGAGTAGAATTTATTACTACCTTCAACCAAAAAGTAAAGGAATGTGTTATGTGGGGAAATGTAGACTCTAAGGTTCAAAATCTGAGCGTCTGAATATTAACCCCACTAGTTATAAAAATGTGTGGACTGTACGTAGGATGGGGAGATGCGAATAAATTAAGGGAAAACAGTTAACAATAAATAATTTACTTTATAAAAACTAGAACACGGAACGGAATGTTTATTTGGCGGTTGAACGGGGATGGTTGCTGAGAAGTTGTAGTAGATCGTGCGGAAAAAATGGATCGGACCGACCTGGAATCCAGACAGATGTCAGAATGTGGACCCTTGTAAACGAAGGACTCCTTTGTGAAACAAGGGCTACGGAGTTAATTTGCACAGCAAATAGTTGTTCGAACGTCGAAACTAGCGGTTGCAATACTCGCGAACAGCAGTGGCCACCAAAAACTCGAAAATAACGAGAATTGGGAGAATGTCTCGAACTGTTCGTCAATGGCAGTAAATCGCAACTGGTCACAAGTTTGTCCGCGATCAGGCACAATTGCAGACCCTTGGTCGAAACAGTTAGATCGACGATAATGATGCGCGATAAGTTCCTCGGTCAACACATGGCAGGGGGGGGGGGAGTTTGTTGGCGAGTCTCCTTTTCCTTTTGGGCGAGCATGTGACCCCTGACTCCGCCAACTTCTCTCGAACCTTAAGATATTTCAACAGAATGTGTTGGTATCGGTTGAAGAAAAATTGAGCCTTTACTATTTGATGCCAGCTGAACCGAAAATACTTCGCGCAAGTCATCACAAAGGGTCGTATAGAACACAGTATGTCTGACCAGAAAAACGATTGTGTCCGAGTGATTCTCAACTTCCAACCAGTTGCGCCTGGACAGGCCAGGATATTTTAAAGTTCGTCAGTTTTACGAATATGTTTGTCGTGGTCATTTGGTTCGAGATCAGAGTCTGATCGTCGAGAAACATCTCTAGCTAAGGCTTTGTCACCGAACAGGACGAGCTTGACACTCCCCTTTTTGAGGTCACCTGAGCACGAATCGACCTGGTACGACGTCCACGATTGTAATGTAATTTATAAGAGTGAAAGTAAGTTATTCAGAGCGAATGTATATGTAGGATATTGTGTCTTGGTTATGTGCGGGAATTAGAGACGGGGAAGGGCTTGAGGGACATTAATCTCCAGAAATCCGCCAGGATCAGGTAGAGATGGGAAAACTCCATGGTCCAAGAAGAGGGAGTAGAGTACCTAGCCCGACGATCCAATCAGTCTAGGCAATAATGGGAAAACTCCATGAGCTGAAATCTCCACCCCTGCCCGGAAAAATAAAACTAAATAAGAAAAGACCAAAGAATCTCCGCCTCAGCCATCCAAAATGCTGACAACGCCACAAGGTCCAGCCTGGACATACTGAGACAGTCAGGAGGGCAGGGGGACCTG
The DNA here is from genome assembly GCA_020466155.1 of Pachypeltis micranthus. Taxonomy (NCBI): domain Eukaryota; kingdom Metazoa; phylum Arthropoda; class Insecta; order Hemiptera; family Miridae; genus Pachypeltis; species Pachypeltis micranthus. The sequence goes on along the minus strand of CM035774.1, from coordinate 11,377,485 downwards.
CTGTTTCCGAGGCGTGCCGGAAGGGCAAGGGTTTCTTTACAGTCAAAGAAAGAAATGGGGTGACTGGAGAACCTAAATGAGGAAACGATGAGAAAACACGGATGAGGCCTCTGAGGTGCTGATGGGTTGTTATGGGCCACGTAACGAGGACTGGATGCAACCGCCTCCCCCCGGTCAGGAACAGCAGGTCACGTCCACGAGACGGATCCATCGTTTTCCTTTTACCGTCGAACAAACCGCCCTCTGGAGAGACTATTTCATGTGCGGCGTGTTTTCTAATTGTTCTTCGTAATTTTCGGCACTGAGGTCGAGCGATTCGTATGTCGTCGTTCCGTTCCGTCGTCCTGTAACCTAAACAGTGGTGTTACCTTTTCAGGCGCCGAGTAGGTCTTGGAAGACGAATATTTTTAGTGTAAGTAGTGCAAGTCGAAACGCTCCTGTTGTGATGATCTGACACTTAGTCAAGTTGATGCTTGTGCGAGCGCTCTCTTATGTGAGAAATGTCACCAGTTGTGCCGGACAGCTGAGTTCTTTACGCACCATGGCGTACACGGGGCGAGCCTCAGCACTCTATTTTGTTGCACCTAATCTGTATTGATTTGTGTGGCATTAGTTGATCGCCGAAGCCCTGAGGGCTTATTGGTGAGAGATACAGTGATCGTGAGAGGAGAGTGGGAGCCCAGCAGTGCTTTAAATTGACGCGTTTTACAAGCTCACTAATATTAAGACTGAGTAAGTCATATTTTTGTCTAAGTATACTCCCAGTTAGCAGAACAGGAGTGGAGTCGAGGTTGATCAGTAGGTTGTTAACTCTTCTGCACTTAAAAACTGTTTTGGATGATTCCCCCTCGTTTACTGTTGTCTGCCATTCATAGTTCCATTTTTAAACAGCTGCTGAGTGAAATTGGAGGTTGCGAGGAGATATTTGGTCGTGGGTGGCCAAATCGTCAGCGAAAATGGCCACTGATGTGTTGGGGGCTGGAGATATATCAGTCACCCTAATCGCAACTGGCACAAAACGCTTCCCTGAGGGACTCCAGATCGTACTTTCTAGATAGGTGTCTGTTAAGAGGTGAGAGGAGTGATTGGAGAATCGTCCAATAGGTGTCTGGCAATGATAGCCCATTATCCCGCACTGTATCAAATGCTGTTCATTACGTGCCCAAGTTCAGTTAGATTGACCAAGATAGAAATGTTGAATTTATTTTTAGTTTATTTCCAAGCTGATGCGCGCTCAAGTTAATTGGTGTCCCAGTGTTCACTATTATGTCTTCCGAAACAGTAATCATGTGTTGGTATCAGAAACACTGAAGTAACTTGTGAAGGAACGCTATAAAATACTTAAGAAGACTTAAATACCAGTTGCGACTCATCACACGATTTTCCATAGGTGATCCCATGTAAAATAAGTGAGTACGTCACACTATCTTCGTTCTGCCCCCTTGCCAATACTGCTAACCAGCTTGTTTGGCAGGCTGAATTAGCTGGGTCTTTGACCTCCGTAATATGTTTGTACCTGTGGAACCTATGCTCCTCAGTTGATTCCAATTGACAACGAATTTCCCCTTGTCCTGGACTTTCCCATCTATCTTTTCCCACCCCTCAATTTTGGATTCCTCTTCTCAACAAACAGCTCCTGCCAAGTCAGTCATCCTTCAGCTCTCACGATACAGTCGTCTATCAGTTCTCCCAACGATTCGTCTCTAGTGTAGTACAGTCCTCACTCACACCCACCACGTTAATTTATTTCACATTTTCAAGCTCCCCCATTCGCTTATTACTGGACACAACATAATCCATCTCCCTCCGGCTCATTCTCTTCATTAAAATCTCACTTTTCCAGGTCCTCTTTTATATTTTGGCGTTCCCCTTCCGAGTGCTTCTGGTGCTTTGCTTTTAAACGGTGTTTCTCCGCATTTTTAAAATGGGCTTACGCCAGTACTCAACATAATGAATTCAATTCTACAGAAACTCTTATAAGGAACAACATTTTAGTATGAATTGACTGTAAGGGTCTTGCGATCCCTAGTTTTGATCATCTCTGCTCCTAGAAGTAGTTTCCAGCCCAAGTACGGAAACCAGATTAAGAACTCCTCCCAGGTGGTGCCGTTTCCTCAGGGCCGTACTTCTTTGTGGTAACACACGGTCAACAGCTCTCCTCCGGGAGAGACTGGCTGTCGTACCTCCACAGTTCGGTGGATGCTGAACGAGTGCCTGGGCCCTGTGAGTCATCCTCCTTGCCGTGGTTTCAATAACCGAGTTTGTCTCTTCTATTCTACAGGTCGTTTCATCCACTCGTTTTCCAGATACACCCCTCTAAATGTTGCATGTGATTCTGAACTCTCGCTCTTGAATTTCTACTTAATTGTGAATATGAACCTAACCAATCACTTCACTCACGTTCATGAATTTTTTCTAACATTTAATTCATGTCTTCTCTCCCGTGCCAAACATCGGTACTGTGTATGCGTACGGAAAAAAAATGCACTCCTTAATATCTTTCGCCTGAAGTTCGCCTTAAAATCTTTTCTGAAGCACTTCAGGTCCAAAAACAACTGGTCTAATCAGGGACTTGACAGGTTAAGCACTCTCTACCCAACCAACTTGATTTCATCGATCTCTGAAGTTTGAATAAAATTTCTGTTAAGTCAAATTCTCTCTTCTTAGTTCTATAATCAGTAGAAACAAAATTCTTCACTGAAAAAGCGAAGAAACGCTCAAAAAGACATAATTCAATATTTTTCGTTTATTTCAATCTTTATTCTGGGGATTCGTACTAGTTTATTCTCAATTTCTGATTAATTCATTAATTAATTCCGGATAATTAGCACCTTCCAAATATCTTCGTGTAACGCGCCGGATTGAAGTAGTCAGTTTAGTACACCCCGATCGACGGGAGGTAGGTAAAATTCGAGATTGTCAGCAACGACCTTATCGAACATTGAATTCCGTTTTAGGCTTAACGTTAATCTATTTACTGAAGGGCAGTTGCGTAAGGGTTCGACCCCTTCGATTTTCCAGGAACACATTATTCGTTTCCCCGGCCGCTTCGGTGCACGCGGATGTGAGTTTTGTGACCAGCGTACTGACTACTGACACTACTGAGAGTCGAGTGGCAACGTTCAGGTAACGAAGTTACAAAAAAAACCGTTAAATGTTCAACGTTGGGTGTCCATTTTCGTATTATTTATTTTTCGTTCGTAAGGCATTAAATAAAATTCCCTCCGATGAAAATAGAAGAAAAGTATGTTTGGGCGGACGTTTAATTGGGAAATCGGAGAAGACCTCTAGTTCAAGAGCCGAGGGCTAAAAACGTTGAACGTTGAGCTGAAAGTTGGTTACTATGTTTTTTGATAGTTCCCTCAATGTTTGGTAAAACCCCGCTTCTCTGTTCTCTGTTCTGGACTAAGAAAATGGCGGCTCATCAAAAAAGTCAAAATTTGACTTATTAGTTGATATTTACAATATTTACCGCAATTGAGGAATTGGCTTGTACTTTCCAAATTCACAACTCTGCTACCTCCTATGCTTGACCATTAAGTTGCTGAGTCAATCAAAATTCATCGAATTTGGAACCAAATTTTGACTTATTAGTTGACATCAGAAATTTGTACGGTGGGTTCGCATCAAGTAACTGAGTCAAAAAACCCGACTCTGCCACATAGTATCGTGGACTTCGACTTGCAGACGAAATTTTGGTAAAAAAATGACCTACAGAGTTGAAACTTGAAATTTATTTTACGAATAGGTGAAGTGGAGTACTTTTAAAAAGACCTTGTCTGCTTGTTGCTTTCGTTGATACTTGCAAACGACGTGAATGAGTACCGCATCCATCAGCGTTACTATAAAATGTTATCTTCCACCTCAAAAACGTGGCATTTTCAAAGCAGAGTCGCTGAAATATAATTATCCAATATTTAAAAAAACAAAAAACTGAATAGTTGGCAGCTGAAAAAATCGCATCTACAGCCACTCAGTAAACTATTAAATAGTATCTGCTGCCTCCAAGATGTTGTGTTCATACAGCAGACTCAACTTCTGGGCTAAAATTACTAATTATATATTTTAAGAATATTCTATCTCGATGGCTCATAAAAAGAATATTACATGATCGCCTCGGTATTCCTGTATACCTTTAGTGGATGGGAAGTAAAACCCATTAGTACTTTTTTATTAGTAGAATTAGAAATATTCAGTAGGCCTCAGAACGTAGAGATCTGAAGAAAACCGAACTTTTTTTGGCACGCTGAACTCATCAGAGCTTTCTGCTGACAGCAGAGTTTTCTGTTTTTAGATTTTATTTGCGAAAATCAAACCGGGAGGTACGCTCGACATGATAAGCTGTATGACAAGTTACAAATCACCTCTCCGTACTCCAACACCATCTCAAAACTAAAAGAAGGAAGATTAGTTCAAAACTCAGTAAATGTTACAAACCTGGCTGTTGATAGACACAGGAATCTTCGTGCACTGTATCTCTGTGTGTCGTCGTGGGACAAATCATCGAGAAATAAAAAATGAGTCGGCACGTGAAACTAATAAAATGTCAGTAAAAAATTCAAAGAAAAAGACGAACGTTTGATTATTAGCTTTTTTATTTATTTCGGGATGGTTTATGAACCTACAGCTAGAAGTAATACGTAATTTTATCAGTCTACAAAATACTTATTACCATTGCTGTGTTGCTACTAACACTTCAATCTTATTGATAACTAAGAGTTTATTAGCGGTCGATACTGTTGTTAAATTATATTCTGATTACGTTCTCCTCACAAATTTGGAAACTCACAACGGTTCCTTATTCTCTTGCGCAGCATGATCGTGGCCCGTTTTATTCAATCCAAAGTCGAAGACTGTTAAGAATATAACGTGACTATATCAACAATCCACATATGTCTCTTTCCCGGTTATTAACTTGAGAGGGCAAAATTAGAGCCAAGTTTGTTACATTTTGTTAGTTTTGGGGTAATCTTTCTTCGTTTAGTTTTGAAGTGGTGTTGGTGTAGTGAACCATAATTTAACTTGCTCTACTTTATTGAAAAACAATTGCGTAATTCATTCCTGGTGGCCTGTCTAATGGCCTGGTTGTTGAGTATTAACAACTCTCCCTCTCCGTCCTCCACCTCTGCGACTTTGAGAGTAAGTAACGTCAGGGGGCGGAATATCCTAGTACCCCTGTGGTACGAACATAATTTATCCCGCGTAAGTGCTTTATGGGTTGATTTGAGATACGTTGCTGTTCTTTCCCCTCTTGGGATTGTGTAATTGGAAACGGGTGAATGATTTAACGGGTACACACAGTTTAGGTTATGATAGGAACACACCAAGGTACGAGGAAACGAAGCAGAGTACCTAGCCCGACGAGTTGTACAGTTAGGCGACGATGAGAACCAGCAAAACTCTGTGTCCGCTGACCAAACGCCACAAGGTCCAGCCAGGATACACTATGAGGCTGCGTACATGGAAACAGCGAGCCCTCCTGGCATCAGTCATACCTCTAGTTATGTCCAGGCATGGCCAGGTTGGCTGAGACGGAACTTTGCTACCAGCGTAAGCGAAAGCGTTGTTGCAGTCCTGGAAAGGATTGTACATCAAACAATAATGAATGTGGAAAGGATCAGCACACAACAGGCAAGGTTACTGAGATACACAAATGAGGTCGCAACCGCCACACCACAGGTTTGGAACAGCAGTTTGTGAGGGTGTCTAGAACAGTGCTTGTTCGACGCAAAGCGCCGAAGTTGTCAGAGTCTTTGACCTCGGACTTCCCCGCGTCATTGTCTCCGACCGCCTAATTGTTTCCAACTATTTCGATACCTGCCCCTCACCTGCGGGAATCCCTTAGCTGCGGGCCCCCAGCCCTCTTTTCTAGGTTTTCCCCTTTCTTTATTTCTTTCTCCCAATTTCATTTTCCTATCGACGACAGAGCTCTTCCAAAATCATTCTGCTTCCACCTACCACCCCAGTAACTTCTCACTCTCTCACATGGTTGCCCGTGCCAGTTCATGCGTTCCGAGTACTGCCCTTGTGTCGCCCATTTGTACTCCATCTCAACTCAATTTTACTCAACACATTTCCGCACGCACATATAATACAGTCCTCCTCACGCTCACCGAGTTCCAGATTTATTGCAATCCTCAGCTCCCCCTCTCGTGCACCCAACAGTGCTCACGCTCTTCCCAACATCTGTGAACGAATTAGGTGAAAGTGTTTTTAGTCAGACCATAGAACCAGCGAGGTCCAGCGCCAGGGCAACGTGACCTCAATGTGCGGCGTCACTTCATTTTTCTCAAAGATTCTCGATCCTCCACATTCTGAGCCTCCAGTGTGGAGGAAACGAGAAACCACCTGCTACTTCACTGTAGTTCCTACACCAGCGAGCGACGGTTGTTGGAAGAGCAGCCAAATCTTGCAGCGTTGACTGCTACTAAGCAAGCTTATGACTGTGTCACCCAGATTGCAAAGAAGGTTATGACAAAAAAAAAAACTAGGCCACAGTCGATCGTTCCCTTTGAAACTTTCCGCCCAAGTAAATAGTTAGACCAGGCTGAGAACTCCTTCCAGATGGTACGGGTTCCCCAGGGTCTTACCTCCTAATAGTGACACATGGCTTTCCACCGGGACACTGGTTAAATGAGAAGTTGCCGTACTTTCGCAGGTCTGTGTTTGGTGGATGCTGAGCGAGGGCCTGGGCTGTTGCACGACAGCAAAACTGCAACCATGTGACTTTCGACTGATGTAACTCTCTTGTGAGAGGGTTGCTGTAAAAACGCATAATCAAAATACTGCCATTAGAGCATAAAAGGTACTGACTCTAGTGAGCTTACCTACAAATACGCTAAAATCATTCATTTGCGACTGTAATGGATTTGAATCGGGCTTATGCAGGAATACGAGGCGCTTCCTTCGTAATTGGGCTGAATTTCACAAGCCATTTCCAAGAATTATCGAACAGCTTCCAAAATGGACCGTCGTTGGACCAGAAAATAGAATCGAATGAATCTCGTGGACTCATAGTCACCTCGATCGTGTCACAAGCCCCCCCCCCTCATATCGACTGTTTCTTCACTCACCACAGTTTCCAATCGTCCCATAACACGACCATTGTTAATGTCGTCTTGGGTGTGGTAGGGGGTGGGGGTGGGTTACGCATTACGAGCGCTGGGTTTACGTCGAAGCTGTCAGTGGCACGATGTGTCAAACAGGAAGCAGTAGTGAACATTCCTCCTTCGAAAATAATTTCATTTGTGTCGCTCTGTTTCGTTCATACCAAAATAATTAATCAAATGCTGGTTGTTTTTGTTCTAATAAACACAGCTAGCCCAATGAGGGGCGTTAAAATTCAAGTAAGCCTTTTAACGAGTTTTGAAATCGAGGAGGCCAACTTGCATAACTAATTTTTGAGCAATTATAGTATTTTTCAATATTTAAAACGGCCAGTTAAAATCGTACATTTTGTCAGTACAGTTTTGATTTTGATCGGTCTACATTTGTTATTGCTTCATTTTTAGTTTTGCCGTTTTATCGCGTGAGGTGTGCAATTTGTGTCGTTAACGATTTAATTTGGCTGTCGAGAATTGATTGTGTTGGTATCGAAGTGGACACGAAAATGCGATTTTTGTTGAACGTGGCTCGACAGCGAACACCGAATCCCTCTTAAGGGTGACACATTTCTCCTGCGGTATTCAATAAATAAAATAACGACGGTTCAACCAATCTTTCGCTTTATCATCAGCTGCAAACTGAATGGAAATCGCTCCAACTTTCCCAGCCTCAAAGGCAGTCGCGCTATCTCGTGCCGATCTTCGAGTTCGTCTCTTCGGCCCGTTGGCTGTGACTGTCCGAGCAGGTTTGGGACAGAGGTTCGCGAAGTACAATGACTGTAGGATGGTAATGACCTAAAGATACGTTTCAGGTCTTCACCTTCACAGCCAGTATTAATTTTAGAAGAGGTGCCCCTCGCGCCAAAACGACAAGGCTATCAATTGATTTAGTTTAGTCTGCTTCGTTCTCGGGTAATATACGTTTTTGAAATTGCTCGCCTACTTTTGGTGCCGGCGGAATCATCGCGATGTGGCGTAGGCATTCGTCTCCTTCGTCGTTCGCCTTCTCAAGTTCGCGACAAGTTCGTTTCATTTATTCACTTTTCTCACTTAGCGATTCATCTTCGATAATAAAAGTCGAAATCGACCTTTAACGACTCGCTTTGAACTCAATTTCAACACTCCCAATACGACGAAAGAGCAAGAGCGGTGGAACAACACCAGTGGGCGGGTTTGGTTCTCGGCAGGTTATTTCGTGGCGATTGACTGATTCCTTCAAAGGAACGGCTTCTGATGTGCGTGGCGGTTCGAGGAAGCCGTAAATTTTGTATTTAATCAAAATTCCATGGGGAAAATTTCGTTCAGTTTCCTCGCTGAGTTGATGATTGGTGGCTAACAGGACTGTACCACGTGTTGTGTGGATGTTCGAGTGTCTGTTGAGGAGTTACTTTTGTCTTTTTTTCAAGGGAATTTTGGCACTGTGTCAAGTTCAGAGGCAATGTCAGCTAGTTAATGTGTCACGTGTGATACCGAACTTTTATTCTCGTTTCTTAATTTTTGAAGCTCGCATTACATTAGCTCCGCTCTTGTGTTCTAATTCTGTTTTGCTTTAAACCGCATTATGGAGCCCTACTTGTCTCTTGTGCTATCAACACCCATCGAATTCTTCCTAATCGGTAGTGGCTTAGGCTTCACCTCGTTTGTCAGTCCTGAAAGTCCTTGTTAACTCTGGTGCTTCTTTCTGACGTCAGAAAGACATCACGTTATCTTGGAAAAGGGGCCTAATCGGTTCTCCCATCCTTGCGTAAATTGATTATAAAACCCACAGAACACTAGCTGCAACATGTATGGCCCCAAAATATGAAGAAACCCGTTTTTTTGTACGATCCCACAGCTCTCCTTGCTGTTTGTGTAGCCGAACGCGAAACTCTGTAACTAAAATCCGTTTTTAACGAATATTTACGTAATTTATTGAGTTGCTCTCGTCTCTTTCCACGGATGAAAATGTTATATTAGGGTTGTTTGAACGAACGAAATTTAATGAAAATTGCGTGGGAAATTTCTGAGGAAAAAATATATGGTATGACGCATCACACAACTTTCTGCTGGGCATGGAGCAATTTTTATCACTTTAGCAACTTATCTGACCTACTTTTCTCTCAGCTCAGATGAATTTGGCTCTACATCCTATTCAAAAGCTCGTAATGCGTAGTTCAAGAATTTATTGGGCCGCTCCTATTTATAACGCAACTTTTATTGAGTGTCCATGAATATGGGACCGCCATCAATCTTTTTACTTTCCTTGGCTGTACAGAGTAGAAAGGAAAGTTATGTAATCGGCTGAAAAAAAAATTTTGAGTTCTCTTCAGATCTTTACGTTTCAGACCCCCCTGAGTCCGAAAAACACTATTTGGGAAAATGGTTTGTGTGTGTGTGTGTCTGTGAACGATTTTTAGAGAGAACCACCGTACCAAATCCACTCAAACTTGATATCTCGCCTGCAGGTTACTATGGAACGCCAAAATAAGGGTTTGAACAAAATCCACCGAAAGTTAACTATAGTTATCATAGTGATCAAAACACCAAATATTTTTTTTCTCAAAAATGGCTCTAACGATTTAGATTAAATTTTTTATATTGATAGCTCCCAATATGGAAACTATACCATAAAATTCTCAATTGTGGGAAAATGAAGAGAGCAGCACAATAAATTACCAAAACTTTCGACGAAATCGATTTTAGCGCGGTTTTTAGTGAAAACAACCGTACCGTAGTGAAATCAGCTGAAACTTGATGTCTCGCCTGCAGGTTACCATGGGACGCCAAATTAAGGGTATGGGCAAAATCCACCGAAAGTTAACTATAGTTATCATAGTGATCAAAACACCAACTTTTTTTCTCAAAAACGGCTCTAACTATTTTGATTAAATTTTTTATATTGATAGCTGTCAATAAGGCAACTATACCATAAAACTCCCATTGGTGGGAAAATGACGAGAGCAGCACAATAAATTATCAAAATTTTCGACGAAAAGCGTTTTTAGCGCAGTTTTTTCCTTATAAACTCCGCTGGAATTTTAGTAGAATGTTAAAAAAATTGGTATTGTAGTCCAATCCAATACCTAAAGGGTGAGTGTTTATAAAAACGTTCATGAGATACATGGGGGTCACTCCAGAAATTCCTGAATTACAACTACTGCCGTTTCGCTTACTACCATTTCTAAACGTTTTTACCCAATAACTCTGCAAAAGTAATAACTATCCTTCTTCAAAAAATTTGTGTTTACAGCCTCATTAATTATCTGTGTACCAATTGCTCAATAATGGTCCCGCAATGAGTACGAGCAGCATAATACATTCCAGAACTATAGGCGCTACCGCTTCCTGCTGCTGTGAAGTGATGTTTGACCAAGTTCAAAGGAACTGAGTGATAAAGGAATTGATTAAATAGAATTAGCCATGTACAAAGTGAACTGACGTAGAGCTAAGGAAAGTTGTGTGTTGCAACGCACCAGATATTTTTTGTGAAGGTTTACTAATTTAGAATTATATGGAAAACACTTAAGTAAAGTTGGTCGAACGAACAAAAATAGTTTGCATTCAGGATGCCCCTACTAATTATTTCATCGTCGTAATTATGTCACAATTGTGTAGTTAACTCATTGGGATTTTTTCGAGAACGCTAGTACCATAAACAGAAGGTTTATAACAAAGATTAAGCGCGAAATTCGATTTTCGTTGAAATTTGTGATAATTTGTTGTGTCGTAATTTCGTAATTTTCCCACGTACGAACATTTCGTATTGCCGTTGTATAATGTTGACCTTCTCACTCATAAGAGCCAATGAAACCCGTTCAAGCCGTTCTAGCGTGAAACAAGCGTCAAGTGATTTCTTTAATTTGGTAAAATTCTATTAAATAATTCGGGAATTTTGAGAAGTTGGAAAAATTGAGTACAAAAAGGTAAAAATTGTTTACAAAATGATTGAAAGTTGGTGTGAAATTGAGTAAACTTTTGTGGGAAATTGAAATTAAATACGTATTTCTTCGGTGGAATAATAGTCAATATATGATGTTTCGTAAAATGGTATTTATCAACTCTCGTTAGTTTTGGCCCAATTCTGCTCTACTCCTTATTTAGGCGTTTATCTAAGTTGGCTGTCAAATTAAGGGAGATTCGGTTCCTCGATTCTTTTTCTCAATAGCGACCACACACAGATCCGTTTACTTATTAAAAGGACTGTTCCTTAACGCTCGTAAGAGAGTTGTGCCAGTCGAACGTCATGGAGGTTGCGGTTTCTCTATCGTGCAAACCCAGACCTGTGGAGGTACCACAACTTGTCATTCAACCAGTCTCCTGGTGGAAAGCTGTTGCCCTGGGGTATCCATACCATTTGAGAGAAGTTTTGAATGGGGTTTCCCTCCTGATCCAATTTTCACTTGGGTGGCGAGTTTTGAAGGGATAGATCAGTGGTAGCCAGGTTTTTTTTGTCATAACCTTCTTCGCAAACTAGGCAAAACAGTTATAAGCTGGCTTAGTAGTAAGCTGGAAGGTTTGGCTGCTCTTCCAACCACTGTCGCACAATTTTGAAGAAACTATTGCACAACGCGCAGAACGGGGAGTCTTGGGGGAGAAAAGAAGCGGATTAAAGAAATTGGGTTATATCCGCCAGTAGGCAAATTACTAAAGTTAACGTATTGAACGCACCAAGTCCTGTAAGGAACTGGCTCGTCCATTGGTCTGACTTAACCCACTTTATCTTTAGATGTTCATGGGGGACAAATCGTACTGTCGCGTCCCTCTGACGAGGATTCCCATCTCACTTGCCATTTATCTAATGTCCATTCGTCTAGCGCTTCAAGTTTTGTTTTCAGTAGAGAGGTATACACAGAGTTCGGCAGAGAGAAAGGAAAGTTTCCTTTTCATCTTCCAATAACACTGTAGAGACACAGCCGCCCGTACAGACAGTTTTCTCAATTAGCGTCGGAAAACGGAGTATTCGAAACGTAAATCTGACGTAAATTTAAAATATGATTTTCATTCTACACTTCGTAGGTCTAAGGAATGTAAATTTAAAAAAAGCGTCTGTTGAAGAACATATAGAACAGTAGTATTGACTAGTAGAAGACACTGTGTGCGTTCTACGTAATTTAGCCTTATTTCGAAAAGTCTCCTTCTGCTTCACATCCCCATACTCTGTTTCAGTAGTTTTTACATAGGTGTGAACAGAGTTTGTATTGATTAGTAGAAGTGTATTTTGAATGTTTATTCGTAATGGTTAAAGCCGTTTGTGACAAAATGCTAAACCACGAGGGGCGCACGAGAGGACGAGAGTTGAAAATCGAAATAAAAGAAACTCTGTGAGCATAAGGAGAACTGTATTATGTGCAATGAAGTGATTAGAGTTTGTGTACACAAGGGGACGACTCGTAATATGTGTGAACTGGCGCGGGAAACTGTATCGGAAGGAGATAGCAAATTGTATGGGCCGAGAGTAGTGCAAGGAGACAAGTGACTTTCACGAGAGTTCATAGGTGAATGAATTTGGGAGGAGCTGTCTGTTGGGGAGACGTATGTGAAAAAGAGGTGAGGAAATGATATTTCGGAATGTCCTGCCTCAGACGTGGAATCCCCACAGGTACAAAGGTCTTTGGGGAAACAATGACTTTGTCGTTAAGGACCAGGGAGTCCCGTTAGGAAATCCGGGATCAAAAAACCCAGACTGACTTGGTTTGCGTCAAATACACCTCGCTTTTGGTACATTCTGATTACAGATGCGCAAACCGCTCCTGAAATTGGGATTTTTCGTTTTAGTAAACCGACAGATCAAGGTTTGGGGTTTGGAACTTCGTTTTACCCTCCTTCTTAACTCATTGTTTAAAAAAACCATAATTGTTGACAAGTTAATCCTCGCGAAATAATATTATGAAGACGCGACGAGTGAGAATTTCCCGCTTGGAAGTTTTTATTCTAATAACCATCGATCTCGTGTCCTCTGAGGTTTTTGGGAACGAAGTAGAATATTTAAGAAGGTGTGTGGCTTTTAGCTGAATTGGATTGCGTCACTCTTTTCTTTCCATCAGAACACCTGGTCTATTAGTCGGGTTTCAGCAGTCTCCAAGTGTCTATCTTGAGAATTTTGAAAAAAAAAAAACGTGCCGAAGGGACTCAACATAAATACCTCGCGATTATCTTGATTTTTGACACGATTGATACGTTTATTGTGGTTGATGTTCGACGACTACTCGCAGTTTAAAAAAAAAGTAAAACGATGAACGCTTAGCTAATCATGGAAGAAGAAGTCGACCGACGGGAGGTTACCATTGGATGTTACGCTCGTCAGAATGAAATAACATTTTTCGAAGGTACCTTTCTCGATTTCTTTTTTAAAACTTTACCAGTACTGTGTCGACATACATCCAACTAGTTGAACTAAATTAACGGTAGAGTGTTATGGTTCCCTTTTCTAGATTCAATGAAGAACATTCTTGTCGCGGTAAAAACATCAGTATGTTATATAATTAAATAATTTCTGATGTGACGTATCACACAACAATTCCCCCTCTCCGATCCTGCAAATAAAAATGTAAACTTAAATTAATGCCCTATGTTCAACGCTTCACGATGACAACAACAGAAATAGTGTGGGGAACAAAACTTTTGTGTAGGCTGCTACAGGACAGATAGCGAACTCAGTTCGGCATGTACTGCGTCAAAAAATGAGAGCGTCACTAAGAAATTTTTTTTTTTTTGCCAACAGACGAGCCGTGAGTGGGAGAGTACCCATTCTTATAATGAGGCTAATCGAGGCTGTTGCTGTGAGCGACTTGAGAGGCTGTAAGGCCAAACTCTCAATGCGCCATTAGGTCAGAGGTTTTGAGTTTGATCCACCGACTGAGGAGCCAATGGACCACACTAGTCCATTTTGTCGTATCAACTTCACAGTCGCGTTCTCAATCGATTTGGTCTCTCTTGACACGAGGGAGACCAAATTAAACAAAAAATCAGGGTGTTGGGTGCATGAAAAGGAGAGGGAGCAGCACGATAGTTGATAGATGAGTGTCAATCGCGAGACCTGAGATATGAGTGTTGATTGCGAGACCTGAGAGATGAGTGTGTGTTGGGAGAACTGGGAGACGAGTCTCAATCGTTAGAGCTGATAGATGACTGTGTCTGGGAATAGCTGTGTGTTGTGGAGAGGAATGTAAGTTGAGGGAGGGGGTGGAGTCCAGAAAAAGGGGAAATCCGTTGTCACAAATAACTGAAGAGATGGACTTTCCCCCAGGTCAGAAAGAGTTGAATTCGTGGTTTGGGGAAGGCCCGAAGCAATCCATTTTCACACGGTTCTTCCGAAGTAGAAAGGAAAGTTATGTAATCGGCTGAAAAAAAAATTTTGAGTTTTCTTCAGATCTTTACGTTTCAGAACCTCCTGAGTCCGAAAAACAAAATTTGGGAAAATGGTCTGTGGGTCTGTGTCTGTGAACGATTTGTAAAGAGAACCACCGTATCAAATCACCTCAAACTTCATATCTCGCTCGCGGGTTACCATGGGACGCCAAAATAAGAGTATGAACAAAATCCACCGAAAGTTAACTATAGTTATCATAGTGATCAAAACACCAAATATTTTTTTGCTCAAAAACGGCTCTAACGATTTTGATTAAATTTTTTATGTTGGTACCTCTTAATAAGATAATCATACCATAAAATTCCCATTTGTGGGAAAATGACGAGAGCAGCACAATAAATTATCAAAATTTTCGACGAAATCGATTTTAGCGCGGTTTTTAGGAAAAACAACCGCTCAGCAAAACCGCACCAAAATCAGCTGAAACTTGATGTCTAGTCTACAGGTTACCATGGGACGCAAAAATGAGGGTATGGGAAAAATCCACGAAAAGTTAACTATAGTTATCATAGTGATCAAAACACCAAATTTTTTTCTCAAAAACGGCTGTAACGATTTTGATTAAATTTTTTATATTGGTAGCTCTTAATAAGATAATTATACCATAAAATTCCCATTCGTGGGAAAATGATGAGAGCAGCACAATAAATTATCAAACTTTTCGACGAAAAGCGTTTTTGCCGCGGTTTTTTTTCCTTTTAAACTCCGCTGGAATGTTACTAGAATGTTAAAAAAAATCAGTATTGTAGTCAAATCCAATACCTAAAGGGTGAGTGTTTAAAAACGCTCATGAGATACATGGGGCTCACTCCGGAAATTCCTGAATTTCAACTACCGGTGTTTCGCTTAATACCAGTTCTAACAGTTATTACCCAATAACTCTGCCAAAGTGATTACTATCTTCTTCAAAAAATTTGTATTTACAGCCTAATCAAGTATCTATGTACCAATCGCTCAATAATGGTCCTGGAATGAGTACGAGCAGCACAATAAATTTCGGAACTATAAGCGCTACCGCTTCCTGCTGCCGCGAAGTATTGTTTGACCAAGTTCAAATGCACTGAGTGGTAAATGAATTGTTTAAGTAGAAAAAGCCATATAGCAAGTGAATTGACGTAGAGCTAAGGAAAGTTGTGTGTTGCAACGCACCAGATATTTTCCCATATTTTACTCGGTTTTCCACCGATCTGTTTACGCCAATGTTCTAAATGTATTTAGCGGGGTTTCCCATAATTTTCATTCGAATTCAATATCCGTTTTTCCAGCTGTTTCTGAACGATTTTCCGACCTCTTAAACCCAAACGCGGACGTTCCACGCTCAAAATACCCAACTAATTCGGCCTGGGCTGGACACAGAGCTCTGATCCTATACTGCTTTCCTCCTAATGTGAGTCTTCGTCTTTGACCACTAGGCTACGATCCACAAAGGTGCCAAAATCACTGAGAGTCAGAAGGTAAGGAAGCCAGGCCGAAACCTTATAACACTAGGGAACACGTCACAGTTCCCTCTGGCTTGACTTAATTGGCCATGTGGTCGTCTCCCCTGTCACCTTCAGAAAAGGGGTAATCCGTTGTGACTTGGCCCTGGATTCGTAGACTTGTGGCAGAAAAGCTGGACTTAACCACGTACAAAAGGGCTTGAGTTCAGAAAGGTGGACTCAGTATTTGGGGAAGGCCCAAGAGGACACGAGGTCAGAAAGATGGAACAATGACTTCCAAGAACTGCTCCCGTTATTTCCAAATTATCTTCTACTAATGCGTATCTAATTTTTACCTCAGATACAGCCCTATGAAGAGAGAAGTGTTTTTTTTTAAATTTCTTCAATCTCTCATTGTATCAACTAGTCTGTACCTATGAATGGTTCTCAATAAATGCTCTTCTGTCAGTTCGTTGAAACCAGATAACAACCAAAAAGAACCGAAGGTTTTTTACCGTTTTGAAAATTTCCGGCAATCCCGTACATGAATTTGGTCTTCGCTCAATTCGATTCTCCAATTTTCAATGTTTCATCTGCAATCGCGGCCCTTAAGAGTCCGTTAATTATGTATGTGCACTAGGCTTATAGAAAATGTAACACTGAATCCGAAAATGAGGTCAAAGTAGAAAAAAAGTTTTAATGTGAAGGAACGTGGGTTAGTATGGCGAAACCCGTGGTTTCTAAAAAAAGAAACTTTAAAAAATCGTATTTTGACAACGGATTGCGGTATACAGGTGCAGTTGGCGACATGCTACCCAATTTTCAGTCTATTTCAATACAATCGTTTTTGTTTCACCGAGGATTGTCGAATGTACTCGGGTTGAGGACAGTTGTGCGTTTGATGTTTGCCGGATTCAGACTCCTTTAAAACGTGAAGCTGTGAAGAAAATGCATTTTTTCTCTGTTGATTACGCAGCTTTCTTCTGTCTTCGTATGGTCGAGGATAATAAAATTTGAAGGGAGTTCAGAAGGGGATAGACAGTTAAATCGTTATGAACCGGTGATACGGTAGTTCTCTTTGATTTGGGTTAGCACAGCTTCGTTTGATGGATGCAGGTTACAAATGATGGAATTGATAGTAAGACGCGTTATGTTACATTATTTCTTCAATAATTTCCACAACAATGTTTTTTAAAATTCAATTTTATTGCAATTTCTTTTAAATTTTGGTTTAAATAGCACTTGTTGGGTAAACTGGTATGCTCCACGGATAACGTGATGCAGGCCACTATCCCCTGACAGCACCCACTAATAATTACAATAATAATATTTACAATGAATAGCGAACAGTCAAACAATAGCGTTGAGTAATATGAATATAAAATACAGTTACCGTATATGTACATTTTTTGTTTGCTGGCTGAGTTGGGTTGGAGCTTGAACTACTAATTTGTTAACATCAACATCTATACAGATCGATCCAAAACTCCGTAGGAAACAGGCTTCGGGGTGTGGATATGTGGCTCTGGAGGGAGTGGGACGCACATTGCCCTAGGCCCCACTCCAGCGGTTTTTCAAGCAGAGATTTATGCTATTATCGTCGGGTCAATCTTAATGCATGACATATTGACTGATAGTCAAGCGTCGTGCAAGGCGCTGATGAACTATTGCGCAACGTCAAAACTGGTGCGAAAGTGCAGGATGTGGCTTAACTCCCTAGCAAGTGCGAATAGAGTTAATGTGTATTGGATTCCCGGACACACGAGGATCATTGCAAATGAGAACGCCAGACGTCTACGGTACCTATTGGGCCACCGCCCCATTGTGGGATTTCTCTGTCACTAGTCAAGAGGACTGAGAGAGAACACGCTAGAAGACTGCATCAGACAGTCTGGAATGCTGCAGGAGTAAGACAATCTAAACGTTTTGTCTCAGAGCCATCAAGTGAGATGAGACGCAACCTTCTGAGGATGGAGAGGAAGGACTTGAGGCAGATTGTTGGGATCATAACCGAGCGCTGCAGAATGAACAAACACCTGTATGTTATGGGTATAGTCGACACCCCTCGATGCCGGTGGTGTGGCACAGATGAGGGGACTCCCTACCATGTCCTGGCCCATTGCCGGAGACTTGAGAGGGAGCGACTTTGGAATTCGGCACCACTTCTCCCAGGATGTATACCAACGAATACTCTTTCAGGAACTACCTGGCTTTTCTCAGGAGGCTAGACATTAGGGCTGGCACAATAGGTCATCTGGTACATCCCAATTGCAAGACAGTCAGAAGAGTATATATATATACTCATTTGTTAGCAAGTCTGGTGGTTTGTTTCGTTTAAGGCGTCGTGGGTTGTTTGCAATGCAGGCAATGAGTTAATTTGGTGGTCTTTCATAGTGGTTTGTAGTTTCCGATACGTGGTACATTGCACAGCACTGACTAAAGGGCTTTGAAGGTCTCTATGAATGAGAGAGTTTCTGACGGCGCCTAAGATGATTCTGAGCACTCCTTTCGGGAATGTCTGAATTATCTTAATCTGTGAGTTTGAGGCTGAACTCCACACCTAGCAACCATACAACCATATTGGACGCAGTAGCGTATTATAAATTAGGCATTGGGGACTTGCTATTCAAGAGAAAGTATAATTGCCGGAAGCGGTGCCTTGACCTCTGCACAATGTCAGAGATATGGGCATCCCAAGTCAGTTTTGGGTCAAGCCTCAGACCGAGCTACCCAACAACTTGTTTATGGTGGATGGGTGTACCATTCAGCTGGAGGGAAGGCGACATTGCCCTTCTTCTGCTGGTGACTTGCATAAGCGTGCTTTTTTGAGAGTTGATGTTTGTCTCTCGAGTTAGTCAACATTACTGTTAGGCTTTTGGAGGTGGTTGTTGCAATAGAGGACTGAGATTTCCGACTTGGATGATGTTTTGGTATGGAAATAAGAGTTGCTGATGAGAAACAGGAGCGAGAGAGGAGGGCCATAGTGACAAGGATCTGAAACTTGACACCTCTAGTTTTTCCTTATCACCTTGAGCTGAACTGTGATCTGTGAGCTGTGAACCACCCACCAAACCAAAGAGAGCTCCTTGAGGATATATGACTCTTACGTGTAGGCCAAGTTCTGTTTGGAAATATGTCGCCGGTCCTTTCATGACGAGGCGCCATAAACGAGCGCTACGATGTCAGTCAAGTCCTCTCTTTATTAAATGCGTCCGAAATGAAATAGCTCGCCCAAGCCAACGAATTCACTCCGTAGTCAGCACTTGTTGGAACTAGCCGTGTAAATATGCAACGAGTTTGCCGTTCTTCGAGGGAAATTATGAGGGGTATGTACGTTCATTATTAATTCAAGTGGTATTTATCAATAATTTGAAGCTGCGTGCTGCTGTATGAAAGAGCGTAGTACTTGCCATAAAACCACAGAGTTGTCTCTGAGAACTGCAGGGTGGCAACAAGGAATGTAGAGGAAAAAGAAGTGCTGTTCCTGGTTTGTGCTACCACCGCTGTACAACCACAAAGGACTTATTGTGTTTGGGTGTGTGCCTGTTCGGCTCAGCTTAAGCCGACTTCCTCCGGGCCACTGACCTTAACCTGATCGGACTATCCGAGGTCGAGCTCCTGATATGGGGCCGTTTGTTCTTATGCTGGATACGCACAGTGAGGATTTCTGGAGAGGAACGGTTTGACGGAGCCCCCATGAGCCTGTGAGGAAGGACGATGACATCACTCTCGTTGATGTTTTGACTGTGACCAGCGAAAAAGACGAAAAACATCGTGCTAAATGGCGCAAAGAGTGGTTGCTGAACAATCTGTTAATTGAGCTAACTGTGGAACCATGAGACTGCTGCTACTACTTACGAAACAGTGTATCAGGAGTTGCTTGCGAGATACTGTAATCGGCGTTACAGAAATAGCAAGTCAGATGGGAATCCTCATCAAAGGGACGTGACACGTATGAGTTCTCCCCCAACATTCGTGAACGTCTTGGAAGAAAATGTGTTGAGCCAGACCACTGGACGAGCCAGTTCCTTGCGGGACATGGAGACTTCAATGAGTGGCTCCAGTTCTTTTCTCTTAAAGACACGTCTTGCGCATCCAGTGCGGTGGAAACAAGAAACCACGTGTTGCTCCACTGCAGATCCTACAACAGTGAGCGACGGTTGTTGGGAGGGCAGACGAACTTAGCAGCATTGATTGCTACGAAGCAAGCCTATAACTGTTTCGCCAAGTTCGCAGTTGCTTTTGTTACTTGCCACCCAAGTAAATAGTTGGATCAGGTGGGAACCCAGCTTAAGAACTCCCAGATGTTATGGGATCTAGCACAGCTCTCTACCGGGGTACTGGAAAACCAAATACCTGCTGTATCTTCGCAGGTCTGAGTTCGGTGGATGCTGCAGGGGTTGGCCACTTGCATATTAACGAAACCGCAACTTCCATGACTGAATCATGATCGTCGAGGGTTTTGGGACAGTAATCAAATAAGGAAACAGATCTTTAATGAGGGTTGCTTTCCTCTCCACAAACGACTGACAGTGAAGTTGAGGTTCTTAGCAACAGGGTGCACTTACCAGTGCCTGACCTTTCGACACTCATATCATCGTAAGCTCTGAAATGAATATTTCTAGAAAGGCCTTGAGGACAACAAAGCAACACTCCCCATACGCAAGGAGAGAAGTTCAGTTCCTGCGAACTGTTCAAGCAGCCTTTCCAAAACTTGAAAAGGCCTGGTGGGCCTGCCCAGTCCATCTTGACTGAAGTAAAAGTGTGATCCATACGCTTCAGTAGGGTGGAGAAGTTAGCCTGAACAGGAAACCGTCTTCAAAAGTCGATAACGTGTGTGCCCAGCCTTAGAGCTTCGAGAAACTCCAAACTTTTCCTGTCAATCGCCTTCTTTCTTTCAATATGCTGAGTCCTGCAAAATGGAAGGGTTGATATTTCCAGAGCTAATAGCGTACTTGCTCACTTTGACCATTCATTGGGTTTTCGTTTATTCCCCTTCCTTTATGTCACTTCTCACCCCTCGCTTAGCCACTTCCTTGTGGCAAACACTCTCACTCAGTTGTCATCCATGCTCACACAGAGATCTGTGTAAAGTGAACTATCTCTCCCTCGTCTAATTCATCAACTAACTCTTCGACTTAGTCCAGCTCTCCCTCTCTGACACTCAATGCCGAATCGCATTTCTTCCCGCCTGTTATTTCGTACAACGATCGATTTAATCGAAACGTTCAAAGTCAACGATTTTCTTCCGTCGATGTCGCCGAATATATTTTGAAAAATCTTCTCTAGAACGCATCGAATAACAAAAGATAACACGATAAAAGGATTACCTTCGAGAGCCAACTAATTCCTTGTATACTTCAAGGATATGTCTATTCTATTTGTCCAACCTCTTCGGCGGTATTATAGATTTATGTGGGATTTCCGAGGTTTGGAAAAAGCTTCGGGTTTCGATCGAACGTTTTTCGTTCATTCGCGAGAAGTCGCTCGCGTTGAGACGTCGACGCCTGAGGTGACACGCTCGGCCCCCGATGGAGCGATCGTATGAAAATCTGAAACTCATGGGATCGTATGAAAGCCTCGTAAGTGCCATCATTTGGGAATCCACAAATATCGGCTGTTTCGCATTTTTACGATGAATCACTCTAATTTACTTGGTGTTGAGAGTTTTTCGTTTCACTTTGCCAACAGAGCGGGCAAGTGAAGTAATTATCGTTTGAGAAAATGTCTGGTGCGACCCATCACAGCTTTCCTCGGCCTCTCGTGCGTTCTGCGATATTTATCTTATATGTGTTTTTCCACTTTGACACCGCCACCTGTTCCATATGAACCCTGCGTTATTACAAAAATTGGCAAAGCATAACTTTCCAGAATTTAATAATAATTGTCAACGTAATTTTTTTAAAGCCTCGCGTTCTTTTTTTCTGGAAACGTAGGGAAGACACTGAAAATATCCGTTTTTCATTTAGTTAATAAGAACTTGTAAAACATAACGTTCTACTTTGAAACTGGTAGCGCTTAAGTTTCGGAATTTATTGGGCAGCTGCTACTTATGTCACAACAAACCGGTGTACTGGTAAGTGATAGGGGTGTGTCAACATGATTTTTTTAGTGGTTTCGGGTGTACAGGTTCAGCATTGTGGGGGAAAGGCGGGCAAAAAAGCGAGTAAAAATAATCACGATAGATGGAAGTCTGGAATTTTTGAGATGGCTTTCAATTATAAGACGATTTTCATGCTTCTACCGTGCAGGTAGTGTTTGCTCCAGCTCTAGCCGAATCTTCTTGGCCCTAACGGAAGATCACGAGCTCAGGGTCTTACTCCGTCGTCCTCGAGCTTCTCATTTTCCCGTCAAAGATACCAATCGGCTCACTAGGACTAGGGTTCCATCACCCTTAGCCTACCCCAAGCTTAATACTGACCTGACTTGGCCAAGCCACTCAAATAGTATCGTAGCATAGCTAGCCCTTGAACCAGTGGGCCTGCTGGTTATAGTGCTGCTCACTCAAAATCGACCTCCTTCTCCCGCTTAATGCTGTAGAAGATCCGCCTTTGTTCTTGGGCGGAGGTGCTCTTGGTGGATGTGAGCCATCTTTAGCCATGGCGACTAGCCTCCTGCAGGGTGCCTCAATACGCACACCCACTTAGCAAATGGGCCAAGAACCCCCTCCCCTGTCAGAGCGGAGCATAGTCTACGCATCGGGAGCATCTCAGTACGTACACTCTAGGGCGGACCTTGTGGCTCACCCATACAATTCTTACTGTGCCCTTCCCCTAGCCGTGAGCAGCGGCCTTGGCTTCTATCTTAACGATGTCTTAATCATCCGGTATTAGTTTTCATCAGGAACACCTCAGTTTCACCCACACCTTCTCGCTGAACTTCCCGCTGCAGAACTGAGAACTACTTTAATAATTTAGATAAAACTCTCAGGATGTCTCCAACTTGTTCACACCAGTTCAAACGTTCCAGCATTAACATTCCTCTCTCACAATACCTTGAACAGAGTATAACAGAAATGCGACAAAATGGTCTTTAAACTTTTTCGAACGTGTCTCAAAAAGCGCTACCCTGACTTTGATCAGCCAGGTGCGGCCTTATAAGTACGTGAACCTGCAACTATTTCTGTAGATCCTTCCAACAGATATACTCGTAAATCCAGATGCACACAAAAATTTTGATTTATTGGACATAGTTTTTTGATTTGTCAAAAACGACCCGAACGACGTACTTTCAGCTAACTGGTGCCTTCATTTTGTGGTCTATAAGCGTTCCGTTGTACGAAATTGTACACGTAGCGTATACAGGAGTTGCGGAAAGTTATTTGATACTTCGAACCACCGGTTTATACACGAAAGCGAGCGTTTGCGTTGTGATTTGAGCCGGTTTTGAGGCTACCTCAGGTCTTGGAGAGAGGCCGTCCGCTGTGCCAATCTCTGATACTTCAAGCCTTACCGAACTAAGAGCTCGGCGGCTTCGACAGTTGAAGCGAAAAGCCACTGACACGATTGTCTCAACTCAAGTGGATTCCGAAGAGGCGCTTTCCCGAAAAGTGAATTAGAGTGACAGAGAATGAAAAGGCTATTGACAACTGATACTCTCGACTCGACAAAGATTGAGTCAATCGGGCTGAAAGAAACAAGGAAGTGCTCCTAATTATCTCATTCGCGCCGTTGAGTAGCCGTTGTATGTGGGCTGTCAACCTGATTTGTTTGGAAACCTTCGCTCCTATAGTTTTCACGCGTTTCCTCGTGCATGTACAAGGTGAACATTTTATTGTAATTTATTGTTGTTTGAACAAATCAAATTAAAAGGTGGGATTAAAATTGCAACAGTTATTGAAAAATGCGTTTTAGGTTGCAATTCCTTTGATAACTATAGTCAATTTTTTATTAATTCTTCTTGAAATTGGCGTCTTGTACTAAAACACGTGAATTTTCGAAGCACGGTTGATTTGTGATATTCCCCGTTTATTTTTCACAGACATTCAAATGGGTTGATTTGTTCTTTAAAACTCTGTTGTTAATTGTACGTGAGGGCTCAATTTTCACGCTTCACAAGAATAAGGAAAACGTGTGTACCAAATCGAGACTGCAAAACAGCCCACCGAAAATTTTAAAAACCAAACCAAACTACAGTTCGAATTACCAGTTACAAAACTCTGAGGTGAGGTGATTGAGGAATCCGTTCAAAATTTCTTACGACCATTTTGGAAGCTCCTCTTTGACCAATGGCTATGTCCCGGTGGCGTTCGTTGACGACCTCACAGTCATGGTAGAGGCAGACCACGTGTCAATGGCTAGGCTCCATCTCAGGCGCGTCACCCGTCTCGTCACCACTTGGTGTACCCACAAACGCCTGGAGCTCGCTGCCGAGAAGACCCAACTCATCGTGCTCCGCTCAGAACTTTTGGTCCCCCCCACCACCTCGAGCTCGCCATCGGTATTATCGTGGCCCCCACAACCACGGCCAAGTACCTCGTCATCATCCTCTCTTCCAGCGGCAGCCCCACTCAGCACCTGGCCTTACTCCGAGCCAAGTGCCCTGACCTTAACACTCAGGTCAGGCCCTTGTGTGGCTGTATGCTGCAGCTTTCTGGTGGGTCACTCCCTCAGAACGTGATTGGCCCACACACTGCAGAGGGACGTACTCTTAGCAGTGTTACCGGCCTATCGTACATTAACCATTTCAGGCGGTCCTCGATTTATGGCAGGGGCGATGGGATGCCGGCCCCATGGCACATTATCTTCACACCCTCGTCCCTGCGGTCCAGCTACTCTGTGGACACGGAGCCTTCAACCAGTGTCTATTCTTCTTTAGGCGCCGTACGTTCGATGTCTACCATGTGGGAGTGGGGTCAGTGAGGACGCAGAACACGTCCTTTTTCCTGCCCCCTCTACGAAGACGTACACGTCAGAACGTGCATCCCTCCCGCTGAGAGTGCTGCCACGCTCCTTGCCACTGCATCGGCCAGGCGCAGATTCTCGTTATTCGCCCAAGCTTGGGTGGCAAGGCGAAAACTGCTGGAGTCATGGTCTCCCTCCACCCTTGCCCTTCCCAAATCCCTTCCTCACTAAGTGCAACACACTCAGGCCCGCTACACTCCTTCTGAGCTGGGATTTGTAGCAGAGAAGTGCCCAACAGACCAGGGTAGAGAAAATCTCTAACCACCCGCTTGCACCAACGAGCCGGTAGGCCACACTAGGCCTGGCGCGTTTTCCCATCAGGTTGAAAGGGTAAAGTGCGGCTTTGAATTTCCAAGTGATGCCAGGTCATTGGGCCGCAATTCTGGTAAAGTTGCAAAACAGGGTATCGAACATCAGAATAAAACTTAACTATTCATTGTTAAAAGAGAGGCAGGTTTAAGGAGGTTGGTCAATGCAGTGTTCTCACGAAGGTTAAGGATGTTGGCCCACATGTCCACGTATTTAAATACCACATATTTATGTGGTAATTAAATGTTTTGGCCACATGGTATGTTCGCGTTGCGCTTAATCTTTGTCAGCGTGTGTAGTGTGTTTTACTGCACCACACTTTCTGTTATTTTAGCTAGTACTTCAGTTTTAATAGTGGTTTCTCCATAATTAGGAAAGTAACATTGTGTGATGCGCCGCACCATATCTTTTTGGAAAAGATTTGTGTTTATAATGAATTACAGGAATAAAAAGACGCCCTCGGCCCTAAAGAACGAACCTGAGCTCATGAATTTTTCCCTGGCTTTCATGGGTAGTCGTAAATCTTGAAATCCCAGAGCCCTACCCCATCAATGAACTTGTTCGATATTTCAAGCCGTGTCAACACGTAGTATGACCCGAGGCGACGACGTATGCGTATGTTTCTTGTTACCCTCACACCTTCCCCTCATTAAACTTCCGAGCGATTACGTGCCAGCTCCTGTCGCATCCGACTCAGCTCTCACAAAGTTACACTGACTCTCTGCTATCCTCGCTCTCTTCCAAACTCACACCAGTTCACCTATCCAGACATTCCTGCGTTATGTGAATTATGTCTCTCTCTCATTCTCATAACTCTATTCTGTCTCAAGTGTCACAATACAGTCTTCAGTCTCACTCATTCAACACGAAACTTCACATCTCTCCCCATCTCGTACACAACAAAGGGACAATTAACTCTGGAATACTTGACGTTGCAGTCTCGCTATCTGGCCATTCTCATTTTCGTTACTAAACTTATCGGACTTATCCTTGATATTTTGGAGAACTCAAGTACCGTATGAGTGGGTTTTGTAAAGAAAAATCTGCACTAAGACGATTTTTGTCGGAATTCCATGTAATTTATTGTGCCGCTACGAACGGAGAGAATATAGTACTATAATGTCATTTGTAGCTGCTCACACGACATTTAATCGAAATTACGACAGCATTTTTGGATAAATGGAATATACGGTGTTTTGATCACTGTGATAACTATTGTTACTTTCGTACGAAATTAGGTCACTCCTATTTTGGATTCCCATGATGATCTACCGGCTGAATATCAAATTTGAGCTGGTTCAGCCGTTTCCAAGGATCCTGATCGTTTTCTCAAACGTCATTTTTCGACCTCAGTAGCGTTGTAAACTTGAAGGTATAAACACACAAAAAAAGTCGGCCGATTACAAAACTTTGCTGTTTCGTAGTGCTAAGGAAAGTAAAAATAAATTAAAAGAAATACAGTAAATTTTCTGTTTTTTTGTGTGTTCTGTCACGATTGAACTTACAAGTTGTAACAGTTTTCATGGCCAGAATTGTAGTAAGTGTAGTAGATCCATCGAACCAATGTTTGTCAGTCTCAGAGGAAATAATCGTGAGTGTCGTATTTGAATGAAGTAGCCGTATAATGAATATATTAACGCCGTCATTGTATTCGCGTGTTTAACGAAGAACATCCCATTCGTCGTCCAAATGGCCCTTTTGTATTCATTTAAATAAAACTCATCTCAAACGGCTGCTGCGTTTATTAATAGCGGAATCCGGACGATTGTTCGGCGTTATCGTTTCAACAAGTTGACATTTATTTATAGCAAACTCCCTATAATTAGCGCAGGGGCTGCGAATGTGTAGGTCAAGGTAGTGAGGCTGGAGAGCTGAATAATCGATAAAGGGCTTTGAAGAGGGGTAGTTGCTGCGTTGTCGCCCCACTCACCGCGCCCACAATCCTGATTCTCCACCTTTTCTCTTGTCTTCATTACGAAGAAGCTCTCTCCTCAAATCCTGGATTGGGGAAGCATCCATCCGCGAGCTCCTTTCAGTGGAGATTCTTTTGTTTTGCTCCCAGCAACCCTAAGAGTGAAGAACGTATTGGAACCAGCAAAAACATATCTGGTGCGAAGCTTCCTACTTTCCGCAACCCCTTTAGTCTCATGCAGAGACATACACAGACACGGTATCTTCGTAACGCTTTTTTACGGAAATATTAACGAATAACAGAATTCCAGGTAGCTTAAAGAATCTTACGAGTTTGATCAAAATCGTTAATTTATTTAGACTCATGTTTGGGTGTTTACGTAGTACGAGAATGTAAATTCTTGTCCGCTGGCCATGCCAATAGGCGTGTTTTTCCTGTATCTCTTCCGATGGGTCATCTGCCGATTTAGGTGACTTCTCGTCGCTCCTCTGCGAGGCCCTGGCCCGGGGGGGGGAGTGCCTTTCCATTTCCTTCGTGCCCTCTACGAGCCGATATCCAAATAAGGGAAAGCCTATTATGGGCACCGACTGTCACAGGAACATTTATTGAGAACAATATGTAGGTATTAATTATTCTAAAACATGTTGAAAGTTTGGCGATAATCGTTGAAGCAGTTTTGCCAAAAAGCGTAAAAAACCTATTTTTGCTTCATAGGCTGTATCTCCGTTTACCGAATTTTCATGGAGAGATTTGTAGAGATGAAAAGTTGGGTTCTAACTGGTAGAAGACAACTTAATCAAAATCGTTAGAGCCGTTTTCGAGAAAAAGTGTTAAAACCGATAGTTTTTGGTACATTTTCGCCCCCCTCCCCGCTCTCCTTTCCAATCGATGTAAATCTCCCATAACCTTATTTCTGCGTGTACAAAAAATAGCTCAATCGGTACAGTCGTTCTCCCGCAAATCAAAATACAGACACACACACATGGACCACGCGCCGAAATTAGGTTGTTTCGACTCAATAGACCTCAAAGCGTAAAGACCTAAAGAAAACCCAACTTTTTTAAAATACAATTAGTATTACAGTAGTACTCTCCTTACCCTTTGGGCCTCGGAATGTAAAAATGAAGATGACAGTCTCCGTGAACTACGCTCTAATTACTCAGTACTGAAGTAGAAGCAACGCCATCAATTCCGTAACGAATGGTGTTTTTAGACTCGGAAGCCCTTAAAATGTGAAGATCTGAAGAAATTTAAAAAAAAAGTTTTTTTTTAGCCGATCGCACAACTTTTTACTTTCCGCAACCCGAAGAAAAGGAAAGTATAGTAATCGGCCGAAAAAAAAAATTTGGGTTTTCTTCGGATCTTTACGTTTCAGACCCTACTGAGTCTAAAAAACCTAATTTCGGCGCGTGGTCCGTGTGTGTGTCTGTAGTTCGATTTGCGGGAGAACGGCTGATCCGATTGAGCTGGTTCCTTTTTTGTTTTGTTCGTTATTTTTTTTCGACACCAAAATAAGGTTATGGACGATTTCGGCCGATGGGAAGTGGGGGGGGGGGGACGAAAATGTACCAAAAACTAGGGGTTTTCGCATTTTTCTCGAAAACGGCTCTAACGATTTTGATGAAACTTCCAAATTATCTTCTCCCAATCAATACCTAACTTTTCTCTTCTCTACATATCTCCATGAAAATACGTTGAACGGAGATATGGGCCCCTGAAGCAAAAATAGGTTTTTTACGCTTTTTGGCAAAACGGCTTCAGCGATTTTCACCAAATTCACAGGATGTTTTCAAATAGTTAATACCCACATATTCTTTTCAATAAATGTTCCTGTGACGGTCCATTGAACAGAGATAAAAATCAAAATGTGTCGTAAATAACGTTTTTTCGAACATTTCCGTAAATTCCAGGGTAACTTTTTCACCAGATGTGATAAATCCTAATGGAGTGTCTTTAAGTCACCCATACAACATTTCGTTCCCTATAATTATTTCTGTATATATATGTTGAACGAAGATATAAGCCATGTTAACTCAGAAAAGGAGATTTGTCGAATATTAATTTATCGGTATTCCAATTTTCTCAAAAACGGCTCTAGCGATTTCGACCAAACTTTCGGAGTACTCTCAGCTTACTAGTCCCTACATTTTGTTACGCATAAATGTTCCTGTAAAAATGCGTTCAACGAAGATATAGCGCCCGCCTATGTAGGTGGTGTTCGAACTTAAAGGGGTGGCGGAATGTTGTGTGTTGCTACGCACCAGATATTTTATACTTCGTACAGCTAAAAGTCTGGCGCGGGTTAGGGCCTGTGGTGCGTTACATCCTTCACGTGAGTTGAGTAAAAATTCCTTGAATTATTTGACAGAGTGGAAATGAATGCCCAAACGTTCCTTTCTTTGGGGGCAGTCGTAAAAAGCTTTTAGCTGCTAATTGACTCACATCGACCAGTTGTCCACTTGAGGTCGTCGTTATGAGACCAATAAATTTAATGAATCGCGCCGTTTTTTTTTCTGTGTGCGACCAACTCGAGATTAAAAGAAATCCTTTCGAGTTTGGTATCGGTCAACAGCCATGTTTCAATTGAATGTACCGAGCTAACAGTCGGCAGAGAGTTGTAATGTAGCTGTAGTTGGAATAACTCAATTGTTCCCAATAAATGTTTCTCTGACAGTAATTTGAAGAGATAAAAATCAAAATGTGTCGAAACTAACGTTTTTTCCAAAATTTTCCGTAAATTTCAGGATAACTGCTTCACCAGATGTGATCAATCTTACAGAGTGTCTTTTAGCCCCCCTTACTCACATTTCTTTATGTATTAATATTTCCGTATGTACCTGTTGAACGGAGATATAAGCCAAGTTAACTAAGAAAAGGAGATTTGACTAATATTAATTTATCGGTTTCTCTATTTTCTCGAAAACGGCTCTAACGATTTCGATCATAATTACGGAGGTCCTCTAAACTAGTTAGTACCTACAGTTTGTTCCTCGTAAATGTTCCTGTAGAAATGCGTTGAACAAAGATATAGCACCCGGATATGTAGCTGGTGTTCGAACTTACAGGGGTGGCGGGAGGTTGTGTGTTGCTACGCACCAAATATTATTTATTTATCACTATTATTGTGTTTACATTCTGCGTATTCAGTTGAAATAAACCCCGATTAAAAATGAAAGAAAAAACATTTTTTGTTAATAATTCAGTTGGGCGTTGAAGATTTTTGACGATTTGTTGTTGATTGTTAGTTTAATTTGTGACCGCTTAGCTCTCATTAGGGCTTCGAGTTGATCGGCCGGCCGAGGTATTCTCTTTCATAAATTGATCGATTTAGCTCCGTATTTGTGTTCCCTCTTCGCTATCGCCAGAATTCACTTGCATTAGGTTTTTATCTCAAATGTGCTGAGCTCACTCGGATCACTTAATATTGACTTCAGTCACCGCGATGTCTCACCGGAGGAAGATTCGACCCACGTTCGACCGTTTCTATTCGGTCCCCGTTGGCCGTTTCGCGAAGATAGTAAGCTTCCCAATTGACATTCCTATACGTTAAGCTTCGTTTTTCTTCTGCCACTCGATTAGAACGTTGAGTCATTTGGAGTTCATTTTCAGAGCTTCACTGCCTGTCTGTGATAAGTATTACTCTGTTTCTCAATGCAATGTGGCTATAGTTCTGTGTCGAAACGTCAACGCTCGTTCGCTTTCCTCGCTGTACTTTCCTCTCTGACGCCCAACGCATTTTTGGAAATTGGTTAGTGTTCCGTTTCGGAATTTCGATGCTTGTCGCAATTAGGTCAGGTGGACGACCACAATTGAAAGGTTCCCCAGGGCTTCACAGGTCCACTGTACTGTGTGAAGGGCTGGCCCAGTGCCAGACTTGATTGAGAGAGAAACAAACTCCCTGGGGATAATTATCGAAGAAGGTTCTTAACGCAAAAAATATCACGTCTCTAAGAAGCTCGATGCGACCGAGTCAAGTATTTTAGACTTTCGGAACGAGTCTTTTCTTTTCATTCTGTACGGGGAAAAGGAGGCAGGTATTTTAGAAATTCCTCGTCTTAGATGTAAGCCTAAACTCCGGTTTCACAGCCGACCTAATTCTGCGCTGTCGTGGCAAGTGTCAGAGGGAAGTTGAACTGTGGCCACGTTGTTAGCTTTCGCTATTCTTGTAGTGACTGCGATCATGAAAAAATCAATAAATCTGGCGCGACACTTCTCACAAATTTACTCAGTTCCACGTGCATTCAACGACGCTTATCGCTCTAACTACTAATAAAATCTGTTTGTGATTCAGTTTATATGAAAGTAGGGCCGTTTTCGACGTAGAAACGGGTACCGCTTCAAATTCCAGAATTTATTCAATTGTTACTGCTTACGCCACGAATCAATGCACTTCCGAAGACTGTACGCATGATTTCCCGCAAGCTCCGGGTTAACTGCTTTGAAATGAATGAAACTACCTTGGGTTGAACTTTAGATTTTATGGGGTAGCTCCTAATTATCTTGTGAACGTTGTAGTTTATCGTACTATCATCCTGTGTCGACCGCGAATTCTATAAGAAACAAAGTGTGCTGTAATGTATCAATTTTCTTAAACATTTTATACAATTTATTATGCCGCTCGTGCCATTTTGTCGCGGATTAATTATGGTATTATTGTGTTATATGAAACAGTTCATGCTACAATGTAATCAAAGCCGTTAGAGGAAAAGAATGGCCGCTATGATAACTATAGTTAGTTTAGGACCAGTTTTGTTCGTGCCCTTGTTTTTGGAGTCGCTTATGGGGATAAGCGCGCAAAATATGACATTTGGTTCAACAATTTTTTGTCAATAATGTTCACATACACACATGTAGAAACCTTGTTTGTTGGTCAGTGGTCAGATTTGTGAAAGCACAGATTGGTTTCTAGCTCGTGCCAAACCAAGAACGATATTCGAATCTTTTAACTCTCATAACTTGTTGGTTCGGATCAGGAGAAAAAAGGATCGAGATAAACCGATGAGGTTTCATCCTTTGAGAAACCTTCGCGAGTCTCTTTCGACCCCGTCCCCCTCCCCACCACCCCGAGAATCATTTGAAGGGCACTCTTCGCAAAACTGATTTCGTTCCCCCGTCGATTAGGTCACAAAGTGGGTTTGAAGTTCTCCGGTTATCTAGTTCCGCCACGAAAGACGGAATTCGCATTATTCGAAGAAGAGCTTCCCAGATTCAATAGAAACAACTCCTGAAAATTTTCCTACTAGCGAGCTGGTTTTTATTTCAAAGCTAAAAGCGAATTCAGCGTTGCTAGCGCTGTAAGTGGCTTATAAACTCACAAGCTGCTTGTCAGTGGAAAAATAAGTCGAGGGCTTCGTACCTTTTCCTCCGCTTTTAAAGCCCTAAATTTTTAGCGTTTGCTTAGTCCAACCTTTGCGAAACGACTCCCTCTCTTTCATTTTATCTCCTACCCTCCTGGCGAGTTTCAATTTTATTGCGGTGCTCGCAACGAGCAACTGTGTTGGTTTTCCGTTTCATGGCTGTTTCACGAGGCTGGGCTTGTTGATTATTTCCACTGGAGAGAAGTTATTTTTCGTCTGCTCTACTGACTAATTTGGACTTTCCTTCAATCCGAAGGTTGAGCAAAGCGTTGGAAAAATATCTCACTTGAACAGTCCTGATGGAGTAGACTGGAAAAATACGCGGCTTTACCCATCACACCTCCTAAATTAGGAGATACTCTACACACACAGGGGCGCTTATCGAGGACAAAACGGAGCTACTAACCCTTTGAGTTTGATAAAAATTAGCCATTTATTGTCATTTTTATAAAATATTAAAAACGTACTCAGAGAATCTCATTTGGTTACCTATTTACTATGAATGGTTACAGAAATGAGACTGTAGCTTGGTATGCCGTTAGATTGATCAGCAGTCCACTGTCGAAAGAGAGAACGCTTCCAAAATCAGCGGTTCTCCCGAAGAAATCGGGTAATAGAAAAGACAGAAACCCATGTGAAAAATTACTTCGTGGCTGTGGAAATACCTCGTAATCAGTTGGAATATTAAAAGTGGGAAGTTGATTGGTCGGGAGGGTTTTGGTGGCTGTGCGATAAAACAACTGGTGGAAACCCAGCGGTCAGAGCAGCTCGACCTCGGGAACTCTGTTCTAGTTGAGAACCTCCTTTGTAACGTTTTGACACAAACTAAACTGAACCAGCTGATGGTTAAAGAATGAATTTTGGAGAACAAAAAGGGAGTGTGGTTTGTTAGAAGGCACTGATCACACTCATTTTTTGTGTACTGTGGACAATTAGAAAAATTTTTAAATCACGTTTTGAGGCCCACTTTAGGTTTTATCTATGTTCGTACAGATTTTCAAAACAACGTTCTTGGTATACAATGACACCCTTTTTTCTTCCCAGGTAAAGTGACAATAACACGAAGGATTATTGTCTTCTGAGCTGCTGCATGCTCAGGTTTGTTACTCTTGATCGCATTGTCATGGTGCGGTAATAGTTGTTTCCTCTCACGCAATCACCAATCTTGGCAAGTCGAGTGACTCTACAGCTGCTCTCCATTACATCCTCAGTTCTCCTCTGTTTCTATAATAAAGATAACTTGCCGTCTAATCATAATTTGCGTAATTCCTCGTTTAGCGACCAATCTCCCCAGATTCATCCGTACCACTCATTGTAGGCACCAGAAATGTTCGTAGTCTAGTGGTTAAAGACGAAGATTTACCTGACAAAAGTTGGGCATCGGATCGGAGCTTGAGGTGGATATAATTCTTGGGTTCTCCAAACATTTCCAAACCCCTCGCGTCAGAAGTACTGAACTCCAACACGCTCCTTCATTCTTAGAAAAGAAGAGAGCCAGAGGGAAAACCCTGCAAATTATTACGCAACGGTTTATTATTCTCATGAACAGCTTGACCTAGTATTACTGCTCCGAGACCCATTCCATTCGACTCAACATCGAAAAATACTAGTAAACCATACGAAACATGACCTGACTACAATGGAAGTATGGAAACTAAATATTCGCCCGGGGCCTGGTGCCCGTAAACGTCTGTAGGCATTTATGATCCGATGTAGGGGTGTGCGGAGGAAGTGCCGGCCTCATCGGCCCTAACCTTCCTCCGCCCCACCAGGCAAAAAGAGTCGGGGAAATTGGGACGGGGACTTCCAGCAAACCCTCGGACATTGCAGATTTGGAATCCCCATGTCTTGAAACGTTAAGTATCAAATTTTGAGGGGGGGTCGTACAAAATTGTTCGTGCTGACCGAAAACATTGGGTTATATTCAGAATGAATAATAAACCAAAATTAAAGTAATAAGACGAGAAAGTAATTAGACGAATTCTCGGGTCTGAGATTTGACGCTGTGACGTTCCAGCGAGAAATGGTGATGCACCTACTACAATGCGAAAGATAAGTAGGCGTCCTTTCCGTGTCGTTCTTCGAATCTTTGATCGGTTCATTGAAGTCGTCCACAGAGGAGGTGAGGGAGGAGATGTACACCCATTGTAGATACCTCCAATAATCATAGTCTAGTGGGCAAAGACGAAGATTCATCATCTGACGAAAGTTGGGCATTGGATCAGAGCTCGGGATCGCAGTAATTTTCGCCGGAGTCAGGAGCTCTCCAGACATTTCTGAACCCCTCGTAACACATCTACTCTTGCATGTCAGTTTGTGCTGGTTGTCGAGTTGACACCATTTTTGCACAATTTAGTTCCAGGCTTAACTCGTAATGTGATTTGAAGTTTCTGTGGTTTGCTTTTTTCAAATCTATTTCTGGGTGTGATTATGAGGGAAAATTAAAACCTCAAAAATTCTTCTGAATATACGTAATTATTTACTGAACCCCAACAACAACATATCCATTCATTATGGAACAATCAAGGACAAATGTGTGTATAATAACACAACATTAATGCAGGGAATAAAATAAAAGAGGAAAGAGGGAAAACGCTGAATAGGTGAACGTAATTAGAATTGACGGCGTTATGCCAAAAGCCTAACTGTAATGCCATGCCGACGAGTTAGTTTTCCTTTCCAAGGTCGCTAAGTTGACCTCATCACCGTAGACTTTGCAAACAGTGGAATCCTGAATGCCCTTCATTCGGGCGTTTTTGGCTTCCTGGATGACTAGTTGGGCAGCTGCCTCATCTCTAGACTGCTCTCTATAAGTTCATGGAGTGGAACCCTTTCCCTGTCTCCTCAGGATCCCCTAGGCTCTCATCTCGGCTCCCGCCTTTTCAATTTGGTAATTAAGGGCGTCGCTTCAATTATACTTCATGTTAGTTTTCTGATCTATGCTGATTACTTCAACCTCCTCCCCCCCCCTTCCACTAATGGCCACTTCCTCTAGTCAAGGTGGTGCTCTCTCAATCCAGCTATATGTGCGATCACCTCCCTCTAACATTCGCACTCAACGCCCTGCTTAGTTACAGTGACGGCTTCGCCCTCCTTGGGTGTCCTCTCTTGAAAATTTATGACCATGCCATCCTTTTCCGACCTTATAACCCAGGTGGCGTCCCGCACTATGCCCAGGGCCTTCTGAATGGCACCCACGCTCCACGCTCCTACTATTAGTTTCACATTGGCCAGGTTGAGTGTATCTGCAAAGCATTTCTGCATTAAACTCTCGAACCCCAGAGAAGATATGAACTACGATGAGCTCTCATCAGTTCTCTCTACTCTCCTCGTGATCGGCCCCTACACAATGACATCTCTTCTTTCAACCACTGATGTACTGCAGTTTGTTCTCTTCTGTACTTTGGGCTCGTCCTTTATCTATACTAAATAAATAAGTGGTGTTCATGTATGGGGTTAGTGTTTCCCTCCCTGCGTCCATCCTGTTTTATTTATGCGATTATTAATAGTACTATCACGATGTTAGTTACATTTTAACTTAATAGCCATGATTTATTTCATACTAACTTATTGTTATTCTTCGTTATTTGACCACTAATTGTTCGTTCTTCTTTCTTCCAGGTGGAGCGCGATGGGCGCGAGGGAGAAGGGAACCCAGAGTTGGATGAGGAGATGGAGAAGATGTTCAGGAGGGAAGAGGATAAGAAAGGGGAAGAATGGTTAGCCCAAATTTCCGAAGGAGACCCTCCATCGCAACGCAATCTTACCGATCTTGATTACAATTGTAAGTATTAATTATAACTGTGGATATCCTCAAAATAAATTATAATTTGGATCTTAATACTATCAGGTGTCATGTGCTACGCTATAAGGAAGTAGCAAATATTTTACCGAGACTTGAGATCCAAAAATTCATCACATTTGTTCCTGGGCTTATTTTTTTAAACCTGAGGCCTTGCTCGGTTCGAGTGACACAAGCTGCTGGCGAGGGCAAGTACATTGACTCTTTTGCCTCATCTCCGCAGAACTTACACGTGTCATTGTCCACAGACTCCTGAGTCTCATTTTAGGCACGGCGTTAAACATTGGTTCAATCGTGGGGCTGAGAAGAGTTGTGTGGCGCATTGGATGAAAAATATATTGCAGAGCAAATGGCAATAATGAAATAAGAACAACGAGTGAGTCAATTAATGCTACGCATCGGAAACTCGAAAGACACGTCATTAACACTAAATTTATTTCAACATCAGAAAATGGAAGCTGTTGTCTCTCCATAGCAACACAATTGCAGAACGCATCTGACAACAGCCGTCTTATAATAAAGATTGGGCTTGCCTTCCCAATATGGCGCGTGTTTTCAGATATTTTGGAATCAATGGATCTCAAAACTTGAAATCTGAAGAAAATTCAACTTTTTTTAATAAGTTGGCCAGACTCGGTTCGTCTACTTTACCTTTAGGGCTATCTCCACTCTGTGGGACTTCTCTGTCACTGAGGGAGAACTTGCCAGAAGAACACGCCAGACAGTCTGGAATGCTGCGGGAGTGAGGCACTGCTAACGCTTCATCTCAGAGCAAACACATGAAATAAGACAACCTTCTGTGGATGGAGAGGAAGATTCTAAGGCGCTTTGTGGGGATTACCACAGGGCACTGCAAAATGAACGGACACATGAATGTTATGGGAATAGTAGGCACTCCTCGTTGTAGGTGGTGTGGCACGCATGAGTCTCCTCAACATGTCCTGGCTCGGTGCCGAAGATTTTTTGTTTTCTTTTGAAGAGACTATTAAATTTGTAATATTCCTTTATTGGACAGATATTTATCGCACTTTAGGTGTACAGCCAAACATGATGACTGTACACATACTCGGCATTGGCATTGTATTAAGTAATGGCGGGATTGACAGATGACCGAGCTTAACTAAGGCGCTAAGAGTACGACACAAGTGTGAGTCAACGCAAAACGCGGTTGACTCTTTGTTCACGGGATCAGCAGGTCGGTGATATGCCTCGGGCGAGTGAATCGGAGCCTTCGTTGATTAGAGGATTATGATGGTCGCGGTTGCGGGAGACAAAGCTCATCATCGTAAAGGGTCTCGTTGCGTACCAGAGGTGGAGCGTGAACTATCCTTTTTTGCAATGTGTGTTTTTACTGCGGTGCTATGCGACGAAACTGTGATCGTGAACAAGTGCCCTAGATTTCGGTTTAATGTACAACTGAAGAATTAGATTTAAGTAACTAGAAAACAGCGCTTCAAGATGGCAAAGCTCCTCGTCCGGACTCTTGCCGTAAACTACCCTGGCGTTGAAGTGGGTGTGCCCTTCTCCCTCCGTCCGACAGGGTGCGACGCAAGACGATCACACTGACAACCTTGACGTAGGTAGGGAGGCGAACTGCTACATGTATAAGGAGTCTATTTTGGAGTGATGTATATCTATTATTACGCAACGATTTTAGCTGATTCGTTCTGCTACGTAGGCGGTTGAGTAAGAGTGTTATGTGAGCGTTGAAAGTTAGACGACAATTCAATATGACTCCCAGATAGTTGTAGGTTTGCATAGTAGGGATTATATGTGTCTGGTAATGTAGTGGTGGATCATATGTTGGTCTATTATAGGTGTAGGTAACGGTACATGATTTGGATGAAATTGGCTGCAGCATGTCTGTTGCTGCTGCCAGATCCGGTTTAATGAGGAGTGGAGGGTAGTGGTGGATCGTGGCAGTAAATGGAGTAAAGATATGAGGCCCATACGCTGCCCTGGGGGAATCCAGCTCGAATGATCCTCCTTGTTGACGATTCTCCTCGTAATGTTATAAGTCAAGAGTGAGTTAAGGTTGTTGGGAAAGTGTGGCTGAATTTGTGTAGGAGACCCTCGTGCCAAGTGCGAAGCAGTGCAACAAAACGCTTTTACTAATGTTAACGTACCTGTTAGGTGAGTCCGTCTCCTATGGCTGGTGAGTTACTGTGGGCAAGCGCTTTCCATGTAAAGACATCATCGTCTGGCCGTTAAGTCAGTACTTGAGTCAGTCAGTTGGTCGTGGTCTTTATATACGAAGAGAAAGGTAAACGGGATGATGGAGGGTCGGGGAAGAGCGGGGGGAGGAGGAGGAGGTCACCTGCGTCAGGGGGAAACCCCCTAGAGGTGAATGGAACGTCTTGAACGCTTTTCTGTGAAAGGTATTCTTGACGTATTTAGTGAAGCGTTGGAGCTGAAGAGAGCAGGAGTGTACCTTTCTGAAACCAGCCTGCTCGTTAGGGATAAGATGAGACGTATATAGGAGGCAGTACCAGACGCTCCAATATTTTGAAGAGGATTGACAGTAAACTGATGGGACGGTAAGAAGAAGGACTTCAGGGGGAGGAGCAATTTCTGGTCTTTGGTACAACTTCTAGAATGGGCATCAAAGAAGACTCATGCAGGAAATAGGAGACTGGGCATCAATCTGTGAGTCATTTCGACTGGCACAATAGATCTTTAGGCCGCAGTGCTCATCCCAACTTTGGGACAGCCAGAAAGCTATATTTACATCGGATAGAAAAAATGAGAAATTTGAGCTTTAGCGAAAAAGCAACGTTTAGCTGCTTAATTAGCTGTGAAAGTTTGGAGAGCGAGTGAGGACTCCATTGGGCGAAAAGCGCTGTTGGGTAGATAATCACGAAAGAATCACGAGAGCGAGTTCAGAGTATCACGTAATTAAAGTTCGCAGGACATTTGAAGGTTGTTCCTGGAAATTCCAAACTGGTGGTGAATTGAACTGTGCAGGGGGAGCAGTTGAGAACAGACCAGGGTGGACTGACTGAGCAAGGAGTTGAAGAAGAGACTAGAGGAAGAGAGGGTTACGGGCTCAGAAGAATTGAAAATTCTTGTGTGCGGCTCAAGGAATTACGCCAGTTCTGGAAAATAGCATTATCGTGGAGTGCATCTACTGCCAGTATTAGATGAAAGACTGGTTGAGAGATGAGTGCCACGAGTCAAATGGCAGAGCTTAGGCGTTATGAGGTGGGAACCTTTCTAGACTCAGGACAGCTACCTTTACAATAAAAGCGGCTCTTGTTGTAACAAGGTGTTCTAGGAGTTGAGGCGTTGACTAGGGTTCTTCTCACCCTCTCCGGCTTTGTAGATCCAGTTGCACAAGTGGCGATTTGATGCGAAACGCACGGTTTCGTAGCGTAGTTCTGTTGAATAAATCTGTTCTATAGCTCATTTTCCCTCGGCTGGGAGACAAATCAGGCAGCACTCATCAAACCAACAGGAAATGACCAAATTGACATCCCTATTTGCTGCTCTACCCATTCTTGTAGAATTACCGTTGTGCACATGAAAAAATGTACCCTGTCTGCTTTAATTTTGACTAAAATGCGTTACTTTCTGTTCTAGTTCACAGGAAGAAGAGCTACCCTCATATGCACGCCCCATTAAAGGCTATTCACTCGAAAAGGAAACGTGCTCATTCAGTAAGATTACCTTCAGAAATCCCCGAACAAACTCGGGACGCTGCTGCTAGCTTCAGAGTAATTACTCACGCTGCTAACCCCTTAACTCATTCACGCTTGCATGTTTTCCACCAACAATCGTTTCGCTAGGGAGTTTTGAAAGTTGTTTTACCGAATTCACTCCGAAATGAACGATTTTAGAATTTTGAACGCTCTTAATTTTTAACGAAAACAACGTGTTGGTAATATTTTGCTCGACAATAACCGTCTTGGTATTTCGGTGGAAATAATAATATGATTGCGGTTTGTCCTGGTTTTCGTACTTGTCAACAAGTATATTTTCATCTGAAGGATTCGTTTGCGAAGAATTCGACTCAAACTCGTTCTAAAACTGACCTAATGCCGATGTTTTATGGAAATAGCGATATCACAGTGAGTGTTAATTGGAACAAGGAGTATTATTGGCGAATTACTCTCCTAAACGTTTAACCACTAGAAACAGGGAACTGTGTGGGAACGAGCGGCGACGTTTTGATCAGGGCGACGTCTTGATGAGACAACCGCTCGGTTTCGACTGATCGGGCATTTGAGGTACAGAGTCAGCACAAATCGAAGAGTTCCGTTCGGCCCAGTACACTGATAATAGCTGATACATATTTCGGAAAGAAGAACTAGTTAGTGCAACAAGGCGTCCACCCTTCCTACTCTCTATCACTCTCTGCCATCGCCTTTAAACGTCACATGAGCGGGGTTCGCCTAGAGAATAAAAAACTGCTCCAAAGTTGAATTAGTTGAGTTGACCCTACTTATTTCACGACCTGCATAAAGTCACCGTTACGTATGGAACTGTCGAGATGATTTCGTTACCAGAAAAGTTTGTGATCACTACTCTGAAGTTCACCTCGAAGGTCACTTCGAAAAAAGTTTGAATTCCGGAATTTCCGGGATTATTATGATCATTATCGAGCGTTCTCTCGTAAGTAGCTTATTGAACTACCAACCTGATTTTAGTGAGAACGTTAGTTTTAAATGAGCGCTAAAATCCTCGAAAGTTTTAATATTTTATTCTGCTGCTCTCGTCATTAGAGTGATTTTGTTAATATTTTTTCTCTCGATTGTGACCATATTCGCTGAGTAAATGAATTTCGTGCCCAGAAGGCTTTAAAACTCAAAGATGTGAAGAAAACTAACAACAAAAATGTATTCAGTATGTAACTTTTCTCTCTACTTCGTAAAGCCGAAGAAAGTAAAAACTCAGTTAATTTGAACTTGGTCAAACAACGCTTTACGGCAGCAGGAAGCGGTAGCGCTTACAGTTCCGGAATTTATTGTGCTGCTCGTACTCATTGCAGGACCATTATTGAGCAATTGGTACACAGATAATTAATGAGGCTGTAAACATAAATTTTTCGAAGAAGGATAGTAATTACTTTTGCAGAGTTATTGGGTTAACACTTTTAGAACTGGTAGTAAACGAAACGGCAGTAGTTGAAATTCAGGAATTTCTGGAGTAACCCCCATGTATCTCATGAGCGTTTTTAAACACTCACCCATCAGGTATGGGATTGGACTACAATACCAATTTTTTTTAACATTCTGCAAAAATTCCAGCGGAATTTATAAGGAAAAAACTGCGCTAAAACGCTTTTAGTAGAAAATTTTGATAATTTGCTGTACTGCTCTCGTCATTTTCCCACGGATGGGAATTTTATGGTATAATTGCCTTATTGAGAGCTTCCAATATAAAAAATTTAATCAAAATCGTTAGAGCTGTTTTTGAGAAAAAAAATTGATCACTATGATAACTACAGCTAACATTCGGTGGATTTTGCCCGTACCCTTATTTTTGCGTCCCATGGTAACCTGTAGGCTAGACATCAAGTTCCAGCTGATTTGGTACGGTTGTTTCCTCAAAAAACCGTGCTAAATTCGATTTCGTCGAAAGTTTTGGTAATTTATTGTGCTGCTCTCTTCATTTTCCCACAATTGAGAATTTTATGGTATAGTTTCCATATTGGGAGCTATCAATATAAAAAATTTAATCTAAATCGTTAGAGCCATTTTTGAGAAAAAAAATATTTGGTGTTTTGATCACTATGATAACTATAGTTAACTTTCGGTGGATTTTGTTCAAACCCTTATTTTGGCGTTCCATAGTAACCTGCAGGCGAGATATCAAGTTTGAAAGGATTTGGTACGGTGGTTTTCTCTAAAAATCGTTCACAGACACACAGACCATTTTCCCAAATAGTGGTTTTCGGGCTCAGGAGGGTCTAAAACGTAAAGATCTGAAGAAAACTCAAAAAAAAATTGTCAGCCGATTACATAACTTTCCGTTCTACTTTGTAGAGCCAAGGAAAGTTAAAAAACTCCCTTTGACACCCCCAAGGAGAGGTCTCTATGTGTGGTAAATGCTTGTCCATGTTCTGAAATTTATATACAACGTATTCTTTACTACATCTCTCTGTCTCGTGGTGTACTGAAGTACTGTGTCCATAAATGTTGCTTCGTTCGTTTTTACTCAATTCGTGACGTCTTCCCTTTTCGCTTTAAATAATAAATCGTGTTGTTGGCGTTGCTGTATTATTAGTTAGTTGTTGACCTTTTTCGTGTCAGTTAATTTGTTTGATTGAATACCACCGGCAGGCCATTTCCTTGGTTGTAGGAAGCACAGTTTATTTGAGCCGAGCTTTGTGTAATGCGCTTTAATTTAAATTTAGCTACTTTGAAGAAAATGTTAATTAGGACGTGTTTTCCTTTATTTTATTAACGTAATCAGTCCTTCTGGATGTTTTGCAAATTATCTTTCAATTTACTTTTGTCCAGGAATTATTGTTTCAATCCGTAGATAATTCAGAGCGCCATAAAGCTCATTATCAAGTCCAACAATGGGGGGGTTTCTAATGCTCCTTTATGCGTTCGGCGGCTGAATAATTCATCGCCTAATGATATCGGGGTTTCGTCAGCCTTCAGATTAATGTTTTTGCAGCGTGTGAAAGCTGCAAATTATTTCATGGATTGTGCAAAATAATTTTTTTAGACGACTGGGTCTATTTCTTGGGTGTTGAGTTCATTACCAAATGAGTCTATGATTTGAAGATGGTTTACTCCGCTAATTTAGCGCCAAATCTATCAACGTCTTGGCACTTGAAAACAAAATATATAACGCAGGGAATCACAAAGCATTCCTCTGTCCCACGTACATTTTTATAGCGATATCGACTAATCCTAACGTCTGGTGGGGGTTATCGTTCCTGAATTCAGTACTTTGCTTCTACTATTTTCACCACTTCACCATGATATAGATAACTTCAAAGTTTTGGAAGGTTTGCATTTATTTCTATACCCGAAAAACACCGAAAAAAATGAATCAAACGGCAGTCGGTTGAATTCTGGAATTATCTTACGATACTGTTTAAACTTTTATCGTGTCCCGGTCGCACATTTGACGAATTTTGTCGGAATTGTTGACAAATTATCGTGCCGTTCTCGACATTTTTCGTAGTGTTTTTACGTTACGTGAAACTTCCTAACAACAAATCTAATCAAAAACGTTGAAGCCTGAAAAAAAAAGCGTTTTGTGATCGATCACTATAGTCCCTGTAGATAACTATGGACCGATGTGGCTCAAAGCCTCATTTTGATGTCCCAGATTGATCTGCAGATTGGATATCAAATTTAAGCTGATTCGGTTAAGTTATTTCCTTACAATCGGGGCAACACAAAATCTATTAAAAAAACTATACACATTCAGCTCATTACGAAACGTTCGGTTCTGTTTTGGGTAGCTAAGGAAAGGCAAATTACTAATCCTAGATGGATAACAAAGGAAATAA
Organism: Pachypeltis micranthus; assembly: GCA_020466155.1. NCBI lineage: Eukaryota > Metazoa > Arthropoda > Insecta > Hemiptera > Miridae > Pachypeltis > Pachypeltis micranthus. The sequence goes on along the minus strand of CM035774.1, from coordinate 11,333,862 downwards.
GAGTAAATACTAACCTGATCCTGGTACTAATCTTTTTAAAAACTGGAAGTATGGTTAAAAAACCCGTTTCTAGTTTTCGTTGCTAATAATTTGAGTATTTAGGGGAAATGTGGAATTGTTCCCAGTGCGCAAGTGAACAAAATCTTGGATTCAGTAACGGTTTTTTTTATCCTTGAAAAGGTGGATGCAGGCTATACCCTCACTGCAGCCACGAATGGGCCTATTGTAGACAGGCAGATAAGTCTGGGCATAGGATCTGAAAGTAGCGGGGAATATACAGAAAGAAAAACCGTGATATTCCAAAACAGTTCAAGCTATTGATGTGGGAGTGGTCTTGTCGGATTCTGTATGAAAATACTTTTGATGCAACTAGTTTTCGAAAATTACTACTCTCGATGTTTTTGACGCGATTGCGCGACCTTCATTTTCTTGGAAAAAGTATTAAAAAAATAACGATTTCTCTGCTGGCCCCAGTCAGGCGCCCTGTGCTGACCTAGGAGCGCATGAGTAATATTAAACAATTTCACAACCCAAGGACAGGCTTGAAAATTTCACTAAATTAAAGGAGGCGTGTTTGTGCTATTTTTTGTAAATTACACATATTTTGCGCGCTATTTATGTTTTTAAAGTGATGGGGGGGGTTGGAATTCACGCTGTTCCCCTTTAAAAGTATTTGCTATTAATACGGTCGCACATATTTTATGTTGATAATGTTTTTATGTAGGTTGCAATGCTGCGGAAAGGCTCACAAGGATCGTATGATGAGAGAGTGATGGTTGCAGCTTCCTCTACACTGGGAATTACTACTACAAGGTAAATAACCGTATTTGTTATTTATACAGCTGTAACAAAAACAATTGAGTAAAGCTGAACTGAAATTGGAATGGAATTGCGTCAACCTCGCCTTCCTACCTCATTCCGTTGCAGAGATATGATTTTTAAAAGTGTTACCTTGGAACACGCGTTAGCCTTTATCTAACTAAACCATGACGTTTTGTTGGGACGTTCCTTTAGTCACAATCCCTTTCCCGCCACTTCCTCTCACCCCCACCGGTAGAATTTCCCTGTAATATTGATAAGGACTGGGAAAGTTGGCCATATGGTTGGAAAGCTCCACTGGGAGGTTATCGAATGCTCCTCTGATGACAATGATAACTGTACGGCGTACATAGCCGGTGCCTCCAGGGAAATATTGGGGATTTCAACAATGACGTCCTACGTGGACTTTCTATTAGTACACCCATATTGTCCAAAGGCTCCTTCGAGGGACTAATAGGGAAACAAGGCTGAATGGTCTCCATGCTCGTGTGTCTTACTTATTTCAGCGCGTTTCTTTTGAAGAGCGAGGACATGCACAGATTTCCAATGAGTGGGAAACTGTCTGACCTGCAGACAGTTACGATCTTGTTTTTGGGATGTCTGGGGAGAGCACCGACCAGGTGATTGTCGGTTGGGATGGGCGAACTACCTTCCAGCGACTCCACGACCACCCCGATGTCCGCGGAGCAAGCGCTTTTTCCAGTTTCTCCTGGCCTTGCCCTAGGTAGGAATTGGATTGTTCCGTTCTACCTACCTTGCCCTGCAGAGGCAGCCACCTATTGTGGCCCTAACCCATAGTGCACTTGCCCAAGGCCACGGGCTGTGCATTCCTTGGGTCAAATAACCGTGAAGGCCAGAATGGTCGCTGCCCACCCCATCTACTGACGGCACTTCTAGCTATTCCTTATCTCAGATGAAGACAGCTTGGACTCTCTGCCTCCTCTGAGGTTTGGAAGGACCCTGTAAGGTTACCCAAGTTTCCACCCACTACACAGGGACTCATCTGCTGGTTTTCCATCCCCTCCATCCTGCAGATAGTCGTTAAATCCCAGAGAGCTGCGCTCCTATGCATCATCGAGGTTGTACAGCATCATTGAAGCACTCCAATTGATCACTGGCCAGTTACCCGTTGATAAAGTCGTGAAGTGCGTGGACCAGTGGAGAATGAAAAAGGAGCTAGCGGTTGTTAGAAGAGCTGTCCAACCATCCAGATTTGACTGCTACGAAGCAAGCTTATAACTGGTTATGGCAAAAACGTGATCCCTCTCTTTGAAACTTCGCACCCAGATTAAGAACCCTTCCCAGATGACACGGATTCCCCAGGGTGATACATGGTCTACAGCTCTCCGCCGGGAGACTGGCTACATGACAATCTGCCCTTACCTCCTCAGGTCTTGGTTCGGTGCATGCTTAGTCATTGTTTGACCTCTGAAACCACAACGTGCATGACTTTCGACTGACCTAACTCTCTTATAAGTGTTAGGAAGAGTCATTTTGATAAGGAAAACAGACCGGTCCACTAACTCTCCAAGGCCGGTTGTCTTCCAGCACGTTTATGATCATTCATCACTTTTTAACGCTTCTTCGAGAGGCACTTTTCCATTCTTACGTATTTCCCGGTCGGTTGTTGGCATGCCAAAAGCATTGTAGTATTAAGTTGCGGTTAAATGTGATTTCCGGAGAAGCGTCGAGAGGTCCAAACGGCAGTGGCATTTTGTGACCTCTTTTCCTGTCCGCGTTCTCTGTCGATTTCGGATCCACGTTAAAATGGTTGAAAAATTCCATAAAATAGTTGGAAAACTCTAATACAATTCTTCAAATTTAATAAAAAGCGGTATAGTGAGTATACATTTTTCACAAGCGAGTGAGAGTTGGTCGGAAATCAAGTGTTTGGGCAATCCAGCGTTAGAAAATTTAGTTAAATTATCGGGAAATCGGGGGATATGAAATTGAAATTAAATACGTTTGCGTTGGCGTAAAATCCCTCCTTCCCCGTTAGAACTTTTCCCTTCGCGATAATTTATTCCAGGGCAGATATTTGATGTTTTAGACCAACGTTGTTCTGCTTGTTCGGTATCAAATTAGCTGATTCTGTTTTTACTCGATTGCCACTGCAGAAACACACAAACGCAGACGAATTTGTCTAATGGTGTTTAACAGAGGTCTTTGAACCGCGAAGAAAAGTTGACAAAATATCTGTCTCACAACTTTCCTCAGCCTGACGGATATCGTTCGGTTTTCGATGTTTTAGCTACTAATACTATCAATTTTTTCACTCAGTTCATTTGAGCTTGATAAAACATCACTTTACGTTTTAAGCTGCGGAACTTATTGTAAGTGCGAAAGATGGTTCTCTATTTTAGAATTATTCAGTGGAAACTGTGATAAAAGTTCGTTAGTGAAACGGCGGTGTTTGGAATTACGGAATTGATAGGGTTGCTTCTAATTATCTTAGCGTAACTAAACGGAGTACCACGGTGATTTTTCTGAAAATGCCATGAGAGGGATATGTGAAGAAAATATCTGGTGCGTTGCAACACACAACTTTCCTTAGCTCTACGTCAATTCACTTTGTACATGGCTAATTCTATTTATTCAATTCATTTATCACTCAGTCCCTTTGAACTTGGTCAAACAACGCTTTACGGCAGCATGAAGCGGCAGCGATTACAGTTAAAGAATTTATTCTGCTGTTAGTACTCATTCCAGGACCATTATTGAGCAAATGGTACCCAGAAAATTATTGAGGCTATAAACACGGATTTTTAGAAGGAGGATAGTAATCACTTTTGCAGAGTTATTGGGTAATAACTGTTAGAACTGGTATTAAGCGAAACGGCGGTAGTTGAAATTCAGGAATTTCTGGAGTGAGCCCCATGTATCTCATCAGCGTTTTTAAATACTCACCCTATAGGTATTGGATTGGACTACAGTACCAATTTTCTTTAACATTCTACTAACATTCCAGCGGAGTTTAAAAGGAAAAAACCACGGCAAAAACGCTTTTCGTCGAAAATTTTGATAATTTATTGTGCTGCTCTCGTCTGTTTCCCATAAATGGGAATTTTATGGTATAATTGTCTTATTAAGAGCTATCTATATAAAAAATTTAATCAAAGTCGTTAGAGCCGTTTTTGAGAAAACAAATTTGGTGTTTTGATCACTATGATAACTATAGTTAACTTTCGGTGGATTTGGTTCATACCCTTATTTTGGCGTCCCATGGTAACCTGCTGGCGAGATATCAAGTTTGAGCTGATTTGGTACGGTGGTTTTCTCTAAAAATCGTATACAGACACACATACACACACACATAGACACAGACCATTTTCCCAAATAGTGTTTTTCGGACTCAGGAGGGTCTGAAACGTAAAGATCTGAAGAAAACTCAAAATTTTTTTTTTAGCCGATTACATAACTTTCCTTTCTACTTCGTAGAGCCAAGGAAAGTAAAAACCGCGGCAAAAACGCTTTTCGTCGAACATTTTGATAATTTACTGTGCTGCTCTCGTCATTTTCCCACAAATGGGAATTTTATGGTATAATTGCTGTAAACACGGATTTTTTGAAGGAGGATAGTAATCACTTTTGCGGAGTTATTGGGTAATAATTGTTAGAACTGCTATTAAGCAAAACGGCGGTAGTTTTTAAACACTCACACTTGAGGTATTGGATTGGACTACAATACCCATTTTCTTAAACTTTCTACTAACATTCCAGCGGAGTTTAAAAGGAGAAAACCACGGCAAAAACGCTTTTCGTCGAAAATTTTGATAATTTATTGTCTGGAGCCGAGGGTCCATTAATTGAGAGTTTCTTCTAAGTTTAATGGGAAATTATTCCTCGTGATGTTCAGGTTTGTAAAAACGGTGGCTCGACTAAAATTTGACCCATAAATTGACAATTATTGAGTTGAGGGCTATAGCGTTTGCCTCATTATTCGGCTGTTGAAAAGATTGGCTGTTGAGAAGTTTTACTCGAAAACAAAGGCTAACAAGAGAGCGGATGCTCCTTTTATGGAAAAATGACGTAAAACAGAGAAAATGGACATTCTGTCTCTGCTTACAGCCATATCATCCTGAATAATCCCTAATAAATAAATAGTGCAACATCCACAGCAACGAGAACGTAAAAATAACAGCACATGATACTCACCCTTTAGGTATTGGATTGGACTACAATTCCAATTTTTTTTAACATTCTACAAAAATTCCAGCGGAGTTTATAAGGAAAAGCCTGCGCTAAAAACGCTTTTCGTCGAAATTTGTGATAATTTATTGTGCTGCTCTCGTCATTTTCCCACAAATGGGAATTTTATGGTATAATTATCTTATTAAGAGCTATCTATATAAAAAATTTAATCAAAATCGTTAGAGCGGTTTTTGAGAAAAAAATTTGGTGTTTTGATCACTATGATAACTATAGTTAACTTTCGGTGGATTTGGCCCATACCCTTATTTTTGCGTCCCATGGTAACCTGTAGGCTAGAAATCAAGTTTCAACTGATTTGGTACGGTTGTTCTCTCTAGAAACCGCGCTAAAATCAATTTCGTCGACAATTTTGATAATTTATTGTGCTGCTCTCGTCATTTTCCCACAAATGGGAATTTTATGGTATAATTATCATGTTAAGAGCTACCAATATTAAAAATGTAATCAAAATCGTTAAAGCGGTTTCTGAGAAAAAAAAATTTGTTGTTTTGATCACTATGATAACTATAGTTAACTTACGATGGATTTTGTTCATACCCTTATTTTGGCGTCCCATGGTAACCTGCGAGCGAGATATCAAGTTTGAGTTGATTTGGTACGGTGGGTCTGAAACGTAAAGATCTGAAGAAAACTCAAAAATGTTTTTTCAGCCGATTACATAACTTTCCTTTCTACTTCGTAGAGCCAAGGAAAGTAAAAACCTACCAACATTTTTGATAATTTATTGTGCTGCTTTCGTCATTTTCTTACGAAGTCATGTTATGTAGGGCTGTTCGTACAAAAAGTATAATTAACATCGTTAGAGCCGTTTTTTAGAGAACGAAAAATTGGTGTTTCGATCACTGTAAGTCAGTTTTGTGACGATTAGGTTCATATCCTTATATTTGGAGTCCCGTGGTGATCTTTTGGCTAAATATCAAATTTGAGTCTATTCGGTCCTGTCTCTTACTAAATCGCGTTCACGGATACGCAGAAAACTTTCCTAAATGGTGTTTTTCGGACTCACAATTCTTCGAGCTGTGAAGATCTAAACGAAACTTGGAAAAAAACGACAACAAAGCTCTTCTTCCTGTTCTGTGGGGCTAAGGAAACTTGAAACTTACCCGAAGGACTCGCCGAGGGAGTTCTAGTAGGCTGTTTGGATGAATTGATGCTCATTCAGAGGATGATTACAGCGGTGTTTAAATCAGTTTGTGTTTTTTATGAGGAGGGGAAGTCAGGCCTAATTAGTTTTACCGTTATTTACAGCCCGGTGTACGACGAAGAAGAAATTTCTCCGACGGAAGATTTAGTTCTTTCCGACGAAACTCCTACGGTTTCAGAAAGAGCGTCCATTCGCGACACGTCAATCCTGCTTTCTCCGGATCGGAGGGTACAGTTCGATATAGGTAAACAAATCCCAGGTAATTATGGATGTTTTTCTTTTTTTATCTCCTCCTAATGCCTAATCTCGTCGGGAATAAGTACGAAAACTATAACCAGGTTCGACCGTATATTCAGTTATTTTGCACGACATTGCACGCCACCTCGAGCTGAATGTTGGTAGTTATTGTAGTCAGCCTTTACGTTTCAACGACGTGTTTGATATTATGCACACTTAGGGGGCTTGGGGGGCTGGACAAGAGGAGAAATTGTAAAGGGGGTCCTAGTAAGCTGATACGCAGCACAGCGTATGCAAGTAATGAGTAACTTTATGTCGTAGTGAGTAGAAACTATTCAAACCACTGCGTTAGTAATGATACAGTTGGAGCTGTTTGCAACTTTTTATTCTGAAAATATCTGGCGAGCAGCATTCGCACCACAGCAGTTCGGGCGCGTATTTCCTTCACAGCATGCCTACTGAAACGTTTATAGGAAACAAACTCCGTAGTTACTACACATCTGAGAATACCCTGTAAGTTTGATAAAATTCACAATCCCCTGTTTTGACCAGGGTAGACTTGGAAGAACCACTAAGACAGGTTTTACTGTAGCACGAACTTTTTTTTTTTTTTGAAACGGTGGATGCAGGTGATACCCTCACTGTAGCCACAAACGGGCCTATTGTAAGGCGATCCTCAGATCATTGCCCCCCTGTACCACCTCCAGGCTCCACAGCACTGGTCTCACTTGGTGTGAGGTCACCTATGCCCCCCCACCACCCCCGCACAAAGCGGAGGTTATCTGCAAGTTCTGGCTGAAGAAAGGGCTTCCCAACGCATACGCACAGTACATGCTCTGCCGTCTCTAGCCCTACCTCACAGAACCTGCATACCTGTACCTCACACTTGCCAATATTTGCAAGGTGGTACCTCAGCAAACAGGGACCTGTGAACAGGCCACATATGACCTTCATATCCTTCCTCCCCAGTGCAGCCACCTCTGCCTGGAACACCGTGGCCAGCGACCCCAGTGGGATCGCCGCTCTGATTCTCAACCCAAAGATGCCTGCCCCTTCAAGGCCACTGTCCATTGAGCCATCAGTGTAGTACCTCGCGGGCATTATGTCTACCACATGCAGTTCGGGCCCCTCCACCTTCATCTTGTCAAGGATCAGGTGGCAGAAACTCCTCCTCCTCAGCATGATCAGACCCAACTCCAACATACGCACTGCCCAGAGGAACGCCATCCTTTTAACATGTATGTGGAGTGGAGCTAAATCTAGCAAGACCTCCAGTTCTGCCATAGGGCACGTTGTCATACAGCCTGTAAAGGCCAGACACGCCCTACGCTGCAGTTTATTCAACACACAGCACGAACTTATAATATGAAAAGTTGGGAGATCTCAACAAAACTCAAGCACATACCGGTACAAAGAAGAAGTGACTAGAATAGGATGTGAATTTGAGTATACAAGTGCAAACAAAGGGGCTCTGAAGGCGTGAAACTGGTTGTACGAGGAAGGAGAGAGGAACAAAATTAGACGTCGAAGAGAGGTTAAACAAGTGGCTGTCGCGAGAACTGGAAGACGACTGACTCTTAAGAGCTGATCGATGTAAGAGCTCTCTGTTGTGGAGGAATGTAAATTGAGGGGTGGGAAAAGGATGTTTTGAAAACTCCGGAAAGAGGGAAAATTCATTGTCTCTTGGAAATAGCTGAAGAACTAAACTTCCCACAAGTACAAACAAAAGGGCTCGGTTTTTGGAATACAGTGACTTCCCATTGGGCCAAGTGCGGATGTTTGTAGGTCAAAAAAACTCAGCGTTCGTCAAATCTCATTTTCTGATGTGTCTTTACTTATATATCTCTGTTCGTCGTATATATGCTGAAATAATTGCCCAGAACAAAATGCGAGTATACGAGTACGTCGAAGGACGATACTCCGTAAGGTTGTGTTTGGACTCATTTCATAATGAATTTTGTGACAAACCTTTGGGGAATAATACACCTTTGTAATTTTTTACAACCCCCTCCCTCCCTCAAAATCAGGCCATTTTGTGCCTTTAACGTGGTCATAAATTCCGTTCTTTAGCACAAAAATCCCATTTGGTATCTAGTTGCGCTCACCTGCAGAAACTCGTGGTTGTTATGGGCAAAAAATGGATTAATTAATTAACAAAAACGCAATTTTGGCAGCTTCATATCGCAAATATGCCGTGTTTGGTATCGTTTTCTAGGTATATTTAGATGCTGGGTCGAATGAAACCATTCATAGATGTTCACGACTGTGTCTAGACCAAAAATAGTGAAATCACAGTAGTTATAGTGAGCCAAAGTCTACTAATTGAATGAACTCGCGGGATCGCAACTGAAGTGAAAGTAATCGTTTTGTTCTCCCTCCCTCTCGTCTCATTAAAACCACCTGCCAGCTTTCTTCGTTCCATCGTGGTCAGGTCATGTTTGGTACGGTTTACTGGTATCTTTCGATGCTGAATCGAATGGAATGGGTATCGGAGGTGCGAGAGTACGTCAAGCAGTGCAAGAGAATAATAAACCGTTGTGTAGTAATTTGCATCGTTTTCTCGCGTGTTTTTACTTATTTTCACAAACTGGAAGTTTTGACTTAGAATATAAATATCTGGTGTGTAGCAACACACCACTTTCCGCAACCCCCTTCAATTCGACGGCCGTGTTGTATGTGCAAGTGCTCAATTTGCGTTCAAAGCTTTCCTATGGAAACATTTATGGAGAAAAATGTGTAGGTCAGTTCGTTAAGAGCACTTCGTTTGAGAAAATTATATATTAATATTCGACAAAACTCGTTTTACAAGCTATCTTGGCCGTTCAACATATAGATACGGAAATAGTTGCAGAGAACAAAATGGGGGTATAGGTTGCTGCAAAGCTGGCCAATGACGATCGTTCCAACAAGCCAAATGGCGAGGTAGCGCGCCAATGGAACGACGTGAATGGCGAAACACGTCGGGTTTGGAGTGGAGTGACGGGACCTGATGGAATCCCAACCAGTCCAAAAGCCATCGCGCCGCGCCAAAACATCATCACTCCAACTGCTCGTGAATGGGGAAACGCGACCCGGCAATACGGGCAGATGGCGCGATGGAACGAACGTGAGTGGGGAAACCGGGCACTTTCCTGTGATTCAAAATCGAACAACTCACTTATCGCCTTTTGCCCTGTGTTTAATCTGTCAGTTCTTTCCCCAATATACATTTTTTCGCCGCGAAGTGAGTGTTTCCAACAAGGATTTCGTAATTTCCGTAATTGATTTATACAAGGAACATGGCTAACGAGGCAGGGCTTGTGGATGACGAGTGACCCAGATTTCAGCTCTTCAAAATACATCCCAGTTGCCAGAAATCGTAATGTAGGAGCGACCCTCTCATGGGGAGTAATGCAGTCTCATGACGGTGTCTTCTTTTTTAATCATTGGTGTAACCAAATGGAGTAATTGAAAGTAGGCCTCTTCATTCATTCGCTAGTAATTTCTCCAGTCAGATGGTTCTAACCGCAGCTCTTGAAGTAAATTTACGTGTGTGTGCTGTCTTCTGTTGAGAAACCATTGTTTCACCCACTTCCGTTTGGGTCTTCTTTGTTTGGCGTACAAGCATACAACTGTGGCCAAAAGAAGAGAGATTCTTCTTCGTCCATCTTGCGGCAGGACGCTTTTCAAACTATCATTAATAAATCAAATGATAATAGAGGTGATAGACAATTTTGATACACCACTTCCTCTTCAAAAGACAGAAATACTTCGGAAATTATGAAAATAATTATTTTCTTCGACACATTTTCATATTTATCTCTGTTCAATGAACTGCCAGAGGATCATTATTCGGAAAGGATATATTAGTATTAATTATTTAAAAACATCCTTTGAGATTGGTGAACATTTTTGGAGCCATTTTGCCAAAAAGTGAAAAAAAAACAAGATTTTTACTTCTTAGGGTTATATTTCCGTTTATCGAATTTTCATGGAGATATTTATAGGAAAGATATGTTGGGTGCTAACTCGTAGAAGGTAATTGGAAAGTTTAATCAAAATCACGATAGTCGTTTTCTACAAAAATTCAGAAAATCCTAGTTATTGGTACATTTTGATCCCGCGCCTCCCTTTCCTTTTGATGGAAACCGCTCATAACCATTTTTTGTTTGTCAATTAACTAGCAAACGACAGTAAGAAATAACCAGCTTTCGGCTCATCCGTTCTTCCGCAAATTGAATTGACCTCGCGCCTTAATTAGGTTTTTTGGATTCAATGGGCCTCAAAACGTAAAGATCTGAAGGAACGTGTTTAGATCCGAGCGTAAGTAATTGAGTCCTTTGGTTAGTGGAAAGTAAAAACGGCCGCACCATCAAAACCGGACACACGCGAAAGTGCCAAGTTATGACTCGATTGGCAAATACGAGCCACGTGGATTGTGTAAAGCCTCTTAAGACCAATTGAATTCGGCTCCCAATCCGTCTATAAGCTCTAGCTGCCTCGCAGTAATGATCTCCCCAGTTGAATGACGGAAAATCCCAACAAGATTTGTGCCAGATCGTGGGGAGAGAGTGATGGGGAGTTATTATAGGAGTTGAGGAAAAAAACTCTTTTCGTAGGCTGAAATGAGCCGTTCAGAACGATATAAAGAAAAATCGTCTGTCTGCAGCGAGACTTAGTGTGCTTCCCTGGCTTCTGAAGGTCACTGGGAATTAACAGGCTGAGAGACCCCTTCAACTTGAATATTTTCGCACCCCAATGTTTCATTTTTCGTTTTATTTATTTACCATTTTTGAGCCGCAAAAGTACACGCTTTTTTTCAACTTTTGCTACCGCTTCGTAGTTTGAAGTTTCCTTCAAAGTTATCGTTCGTAGACTAGTACCTTTTTGTTGCTGCATAAACCTCTTTTTGCCGTAAATTGGTGCACGCTCGTCTCGTCTCCTTCTTTCTAATTTAGTGCAGTGTTGATGGTGAGGATGAACGCGCGAGGTTTTTATTTTATTTATTAATTTTTGTCGCCAGTATAATTCTTGGGCCCATATTGGGATTGACGAAATACGGTCAGTAGCCTGCCATTGCTTCTAAACAAGCCCATACTATCGGACAACATGTGGCATGTATGGTCAAAGCTACACCTCTCTATAGTTGTCAGCTCTTGTTTCGGCCAATAACTCAATTTAGGTTCCCCCTACTGACGTCATTTGACTGTGGGTTCTTTAGACTTTACTCGGACAAAAGAAAAGAAAAGACGTAATTGAATATAAGAAAAAGCAGATGTTGGAATTGTTGCTTAAACTTGCAAAATGAAGTCTCAACTCCTGCCTCCGCGCTGTAACAGAATGTTTTTGTCTCGAACGGTGTTTTTTGTCCCGGGATTTTTTAGGTGCACTCGTCGTCACTCGCCAAAGGCCGCACAGTTTCGGGAGATCCTGAAGAAATGGTGGATAATTCCTCTCATAATGGCAGCATCCTGGTCTGATGCGTATTGGTGTAGGAAGGGGTTCGGTGGGCCAACTCCTGATTCCGCTCAGAACTCTTGAATAAAATAACCTCTATAAACCCTATTTCCACACCTGTTTTATTTCATTACTGTGGTCTGGAGTGGGAGGGGGGGGGCAATGAATTTCCATCCATACAACGAAATGATTTCGTTCCAGACCCAGTTAGTTCTTGACACATATCGATGCGCAGTTTTCAATGATGATGCCAAACTTAGTTGAGTTGTAGCACTTTTTATAAATCCGATGTCTGTGTCTGCCGACGGAACAGTGACCGTGAAGTTAAAAAGACTCAGCTTTGACTCCTAACACGAGCAACATAATCTTGCAGTCCCCTCTACGCATATGAGGATTGCCCTCCATTCTTTGTTTTGTATGTCGCTCAAATCCGTTTTGGTTTATTATTCATTCTGAATAATAACCCTTTGTTTTCGGTCACGAAAAATCTTTTACAACCCCCCCTCAAAATTTGATACTTTACGTTTCAAGACATGGAGATTCCAAATTTGCAATGTCCGTCCGCCGTCCCCCGTCCGGGCCGTTTTGTGCCTTTAACGTGGTCTAAAAAATTCGTTCTTTCGCACAAAAATCCGATTCGGTATCTAGTTGTGCCCGCCATCTCAGCAATCCGATCGGACGAAGCCCTCGGTTGTAATGGGCAAAAAACGGTTAAAAAAAATTAACGAAACGCAGTACAACGCGGGAACTACAGTGGAAGTCAACGTTTCGTCGTTTGAACTCCCTCCCTCCCGCCGGTCACAATAAAAAACAGTTCGCCTCGCAACCCTGCGTTCGCTCGAAGCGCCCGACGGGGCAAAATCATCAGACGTTTTGTTTCCGTACTTCCATTGTAGTCAGGACATGTTTCGTATGGTTTACTAGTATTCGATGCTGAATCGAATGGGATGGGGGAGCACTAATACTAGGTCAAGCTGTTCATGAGAATAATAAACCATTGTGTAATAATTTGCAGGGTATTTCAGTTCCCACTCTTTCTAATCTGGTTCTGAACCAAAGTGGACATTCGCATAAAAAGTTCACTACCGTTTCTATCGCCCTGTGAGAGCATTGTGCTCCTATGGTAGGATTGATTCATTATAGTGTTTTCCCCATCGCATAATGACCAGTTAACTGGCCTATCAGGCTTCTTGTTTGCGTTTTATTCACATTTAGAGCCCATTAAGCATTTGACCTGCTGTGCCTCGTGGTACTGGAAGTTCTGGAGAATAATGCCACTATTGTTAATCTAATCACTCACTCTACTAGCTTTGGCTTCCGTTTTTCTCGTATAGTCATCGCGGTGACTTGTGTGACGGTTCTGGCCTGTGAAATCGTGACGCTGATCCAATTTGAGCACATTTTATCTGCTTTCTCGTTCCCCCTGAATTCTTATAAGTCCCAGTGTCCATTTCAATTGTCATGGTGTTCGTTGCATTAGTTTCTCTTCTGTATTTAAGGTATCCTCAGTGAGGATACTTCGACGTCTTGGGAGCAGGCAAATGAACTCTACGGAGGAAGGATGAGATAAGGACTTTGTTTTTTTCACTCCAACTGAGGATCTGATGTCGATTTCCTGCCCGACATCTATAAATTTGGCGGGAAATTCTGCATTATGCTCGAACCCCCCCTAATAATGCAGTGATTGAAACAATTCAACCTTGTATTCTATTTGAGTATACTAGGTCCTCACAATATTCCGGAGACTTCGACGCACAACCTAGAGGGCACAGCAAATACCTTTTAGAATTGAATGGTTATAAGGTGCTCAGTTTAATTGAGCATGGCGAACCTTTGTACAGCCACCAACTACCTGATTTACATTTGGCATCAGTTCATGTTGGTTCCATTTTGTTATAACAGTTAGAGACCACTGACCATCTATTTCTGGTAGATGAAGGTCCATTCCCGCCTTCTCCAATGGTCCATGAATGGATCTGAACCATACCAAACTTAAGCGCTGATACTGCACAGCCACGAGTGTTTGTATTATTTACATTTTCAAAAAAAACCTCTGATCTGACCTTTTTCCTTGAAATTTCAAAATCGACCAGACAATTTGTGAGAAGGTTGGGACTACCTCGCGAGTTCTTCCTCTCTCATCATTTTTTGAATGTGTATTTCTCGCAGTCAAACGACTAACCTCTTTATTAAAGGCTCGCCCGAATTTGAAGAAGAAAAATTCAGCGACCCGCTCTCCGGGTCCCCGCGGGACGATGCCAATGATGAACTTCGCCGAGATCAGGATAAAAAACGTCGAAGACACTGGTAATGAAAAAAAAAATTGCAGTGCCAATGTTTCGTAAGAATGAGTTAGATTCCAAAAACGTATTTACATGTTGAAATTGATGGTTAATAGATGGCGTGAATGTTTTACAACCTCGAGTCGTATTTTTGTTCAGTTCAAAATCATTGAGTTCACCTTTTTCATTTGGGACGTAGGAGACACCACCACCATCACCATAGAAAACACAGCCTCATCGAAGATCCAGGATGGAGGAAGAGGTCGGGCATTGAGGCTTTGCCTCGACGCATGTCTGAGGCCGTTTTAGAAGAGACCAGCAGTTTGCAGGAAATTGATCAAGATGAGCTCGTCAGTAAGTTCCCGCTTAATTTTAATTCGTATTCAACGCAATCGACTAAAATGAGGGGGCATCCGATGTGAGCTGTAGAAATGTAAGAATCCTCGGTTTAGTGCGTTCAGGTTCCAGCCTAAGGTGACTAAGCTTGAGAATTGGGGAAATTGGTAGGAAGTATGAACTAAATCATTCGCGAGGATATTGTGGGAACCCATTTCATTAAAAAACAGAATAAACAATAAATTGTCTATATTTCCACAGAAATAATGAGCACAATTGTTAAATCGATTTCGACGGTTAGGTCATCATCAGTAACAAATATGAACTGAAGGTACCTCATAGAAAGAACACCTTATATAGTTAGGTGAACGGAGATATTGAATCCTATTGGCTCAGAGAAGTGAAAGGGGGCGGGGCAGGGGAAACCTGAGCAGTAACATCGGAAAAACCCGATGTCAATCAACTCAAGACAATGGTGGAACCCAAGCTATTGTAAAAATGAACCTATTAGTGGTGAAATGTTTTGAGGGATTACTATGGATATATATATTGATCATACTACATCCTCTGGTTCATAAACATGCGGCCTTCCATAGTATGATCAATAGGGCATTGTCTATACCAATGAATAGTCAAAATTTATTAAAAGAAAAATCAGTCATTAATAGCAGCGAGTAATGGATATGGAGGAGAGCTCATCGACTTTATTTGGAATAGGGTTCTTAGGAAAAAAAGTAGGGAAGAGGTCTCAAATTTAGTGAGGGAAAATGTGGTAGAAGAGAAAAAATGGATAGGAATACCTTACTATGGGAAAATTTCGGATAAACTTGGCAAAATTCTATCATCTAGAGGTTTCAAAGTAGGTTTTAGAAATAAAAATAGTCTTAAAGCTTTATTGGGTTCTGTTAAGGATAAAATTAACGTCCAGGATAAAAGTGGGGTCTATAAACTAAAATGTTCATGTAGACTTAAGTATTGTGGTCAAACTGGTTGGAAATTTAGGGAACGAATAAAAGAGCATGAAAAGGATTTTAGGGATAACAAAGGTGATTCTGCGTTTGCAAGTCATCTGAGGGAATCCAATCATGACTTTAGTTTTGATTTGACAAATAAGCAGTGTATAGAATTTCTTCACTTTTGCCCAAAAGGAGGTATGTTAGATGTTCTGGAAAAGTTCGAAATTATTAAAAGTGATAGGTTTGGGAAGTCTCTAAATGAAGTAATCCCTCAAAACATTTCATCACTAATAGGTTCATTTTTACAATAGTTTGGGTTTTCCCTCCACCATTGTCTTGAGTTGATTGACATCGGGTTTTTCGATGTTACTGCTCTGGTTTCCCCTGCCCCGCCCCCTCACACTTCTCTGAGCCAATAGGAGTCAATATCTCCGTTCACCTAACTATATAAGATGTTCTTTCTATGAGGTACCTTCAGTTCATATTTGTTACTGATGATGACCTAACCGTCGAAATCGATTTAACAATTGTGCTCATTATTTCTGTGGAAATATAGACAATTTATTGTTTATTCTGTTTTTTAATGGTAGGAAGTGTTGAGCGTGCAGCAGTAACTATTGAAAGGGGCGAAGAACAAAAATTTGTCAGTGGTCAACGATATTCGGTAATTGGAAATAGTGGGAGTCAAACACGGATGACTGAAACCAAGCGCTTAGCTGGCCGTCAAATTGAATTTATTCCAGGTCATTGGGGGTTATTCGTAGATTTGACTGATTCGATCTTTATTCGGGTCTGCAAATGGCATTGATAAACCCCCCCTAAATCTCACCCAGTCGACTAAAATTCCTTAGTATCTAACGCATAACATCAATAATTATTATAATTGGACCGTTCGTTTAAATCTCCAAACCTGTAACCACCCTGAGACAACAGAGATCCAATAGCTGATGGGAATTGGACAAGAAAATCATGTTGTAAAAATGTTTGTCAATCTTTTTGATTATTTGGTAAATAGTAGCTTTATAGTAAGAGAGGCACAGGAAGAATTGTCATATTGACGTATGGCGTTGAGCGGTTTTTGCAAACTCCTGCTTGCTCGCTGCCACAGGCCTGGCCTACTGGCGACTGTTCATATTTGTTCTAAAATTCGTAATGCTCCTATATGCCTTCATTTACAAATAAAGTTCTTTCTCTCCTCTTTTGGTTTATTATTCATTCTGAATAATAACCCTATGTTTTCGGTCATGAAAAATGTTTTACAACCCCCCCTCAAAATTTGAGACTTTACGTTTCAAGACTTGGAGATTCCAAATTTGCAATGTCCGTCCGCCGTCCGGGCCGTTTTGTGCCTATAACGTGGTCTAAAAAATTCGTTCTTTTGCCCAAAAATCCGTTTTGGTATCTAGTTGTGTCCGCCATCTCGGCAATCCGATCAGACGAAGCCCGTGGTTGTAATGGGCAAAAAACGGTTAAGAAAATTAACGAAACGCAGTACAACGCGGGAGCTACAGCGTTTCGTCGTTTGAACTCGCTCCCTCCCTGCCCGTCTCATTAAAAAAGCAACCACGCTTGCTTGCCTCCCAACGACGCCGCCACTTAACTCCCCTTTCGCCTCGGAACGGGTTTGCTTCGAGCGCCCCCGTTCCAATTTCCCCGACGACGGGGCAAAATCATCAGACGTTTAATTTCCGTAGTTCCATTGTAGCCAGGACATGTTTCGTATGGTTTACTAGTATTCGATGCTGAATCGAATGGGATGGGGGAGCACTAATACTAGGTCAAGCTGTTCATGAGAATAATAAACCATTTTTTGGTGTGTGTACGTAATTTATAACGTATGACCGTAGATTTTGTGTGTACTCGTGTTTTCAGTGTTGGTGTGTACTGAGGTAGTTTGGAGATGCTTTGAAGAGCTGCTGACTCAGGCAAAAATTACGGCAAATCGCGCAGAGCTCCGATCCACAATCCTCGACTTACGTCGAGAATTATGAACCATTGTCTTAACCACTAGACCACGATCGGCCGATGCCTTTAATAGGAGTCAGTCAGCACATCTCCCCCCTCCCCCTAGTCTTTAGGCGCTGCTCCTGGAGTGGACTCTTTTAAGGAACTAATTTATGAGAGTTGAGCGAATCCCCGGAAAATCCGATCTTTGATTCGAGAAACGAGGGGGCTACAAGGAAAGTCTTTTCTTTCACATTGTAGTAAGTGTGTCGCCCATTTTATTTCCCTTTGCGCTGGAACTTTCACAGCGCCAGTGAATCCCGGCCCCGAGAATTCGTCTCATTATTTCTGTTAATTTTTTAAATTTTTCTCTCTGGGCCTCTTCTTTTAATTGGAATGAAGAAGTTCGACCACTAGTTGGGCGCCAATGTACTGAGGTAGTTCGGAGATGCTTTTGAAGAGCTCCTGACTCAGGCAAAAATTAACGACAAATCGCACGGAGCTCGTATCCACAATTCTCGACTATCGTCGAGAATTATGAACCAATGTCTTAACCACTAGACCACGATTGCCCGGTGCCTTTAGTAGGAGTCAGTCAGCACAGGTGTGACCAATAATTGATAAATTATTAGCTTACTGAAAGTTCTTGCGCTTTGAGAATTTCGAGCAATTTTGAATCAAAATAAAAGGTAACGCAAACTGAAAGGGGTGGACTGTAAGAATGGTAAAATGAGATAAATTTTAATAATAACGAGAAAATAAATGAAGGGCAGGTGACATTTGAACAACGAAACAAACAAAACTGAAAGTTCTCCTGATCTGTTGAAATGAAGGGGAGCGAGGCGCTGTTCGGCGACAATAGAACTGGTCACTGAAACTACGGTAATTTGGGCAAACTTGGCTCCAATCCCACAAAATAGCCAAACTGGAAATTTCGGGGTCGCGAAGTCGTATTGAGCATAACACGCTCGGTAACAGTGACGCTGGCGACCACAAACGGCAGACTGGTTGTGATCAGTGAGGCTGAACCTAAAGAAGATTCGGGTTGCCCGAGAGGTAGAGGAGGCTGGCTGCCCAAAGGTTGCTGTAGATTGTTGAAGTAGGCGAGATATTATGTTTGACGCGTGAACAAGCAAAAATATAATACCAACTGAAACTCGTATATACCTTGTCACTATTATTTACTTATTCACCATGTACCTTGTTGTTGGTGGCCTGTATATATTGATGTGTTAACTGAACGAGGAATGTTTCATTGAAATGGTAGAGAGGACTGTATGACCCTGATTCCCCCTGGTCCCTCTCGTTCTTTGTTAATTTTTGTTGAGACCATCTTAAGGATACCCTCGGGGAAAAGCTCTGAAGATAGGGTCAGAGGGAGGGGACTGACTGACTGAAGAATTTATTTAACAACCTGGGAAACAATCTTCCCCTCTCTTCCCTGTTCCCAGGAATTAATTACGTAGCAATCACTGTTTCTAGTTGTCATTACCACGTGAATAAAATAAAAAGTATCTTGTAACATTCTGACAAATCTTCCGTTGCACTTTTACGTCCACTACACTTTTTGCACTTACACTTCACAATTACGTAAATACCTCTCATTGTTTGGTTTCCTCGTATTTTTTAATTAACATTTTTTTCATTCTATTCTTAAAACTATTTACACTTAAATTAAAATCAAATATATCTCTGTGTTCGTTATATACATGGATTGCTCGAATCCTAAAAGATCTACTATACAGTACGGTCCTGTGCTTTGGAACCTGCATGAGTTCGCCCCGCGTACCATGCATGTGACCTTCACCCAGCATCATAAACCTTTCACGGAGGTATCTAGGGTTTCCGTACTTAAGGATCCTAAACAACATGGTCGCAGAGGCGAGCGCGAGTCTTTCCCTCACCTTCAACCAGCCCAACTTCAGAAAGTATGGCGTTACGTGCTGATCCGTTTTGAGACGATAAACGAAACGTACTGCCGAATTCAGTGCTTTCTGCATATTATCGAACTGCTCGCTGTTCATGTCGCAGAAAGCGTACTCAAAGTTATGCAGTAATCAAAGTTATGCAGTACCAAGCTTTCGACAAGCTTGCACTTAACGGCATATCTATTGCTAACCTGCGAAGCTGGTATATTGAACACATAGCTGACAATACGGAACCCTGGGGTACCTCCTCTTCCAAAACACAGCTTTTTGATAGGATACCGTTTGGTGACCTAGTGTTCAGAGTCCTTAAACTCAGATATGATATTCCATTGCAGCATTTTGCCTGAAACTCCTATTGACTCTAGTATTGCCAGCAGGAGGTCCATTGTAGGGTAGTGTGGTGCTTAGATGGAATTTTTTCACCCACCTCACCCTGCTTTTATGAAAGGTAAATAAAGCGTTAGGTTAAATGTAACTTATTTTGTGTGGATGTGTTATTTGTAGTGTTTTTCTTCTTTTCAATGCTTACACCGAGGAGAGTAAATGGGATTTTTGTTAGTGTTTACGTAATTGTTGAAGACCGTAAATGGGAATTGTAGAGCATTACGGCCCATCCTGTATCCTGGGGGAATGGGAGAGAGAGCCTGAGGGCCCTAATTCCACCAGAGGGTTAAGTCTCTCTCTCTCTCTCTCTCTCTCTCTCTCTCTCTCTCTCTCTCTTTCTTTCTTTCTTTCTTTCTTTCTTTCTTTCTTTCTCTCTTTCTCTCTTTCTCTCTCCCGCTCTCTCATGTATCAGCTAAAGTTCTTAATTTTAAAGCCTCTACTAAAATTACAACCATTCTTTATTGTGATCATTGTTGCATATGGAGCCATTATGTTTTAATTGGAAAGAAATGGGAGAATGAAGGCATGGTAACAATTGAGCGATTGAAAATACGCAAGAATAAACAGTACTTCCTCATGTTGAAATGAGTCACTCACCAACAGCTATTAGCGGCTACTGCAATGGGTGACTAGAAAAACATTATGTGACCGTTGAAACGGTGAAAAGCCCTTTCACCCGATGGTGCAATGTGGTTTCTGGTTCTCAGTTAATTAATTATTTCGTGTTAAAAACTCCTACTCTGCGTAGTCTTAAATTCAACTTATTAACTCGGAAAAATTTTTCCAGGTCGCAGGTTTGACATTTCCAAGGGCAAAAGACGATTTAGCGTTCGTCCGAGAGATTCGCTTAGAAAGGAGTCTCTTCTTCCAGAACCGAAGAAATTTGATCACAGTCCTCACGAAGTTAGTATTCTTTATATGCATCTTAGCGGGGGTATCTAATAGTCCAGGTTATTAGACACGCCACTTTCTTATCATTTGTGACTGTACTTCGTCAATTAAGGGGCTCAAGGCCTGGTTCAGTAGCCACCACATTCTGACTGGAGGGTGGTACAGTGAGGTACTGTGTTGTTCTCAGGAATAACACTACAAAAGTTGCTTGTAGGGTATCCTCGGGGTGCCTACCCTCGCCGAACTGAGGCTAGCAAAGAACACGCATTCACCTAAGTTGGACGAGGCAAAAACACACGTGTTACGGCCAAGAGAGTTACTTTGTTTTCGTTTCTTTTCTTTATTTATTTGGTTCTTGATATCACGGAGCTTCACAAGGATCGCCGGCGCATCGAAGGCATCGAAGGCATCGAAGACCGGACCGGACCGGACCTGACGGCCCCTCCTCTCGAGGACGTTCGCCGGCCTGGTGGGCTCGAATCTCCGGCCATGTGCGCTCGAGAGCCCGAAGAAGAGGTTGATCGGAATCGCCCTTTGTTTCGTAATTAACCAAATTGTGCTCCGAAGAGACATTTAACTTTTACGTTTAGTTGGACAAATTTAGCGGTATCATCGCGATCACTTACTGCAGTCACGCAACACAAAGTCGACTCTCCTTCGTTATCATCGTTCCAACAAGGTCAGAACTGTCCGATTTATCCGTGCCGAAGAAGAATTTTAATTTATTTATTTACGAACAGCAATTTTCAAATATTATTTTATCAGCACAGCTTTATTCATTTCATTTTAATTGTCATTTCCCACTATCAACACGAGGCCCTCATTCAACGTGCTCGCCCAGATTAATAGGTGTCAATATCATCACCCTTATTTGTGCGCGAACATAAGTTTTGGTAGCAGAGCGTGGTTCATTTCATTTTCGTTTCGTGTTGAAACTTGGAATACGAGATCAGTGACGTGGTGAACATAAACTCATTCGCTCATAATTTCACGCATTGTTTCAGTACATGTTCTATCACATTTGCGTCGTCACCTGCAACTGAAAATTGCCGTTACAGTACTCCTTATTTCTTGAAATCGCTTTAAATCACTCTCAATCTGTTTACTGTAGCATCATCTTCACCACAATCATTTGTACTGATTTGTATTAAGCGGATAGTCTTGGTACAGGTTTCCTCTCCTCATTTCCTTCAAAGTCAATCCTTCCAAGCTATCCTTGCCCTTGAGTGACCATCAAACTATTAGAATGGCAACAGCAGAATTTTCTGAGTTAATCAGTTCTCTACGTCGACAGTGGAACACGGCCAGCCTTGAGGTTCAGTCTTGCTACAATACAGGGAAGAAGGCTCAGAAAGACGCCAAATTATTGTATGAATTTACAGGTCGGTACCGGGTTTTAGAAAAATATTATTCCAAATTTGAGAATGTAACTGAAAAATTAACTGACGTTTACGAAAGTCATGGAAAGGGGTCCGAGTTTCCAGGAGAGTCACAGAAGGGGGATAAGGGTTTAATTGATACGATTAGGAGATACTACTTGGATTGTCAAGTCATGTATGAGGAACTTACCAACCCTATACGCTCGCTTCCTGCTCAACCTTCTATCAACGCAACAGCCTTGGAATCACGCCCCTCTTCCCATCTTCCGAAATTGTCCCTTCCTAATTTTAATGGAGAGCTGCTTCAGTGGCCTAAATTTAGAGACACGTACACATCAATGGTTCATAACGAATCCACTCTTTCGATTGTGGAAAAATTTCATTATTTACTGACTTCTCTTACAGGAAATGCTAGATCCTTGATTAGCCACCTTCCGATCGAAGAAGCTAATTATGAATTAGCATGGCAGGCTTTGAATGCTGCGTACGATAATAAACGCATGCTTGCCGGGCTGTATCTGAACCAGTTACTGACATTCAAGATGACTCATGGCAAGCCCACAATTGAGTACTATCAATCCTTTTTATCGCACTTGAGTTTCCGATAACGTTTCAGCCTTCAAATTATTAAGAATTCCTCAGGAGTCTGAATTTATTTTATTCTTTTTGGCTGCCCGGTGTCTTGACCCACATACAAGAGAACAATTCGAATTGACACTGGACAAAGATACATTTCCCACGTTTGACAAATTAACGAACTTTGTGCGTGAACGTTCACTCGCGCTCCAACTTGCAGATACCACTAGAACATCAAATCAAGTTAAGCAAACATCTGACACTAATCTTTCAAGTTGTGGTTTTAAAAGGAATTTAAATTATAACAAACACAGCCGAAATTCCTCTCCCAAATTAACCTTGCTTGCTAATCAATCATCGTCCAGTCATAAACAAAATGACCGTAAACCTTCATCATCAGCAGCATCTCGATCTGAAACATCCTCAAGGCCAGATAATTGTGTGATATGTCACAAATCACATACTCTTTCAAATTGTCCTACCTTTTATGTGATCCCGGTTGCTCAACGGCTTGAGAGATTAAAAAATTGGACAGGGTGCAGAAATTGTTTATCCCAATATCATGGAACATCGAAATGTTTGTCAAAGCGCCCGTGTAGGTTCTGTAATCGGCCACATAATTCATTCTTATGTCTAGAACACCTGAAGGTGGAGGACGGTTCAGAAAGTATCCATACTCCACAGCCGTGCTCGTCGTCCCAAATTACTATGGTGGGGACAACACTCAATACCCAAGGTGCTAAAACCGAAGGTTCGCAAATTATTTTAGGAACAGCGTGGGCTCATATTCTCGACGCTAGGGGAATATTCCAACGAATTCGCCTGGTAGTAGACTGTGCAAGTCAATTTTCGTACATCACCCATAGCTGTTCGCTTCGCTTAGGGCTCCAATATGAGCAGGGTTTCTCGAAAGATTTCCTGTCTTGGTGGAACACTGTACGAAGGTGCTAAGGGCACTGTCGCATGTGTTCTGCGCTCAATGGATGATAGTTCCACCAACCTTACCACCGAAGCCGTGGTAGTTAAGACTATAACGTCTTTATTACCCAGTACGCATATTCCTTCTCATGTGTACAAAAAATACTTGCCATTCGCATTGGCCGATCCGCAATTTTTCGAACCATCGAACATAGAGTTCCTGGTAGGCGCTGATTTGTTCAGTGATATCATGACTGGAGGAATTGAAACAATTGAGGAGGGTTTGCCCAAATTGTTTTCCTCAATTTTCGGGTATATTGTCATCGGTAAGGTTTGTAACAGTACAAACGTTGAAACTTCCCACAGTGAGGGAAATTCATTACTCGCCATTGGGACCAGCATTGATGACCTCCAGCTTCCAACTTGAGAAGTTTTGGAAACTTGAAGAAGTAGGTAACGAATTACCTCACACAAGTGCATCAGACATTGCTGCAGAGGAATTTTTCAAAAGTACGCATTACGGTTACCCTCCGGACGTTATGTGGTTCGTCTTCCTTTTGTTAATTCCGTTCCCAATTTAACGGACTCTGATATATTGGCCAAAGGACGATTCCGTAACCTTGAAATCAAATTGGAACGCAACCCACATTTCAAGGCCCAATATTCAGAATTTATGCGAGAATATGGTGAGCTGAATCACATGGTACCAACACAGACAGAACCAAAGTACGTGATCCCCCATCACGGTATCACGAAGGTGGACCGAAACAAGGAGAAATTAAGAGTAGTTTTCGATGCCTCATGTAAAACTAAAAATGGTTCCCTGAACGACTATTTATCAATAGGAGAACCCATACAAGCCGATATCAAAGACATCTTGCTCAACTTTCGTTCCCACAACATCGCCTTTGTATGTGATTGTGTCAAAATGTATCGGCAAATAAACGTCGATGAGCAAGATCGCGCATACCAGCATATATATTGGCGTGAACAATCAACACAGGCTCTTCAAAGGTACGAGTTGACCACTGTAACATACGGTGTAGCTTGCGCTCCTCATCTTGCGTTGAGGGTTTTACAACAACTTCTCTCCGATGAAGGTGACCACTTTCCTCTGGCTTACAAATCTTTAGCTAGAGACGTTTACGTGGATGACATAGCCACCGGAGCGGATTCAGTTGAAGCTGCAATCGAATTGCAGTCCCAAATCATTGGACTTATGTCTCGAGGATGCTTTGCCCTGAGTAAGTGGGCAAGCAACTCACGAGAAGTCATCAACGCGGTGGATCACGAAATAAACCCTGAAGTATCCATGCAGCTCAATTATCCTGAGGACCATTCCCTGGAGGTTTTGGGCCTTAGATGGGATACTGAGAAAGACGTATTCTCGTATAACATCGAGGTGCCTGAAAGAACTGTTTTTACTAGGCGAGCCATTTTGTCCACGGTGGCCAGGATTTTTGATCCTCTCGGGTTTTTAGCCCCGTCAGTGTTCCTCATGAAAAGCTTTATCCAAAAACTGTGGCAGGAAAAGTTGACGTGGGACCAACCTGTTCCTGACGCGCTTAAAGCTCTCTGGCAGCTCATAATGGAGCAAATACCAGTGTTTTCGCAGGTTAATGTTGAACGGTTCCTCGCGATGGATAAACCGTATGAGTTCCAACTGGTTGGCTTTTGCGACGCATCCGACTTGGGATATTGCGCGTGTATATACATACGGATTTTCAAGGGCTCTGACGTTAAAGTACGTCTTTTAATTGCTAAAACACGGTTAGCTCCATTGAAAACAGAAACTTGCCCTCGCTTGGAGCTGTGTGGTGCACTCCTGTTGTCCAAATTATATAAATCAACGGAGAAGTTCATTCAGATGTTGTCAGGTGCTGGGCACCCTCCGATCTTCTTTACGGATTCAGCCATCGCTTTAGGTTGGATTAATACTCCGCCTCACAAATTGAAGGTGTACGTGGCTAATAGAGTAGCTGAAATTCGCACTATTACCTCCCCGTCGTCATGGAGACATGTAGAAGGTTCGTCGAATCCCAGCGATTGTGGATCGAGGGGTGTGATACCCACCAACTTAGTCACCCTTAAAATATGGTGGGATGGACCTCCTTGTCTAGCCTTACCCATGACTCAATGGCCACGATCTCATGTCCAATACGACGCCATAGACATGCCAGAGCTGAAACGAGACTTCGAAATGAAATCTCTCATCACCTCATCAGATGATTTGCATTTCGTGATGTTAATTGCTCGGTTTTCGTCATACAGCAGGTTGATCAACTTCGTAGCCCTGCTGCAAAGGGCGGCGCATATAATTTCAAGGCACGGCAATCTTCCGAATTGGCTCGATTCGGTTCTTACAGTTCCCAAGAAACGCATAGTGCCTTTCATGCTTGCGTAAAACTTGTGCAGCTAAGCGGCTTCTTTAAGGAAACATGGGAAACGTGGCGAAGGCCAAGGAAGAACTTGCACGATTAAACCCCTTCATCGATGATAAGGGCATATTTCGAGTAGGAGGGCGTTTAGAAAATGCTTCCATCAGCCCAGCCCATAAGCACCAAATATTGCTGCCCACGAAATCACACTTTTTCTGTGCTTCTCATTGACTTTTACCATAAGGTGTATTTACACCCTGGACCGAACCTTCTGCAAGCCCTTCTTCAAACACGCTTTTGATTCCTTCCTTAAGACGTCTCGTCAGGCAACGAACTTTTATGTGCTTGAAGTGCTACAAGCTCAAAGCGAAATCCGTCGTTCCTACTATGGGTAACTTGCCAGATTTTCGACTAAAGGAGGACAAGTCTTTTCGCATGTGGGCATCGATTTCGCTGGCCCATTTTCGATGAAAGAATCGAATCGTAGGAAGTCGGTTGTCAGCAAAGTCTACATGTGCGTTTTTATTTGCATGGCAACCAAAGCCATGCATCTAGAGGCTGTTACCAGTTTGAGCACAGAAGCCTTCCTATCGACCCTCTCTCGATTCGTCGCTCGACGCGGTCTACCCCACGTCATTTATACAGACTGCGGGACAAACTTTGTTGGCGCATCGCGCGAACTCGCGAACTTGAGAAATGGTATAGGGAAGAGAGTACTCAAGAGTCCATTGCAACGTTCGCTACAACATTAGGCGTAAAATGGCATTTCAACCCCCCGTATTCGCCTCATTTCGGTGGCTTATGGGAAGCAGGGGTAAAATCGGCAAAGAGACATCTCACACTGGTAGCAGGAAGTACACCACGAACCTACGAAGAACTTTCCACACTATTTACAAAAATCGAAGCGGTTCTCAACTCACGACCACTGTGCCCTCTTTCAAACGACCCCGGCGAGTATGACTACTTATCGCCTGGCCACTTTTTAATTGGAAGACCTCTCCTATCAAATCCGGAGCCGACACTCCTTGATACGAACCTTCACCATCTTTCTCGCTGGCAGCTTGTCAGACGCATGTCGGAGGAGATTTGGAGTCGCTGGAGGCTGGAATATTTGTCGACGTTGCAATCACGAGTAAAGTGGAATTACCGCAACACCAAGAACCTACAAGTTGGTGACCTCGTCCTCATCAAGACCAAAGTTGCGCCTCCTCTACAGTGGCCACTTGCTCGAGTGCTGCAAACTCATCCGGGCACTGATGGATTTGTACGGGTGGTTACTCTTAAGACCCCCACTGCAGTTGTCAAAAGATCTGTTGCCAACCTCATTCCTCTCCTTCCCTTGCATACCAATCCTTACCATTCGTAATTCCAGAAAATTTTACAAAATTTTGGTGGCCAGAATGTTACGGCCAAGAGAGTTACTTTGTTTTCGTTTCTTTTCTTTATTTATTTGGTTCTTGATATCACGGAGCTTCACAAGGATCGCCGGCGCATCGAAGGCATCGAAGGCATCGAAGACCGGACCGGACCGGACCTGACGGCCCCTCCTCTCGAGGACGTTCGCCGGCCTGGTGGGCTCGAATCTCCGGCCATGTGCGCTCGAGAGCCCGAAGAAGAGGTTGATCGGAATCGCCTTTTTGTTTCGTACTCAACCAAATTGTGCTCCGAAGAGACATTTAACTTTTACGTTTAGTTGGACAAATTTAGCGGTATCATCGCGATCACTTACTGCAGTCACGCAACACAAAGTCGACTCTCCTTCGTTATCATCGTTCCAACAAGGTCAGAACTGTCCGATTTATCCGTGCCGAAGAAGAATTTTAATTTATTTATTTACGAACAGCAATTTTCAAATATTATTTTATCAGTACAGCTTTATTCATTTCATTTTAATTGTCATTTCCCACTATCAACACGAGGCCCTCATTCAACGTGCTCGCCCAGATTAATAGGTGTCAATATCATCACCCTTATTTGTGCGCGAACAACACGCATCCATACTCTTGTGAAGTATCCCGGCAGAGCAAGCCTCACAACTTTGTTGCTCTTGAGCGGAGTCAAGTGGGGCGAGGAGAGAATGTACGAGGAAATCGCTCCTCGGCGCGCTGCGAAGTAAAATAAACCAATGAATGGGCCAAAGAACCGCTCCGCATCCTCGCTCCTCAAGCTACTCTGTGAGAGTCTGGAAGGGCCTTGAGAGTGTTGAGCATAGGAGAAGATTGTTGACATGCCTGGCAACACTGGGGACTTTAGTCTGGTGCCGAGGGTCCATTAATTGAGAGTTTCTTCTAAGTTTAATGGGAAAACATTCCTCGTGATGTTAAGGTTTGTAAAAACGGTGGCTCGACTAAAATTTGACCCATAAATTGACAATTATTGAGTTGAGGGCTATAACTATTGCCTCATTATTCGGCTGTTGAAAAGATTGGCTGTTGAGATGTTTTACTCAATAAACAAAGGCTAACAAGAGAGCGGCTGCTCCTTTTATGGAAAAATCACGTAAAACAGAGAAAATGGACATTCTGTCTCTGCTTACAGCCATATCATCCTGAATAATCCCTAATAAATAAATAGTGCAACATCCACAGCAACGAGAACGTACAAATAACAGCATATGATATGTCTACCATCCTCCCAATGGAACTGTGAAACACTCAAGTGCTCTCTATACCTGCAAGGATAGTGCCCATAGTGTGCCACCCTCAGCCAACCATCGCCACCATCTCGTCGCCAAGTAACGAATAGTGACAATAAAAGGCTACACCCTGAACTCAACAAGTACCTATCACGAACGGAAGAAATGAAGAGTACCACCCCAAGTTAGCACATCCAGCGAGGGCAACCTGATCACTAAACTGGGCGAGTTTGCCAGAATGTTGAGCGTCTCCCAAATTGGCTGTCCATGTTGTGGACTC
This sequence comes from Pachypeltis micranthus, assembly GCA_020466155.1. Taxonomy (NCBI): domain Eukaryota; kingdom Metazoa; phylum Arthropoda; class Insecta; order Hemiptera; family Miridae; genus Pachypeltis; species Pachypeltis micranthus. The sequence continues at coordinate 11,305,127 of CM035774.1, read as the reverse complement.
TTGAGTCAGGTTGTTTTATGAGTTCAACTTCAACTTGTCTTTATCTTCACATTTCAATTCACGTTCGACTTCAATTTTCTTTCAGATATTCGTACAACTCGATGAATTGATTGGAATCGGTCCGGATCGCGAATGGAAAGAAACGGCTCGTTGGATTAAGTACGAAGAAGACGTCGAAGAAGGTGCCGAGAGATGGGGCAGACCTCACGTAGCTTCACTTTCGTTCCACTCGCTCCTCAATTTGCGAAAATGCCTCGAAACTGGTATGTTGACGTGTTGCAGCTGAGTTTTCATTAATTAATTATTAATAATTGTGTAAAAGACGAAAAAAGTTTATTAAGACGTATAGAAACAAGCAAAAATAAGTAAAACACAAAATGAAATCATTTTGCAACACATCCGAAGGAACGAACAGATGCCAAAGGAGAGAGGGACGAAGTCCCTTTGTCACTGCGAACACACATTGCGCCGATTGTGGCGTTGTCCCATACCTAATAAAAGACGTCATACATACCAGCCTGTTTAGAGCTGAGTATGTCTTTTGCAGCAGACTTCGCTATGGTTTGGGGTTTAATGTAGTACCCTGGAAAGAGTATTTGAAGAGCCTGGCTGCTAAAACAAGGCTCTTGCAAAGATTATGCTCTGCTGTTTCATCCTCTTCGCCGCACAATCTGCATTCAACTGTCTTAAATTGGCCCACATAGAGTCAGTGGTCAGTGAGGAAGCCAGTAAGGACTCCTAGTTCCTGTCTGGTGGATGTAAGCATTGCCTTTGCCCTTGAACAGGACGGTGCAATGAGCCTATCCGCCTGTCTCAGTTGGGCCAGCAATGCCAACGGACGTGTTTTTCCTATATCCCCCACCAGGTTTCCTATGTGACGCTCGAGGCCGATGGATAGGGATTTTTGCTGCCTTTTTATCTCAGAGCTTGAGGAGTAAAAGTTGAATTTGCTGCCCCGTGTTCTTGAGGCAGAGTGTAACCTTGGCAGCTTATTGAAACAGATCATAGGCTTCCAGTCGCTCGTTTTGGACGCTCCCTGGAAATTCATAGTTTTGTCCAAGATTTGTTTTAGACGCCAACCTCTAAATTTTCAATTTTATTTTTTTAAAGGCAATCTTTTTATTACGTTAAAATGTTTGATTTGTAGTAAACAGTAGATTAGTAGTTAACCCTTTTAGCGGTGCTGGTGGGGTGGTACAGATGAGGAAACCCCTATCATGCCCTGGTCAAGTGCCAGAGACTTGAAAGGGAGTAATTTTGGTGCAACTTCTCCAAGGGTGGATGTCCAAGAAGACTGTTGCGGGAAATACCTAGGCATCGACCCGTAACACATTAGGACTGACATAGTATGACTTTAGGTGATGACTTGTCATCCCTAATTAGGGACACTTACAGTTATCTCAAAAAGTACTTGAGGAATAGCTACTCTCAAATCGAATGTAGTGTTTCAGCGCGCAGTGAGGAAGATACACGAAGCTTATGAATTAACACCTTTTCAGATGCATCAGAGTGCCATAACCTCTACTACTAAAAACAGCAAGTCTCCCAATGACACAAAGAGGGTTGTTTTTCTGTCCCCATGCTGTTATTTGTTGATGAATCGGTCACACATATGCTACAAATGAAGCGATTGTATCACCAGTACTTGACCACACTCAGCTGTGCAGAGATAACGGGAAGGAAAGGTGTGAGACGCACAAATTGTTTTTTGTTGTGTTCCTCGTATTTTTGTTATTGACTATTGCTCCCTCGTGATGAATGAAATCACCGTTTATTTCTCCAGGCGTGATACTTGTGGATTTAGAGGAGAAAGAGCTGCCAGGCGTAGTGTACCGCGTAGTCGAGCAAATGGCCGTCGACGAACTCATCACGGACGAAGACAAACCGACTGTCATGAGAGCGCTGCTTCTTAGACATCGTCACGTTCAAGAAACTGAATCCAGAGGCTTCAGGTTCAACGTTAGAAGAAACACATCCAGCTATTCCAGTTTACAGGTAATAATTACGCTTTCAGTGTTTTAATTGCTATTTATCTGTACGGCAATTTGGCAATGTGGTGGCCATGTTGTTTCTGATTAATCGTCTGCCAAAAGGAACGATTTCATTTCAGAAGGAATTTTGGGTTCAATTGTTCTATGGTGCCTTGTAGTTCAACCACCGGATGATTGACTGTCGGCCTTTCAAATACCCCTTATCATTTCATCACGATCAAACGTAAACTCTACTATCGGCAAAAATCTGAAGGCTCAATATGCCACTTTTGATCAAATCTGTAGGGCTTCCCAACGAATTACAGCATCTCGAATGAGTCACAGCCACGATATGTGTGCAAACTTCAAATCGTAGAGGCTCATTTGTCCAATGTTTCTACCATTCAGAATCTGTAGGTAACCAAGAATTTCCTCCTGTGTAGATCAGTAGTACGATATCTTCAATCATCCGTTTCGTTCAATTCTGTGCAATTATTGAGGCGGGTAGGTTCAGAACAATAAAGAGATGTGATAGGTGAAAGAAAGTGCAAACATTTACAGGGGAGTGCACTGTATCATTGTCACAATAAAATATACCTAATTTGAGCACAAGGAAAGTAGCAGTGAAGATGAAAATTCGGTGTCACATGCAACACATTAGCCCTCACACCTCTCTGCAATGGCAGCTCTTCTTTCTTGTCCTTTTCACAATCACGAGAATCTTGCAGCGTGCTGCCATTCCTATACATTCTCCCAAACTATCCAGCACTTTGGGATGTTCAGAAGCGGTCTTTCCTCCTTGCCTTCATTCTTCATTGGTGGGAGATACTGGCCCTGGATCAGCAAGCTCCATCCTCTGTCTGAGCTGGCCTCTTGAGTTGGGCTGAGGCATCCTCCATTCATAGGCCACACTGATATCATGGCAAACCTGATCCCTGCTCTTATGGCGTCCTCTAGCTCCCTAAAAGACTCCAATCGGCTCTCTAGGAGTAAGCTAGACAGTAAAAAACGTAAAGTCATCACCCATCACTCATATATAGTCTCGACCTACCCTGTGCAGGTATAGACAACATACCCCCTGAAGCCCTGAAGGTTGACTGCGAGACGACAACTATGTTGCTTTGCCCTATCATCCAGAGACTGTGGAATGAGGAAGTGATCCCGGAAGAATGGAAGAGAGGCCTCATCATCAAGCAGCCCAAGAAAGGTGATCTGACCAGTTGTGATAACTGGCGGGGCATAACCCTTCTCACAATGGCCAGTAAGGTCATGGCCAAAATAATTCTTGAGAGGATCAAGGATCACGTTGAAAGACTCCTCCACAAAGAACAAGCCGGCTTCAGGAGGCACAGGAGCTGCGTTGATCTCATCAATACTCTCCGTATCATCTTGGAGCAGAGCTCTGAGTGGCAGAGCCCTTTATATGCTCTGTTCATAGATTTTAAAAAAGCGTTTGACTCGATCAAACGAGAGGCAATGAGGAGAGCTCTAAAGGCTTACGGGGTCCCAGGAAAGTTTTTGTGGCAGGTTCAGGAGATGTACTACGGATATACCTGCCAGGTCATCCATGATGGAGCGCTCTCGTCTTCGATACCCCTTAGTGCTGCTTGCCGACAAGGCTGCGTGCTCTCCCCGACTCTCTTCCTGTTAGTGCTGGATCTCTTAATGAGAAAAACTTTGGGAGGCAGGAAGAGGGGTATTCAATGGGGCTTGAGGGAGCGGCTTGAGGACCTAGACTATGCGGATGATGTATGTATGCTGTCGCTGTGCTTGAGTGACATGAGCTTCAAGCTCGGGAAGCTCACAGAGTTGGCCGACATGGCGGGACTTGAAATAAATGTCAAGAAGACTAAGGAAATCCGAGTCAATGTGGCGCTGAGAGACGATCTTGAGGTGAGCGGGGAGCCCGTTGAGCGGGTTGATACTTTCCAGTACCTTGGCAGCATTGTGGACGCAAGGGGAGGGGCAGAAGAAGACGTGAAGAGCAGGATAAGAAAGGCCAATGGCGCTTTCGTTCAACTGTACCCGGTGTGGAGGAATAGTAATATTTCTCTCGGGACGAAGCTGCGGCTCTTCACAACGAATGTTAAATCAGTCCTCCTCTACGGGTGCGAGACCTGGAAGGTGACAAGAGGGAACGACGGATCCTAGGAGTGTTTTGGCCAGATGTCATGTCCAACGACCAGCTCCGAGAGCGAACTGGTCAGAAACCCATCGCGTTGGAGATTAGAAAGCGAAAATGGAAGTGGATAGGGCACACACTCCGAAAGGACGAGGCGTCCATCGAGAAGAAAGCGCTGGATTGGAACCCTCAGGGATATAGAGGAAGAGGTCGTCCACGAGCGTCTTGGAGGCGATCTGTCGAAGCGGAGGCTGAGCGAGCTGGGAGGACGTGGAGGGAGGTCAGGACTCTGGCGAACGATCGCGAAGGATGGAGAAATTTTGTAGCGGCCCTATGCTCCTCTTAGGAGATACAGGAATTAAGTCAAGTAAGTCAAGTACCCTGTGCTCAGCCAGGCAGACTTGACTTGGTCGGGCCACCCAGATAGCAGCAGTGTTCAGCTTGTCCTTGAACCTGTGGGCTCCCTGATTATGGTACTTGCTCAAGAGCAGCAGATCGACTTCCTTCTACTGCTGAGACTGTTGGAGAAAAGTTGTACTCAGTGGAGGTTGCTGTGGAGGGTAGGGACCATCATCTGGCACAAATAGTAGCCTATCCCAGGGTCTCTCTAAGCACTTCCCTCCTACAGGCAGATGAGCCGACTCATCCTCTGAAACCCTCTGCTCAGAACAGACTGTGAACCGTACACTCCCTCTTCTCGTCACCTTGCTCACAGCAACAGTAGCAGAGGTGAGCTCCTTGGCAATTAGCTGCTCGATGCCCTTAGTCTAGGCATTGGAAACATCTCACCATGCTCACCCTAGGGTGGACTCTGTAGCTGATCCATCTGATTCCTACTGTGTCCTTACCCCACAGAAGAGGATCAGCCTTGTCTTATCAATGGTTCTTCGTTGCTCCTTCATATTAACCTTCATTGGAAACACCTTTCACCCACACTCTCCCTGAAAATTCTGCTGCAGAGCTGCCAGAATGTCTTGCACTGTCCTGTTATGTCTAGATCCCTAATCTCAACAGACGCCTGAGGGATGGCAATCCTGATCACACCACAATCACCAAGACCCTCTTTGATCTTTTTGACAAACCTTTTCAGGTCTGCAGTCTGGCGACCCAACTCAATCAGAACATCCTCCTTAGCAGTTCTAATAGCCCTAACCTCTGTACCAGCCCAGCTGTGTTGACCCTAACTCACAAATTACGCGATTCAAGAAATAACTGTTGTGGTCACTTTACCTGAGGACATCGTCTCCTAAATTAGTGAAAATTGGACAAAGAGGCGTACTTTCCAGTTGGATGATCGTAAGATAATGAGCAGAATATCGTAGGGAAAGCACTGTGTGTGAGCACTTTTGAGTTATGTGTTGGGGAGCCACTTGCAGCGCTGGGTCGATTTTGTGGAGGAAGACGTTAGTTTTACGTGTCCGGTTCTTAATCTCACCATAGTTTTGCAAAACTCTTCGGCGTAATGCCTGAAAGTGGAATGGAACCAGGGAACTCCTCGTGGACGTTGAAAAAGCTCCTGATATAGGCTGATTTTGCAGGGAATTTGCCATGCTTTCAGGATGGCATAGCGCTCAGCAGTATAAATTGGCGCTCCATTCCACAGACTGAATTTCTGGGTTATGTGGTTTGTCGAATTGTCGAAAGCTCATGATATCCGGTTGAAATCCTACTTTTAATCGTCTCGTCCAGTTAATGCCTTTTTGCATTTTTCCACATTTGGTGTTGGAGGTTTTGGCCATTAGTTGGGGTTTGCATTTTCTAACAAACGTAGAGCTAAGTCCAGACAGGCGAGCGTACATTGAGCCCAAATGTAAAATGAACCATAAAAATGCTGAAGAGCATGCAGTAGCTCTTATCCAGCTCAGTAACGTTGCATCATTTTGTTTTTTAACGAAGAAATATTTGTGAAAACCTTCCAGACGCTAATGGCATATATTGGCCGAGGTTGCCAGAAATTACAGAGTCTACTCGAAACCATAAAAATCGATACAACGCTGTCTCGCCTGTCTGCACTTGCCTTAACGCGTATTTGTGTTCTAATCGTTTTTCGGAATTTAATTAACTCTGTTTTGTTTTGCTTATAAGTGCCGTTTTGTTTTTGTACTAACCACTTTGCGACTTTTATCGTTCATTAGTACAACCTGGGAACGGAAACGAAGGAACTGGCTGCTGACACTTTGGTGGGTGTCCATTGTTTTCTTCTTAGATATAAAAAAAGTGTTGGGCTTGCTCTTTGTTTTGCGCATTGGTGCCAGTATAAAGTACATTATGCGTGTTGAAGGAAGTGGTTTGCAATATTTCAACTTTGAATGGACGAATGTCAAGATAAAACGGTCCAACTAAAAAGATCTGGTGCGGCGCTCACAAGTTTTCTAATCCCCCCTTACACTTAAATTCAACATATTTGTGTCCAAGTTTACGTTAACTTGATGAAACATAACTCAACGGGGTGTAGAGAAACATTTATTGAGTAACTAGCACGTTGGTAATTTATGGGGCTGACGACATAATTTTTTTGAGAAGGTTTGTGTTGACCATTCTTGTCTTTAAAATGTCTCGCGTCGCTCTTAATTATTTTACGACCAGCGTCATTGTACATGGAGCTCGTTGAACTGGTAACAACACAACAAGCAGCATGAGTTCGTCATTTATAGAAAGGATACTTATAGTGATATTACTAGTCACAACTCGTCAAACCACCCACGAGTTCACAAACATCCCGTTTTCCATATTATGATCAATCGAACGTTGTCTATACCAATGAATAAGAAAACACAACAAACATTGCTAAATGAAAAGCCTGCAAATTGTACAACGGTTTATTATTCTCGTTAACAGCTTGACCTAGTCTCACACCTCCGAGGCCCATCACATTCGATTCAGCATCGAAAAATACCAGTAAACGATGCGAAATACCTAACTACGACGAAAATAACATATTCCAAGCGCCTGTAGTCAATTGGTAACATATTCGAGCTGGTGGGCTACTTGTAGTTACTGTCTCACTTTGGCTCATTATAATTACTGCGATTTCGCTATTTTCCTTCTAGACCAGTGATTCCCAAAGTGGTCTATATCGATCCCTAGGGGTCTATGACAACTTGCAAGGGGTTTACGTCAGCGAAAAAAATTTGGGGGTCCATGAAATGAAAATTGGGGTCCATGATAGTGGATCTCAACTCATACACTGATACATCCTGTATTATGGAATATAGCGAGGAAATTTTTAATTTCCTTTCCATCGTCATACCTAGTGGAAAGGGGGTTCAGCGCTGTTACCAATCTCCTAACGAAAATATCTGGTGCGTTGCAACAAACAACTTTCCTTAGCTCTACAACAATTCACTTTGTACATGGCTAATTCTATTTAATCAATTCATTTATCACTCAGTTAATTTGAATCTTGGTCAAACAACGCTTTACGGCAGCAGCAAGCGGTAGCGCTTACAGTTCCAGATTTTATTGTGCTGCTCGTACTCATTTCAGGACCATTATTGAGCAATTGGTACACAGAGAATTAATGGGGCTGTAAACAGCAATTTTTTGAAAAAGGATAGTGATCACTTTTGCAAAGTTATTGGGTAATAACTGTTAGAACTGGTAGTAATTGAAACGGCAGTAGTTGAAATTCAGGAATTTCTGGAGTGACCCCCATGTATCTCATGATCGTTTTTAAACACTCACCCTTTAGGTATTAGATTGGACTACAATACCAATTTTTTTTGACATTCTACAAGAATTCCAGCGGAGTTTATAAGGAAAAAACTGCGCGAAAAACGCTTTTGGTCGAAAATTTTGATAATTTATTGTGCTGCTATCGTCATTTGCCCACGAATGGAAATTTCATGGTGTGATTGCCTTATTGAGAGCTATCAATATAAAAAATTTGATCAAAATCGTGAGAGCAGTTTTTGAGAAAAAAATTGTGTGCTTTGATCACTATGATGACTATAGTTAACTTTCGGTGGATTTTACTCATACCCTTATTTTGGCGTCCCATAGTAACCTGCGGGCTAGATATCAAGTTTGAGGGGAGTTTGGTACGGTCGTTTTCTCTAAAAACCACTCTAAAATCGATTACGCCGAAAGTTTTGGCAATTTATTGTGCTGCTCTCGTCATTTTCCCATAGATGGGAATTTTATGGTATAGTTGCCATATTGGGAGCTATCAATATAAAAAATGTAATCAAAATCGTTAGAGCCGTTTTTGAGAAAAAAAATTTGGTGTTTTGATCACTATGATAACTATAGTTAAATTTCGGTGGATTTTGTTCAAACCCTTATTTTCGCGTCCCATGGTGACCTGCGGGCGAGATATCCAGTTTGAGGTGATTTGGTACGGTGGTTTTCTCTAAAAATCGTTCACAGACACACAGACCATTTTCCCAAATAATGTTTTTCGGACTCAGGAGGGTCGGAAACGTAAAGATCTGAAGAGAACTCCAAATTTTTTTTTCAGCCGATTACATAACTTTCCTTTCTACTTCGTAGAGCAAGGAAAGTAAAAAACTAAAGTAACATTACCTTGTTCTTAGTTACTACATAATAACAGAATTTTCATCACATTGTATGACTTTTCAAGTAACTTATTTTGGTGGATCCAAAAATATATAATAATATAAACAGAGAAAAAACAAATCAGTAATATCCCTGCAGACTAGTACTTCAGACTCATTGAGACAAAAAAAAATGTGGCGTTTTGATCACTATGATAACTATAGGTAAATTTCGGTGGATTTTGTTCATACCCTTGTTTTGGCGTCCCATGATGACCTGCGGGCGAGGTATGAAGTTTGAGCTGATTTGGTACGGTGGTTTTCTCTAAAAATCGTTCACAGACACACACACACACACAGACCATTTTCCCAAATAGTGTTTTTCGCACTCAGGAGGGTCTGAAACGTAAAGGTCTGAAGAAAACTCAAAAAAAAAATTTCAGCCGATTACATAACTTTCCTTTCTACTTCGTAGAGCCAAGGAAAGTAAAAATCACAGAGTACGCAACACGTTTATAATCATCTGGAGTTTAAAACTAGTACCCCTTGTAGAACTGATTCTGTATGGTTGTGGACGAGCTCTGTGACTAAACTGTGTGTAAACGCCCTCAAACTCTTAGCCTAACAGATCTATTATTAATTAGTAGTACGTTGCTCATTAGATGATTAATTTCGACTAACTAATGTTTCATGCCGAAAAATAGAATACTTTTCTCGGCAAAAAAGCTTCATGGAGAAGATATCTTTGTTAATTTTGCCTTGTCTCCTCTCTTTCCACTTTCCTCATGCTTTGGTATGGACAGAGCCTCGGATTCGGAGTTACTGCTTCACTCTTCGACCTACGAGCCGAAAATAACGTAACGTCTTTCACAACTTAACTATTTGAAATGTTTAGTCAGACTGTTGTTCATCCTGCGCACAATCATCTCGGCCCTCATTCATCATCGTCAAGTTGCATGGAAACCTCAAAATCACTCTCACCAATCATTCTCATTTGAGACGTCCTGTTATTGTCATGGTGTTCGTGTACATTCGCTTTCTTTCATTTTCGTCGGTACCTATTTACATTTTATGTGGGAGCTATTCTGATTTGCTCGTTTCATTTATGCTATTGTAGAATTTGAGCGAGGAAGCGAGAAAAAGAAGCCTGATCCCGTCGGCTTCGACTGTCGACACGACTAAATCAAACCTCCTCAGCCCTCCTGCTCTCTTCAACCATACTGCGGTAAGTTAACCTTCATGCTATTACCAAAGTGTTTGGTTAATAATTCTAGGCAACTTCTATTTGTGTAATAGTTGCTGATTGCTGTCAAGTGTCAGAATTACCCCAAAGGCCCCAAAACTGGTGTTCTTGATCTTGGAGCCATGAAAACTGTGCCGTGTGATTTGTTACTTCTTTCTTCCAGCATTGCGTTTGTACTGAGGACGTTCGGAGATGCTTTGAAGAGCTGCTGACTAAGGCAAAAATTACGGCAATCGCGCCGGAGATTCGATCCACAACCCTCGACTTACGTCGAGAATTATGAATCGTCTGTCTTGACCACTAGACCACGATCAACCGCTTGCCTTTAACAGGAGTCAGTCAGCACATCTCCCCCCTCGTCTTTTAACCGCTGCTCCTGGAGCGGACTCTTTTAAGGAAAGAATTTACGAGAGTTGAGCGAATCCCCGGAAAATCCGATCTTTGATTCGAGAAACGAGAGGGCTACAAGGAAAGTCTTTTTTCTTTCGCATTGTAGTGGGCGCGTCGCCCATTTTACCTTCGCGCTGGAACTTTCACAGCATCAGCGAATCCCGGACCCGAGAACTCGTCTCATTATTTTCTCTCTTAATTTTTTTAAAAATTTTTCTCTCGGGGCCTCTTCTTTTTCTTGGAAAGAAGAAATTCGACCACTAGTTGGGCGCCAATGTACTGAGGACGTTTGGAGATGCTTTGAAGAGCTGCTGACTAAGGCAAAAATTATGCCAATCGCGCCGGAGATTCGATCCACAACCCTCGACTTACGTCGAGAATTATGAATCGTCTGTCGTGACCACTAGACCACGATCAACTGCTTGCCTTTAACAGGAGTCAGTCAGCACACGTTGATCAACCAACCCAAAATCGGGTTATTTTTCAGAGCCCACCTTTCTCCCCTGTGTTCACATATGTTAGTGTAATAGAGCCAACCTCGATAATTAAGGCTTTATTGGACTAAATTCTGACTAACTACACTAAACTACAATGTTTGCAAGTTTATCACATCCACCCCCTCTGTTATTTCAATCTTGAATGAAATCTTCCAAGTATCTCAGTGGCCGCCTGTTCCTCTGGGGATGTTCCCTTGGAGGCGCAGATGGTGATTTAGATATTCCACATGAAGATTTCACGCTGCCCTTCAAAGATGCTGGCAAGGTCCGTACTGGAGAAACAGAATGGAGCATTGGTGAAATATTCGGTTTCCCTGATGTTGGAATTTCACGTTGTTACGTCTCAATGACAGCTGCCTGATAGAAACTGTATTGGCCCTAATGTCAGGGAGACGTACATGTGCACAGTGTGGGGTTGACTCTATGAGTTCTACGTTATCTACCAGTGATTCGTACTTGCTTGATCTGACGTTTCTTTGTGCCTACACGGCTCCTGGGGTAGTCGGCCACTCTAGGAGAGAAGTTCCATTAGAGTTACGGTGATTGTGCATGAAGGGGCGTTTGTGCGGCGTCTCGTTGGTTGATGTGCAGAGAAGTGAACGAATTGCATGTAGAGCTTCCAGAAGTACAGTTTCCAAAAGTCGGATGTTAGTGTGCGTAGCACGGAGAGCGAGCTGAATCGTCTTCCAAATTACACCGTTTTTACACTCACTTGACTGTTTTATGCGTTAAATGCGGAAGAGCGACTTGTAGTGATGGGGATCAAACTAATTCCCCCCCCCCTCCTGGTTCTGGGTTGTCTTCCCAGGAGCGTGCCCATGCTACCAGGCGTGACCACGGGTTGTGGATAGTGGAACGGCCACGGCATTGTCCCCAGGGGCATGTCTGCGGCCAGCTGTGAATAAGGACAGCATGCTGACTGAATAAGCAGCCGCGAACAATGGGCAAAACCCAAGAGATCGCAGAAGAGATCCTGAACAAAGGACTCAAGGGCAAGCGGATCTACATTTTCTCAGACAGGCGGCCTGCCTTAAAGGCCATCGCTGCCTATAGTTTTAGGTCTAAGCTGGCATGGGAATACCTCCATGCGCTCAAGCAGCTCGGCGCCCGTAACAGGCTCTCCCTCATTTGGGTGCCAGCTCATAGGGGGCATGAGAACAATGAAAAGGCTGACCGCCTTGCAAAAAGGGGTACAGAATCCCTACCCATCGGGCCTGAACCACATGTAGGTATGACGAAAAGTCACCTGAACCGTCTGGTTGCTCGATGGGAGATACAGGAAAATGGCGCCCATTGGCATCGCCAGCCACAACTAAGACAGGCGAGAAGGCTTGTCTCGCCTTCCTGTCAAAGGGCGAAGGTGATACTGACACTCTCTAGACAAGGTCTGAGAGTAGTGATAAGCTTCCTCACCGGGCACTGCCCACTCAGATATCACCTCAACAAGATGGGCATCTTAGAGGCGGTGGAATGCAGACTCTGCGGTGAGGAGGACGAGACAGCAGAGCATATCCTGTGTGAGTGCCCTGCCTTGGCAGCAAAACGCTTTGAATACTTCGGTCAGGGGACCACTGAACCCCAAATCATGGCGGAATCTGCGGTGAAGGACATACTCAGCTTCCTAAGGGGGGCGGGTATGTACGACGCCTTCTACTAAGAAAGGGCCGTCACAATAAGCCCATATGCGGCCGCAGTGACAAATGGACTTGTCCCACACGCCCTCGGGTCAACAAAAAAAAAAAACCTCCCCCCTCCCACCACAACCAAGAAAACTCCTCTCTCCAGCATTATTGTCGGCTTGGTAGCTAAAGGTTCCCTTTCTGCGCTAAGGCGAACCTGGGAAATAAGTATTGAAGTCCACCACCCGCCTGAAGTTTTTGCGCCTTCTAATAACCTTGCTAAGCCTGAAGTTTTCAAAGACGTTCTTCTCTTCTGGCTGCACAAATCAGCTCTTCGGTCCTCTACCACCATCACCACAGCTGACTCAGAGACTGTGCAGTGGGAGCAAGTCACCTGCAGCGTCTCCCTCTTTTGGGTAGCACCTTCTATACTGCTGCACATCAAGAGTGTGTCTTGTCCCTGTACAGCAGCATCTCTTCTCCCACCCTCAGAAGCAACCACAGATGTTCAAAATGAAACTCGTAAGTGTTCCCCTCAGCCTAGGAAGTGTGCTCACTGCGGTGAATGCTTATGCTGTCACAGTATGCTCGTTAGCCTTGGTTCTACGATCACCTCTGTTTGAGGTCCAGCATTCTGAGATCATCACAACCTCAGGCTTCTGCGGCATCAAGCTGAGTCCCATTAGATAGGGGGCTCATTGCAATGCTAAGTCTCTCCTGGGCTGTATCTATGGATTGTCACATTGTTGGCATAGCACACTATAAAATGCCGTTAGAATAGCTTCCCTAAATAGGCTGTCATACGTTGTTACAGAGCTCATAAGACTCGGTGGATCCTCCAATGAGCCTCCTGGTGGGCCTGCCTCTTGCATCTGCGTAGTACAACTGCCCATGTGCGAAGTATCCCTTGCCATCCCCACTGGGTAATCCAGCATACTGTGTTCATGCAAGATGTTGACTTACCATAATGAAGTGAAGGCATTCCAAACATCGAAACCCCTCGGACCCTAACAGGATCCCTGTGCTTGTATTTTCCACTTCAGCGGCATTCACCGCCTGCACAACCTCCTCCATGGCATTAATGTGGAGAGTCTAGACAAAGGTGTCAAGTCCATCGCCTTGATGCCTCATTACTCAATTCAGTTCTCCCCTGCCCTCACTTTCATTTTGACTCCTATAACAGTTGCTTCGTTCCCTTCTGGCCCCATTATTTGGAGAAAAAATCTCACTTCTAAACTCCTGAATAGCGAGAGCGTTTCCTAAATATTCCTTTAAATAACATATCTTTATATCTCCTGCCGTATACGACGCAAGTGCATGTTCGTTTCACCCCCAATAAACAAAAAGAAGCGAAGGGGAAGGTGGTACTGCGAAATACATGGCGATGCAAACCCTTCACGTTTCTTCAATAAGACAACTCCATTTTCTTGTTTGTTATTTACGTTAATTTTGCCTGGTAGGTAGACATAAAAGAAGAAACCTACATGTCTTCGACGGAGGATTTGGCGCGAAAAGCTGCCAAAGAGAGCATATTGAAGCGCATTCCCGTTGGAGCCGAAGCCACTGCAGTCCTCGTCGGCGCCGTTGAGTTTTTAGAGCAGCCCACAATAGCGTTTGTTAGACTCGCTGAGGGTATCCACATCCCCTCAATCACAGAGGTGCGTATTTTGGCCGATATCGCGTGGCTTTTACTCGAACCTTTTATTATTTTTAATTCAATTAACTAATTTACTGTGTCAATATTTCAGGTCCCGATCCCGGTGAGATTTATGTTCATATGTCTGGGTCCTCCTTCGGCAGATTTGGACTACCATGAAATCGGTCGGTCAATATCAACCCTCATGTCGAATCCCGTAAGTTTTCGAATTAACAATATTTTGTTTTCTTAGTGAGCGAGTGATGTGAGAAGAAGAACAACTTTTTTTTTGTAACTTACATATTTCACTATGGAGTTGATGAAACAAAAATCTATTTGTAAATCTACTTGGAACTCGAGGCGTTGGCGAATATATTTAAGGTGTGCCAATGCTAATCAGAATGATGCAAAGAACTGTTAGAGCTTTAAAACCTTCAAAGCTAAATTATTATTTTTTAAAGTGGAGGGAAGAGTCACCTAGGTCTTGGCTGCAGCAGAGCTCTTGTAAGCATCAATGACATGCAGAAGGAGACGTCTCTACGTTCACTGTAGTAGCATGCTATTGCATGTAATAAAACAACCCAAAATTAAAATTAAATTAAGAATAAAACAAAACCATCTTTGAAAGAAAGTTATCTTAAAAGAAGCCACAAGGTTAAGGAAATTCACAAAAGGCGGGAAGAAAACTGGATAAAATATTATGTTTATTCGATATTTGATTAATTATAAAGACTATAAAATGTTGATTCAATCTTGAAGTTCAGTCAATACGCTTTTAGTGCGACATTTCATCGTCTAATTATTCCCCATAATCATGCCCTACAGTAAATAAATATCTGGTGCGATGCAACACACAACTTTCCTTAGCTCTGCGTCAATTCGCTTTGTACATGGCTAATTCTATTTAATCAATTCATTTATCACTCAGTTCCTTTGAACTTGGTCAAACAACACTTCACAGCAGCAGGAGGCGGTTGCGCTTACAGTTCCAGAATTTATTGCGCTGCTCGTACTCATTCCAGAACCATTACTGTGCAATTGGTATACAGATAATTAATGAGGCTGTAAATAAAAATTTTTTGAAGGAGGATAGTAATCACTTTTGCAGAGTTATTGGGTAATAACTGTTAGAACTGATATTAAGCGAAACGGCGGTAGTTGAAATTCATGAATTTCTGGAGTGAGCCCCATGTATCTCATGAGCGTTTTTAAACACTCACACTTTAGGTATTGGATTGGACTACAATACCAATTTTCTACTAACATCCCGGCGGAGTTTATAAGGAAAAAACCACTGCAAAAACGCTTTTCGTCGAAAGTTTTGATAATTTTTTGTGCTGCTCTCGTCATTTTCCCACAAATGGAAATTTTATGGTATGATTATCTTATTAAGAGCTAACAATACAAAAAATTTAATCAAAATCGTTAGAGCCGTTTTTGAGAAAAAAAATATTTGGTGTTTTGATCACTATGATAACTATAGTTAACTTTCGGTGGATTTTGTTCATACCCTTATTTTGGCGTCCCATGATAACCTGTTGGCGAGATATCAAGTTTGAGCTGTTTTGGTACGGTGGTTTTCTCTAAAAATCGTTCACACACACACAGACCATTTTCCCAAATAGTGTTTTTCGGACTCAGGAGGGTCTGGAACGTAAAGATCTGAAGAGAACTCAAAATTTTTTTTTTCAGCCGATTACATAACTTTCCTATCTACTTTGTAGAGCCAAGGAAAGTAAAAACAAAGTTAAACGTCGGATTCTTTGAGTCACAAACGAAATACGATTTGGAAATAAAATGTTGAAAAATGACTTATTTACGAATGCTTTGTACTTACAGTGGCGTAGTCGATTTGTAATAACTAACGTTTATCTTCTTAATGATTCGATAACAATTTTTTTTAACTGCGTTGACAGTTCTATTAATTCCTTAAACTTTTATTATCTCTGAATGCATACTGCTTAGAGCCAGTTGTTAAAATTCGAAAACACGGAAACTTTTCACTGCAACCAAACTGTAGGAATATGTAAATGAGGGTTCTAGCTGCTGGACGGTATTCTACTCCAATAGAATGATTCACTACCAATAACGAGGTGTGAGGCATTTTGAGACGGAAGGAATGGGATTTCAGGTATTAAAGCAATTGGGTTATGTCCGCCAGTAGGAAAATTATTAAAGTTAACGTATCTGTTAGGTGAGTCCGTCTTCTCTGGCTCTGAGTTGCTGTGGGCAAGCGCTTTCGATGTAAAGACCGCCGTCTGGGCGTTATATAGTAGGGTTTCCCATACCTAATCCATCTTTTGGCTTGTATGCCACCACTCAAAACACTACACAAACAAAAACAACCAACTGACGGATTTACAGACCACCCTACACAAAAAAGACGGAAATTCCACATTGACAGATCATTCAAGACGTTCCATTCACCTCTAGGGGTTTTCCCCCTGAGGTACATGACCTCCTCTCCCCGACCCTCCCCCGACGCTCCATCAACCCGTTTACCTTCCTTTCGTATATAAAGACCACGACCTACTGACTGACTCCAGTACTGACTTAACGGCCAGACGATGATGTCTTTACATCGAAAGCGCTTGCCCACAGCAACTCACCAGCCAGAGAAGACGGACTCACCTAACAGATACGTTAACTTTAAGAATGGGATTTCCTTATGTACTTATTTTGTGACATAACTTCATTCCAACCTAGCGTGACACTTTTAGGCAGTTACATACTGAAAAAATTAAATTAAATAAAAAAATCCCCTACACTTCAAGACTAGTATCAGGTGTTATGTATAGAGGTTGAAATATAAGAATAAAAATGAAAATGTGTTGAAAGTAATCTTTTTTTTTAACATATTTGTGATTTCCCGAGCAACTGCGTCACTGGATTCAGCGATTCATCTGTTATCAACCTCCACACTTTGTTGTCTGTGATTATATCCACAGATATTAACAATTGCGTGTTTGCTCTTCAGGAATTCCACGGAGTCGCTTACAAAGCTACAGTTCGCAGAGAACTTTTGTCGGCTATCAACGAATTTTTGGACGGTTCGATCGTCCTCCCTCCCGGAAATTGGGACAGAAACTCGTTGTTGCCTTTTGAAGACCTGAAAGCGAAAAGTGACGCCATCAGACGCCGACAAAGTCGTGTCACTCAACCCGATGAGGAGAGAAAAGGTAATTCGCTTTTTTTGTAACGTTACTTGCACGAATATTCATCGTTCGTTTAAAGTACAGGCTGCGAGAGCGTTTTGCGTGAAGACGCCATTTGCAGTCTCCTGTCGTTTTAGACTAATAAGTGTAACGTAGTAGAAGATGTGTTCAGATGAACAGGTAAGTTATACGACAGTATTTTGAGGGTTGTCTTGTAACAGTCTGGATGTGTTGCTGTTATCCTTGGTTGTGGGCAGTGAATGGTTAGTGGGAGCTCAATAACGTTTGTATCGCCGATTATAGTGAGAATGCTCAAAGCAAGATATTGCCGATAAGGATTTGAATTGAAGTGAGAAGAAAGGGAGAGGGATGAGTGGTCCTGGAAGTCCTCGTAGTGATAGTGCGATAACGTGAAGACGACCATTGCTGCTCCAAAGTGCCAACAACTCTTTTGTTTCGTTCAATCAGATGCTAACCAGCCTCCACATTCTTGTTCTTCAACTATGCTGAATGTTGCGCCTAGACAAGCTACCAAGAACCTCCCTGCCAATATTATTCAGTAGCACAATACTGCTGTGTTGAAAACTGTTCGTAATTTTCAATAAATTGCCGTTTATTTACTCTCAAGCTCTTCTCGCTGGTGATGGAGGCGGCGATGGTTGGAAGAAAAAGGGCGAAGACGACCCGCTTCAACGAACCAAAATACCGTGGGGCGGCTTGTACAAAGACATCAAAAGACGTTTTCCCCACTACTTTTCGGACTTCACGGATGGCATCGATGGTCAATGTATTGCGGCTGCTATTTTTATGTACTTTGCCGCTTTGTCTGGGGCCATTACGTTTGGAGGTCTTATGGGTGAGTCTTAATTTTTTCTTAGGTTATTCAAGCGATGGTGTTTTATTTTGTAACATAAATAACGAGTGATTCATTAGCAACCTCCAGAAAGAAATAGGTTTGTTTTGTATTGTCTAAGATCGTTACTTACATTGTGCAATGTACCTTATCGACAAATATTAAATTTATCTCTACATGTTCTGCAAGGTGAACAATGGGCACCTTTGGTGGGTAGCAGTACGAGTAGGACACAGCCCAGAAGGGTGATAGACTAGGCAGCTGATTCCAGCACGCAGTCCATGGTTCAGGCCATACCACAGTGAGGAAGATCCTTGCCTAGCTCCTCATGGAGTGTGGGGCATTTAAAAAGTACTGAATCGATGAGGCTGCAAGCCCAAACTCCCTGCACTGCGAGTAAATGGTGAATTGTGCTTCCCATGTCATCTCACGTGATGGAGGATGGCTCACACCAGAGGCATTAATTCGCAACTCGTTGAATTCAGATGAAAATTGGAGATGCATTGCTCAATTTTCCTGGGCACTGCTCAGAAGAGGATGGAGCAGGCTGATCTGCAGGAGGATGTACTGTAATGGTAGCAAGCTACAAGATTATCGGGAGGGTGAAGGTGAAGGGACAAGAAAGGAAAGCATGTGGGCCAACCTGATCCAATGTGCTTAACGGTTTCGGGTTACCTTCTCAATACGCAGGAGTAAATTCAAGAGGCCGTTAGGCGTAGAAAAAAAGCAGGTGAACCTCTGGTTGTATATTCGTCGTTGCTTCGTTACATTTCCTACTATAAGTCGAGAAGTTCTCGAATTAGAGATCTTCTTAGACGAGGGGATTGGGGCGACTGAGACCTCACAATAAGGTGTCATGAACGTTCCTTTGCTTCATGAGGTAGTCAGTTGGTATAGCAATGTCAAGATCGATATATAGTGTGGAGTTCCTTATACACGTAGTAGTGTGGACGATATTTCTCTAGAGAGTGGCATGTTGCTGCCTTGCTAACCTGTAGAATTGGGTGTGTGAATATTGTGGTGGGCAGGGCAGAAAAGTCTGGTTCAGTGGGGAGGAGATAAGATACTAGGACACTGCCATCTGTCACTGAGGTTCGAATGTGACGTATAGTGGAAGATTCGTTTTGAACTGTTACTTTGAAACTTTTCCTGGCCCCTGTTCACACAAAATAATTTTGGTCTGCGCTCGTCACCTAAATAACCTAGGCGATGTGTGCTCCTCGCGGTTAATAATGCGTAGATTGCTGTAACTGGCAGCAACAACAGTGGTCCTTGTGCTCAAGTTGCAGGCAAATAGAATGGCGGCACAGGAGGCTTCTGCTCATGACCACTGACACAGCGCCATTAGGCAAAGCGTCTCCAGCTATGAAGCCAAGGTGCTGGACTCGTGTTTTCACTGGAAGTTCCCATTAGAAGTGTGGTGGGGGAGATCTAAAGGCCACAGGGCTGGGTACCCTCCTCAATTGCCTCAGGTCTTGGACACGTTACTGGTAGCAATTGGTATATGCGAATATATCAAGAGGCTCCCTTTCCACCATTTGACACCTTTTGTCCATCTGTGATATAACACATCAGATTTGAGAGATGAAGATGATTAGGATTTCACGCTCATATCTGGGTCGGCCACAGAACCTGTATC
The DNA here is from genome assembly GCA_020466155.1 of Pachypeltis micranthus. Taxonomy (NCBI): domain Eukaryota; kingdom Metazoa; phylum Arthropoda; class Insecta; order Hemiptera; family Miridae; genus Pachypeltis; species Pachypeltis micranthus. The sequence continues at coordinate 11,285,507 of CM035774.1, read as the reverse complement.
CTTGTCCAGGTAGTGGCAGTTCTCACCGCCTCAGGATTGGACCACATGACTGACGCATGACAGACGTTGCAAATTGGGAATCCCCATGCCTTGAAACGTAGCGTCAAATGTAGAGGGGAGTTGTAAAAACATTTTCCTGACTGAAAAGAATGGCGTATATTCAGAATGAATGATAATCCAAAGAGTGTTGAATTAGTTGCTAAAGCGGTGATAATTCCCGAGTACGCGGCAGACTGGTCAGCTGCGTCGCACAGAGAAACGTTGTTTTGAGAAGCTGCAGCCTCTAGATTTCCACTGCTCCTCTGCCAAAGTGTCGAGGGAGGAATAGATTGTTCCTGGTTTCCAGATAAGGCGGTTATTGCTTGTTTCTTACGATCATTGTGAAATGTATGTACATGCAACACAATTTTCAAATCGAAACGCCTAAACACTTCTGTCCAAAACATAGTTTCCAGGTCATGAAAATTTCCCTCGATTTACTGTCTACGAGTCAATTGCGTGCTACGATTATGTCAACTGTTCGGACAATCATAACACCCTTGTTGCGGGAAAAAATCGATATTTTTTATTGTGTTACATGAGATGGGACAAAATTTACTTAGGTGAGAAAAACGAAATATAATGAGAATGAAGAAAAGAACAAAAAACGTCCACGTGACATAAAAATAAATATCTGGTGCGTTGCAACACGCAACTTCCCTTAGCTCTACGTCAATTCACTTTGTACATGGCTAATTCTATTTAATCGATTCATTTATCACTCAGTAAATTTGAACTTGGTCAAACAACGCTTTACGGCAGCAGCAAGCGGTAGCGCTTACAGTTCCAGATTTTATTGTGCTGCTCCTACTCATTTCAGGACCATTATTGAGCAGTCGGTACACAAAGAATTAATGAGGCTGTAAACAAGAATGTTTTGAAGAAGGATAGTAATTACTTTTGCAGAGTTATTGGGTAAAAACTTTTGGAACTGGTAGTAAGCGAAACGGCAGTACTTGAATTTCTGGAGTGAGCCCCATGTATCTCATGAGCGCTTTTAAACACTCGCCCTTTAGGTATTAGATTGGACTACAATACCAATTTTTTTTAACATTCTACAAAAATTCCAGCGGAGTTTATAAGGAAAAAACTGCGCGAAAAACGCTTTTCGTCGAAAATATTGATAATTTATTGTGCTGCTCTCGTCATTTTCCCACGAATGGAAATTTCATGGTATAATTGTCTTATTGAGAGCTATCCATGTAAAAAATGTAATCAAAATCGTTAGAGCTGTTTTTGACAAAAAAAAATTTGGTATTTTGATCACTATGATAACTATGGTTAAATTTCGGTGGATTTTGCACATACCCTTATTTTGGCGTCCCATGGTAACCTGTAGGCTAGACATCATTTTAGAGCTGATTTGGTACGGTTATTTTCTCTAAAAACCGCGCTAAAATCGATTTCGTCGAAAGTTTTGGTAATTTATTGTGCTGCGCTCGTCACTTTCCCGTATATGGGAATTTTATGGTATAGTTGACATATTAGGAGCTATCAATATAAAAAATTTAATCAAAATCGTTCGAGCCGTTTTTGAGAAAAAAAATATTTGGTGTTTTGATCACTATGATAACCCTAACAGGTACGTTAACTTTATGATAACTATAGTTAAATTTCGATGGATTTTGTTCATACCCTTATTTTGGCGTCCCATCGTAACCTGCGGGCGAGGTATGAAGTTTGAGCTGATTTGGTACGGTGGTTTTCTCTAAAAATGGTTCACAGACACACACACACACACACACACACACACACACACACACACACACAGACCATTTTCCCAAATAGTGTTTTTCGGACTCAGGAGGGTCTGAAACGTAAAGGTCTGAAGAAAACTCAAAATTTTTTTTCGTCCGATTACATAACTTTCCTTTCTACTTCATAGAGCCAAGGAAAGTAATAAAAACACAATTCCCTTCAAGCAATGAGCGATAAATGCGTAAATAAAATAAAGGGAAATCAATTTTTTTCTGTCCCACAAAATGAATGGACCTGACCTTTCCATTGGTAGCTGTAGAACCGTCGTGGTTGAAGTAGTTTCCCTAATGCTGCAAGATCTCGCCTTGCCGAATTTGGTTTTTACGCTTAGACAAGAGTTCGACACGTGCCCAATTGGAGAGTCGTTACTCAAAATCGGTCTCTGGGAACGGGCTTGAAGGTTGGATTCGGCGTGGAGCGATATCGATCGTCACTGTCGCTATCGCAGTCATAGGCGCCGCGCTTCTTGTCGAGAAGAGTCGAGAGGCGACAATGCGTGACATTAGGCAGGACAGCTTGTGAGGATGGATATATAAACAGAAAAAAAAGAAACAAACCAAAACAGAAGTCCTACCTATTGTTACGTCTTTCTGGCGTTAACAGTCCCACTCAGAAGTTTGTTCTGGGTATTGAATATGAGGTTGGAATTTGTGGAGGAGACTGTTGAGAAGACAGACCTTGGCATCTTGAAAAGCTCTCTTAATATGTGATGTTAAACCAATGCAGTTGTAATAGGCAAGATAAAGACTTCAGAAACCTGTATTGAACTTTCGAGCTATGCTTACGTACTAAAACTAAACAGGGAGTACCAGACTGAAAGGCCAAAATGAACTTGATTAGGTTCTGAGTTTGTGCGAAGTTAAACATGTGTTCTCGCATGCCCAACAAATCACATCTATTGAATCAGTGCTTGAAGTTGTGAAATCTGTTGTCTTATCATCCAGTCCACTTGAATGGTTCTCTATCACTTCCTTTACAGCGGATAAAACGGATAACCAGGTTGGCATATCGGAAACCCTAATTGCAACATCCTTCTCTGGAATCATCTTCGCTTTACTGTCGGGTCAACCTCTCGTTATCATCGGCGCTACCGGTCCATTACTTTTATTTGACGAAAGCCTGTACACGGTAATTACTTTCTTTCCGTTATTCACCATTTCACTATTCGTTACTGTAATTCTACTGTGTGCCACTTGGTGGTACATGTTTACGTAGGAGAACAGCATTTTCCTTAACATTGGTCTGTTTCCTCATCCAAAAGTTCATGTTTTTGTTTTTTTAATAATACATTTGTTAAACTTTCAGTATTACATTAATGGTATATATTGTGCCAAAACACAGAATAAATAATATTTTTGTATTTAAGTACTATGGTACTTGTGCCAGGGTTGCTGTCCAATGACAGGCCCTGATGCTATTCTTCCTTTTGATCACAATACTATGTGTATGTTGATGAGGTAATTAAATAACACAAACGATAACAATTATATACTAAAATATCTGGTGCGTTGCAACACATAACTTTCCTTATATCTACGTCAATTCACTTTGTACATGGCTAATTCTATTTAATCGATTCATTTATCACTCAGTTCCTTTGAACTTGGTCAAACAACACGTCACAGCAGCAGGAAGCGGTAGCGCTTACAGTTCCGGAATTTATTGTGCTGCTCATACTCATTATAGGACCAATATGGAGCAATTGGTACACAGAAAATTAATGAGGCTGTAAACACGAATTTTTTGAAGAAGGATAGTTATCACTTTTGCAGAGTTATTGGGTAATAACTGTTAGAACTGGTAGTATGCGAAACGGCAGTAGTTGAAATTCTTGAATTTCTGGAGTGAGCCCCATGTATCTCATGAGCGTTTTTAAACACTCACCCTTCAGGTATTGGATTGGACTACAATACCCATTTTTTTAAACATTCTACAAGAATTCCAGCGGAGTTTATAAGGAAAAAACTGCGCGAAAAACGCTTTTGGTGGAAAATATTGATAATTTATTGTGCTGCGCTCGTCATTTTCCCACGAATGAGAATTTTATAGCATCATTGCCTTATTGAGAGCTATCAATATAAAAAATGTAATTAAAATCGTTAGAGCCGTTTTTGAGAAAAAAAATTTGGTGTTTTGATCACTATGATGACTATAGTTAACTTTCGGTGGATTTTGCCCATACCCTCATTATTGCGTCCCATGGTAACCTGTAGGTTAGACATCAAATTTGAGCTGATTTGGTACGGTGGTTTTCTTTGAAAACTGCACTAAAATCGATTTCGTCGAAAGTTTTGATAATTATTGTGCTACTCTAGTCATTTTCCCACAAATGGGAATTTTATGGTATCATTGCCTTATTGAGAGCTATCAATATAAAAAATTTAATCAAAATCGTTAGAGCCGTTTTTGGGGAAAAAAATATTTTGTGTTTTGATCACTATGATAATTATAGTTAACTTTCGGTGGATTTTGTTCATACCCTTATTTTGGCGTCCCATGGTAACCTGCAAGCGAGATATGAAGTTTGAGCTGATTTGGTACGGTGGTTTTCTCTAAAAATCGTTCACAGACACACATACACACACACGGACACACAGACCCACGGACCCTTTTCCCAAATAGTGTTTTTCGGACTCTTGAGGGTCTGAGACGTAAAGATCTGAAGAAAACTCAAAATGTTGTAACGTCGGCCTACGGAAGCTGTTTGTTTTATTGTGAGTGATTTTCAATAATCCACAGGTCTGTTTCCTTATTTAATGGCTGTTCCTAAACCCTCAACGAGGGTTATATCAGTAATGGAAGTTGCAGTTTCGCTAATATGCAAGAGGCTGGCCTCTGCAGCATCCACTGAACTCAGACCTGCAGAGGTATGGCAGGTATTTGGTCTTTAGCCAGTCTCCCGGTAGAGACCTGTTGCCCTTGTGTTACCGCCCGGAGTTGACCACCTGAGGAATCCCGTGCCATCTGGGAGGAGTTCTTAATCTGGTTTCCCACCTGATCTAACTATTTACTTGGGTGGCAAGTTTCAAAAGGACAGATCAACTGTGACCACGTTTCTTAGCCATCACCTTCTTAGAGAAATCTGCAATATGGGTATAGGCTTGCTTTGTAGCAGTCGAAGCTGCTGCCAACAACCGTTGCTTACTGTTGTAGAAACTGCAGTGTAGCAGCACGTGGTTTCTTGTTTCCTCCGCACTGGAAGCGCATGACGTGCATGAGGGAGAGTCTTTGAGAGAAAAGAAATGGAGCCGCACATTGAAGTCGCCATGTCCCGTGAGGAACTGGCTCATCCAATGGTCTGGCTCAACCCATTTTCTTGAAATACATTCACGGATGTTGGGGAAGAACTCAAACGTATCACGTTCCTTTGACGAGGGTTCCCATCTCGCTTGCCATTTCTCAAGAGCCCATTCATTGATGGTGGCAAGTTTCTGTTCTGTGGTGAGATCTGCACGGAGTTCAGCCCAAAGTGGGGGAAGCTCTCGTTTCACTCTCCACTTGTCAACCATGTAGTCAACGGCCAAATCAACTGGTAACTGACCAGTGATCACCTGGAGTGCTTCTGTTGATACAGTCATGTAGGCCTTGGTGATCCACAGGAGCGCAGCTCTCTGGGATTGGGCCAATACTCTCTTTTGATTGACTGTAAGTTTGCTACCCCAGACAACAGGGCAGTAGCCATCACGCCTAGATATACGGCCTTATACATGAGGATAGTGTCATGGTAATTCATACCCCAAGTGGCCTTAGTAATTACACGCAGTGAGGCAAACCTTGCAATGGTAGTGCCTCGTCGGCCACAATAATGTCATCCTCATTGCCGCATTCATTGCGTCTACAATTGGCAACGTGGCCTGGGCCTCAAACTGCCCTCCATTCGTTTATATTTCTCGGTCTCTGGGTTCGAAGGCTTCTCAAGATAGTCATTACTGCCGGTCATTTCTTGACAAGATAATGCGCCATTTATCCAAGCATTCGATTCCTAGTAAATACCTTGCTCGTATTCCCCCAGGAACAGCCGAAAGTGAGGAGACACTGCGCATTTATATGAATACAGTCCACTTTACCTTTAATTTTGTAGTTTATTTTTCTCACATTTCTCTCATTTTTCAGTTTTACTTTTCTCTCTCTTTCTTTTATTAACTGGCGTCAGATGAGCGTAGCCCAGACACGGTATACACAAATTACGCCACAGTTATAACATAGCATTTGATTTGTCAGCATCGGATGAAATTTAAGGGGGGGATTGTAAAGCAATGAAAGCATTGGATGGTAATCCTCGAAGACGATAGAAGTGGTCCAATGGTCGGTCCAACGATCGTATCTAAGTGAGACTTGTGGCTTCATTCGAAATCCATCAAGCTACTGACGAGAGGCTCCGAAAGTTGCGGAAAATATTTTCTCCAAATGAAACAACCACATTTTGGTTTATTATTCATTCTGAATAATAACCCTATGTTTTCGGCCACGAAACATTTTTTACAACCCCCCTCAAAATTGGATACTTTACGTTTCAAGACATGGAGATTCCAAATTTGCAATGTACGTCCGCCGTCCGGGCCGTTTTGTGCCTTTAACGTGGTCCAAAAAATTCGTTCTTTCGCACAAAAATCCAATTTGGTATCTAGTTGTGCCCGCCATCTCGGCAATCCGATCGGACGAAGCCCATGGTTGTTATGGGCTAGAAACGGTTAAAAAAATTAACGAAACGCAGTACAACGCGGGAACACAACAGAAGTCGTATGAACTCCCACCCCTCCCGCCCATCACAACGAAATCGCTCGCTTGCTCAACTGGCAACGCCGCCCCCTCGCCTCTCAATGCAAGGCACGCCCGCCCGCTCTACGATTTGTCTCTTTATCGTCTGATTGCCTTGTTCTCGTCTTCACCTCCACGAATGACTGTTTCGCTCCTCCTCAACTATTTCCGTTGGCAAAATATCTGTTATCTTCGATTGAACTTTTCATTATTCGTTTATTATTTATTTAATAGTTCGTTCGTTTCATTTGTTTTGGTTTTAATACGATTCAATTTTTACTTTCTGCTACCCGAAGGGAAGGAAAGTATAGTAATCGGCCCAAAAAAAAAATTTGGGTTTTCTTCAGGTCTTTACGTTTCAGACCCTACTGAGTCTAAAAAACTTAATTTCGGCGCGTGGTCCGTGTGTGTGTGTGTGTGTGTCTGTAGTTCGATTTGCGGGAGAACGGCTGATCCGATTGAGCTGGTTCTTTTTTTGTTTTGTTCGTTATTTTTCGTAGACACCAAAATAAGGTTATGGACGATTTCGGCCGATGGGAAGGGGGAGTGGGGGACGAAAATGTACCAAAAACTAGGGTTTTTTGCATTTTTCTCGAAAACGGCTCTAACGATTTTGTTTAAACTGTCACATTATCTTCTACTAATCAATACCTAACCTTTCTTCTCCATGAAAATACGGTGAACGGAGATATGGGCCCCTGTAGCAAAAATAGGTTTTTTACGCTTTTTGGCAAAACGGCTTCAGCGATTTTCACCAAACTCACAGGATGTTTTCAAATAGTTAATACCTACATATTGTTCTCAATAAATGTTCCTGTGACGGTTCATTGAACAGAGATAAAAATAAAAATGTGTCAAAAATAACGTTTTTTCGATCATTTCCGTAAATTCTAGGGTAACTTTTTCACCAGATGTGATAAATTCTAATGGAGTGTCTTTTAGTCACCCATACCAACATTTCGTTCTCTATAATTATTTCTGTATATATATGTTGAACGGAGATATAAGCCAAGTTAACTCAGAAAAGGAGATTTGTCGAATATTAATTTATCGGTATTCCAATTTTCTCAAAAACGGCTCTGACGATTTCGATCAAACTTTCGAAGTACGCTCAGCTAACTAGTACCTTCATTTTGTTCTCCATAAATGTTCTTGTAAAAATGCGTTGAACGAAGTTATAGCGCCCACATATGTAGATGGTGTTCGAACTTAAAGGGGTGGCGGAAAGTAGTGTGTTGCTACGCACCAGATATTTTAGATTCTTTCGTTTCATTCTCATTTTGGTATTTTTCGTAGATTTTTGGGTTTCATTTTGATATTTTTCGATGCTGAATCGAACGGGATGGGTCTCGGAGCATTAATGCTAGGTCAAGCTGTTTATCCGAATAATAAACCGTTGCGTAATAATTTGCAGGGTTTTTGACATTTTATGTCTTTACTTTGCTACATAAACTCGAAAAACGTTAGGGGAGATGTAACGTGGGATATGTAACGGAGAAGAATCACGAAATTCGTATCAACATTCTGATCAAATTTGGTTGATTAAAACACTAGGTTTATCAACATCAACTCGAACGGTGACATACAGTTAATCGTTTTTTAATGAAATTATCCGATAACCTATTTAGCGCATATTTCATCGAACATGATAATTTTGAAGGAGGCGCTGGTTGAGTTTACTCTTACGATCAAATGATAGGTATGAAACATTAACATTGAAGGTGTGATTCATTTCAGTTTTGTACAACGTCAGAAATCGACTATCTGACGATGAGGGTGTACATCGGGATCTGGCTGTTCGTCATCGCTCTCATGGTGAGCTTTTTTGAAGGAAGCGTCCTCGTTAAACTCTTCACTCGCTTCACCGAAGAGATATTCGCATCGCTCATTTCACTCCTGTACATAGTTGAGAGCGTTATGAAAATCTGCGCAGTAAGTTGGATTTTTTGGGGTTTTTACTTTCTCTAGTTGTACATTTATGTGTGGAGAAAGTATTGTTAATTTCTGCTTTTAAATGGCTCAGGATGTTTCGTATTTACATGTGGCATCCACCCATTCTGATTTGCGTTCTCTTGTTCTATCAACTGTTTTCCTGACCAGTTCTGTATGCGTTTTACGAGCGCCAGTGGTTTGACTCCACACTGATGGTTTGGCTCCGCCTCCTCGAGCTGCACAAAATACTCTGTGAGATCGACGAAAAGTGAAGTCGAAGAGTAATTTCTTAAGTACTGACATCTTTTACGATACGCATTGTTCGCTGAGAGCTATCTCAGTGTACAATGAGATGTCACACTTCAGAGCTGGCTGTCAGAGAGGCAACCATTTACAGCGGGCTATCCTGCGGGCGCAGAGAGGAAGAGAACTCGTTTCTAGTGAACTGGTAAAAAGGGAGGGTTGCCAGTCTTTCCTCTACAACGTTTTTAAGGGGTCATGTGGAACTCCCTCTTGTCTGAGTTGGTAGCAGGCCTTTGGTTCCGACGAATGTGATAAGTGGCTATGACGTCTAGTAGCCTTAGTACATCCCTAGTGAACAGTGAACTGCGCTTGTAACGCTTCCAAAGCCAATAAGTACCTACAACCACTTTTGCGGTACATGAACGTATTATGGAAACCGTTATGTACTCTATGAGTAACTAAAGTTAACGTACCTGTTAGGTGAGTCCGTCTCCTCTGGCTTGTGAGTTACTGTGGGCAAGCGCTTTCGATGTAAAGACATCATCGTCTGGCCGTTAAGTCAGTACTGGAGTCAGTCAGTTGGTCGTGGTCTTTATATACAAAGAGAAAGGTGAAAGGGGTGATGGAGCGTCGGGGAAGGGGCGGGGAGAGGTCTTGTTGGTCAGTCTTGTTAGTAGTCGCCCGACGCTCCATCACCCCTTTCACCTTTCTCTTTGTATATAAAGACCACGACCAACTGACTGACTCCAGTACTGACTTAACGGCCAGACGATGATGTCTTTACATCGAAAGCGCTTGCCCACAGTAACTCACAAGCCAGAGGAGACGGACTCACCTAACAGGTACGTTAACTTTAGTAATTTGCCTACTGGCGGACATAACCCAATTTCTTTAGTACTCTATGAGGTTTATTTTTTGTAAATTGTCTGATAGAGCAATGACCTGAGGCGAGTTATGTGATACTTCCTACTGAATATTGTCGTTTTATCACTGTCTAGATTTACTACAAACATCCGTTGATGACTCTCATGGATTACGCTCACGGTTACTGCATGGCAGCTAACGACACTGTCCACGGTTGTATATATACGAGCTCGATGATCACCATGCTAGAAAACAGCACCCTCTCTCCTTTGAACGTCACATCGAACAGCTCCGCCGTCGATTTGTAAGTTCTCCGTCTCATTTCAATTTCGTCGTTTGTGTGTCAAAGAGTCAACAATTTAAAGCTAACTGCTCGTCAACGTGACGCTTTTCTCCTATAGGGTCTCTGAAAGAAATTTCGTTGGCGTTAGGAAGGTTTCAGAGCTTGGGCACAAAAGCCATTTGGTGAAGAGGCAAGCGCACATTTCATGGACTCAACAAAAGTGAGGGATTTAGGCTGCTCCTGTTTCTCATAAATGTTGTAGTTTTGGAAACTTTTTTTTTCCTCCACACTTTTATCGTTCTTCTTCTTCTTTCCTGTACTTTTTCTCGGCTCTACAATTGGACTTCGTAATTCTGTAACTTCATGAACTGTGAATGCGTGTTGATTGTTAGTTTTAATTTAACGCTCGTGTCTCATGTTGTTGTTTTTTCTTATTTTTTTCGTATTGTGAATCCTATTTTTAGTCTAAGATGCGTTCCTTAAAATTCAAATATTTTGAAGTTGTCACTAGACGTTTCGTAAACAGAACAGATTTCGTCGGAACAGCATGTCCCATTTAGTGGACAGTCATTCGGGGTTTTTCGACGACTGCAATGTTTTGAATGGAATTCATACCGTCAGTTCGAACTGAGTCACCCAATGCATTTTGGGAAGGGGAGGGTGGATGGGATCCTAATCCCATTTAATCGTACATTAGAATTACACACCCCATTGCATATCGATACATTCCACCTTCTACGCATCAACAATAACGCTACAGTACCTCCTCTATTTCAAATGAGAAGAGCATCACTATGTTTGTGCAGTGTTTGCTATGCTAATGTTTGACATTCATTGACACATTCACAATGTGCGCTTGAAACTCAAAATAATTGTATGATTGACATACAAATCCAACGCACAATCTGGCCTGTTACTCAACCAAATAATAACCTTGTGAAAACTAGACATTTTGTACGAGAGAGGGGGGAGGGGAGAGAGGGGGGATGGAGGGAGTGAGGAGAGGGAGAGAGAATGAATGAATGAATGAATGAATGGTTAATTTAACAATCAGGGAGAATTAGGGCCCTTAGGCCCTCTCTTGCATTCTCCCTGGAAAACAAACATAACTGCATTTCCTCAGCTTTTTGCTCGTATGAACATTATTTTCTTATAAACATATGTTGTGTGCTCGCAGACTCGCTTACAATGTGCGAAACAACTGCTAATTCATTAACACATTCATACCAGATAAATCGCATTCGTGCAAAATAAAATACTTTCACTCCCAATAAATAACTAAAACTCACAGTCACACACCATTCACACCAGCTGGTTGAGGTGGGTGAAAAACCCCAGCCAGCCTCAAGCCCACCCTCCTATGGACCTCCTCTGAACTCGACATGCAGAGCGTTGGACAGTGGAGGTCCTGAGACGGTCCCTAAAAATTAATAGAAAGGCTAAACAACTCATAGTAACATATAAATCAATAAAAAATAAAACAATTCGGAAACGACATAAAAAAAAAATAAAATAAAATCACTGAGCCCCAGCCTAATCCTATCACCGACTCCCCGAAAAGAGAGAGAGAGAGAGAGAAAATGAATGAATGAATGACGGCTTTATTATTACATCTGGCGAGATTTGGTCGTACTCGACCATTCTTACACCTCATACATATTTCAGAAATTCGTATTTCGCCTACTAACACTGGCGGATTCGAAAGCAGCTGCTCGGGCTCGGAATTTCTCCCTCGCCCGAACGAACGTACCACCGAACCTACCGACAGGTAGCGCGATTTTTGTAGCTATTCGCATATCGAATGAGCTTTATCGGTCTTTCGTGCAAGTGGCGGGCAGTCGAACCCGTAGTAGGAAATTGTCTGATCGAACGAGTCTCTTCCGTGAGGTCGAGAGCCCGCGCGCAGACGGTTGTTTTTCCAACACGGGCACGCTACTGCCTTCGCAATGAATGTCCGGGTAACCCGGCACACGACTCCTCTCTCAATATATCTATATCGCTATCGTTAGGTGGTTGGACGAGATTTCCGCGGGAGACGGAACGGCAAAAGGTTTCTCTTTCGCGTCCGCCAGCCTCAACGGCAAAAGGTTTCTCTTTCGCGTCCGTCAGCCTCAACGTGAAACGCTACGACACTACACCGTCGAATAGCAACGACTGTTTGCCGCTTTAAAGACCAGCGCTAGAGACTAACGAGGTCGCGGCAATGCTGTGCTTGCTGAGCAGTCGTGTCTCCCGAAACGGTCGCTTTCAGGCTAGTTACCCGCTAGGGCCCCCAACCGTACTAAGCTCTTCGCTGCTTCTGGCTGGAGAGAGAGAGAGAGAGAGATATTTTATTTAACCACCTGGGGGAATTAGGGCCATGGAGGTCCCAAGGGGGGGGGGGCGCTCTCTTCCATTCCCCCAGGCTTCAGGTTTCATAGTCATCCTCTAAATTTGCATTTACAATCATAACAATCTGTATATACATTTATATACTACTCGTTGCAATACATTTACGATTACACGCCTCTCGCTAGCTAGCTGTACATACTGAATAAAGAAAAACAACTAAAAAAAAACACACTAAACCCGTTCATACCAAATAAATTACATTCGCCCAAACATTTAATTTCCCTTTCGTACACCTTTCACCCAGTAAACTGCGCCTCCTCCTCAGGATTAGCTGTGGCCACCTGCTCACTCATTCAACCAACCATTCATTCCACCAACACATACACAATTGTTGACACACACTCAAAGAGAGAGTACTGGGATATTCCTCCCCTTCTAAGAGTGACTTTCTTAGCTTAGTTATTTAATACAGCACAAATCCAAGTAATAATAGTAGTTGACATAAACTAACACAACACCAAATAATTTACTAAAAAAAAAAGAGAGAGAGAGAGATACTGTTTGATTGTTTTATTTATCAATCTGAATTTACATTAGGGCCAGCTGGCTCTCTCTCCCGTGATGACAGAAAATAAAATTACAAAATAAATGTATATTCCTCCATCTGTAATAGTAAAAAGCTATGTCGTAAATCAAACTTTGTAAGCTTATCATAAACCAAATGTAACAACAATAACATCCATGAACATCCAAATAAAATATTAATGCGAGTCCAAAAACAACCTAATGAAATATTAATGCAAACCCGAAAACAACAAAATAAAATATTAATACATTTTTAATGATTCTTCTTTTAACATTTTCTAGAAGTATTGAACTGTTTTTGATTTCTGAAACATTGCATTATATTTTTTGTACAAACGAACGGCCTGTAAATTAAACGACTCCCCATAGAAGTTTGATTTGTGATATGGAACTATGAGATTATCTCCTCTGGTATGACTCTGATTAACCACGTAGATGTATATAAATTGTTCCCTTATGTTGCTTGGGTTTTCCGCTTTCAAAATCTTGAATAGTGTGACTCTCAATCTGTAGACACGCCACTCCCTAACTTTCAACCATCCTATCCTCTTATTATTATAAAAAGCGAATACGGGCATTCTGAGCACGCTGAAGGCATTCCATCTATGTGCGCCCAACTGGCGTAATCCATAAGTGGGAGAAGCGTAGATTGGACGATCTGTTTTTTAAAATCCATGGGAAAATCATGGGCTAGTCGTCTTAATTGATATAAACCCTTACATATCTTGCAGCTGACCGCTGAAGATTCTGACCACTTGAGATTTCAATAAACTAAGAGTCCTAAATTCTTTGCCCGCTTCACGTACCTTAGTGTTACTGATTAGCTGTAGATTGTAATGGATTTATTTTCATCATATGGTCACTACACCAGAATACTAATCGACGTTAAATTTAATTCATTAAACCTACTGCCTGACCGAACAACTGATATTTATCTCAATCCCCAGCTGAAAATACGCGTACAACGTGTATTTGCATTATTTCCCAAAACATGAGAGAGGGAAATCGTTCGTGGGGGGGAGGGGGGAGATTAAATGTGGGTAAAAAAATCAGTGGTGAGTGAGAGAGGATTGTATTGTTCAGAAAACCCCTGGTAGGTGAGGTAATTGCAATAGATCCATGAGAGTTCATAATCACATGTAACAGAGGGAGTGAGAGTCATTAAATAACTACAAGCTTAGTGGCCTTGTCTCTAGTTAGGGTGAACTGTACCAGACGGGAGAAGTGAGCTTTTAGGGAGTTCGAGCACAGACAGCTGTAGCCACACCACATATGTAGTAGATAACTTTCTTTCCACTCATACAGTTAGAATAGTAATTATTGGTACAATGCATCACACATCCCTTGGCCCTCAAGTATGATTATTCACAACATCATTTGACTGTAATTCTCCAGGGACAATGCCAAGGAAGTTTGCAGAGGTCTCTCCTCAAATAATATTCGTAAATCCCTTAGATGCCGATCTTTCAAACTACTGGAGAAGTATTGTCATGATGTCGGGATTTCGTGGATTCAAAACACTAACACTGGTTTAGGTATTCGTTTACTACAGAATTAAAGGATTTTCTAGGAGCTGGTCGGTCGCAGGGGGGTCTAGTACGTTCTGTCGGGCGTATTCGACTGCCCAACCCCGGAGAGGGGATCTGCGGCGTCGCTTGCTCATCAAGTGCTGACGCATGTGGAAACCCTTTCCTTTGTTCTACATGAGGGGCCAATGCTCCTTGTGACAGCCCCCCCCCCTCCAATGAAATTCGACCCAAATTTATTACCCTCGTGCCACAGTCAACCATTGCTTGTGGAGTAGAGGAAGAGACGGGGTAAGGACAGAATGGGCAATTTCCCAGCGACGCTACTGACCCCCAAACAGAATGAGTAGGTAAAAGATTAACTACAACAGAACACAAATACAAACACAATAATGTAACATTAAATATCAAAATCCCACATTAGATTGACCCTCTTTACACAAAACAAATTACTATATTACGTCAGGCATCGAGGCCTTTAAAATAAAAAATAAATATGGTCATGAAAGGCACTTATCGTCACAACATAAGGCGCAAACCAGGCATCGAGGCCTTCAAATAGCACACCGATGGGTGTCACGAGGATTTATCGCCAATCGTCACAACATACGACACAGATCAGGCATCGAGGCCTTTAAAATACCACCATGCTGATATTCAATACACGATACCATACTAATTCTAACCAAGTCCAGATGCCCGTGGGGACACGATTACTGGAGAATTGTGGATGCACATAAGTGATAGCAATACGGGTGTACCAAAGGAAGGTCCACGCAGGATGTCATTGTCGAGATTCGGCGTGTTTCCCTGCTGGCACCGGCTAAGTACGTCGTAGCAGTTCTGATTGACATCAGAGGAGCGTTTGACAACCTTTGGTGGCCAGCGCTCCTTAATGAGCTCAAAGGTAGGGGAATCCCCCGCAACCTGTACTCGCTCGTCAGAAGTTACCTGACAGACAGAACTGCTACGATCGAAAGCAGGCATGTCTCCGTCCAGAGAAAGATTGAGAAGGAGTGCCCACATGGCTCGTTCCTTGGACCAGCACTATGGAATGCCTTCTTCGAAGGTCTTCTCAGGAAACTCATGGAGACTGACTGCGAGCCGTACGCCTATGTGGATGACTTGACTGTGCTGATCTTTGCAGAGTCAGTCCGCCAAATTGAAGAAAAAGCCCACCACGTGCTCCGCACTGTCAACCAATGGTGTGAGCATGTCAAGATGCAGGTGGCTGAGGAAAAAACCCAGCTAATCCTCTTGAAGGGGAAAGTGAATAATCCACCCACAATACGCTTTGGTGGCCACAGGCTCCTTCTTGAAAAGCACGTCAAGTATTTAGGAGTGAATATAGGTGAGAGGTGGGGTTTCAACCAACACCTCCAGTCCCTTAAAGGCACTACTATTGCAAGGTTTGCCTCACTGCGTGCCATTACTAAGGCCACTTGGGGTGTGTTACCACGACACTATCCTCATGTATAAGGCCATCTATCTAGGCATGGTTGGCTACTGCCCCGTCGTCTGGGGTAGCAAACTAACAGTCAATCAAAAGAGAGTATTGGCCCAATCCCAGAGAGCTGTGCTCCTGTGGATCACCAAGGCCTACAACACTGTATCAACAGATGCTGATCACTGGTCAGTTACCAGTTGCTTTGGCTGTTGAGTGCATAGTTGACAAGTGGAGAGTCAAACGGGAGCTTCCCCCGCTTTGGGCTGAACTCCGTGCGGATCTCACCACAGAACAGAAACTTGCCAACATCGATGAATGGGCTCTAGAGAAATGGCAAGCGAGATGGGAATCCTCGTCAAAGGAACGTGATACGTTTGAGTTCTTCCCCAACATCCGTGAACGTCTTTCAAGAAAATGGGTTGAGCCAGACCACTGGACGAGCCAGTTCCTCACGGGACATGGTGACTTCAATGCGCGGCTCCACTTCTTTTCTCTGAAAGACTCTCCATTATGCACGTCTTGTGCCTCCAGTGCGGAGGAAACAAGAAACCATGTGCTGCTACACTGTAGTTTCTACAACAGTGAGCGACGGTTGTTGGGAGGGCAAACGAACTTAGCAGCATTGACTGCTACAAAGCAAGTCTATAACCATTTTGCAGGGTTCACGAAGAAGGTGATGGCTAAGAAACGCGGTCATAGTTGATCTGTCCTTTTGAAACTTGCCACCCAAGTAAATAGTTAGATCAGGTGGGAAGTTAGATTAAGACCTCCTCCCAGATGGCACGGGATTCCTCATGTGGTCACCTCCGCCCGGTCACACACAGGCAACAGGTCTCTACCGGGAGACTGACTAACGACCAAATACCTGCCGTACCTCTACAGGTCTGAGTTCGGTGGATGCTGCAGGGGCCGGCCTCTTGCATATTAGCGAAACCGCAACTTCTATGACTGATATAACCCTCGTCGAGGGTTTAGGTACAGTCATCAAATAAGGAAACAGACCTGATCCATAAGTGATTGGATGGCAGGTGTAATTACTAAGTAGATTACTCTTTGGAGCAGGAACCTAAGCTCATTGTTTACGTTCCCTGAATTGAGTTGCTGGCTAAATTCAGGACTCGCATAACAACTGGTTCGGAGCGAGATTAGTTCACACAGCAAGTGAATGTACCTACGTATCCGACTGCCCAACCCTGGAGAGTGCTGACGCGTGTGGAAACCCTTTCCTTTGTTCTACGTGAGGAGCCAATCCTTCTTGTGACAGTATCCATTCCTTTCCGTGATGGTCTACAATAACTGGAAAGGCCCAATTAATCAATAGTTGCCCACCTCTCTCGCTCTACTTGATAAAAACCTCGTTCATGATTTTCCAACTCACGCTCTAATTCGACCATCCACCCAGCCCTCAATAGTTATAACTCATAGACATCAACACACCCATTTGCCCTAATAACATCGAGTTTCGAGATGTTAACTGCGCAGGTCAGATGTTAACTTTTAAATTTTATTTTAGTTCCCTGTATATTATTGTGCTCACACTACAATTACTCTGCTATTACTAATTGAGCTCACATGCCTGTCATCTCATTTATCGTTTATGCGTGCATGAAGCCGATTATTGAGTCCACACAACTCACGCTTGAGTGGGAACTATGAATAGAGCCGTTAGACTTGCTATCGATGCGATGAAATCTCAGATTAACTTCTCGATACTTTTGGGTTGTTGCGATCGCAGCTCCTGAAGTGAGTAGTGGTCGTAGTTAAAAGTTGACTGTTGGATTTCACACTCCTTGCCTGCCCACGTTTATTCTTTCTTCACGACAGTTTAATGTGTTTTATGCATGTTTGCCCGTAGCAGCATGTGCTTGTACCGATTAGTGCACTATTCGTGTCATTTCTACTTCGTGCGAATCATCACATTGTTTAATTCAGTATCAAAAGTAGAAGTTAACATCTCTTTAATGTCTTGGTTAATTTGAATGACACCCATTTAATTCGCTATATCCCCGTAATATTAACAATCCTCTATTGCCATAAGCTACCATGAGATCTATTAAGAGATTTGTGGCAGAACAAAGTTTCCCTCTCCTTATCGATTTTTTAAACAATGTTTCGTATCAGTAGATTATAAATAAATAAAGTGGTAGTGTGTTAATAAACAGAATTGTAAAGCAAGTTCTGGTTGGTGCTCAGTTCATTGAATTGATGTCATGAGTTTAGCTTCTTTACATTTGTTGACCAGTTGTGTACATAGTTTCTACAACCTCTGCCATGATTTCATTATGACTAAGTTTTCAATTATATAACTACTCCACGTTCTCGAACTAAAACAAAAAATTCTTCCTTGTAGCGCTCTTTCAGAGAAAGCGAATCAAACTGGTCAGAGCAGCATGGGGCAGTCAGGCTCGACAGGAATGAACAGCTACATGCCGATGGAGCCTTTGATTGATGAACCAAACACTGCGTTGTTCTGCACCATACTCGCCCTTGGCACTTTCTTCATAGCCTATTATTTGAGACAGTTCAGAAACAGCAAGTTTCTTGGTCGCAGCGTAAGTTGTTTTTTTCCCTTTGTATAAACTGATGATTTTATCAGAGGTTGATCTTAACAGACAGATTTATGTCGCATTTTGTATCTTGGCTGGATGACTGGCAAGTTTCATAGGGAGGGATCAACTGTGGCCTCGATTATTTTGTCATAACCTTGTACATGAACTGGGCACTTTAAAGAACTGTCCTTCGTGAATGGATCGAGAGTCTTGCATAGAAAATAAGTTGGCTTGTCCAGTGTTCCTTGAGCCAGATCTTTCTTCTAACATATTCACAGACACTGGGGAAAAACTGATACGTATTATGTCCCATTAATAATTCTCATCTCGCTTGCCAGTTGTCTCATGCCTCACGTGTCGCAGGTGAGGGAAACAATTCGAAAATGGCCTTTGCCGAAGGCTATCGAGTGGACCTTTTGTGTAATACACCACAATTATTCAGGAACCCTTACTGTAACTGTTGATCCAGAACCATTCTTTTACATAGCCTTAGGACTGAGGCCATCTTATTCAGTCCTATGAAAGCGTATCGTGGCTGATTCTGCGTCAATTACAAATACTAAGGAGGCTGCACGCCAAATTTAATTTCTCCACCAAGGGAAGCGGCCCTGTTTTTTTGGTTTTTTCCCCTTAGCACGCAAATGTTGTACTAGCTGCAAATATGGAGAAAAAAAAATGTCGTTCGGCTGACGGAATAGTTTTATTGCAATATGAGCAATACCGCTGTCGAACGAGAAAAAATTTTATGCCGAAACCCGGGATCGAACCAGGGACCTTTAGATCTTCAGTCTAACGCTCTCCCAACTGAGCTATTTCGGCTACTTGGCGAGCTCCGTCCAGAAGGCTTTCTTCCAGTGGCCCATTGCGCATGTCGGGCGGATTAACTGCCATCATTCAAAAACGCGTTTTGGTTAATAGATTTCCCGCGCCTTAAGACCAGATCGGGCTACTAACGAAGAGCGTTATTTATGTTAGTTATTAGTTTACGCAAACCACTAAACCTAGCACATCACATCACTAATAAAAGGTATTGTGGAGTTGTGTCCGCAAACCCAGTGCCTCAAGCTACATTTTCATCAATTTATTCTCTTAACCGTATATTTAACAGCTTTAGCGGCTTGTCGACCTTTCGCTCAACACGAAGTCATGTATATGTGCGTGTACGGCTGATCATTAATAACTTGTGAACTGATACCGTACATCGTACGCTAAAACGTAAAAACGATACATAATACTGATTTTTCTCAATCGAGGCCTAGAACGCAAGCGCTTTTGCTTTCATTGTATTTGTAATCAGTTTGGTGCATATGTTTAGTCATTTGAGGCTCACTTACATTTAAGTGAAAGCTGAAGATGGTAGACGACTGCACTGAGCTTCTCTCTTGGAGGAGCGAGGTGCAGTTTGATGGAATTCGGGAGAAGGGGTACATAACTGGTATACATTTCTCAGAACTTTATTTGTAGATAGTAAGACGAAATCAGTAAAAAATCGAATAAAAATCACATTGTGTATATAAGGGGAGAGCTCGAAAATTCCTTCGAAAAATCTGTTTTGATAAAAAAGTTCTGAAGTTAAAATTAGTGTTGAAATATGCTTAAAAAATAACCAATTAACGTTATTTAAACTGCATGATGATTTTCGGTTGCACAGGCTCGTCGAGCACTCGGTGACTTTGGGGTGCCCATCGCTATTATTGTCATGGTGGGGCTCGACTACTTGACCCCCGGCGTCTACACCGAAAAACTCAAAGTGCCCGAAGGGCTCACTCCGTCGGCGCCAGATGCCAGAGGTTGGATCATTTCCCCCACCGGCACCCTAAGAAATTTCCCAGTTTGGGTGGGATTTGTTTCTGTTGTTCCCGCTCTTTTGGTCTACATCCTTCTCTTCATGGAAACTCACATATCCGAGTAAGTGCCGAGTAAACACTTGAGTATTTTGAACGGGGCTTTTCTCGTTCTGATTGTTATTGTTCGAAACAAGGGTTATGGCGGTTCTTGATGTCGTTAAACCCGTAGACAAGTGATCACTCACTATAAGCCAAAGTGTAGATATAGCAATCTGAGGGCTCACACTTGCCCATTATTAGGAAGTTTACTAGGGGTTGCTGCTGGTATGGCCTCGCCACGATCAATTTTCTTCAGGTCTTTACATTTCAAAGACTTTTGGTTCTTTTGCAAATTGAAAAAAAAAGGTCCGTTTGTGTGAGCAAAATTGAGAGAGAAATCTGTTTAACCAATTTAGCTCAAATATTACGTTTGGCCTACAAGTCCACATAAGCTGTCAAAATTAGGGTGTAAACAAAATGACTACAAAACTAACTATAGTGATTAAAACAACTTATTTTTTCTCAAAAGTGACTAACGATTTTGATTAAACGTTTGTGGATAATTCCAAATGCCGTAACAGTACTATACATATTCATTTCAGGGAAAGTGACGAGAGCGGCACAAAAAATTATCTCAAATTTCGAATCAAATGTATTTTAAGTAGTTATTCCTCATAAATGCCGCTCATGTGACGGTTATGTTCCCTCAAAAATCGTGGTGGTAGTGGAATATGCTACCTATTTGGTTGAAGTTCAACAATAGTCGTAAGATAATTCTGGAATTCGAACAATGGTCGTAGAATATTAAGTTTCTTGTATTGATTTAAAATTAATTTTAAATGTTAGAGCTTAGTTGCAATTTGTTAGTCCCGTCACCCCTCCACATACACATACCTGGGTGTGCTAAAGCTTTTGCAGACCAGTACTATTTCTACCAGGGCGAAGGAAACTGTGAAGCAGTTCAAAATAAAAGAGGCAGCAGTCCGTTCTTTTTGACGTTATGCCGAAGGGGAAAATTTTCAGCTGCCATTCATCGTTTGCATCCTCTCACGGGAACACTGGGAAACGAGGATGTTCCCAACTGTGGAGGGCCTGCTGTTATGGTATGCTGATGGGGCTGTGAAGAGGGGCAAGGCTGATCTGGTCATTGTAGGACCCGATTTCAGCCTTGCCAAGCCACTGGGAGAGTAAGCCACAATATACCAAACTGAAATTCTAGCCATGAATCAATCCATTTTAGCAATAGGGCTCAAGAGTAAAGAAATATATAGATTCTCAGACTGCCAGGCTACCTTAAAGGCCATCTCAATGTACACCCTCAAATCTAGGATGTCATGGGAATGTCGTCAGGCGTTAACGACTTGATGCCCGCAATAGACTTTCTCTTATTTTGATACCTGCTCGTAAAGGGCTAGAGGGAGTGAAAAGGCAGACTGACGTTCAAAAACGGGCACCCGATCCCTATCTGGCTGGTCTAAGCACCGCATAGGAGTGATGACCAGTTACCTACATAGGAGGGTGACTCTGTGACTGACACAGGAAATGCACATGCCTAAGACAGGCAAAGAGACTCATTGCACCTTCCTGTTCAAGGGCGAAGGCAATGCTTACACTCACTAGGCGGGAACTAGGAGCCCTTATTAACTTCCTCACAGGATACTGCCCTCTTATATCAACAAACCCAACGAGATGGACCAATCGAGAGCAGTTGAACGCAGACTGTGTGGCAAGGAGGACGAAACCGTAGAAGACACCCCATGTGAGTGCTCTATCTTAGCAGCCAGGCGCTGCAAACACTTTTATCAAGTGAACTCCAAACCATAGTCTGCAGCGAAGACATATTCTGTTTCTTAAAAGTGGCTGGTATGTATGACGTCTTTTATTAGGTAAGGGAGGACATCATCACTATACATTTTAAAAAGCCCAGCCAAGTCTGCGTTTATACCTCGTTATATAGACCTGGGCCTTGGTTGAGTCAGTTGTGAATAAACTGTATGAAAAAATTCACAGTAACGGAGGGAACTACGTGTTACCCAGTTTCGGCTAATACAATCTTGGCCATCTCTAAGCGTGGGCAGGCTGCATGTGATGAATACTGTATGTATTGACAGTAACAGCGCAAGTGGAATCCTGATGGTGGTGTACCGGGAAGAACCAAACTCTTCCATTCAGTGGAGGCTCGTCCGAGCCATTTGTGCTGATTGGGCACATCAAATACCCCTATTCGCTCGAAACTTTGCTGCCATCAGTTGTAACTGAGTGGTTCCCTCGTTACCCACGCTCGCGTTCGCTCCCATCCAGTTCCCTGTTTGTGGTGGTAAAACTTCCCCGAGTGTAATTGCGAATAAAACTCTCTGTTCCAATTGCATTTGGTTGATATTGTACTCACATAGTGCAATATCGCTACGTTCTCGTAATAGTACTGTGACTTATTGAAGCCCTCTCATGCCCCCCTCAGTATCACAACAGTATAAACAATGCTGCCCTGAACTAGCAATTCTTATCTCTAAATTTCAAATGTTACTACTTTATGTGTGTGTATTCTCAGGCTCATTATCTCGAAAAAAGAGAGAAAATTGAAAAAGGGATCTGGTTTTCACTTGGACATAGTCCTCATTTGCCTCTTGAACGTCGGTTGTGGTTTCATCGGTGCGCCCTTCATGTGCGCCGCTACCGTCCGGTCTGTTTCGCACGTTTCCGCTGTCACTATCATGTCAACAACCCACGCTCCTGGTGACAAACCTCACATCATCGAAGTAAAAGGTATTTCGAATTATGCTTTAAAAGTTACTGTTTGAATGTGTTGAATTTTTGGCTTCTGAACACACCTAACGTAGTGGAGTTATGGGCTTCTCTTTAGAGAGGAGAGAGCCTCGGAGAAAGGGGAATTGGGGAGCTTCATTTTTGATGGTGTTGGGTTTCGTTGTCAGACGCTTTGGCGTCTTTTGCTAGTGCTGCGTGGAATTAATGAACGAATTTGACTGGGCCTGCACATCACTTACACTTGGTGAATTTGGTGTGTTTCTACATTTGTTCTATTGAATATTTACCTAGTCAGACGATCTTTCGACCATCTATCTCTCTCTCTCTCCGGATAAAAAGGGATTGTGGGAAATTGAAAGACATGCACCAATTATGAAGCCAATTGGTCGCTCACCTTGGTTCTCTGTGACGGGAAATAGCGTCAAAGATCTGCCTGGAGGAAGAAGGTGGGATACACAATAAGCTCACGCAACGTGAGTCAGCTAATGATCAACCCACTGCAGGGGAACCATGAGAGGAGAAGACCTGGTCTGCGCAACAAAAATTGCTCAAACAATATCGATTACATATTTTTCATGGCAAGTTTCAAATAACACGATAGTTCCATAAAATGCTCGTACTCTGAAAAATGACGAGATCAGCACAATAAATTATCAAAAATGTCAAAGAAAATCGCTCGCATATCTTACCTGTGTGATCCTTGCATTCTCAGAAAAATCGAGACAGTAGCCCAATGAACTGCCTATCTGATCAAATTGTAATAGCGTTCATACGAGCATTGATTTATGTTTTGAAGTGGAGCTTGGCTATAACTCCAAAACCATAAACACTAAACTTTCACAACTAAACTAATTTAAATTCCTATAAATTGCATATGCCCTGGTTACTCAATAAAGGTCAAGAGATGAATAAAATCACCGGAAATCCGGAACGTCAAGTTCTGACAGGTTCACACAGGCGGAGTCAAAAATGTATTGAACTAGTTGCAGTTGACAGTAAAACTCGCCGTATGTACTGGGGCTGAGGAAAGTGGTGAGATGAGTTTAAAACGATCGACGTGATATTTTATCGATCTTCGAAATTAGTTCAATTGCACCAGATGAGTAGGCGTCAACGAAGCCCCCTCTCCTTTCCGTCAGTTGTCCACTGTTCCCTACCCTTTCTAATTGGCTCGGGTATTCGGCCAATTCTCTCCAAGGCGCCGTTTATTCCATTGTTTCTTGCTCACTAGACGAAAAATGTAATTCGATTTACCACCCTCTAAGAAAAGATGCCAAGATATTTTCCTCTCTACCGAAAGCCATTTTCGTTCCAAGCGGTTGTTCTCGTCGGCTGTTCCATGAAATGAGGGGTCGACTATCACAATTCCGATAATCCCACATCAGTGAGGAGAAATGGAATTAGAATCATTTGGTAAACCATTTGAAGTTTTAAGCTGAAATCGAACCAATTTTTTTTTTTACTGGCTTTTTTTACATTTAATTTTTCGGTGTTTTACCGTGGTCCTCCAAACCAGCCCATTTCACCAGTTCATTGCAGTACACCTTAACATGCGTGATATTGATGTTAGAATAAGCCTTTCAAATGCGTTTTAATATGACTCTGGTAAATAAGCGCAATAATTGCTTTACGATTGTCTTAACATGTACTTTGGGTTGTGATTAATTTTAAATAATAATAAGTTTTCTCCTTAATGCTTAATATCTTGCAAAGGTGTCTTGCCTGAATTATTGGCCATCTCTCTTTTTATCTGCAGAACAAAGAGTGAGTTCATTACTCGTCGCACTTCTAATCGGGCTGTCTGTGCTCATGTCGCCCCTCCTGAGGTTGGTGCCCATGTCAGTCCTGTTTGGCGTCTTCCTTTACATGGGGATCTCCTCCATTAACGGAATACAATTCTTCGAAAGATGTCGGCTGTTTTTCATGCCCGTCAAACATCATCCGCAGGTCGCCTATGTCAGAAGGGTGAGTTAACTTGAGCTCTTGTCGTATTTGTTGTATTGGACATTATGTATTTAACGTTTTGTACGTAGCAACTATGAGCGTATTGTAACAATGTCGATCGATGTGAGTTTTTATTAACAATGACAATCTAATAATGTATGCTTTTCAAACCATAACAACGGTAAACACCTGTGGGGTTAGTTACCCCACATTACCCCCTCCGTGGTGTACGGAGTGGGGTACGGAGCAAGCTGCGTAGTTTATTTTGCATAAAAAACTCACCTGGAACGTTGAAAAGACCTGTGTTGTGTATTTCAGGAAATCAAACTGCAACTGCACTCCTAAACTCAAATTGTGGCTGAGGTTTGATGGGAAAACAATTAAAGTTACTAACTTACAGGTTATGTGGCTCTACACACTTCGTTCATTGCAAGATGTAATCTCAATTGCTAGGGTGACATTGGGGATCGTTGTGAACTCACGTGCTCGCGCGATATGGAGTGTTTTCAACAAATATTTTTCTCCCTTGATGGCAGTGAGAAACCCCACACTGCGGCCACAACTGGGTCTATTGTGTACATGAGCCCCGTGGAGAGTGTAAAAAGGATTCTGGCGAGAGTTGAAGCATATGTGGCCCCCTAGGCTAGGCCCTGTACTCCAAACCAAACGAGGGCAAATATAACAAATATAACTGGTATCTATGCTCTTCTTCAAGGCTTCCTTATAAATAATAAAACGGCGAAAGAACGATTACCTTTTGGAGTTGAATAAATCTAAGTTCAATGAGTGTTCACCAATGTTGATTCCAACTCCTTCGTTTAATCTTTCGCGTTTTCGGCAAAGTTCACATCCGTCAGCCGAGCAAGTGCTGCATGAGTCACCACCCAAGCCCGATCCGTCATGACACGGGTTTGTAGTGCCATCATTACGTCACCCTATTACCGAATCTCATCTTTCTTCATTTTTCTCGTCATTCGCTTTCTACAACTCGTATCGTTCTCTTACCTTGTCCACCTCGCTCTTCCTCGTGTTATTCTACCTCCAGGAGGCCACGCTCGTGAAGACGGGTGAAGTACCTTTGGCACATTGCCTGGTACCAGCGGATCAAGGTATTGTGCTGAATATATACTCTATTCTCGTCACGTCCGCAAGTCACCACCTCGCTCGTCTTTTCGTCCGCGACGTCACGACACACCACAAACATTCATCTTTATTTTCCTTTGCAAATAAAGTTTCCATAAATTCGTGACGGGTAGCCACATGTGATTTGGTAGGCAGACAAAAGGAGATAAAAGCATTTGACCATGTACCAAAGTTGAGGAGGAGTTGCAGCATTGAATGATCTTTCAGTAACAGCTGGGAGTATGAGGAACATCCAAATGTGTATTCCAATCACGAGAATGAACTGGTAGACGAGTTTACCAAAAATGTACTTTCTCAAATACAGAGTTCTGTCGACGATAATGAGTGCAAACTGGAGGATTAGCATAATGAGGAAGGCTACAGGAACTTTATTCTCTTCAAAGTACTGAGACACTCCTCCATCCCCTTGTTTAGAACCTAACGCAGAAAACCCAAATATGACGACGATCAAATTGATGAAATCACAGAAGAACATGAACGCATACACATCAGTAGTGACTCGCCCTTTAGCTCCCATCAGCTTGGTGAAGAATTTCAATATCGGCCGCAAACACGAAAATTGGTTCAGTTTAGAATGCTGAAGATCAAGAAATGTTGATCTAGGACTGGACGAGCGATACGCCCAAGGAAACTTTTCAACGTGTGATGTGTGGACTGTATTTGTACAAAGCAAAACCAATGATATTGTGTGGGCCCACCGAAGGTATAACTTAAGGCAATACAAAAATAAATAAAATCACTTCTTTTAAAAATAAACAAGGCAACGCAATCGGAAAATAAAGATGAATGTTTGTGGTGTGTCATGACGTCGCGGACGAAAAGACGAGCGAGGTGGTGACTTGCGGACGTGACGAGAATAGAGTATATATTCAGCACAATACCTTGATCCGCTGGTACCAGGCAATGTGCCAAAGGTACTTTACCCGTCTTCACGAGCGTGGCCTCCTGGAGGTAGAATAACACGAGGAAGAGCGAGGTGGACAAGGTAAGAGAACGATACGAGTTGTAGAAAGCGAATGACGAGAAAAATGAAGAAAGATGAGATTCGGTAATAGGGTGACGTAATGATGGCACTACAAACCCGTGTCATGACGGATCGGGCTTGGGTGGTGACTCATGCAGCACTTGCTCGGCTGACGGAAGTGAACTTTGTCGAAAACGCGAAAGATTAAACGAAGGAGTTGAAATCAACATTGGTGAACAATGAGATAATATATCTCTACCGCTCTGTGCCATGATGTCAAAGTTACCTTGAACGTTGGTATTCAAAAAACGTCTGGCTTGGTTGCTGCTCATGGACCCTACTTACAGTCTACAAATGCCGAAATTTGAAGTCTTCAATTCGACCCTGTTCAACAGCTGCGTAACTTAATTTTCAGACTCTTTCCCACGGTTTGTTTGAATTCTTTTTATATAGAAGCCTGAGGGCAGCCAACATTTGTCCATTCC
This sequence comes from Pachypeltis micranthus, assembly GCA_020466155.1. Classification (NCBI taxonomy): domain Eukaryota; kingdom Metazoa; phylum Arthropoda; class Insecta; order Hemiptera; family Miridae; genus Pachypeltis; species Pachypeltis micranthus. Next base: position 11,258,067 of record CM035774.1, on the reverse strand, counting down.
TGTTATAATCCGACCTGACAATTTCAATAATTCGTACATCCTAGTGAAGTGAATGCCTCGAAGCAATTCTGAAATTGGTCGATTTATGTTTGTGTGGTTTGTAATATTACTAATATAACTATATTCAAACGGGCTTCAAACCTTCCCAATACAAGTATTGGAAAGCATTTACGGTTGAAAAAGAAGCTACGAAAATTCGTTCGTCAAAGCCACAAGACCAAATGGATTTCTTTTTTTTTGTAGAATTTATTTATTTGCGCGAGCAAATGTAATTTAAAACACATCCTAATTGAAATCTCCACTTGTGTTGTAATTTTTACTTTTATTATTATTATTATTATTATCATCATTATTATATCTAATGTTTTCGTCACCACCTTCTGTGATTCCAGGTTCCGACTCTAAAAATGCACCTTTTCACTCTCATTCAATTGGGCTGTTTGGCCACGCTATGGGTCGTCAAGTCGTCTGGAATCTCCCTCGCGTTTCCATTCTTTCTCATCCTCATGGTTCCCCTGAGAGCGCAAATGAGGTTCATATTTACGCCACATGAGTTGAGAGCGGTAAGTCACTCATCTGTGAATTGACGATATTTACTTTCTTTAGCCCTCAAAGTAGAAATTAAGTGTGTAGATTGGGGATACAGATATTTACGTTTAAAAGACATGCAAGTGAGAAAAACACTTTTTAAATTTATTTTGTGTGGATACGGGACGAGCCCAAAATACAAAAAGAAAGAACGTGCAGTACACCAGAGTGGGAAATAAGATATTGAAATGAAAAAAGCAACAATTTTTCACTGCAGTTAAAACTAGAGAGAAAAAAAAGAAATAATACGAATACGAAAAGAAGAAGGCGAATAAAATGTTGGAACACAGGGAAGTGACAAGGTAAGACAGCCAGTGTGGGGAAGGGATGAGGTGAGGAGGTTATCTTCCCTGGGGATACCGCAGAAGGGATGGTGGTATAAATAATTGGTGATTGAGAAGCTGACAGTTACGATTCTGCATTTGGGGATGTCTGGGGGAGTACTGACTGGGTGGCCCCCACCTCCCTCAGACCATGCAAATTTAAAAACGATATTTGGGATGGGTGGACCCACAGGGCAAGCGCATTTTCCAGCACTTTTCAGGCCTTGCCCTAGGTAGGAGCTTCGTTTGCTCCGTTCTACCTACCTTGCCCTGCAGAGGCAGCCACTTGTCGTGAGCCTAACCCATAATGCACTGGCGCGAGGCTTCAGGCTGTGTGTTGTCGATCGGAGGAGAGGTCTCAATACCAATTACCCCAGACCACAAATTTTGTTGTTAATCTCCAATATAATTTGAAATAAAATAAAATACGTATAAAATAAATAAATAAGCCAGGAATTTCTTCTCAAATATAAACAAAATAAAGTAAAATTATTCCGCGGAAATGTCCGTAGAAAGACCAACGAGAAAAAAAAACAAAGAAAAGAGTCTCTGACTGTGATGACGAGATACGTGTAACAGCAGGTGTTGAGGCAGTTATGAGCATTGGAGACGTCCTTCGGTCGAAGTAAAATGGCAAGTTAGGATGTCGGAATTACCATACACGGTGAGCCGTCTGTACACTTCCGTCTTGCTGTGCCATCAGTAATAGGTCCCAATCCACAAACAAGAAAAGAAGGCGACAATGAAGACGAACTGATTAGTTGGGATGCTGATGACCCAGCAAAATATAAAATGAACTAATTCGTCGGGATTCTGATGACCCGTATTCGACTTGGCGAGAACGAGAAGAATGAACGAAAAAGGAATCGGGGCTTCGAGCTTGCGGCCCTTCCAAAAAACAAGTTGTCACCAGTCTTCATCTCTTCCCCGCTTGGAGTCATGGGCTCCGCTCCATGACGCGCGTTCGGTAAAAGTTACCCGTGATAAGCACCCGATTAAAAACAAAACGAACAAAACTAGAACATAAAAATAATTTGTCACGCGTAAACACTGTGCATTCCCATGGTACCACGGTTTGGGTCAAACAATCCTAAGGCCAGAATGGTTGCTGGCCTGCCTCGTCTCTTACGACTTTTCCTCATCCCAGGACTAGACAATTTGGACTTTCTGCCCTCCCTGAGGTTCAGAAGAACCCCAGTAAGCCGTGGGACAGGTGAACGGGACATGTGGCGAGGTGCTTGCCAGCTCACTCAGATGATCTGAGGCATCGATCCACCCATAGAGTAGTCCACGCCGTAAGGAGCAAGGGAAAGCAAAGAGAAGCGACAGGAAAGCTCTTCAGAGTTGAGTCCTCTTCTCTGAAGAGTTTAAATGCCAGTTAGCATAGAAATGCTCGACGTGGACAATGCAACACCCATAGTAGCGATACCAGACTGCAGACTAGTACTCTAAAATGGAATGAACAAGCATGATGTTCAACGAAAAAAATGAGGGCTAGAGCAAGGGTGAACTCTTAGAAAGCCCAGGGTAGGCATAGTGCGGGGGACGCCTGTGGAGAGCTGATGAGGTAAGGAATATATTTGAGGTGCGTGGAAGGGTGACAATTGAATGTTTAAGCTGGGCGGGGTTTAAGCTATAAAAGGAAGTGCCACCGGGGGGGGGGGGTTAGCTTGATTGAGAAGGAGGCCATTTTGAGAGTATCTGAGAGAGAGAGAGAGAGAGAGAGAGAGATTGAAACGGTTTATTTAAATTAACCAGGGGCAGTTAAGGCCATAGGGCCCTCTCTTCCACTGTCCCTGGAAACATTGACCTTTTTTTCCACTTCTGGCAGTAGTTATTTACATCAAATGATCGCTTCATATTAATAAAAATACAAACGAAACATAAACGTACAAAAAGATAAAAAAGGAAAAAAAACAAAAACTTCTCGATAGAAGTTTTGTTTTTCCCCCTTCTGTGGCTGTGAATGGTTTGTTGAATATTGTTGTTCGGTGGAGGGGTATCTGTATGAGACGCCTTCGAGTGTGATGCTGATGACAATCTTCCAGGAACGCAAAAACTTCTCCGCAAGGTACTGTGGTGACCCAGACTTAAGAGTCCTGAACAGCATCGTTCCAACGCAGCTGCTCCTCAATCTTCAGCCATCGAAGCTTGAGGAAGTATGGGTTGACATGCTCATCCCATTTCAGTCTGAAAATAAAACGAACTACGGCATTCTGGGCCCTCTGGAGCATGTTCATCTCCTCGCCAGTCATGTCACTGAGGGCACACAAACTGTATGCAAAGTTGTGCATAACCATAGACTGGACAAGCTGAAGCCTTGCCCTGAAAGGAAAGTCTACCGCTAGCCGACGGAGCTGGTACAAAGCCCCATACACCCGTCTAGAGACTGCAGACACCTGGGAGTTCCACCTGAGTGAGGGTTCAATTAACACGCCCAAGTTCTTCAACAACGACTCATATCTGAGCGTCATACCACCCACTTCGATCTATGGAAGCTCTACAACATTAAGCCGTGAAAGCAGTCTTGAGTACCCCATCACCATGGCTTTGCACTTGACGAGTTTATCACCATGCCGTGCGATGAACACCACGATAGAAGGCCAGCAATCTCAGCGTTCAATGTCTCTATTGCATCCTTAACCCGGTCAATCGGCGAACTTATGTAAATCTGCAAGTCATCAGCGTAGACCATAAATCTGCACTGGTGGAAGACTGAGGTTGCAGAATCAATTGCAAGAACAAATAATATGGCTGATAATACCGACCCCTGCGCGACTCCAGTTTTGGTGACTGACTCTTTTGACAAGCTGCCATCAGGGCTCTTAACCTTTTGCGAGCGATCAGAGAGGTATGAGGCAAACCACTGAACCATCTGCCGCGATATACCCACTGAAAAAAGAATCTCCAGCAGTACGTCACGTCTCACTCGATCAAAGGCCCGAGAGAAATCAATCATCACCAAAAATGTGACTTCCTTTTTGTTCATCGCAAACCTGACATCTTCGAACACTCGGATCAGTGCTGTCTCCATGCTGAAACCAGTGCGGCACGCTGACTGCATGTTGTTCAGTGTCCGATTTGCTGTCAGGTAGCTGTTGAGATCCTGAAAAAGAGAGAGAGAGACAGAGAGAGAGAGAGAGAGAGAGAGAGAGAGAGAGAGAGAGAGAGAAACTCAAGGCTTGACAGGAAGAAGTCACTGCCAGAGGGGTCACAGAGGGCGAAGACGAGCTTGAGGTCGCCTGTATATAACAGAAGATTTATGTGTTGTAGAATGAGAGTGAGGCTGTTAGTTTCCAAGCTGAAAAGAAAGTGTTCGAGATGAGAGCCTTGGGAGACAACTGAGGAAACAGGGTAATGGGATACCACGCCCTATTTTCCAGAGGTGAAATAGCTGCCAACTGAGCATGCTGGGAGCTGAACCCCATTTGAAAAAACTCAGGCTGCGTGCACGTACCTGTCAGTTAATTTGATTGAGAGAGAATGGCGTAACCAGATTGTCCCAAAGTTCGTATTTGGCCAGCAGGTTACCTTCGAACGCCAAAATAAGAGTATGAGCAAAATCGGTCCAAAACTAAGTGTAGTTATCATTGTGATCAAACGCCAAATACTCGTTTTATCTTAAACGGCTTTAATTTATCATAAAATGTCGAGAAAATAATGAGAGCAGCACAATAATCAAAACGACGTCCGCCTTAGACTTTACTTTAATACACCCTTATTGTCTGCCTGTGAGATTGCTTATAAAAACTACTTCGAAGAACTGGACATCAAGATCTACAACACTTTTTCCACTGGCCTATCGTAACACTCTCACCATTCAAATTACATTAACTTATTATATTCATTTCAGCTCGACAGCGACGAGCCAGAAGACGCCGACGAAGAAGAACCAGATTTCTACACTGAAGCTCTTCTCGCCGGCTAAACTCGTCAAAACGTCGACTCCCCAGCTACTTAGCTCGACGCAGAGCTCAAGTGAAATTTTACTACTTACTACTATTTCGATAGGCTAATTTTAGTTGGATAATGCGTAATTAATTCCTTCCTGTCGAAGTCTATCACGTTGTTACCAAATTGTAATATTCCGGTTTTAATGTAAACTAAATCAATTAAAGCGGAACAATAACTTTTATATTTTAAATTAATTTATTCGCTTTAATTTTCGAGGTGGCGGTTACAAAAAATAAAATAAAAAAGAGCGAGTCGACGCTCAAAAGCAGACTCAATTTAGACAAATGAAATTACGAAATGCTCGAAGCATTGTAGATTACTTGTTACGTGTACTTATTTTGAGATTACGGTCCACTCCGTTGTTTAAAACGGTAGGTGCTATTTATTGTAAATGTGCTCTTACTTGAAACCCTTGGTGTTCGTTCGATATAAACCCATTTAATATTTAAATAACCGCATTTTCGGAGTTGAGATTTTTAAACTGTAGGTCTTCCTCTTCTATGCAACTTCACGAGCGAAGATTTTGTGATTTTTCGTTATTTTTTTCTTTTGTTGTTAATTCGTTTTGCGGTGCTGCACAAGTAACGTCAGAGGATTGGTGTAACGTACGTATTGCGTTAATAGTAAGTGAGGAGAGGAAATTATGTGAGGGGAAGGGGGAGGTCTGATTTAGTTCCAGTTGTACGAAACTTGATTCTAATTAACGCAGGCTCCTGTTTGTACACAAAACAGCTCAATAACAACAAAATTCGGTTCACTTCCGATAATGCCTAAACAGTAAGCACGGTCATTCCAAAAAGGTCGTGTTGACAGTCTCATAAACCTGTTGTGCATTGATTACTCGATAATTGTCGCGGCGCTAGTAGGAGTGGCTTAATAAAATCCGCAATCTTAAGCGTCGCCAGTTTCTTTTTTGTGAAACGTTGTAGACTGAATGAAAAACACATCAGTTGCTAAAGAGAAGAAAATTGCTGAATGTGTGTGATGTTCACTCTCTTCTTCGTACACAAAATATCTCAAAATTCGGTTTGTCAAAACTCGAGTACTGTCTTCCTCATTCTTACTTGTCTTGGCCGTACGAAGTAGATAGGAAAATAACGCAATCGGCTGAAAAAAAATGTTTTGAGTTCTCTTCAGATTTTTACGTTTAAACAGCTTACAGGTCTGAAAAGCGATTTTTTTTTTTTTTTAACCCGAGGGCGTGTGGGACAAGTCCCTTTGTCACTGCGGCCGCTTTTTATGTGGGCCTATTGTGACGCTGGCTCTTTCTTAGTAGAAGGTGTCGTACATACCTGCCCCCCTTACGAAGCCGAGTATGTCCTTCATCGCAGAGTCTGCTACAGTTTGGGGTTCAGTGGTCCCCTGACCGAAGTATTCAAAGCGTTTTGCTGCCAAAGCAGGGCATTCACATAGGATATGCTCTGCTGTCTCGTCCTCCTCGCCGCAGAGTCTGCATTCCACCGCCTCTAAGAAGCCCATCTTGTTGAGGTGATATCTGAGTGGGCAGTGCCCGGTGAGGAAGCTTATCAGTACTCTCAGATCTTGTCTAGAGAGTGTCAGTATCGCCTTCGCCCTTTGACAGGAAGGCGTGACAAGCCTTTTCGCCTGTCTTAGTCGTGGCTGGCGATGCCAATGGGCGCCATTTTCCTGTATCTCCCATCGAGCAACCAGACGGTTTAGGTGACTTTTCGTCAATCCCACGTGTGGCTCAGGCCCGATGGGTAGGGTTTCTGTACCCCTTTTTGCAAGGCAGTCAGCCTTTTCATTGCCCTCATGCCCCCTGTGAGCCGGCACCCAAATGAGGGAGAGCCTGTTACGGGCGCCGAGCTGCTTGAGCACATGGAGGCATTCCCATGCAAGCTAAAACCTAAAACTATAGGCTGCAATGGCCTTTAAGGCGGCCTGGCTGTCTGAGAAAATGTAGATCCGCTTGCCCTTGAGCCCTTTGTTCAGGTTCTCTCCTGCGCAGATCTTTATGGCTAGGATTTCTGCTTGAAATATCGTGGCGTACTCCCCCAGCGGCTTTGCAGTTGGGCCCTACAATGCCCAGTCCTGCTAGGCCTTCCTTAAGTGAACCATCGGTATACCACTGCAGCACGCCCACCTCGGTCTGGAATGTCGCCTTCTCCCACCGTTCCCGTGAGTAGACGCTGACGCTGAATGGCAGCCGAAAATTCTTCTACTCTGGTGTGACGTCAGTAGCAAGGACTGCTGCCTCTTCTATCTTAAACTGTCTGGTTATTCCGTGGAGGCTCGCCTTAGCCCTGGTGGAAATTTTACCTGTCTGCAAAAGCCATGCCGCTCCCAGGTAAGCAGTCCTCTGAATGTGTATGTGTAGAGGTGAGGTGTTCAAAAGGACTTCCATTGCAGCAGTAGGGCATGTACCCATGGCCCCTGAAAAAAAAGAAAAAAAAGCGCTATTTAGGAAAATGATTTGTGCGTGTCAGTGAAAAAACGACAAGCAAAGCAGCTCAAACTTGATATCTGGCACGAAGGTTACCATGGGTCGCCAAAATGAGGGTATAAGCAAAGTCCGCTCAAAACGAACTATAGTTATCATCGTGATCAAAACGCTAAATTATTTTCCTCAAAAGTGGTTATAACGATTTTGATCCAATTATTCGCATGGACGGTTCGAAACAATAACGCCGTAAAATTTCCATCTGTGGGAAAATGACTCAGCACAATAAATTATCGTCGTTTTTAGCGCAGTTTTGTCATTGAAAACTCCGCTCGAATGTTACTAGGAAAAATTGGCTCCGTAGTCGAATGAAGTAATTAAACGATGAGAGTTATAAAACGCTGTACTCCAGAAGTTCTTAAATCCCAACCATCGCTGTTTCACTTCAAAACCCGATCATTCTCAAAATATGACGTAGACAGTCCCCCGAACCACTGATAGTTCAGTAGCACAAGTACGAGCCACACAATAAATTCCGCTATCATGCGAAGTGCCATCAATTTTCATGTGGGGCCTAGTATGTTACGTGATGCGTCGCACAAGTTATTTCATTGTTGACTTTTCGCGATTCAGGTCAGGTAATTCTAATTGGACCCAAATAATAGAGAGTTGTAGTCTCTGAAGCAACCAGCTCATCCGTATCTAACGGTGTGCGTCCCATATGTCAGCCGTTCAATGCGTTTTGGTGGTTTTGTTCTGATAATGGAAGGGAAAGGTTTTTTAAAAACTTATCGTAATCTCATGTGGGCGGATATCAGGAGAGCAGTTGTGTTGGTTGTTACTCGTCCCAATATTGGTATAATTTTGTGTTAATCAAGCGTCCGTTGAAGTCTCCCCTGACGAATATCTTTCGTACCAATTTCATCCTATGCAAACTAGAAGGTACAGACTCATCTAGTGAGAAATTTTTGACAAAGTAAGAAATTGTTTTGCGCCCTTCGCTAACGCTGTACAATTCATCAATTTCAAACAAATCGTTCAGGTTATTGGCACAGATAATGTTTCAGTCGGTAAATAAATCGATTCAATGTTAATGATTGATTTTGGTGAGCGGAGACGCGGGTAAACCAACTCAATCTGGAAGAAAGGTCCGCGGACTGAGCTACGAATTGAGCCCTCCAAACGCAGCGGCCCCTTACAATCTGAAACTGCAATCCAGCGTGACATGAGAGTGGTGCGGGAGACAGATATTGGACAGAGCGGGCGCCACACGGAGGGCAATAGCGAGGAGCCCTGGTCGATGGTGAACAACGATAAACCTTCAGATAAACTCACTCGGTGTGAAGACTGGCTAAACGAACAAAGCGGAGCAGTTTTTGAGCGTCCTTTGACAAAACCACGCGGCAATCTTATGTGAAAAGACCAGCAAAGTAATCAAAAGTTAGCGATAACTTTCAAGTGAACTATAACGATTTGTAACCATACCATATTTGTAACTATACCGAAACCACTCAGCGCGTGGACGACTCTGTGCCGAAAATCAGAGATAGGACAACAAATCACTGAATACGAATTAAGGAGTTTAAAAAAACACGTGTGAGTGGTGCCGATTAAGAAGCCAGACTTTATAACTCTCAAATAATTAGCCACAATTCCCTCACTATCCAAAGCACCTTGACTGATATAACCCTTGTCGAGGGTTTAGGAACAGTAATTTAATAAGGAAACCATGGCATCTTTGCTATTCCTTAACCTTCTCATTTTCCTATTTGACGGGGGCGATTGTTCTGTCTGTTCATGTAATTATAATGCGCTTTATTGTAAATAGAACATGTCGGGGTCCCCCTTTTCAAAGGTGTGGCCTTAAAAAGGGCCGACGAAAGTTTTGTTGGTCCTGTCGCTGCCGGTTGGCAAAGTGTGAGGCGAGCGACGAGTTCCTCAGGCGTCGAAGCGTAGGTCGGTTGAGCAGTAGATCCTCACAGCGAGGGAATCGGTTGAGTCGGCGCTCCTTCTCCTGCTGACGTGAGATGAGGGACTCGGTTGAGTCGAAGGGCTCAGTCGAGCAGTGGCTCCTCGAGGTGAGGGACTCGTCGTCTCCACTGGAGCAGTCTTCAAGTGTAGTCTCTGGCACTGCTGATGTTGGCTCCTTGAAGTCAGAAGAAGGAATGAATGAAAGAAAGAAAGAAAGAATGTTGTTTGTCCTTGCAGGCAGGCCCTTATATACGTTCTCTTGGATGGAGTCGTCCTCTCCCATTCACCACATGCTACCCCCTCCAGGAGTAGCCGGTGGCTCGCAGCTAGTGCCCTCTGTTGGGATGACTTTGCGGTGAGGCGCCTTTTGTTGGTAAAGGGTGGCCAGCCGCCACAGAACAGTTGTGTGCATACATTTGTTGCTTCAGAGTCAGAATGGTGAAAATAATCGTTAACCTCACCCTACTCTAAGTGTGGTGAAAGAAACGAAACTAATTAAATTAGGTGAGGCTCCGGAGCTATGATGAAACGAAGGAGAGGATTCTCCTCTTGCGTCCAACTGAACTGAATGTCTGGACGCTGTAGTTACATGGAGCTGCTAGGTACTTATTCAAGATATTGAAGTGAACTAATGGCAATTAAAATCAGAAAACAAAAAGAATTGACACGCGTGAGTAAACGTTAGGTTTGACTGATTGAGAAAAAGAGAGAATGAATGATTTTATCTTACAACCAGTGTAGTGGGTCATCTGGCCTTTTTCATTGTCCACGGCTACAGTATGCAATGACATTTCTTCACACGTCCGTCGTAACTCTGAACTTATTGCATGATTATTTTGTACCATTGTGTTACATCCCATATCTCATTACTCTACTAGCCTCTGTCGCTTCACCCAAAATGAATTAAATTACACACCCTTCCCATACTAAATACACACCTTTTACTCCTGATGGTTGAGCCCTCGCTAACTCGAATCCACTCCTAATTTGGTGTTTCGAACGTTTCGTTCAGATCATTAAGTTTCCAAGACTCTTTTCTCTAAAAATCCAAGAAAATGGTGTGTGGAAGAAATTGCGAGCGAATGGTTGAAGAAAAATTTTTTATCCAGCCTGCAGATCAATAGGGGACGCCAAAATAAGGGTATAAGCAAAATCGGCCTAAAAATACCTATAGTTATCTTAGTTTTTTAAAAACAGCTCTAACAACTTAAACTACATTTTTTGTGTGAATAGGTCCAAATGATACAGGAGTATCGTAAAATGTCATTGCCCTGTCTCCGCATGATTGGGACTTAGTATGGTTGAAGCGCAACTTCAAACTACCCTTCAGTATGCTTATGAAAGATCCAGATAGGGCGGCTTGGCAGGTGGAGAAGTTTATGGGCCAGGGATCTGGGCAGCAATACCGCTAGGCGCTCTGGTAACAGTTTTCCACAGAGAGTTCTTTTGAATTCAGCACCTCCTGCACATATTATGTCAGACAGTCACGCTGCACTTGAGGTGTTGTCTGCAAACGCTATGTCCTGAGGGTGGGTTTGAGAATGCCTGGCTGATCTGAAGAACGTGGCAATGGTGAACAATTCAACACAGTGTTTGGTGCCAGGTCATAAAGGAATAGAAGGCAGTGAGGAGGCTGACATGCTGAAAAGAGGTGGATCTGCACTGAGCCCAGGGACTGGGACCACTGAAACAAGGAGGTTGGCAAGTGGGAGGACAAGTGCAGAGCTGTCCGTTGGTAGAATGCGCCTGGCCAAAGGCAGTCAAGGTTATTTATTAGAGTCTCCTGATAGCGATCAAGAGAGGTCCTCAGTCTGAAGAGATAAAGTATACGAATGGTATGTGGGACACTCCACTTAGTTACTACTTGTTCAAGGTACAGAGTTGCAGGCCCCGAGTCAGTGGAGCGTGTACTGTGTACTTGTGAAGGTCTGGCTGCAATTCGTCTTAGGTCTTAGAGCACTTGGGGTGCCTCTGCTATGACAGCCAACGTTGCAGGGATGGACCTCAAGGCTACCTTACGTTTCGTGCGAGAATGGATGGTTGCTTGAGGGAACACCAGCTCCATGGAACCTGGAGGACATCTTCCGCATCAGCCTATCTTATTCGTCGTTCCGAAATTGCTTGGATTAGTCGCTAGAGAGGTACAAATCGTCGAGTGTGCGTGGTGTAGTCAAACTGTGTGACAGATCGAACCCATTTTTGTCTGCATGCTCTCTGAATTATAGCCTCTCATTTGAACGTTGCCACCTAGATCAACCAGTCCTTAACCTCATCTGTGCCTCTACATAACTACACTCTGTACTCTGCAACTCACAGTTCTTGCGCGTTGTAGTCTCATCACCTGTTCGTCCCCATACAATCGGAATATGTTGCGATTCCAACTAGTTAAACGCTCTTACCATTCAAGGCAGATGCTCATGATACCTCTCACATCTTTTATTCAGGACAGTGTCGTTACTTGTGCTGCACCCTGAGACTTATGTCAGAACTATTTGAATACTGTACAGTGAGAGCTATGTTAATACGAGCTTTACGTTTTAATAGTTCCGATATTTTTTTCTCGTTTGTAAACAATTGTAATTAGACAGTATTAATTGAAATAAATGAAAAAAAAGAAGTTATTTTGATCGTAGCTAATGTGTATATATATGTATAACTTGTTAATTATTTGAGTAGTTCAGATTTGCGGAAGGTCAGTGGCTAGATATAAAATAATAAACACCCGTGTGATATTTCTTTTAAATGAAGAGAGTGGCAGCTGATGAGGGCGTCAAATTCAGGCTTCCCATAGACCGTTGTTTTCTTCTTTCGTACATTCACGATCAATTATAATCGACCGTTGCCTTTTGTTTTATTTATTAGTTGTACACTTTCATTTGAAGCGTGTAAACAATGTTGTTAGGTGTATTCGATCCACGTGCAACGAGAGGCAGGAATTGTAACGCGTTTGCTACTTTCTAGTTGGCCAGTAGGCTGCCTGAAAGACTACGCTGTTAAGTATTGAATTTCCTGTGACGCGTTCAAACTAAACCAACTACGGAAGAGTCAACCTCGAATGTATGTAACGAATTTATTTGAAGTAATACGTTTATTTTGACAAATACGATTCAGAGAGATAGAATTGAATTTGTTTTGTTCCAGCTGTTAACTGAAGTGAAATCATCTTTGATGTAAATCAGTACTCATTGCTGCTAACGTTCTGGAAGAGGTTTCCCTGCAGAATGAGCTTCAGTGTTCCATACGTTGGAATCACCAGTTGTAACTCAACCAATCTCCCAAAGAGCACGTTGTCGCTCTCATTCTCTCCCACTCCATTTTCCTGTTTGTGGTGTCTTTCTTTTTCAATATAACTGAAGCTATCCCATATTTGGAATGAGCACCGCGGCCTATTGTTTCACAGGTCCATGGCTAGCTGCCTAAGGAGTGACATGTACTTCTTGCATGAGTCTTCTTTGATGGTTACCCTTGGCGAAATTGTACCAAAGACGGAAAATCGCTCCCTTTCTCGGGCATTGGGCCAGGGGACGGTACAGAGTCTCCTCATCTGCACCGAGGGGTGTCACTTATACCCATAATGAACACGTATTTCTGTGCTTTGCGGTGTCTCGTGATTATTCCCACTGTGTGCCTTAAGTCCTCCCTATTCATCGTCAGAAGGGTACGTTGGTCCTGAGATAAAGTGTTTAGTGTGCCTTACTTCCATAGCACGATTGGTACATTCTCTTGACATACTCTCACTGTTCTCTTGACAAGTGACGGAAATACAACGCAATGAGGAAGTGGCCCTATAAGTACAGTAGACGAACCGAGTGTGGTCCATCCTCTCATTTCCAGTGATCTCTTTAAGCCCACAAATTCAATAGACACTCTATTACAGTTCGCTAGAGTTGAGCCGCATCCTGCACTTCGAGATCTGTTTTAATCCTGTGCAGTAGTTCTTCAGCGCCCTGCAAGACCTGCAACGTAGCATAAATATCTGCTTGAAACCCCGTTAGAATGGAACCCAGAGCCCCTCCAGGGTTTTTGACCCATCTGCGTTGATGTTAATACCATTTGGAGGCCGAAACCGATCACTTATGTTGTTTCAAAGCTTCCCTCTGATTGCCCTTTGTTATGGTTACCTCGCTCTACATTTTAATTGCAAATAAAACCAAGCATTGATGCGTCACCACTCTCACGTCTTGCAATAGCGAATGGTAAACCTTTGGAATTACAAAGTTTGCAATTTTTGGAAGTTAGGCTCTTGTTAGAGGAGCTAACACATACGCCAACACAATGTTAGTTGTTTATAATCCAACAGTCAGCGATCAATTACATACAGCTTTCCTGTGGAGCCAAAAAACGTCCATTTCGTGTTATCGCATTTACAAAACGTTTCGTGAATCTACTTCCCGAAAACTCGAAAAAATGTAGACCATCGTCGTAGAAATAGAAAAGTTTTCAAGTTCAAATTGAAGGCGACTGAATAATTTTGAAACGTTTCTTTATTTCTTACGTTCTTTCTTGTCCCGTTCAAATACTGTGTATGTATAGTTCGAACGTTGAAGAGATGAATTAAAAGAAGAAAGAGAAACGCGAGACGAAAACTTCACAAAACGAAGAAAAATTATTCCCCTGGAACTCCTGCACTGATGATCGCTCCAAGTCCAAAGCTGTACAGCATGTCATAATTTCAAGTAATTCCCCTTTGATTTCTCTCCCTTGTATAACGCCATGTGTGTATGAAACGAATATGTACTGTTTGTAATAATAATGAAAAGAAAACGTGAATATATGAAGTACATCCGTAGTTATGGTCCAAATTTCAATTTAAAAAATCCAAAATTGCAGGGGTGCCGAAAATGCATTTTTCGCTTTCGCCCGTTCAAATTCCCCACCGCCCAAATGTCAATTTTTTATTCTGTGTCGATTACTTTAGAAATTGGTAATTGGCTGAGTGGTAATCAATTACTGGAGCGCTCGTTATTATTAATAGGACCCGGTTTGGTCGCCATCTCATCCGTTCAACTGCTGCCACTCTCACCACCTCTCGTCATCACGACCACCCCTTTGCATTACATTATTTAAGAAATATATATATTTTTTGAAAATTTAGATCATACAAATTTAGTATTCAATTGGGAACAAAATTGAGTTATTTGAACAAAAAAGTGTAAAACTCGAGAGGCCTACTTCCGTATATTCTCTTTAAAAGCGAAAAGTATTGTTAAACGATCAATTGCGTTGGTTGTATATCATTTTGTTACGAGAGCAAAAAAAAAAAGTTCAACTAGGTGCTTAATGAATGTTTTTTCTTGTTGATAGACATAAGAAACATGTGATAATTGTCGTTGTTGTTCGGCTACTAATTGATTGTTCGATAAATTAAGAGATAATAATTATGAAAAATCGTTTATTAGCCACTGGCTGCACTAATTACGTTGTATCAAATACTTTTCCAAGAGCAGTAACACATTTCATCAGTATTCTGTTTAGTTTGTCGGCGCTTTCAGGTTGAATTCAGAAAGTTGTCAATGTTGTAAATTGAAATGAAAGTTTTCGTTTTTGACGTTTCCAATTAGTAAAAGATGTCAAGTAACGATTTGTGGATTATTTCTCGGAACGTCCTCAAAACGTATGTCGTCGGCGGTGTGTGCAAAAGAAGGCTTCTTCCTGGGTCTGTAAGTTGTAATGAAATTACCATATTCTTGGGGTCGTACGCCAGACTCGGTTGTTACTTGAGAAGTGGAAACATGGTAATCGTAATGATCCCAAAATAAGATAAACCATAGAAAGACGTCCTACCATACAACCCAATAAGCTTGTTGTCAACTATTTCGACAATTTTCGAATGACTACTCTTGCCATATCTGAAGAGACATGTGGATCACCTTATTCGAAATGTTCAATGCAGGTTTCAGCGTTTCTCTATCTTGCCCATTACATCTGCAATGCATTATGTCACTTATTAAGCATGTTTGTGCCACAGATACGTTTTATTTCATTTGTTTAGTTTTATTTATGGTTTTAACAAAAATTGATCTCTATTTGGATGACCCGCAAATTTAGAAAGAATAATTTGAACTTGGTCAAACAACGCTTAACGGCAGCAGGAAGCGATAGCGCTTACAGTTCCAGATTTTATTGTGCACCTCGTATTCATTGCAGGACCATTATTGAGAAACTGGTAGACAGATAATTAATGAGGCTGTAAACACAAATTTTTTGAAGAAGGATAGTAATCACTTTTGCAGAGTTATTGGGTAAAAAGTTTAGAACTGGTAGTAAGCGAAACGGCAAAAGTTGAAATTCATGAATGTCTGGAGTGAGCCCCATGTATCTCATGAGCGTTTTTAAACACTCAATCTTTAGGTATTGGATTGGACTACAATACTAATCTATTTTAACATTCTAGAAAAATTCCAGCGGAGTTTATAAGAAAAAAACTGTGCTAAAAACGCTTTTCGTCGAAATTTTTGATTATTTATTGTGCTGCTCTGGTCATTTTCCCACGAATGGGAATTTTATGGTATAATTTTCTTATTGAGAGCTATCTATCTAAAAAATTTAATCAAAATCGTTAGAGCCGTTTTTGAGAAAAAAAATTTGGTGTTTTGATCACAATGATAACTATAGTTAACTTTCGGTAGATTTTGTCCATACCCTTATTTTGGCGTCCCATGGTAACCTGTAGGCTAGACATCATGTTTCAGCTGATTTGGTATGGTTGTTTCCTCTAAAAATGGCGCTAAAACCGATTTCATCTAAAGTTTTGGTAATTTATTGTGCTGCTCTCGTCATTTTCCCATAGATGGGAATTTTATGGTATAGTTACCTTATTGGGAGCTATCAATATAAACAATTTAATCAAAATCGTTAGAGCCGTTGTTGAGAAAAAAAATATTTGGTGTTTTGATCACTATGATAACTATAGTTAAATTTCGGTGGGTTTTGTTCATACCCTTATTTTGGCGTCCCATAGTGACTTCCGAGCTAGATATCAAGTATGAGCTGATTTGGTACGGTGGTTTTCTCTGAAAATCGTTCACAGACCATTTTCCCAAATAGTGTTTTTCGGACTCAGGAGGGTCTGAAACGTAAAGATCTGAAGAAAACTCAAAATTTTTTTTTCAGCCGATTACATGACTTTCCTTTCTACTTCGTAGAGCCAAGGAAAGTAAAAAAAATGAAGCAAACGATTTTTGATTGGACATTTGTGATTGGAAAGATGTCATTTGTGTAGAAACGCATTCTATCTGCAATCGTTTCAGGAGCTAACAAATGCCAGAGAACGTTCATGGCAGTTGGATTAGCTATCGAAGCAGCAAATAGCCACAATAATGGATCAAATGCCCACTTCTCTTCAAATTGTGACAAACTTGTTGCCAAGCAAGAGCGCTAATTTGTTTGACGCCGTTTAATTAAGGGTGCAACAGTGACCTCGCCTTTTAGCCTGTGCATAGTCCGAAGATCCTATTTTCATTGCCTGGCAATTCTGAAGGCACTCCTTCGTTTCTCCTAGAGTTGAAGGTGTTCCTTCATGTTCTACAAAACTGTGCAGGTTAGTGAGCTCCGTCAACTCCCTCCAATTCACGCCTCATTCAATTTGTCAAACTATTTCGTTTCGTACATCTGCATTTCATCCCTTTCCAGCTCCTTCCATCCTCATTCCCAATCATCATTATTTTGCGGACATTTATCATTTTCAATTCAATTCTTAGCTCATACTGTTTGCGTATATTACTGAACAGGTTGTTCTTTAGTTTATTAAGGATACTCCAGTATTATGTACACATTTCTTTTCATTCTCAGTCAATAGAAGTTTCTTTTGACTAATTAAATGTGGATGGTGGACGCTTGGTGGTAACTATTCCCCCTTCCCCATCTTGCACAAAGCATGCTTATCACAATGCCCAGGGCTTGCTGTATATTTTGACATCGAGCAGTTTGACTGTGTTAGATACAACAGACTCCTTCGCACATTTCAACCTGGCTACCTTAAATATTCTCCTTGATGCAACCACGATCTGTACTGAACTGATTCAACGCCTTTCCTTGAATTTTCTCTTTGTGTGTAGTTCTTTCCAAGGCCATTTTCAACAAATTGAGAAGTTTCAGAGGAACCCTTAAATCATACTGCCGTAAGGTTGTTTGAAGTCAACAATATGTCCAGTCTCCTTGCAATATTGTTGGAAGACGTTGGTGGTTGTCTGCTTTAGATAATATGACATCATCATGACCTCAGTGTAGCCATCACTTTTAATAGAACATCAATCGCCATAAAAGTGGTGATATTAGAGCACCACCACGCAATTAGTGCTGTAAACATAACATTGCGATAAATAAACCTTAATGCATGGCTATAATATGAAGAAACAATATGTGGCCACACTAGAAACGTAGGGCATAGGAGTGGCCCAAAGTGTTGAAACCTGTTGGTTTACTGTGCATCTTCCAGCACCCACCATCACTTAAAATCAAGGAGGTTGCTTTCATTCAGTAGCGTGAATTTGGACTATTTGGGAACTTGCATCATGTGACTCGCTCTACCTAGCGGTATATCGTTCAATCTGCAAAAATACCTTGGCAGAATGGCACCTGGAAATGTCACTCTCTGCAATCGATATATTTCGAACTAATCGATTAAAACTTTGAACAGGCGATATGACAAATGTAACAGTTAGAAACAACAACAACCATACGAAGCAGTTGATAAGATTGTCACTTGTTTATTGGAGAGGTAAAAACTTGGTGACAAGTTGCTTTCATCCGAAGTTTACGTGCAAGTTCATTGGTTAGCACATTTTATTCTTAATGAAGATTGTAGAATGATATTAATTGAAGGGTGAACTATTGCTGGGTGGAATTTGACGTCACAGTTCGTACTTTGGCTAGAACGGTTTATGTTGATACGAATTAAGGGGCGATTCAGTGTATGTCACGCGAAGGCGTAGCACCGATAATGTTGCCTGATCTCATGTTTTGGCGCCGGCCGCAGACACCACAATTTGTGTGTGTGCCCTAAGGGTCTGGTGATAATTGCTACCCATCCGACACTAGTTTAAAATAAATGGTTCACTTTATACACCTGAACCACATCCTTCAGAAATGCCCTCGCTAGATCATCACAGTCACTTCTCGTCCTTCTCCAAATATATCCGAAGAGGTACGAATCAAAATGATCTGTGACCGATCTAGAGGGAATCCCTCGCTTGATAGCGGCCCCTGTTCCCTCGATCGAATTCGTGTGGGCCTCTGTTGCCGGGTCCTTGAAAAACAAGGAGTGGTTAACGGTTAGGTGACGGAAACCTTCGTCCTCCAGGCAATCATAGGCCTTCCAGCAATCGGAGATTACTGTCATGCCCGGAAGAATGAATTCCTTTATGATTGCGAGGACTTCCTTCCCTCGGTTTTCAACGACCCGGAAAAAGCACTTTCGGGACCCACGCTCCACCCCACCAAACACCCAGCGTCCGTCTACCGATTTGCCCCTGTTAAATTTCCTCTTACCAAATTTATATTCGTCAATTTCAACAACTTTTCCGTCGCCACCTAACTTCATGCACGCTTGATCATGACACACTTCCATATACACTCACGACAAAACATCATCCAGTTGGTAGCGGTAGGATCAGAGATTTCACACTGGTAAGCAATCAAGGATGCGGGTTCTTTATATAGCCATAAACTAGTTACTTGAAGCACCTGCAGCATTGATAACTTACTTCTTTCAAACCATGACCCTTTCCGCACTGACTGCCTCACATTATGGCCAATAAGACGGCATCTCCATTCACACCCATCAATCACACTAGTCCTGGGGACTAATCTCATTCTTGCACTACACTCGCAAACACAATCTGAGACGATCAGACCTTCACCCATACACCATTCAATCAGAGACATACTACCAGACGTACTCAAACGATGGAAAAAGTTAGTTGTAAGTCTTTGAGAACTCATGTTTTATGAATATAAAGTTGGGAAGAGTAAATATAGAGCAGGACAGAAGACTTTCACACGATTCAAACGTAGAAAAAATAGAAACGCACAAACTTGAAGGGTGGGTAAGGTAAAATGTGAAGGAGAGGGCGCGAACTGCAGACACGAGAACCATTAACGAACTGAGGAAGACAGAAAGGCGGAGGGAACAGGGAATAAGGTGGAAGGGTCAAGGGTTAAACAACCCCTTATTGTTCTTTCTCATTTTGTTGTCGCTCTCACTCTTTCTCAGAGTTCATTGCAGTCTCCGAGCTTCTCCGAATCTCTTCTCCGCCAACTGCGCCCGTGACGCATATCGATACTAGCAGTCGTAGGGGTACCAAGCGACCTATCGATATATACAGTCGTAGCGTTATCTCGGTCCATGTTCTTGGTTTCACCCCATTATTCTTTGGCTTTATATTGCCATTTTCATAACCCCTCTATTTACTTTGTCGTGTGCATACAGAATTTACGCTTTGTGGTCGAGCGCCTTGTAATTGCGTGACTAATGAGGAATAATTTTATCATTTATGCACCCTTCATCCTTTAGTTTCATCATTTCATCAATAATCTTTAATTTGTGGTCTTATCGCTTTTTGTTTTGTTCGCAGATTAAAATGAACAGAATACTTCCTCGCTTGTTGATTCCTCAGTTCAAGAATGTTCGAAGCTACAGTAGTCGAGTGAACAAAAGATTAATATTGTGCAGCTTTGGGGATCCTAAAACTTCTTTGAAGTTGGAAGAAACCGAGGTCGGCAGCCCAAAATCAGATGAAGTCCTAGTTGAAATGCTGCTGTCTTCAATCAATCCAGCTGATGTTAATACGATACAAGGGGTTTACCCAATCAAACCCCAATTACCGGGCGTTCCCGGGCATGAAGGCGTTGCGAAAGTACTCAAAGTTGGCTCCAGTGACTCGTTCCTTAAAGAAGGAGACTTGGTGATTCCAAATGTCGACAATTTCGGTTGTTGGGAAAAATTTAAAGTGGTTAAAAGCAAAGTGCTTCTCAAAGTGCCTAATGATGTGCCTCTGGCCGAGTTGTGTGGTGTGTCTTCCAATGCCAGCACAGCTTATAGAATGCTGAAAGACTTTGCCCCCTTACAAACTGGTGATACGGTCATTCAAAATGGCGCTAACAGCGCTGCAGGTCAAAATGTTATTCAGTTATGCAAAGCGTGGGGTTTCAGGTCTGTTAATATAATTAGAAACCGACCTGACGTCGAGGAGCTCAAAAACAGCTTGAAGTGTTTGGGAGCCGATGTCGTACTTACGGAAGAAGAACTTCGTACGACCCAGTTATTCAAAAGTGGCGACCTTCCCGCCCCAAAACTCGCCATTAACAGCGTTGGCGGTAAAAATGGTATGGACATGGTCAGGCATTTATCCTCTCGCGGAGTAATGGTCACGTACGGAGGGATGTCGAAGGAACCCGTTATGATTCCCACTGCGCTTTTTATATTTAAAGATGTCACTCTGAAAGGATTCTGGATGACGAGGTGGACTAACAAAATGAGAGATTCTAAAGAAAGACATGACATGTTGAACGAGTTGTTTTGCCTGATGATTGAATCGAAACTCAAAGCGCCGGCTTATAAACTTATACCTATAGATTGTTACGCTGAAGCCCTTGAGAGCATGTCGAACGCCAAAGGATTTAGAGGAGTGAAGCTTATGCTAGATTTTAGAACGTAGAATTTGTTTCGAATTGTAGCAGAATTCCATTGATGGCGTGGTGTAGTGCCTGAGCTAAGTGTATAGGCTGACCAAGTTACATTCTTAACAACCATGTAAGGCTGTGAAGTTATTGACATTTTATTCAAATTTGTTTTTCACATGATGGGAACTAGAACTGTAATTAATTATGAACTTTGTGAAGGACTGTTACGTCTCGGAAGTAATTTTCATTATTCTCCCCTTTCTTCGTTTTATTCAGTTTTTCCTTTCTGGTTGTGAATTGTTGAGTTTTCATCCTATCTTCTAAACACCAAGTTTTTGGCTGAGGGCTTGTTGTCAACTTTGTACTAGAACTGCTGAATTTTCCCCATAAATATGTATAAGTGTATATAGCAGCTCACATTGGTGAAGTGATGGCGGAAGACTGAACTGTAGCAAAAAATATGAAGGTTTCGCTGGTTACTAAAAATGGCTTTAACCATTTTGACCCACCGCCTACTATCAATGCACAACTTTCTTTCACCATAAAAACACTGAATTGGCCTAAAAAAGGAATATGTGATTGTGGCTTTTTCTAAAAATAACTTGAGTGTCTCAAGTCAATACCTACAATTATACTTTGTTGGCCTTTTGACAGCCTGGTCAGCATATACAAGCAAAGAACGAGCGAACGCTCGTTTTTAACACTCTGTGACCCTTACGGTAACAAAAGTATCGGTAAAAACGTGAGTTTTCGTCACATTTTTGGCATTTTAAATGATGCATATAAGAAATGTTGACTCCAAGACTAAGCATGTAGAAAGAATTGTTCGAAAAAGAGTTGTCAAGAATTGCTAATAATATAGAGGCAACTTCAAATCAAAATAAATGAGAAAAGGGTTAAAATGAGTAGTAATGGGTAGTTTTGAACCCGAAATAGTAAATTTCCACGCATTACGTTTTAATCTAATTTTAAAAAAACCCTTGTTTTGGCGTGTGGTCTGTATTTTGCTGTAAATCACTCCCCATGGAAGGAAAGGACGTGACGCAGTCAGTCAGCCAAAAAAAATGTTTTGAGTTTTGTTTTACGTTTTAATGACTATTCAGCCCAGAAAATGCTATTTGAGAAAATTATCTGTGAACGGGATTCGAGAGACCAAAGACAGCAAGAGGCTCGACGATAGTTCCTTGTATATTTTGCCCCTTTTTACTTCCCGCTACCCGAAGGGAAGGAAAGTATAGTAATCGGCCCAAAAAAAAAATTTGGGTTTTCTTCAGATCTTTACGTTTCAGACCCTACTGAGTCTAAAAAACCTAATTTCGGCGCGTGGTCCGTGTGTGTGTGTGTCTGTAGTTCGATTTGCGGGAGAACGGCTGATCCGATTGAGCTGGCTCTTTTTTTGTTTTGTTCGTTATTTTTTGTAGACACCAAAATAAGGTTATGGACGATATCGGCCGATGGGAAGGGGGGTGGGGGGACGAAAATGCCCCAAAAACTAGGGTTTTTCGCATTTTTCTCGAAAACGGCTCTAACGATTTTGATTAAACTTTCAAATTATCTCCTACTAATCAATATCTAACTTTTCTTTTCTATACATATCTCCATGAAAATACGGTGAACGGAGATATAGGCCTATGAACCAAAAATAGGTTTTTTACACTTTTGGGCAAAACGGCTTCAACGATTATCACCAAACTTTCAAGATGTATCCAAATAGTTAGTACCTAAATATTGTTCTGAATAAATGTTCCTCTTACAGTCCATTGAACAGAGATAAAAATCAAAATGTGTCAAAAATAACGTTTTTTCTAACATTTCCGTGAATTCCAGGGTAACTTTTTCACCAGATGTGATAAATCTTAATGGAGTGTCTTTTAGTCACCCATACCAACATTTCGTTCGGTATAATTATTTCTGTATATATATATGTTGAACGGAGATATAAG
The DNA here is from genome assembly GCA_020466155.1 of Pachypeltis micranthus. Lineage (NCBI taxonomy): Eukaryota > Metazoa > Arthropoda > Insecta > Hemiptera > Miridae > Pachypeltis > Pachypeltis micranthus. Next base: position 11,235,265 of record CM035774.1, on the reverse strand, counting down.
CCAAGTTAACTCAGAAAAGGAGATTTGTCGAATATTAATTTTAAATTATCTTCTCCTAATCAATACCTAACTTTTCTTCTCTATACATATCTCCATGAAAATACGGTGAACGGAGATATGGGCCCCTGAAGCAAAAATAGGTTTTTTACGCTTTTTGGAAAAACGGCTTCAGCGATTTTTACCAAAGTCACAGGATGTTTTCAAATAGTTAATACCTACATATTTATTTCAATAAATGTTCCTGTGACGGTCCATTGAACAGAGATAAAAATCAAAATGTGTCGAAAATAACGTTTTTTCTAACATTTCCGTAAATTCCAGGGTAACTTTTTCACCAGATGTGATAAATCTTAATGGAGTGTCTTTTAGTCACCCATACCAACATTTCGTTCTCTATAATTATTTCTGTATATATATGTTGAACGGAGATATAAGCCAAGTTAACTCAGAAAAGGAGATTTGTCGAATATTAGTTTATCGGTATTCCAATTTTCCCAAAAACGGCTCTAACGATTTCGATCAAACTTTCGGAGTACTCTCAGCTAACTAGTCCCTACATTTTGTTCTCTATAAATGTTCCTGTAAAAATGCGTTGAACGAAGATATAGCGCCCACCTATGTAGGTGGTGTTCGAACTTGAAGGGGTGGCGGAAAGTTGTGTGTTGCTACGCACCAGATATTTTGAGTTCTCTTCAGATCTCTACGTACCAAATCCATTCAAACTGATATCTAGCCCGCAGGTTACCATGGGACGCCAAAATGAGGGTATAAGCAAAATCCACCGAAAACTAACTATAGTTATCATAGTGATCAAAACCCCAAATATTTTTTTTCTCAAAAATGGCTATAACGATTTTGAGTAATTTTTTTATATCGATAGCTCTCAATATGGCAACTGTACCATAAAATTCTCATTCGTGGGAAAATGACGAGAGCAGCACAATAAATTGCGCAGCTACTTCGACGAAAATCGTTTTTAGCGCGGTTTTTTCCTTATAAAACTCCGTTGTAATGTTGCTAGAATGTTTAAAAAAAATTGGCGTTGTAGTCCAATGCAATACCTATAGGGCGTGTTTAAAAACGCGCATAAGATACATGGGGCTCACTCCAGAAATTCATGAATTTCGACTACCGCCGTTTCGCTTACTACCAGTTCTAAAAGTTTGTACCGAATAACTGAAAAAGTAATTACTATCCTTCTTCAAAAAATTATTGTTTACAGCCCCATTAATTCTCTGTGTACCAATTGCTGAATAATGGTCCTGGAATGAGCTGCACAATAAATTCCAAAACAGTAAGTGCTACCACTTTCCGCTGCCGTGAAGTGTTGTTTGACCAAGTTCAAATGAACTGAGTGATAAATGAATTGATTAAATAGACAAAGCCATGAAGAAAGTTTGACGTAGAGCTAAGAAAAGTTGTGTGTTGCAACGCACCACATATTTTTAATTACTCTCCGAAGGGTGGCGAAAATACTGCGATCTTGCAAAAAAAGTAGTTTTCTGCAGATCTTTAGGTTTTGCTTAATTAAATATCTGGCGCGACGCATTACACAACTTTCCTAGGGCATTTGGCGATTTCCCTATCTAGCAACCTAATCAAATCTGTGTAAAACAACGTTCTACATGACAAGGGGTAGTGCTGAAGGTTCCAGAACTTATTAGGCCGTGATCATTATTGAGCAATCAGTTCACAGATGATTTAAGAGGCAGTCTACGCAAGTTTCTTCTTAAGGGTCGTTCTAACTGCTTTGGAATAATCGAGTAGGAATTGTTAGAAATTGTAGCAAGTAAAAAGACGGTGGTTGAAATTCCGGAATTTATGAATTTGATAAACGCTCATCGTATAGGTCGATGGGATTCGACTACCACTTCAATTTTAGTGAAGACTAGTATAATATTTGAGAGGAGTTCGTAAGAAAAAACTGCGCCAAATTCGGTTTTCGTCGAAGTAGCTGGGTAATTTATTGTGCTGCTCTTTCCATTTTCCCACGGATGCGAATTTGATGGTATTCTATCGTCATTTGTACTACCCATGGAAATAATTTAGTCTAAATCGTTAAAGCTGTTACAAGGAAAAAAATTTAACGTTTTGAACCCGATGATAACTAGTATTCGCTTCATTTTGGCGTCCCATAGTAAATGCCAAGTTTCCCATACCGTTCGCAGGCAATTTTTTCGGGAATTTTTTGAAGGCATGGAGCAATTTCCGGTAAAAGCAAAGAATAGGGACCGCTCCCTCTGATTAGGCAATATATCGATATATCACGACGGAGGTCAAGTTATCGATATGCCCGACATCGTAGGCTCTGGCGCCATGTTTGAAATTAGGCAACCACATCACGATTATGCCAAGTATTTAATGTTCATTATGTAATACCCCATTATATAATTATTTTAAATGTACAAAGACTGAAAAGGAGTTAATTCAATGAAATTAAGAATGGGTATATGAAATAAATATGAGATAACTAACGGACGCATATCGATACATGCAGTCGTAGCGTTATCAAGCGGCCGGTCCATATTCTTTGTTTCACCCCAAAAAGAGAGGTTTTCAGTTTCGCCTTTTTCTTAAACCGCTTTGAAGAGTTTCACTAAACTCACTATAGTATTTTCGACTAACCAATGCCTGCGTATTGTTCTCCATAAATGTTCCTGTGACATCCATTGAACAGAGATAGCCAAATTGTGCCAAAATCGTGTTTTTTTTTAAATATTTGAAATTTCCAGAGTAACCGAATCATTGAATATGATAAACCTGACAAAATGTCTTCTAGCACATCCTATACCTACACTTTGTTCTCCACAAATGTTTCAGTATGAATCCGTTGTAGGCATTAGCCATGAAAGCTCGGGAAATGAGAATTTCTTTAAAACGGCTCAAAACTGATCGAAACGTACAGGTTATTCTCGATTAATAGCTAAGTTTTGTAAGGTCGTAAAATTTATGCATTTTCGGTCAGTTTTGACGTTCGATGGCAAAGAAAACTTACAGAAGAGATTTCACTTTAATTAATAACTATCAAGGCAACCAATATCAGGATTTGTGAGTAGCACGTGGTAAGTACAATGAATAAGATTTAGTACATTAGTGTTAATATCATTCAAACATATTTTGTCTCGTTGAATCAATTAAGCAACCAGGACAAGAAGGTATGCACAAATATTTGGTTTTCACACGAATTGCCTACAAACGAAAAGGCTCTGAATAAGAGATATTCAACAGGAAACGCACTAAATTATGGCGAGCTACACAAATCCGAAAAACTTAAATACGTTTTGTGTACCAAAATAACTCTTTAATTTTAAATATCGCACAGGTACGTGTAAAACTGTTTGACTGTGGAATCGTATCGATCAGCGGTCAACCGCAACAGCTGCCACACGGGGGAGGTTGAGGAGGCCCTCGAATATCCCCCATTCCGTAGATGTTTCTTCTCGGGGGAGGCTTCGGAGGTCCCCTAAAACGAAAACAGAAAACGTATCAGTGAGTAGTAATAAATCCTTGGTCGATCACAAAATCGTTAAATATCATTCGCAAACTGAATTAAAAGTTTTGCAATTAGAATTAAACACGCTGAACTATGTGATACGCTCTCCTTTGTCACCATAACGAAGATCCTCACCAAATCAAAAAACCTACTACCACCGGCGTGATGAAAACGTTTGATCTCGTTGCCAACTATTGCACGAAGAGATGGTTGAAGCTACAGTGTACTTTGGGGACCAAACTCCCTCCGCGTCCTCTGATCATCTTTGGTGCAGAACATTATAAAGGTCCATTTGTAATTGCTGAACATTTATTACTAACTGTGAAAGGGTTAATTCAGCTTCTAAGCAGTTTGATTCAGAAGCAAAAGAATTTCACTCGCAGAATCAACTGTACCTTCAAAACCTCGCCGCTAAATTTTCCTAACTTGACATCCTAAATAAAACAGGTGGCAAAACAAAATTATTGAAAACGCTTGTGATGGTTTTTGTAATCTAAATAGTTTTGGGTGCTGAATTCGAACATTACGTCGGTTTCTCTCTACCCTCCACCATTTTTCCACAGCTTGTTGCAATAATCTGAAATTAATAGGCACAAATGGGCATTATGAAATACAGGGTGTCCAGGGGCAGAGATCAAAGTTTAAACGAACGTGATTTCTGAACGCATCACGGTAGAGGGGCGCAGAGGGCGTCGTTAGTAGCTCCAGCGTTGTGGATTTTGGTTTTCGGTCACGAAAAATTTTTTGCAACCCCCCTCAAAATTTGATACTTTACGTTTCAAGACATGGAGATTCCAAATTTGCAATGTCCGTCCCCCGTCCGGGCTGTTTTGTGCCTTTAACGTTGTCTAAAAAATTCGTCTTTTCGTCTTACAAAAATCCCATTTGGTATCTAGTTGTGCCCGCCATCTCGGCAATCCGATCGGACGAATTAAGCCCATTGTTGTTATGGGCAAAAAATGGTTAAAAAAAATTAACGATACGCAGTATAATGTGGGAACTACAGCGGAAGTCAATGTTTCGTCGTTAGTACTCCCTCCATCCCTCCCGTCATATCAAACTCAATCACCTGCCCGCTCGACTCGCAACGGGTTCGCTGGAAGCCCCCGTCCCAATTTCCCCGACGGGCGCCAAGACCACTTCCTCCACACACCCCTCCATCAGATCATAAATGCCTACAGACGTTTACAGGCACCTGGCGTCGGGGGAATATTTAGTTTCCGTAGTTCCATTGTAGTCTAGTCATGTTTCGTATGGTTTACTAGTATTCGATGCTGAATCGAATGGGATGGGTCTTGGAGCAGTAATACTAGGTCATGCTGTTCATGAGAATAATAAACCATTGTGTAACAATTTGCAGGGTTTTTAGTAGCTATGGAACAGTGGAGCGGAGAGTATCGCGCTTTTGCCATTGAGGCGTACATGTCGAATGGATTTTCGCTGTCTCAAGCACGCCGTCGATTCAATCATCGTTACGGCATTCGTCGATCACATGATGGACCATCAATCAACCTTATTCAGTCATAGGTAGCAAGGTTCAGAGCTACAGGCTAAACGATAAATAGACCCAAACCAGGACCTACACCAGCGGTAGCCACGGACGGGCATAAGTGCATCTGCAATCATAGGGCATTATTTCTTCGAAAATCAACGTGGCCGAACTGTGACTGTAAATTCGGAGAGATATGCCCACATGTTAAATGACTTGTTTAGACTAGAACTACAGAGTAGTTTATGTTTCAACCGGAACACATGGTTCCAGCTCATACTGCTAATGTGTCCATGCATGCGGTGCGGCAGTTATTTCCTGAAAAAAAAAACATCCCAGAACGGTACCACACCATGGCCCCCTAGATCACCCGATTTAAGCCCTTGCGACTTCTTCTTATGGGGATACTTAAAATCTCTTGTTTACAAAACAAATCCCAGCACTTTGCCACAACTTAAAGAAAATATTCGAGCTGAAGTCAACAAGATTCCCCACGCACTCTGTAAACGAGTTTTTGGAAATATTCGTGCTAGACTCGAAGAGTGTGTTAGCCTCAATGGCCACTATTTGGAGAACGTGGTTTAAAAAAAATAAAATCCGCTTTAGTTGTGATTTAATTATAACAAACAAACTTTCCATTAAAGGTGTAGTTTTAAAAAAATCATTTTTCAAACATTGAAATATGCCACTGGACACCCTGTATATAAAATCAATAATTTAGAAGTGTTAAAAAGGATTTAATTCTGCCTCCTTCAATATTTTCCAGTGGCGTTCTAGAGGAGGAATTATTATTTGTGTTCTCTTCCACGCCAACCCTCATTGAGTGAATAACATTGTGTTCTTGAGTTGTGTGCAAATGTGTTATTTGCAAAGCTGTGCTACCTCGAAGCCGCATGTAATTGACGAAAAAATCGAGGCTTTAGTGCAACATCTACTGGAGGCCAGGTACGTGGCCAACAGTATCTTAAAGGCTCTGGCACACAGAACCCGATCTCTCACGGCAGACAGTTATCTCTGATCGCCTCAATCTGGAGATATGGCTGTATTGTACTAAGGAAGTTTGGAGATTGGAGATGCTTTTTTTGAAGAGCTGCTGACTCAGGCAAAAATCAACAGCAGTCGCGCAGAGCTCCGATCCACAATTGCCGACTTTCGTTCGGGAATTATGAACCATTGTCTTAACCACTAGACCATGATCGCCCGGTGCCTTTAATAGGAGTCAGTCAGCACAGCATAATGCAACATTTCATCATCACTATCACGAGCGTGATCTGACTGACGGCTATCCACTTTCGATTGCAGAGGCAGACATTGCTATTGTACAAAGGATCCAGTTTCGAGATGGAACAACCAAGCTTTTCATTGAAAAAGTGCGAAATTACGCGTTTGAACGACACATCATGTGGTGGTTGAATTATTTCCTACATTTGAAATCGTATTTCAACAATTTTTAAAAAACAATACCAAGTTACTTAAAATACTATCACTATCGACCACCAAAGTAATCAGCAAGCGGATTTGAATTACAGTATTTGTCGATCTTAGATAGGTAATGTTCAATCCACTTCCATATTCTCAGAGACTTCTTCCATTTTATCATAACACGAAAGTCGTTCTCCATCATTTTTCATCATATGGTAGTTAACCAAACATACGTGTTGCTGTTGATTCGTCGGTTTCGTTAACTACAATACACCACTAATCTCCCTTCTCTTTCAATAGGTCTTCTCCAGTTGGTGGTGATCCACCCAATTCTGGACCCCATTACTACATGGAGCTCCTCGAAACTTTGCCTCTACATTCGAACGTTCCAAAAAAATCTCATGATAGAGACGGTGGTATTCACCAAGTCGTTCTCTCTTTTGATTTATTGGGCACAACAAAATTGTCTTCTTGCATTGGTACTCTGTACTAACGAGAAAAGAAGCTGGAGTTCCAGCACTGCAGAACTTCTCGCTGTGTAGCCGATTGCCAAGGAGACATATCAAGTTGTGTGTCACAGCTTTAACACTTTTTTCCCCATCTCCACTAATTCAGATTTTATCACAATTATTTTCTAGCCCCCCACCATAATTTTGCCAAAGAGTCCATCATGGTTGCACATTTGTCATTTTTGTAAGCCCGCGTTGGCAAATTACCTGGGTCCACCTCCTCCACCGCCTCCGCCCCAGCCACCTCCACCACCACCACCTCCTCCGCCTCCGCTCCAGCCGCCTCCTCCGCTTTGCCTGAAGTTGGAAGAGTCCTTCTTTCCACTAGAAAATCCAGGTATCAGCGTCTGAAAGCTGGAAACAAGAATAATATAACTGAGCTTGAATTGTTTGGTTTTCATTTTGAAACATTTTGTGTGAATTCGGGCAAAAGCCAGCAAAACTGTGGGGTACCGAATAGGCTTAGAATTGTGTCGTTTAGTTGCCAACCTAGGCCACTGCACAATTTTTTAAAATCCAATTTTGACTAAGATGATCCATCCATTGGAACTGAGAAACTAAGGCAAAACCCGTCACATTCCTGCTGACCATGCAACGAAAATTACGGTGAAGTGCAAAAACTGCCAAATCCTCTTTGTATGTTTTAAAGCCGCCATCTCCATATCTGAGAGAGTGTGATGCCATTGAAATAGCTTCAGCGTTATTTCATAGACTGAAGAGTACCCATTTCACTGGAATCACAGTTCTAAGATGCGTGGCTGTGGTGGTCAAAATAAAAATACTACGATTATGTTCGTGCTACAGTATAGGTTGGCCAAGCACACTTCTAACGACCATTAAAAGGTTCAGGTAATTTTCTTTGTTCCTGGGCATTCATTCATTCCTCTGGATCGTGTCTATGTAAAAATCGAGACACTCGTTGAGTCGTCAAAGTTTGATCCTCTCTGAAACTGGAACTCAAACCAGGAAAAACGCCGATTTGAAATGTGCTGACTGACTCCTATTAGAGGCAAGCGGTTGATCGTGGTCTAGTGGTTAAGACAAATGATTCATAATTCTCGACGTAAGTTGAGAATTGTGGATCGAATCTCCGGCGGGATTGCCGTAATTTTTGCCTGAGTCAGCAGCTCTTCAAAAAGCATCTCCAAACGTCCTTTCGTAACAGAAAGAAGACCAGTAATGCCTTCCTCAAACCCCCTGGACAGTGGCATTTCGAATTTGTCTCAACGAAGAGATTTTCCGTAACGAGACAAAATAATGTGTTAGTGCAAGGGGAGGTTTTCTCCAGATACGAGGTGGGGACCAGGAAGTTCGCAGTAAAGAGTAAGAGGAGCATTACGAAAAGCAAGCTCACATCAATGGTGCCAGGACTGTGGTAAAGCCCCTGAAACTTCGAGATGTCTGCTACGTATCTCATGACCTTTATTGCATAATTCACTAGCATTCTGGAACTACTAAGATCATTTGTTCGAGTGGGAATGTAAGAGTTTAGTGTTCCGAAATAGCCTGATTTCCAGATTTCGAGGGATGTTCCTAATAATATTATAACTGTTATTCAACTACCATTGCGTAAGTAACTTATTGGACTACCCACACACTTTTAAGACTAAAATTGACAGTGCAAGTCCAACGAGTGAAAATTTTAACGTTTTGCTGTTTCAACCTGTCCTCACACAAAGATCCATCATAATCGATACAGCCGTTTACGATTAAAAATGCACCACATTCCTCAGCCCCACGCACATTCTACCTGCTAATCCCATATAAGTTTCGTGAAGTTCTGTTGAACTTGTAAAACATAACATTTTGCATAGAAACTTGTAGCGTCCAAAGTTTTGGAATTTACAGTTAATTGATAGCACCGGTCGGTATGATTTTTTTGAGGAGGTTCGTGTTTTGCATTTCCGGAAATAATAGGGGAAACGCTGCGAAAAAAAGTTGGTTTAAAATCCAGAATTTCTGAGGTTGCTCCTGATTTTTTTCAGGTCGCTAGTTCCACATGAGCCAGAATTATAATGAAAAAACGCCACTAAAATAGGTTTTCGTCCACAGTTTCGATTATATATTGAGCTGCTCTCGTCAGTTTATCACGAATGAAAATCTTACGGTACGGGTACATCAATGACCACTCTACATGCAAAATATGTAAAAATTAATCAAAATCGTGAAAGCCGTTTCAAAGACAAAAATTGGTGTTGTGATCACGATGATAACTATAGTTATCCGCATTGAATCCTGACTTCATATTACAGCCACCAGGTCGGGAATTCTGGGTGGACATTTGAATAAAAGCACCTGTATCTAATGGCCAGCAATGTTAAAACAATTATCTGCTTTGTATTTCACAGTCAGAGCCTTCCATCATCTTTCCCTGTGGAAACTAATATAGTGGAAGGAGCCCCTTAATTCATTTATTTTCTGAATGTCCTTAATTTCATTTTTTTCGATCTTCTTCAATACGCTCGGTTATACAGTTCTTCGTGCCTACCATTTTACTCAATTTATATTTCATCCGCAATAAACTGAAAGAACAAACGTCCTCCTTCAGACGTCCTTGTTGTGTGACTAATGGGTTTCTCGGAGGCTGACAAAGCTTCTCACATAGTATACCTAGTACACCAATCAAATCTGAGACAAGGGATCTCTGTCTCTGCAAGCCTGATTGTGCAGAAGACCCTTTGACCAAGTAATAGAGGAATAGAAGGGAATGAAGAGACCGAGAAACTGGCGAGACGGTTTGGCACTGATCCTAGTGGGGCCTGAACCCTTCGTACATGTTACAAGGGGTTTGGAGATGCTTTTGAAGAGTTGCTGACTCAGGCAAAAATTACGGCAATCGCACCGGAGCTTCGATTCACAATCCTTGACTTACGCCGAGAATTATGAATCGACTGTCTTAACCACTAGACCTCGATCAACCGCTTGCCTTTAATAGGAGTCAGTCACATCTCCCCCCCCCTTTTAACCGCTGCTCCTGGAGCGGACTCTTTTTAAGGAAAGAATTTATGAGAGTTGAGCGAATCCCCAGAAAATTCGATCTTTGATGGCTACAAGGAGAGTCTTTTTTCTTTCGCATTGTAGTAGGTGCGTCGCCCATTTTATTTCCCTTCGCGCTGGAACTTTCACAGCGTCAGCGAATCCCGGACACGAGAACTCGTCTCATTATTTTCTCTCTTAATTTTTTTAATTTTTCTCTCTGGGCCTCTTCTTTTTCTTGGAAAGAAGAAATTCGACCACTAGTTGGGCGCCAATTGTTACTAAAGGACGTTTGGAGATGCTTTTCGAAGAGCTACTGACTAAGGCACAAATTACAGCAATCGCGCCGGAGATTCGATCCACAACCCTCGACTTACGTCGATAATCATGAATCGGCGGTCTTAATCACTAGACCACGATCAACCACTTGCCTTTAATAGGAGTCAGGCAGCACATACAAACCACCAAGAGCCACTTGGGTAAAGAAGTAAGCTAGTGGGGGAAGTTCAGGTCTGCCTATGGGCAGGATGTGCGTGTACAACGACCTTACAGCCAAGGTTATTTATAGACTCACACTACTGGCCAAGTCAGAGGTACGGAGTTGAAAATTCTGCGAGGCGGAGCTAGATTCAGCAGAGCGTGCAGTGTGTGCTTGTAAGGGGCTGGCTGCAGCGCGCCTCAGAGTGCTTGTGGTGCCTTACTATAGCCAGATGAGGTTGCAAGGCTGCCTTATGTTTCGCGTATGGGACCTGGAGTACTTGTTCGCCGACATCCTAAGTAATTCTAACCTGGTAATTAATTTTTGCGACCAAACAAATGCGACACTTACAAAGCAATAATAAAGTCGACGAATCCCCACACTAGGGACATCACTTTCGACACTCCCCACGGCTGGGTCTCCACAACTCGGCCGTCTGAAACAAAAACGGTAATCTATAAACTTCACGAATGACGCGTGCTCGTACTAAACAATATAATGAATTGCTATTGAACGTAACGTAAGCCGACGGTAGTACAAACGCACAAATCAAAGCAGAACCTAAAGAACTTCTACGTTCGTACATGTTTTACCTTTTGTAATGAAAGTCATTGTGTTGTTACAACAGGTGAAAATAGGAACAACCGAACTAGAAAACACACGTCAGTTGTCAGGAAATCATTCGTTAATGTCAATGTATGAGTCAAGGATACTAGAAGGGGAAGTTATGATAACTGGAGATTAGTATCGAAGGCTCATAAAAAAATCGTCTGTTTGTCATAAAACATCGATGTCTTTCTTTCGATATTACAGTCGACATCGATGTCTTAACTCCTATATATTTCACGTCGTACTTTCACACTTCTCATAAATCATCATTTATCTTTCATCTCATTTATATTTTCTTGTGTAAAAATTTGATTGCTGTTTGGAGAATGGGGTGAAATAAAGAACATGGACCGACCGCTTGATAACGCTACGACTGCATGTATCGATAGTTCGCTTGAACGCTACGACTGCAAGTACCGATATGCGTCACCGGCGCAGTTGGTGGGGGAGTGCCTATGAGCGATGTCTGGCATATCGATAACCTGACCTCGGTCGTGATATATCGATATATTGCCTTACCAAAGGGAGCGGTCCATATTCTTTGCTTTTACCGGAGAATGCAAATCATCTACTACTCCAGCTCACTACTACGTCACTATGGAAACTTGCAGAGTTTTTTTCTCCTGACAACATCCCAGAATATGGCAAATTTTACATCATGTTCTTCACAGGAACTGCACGACTGTAACTTACCCAAGTTGAAAAATTGTGAGCGGTTGTCGTTATTTTTTGGTAAACTTAATAAACTTATAGTTAATTATCTTGATTAAACGTTCAAAGTATCTTCTACAAATAAAGTCTAACTTCTGTTCTGCAAAAATTCGTTGAACAGAGATGCAGGCCAATGAACAACTGTATACTGTACTATTTTCCTAAACTAGGACTATCTGATGCGAACTCAAAATTTTTTTCCTCATCCAATGCATAACTTTCCTTTCTACTTCCTTGAGCCAAGGTAAGTAATAAAACAGGCCAGGTCAAAATATCAATGTTCTGATTGATAAAATATATATCGATGGTCCAACAATGATGTTTGGTTTATCGATGCGATCTGGGGTTTGAATACACGAGCATAAGGTCAAATGACATTTCTTTTGGAAATATTATTCGTATTTAGCAATTTGACATTTAAAATTATTATACATGGAGCAACTAAATGTATTCCTAAAAAATAAATAAATTGAGTGACATTTTCACGCATCGTGATTTAGAATATAAGCGTCAAATGTGACCACCAGGTAACGAGTAAAAGGATATGAATTCCTCGTCTCCCTCAAGAACATACACAATATTTCATAACAGTGGTTGATCTGTTGGACAGTATCTTTACTCCAGCGACGAAACTTGTGATTTTGGTTGATTAATATCAATGGTTCTGCGTGACGTAAACCCCAATAGTACGTGACTAGAAGCAGGAGCGTTTGTTTTATTGGATTTTTGGTAGCTGCCACAGTTCCTACTGCGTGTGGTAAGCACTTCTGTAAACGCTGTATAGTGTGTGATTTAATTTGGCTTTCAGAAGAATCGAAGTGTGAGTGAGGACTAAGGCCGCCTGGCGCTTGTTGCTATCTCTTTTGATTTGTTGTTTAGGTTGTTGATAAGGGCTGGTTATCTAAGAGCATAGCAAAATCGTTAAGCAGTTATAGTCAACTGATTACTAGAAGCTTTATGTATCGAAGCGGCTAGTAGTCTTTCCCATTCACTTCTGTTGTGGTGGTTCACTTTCGGTTTCGCTCAGGGAAGGAGCTAGTATGTCCCCTAGAAAACCTCTGGAGTGATGACTGACCCCCTTTAATGCAAAGTGTCACAGGTTCTAACATGAAAACAAAAGTTTACCCCAGATTCTTCACCAATTGAAACATTCTCTCTAAAAAGCTGAACATAATCTGAAAGTAATTAAGATGAGCCAGCCCCACATGTTCGGAGCAGCAATCTGTTGAATTACCAGCGATACTGCTGGGTAGTGGAGCAGGCTCCAGGGGAGATGGGACTAACTTTGACTTCCTCCTTTGACCAACGTTTCAGCTTCGACAGACTTCTTGTTTTCTTCTTGTCCGTATATTGCAAATCCATGTACAAACTGATTGTTATGCATCACACTTTTTACGTCTTAACAATTGAGAACTAGGGGAAAACAGAGAAGGAGGTTATGCAATGGGCTGAAATGCAGTGACGTGATGCCACTGGTAGATGCCACTTAGATAATTCAAAATGAAACCTGTGACATCACAACGCCTAGGTAAAATCTGAATGTCCGGGCCTTGACATGACACTTATTGATAAGAGCATTTCTAGTAACATTAGCATTTCACAGTTGAAGCGAAAGTACTAGAAATGAAATATAAATGATGATGACATACGGAATTGAGCTACTGTGATGACAAGTGAATTTACACGAAGAATGCACCATGAAACGAATGTAGTACGAGAATTAGCCAAATTAGTGTGGTAAAATTCAAAATTAAAGACACAAAAAGTCAACAGTATTACGTTTCATGTTAAGTTGTAAAGTTTTACGTCTTTTTGACACCTTCAAGAAAATCCGTCTTGTGAACCAATCAGCTTTGTGCACGCATCGCATGCAGGACGTACGTACTTTTTAGAGCTCAAATCAATGTATACCTATTCAACTCACTCTGTTCCCCTTTGATTAACCTTGTCGTTGACCAGATTTGTAACTTTTTCCTAACAATCAATTAAAACTATAATTTCGTTTTAGATAAATTGGACGATGGAAACCCAACAGCAATCGTTTCAACGCTTTGGCCTATCAGTCAGCAGCCACAATGAATTTCAACCCTCGATCGATTTCAATGCTCCCAACAATCCAACAGTGGACCAGGAGACAGCTGATTTCATGAAGAACATTCAATCTTTGTGGTCACAATGTAAGTTTTATAGTAATATGTTGGTCATTAGTGGTGACTTGGGTTTACCAGATGTTGTCTGCCATAGCTCAAACTCCACAACATTTACAGTAAAATAAGAAAGGGACGTACCTAAGCTCTTATCACGTTGTTGCATATTGTAACATTCGCTCCCACCAGTCTCCTGTTTGTGGTCTTCTTAATCTTATCGCTTAATTGTGAATGAAATCCTGTGTTCCAAGTATGACAGGGGCTATTGTATACAAGGATAGCTACTACATTCATTCACGCAGTTGAATTTCCTCGAACAAGTGGCTGTTACTTTGTAGTTTTTCCGTCTTGTACAGTTTCTCATATTCACAGCCTCAGCAAGCGTGCTCAATGCAGATATCATCTATGTTTAAAGCCGCAGTACTTCCAGAGTTGGTTAGCGTAGTATATATCCTAGTATTTTTGAGATTTTTCTAATACATTGGATTTTCAAGACGTGTGGTATGTAAATGCGGTATTTTAGATGTATCAGAGTGGAGTGGTGCTGTTTACGCCAACAATCCAACAATTATAGGTATAATTCTAGGGTTGGAAGTTTGATAATCGCCTCCTCTTCACGACTCCATCTCACCTCACCCTTATTGCGATAGGGAGTGCATTCCACCGCTAGCCGACTCGTCCTACACTTCGTTCTTCGACACATGAAGCGAAGTGACTTCTAAACACTTCGAGCTGCCGCGTGGCCTTAAAATTTCTCCTCCTGTCGCAGTTTGTAGTTCATGACTTAAGCCTTGCTTTAGATCTTCCTTTCTTCCTCCACTTTACTATTAGATGTCTTCAGCATCCGTAACTCTGTAAATTCCGTCAGTTCTGTGAATTTCGCAATAAATGCATACTTTTGCGGCTAATTCAATTACAACAGCTCCAGAGAAGGGCATGAGGACCTCTTCTGCTCAACTCTCAACTCATTTATCTGGTTCGACTCATTCACTGGTATTTCCTTAAGCAATAATTGCTGCCGCTTCATAACAAGATATGACAAAAAAAAAAACCATACGAAATTCGTCTTCTGCGAGCCTCTCTCATGGTTTCTCCGGGTTTCATTGAACTTTTGACTGACGTTGGTGTGCCCTGAGTTTTCCTTCTCTTTGATTAAGAATTTGTTATTTTCCGTGTTTTTTGAGCTCCATACGTTTATTTTATTTCTGGCATTAGCTGCACATCTTTCTTTACTTCATAATACATTCCACTAATATTTGAGTTTGCGAATAATTTCGAGCTTTGTTTTTATTTCTATTTAGTTCACGCTTAAACTACTGCATTCAATCAAAAGTGGTCAAATCGACTTTCTAAGAGATAAACACAGCTAGCTACACATATTTAATTTCTTTCATATCAGGAGAACAAAAAACCTTACAATTTTTCCAACTTTTGCAGGCAAAAAATGTCACGCACTATGCAACATGCTGCAGGCTCAGTTCTATCGAGTTCACGACCCTTTCGAAAAAGCTCTCGTGATGGTAAGGCTCTCG
This sequence comes from Pachypeltis micranthus, assembly GCA_020466155.1. NCBI lineage: Eukaryota > Metazoa > Arthropoda > Insecta > Hemiptera > Miridae > Pachypeltis > Pachypeltis micranthus. The sequence continues at coordinate 11,219,899 of CM035774.1, read as the reverse complement.
CCCGACTATAACCCTTCGAAGATAACGAGCCTCGCGTACACGGGTTTGTATTTCGCAACAATTAACAGCGATATTGGGGGCTCTTGACAGTTTTTCTCATCATTCGCGTTGTTTGCAGTGATGGAACAGTTTGCTGAGTGGCTCAAAGCCGTAGGACCGTCCGTTTATTCGTCCTTAACGTCAACTTTGAAAGAAGAAGCGTTTCAAGTTGCGTCTCGCCAGCGAAATAATAATTTGAGCGTTCTGATCGTGAGCGTGTATAAGTTGACTGAAGGGACAGAGTTGTTGCTGCCTCGTCTACAAAGTATGCTGTCTCTCCACATGTACAAAGAAGTGAGTTTTCAATTGACGAATAAGCTGAAAATGCCGCACTGGGGCTGTAGCAATGGTCATTCAAAGATGTTAAAGCGGTCTTGCCTCATTGTTTTTTTAATGAACTTGTAACTGCAATTCAACTTTGGCACTCACAGTCTTATTACTTCATTTTATGTAAATAAATTGATTTACTACTCAACCAACTAAGTAGAAGGTTACCGTGAGGACAAACATTTTGGCGTTCGTTCTGTACCTAACTCTTCAGTTCGCAAAGGCTCGTCTGAGGCATTTGTGTTAACCAGGCACCTTTAACTTTCCGATTTACTCAAAACTTTGTGTGTTGGCTGTCGAAATCGCAGTTACTATGAGTTGCTAAAATAAGAGTATGAGCAAAATCCACGAAAAACTGCCAATAGTTATCATAGTGATAAAAAAACTAAATAATTAGTTCTTCCTAAAATGGCTATAATGATTTCGATTACTTTTTTACTTTCCTTGGCTCTACGAAGTAGAAAGGAAAGTTATGTAATCGGCTGAAAAAAAAACATTTTGAGTTCTCTTCAGATCTTTACGTTTCAGACCCCCCTGAGTCCGAAAAACACTATTTGGGAAAATGGTCTGTGTGTCTGTGAACGATTTTTAGAGAGAACCATCGTACCAAATCCACTCAAACTTGATATCTCGCCCGAAAATTACCATGGGACGCCAAAATAAGGGTTTGAACAAAATCCACCGAAATTTAACTATAGTTACCATAGTGATCAAAACACCAAATATTTTTTTTCCTCAAAAATGGCTCTAACGATTTTGATTAAATTTTTTATATTGGTAGCTCTTAATAAGATAATTATAGCATAAAATTCCCATTTGTGGGAAATTGACGAGAGCAGCACAATAAATTATCAAAATTTTCGACGAAATTGATTTTAGCGCGGTTTCTAGAGAAAACAACCGTACCAAATCCGCTGAAATTTGATGTCTAGCCAACGGGTTACCATGGGACGCAATAATGCGGGTATGGGCCAAATCCACCGAAAGTTAACTATAGTTATCATAGTGATCAAAACACCAAATTTTTTTTCTCGTAAACGGCTCTAACGATTTTGATTAAATTTCTTCTATAGATAGCTCTTAATAAGATAATTATACCATAAAATTCCCATTTGTGTTATCTGTGTACCAATTGCTCAATAATGGTCCGGCAATGAGTACGAACAGCACAATAAATTCCGGAACTGTAAGCGCTACTGCTTCCTGCTGCCGTAAAGCGTTGTTTGGCCAAATTCAAATTAACTCAGTGATAAATGAATTGATTAAATAGAATTAGCCGTGTACAAAGTGAATTGACGTAGAGCTAAGGAAAGTTGTGTGTTGCAACGCACCAGATATTTTGTTGTTGTATAAACAGCTCTAAATGACATGGAAATACTGTAAAATCCTCATTCGTGGGAAAATGGCTAGTTCAGTACCGAAGATTACGTGAAAATCGATTTTAGTCTTTTTTTTTCCATGAGTTCCAAAGTTTTTTCCTAACAAACTTCGATCAAATGTTACTGGAACCTTCAGAAAAATTAAGGTGGCTCTCGGATTGCGTACCTGTACAATGAGCGTTTAATAACACTCATGAAGTAAAGAGAAGCTACTTCTGTAGAAGCTACGAAATTCTAACCACCGCCGTTTTACTTACTATCATTTCTAAAAGTATGTACTCGATTGTTCCAAAATGGCGAACACTATCCTCCTCAAAAAAAAAAAAAAATAACCTGTGAACTGGTTGCTCAATAATGGTCGTGCAAAAGTAGGAACACAACGATAAATTTTGGAACCTTAAGAGACAGTTTTCATTTAGAATGTTATAGACACAATGAAAACAATTACAATGATTAGTTACTAGAGGCAAGAACGTCGCTGCATGCATAGGGCCAGGGGATGTTGCTTTACTTTTACGAACGAGAAGTCATCACTTTTTCTTCCTTTCGTGAAATTCAAGTGAACTTATCACCTAATTTCAATTACCCCTTTTTTTTGCTAAACATAAAAAAAGAAGCTTTCTCACTCTTTTCCACTTGCATTTTGCTGAGAAATGCATTTCAAAACAAGAACATTTCACAGATGTTACAAGTTAATTGAAGTTATTCTCAAGAGATGTAGCCAAACAATTAATCTATAAATACGTGAATAGTCAATTGTCATGAAGCTCAAGTAACATGTGTAGTAATCCATGTATGTCTTCGCATCTCAAAACTATTCATTTTTTTAATGTTCCAGGTCTGCGACTGGGCTCAACTTCTCAATCTTCACGACCGTTTTGGGATCATGGAATTTTTAGTTCCTCTCCTTCTCCTCGACAAAGTGAACGTCGTTGACACATTTTTGAAGAAAAGTTTGAAACACAATCTGATGCTCGTGGAATTTTTGGACGATCTCATTGGAAAAGGCGATCCCGGCGGGTCTATTATCGCGGTGGCCAAGTAAGACATTTGGTGCTCAATCATGTGATTTGGGACTCCTTCGTTATTTCAAGGTCGCAAATTAGTCCTTCTTTAGTTTGCACTACGCAAATAGTAGGAAAGTATTTCTTAAAAAAGGAAGTGGAAAAACTGTGGTCTTTAGTCAACTTTGTGGGAAAACGGCTCAACCAATTGATCTAATTAATGGCACTAATAGACGTGGTTTCACATTTTTCTCGAGAACGATTTCAACAATTTCTATTGAAATAACAACGCAACTTCTACTACTCAATTTCTAATTGTTGGCCATGTGGATGTGACCTCTACAGTTTCTCAAAGACAGCAGACATCAACAAATGCTTCCGTTTCAATAGTTTACCTGGTTTCTAGTATTCGCCTGTTGACCTCTCGAGTCTCTTAGTTGCCGCATTATATTCAAAATAGTTTTATCCTCGAAAACTTCTCATGCCGATTTTTAACCCTCTCATTACATAGAACAACAGAGTTGCAAAGCTCAGCGTGTAGCCTCGGATTTTGTATCGAACTTTTGACAGGTTTTCGCATAGTTTTTGTCAACTTGCCGCAGCTGCCGCGCAGTCGTGCAGTTTTTGCCGCCCAATCGTGCAAGTTTTTTCTTTAATGTCCGTTCCTGATCACTCACAATGGCGACGCCTAATTATGATGTATGTGAGCCTAAACTGAACGATAGTTCTTCCTCAAGTTGCTAGGGTTTCAATTGTGGGTCAGAATGATCCTAATCAGGAGGGTGCAATCCGATGCTCAATTTGCTAATTCACCCGTGACTCTTGTGCTTATGAAATATAAGCGATCCCTCGAAAGGGATGTTGCAGAGATGATTTCGGACCTACTACCTACTTGAAGTCACTTTCTAGCGAGCCATACTTCGATTTAACGTACAGGCTGTAGCAGAAAAAACAAGTTTCTGTGAATAAGAAGTAGAACGAATGTAAAAATATAAAATAGACGAAAAAACGCTGGAAATGATTACACAATGGTTCATTATTCTCCTGCACAGTATGGTTATCCAGCGTGACGCAGTCTCGCCTCTCCGAGACTCATCCCATTCGATTCAGCATTGAAAAATACTAGTAAACGATACCAAACATGATTTGACTGCAACGGAACAAAAATTGACGCTTTCTAGGTGACTAGGCAATTGGCACGACACGACAAGCCAAATTGACGGCGAGGGAGAAACGATAACTTTTACTACTTTGTCTCGCGAGTTACTTCGAAGAGTCGAATTTTCTCCACAAGATTTACTGTGATTTAACTGTTTTCCATTTAAACTCAGTCCGACACCCCGAAGACCCGTCCTGTTCCACTCAGGACCGAAAAATACGTGGAGAACTGAACCAAACACGAGGTAATTGCGATCAAACGTACAAAATTTTGTTTTTGGCTAATTTTTTACCCATAACAATTATGGGTTTTCTTCGATCGGGATTGCAGAGTAGAATACCGAATGTAATTTTTGTTCGAAAAAACGGATTCTTTAGGTCACTTTTAAGGCCAAGTATGAAACCAACGGACATTACAGATTTGGAGTTCCCATGATTTGTAACGTTAAGTGTCAAATTTTGAGGGAGGAAGGGGTGGTGTAAAAAGTGTTTTCCTCGCCGCGAACATAGGTGTATTATTCAGCATTATTAATAAACCGAAACGAGATTCTGTGAATATTAAAAGTGCAAATGTTTGTAGATACTTCCTGTAGATACTTTACCTTAATTTTGTGCTTCATAACCGTTCCTGTAGAAATGCGTGCAATGAAGACCCAGTGTCTCACTGTTGATTCGATATAGGACTCCGAGGTGCACAGATATTATTATTGCCATCTAAGATTCTTCTATAGCTCCCTACTAAACTGTTTCTTGCCGATGTAGCAATTGTACACAAAGCGCTTACTTTTCCAGGGAACTAAACCTGCCGCCCGTTAAACCTCAAATTCTTGTCAAATTCAGCCAATACAAGACTTTAATGAAGACTATCAAGAAGCTGCGCGCTATTCACGATATTCCAGAAGACAAAACCCCTAATTGTACTGTCAGGAATGACATTAGCTCTGTGAATTTTCTCATGCACCGTCGCTACAATGAGTTGTTCATCAGTAAGTTTTATGCTTCTCGTTTTAATAGAGTTGTGCATGAAGTGTAGTTCGCAGACTGGAAGTTTGTGTTGTGAAATATTCTAGAATGTATTGACGCTTAAGGTTTCTTCTCTCCTAGCAGTTCAGTTGTGAGACTGAATAGTGTCCCAGTAATAATCGAAAACTTCACTTGAACGAATATTCAAGAAAACCAAGAAATGAAAATCAACGTGAATTCTGTAGAGAATGTAATTATAAAATTGAAATTCAAGTTTTGTGGGGGGGACTAAATCCATTACCTTCTCAGGAGAACCAGTCAAACAGTAATTAAGATAAAATAGCACAATGAACAGAATCTTCAAAAACTGAACAGCACAATTGGAAAGAAGGAAACCAAAATAAACGAACAGATGGAAAAGGGAGAACTTAATGGTTCAATTAGGGGTGTCGGCGATGTAGTAGGAAGATCAATGAACAAGACTAATTGTGTGAGAACTGGTCAAAGGCGAAATGAGCTGGACTTTGAGAAGACTTGTCGGAAGGAAAAGGTAAGGGCAGGTGTGTCAGCATTGGAAAGAAGTGGCCCAAAAAAGTCTTCTGCTATTTCAGTGAATAATAATTAACTAATGGGGGTGAGCTTCAAAAGGCAGTCACGAGATGGTGCATGAAAGGCAGCTCTGTATCTGAGACTGTGTAACAACTTCTATGTTACCAACTACATACTTCTATGTTCTATGGTTCCAACTTATAATACCTGTCCATCCACCTCCCACGGTCGTTCGTACTAATAAAATAATACCTACCACTCAACTCTGTACAGGACAATTGAAAAAAGGAGCGCAAAACGTTCTATTATGAGTGAACTTTGCCTTCTTCACTACAGAAGCCTTGGGCTTGTAGGCAGCAGTAAATCACGACCTGAGCCTGCCAGGCCCAATAGAGAACTTCGTTCCAACTTTTGAGACTGCTGTAATAGTAACCATTGGGGACAATACTGAACAGAGAGAGAGAGAGATGAGAGGATATTCTGCGTAAAAAGTGTTGGTTCTTTCTTTTTAATTTCGTTTGGAGATAATTACGTTTGATGTACCATAACATAGATAAGCCGGGAATGTTTTCTGTGAGGACACACAGCTTTTCTCAACCCCCTCCCCTTTATTAAATTGGATGATACTCTACAGATACAAACGCCGCATCTCCTTTCAACAAATCGTCGACAATTGAACAGGTGGTCGACAATTTAATAACGCTCATAAGATATGTGGGAGCTACTCCAGAAATCCGGGTATATCACTTACCACCATTTCTCACAATTTTTACTCGATGATTATGGAAAAGTGATTATTATCCTTCTGGAGTCTTAAGTTAGTTCGGGACCACAGCACTCCTTGATACCCTTCCAAGGACCTACAAGGCCTGCAGGACAGTGCGAGACTGGACAGAAGATCCAGAGGGGGAAGTGCCGGCAAATACTTGTAGGGCGAGGTGCGAGGTAGTGCGATATGCTGGCAGTACAGCTAGGTAGGAGCACATCCCGCTGAACTATCGTGTTGAGACAGGGCGACCCACCACATCGCCGTGGCAAACCGCACTATTGGCAGGAAGACCGTTCGCAAGATGAGGGCTGCACTCTTGGTTCGCACAGCTATCACTTTCTGCTACCGTGAAGTGATGTTTTACAGAGTTCAAACGGAATTATCAGCAAAAGCCGTGAAAATCATAGAATTTACTGTAGACCTAAGGATCTCTTCACGGACCTCTTTATTTTTGGACTCTTCACTGGAACTATTTGCGGTATTGTTTTCTCTGGCCGTCTTCTTTCCTTAGAATCAAGGAGTGTGTTAGAACTTCTACCACCATTCGTTGCTAAGGGATTAGAAATTTTGAAGCCGACGAATTTCTGCGATCCCAAGCTCTGACCCTGTTCCCTGTAAATAACCCACAATGAGGAAAAAGTAGATCCAGAGGGGGAGAGCTCAGTATGTTCTGCGCAAACTTGACCACAGACAACACATCTTGGGCTATTCTAATTGTGCGTGCCTCAAAACGAGATGATGAGTAATGATCATTTTTTTCCGATAGTACTTCCCCAACCCCCTACGGATTGAGGAAAGCTAAAAAATCTATTGCGAAGCATCACTTAATTTATCCATCTTTATGGAAAAATGTATGGACAAAAACATTGCTAATAATAAGCTGCAGTTAATTTTGCCGCGTATTAATCGAGATCGTTTGAGTTTTTGAGAAAATTTAAAAACGTTTATTTAATGTTTTTGGCAAATCTCATTTTCCCGTGTATCTTATGCCTTCATTCAACGGATCCATCCGATATTTTAAAGCGCTTGTTGAATATTTCCCAGGTAGAGACGGATTTCGTGACATGTTGGTGGATGTCACCAGGAACCGTAACCCAAAAGTTATAAAACACTTAATTACGAGATTATGTGACGCTGGAGATCCAAACGAAGCGAAACACTGGCTCGACCGGTTCCAGTTTCCATTGGAAGAACTTGCCGGGCATGTCCAGGATGAAATTGCATCATGCAGGTAAACTGTTTGTTTGGTTTCAAGTCGTTGATGAATATTCACGTGGATGGCTGAGAAGTGCGATTGTCGCGAGTCTATTGACGATTCTGTTGCAAATCTGTGATTTCAGTGGAACTGAAGCTGATGATTCGACGGAAGACGCCTGGTGGAACACTCCGAACAATCAGTTGCAACTGGCCGACATCCAAAATAGCTATCTCCAACTGCCAATCCCTCGTTCGGACGTTATAATTATTGACACTGAAAGCAGCTTCGAATCTCTAATCGAGTCGGCAGTTGACGGAGAAACGATAATCGGGCTTGATTGCGAATGGAAGCCTATTATGGTGGGGAAAACTACGTGTAATCTTTCGCTGATACAAATAGCGACGAGGGACAGAGTTTACCTTTTGGATTTCGTAAAGCTCGAAAAGTACAATCATCTGTGGATAGAGTTTGCCGATGTCATCTTAGCTAATCCTCGAGTCATGAAAATTGGTGAGACCACATTTTTTTAAAGATATTCCTTTTTTAAGTTGAAATTTGCTCACTCCTAATTATTAATGCCCAAGGAAAGTGTAATCTGATGATGGAGGGAGGTTCATGAGTTTCATTGTTTCCAGATGAACGATGATATTTATAATAAAAATTTTGTTGTGGCTTTTGTGGCTGAGTCTACTCTTTTCAGCACATTTGAGAATATCGCGTTTGTGATGATCCCCTTTGAATTTCATTGTGACAGCGAGTACAAACGTCTTTACTGTAACCTTTTAATGGTGGATTCCCATCTACCTTGCCATTTATCCAGCTCTCACTCACGCACTGCTGCTAATTTTCTGTAAGCCAACAAGCCACCACGAGAAAAGTTCTTTATTAGTTCTTGCCCAGTCTTACCAAATGGGTGAAGTGAGCCAGGCATGGGTGGCCCACTGTGGGTATGTTCGCACGACTTTACTCATAAGTGGAGGGGGGGGGGGCAACTCCGTCATGCTGTACAACTCTCAACCCCTCTCAGGTTGTCCATAATTGGTGGAAGCGGTCATCTCCAGCACACTGCATTGGGTGGGGTGGGGGGTCTAGTCGGCTTCTACAATTTGCCCAAGTGCGGTGAAACGTTAAACTGTAGCTTTACTTTTGCCCAGTCGAGTGGCAGCTGCTTCCATGGCTGGGAGTTGAGTCCTACCATTACCTCGACCAGAGATTACTTGAGACCTTGGTGAACACCTTTTTGTTGCCTTGTTATGATCCACTAAAGCACAGCTCGTTGAGACTGGGTCATTGATGCCTTTTCTGTAATGTGTGTGGTGTGAGCTCTGCTGTAAATGGTATTCCAAAAGTAAGGGTGGGCTTTTTCCCCTTGATATCAATTGGCAGTACTGGCCAACACCTAAAATGCCAAAAATCGTCATGCTGGGAGGGAACGAAAAGATGTCACAAAATAAGTACGTAAGGGATATGCCAGCTGAACGGTTGAAACCAGGTTTCTTCAGAGGTGAATGTGACTATCATTTGATTCAAAACCGAGTCAAAATACTTCAAAGTACGCTTACCGATTCGAAGAACTTTTAGTAATGATAAAAGGTTTTGTGTAAGTTAAAACAAGAAATAAAAATAACACTTTGTACTCATAACAGCAAGATCAGTGTACAACACGACGCAATACCTAACTCAAGCAGAGCGAGAATAGCAATGTGGGACGAGGAGAAGCAGAGTAACCATCGAGATTAAATCCACCTGAATATTTGTTAATTGGCTAAGATGGTGCGCCACACATTCCATATGTGAGTCACGTTGTACAAACGGCCTGTATCCCGCACCACAGCCAACAAACATCCACGGTCAATTATACGAATGAGCCAGAGAGCCAGCAGGCCCAAAGCACTAGTCGCTCGGATTGACTTTTCATGGGACCAGCAGCCCTGATGGTTGTCAATCCCTATTAATGTTGACGAATGAATGATTTCCCTCAACTCTTCTGCTCCAGCCAACTTTAGGTCAGACGATCCTCTTCAGTAAAGGCCAGTCTAGCATGCGACGTAATTGGTTGAAGACAGCTGACGTTATCTTTAGAATTTTGTGTTTCTGTAATATTTTGTGTGCATATTGCAAATTGTTAAATTTCATTTCCCAAGCATGTGACCACTTGTGACGTAATTGGGGAATTCTTTTCCAGAATTACCCGCAGACAGGCCACGAGTGAAAGTCAAAAAATGAACAAGTTAAATATACTCGAATATACTCACTTGATGTAAAATAAACAAAATAATGCCTCTCAGGAAGGTACTGGGAAATGAAATTATAAACCAACTAGGACCCTCTTGAATTTAATCAGAAAAAAATAGAAATGAAATGAAATTAACTCCTTTTAGAATGAAACGAATAAACTATGCTCGGATTGTAGTAAATGACAAATAAAGGGGCAATGGGGAAATTAATATACCAAGCTCTGATCGCTTACCTTAATTCACACAATATAAAAGGGACTTTAAGTACTTATTCACTGGCTTAAAAATGGGATAAATTCGTGAGCGATGCTGGGAGCTGTTCTGCCGAAAATGTGGCTCCTCCGCCTTTATAAACAGTGACGAACTGCACGAGTGGCAGCCCACCGAAAACCATGACACACTCTAGCTGCAGTGTGCGCCCTGAGCTTATAGGGCCTCCATTACGTAGATCTTTCTCAGTGCTGTAGCTTGTATCATGATAGCTAAACCCTTCGTTTGAAAAACTGGCAGTTGTGCCCAACTTCTCGTAATCTTAAGCCAAAAATGCCTGCCTTGGGACTCATTCATCAGCACTCAGTTAGATTCCTCATGCAGAGGAATTCAGAAATACGGCAAACTTGAAGTGTACTTTGTTCACTCACAAAGTTCAACCCAAATTGTACAATACTTATTTGTAATTTTCCTAAAACTAACAGGCTGCGATTAATCTTATAATTCGTTGCAGGTTTTGGTTTGTCTTCTGACCTTAGCATGATGTCTTCCAGCCTCTGTTCAGGCAGAGTTCAGCTTGAAGTTCGAAACGGGTACCTTGATTTGATGTTGTTATGGTCCCATCTAAGCAGGGAGTATGACATCGAGTTGCCATATAAAGGTACCGTTTATTGAATTTCTTCGTACATTTTCGAAATATTCATCGCATTTCAATCAGGTTGTACCACATGTGGGGGCTTTTATGATCGTAAATGTGGTTTATCTGCTCTGGAGGGAATGGAAACACGTTCTTCTGGAACGCAGAATACATAAATATGGAGAATATGTAGGGACGAAAAATGAAAGGTTAGGCCGCACTATGATTACATTATATGTGTAATATATATAGGTCCTCGACCAACTTGTAGCGTAGGAGTGTACGTCGAAGGGAATTGAAATAGTAACAAATGGTATAGCCTTGTCGGAATGCCTACCCAACAAAAGTTAATTTGATTTCTTTCGATTGTACTGAATCCCGAGGTTGTAGCCCCTGGACGAGATGCTTCCTGAAGGGTGGTGAGAAAGGAGGGTGCTTCACGTCCTGACCCTTAAGCGCCACCAGTTTTGATGTAGAAGGTTGTATTGGGTGTAAAAGTGGGGGGATCTTGAGAAATAAATGCGTATGAACGTGAGAGAGGACTGTATTAACACTTCATATGATAGAATAGTGATAAGAGTGTGAGAGAGTACTTTTGAGACATAAGAAACGAGAGCAGAGAGCGAGTGATAGACGACGAGTGTCTGTCTGTGTTGGGTTTTAGAAGAGCTGAGAAAGTTTGAGAGGGAGTAAATTGAGCGGTGGGAAGAGGATATATTTAAAAAACCGTCGTCAGCTTAGGAAATAACTGAACGGGCAGGCCAGACATTCCCGCAGCCAAAAGACAGAAGGCTTCTGGTCTAGATGGGCCCGAAACAAGGACTTCCTATTAGGAGTTAAGATTCCAACTAATTCGACATGCGTCGAACAAGCAGAATGAAAAACAGATTTGATTTATTGCTAGAGCTAAGAAAATATTTTCATTATAAGTTGAATTTTTTTGCACGTTTCATTTTGTTTACGATTGATTGTGTGCTTCCTATTGATCTATTTTTGGTCTCCACGTGACTTGTACATATTGAAATCTTACACTCTACGTTGCTACCTTTCGCAGAATTTGGAGAAGCCCACGCTAATGGCCTTAACCACCTGGTCGCTATGTGTATGGGGAAACCTCTCAACAAATCCGAACAATTTTCCAACTGGGAAAGCCGCCCTTTACGAGAATCTCAAATACTCTACGCTGGTAGGTCGAGTTCGAAGTTAACTTTCATTATCTGCTACGATAATTTGTGAATAATAGCTGTTTTCGTTCTCAGCCCTGGACGCCCATTGTCTCCTGGAGGTTTACTTCACTATCCATTCGATTTGTTCAGCCAACAAAATTCCGATAGACGATAAGATTTGTGAACTGATGTCGAGTTCACGGGGAAAGAAATCGAAGAAAACGAAAAAGTCTAAAGTACGTTTATTTTCGTTTGTGATGTGAACGCCTCGGTGAATTTAACGGTTTATTGATAAAACGTCAAAAAGCAACCATTCGAGGGTATTAATTCTGCAGACGCACACTTCCCTTGTTCAATCACCTACCATTTGGCGTGAAATTTTGTGTTGTACAGTTAGTAATTCCATTCCTATCTTTCTTGTTCTCTCCTCTCCCGCGAAAATCTTGTAGCCGGCCACCATTCCTATACATCCACCCATAATGCTGAACAGTGACCATCTTTACTCCATTTCCTCATTCTTCATCTCTGCAGGATTCTGCCGTTAGACCAGCAAGCTCCTTTCTCTTCTTGCTCAGCACTGGCTCCTAAGAAGTGATAGTGTCTACTAAGAAGTTATGCCGCATCCTGTACTCCCGCGCCAGTTTTGACGTTGACCTTACATGGCGCTTGACTATCAGTCATTATGTTGATAGTTTAGTGCTGTAGCCTTTTTCATGCATTAGGCAACAATAGCATAAATCTATGCTTGAAAAACCGTTGGAGTGGAACCCAAGGCAATGTACGTCCCACTCCTCCCAACGTCACTTATCCTAAACCAACGACCTTCGCTTCCTTTTGGTCGCACATCCTATTTCCTCTCGATCTCATACACGGGCACCATCATGACAGCGACTGCGCCGAGCTCGGTGAAGGTTTCCAAATTCCTGAATATAGCCTGGGGCTCATCAATCGCCTGTTCCAATGCCCAAAGCAATTCCAAGCCTGGTGAGTCTGTACGCCACCTTCCTAGCCTCTGTCTCGACAAACATATTTCTCTATGGTTCCGATGGGTTTGGCTTTCATCACCCCTGCTATTAGTAAACACCCCAATCTGCTACAGTTCTTTCCGATGGCAGCATATGGGATGATTGGTCTCAAAACAGCCTCATAAAACCAGCAGCCACACGTCCTCCCGCACATTCAATGACACATCCACAGAGATGTGAAAGAACACGTCAATTTGATGTGTTCTTTCCAGGTTAGTTTTATTTGAACCTACTTTTAGGCAAACTACACGTGCTACAAAAACCTATGGGCTTTTGAAAGAACATCAAGCTGCAGGTGTGCAAATTAAATAGCCAGCTGTCAGTACGTTGTGGCGATCACAGGTTCCTTCTTGAGAGGTGGTGTTTCAGTCAACACCCCCAGTTCCTCAAAGCCACTCTCAAGGTTTGCCTCATTACGAGCAATTGCAAGGCCACTTAGGGTGCGAGTTACTGTGACACTAGCATAACGTACTACGCCATTTACTTATGAGTGATTTGCTACTGCCCTACAAGACAGCATCCACTGATCCACTCCGTGTGATCACTGGCCAGTTACCAATTGACTTGGCCATCAAGTGCATGGACAAGTGAAGAGTGAAAAGGGAGGTCCCCTCACTCTAAGCCGAACTCCAGAGTTTTTTCCCCAACATCTGTGAACATCTTGAGTCGGACCACTGAGTGAGCCAGTTCTTTATGGGACATGGTGACTTGAATGTGCGACTCTACTTCATTTCTCTCAAAGACTCTCCATCCTTCCTGTCTTGCACCACTAGTACGGAGTAAAAAAGATACCATTAAAAATTCCTACTAGATGGTACGAATTCCGCGGGGTCTTATGATCTGCGTAACACAAGGACAACAGCTCTCTACTGGGAAACTGGCTAAAACCTACCGTACCTCCACAAGTCTGGATTGTCCGGGCTCTTGTAATATAGTGAAATCGCAACCTCCATGACTCTCGACGGATATAACTCTCTTATGAGACTTCAGGAACAATTGTTTTGATAAGGTAACATACCTATGGACGAATGCCTCTGTTCTCAGCGAGGTTCTGTGTATGTGGGTGTTAACGTTAAAATAATGTTTATCACCTGTACAGCTCCCTTTGTGCACCCCTAATGATAGTAGCGCCGTGACTGAGACCGGCATTAACCATGAGTCAAGACTGAGACCAAAATCAAAACTGCGATTCATTTCGTAGTCTGTGCTCACTAGTCACTAATTTTGAAAATGTAATGGAAAGACAAATAGAGTTACTGTTTGAGGAAGAAAACGATGACGATATACTCTTGTATATCGCTATATATTGAGAATTAAAGAAAATATCGCCTATTAGCGAATTATATTCGACTATTAGTGAAGAATATTCATCTATAGTTTGATAACGATTTGTTCAGGACGTATTTTCGGCTCAGTAAAACATAGTTTGATTTTGCGTAAAATTTATTGAAAAAGACAATGCGTCACTAAAAAAAATGGTGCTAACTCTGCGAGTATGTTTAACTTTTGTACGATTACTCTAGTCAAATTCGTCGTCAAAAATAATTTTGATTGGTCGAGACGATTCAACAATAAATTCGTTTCGTGTTGGGTGTTCTGACGAAACTGCAGTTATTGGAGAATTGTACGACGAACTTGTACAGGGGCGTTCACGTGGTCCGATGATGTCTTCGAGCTCGTACTTCGAGATGACACTGAATATTTTCGCAATCTTCGTCACCAAATCCAGCGATTTTTCTGGGAAATGCAGAAGCTTACTGTCTTCAGTCTCTGCCTCCCGTCTGGTCGCTCATGTAAACTGGCAATAATACAAAACCCCCAATGACAAGTAACGCTGGCGGTCTCCTGTCTGTCTCGGTCGTAGCACGAACCGCCGCCTTAATTATTTGTCCTTCTGACTAGAAGCTGTGTTGCAGGGTTGTTGGCACCATCTAGCAAGGAAAATTAGCAGCCCTCACAGTTAGTCGTTATTTGTGTGAAAGATAACCCTGGTTTTTTACCGTGAACAGTAACAAACTGATTGGGAATGGATTACTGCAGCAGGTTATTGAGTTAGTGCGATGTTATAGTCCCTACATCCTTCAAATATTCCGCTATCCTTTCCAGCATTTTTGCCACTGTTAAACCGTGTGTAGTTTGTGCACATAAGATCAGTATCTAGCGCATATTTGTTTTAACCCCTCCTCTCTCTTTTCAAAGTACATACCAACGCCAGCTGAATGTTATCAATTCGTACTTCACTTTTTTTTCAGAGGAAGATAGTTCAACCCATTGAAAGGCCAATCAATGGAAGCCAATGTCAAGCGATGAGCAAGGACTCACTCAAAGTCTTATGCGTTGCCACGATGAATAATCTTGCTTGCAGATTGAGAAAGTGTGGGATCGATTCCATTATCCTTCCATCCGATTACACGACTGAAGACATCAAAGAAGCAGCCGAAAGTGCTGAAGATAATCGAATCCTTCTGTTAAACTCCTCCGTTTATAATATGGTATCACGTTGGTATTGCTACTATTAATTTGTCGATGTTACGTTGTTGTATGAGTTATTCATGATGGTTGTACGTCACTTCTCATATTTCAGCGTTAGTTGGGATGTAATTAAATAAATAGGCGTAATTTTTTAGAACAGAAAGCACGCGAAACACGCATACAACAGTGATTGGGCCATTGTCCGGGGGGAGATCCCCCCTTGCAATTGTAGGAGGTATAGCGTGAAGAAAAAAGAACATTGAAAGGGTATTGTTTTGGCGTAAAATGGGGCGTGGGTGAGCGATTAACTGCAGAACTGCTCCCCTGAGAGGAGTGAACTTCCCGCCACTCACGCTATCACGGGCTTCCTATTATCAAGAAGTCATCCAAAACCCGTCTCTCGTATTGCCTGCTGAAACCCCGGGTTTGTGTCTCATTTCTCGCGAAATTCCTTCAAAAACTTCTCTTACAGTACAATTTTTCACTAAAACTCGTTGTTGAGCGCACAAGAGGGGGGTTTGAGGATAAAATAAAAACTAACTCAGTGAGCACGGGAGAAGACTGTATGGAACTCTTAACACGTAATGCTCAAGAAAAGTAATCTAATAAGTATGCGGAATGTTACACACTGAAAAAACGGAAAGACACTGTTGTGAGCGCGAGCGTGTAACACGAATGGAATGTGCGGTATTTGTAACAGGAAATTGCGGAGGGAGGGAGTAAAACCAACGGAATATTTGGGAGGAAAGAGGGGAAAATGTGTAGTTGGGTTGCAAATAGGACTAATTCCTTTGTCGGCATGAGAAGCACCTTAAAAGGAGGGTCAGGGGCCCCAACCAGGTACTTTCAAGACCAAACGGCTCGCCAATTGCCAAATGGCGAACACTCGTAAACCATAGCCTGTTGCCACTCCGTCCAGGAGTCATCTCGCGTTGTCATTCCCTGGCTGGGGTAAGTACAGTAGGACATGGTGGACTGTCATGGAGACCTCTCACCCTTCTTTCATATCAGATTAACGTTAGAGATCTTGATGTCGCAGTCACTTGAACCTCTCAGGTAGACAACTGAAGGAAAATCATTTTTATATACTGCATGGTGTGTACTAAGTTGCAGAGTTGGTTTTGGTAGCTTGTCACATTACCGTCATTTTATTATGTGTCTGCTTTAATAGCAGCTTCAGCTGCCAGTGTGTTGCTGAGTTTACTGGGAAATCCTTTTAATGTTTCACTCTCACTGCACTTTTCTAAAAAATCGTCTGCGCTTTTATTCTGTTTCAGATCGAAAACCAATTTAGATGTGCATTGAAGAATTGTTACATCCTCGTGACCAAAAATCCTCAGTCCCAGCTAATGGAAGTTTTGAACTACTTCAATGTCGTTGTTACAAAGGACGATCTGTACAGCAGGTGTCAGGTTTGTACTCAACCTTTGGAATGGCTGAATCCAAGAAAATAAAACCAATTAATTGTGTTAACACTACGGGATACTGTTTGTCATTCAGTCATGACAGTTTGAATGGGTCCTAATTGATATTATTATGTATCTGCTCAAGGTTTATGGGCCTCTTTGCGAGGACCAGAGGTTATGGAAATTGGAAATATGCTCGTCAGTGTCGGGGACGATCTGAGTTGCTTGAGAGGTTGGCTATCTGTAGGGTTTGCATTGTCATAGTGAAACTGATCGCACCTAGAGGTTTCTCATTGAAACTGGTCAGACGTCTCATGCTCTTCTACCTTCGCCTCAAGGAGGTCTTGGCACTAGCCCTTGCGACTGTGTGGCTTTCACAGACTCTGAAACTTGGGATTGAGTTTCTCAGTGCGACCTCTTTGGCTGGAAGCTGGGTGGACCTGGACCTTGGTGATTATCTTTGGAAAGTTGCCTCCACTAAACCCTCAGCAAAAGATGCGCCTCATACTTACATCCAAAGCTGACCAACAGGCATGGTTTTGCGAGGTTGACTGTCTGAAGACTAATAAGTCTCAACAGAATGCATGCATGCTTGGCTAGCCTTCCCTCATTGCAATCCATGTGCATACATTCACGCTACAGTTTAATTTGGGGGGCTAGTGTTCCATCGCTCTCAATCACTATTTTGTTCTTGAGCCGTAAGCACCTGCTGCTTGCTTTTGGGCATCTAGCTGGGATGTCGCACGTTTTGTGGCTGATCTTGGATTCATTCAGGAACAGCTGCAGTGTTATCGCATGGCCATTTCCATCTGCCCCTAATCCCAGTAACATTTCCGAGTTGGCAACTACTCTACATGGTTCTGTTGACAAACAGGAACTCAGGCTTCAACGGGAATCCACAGAAGAGATATTGGCACTTTCACATCGTTTGTGTGGCATCACTGCCTACATTGAGGAGGTGTAAATGGGACCAGGATCGTAATTGTGGAGACTTGCTGTCATGCCGTGGCAACCAGTTCGATTCACTGAATATGTGTGCAGTTGAGTCCGCGTACTCATGGTGGTGATTTTTCAGATTATGCAAGCAGGTTGGTGCATTGTCATCTGAAGGCTGGGAAGTGGAGATAGAGCAGCACTACTGCATTGAGAGCTGACAGAGAGAGATGAGCTTAGGCCTGACATTGTCACCATTGGTTCAGACCAGTGATCTTGGATGCTCAGGTTGTATCTGGAAGCTGCGATCTTGTACTAACTTGCCAAGCGAAAAGGCATAAATATGACAGGACGGATTTTCTTATGTGTGGAGGCAGCTATAATCAGGATTGACCGTGTCCTGGGGTGGCTTGTGATGCGAGATAAGTGCTGAGGAGATCCTCTCTACAGTGGCACATTTTTTGGGGGTTGCCACAATCGTTAATGTACATTTCAATGATATGAGAAAATTTTTATGAAAACAAGAAAACTTAATGGGGTTTGATAAACAATAATGCTGTACTTCTCTTTGGATTTTTAGACTTGCAACAGCTCGGACATCAACACAATGGACGCGTCTGAAATCAGTCGTTTAAGAAGTTCAGCGAAGTGTTACTCTTCCGTGTCAGCTTTACCTGGAGGTGAGGAAGACGAAGACGACGACGATCTTTTCTTCGAAGAAGAAGACTACAGTGACTCTCACTGGCAAGCAGTGACGCCACAAGCAGACACCACCTGGCGGACTTCGAAAGGAGTTATTGTCTTTGTGAGTACGACTAAATCATTTTTACAAAGTATTTGAAGGTGTTGCCATACCTAGGAAACAATAGTGCCAAAACAGTGGCTCTTGGGATTCAAAGCTCTATAGCTAAATGACTGACGTACTAGTGTGCTTCATACCTTTATTGATTACTGTAGATTGTATGTTCTGGGCTTGCAAGGATGCTCTGTCTTGGCCTTTCAGGAATCTGTATATGGTGGAATGATGAAACAGGTTCAAAGGTTAACAGAATTCTTCTTTGCAAGGCACACAGTGCGCATGCACCAAGCAGCAGTGCACATATTGCGTACCTCTCTCTCTCGGTAATCTCAGGATGGTATTTGGATTAACACATTCAATGTGCTCGGCCCCTCCGCTCGTAGCAAATCACTGTCTAGTTGGCACTGATGGGGAGTAAAAGGCAGTGAGAGTAGGAGCCTCACTTTCAGCCTGACTCGTTTGTCTTTTACAAATGTAGCTTAGTGATTGAAGCTGGTGGAGGTATGACTGGTATTGGTTACACTGTTACAGGGCTGCTGGTCACTGCTCTGGCAGAAATCCTGGTAATATAGCACTTTGTCAATCCTGCCAAGCCATGTGGTAATGCAGCTTTTAGCAGGGAGGGTTGACAATACAACTCTGAGCTTTGCTGTGTGGCTGTACAGCCCTAGGCATCGTGCTGTAGCAGTTTAGTTGGTGAGTCGTGTCATTCAACTCTGAACTGCTGCTATAAGTGTTACCCTGTGGCATCGCAGTACATAGCAGTAGCCTCTCTACTCCGTGTCAATGCTACTCTGACTCCTATGCAATCATGTTGTGAACCCTGTTGTGTTGCCTTTTGCCAATTCAGTTTCGAGCCACGCTCAGCTTTTTTTGTCCTGCTCGAGGGCGATTCACCTGTGTGCTCTGCCCTGTACCAATTCAGCTTCTTACCGTATTCTGCTGCAGCTCAAATCAGAGCATTACCCTGTAGCGTTGTGCCTTAAAATACGCCTTTTGTGCAGCGGCAATTCGGTGGGTGAATGCCCGCTGAACCCGATCCTCGCTACTGACACGCTGCAACGCTACCGATGCGCTGCTACAAGGAAAGTGGCAGGTTGTGTAAGGTTTCCAAGAAATCAGGTCCCTGTGCTGGGAAGACTTCGGGAGCCTCTCGTTTTTTTTTTCGTTGATGCCTCGTACTCACTTTTCTTCCCGATACGGGAAGTCCCGAACTCCCGTGATGTCTCCGCTTTCCGACAACGTTCCTGAAGAGGGTCATTTATTTTGTTTACTTAGTTTCGGCATGCCGTAGGCACATTTAGCGAGGACACTTATTATTTTAGATTCATTTTAAGCCAAAAGGTCAACTATTATTTATTTTCCCCAAATTAAATTTTGTTTTATCTTTAGTCGTTCCTGTTGATTTCTTTAAGTTTACCCTTTTATTATTTTATTTCGGGTGGGATTTGACCCCTAGAGTTATTTCCTTTGTTAATAAATTTTCGTTTATTATTCGTCACAGCGTTCAGTTGTAAACCTTAGACGATTGAGCTTTGGGGGGGGGGGGGGGCTGCGTCAATTCAACTTGGAGCTGAGCCATGAGAGACTTAAGGTTCCTGCTGTGTTGCTATTCGCTACTTGCCTAAACATTCTGCGTTACCTGTTTTCATCTTTCAGATCGGTAAAGTGACAGACGACGCCCTGCAAAGTGCCAATACTTTCTACGTCTGTGAAGACTGTGGGGACATCTCTTGGGACGAAAATTATTTTGAAGCTGTTCTTGGCTCCCACTTTGACGTAAACTGATTTCAACTCTCTTGAATCGTCCATTTGAGTTTTGTTGATTTTGTTTCTACTGTTACCCCAATGAGCTTTAATTCTTTTGTACACGTTTCGTATTAATTTACGGTTCTTTTGGTCAATTCTTGGGACTCAACCTCAAACTCTCGTTTTCGCCTTGTTGGTCAGTTTGACTGACACATTTCTTTATTTGGGTGTATTGAATGTTGAAGCAAATTGTGGTATTGTGATTTCGTATTCTAGAGTTCAGTACCTGAGAATAATTGAGGTTTAATTTTTTTTTAATTTACATGCTGCAGCTTAAGTTATGTTTGTGTAGATGCATAGAGAGTATTAAGTTACAAAGATATTCATTCGTAGAGGAAGGGGATAACACCAAGTACCTACAAGATTAAAAAATCGTGTTCTGCTTTCCGTCATGACTGGTTCCTCAGTTACTCACTTTTTCGTTCCTAATGGGGTAAAATTAGGTGGCTGCTGTGGTGAAATGAAGGCTGTTACGTCAGAAGTCAGTGTGAAAGAGTTGGGGTGCAGAGGCTTCTAGCCTTCAAGCACCTATAGCCTCAAAGCAGAATAAGTCATCTGCCCATCTGATGCCCCCTCCAGACTTTCACATAGTGTCCTCCGCTCTCTGAGAACGTCCTCGCGAAGTGCATTGACTTATGTTGGACGAGGCGAATACACACGTATCCACACCCTCACGAATACCCTGGTAGAGCAAGTCTCACTCATTTGTTCCTCGTAATCCTTTGAATCGTGGTACGAAGACCTCTCTTGAGGGAAGTCAGACGTAGTGAGTCTGGAAGGGCCTTTTTTTTCATTTACCTCATATTTTGAGGAGCATACTGGTAAAGTAACACCGATCAAGGTTTTCTTGGGTGTTCGTTTTAATCACATTGTTATTAAGCTGGGAAGATGGGTATGGGTTGGAATGTTGGTAGTCGCCGTTGCCTTATTAGCGACTTTTCTTGCACATTGTAGAAAATAGAGCGATTGCAGTCGTGTGAGGAGAGTTTGGCAAAAATTAGCACAAAAATCCATTCATAGCATCCCTTAACAAACCTAGTCTAAGACGTTTTAGGATCAAGTCATACGTTCATCATTACCTTTCGATAGCTGAGCTGGCAAAACAACCAATTCTATTATTTAATAGTTGAGTGGGGGAGGCCTCTTTTTTTCTGTTCGTGGAGGCTCTTACCAAGTGGTGTCCAGAGACAGTCAGCCTCACGTTAACGTTTTCTGTTGGACGAGTTTGAGTCTGTTGTGAGACCTTGTCAGTTGGCCTAATAATTCTGAGTCATGGAGTGTCGTGTTCATTGGAGATAGCTAGACGAAATGATTGGTAAGCTGCGAGTCGCCGAAATAATTGTGTTCAAAAATTTTTAAATGTTCATAGATTGTTCTTTAGAGATTTATCGGAGAATTTCGTCATGCAAAGGTAAGCCATAGATAAAGGGCGGTGATCGATGACGATCCTGGTCTTCTAATACGGCGATTCTGGTGCTCAATTCTGAATTTTCTGCTGAGGGCCTCACTTGTTGAGTTTTGATATCAGTTATTTGCGCGCGTAGTTGTTGATAAGCTGTGAATCAACATATAGCAAACATTTCGTTTTGCAGTTATCGCTTGTCCAGAGGGAATTTTTTTGTCCAGCTTTCAAGATATCGTAATTTGGCACAACTGGCACGAAAATAGTGACTACGAAGGGAACAAAAGACGTTAACTGTTGTCTTAACTTCACGTATTAGGCAATCGATGGTTACGACCAACATGTGAAAGGGTCACAGTAAAAAACTATCAGAAACGACTTGCGTGGCTGAGGTGGTCTCAGAATTCGTTTGTCAGATTAACGTAGTGGCTCGCTCTGCTACCAATTTGTACATTTCACCCTGAAAATAAAATAAAATGGCTTTTATTCTATTTCTGTTTTTTATTTGAAAGGGGGGATAGGGTTGAGTTACTTCCACAAAAAAGAGATAGAACTTACTTCTTATCCAGAGCAAAAAAACCACTTGTTAACAACTAAAGGATAAAAGAAAACTGTTTCTTTTATATTAAAGAAAAATTAAATTAATTGTGTTGTAACATGATTGGGATAATCACTGTCTCTCACCTCCGAGACCCATTCCATTCGACTAAGCATTGAAAAATACTAGTCGTAAGTTCGTTATTCAGAGAGGAATGTGATTAATAACCTCAAGTTATGATAACCATAACATAACCTTTATTTGTCAGGTTGGTAAGGTCCTACATCGTAAGTTGAAGTAGCAGTGGGGTGATGTGTTAGTCTAGTTAAGTAGTGACATTCCCCCTTCTTTGTTTTGTTTAAAGATTTGAGTCTTTTGGGTTTCCTTACAAGTCTTCTACTTCTTGTAGTGGTTGGTTGATTGTTGACAGTTCGTGCCTCTTCTGTACTGGTCAACTTTAGTTGTGGCGATACCTTCTCCTGCACCGCAGACTTTGGAGAATCACCCTTCTTGAGATGTTGTTGTGTGGCTTTGTCTAGAGACGTTGAAGTACCCACCTGCTGACTGGTGGTGGTCTGTCGATCGCCTGTCGAACTGAAATTGATTTTTCAGAGTTTGCAAAAGAAGGGCTGGATTGAATATCTCTTTCGCGCTCATTTACATCTGACATGCGTTGTTCCAGCGCAAAACCAGGAGTTTTGGTGGTACATGACCCCATCAGGAGTATGAATGATGTAGGAGTTGGAGCCTGGCCGATATTGTTGTACAATCTCAGCTTCTGTCCAATTCCTCGGGACTTTCTTCCGCATAATGGTTTCTCCATCTTCGAATTCTTGTGTGGTGTTTTTCCTTTATCACCCTCTTACCCTTCTGGTCGGCCTGCCATTTTTTCAATGCAGCTGTGACCACGGAAGGATCGATAATTTGTGGTTTTAGTAGCTCAGGCACGCATGGAATGGTTGTTCGGGATCTTTAAACAATCACATCTTTGTTGGTGACCCTATTTTCCTAGGAATATTCTGATGGTTGAGGAGTGCCAAATAAATGTCCGATTTCTTTGTGACACATTTGTTCAATGGAACTTTGGCTTCCAGAACATACCTCTCAATGCAACCTTTTGCTATAGCAAAGTAAGGACTAGATACTTGAAGAGTAAATTTCCGTGACTCAGCAAATTCTTGGAATTGTTGATTTAGATACTGTGGCTCTACATCCGTCTTCAATTTTTCTGGAATTTCATGAATTGAAAACCAATACTTCAGTTTTTGAATGATCGTGGAAATGGGACCAGGCTCAACTTCTGCAGAGGTTCGTCTTTTTGACGTGATTGGCACGTTGGGCAAGCTTGGACGAACCTGGTGACATTCTTGGTCGTACGTGGCCAAAATATAACTTCCCCTAGAAAATTTAAGGCAACCTTTACCTCCTCGATGTAGGTCACGAAGCATAAACTCGACCATTTTTTGAGGAATTATTAATTAATTTTTCTTTGCTGGCCATCTTGTGCTGAATCCTGATTTCATAATGGCTTCCAGCGGTTTATGATCGCTTTCAATAAACTAGTCTGGATTACCCCAGATGTAAGGATGAAATCGACAGTATCCATTCAGTGTGGCCTCTTTTTCAAGTTGGCTCCAGCAGGTTGTGAAGGCGTTAACGCTTTCGAACTATACCACTGGTTGGTCATTTGAAGTAACACTGCACCGACGGCCATAGAGCTACTATCCCCTTCTGTTGGATTGTAATGTCTGAGAATTGGTGAGTGCTTCGGAGCTTCTTTCAAATTTTCGAAAGCCTCAGACTGCTCGTCGAGCCAATGCCACTCCACGTCATGTTTTTTTCAAGTTTCCTTAACGGTGCTGTCAACTCTGACAGATTTTTAATGAATTTTGCTTGGTACGTAACCATACCTAAAAATCGCTCTAATTCTGTGATGTTTGTAGGAGGTTTTAGACGTGCGATTGCAGATATATTCTCAAGGTCAGCGTCCAAGCCTTTTTCTCCTTCATCCTTTGTAGTAAGCTACAAACCATGTCCCAACTGCAACGAAAATTGACATATTGTAGACGACGCTACGGAAGTGGCACGTTGTGGCGAGCCTAACTGGCGGGTGGTTGGAGTGAGATGGAAAATGAGCACAGGCTGAGACGAAACGATATTTTTCAAATCATTTGTTGCTCGTAACATCCATGGGGATTGCCGAGTAGGTGGGCGCAACTAGATTTCAAATGGAATTTTCGGGCGAAACATCGGATCTTTTAGACCACGTTAAAGACCTGGACGGTAAACGAACATCCCCAAAACGAAATCCGTTTGCATGAAACGTGAAGTACCGACTTTTAATGGTTTTGTGTTTGTGTGGGGGGGGGGGGGGTATAAAAATAACCCTGACCGAAAACGTTGATGTATTATTCGAAATGAATAGCACACCAAAATGTCGACTTCAAAACGCCAATGACCAAGCGATCACCAAGAGGGTTGAAAATATGAATACCGCACACAAGGCAATTATGGACGGATCTGAAGACGAAATAGTGGAAAACGCCGAAAAGTATGGGGGAAGACTAAATGGCGTGAGACTGACGGTTTCTGGCAATCCTCCATCCTCTTCCAAACGATTAAATAAATTAATTGGTTTGTTTTGCCTGTTTTTAAATTTCTGTGGATTCCTTCAGTCGACAGCCAATCGCACTGACAGTTTGATCTGCATGTGTTTAAGCTGAAGCCGTAACCTATTACTACAGGCACATTCTTGTGAATGTGGACGTACCAACTAGTTAGTTTTAAGCTTTTTTTTTCTTCTTGCAGTGTTTCTTCGAATAGTCCGCTTATTTTGATTACTGAGACTATCATCACTGAGGCCTTGGACCAAGCACTTAATACACTATGTGATGAAATAACCCTAACATGTGATAAGTTAGTAGTGGTAGTAGAAAGTGTGTCAGGGTCAAGTAATGTCTCCAAATGATAATAATGTATTAACGACTTAGCTGTATACAAAATGTAAATCGATTAGGAACCAAACGTATGAATAGTTGCTTAAATGCCAATCTTAATGTAACTGTGATCCCCCGATTAGGAATTGTACGCCTAGAGATTTGAAGATAATTCAGAGACTTGCAACCCTAAGTAGAGTGCAGACTCGTGTTAAATAACACCTGGGGAGTCGCATACCAATGGAAATGATCAAACGCCCTGTTTTCCAGAAATAATGGGTTATTTTAGAAGAAGGGTGTTAGTAGTAGTTGGAACGCAAGAACCAACAACGTAGTGTCACGTTGCCCTAACGCAGTCGGACTTTCTTTCTAAAAAAACAACCTTGGTTAGGCTAATTGGATGCTTTGCAATACATTGCTCTTTCTTGAGTTAAGCATTGGTTGCGTTTGACCTGCCGCTAGTAAATTGGCCCTAAAAATTAAGCGTATATTTTGTTGTAAGCCTTTGTATCAATCGGAACGTCTCTGACGTGCGAAGCAAATGTTATAGTCTTCCCCCCATGTTGTGTAATTTGTACGAATTTTATTTACAATTAAAGCTATTGTCCTCTTAGCGTTTGGTTATTTATATTAAATATTCTGTTCGAAGTGCCAGCCATTTTGAGCGGTTTCGCCCTTCGCTTTCACGAACAGCGATCAGGCTCTCTCCACCAGTTCATTCTGAGGGTTCTTGAGAAGGTGAGCGAATTAAAAGGCAGTACGGTAACTGAGGCTTGTACATTTAAATCGTTTGTTGATTTCATTCAGCAGCGTCAATATCGACTATCAGCAACTTGCAATCGAGCGAAAGGGAATCCGAATCCCGTTTAAAGGTGGAATTACCGCGCACGAGGATTGCTATTATTTAGCCACTGGAGGTGTTAGCCCCTAAACTAGTGAGAAGGTCACATTTCCCGGGTCCGTTTAAAGGTGAAATCGCCGCACACGAGGGGGATTTTCGGAGGTTGGACGTCCAAGTCCCCTGAGCCTGAAACCCCTGTCACGTACAGAAGGGGGCCAGTCGAGCGAAGTGGTCGTACAAAAATATATCAGCATCAAATGATAGGAACATTTCACGTAGTCAGTTACTTTTGATCCAGTGGAATTGGCGAATTCCTACATGGTTCTGCTCTCTATTTAAAAAATATGTGGTACGTAGCAACACACAACTTTCCGCAACACCCGTAAAGTCGGGCGCACTAACTTCCTAACTTCCTTCAACGCAGTTTATTTATGGAAATCAAAATGTAGGGACTCATTAGATGAGAGTACACTTTACGTCTGATCGAAATCGATTTTGAGAAAATTGGAAAGTCGATAAACAAATCAGCAACTCACTTTGAGTTGACTGGGCTTATATCTCCTTTCGACAAATAGATACAGAAATAGTTGTGGTCTACAGATGTATATATATAGGTATAGATTGCTATAAGACACCGTTGAGAGTAAGGTTGGTGAAATACAGTGACGCAGTTACTCGGAAAATTACGTAAGTGTTCAAAAAAACATTATTTTCGACACATTTTGATTTTCATCTTTGTGCAATAGACGGTCAGAAGAACATTTATTGAGAACAATGTATAGATATTAATTACCTTAATTACCTTACA
The DNA here is from genome assembly GCA_020466155.1 of Pachypeltis micranthus. NCBI lineage: Eukaryota > Metazoa > Arthropoda > Insecta > Hemiptera > Miridae > Pachypeltis > Pachypeltis micranthus. The sequence goes on along the minus strand of CM035774.1, from coordinate 11,193,294 downwards.
GACCCTGAGTCCAAAACTATTTGGGAAAATGTACGGCTGATCTATGCTTAACCGAATCAGCTCAAACATCATAGGACGCGAAAATGAGGGTATGAGCGAAATCTACCAAAAACTAACTATAGTTATCATAGTGATCAAAACACCTATTTTTTTCTCACAAATGACTCCAACGATTTTGATTAAATTTGTTGTATGGACAGCTCCCATTAAGACAACTATACCGTAAAATCCCCATCTGTGGGTGAATGACGAGAGCAGCACAATAAATTGCCAAACGTTTCGACGAAAATCGAGTTTAGCGTAATTTTTATTTTCCGCTACCCAAAGGGAAAGGAAAGTATTGTAATCATGTCCAAAAAATATCTGGTGCGTAGCAACACACAACTTTCCGCCACCCCTTTAAGTTCGAACACCACCTACATAGGCGGGCGCTATATCTTCGTTCAACGCATTTCTACAGAAACATTTATGGAGAACAAAATGTAGGTACTAGTTAGCTGCGAGTACTCCTTAAGTTTGATCGAAATCGTTAGAGCCGTTTTTGAGAAAATTGTAATACCGATAAATTAATATTCGACAAATCTCCTTTTCTGAGTTACCTTGACTTATATCTCCATTCAACATATATATACAGAAATAATTATGGAGAACGAAATGTTGGTATGGGTGACTAAAAGACACTCCATTAGGATTTATCACATCTGGTGAAAAAGTTACCCTGAAATTTACGGAAATATTAGAAAAAACGTTATTTTCGACACATTTTGATTTTTATCTCTGTTCAATGGACCGTCACAGAAACATTTATTGAGAACAATATGTAGGTATTAACTATTTGAAAACATCCTGTGAGTGGTGAAAATCGCTGTAGCCGTTTTGCCAAAAAGCGTAATAAACCTATTTTTGCTTCAGGGGCCCATATCTCCGTTCACCGTATTTTCATGGAGATATGTATGGAGAAGAAAAGTTGGGTTTCGATTAATAGAAGATAATGTGAAAGTTTAATCAAAATCGTTGGTGCTGTTCCCGAGAAAAATGCAAAAAACCCTAGTTTTTGGTACATTTTCTCCCGCAAATCGAACTACAGACACACACACAGACACATACACACGGACCACGCGCCGAAATTAGGTTTTTTAGACTCAGTAGGGTCTGAAACGTAAAGATCTGAAGAAAACCCAAATTTTTTTTTTCGGCCGATTACTATACTTTCCTTCCCTTCGGGTAGCGGAAAGTAATAAAAAGGGGATTTGTCGAATATTAATTCATCGGTATTCCAATTTTCTCAAAAACCGCTCTAACGATTTCGATCAAACTTACAGAGTACTCTTAGCTAACTAGTACCTACATTTTGTTTTCCATAAATGTTCCTGTAAAAATGCGTTGAACGAAGATATAGCACCCGTATATGTAGCTGGTGTTCGAACTTACGGGGGTGGCGGAAAGTTGTGTGTTGCTACGCACCACTCGTTTCCTTATAAAGTCCGCTCAAACGTTACTAGGTACTTCAGAAAAATTCAGGTGGTCCTGCTACCAAGTACATATAGGATGGCTCTTTAATAACGCTCATAAAATATACAGGAGCCACTCCAGAAATGTCAACCACCGCCGTTTCACTTAGAACAATTTCTAAACGTTTTTACCCGATTACTTTGGAAAAGTGATTATTATCCATTTCGAAAAAAGTCGGGTTTACACCTGCATTAATTCTTTGTGCACCAATTGCTTAATAATGGTTAGGGCACGAGTACGATCAGCACTATAAATCCCGGTTTTCTGCCACCGTGAAGTGGCTGTTTGAAATGAACTGAGTGACAAATAAATTCATTTAGTAAAATAAGCCGTGGGCACAAGTGCGACGTTGTGCTGAGGGAAGTTGTGTGATGTGCACCCAATATTTCCTTATAAACTCTGCTCGAATGTTAATAGAATCTAAAGCGAAATGTGGTAGTCCAATCAAGTACCTATACCGTTGTATAATGCTCATAAAAATACATATTAGCTACTTCAGAAAATCCGGAATTCCAACCCCCGCCGTTTCACTTGCTACAGTTTTTACCCGATACTTCTGGAACAGTGGTTATTATTCTTTTTAAAATAAAAATCGCGTTTACAGCCTTTAAGTATGGGCGTGATTAGGAGCACCATTTTATTTTGTTTTCGAACAATTTTTAAAGTTTCTTTATTTTACGAACGATTTCTATTTACCCTCAATGTTAATAAATTTAGCGCAACTTTCATGAGGTTCCTTCTACTTTCGATTTTACCTCTTCTTTCTCGTGCGAGCTCCTGAAGAGTTGACGTCCTGGAGCCGAAGGTGGAAAAATAACGTCGACCTGACAGAACCCGCAACAGGCGCTCCCTTCCAGCAAACTCTTCAACTTCTCCTGACAAGAGTTCTCCCCTTCTTCATTGCGGTTCTTTGTAAAGAAGTGGCCCAGGAGACCAGAAGAAGGAGAACCCGTCCTTCCATTCCGAGTCCGCCTTTCGCTCCGGTCAGTTGAAAACGTACTTCTGTCGATGTTCAGTTGATCAAAATATTCAATTTTCCAACACTAATTTTGTTTGGATTTGTCCGTCGGTTTCTTTTTGATTCGAGCGGCTCAGTTCAAGTTTTTATTTTTTACGAAGTGGTTTTTTGGAAGTTTCGTCGACAGAAAATACAACCGGGTTTTCGGTTTTCGAAGGGAAATGCCTTGTTCTGCCGTCACCCTTTCGTTGGCCACGATAACGGCGATCGTGGCCACGGCCCTCTTGGCGATCGCCTTTTCCACGGACAATTGGCTCTACACAGAAGTCAGAAGGTCGCAAATTAAGGTACGAAACAGTTAAACGTCCACAATTTTATTTGTCAAGAACCGCATGTTGTTTACGGCCGTTCAGGTCAACCTTCACCTTTTACGACATCGAATGCTTGTCGACTGAGTCACTCGTGTTTCCCCTCGGTTCCATTTGTGGTAAAATTTGAAACATGAGCGCTTTAATCGATCAACTCAACGCGTTTGGTAGCAGTTAGTAAACCGTAGGCAACAGTTTGAAGTAACAACGACGCATCACACACCTTTCCTCAACCCCACGTACATTCGTCGACTTCCCTGTCCGTTAATCTTCTATTTTTTGACTTGGTTCATTAGAACATAACTTCCCTTTTTACTTTCCTTGCTCTACGAAGTAGAAAGGAAAGTTATGTTATCGGCTGAAAAAAAAATTTTGAGTGCTCTTCAGATCTTTACGTTTCAGACCCTCTTGAGTCCGAAAAACACTATTTAGGAAAATGGTCTGTGGGTCTGTGTGTATGTGTGTCTGTGAACGATTTGTAGAGAAAACCATCGTACCAAATCAGCTCAAACTTCATATTTCGCCCGCAGGTCACCATGGGACGCCAAAATAAGGGTTTGAACAAAATCCACCGAAAGTTAACTATAGTTATCATAGTGATCAAAACACCAAATATTTTTTTTCTCAAAAACGGTTCTAACGATTTTGATTAAATTGTTCATATTGATAGCTCTCAATAAGGCAATTATACCATGAAATTCCCATTCGTGGGAAAATGACGAGAGCAGCACAATAAATTACCAAAACTTTCGACGAAAGCGATTTTAGCGCGGTTTTAAGAGAAAACCACCGTACCAAATCAGCTGAAACTTGATGTCTAGCCTACAGGTTACCATGGGACGCAATAATGCGGGTATGGGCAAAATCCACCGAAAGTTAACTATAGTCATCATAGTGATCAAAACACCAAATTTTTTTTCTCAAAAACGGCTGTAACGATTTTAATTGCATTTTTTATATTGATAGCTCTCAATAAGTCAATGATACTATAAAATTCTCATTCGAGGGAAAATGACGAGAGCAGCACAATAAATTATCAAAATGTTCGACCAAAAGCGTTTTTCGCGCAGTTTTTTCCTTATAAACTCCGCTGGAATTCTTGTAGAATGTTAAAAAAAATTGGTATTGTAGTCCAATCCAATACCTAAAGGGTGAGTATTTAAAAACACTCATGAGATACATGGGGCTCACTCCAGAAATTCCTGAATTTCAACTACTGCCGTTTCGCTTACTACCAGTTCTAACAGTTATTTTCCAATAACTCTGCAAAAGTGGTTACTATCCTTTTTTAAAAAACTCGTGTTTACAGCCTCATTAATTATTTGTGTACCAGTTGCTCAATAATGGTCCTGCAATGAGTACGAGCAGCACAATAAATTCCGGAACTGTAAGCGCTACCGCTTTCTGCTGCCGTAAAGCGTTGTTTGACCAAGTTCAAATTAACTGAGTGATAAATGAATTGATTGAATAGAATTAGCCATGTAAAAAGTGAATTGACGTAGAGCTAAGGAAAGTTGTGTGTTGCAAAACACCAGATATTTACTTAGAAAGTGGTAGCGCATAAAGTTATGGAATTTATCGAGGTGCTCCAACTTATGCAACGACCATTGCTAAGTAGTTGGAGAACAGGTGATTCATTAGACTGTCAACATGAGATTTAAAAAGAACGATCGTGTTTACCGTTTTGGGATAATCGGGTAAGAACTGGCTGCAAGCGGTGGTTGGAATTCTGGAATTTCGGAATAGCTCCTAATGAGCATTATTAAATCCTTATCGTGCAAGTAGGTTATTGGACCACACTGATATATTTGAGAACATTAGCCTCGCAAGAGGGCGATTTATACGAAAAATGCGTTCAAATCGATTTTCGTATATATATTTGATAATTGATTGTGCTGCTCTCGTAACTTTTCCGTAGGTTCCAATTTTGCGGTATTGCCGTTAGTTGAAGCTGTCAATACGAAAACCGCTATTAAAAGTGTTGGAGCATTTTTGAGAAAAAAAATCGAATTCATCGAAAGTTTTGGTAATTTATTATGCTGCTCTCGTCATTTTCCCACAAATGGGAATTTTATGGAATAGTTGCCTTATTGGGAGCTATCAATATAAAAAATTTAATCAAAATCGTTATAGCCGTTTTTGAGAAAAAAAAAATTTGGTGTTTTGTTCACTATGATAACTATAGTTAACTTTCGGTGGATTTTGTTCATACCCTTATTTTGGCGTCCCACGGTAACCTGCGGGCGAGATATAAAGTTTGAGCTGATTTGGTACGGTGTTTTTTTCTAAAAGTCGTTCACAGACATACAAACAGACCATTTTTCCCAAATAGTGTTTTCGGACTCAGGAGGGTCTGAATGGTAAAGATCTGGAGAAAACTCAAATTTTTTTTTTTCGGCCGATTACATAACTTACCTTTCTACCTTGTAGAGCCAAGGAAAGTAAAAAAAAAAACTGTTTGGTTGTTGGATCTTGGAACTCTCACCACGCGTTCTCCTAGGTTCAAGTGCACATAACACACACTTCCATTGGCCATCAGTGCTTTTGGAACAGTAAATTTTCATTTTAAATAACAAGCGAATAAAACGCCGTTGCAGAGCTCCTCATTGAAGTTCAATAACTGTCTGAATTGATTTGTAAAACTAGTAGTCGAAGGCGTTGCATCTGACGTTATCAACACGTAAGTTCATTGCCTACTATTGTGGATACTGACAAGAATACCATGTTATGTTCGAAATGATTCGCTTCGTAACGGTCTTTCCATTTTTACGGACTTCGAAATCTTATCTCAAAGTTCTATAAATGCCCTTGCACGCCGCATTTATTCCCATACTAACACTGTCGTAATATGCTGGCCACACTACGACTAGAATGCCCTTTCAGGTATCTCAACGCAAATGGCGTTCGGATCTTCTTGGCGTTCGACAGATCATACGCTTCGTTTGCGTTATTATCTGAACTTCTAGTCACATTATTATTATTAACTGATACCGTCCAACCTTCAAAAATAGCATGAATATCGACAACTTGCTATCACACGAAAGGTCCATCTAGGTTGGGTCCATCTAGTGGGATATCGTCCAATCTCTTAAAACAGCTCCACGTGTGTAGTAGTTCCATTTCTCCAACTCACTTCTACAAGAAACTTACTCTACATAGTTGCACGAATTTGTGAATTTCCCCCAATCTTTTTTTTATTCTCAAAACCTGCTTTAACGACTTAGATCAAATTTGTCGTGCAGCGCTATAAAATTGATTGCTATACAAATGTCGATGAAATCAGATTTCAATTATTAAAATTAAAAATTCATAAATTCCGCTCAAATGATAATAGAAATTTAAAAAAAAATTAGGTCGGGAGTCTAATGTGCGATGAGTATTTAAGATAGTTAGGAGCAATCCCAGCAATTCCGCAATTTCAACTACCACAGTTTTTACTAAAAATTCGTTTTGACAGTCAAAATTCCCTGTGGTCAATAATGGTCGCGCCGAGAGTAGTGTTTTACCAAGTTCGAATAAACTGGGTGTAGAAGTGGAGTAATATCTGAAATCATGAGTCCACGTGGGGCTCAGGGAAGTTGTGTGATGCGTTGCACCTCGTATTTTCAGTTGTTACACAAATTTTCTTCTACATCGTGGGGTGAGGGATGTAAAAGTTTGTTTCATAGGTGCACTAAACATTAATAAGAGTAAAGCTGTTTTAAAAATATTATTAAAGGTATAATAAAATGAACGATTGAGGAACAGTAACATTTTACGCAGTATATTGTTCTCAACATGCTGCCTTCAATTCTGAGGGGCTGCCAATGGTCTCATCGGTAATTGTAGCGGAAACAGCATAAAATTAGTCTTCACTCCTCATTCGTGTTGCGATGTATTCGAATTATTCCGGCACCGAATCTTCAAATTTTCAAGCCCTAACGCGTCCCGCTCATTTGAATGTATTCGCTTCGAAGTCGATCCCTCGAAAAATTTTTGAAAAATGACGCTATTTTTTTTTGTCTTCGGCCCGAAAAATTAATGAGATGACGAAGTGCCGTTTCAAAGGCGGCCGATTGAATTCAGGAAGTCGGCGAACGGTTTTCCGCGATGAGCGCTTCTCATTTCGGTCTCTTAAGCTCATGTTTATTCATCGACTTCTTTCGGCGTTTCCTATTTGAGAGCTGCACCTTATAAACCAGTTCCAAAGATTCTTCGTGTTCGAGCTTAAAGCCTCTAAGTTGGGACGGGGGGGATTTCGATCCAATTTATACGTACATGTAGGTGTTCGTGTCTCACAAACCATAAACGACATTAAAATTAACGCCAACACAAACGCGTATTCTAGTCAGCGAGGTGGGGATCGTCGTCCCCAGTAATATCATCACTTCCCATTCAGTTAACCTACGCGTTGAGTAAAAAAAAGTTAACATCGAACTGGAAAAGAGGAAACCGTTGGAAAATTGAGCTCAAGTTGTTGAGAAGTTGAACGAAAGTTGTTGTGAAATAGAGAACAAGATATTAGGACAAATTGTGTGGAAATTAAGAAAAATGTAAGGTAGGAGCAACACCCAACTTTCCGCCACCCCTGTAAGTTCGAACACCAGCTGCATTGGCGGGTGCTATATCTTAGTTCAACGCATTTCTACTGGAACATTTATTGAAAATAAAATGTAGGGACTAGTTAGTAGAGAGTTCTTCGAAAGTTTCATCGAAATCGTTAGAGCCATTTTTGACATAATTGGAATACCGATGAATTAATATTCGACAAATTCCCTTTTTTGAGTTAACTTGGCTTATATATCAACATATATATACAGAAATAATTATGGAGAACGAAATGTGGGGATGGGTGACTAAAAGACTCTCTGTAATATTGATCACATCTGCTGAAGCAGTTACCCTGGAATTTACGGAAATGTTCGAAAAAACGTTATTCTCGACACATTTTGATTTTTATCTCTGCTCAATGGACTTTCAGAGGAACGTTTATTGAGAAGAATATGTAGGTATTAACTATTTGAAAACATCCTGACAGTTTGGTGAAAATCGTTGAAGTCGTTTTGCCAAAAAGCGTAAAAAACCTATTTTTGCTTCACAGGCCCATATCTCCGTTCACCGTATTTTCATGGAGAAGAAAAGTTAGGTATTGATTAGTAGAAGATAATTCGAAAGATTAATCAAAATCGTTATAGTCGTTTTCGAGAAAAATGCGAAAAACCTAGTTTTTGGTACATTTTCGACCCCCACCTTCTTTAACATTGACCGCAATCCCCCATAACCTCATTTTGGTTTCTACGAAAAATAACGAACAAAACAAATAAAGAACCAGCTCAATCGGTTCAGCCATTCTCCCGCAAATCGAACTACAAACACACACGAACCACGCGCCGACATTAGGTTGATGAGACTCAGGAACATGATTGCAATCTTTCCTTTCCGTTTGGGTAGCGGAAAATAACATGTTGATGTCGGGCGAAAATTATGGAACTGAGTGAAGATAAAACCAAGTAAGAACTCCAAATACATATGTATGCCAATTGAGCATTATTTATAGTGTAATCGTGTAAAAATGGGTGGAAAAAACAAGCAAAACTGGTAAACTCATTTATTAAAAACTCTGGAAAATGGGCAAAATAGTTGTTACTATTACTGGGAGTTGTATGAAGATTGTAACAACGTTTGGTGGTTTGTTGTGTTCAACACTCAGCTTATGAATTCCTTTAGTGCGAATCTATTCAAAAAACGTATGGTTCTCAATAGTAATAACTGAAATGGGTTTCCCTCGACCATAAGAGCCTAAATAGGTCCGGAGAAGGCCAAATCCCCCGCGCTCATCTGTCACTCATCGACCTCTTTCTCAATTTTTGTCGAATTCCCCTCATCGGCCCAGACATGGCGACAACCCCTAGGCTCCTTTTCCCAATTCACGCTCATTACATAGACAAAGCTCTGGATGAAATTGTCGCGAGTGATATCGCAGTTTTTTCCCTTTTAATGAAAAGAAAAGTAAATGATTTCTTCCAAAGCTCAGACGTGGAATATTATACAGTTTAATGCTCGACAACGGGAACAAATATTAAACAGTGACAACTCACACTTTGTAGGACAATTCATAATAGGGACAAGAGATCGTTTAACACCAACGGCTGAATATACGGAATTTTGAAGGAAATTATCGGCAGTAATTCGTATTACAGAACTCACTGTATCCCCTTCCATCATGATCTTAACCTCGTCCCTCTTGTGCTCACGTACCCTTAACTCTGCATTTGGTTCTAATCTACATTTACAGGTTTCCCGTTGTCATTTCGTTCATCGAACAAGGAAATTGAATGGAAATGTTTAGAAATTGATAACGGCAGTTTAAAGGTGGTCAGGAAGAGGAGGAAATTTGTCGAGTAAATGTTTCTTGTGAATTATTGCGAATATTCTCGTCCGTCTTTCCCACTTCAGTCTAATCTTTTCGTTAAGCACAAAAATGGATCGGTACTCGCTAACGATGAAAGTGTCTATTATAGTGTGCTTAGGCAAGGGCGAGGAGTAAAAACCAGTCCCTCACACAGAGCTGAGTACGAACTAGATGAGGATTTCGGGCGTTGGGAAGTGATCTAGAGACTGCTTGGGCCGAAGGTAGAACGAGAGAGATGTGAGAAAGAAGTAAGATTTTATGTATTTGACCTGAGAAGCTGCAGATGCGTTAAAATGTAGTAAAAAGGGAGCTTCCTATCGACCAATCCCGATTTTCCATGTAATTACAGGCCTGTCTACCCCTCCTTACTATAACTAGAGCTGTTGAGTACAGAATGGAATGGTGGTAGTTAATCGTTGTGGTTTTCTGGTTGGAAAAACGAGATTATCACGAGTAATGGGACTCTGTGCAAGGCATTATCATTGCGCTTAGTAAACACGATGGGTACGAGGGTGTCAACCACATTCATTCCCTATATATGGCATTTGGTAGCCCAGGTGCCACACTCGCTTCGAACAAAATAAAGCTTAGCGATCATATAAAGCTAGATAAACCAGCGGAACAAATCTCCCATTAGACCCGCGTCCTGCACTTCAACATTCGCACGTTGTCCTTCGTGACGACTGTCTGAGGAAGTCGTTACAGAAAACCACACGCCGTTTTCATAACCGAAACCTTGAAACTCGCTGCAGTCGGAGCCGCACTCAGCGCCCCCGTCCATTTGTCGCTAGATCAACAGCAGTGAGGGCTCCTTGCTCCGCTATTAACCTCCTCGACGCCCTTCCCGTATTTGGGACTGAGACAAAACCGGTGGCTTTCACAAGTTTTCCACCTCGCGGTTTCGCTTTCGAAAGGAAAATAGTAGCGACAAGTCACAATTCATTTACTCTGCTTCATTTCCTCCGACCGTCCTATCGACCGTGAATGAATTGAATCCTTGGGCGACTCCTGGCATTCCCTTTAGACACGCCCTGCACTCACTTCTACACCGCCATTCTCTCTAGAGAAATTCTGAAAATGCTATTTTTCGAATCTCGACAAGTCTCTTCACCTTCATAATTTTTTATGGCATGACCTGCTAATTAGTCAAATAAATACCTTGTTGTACCATTCAGTTAGAAAATCGAGTATAACTAGTTGGGAAACCCAGGAGAAAATTATTGTTCGCGAATCCTGTAAAAATATGCGCCTCGGAATAAATTAGTTGGAAAATCGTGGAAACAATTTGAGCACTAGAATCGAAATCGTAGGTAGTTCCGTAAAAACCACCAGAAATTAATTAACAATTGTTAAGAATGACTTAATATATTGAAAAGTTGTGTAAACTGTTTGAAATTGAAAACAAATTGAGTTGTGGGAAATTATCAAAACATTGAGTATTTCGGATAATTGACTAAAAGTCGCGAGGAGTGGAGTAGACAATTGAAAATTATGTTAAAATTGTTACGAAATTTAGTTATAAAGCAATCAAACTCAGTCGAGAGGGAAACCGAGTGCAGAAAGCTGGAAAATTGTTTAGAAGTTAATTATACAATAAAACGTTAGGACATTGTGTATTAACTGCGGGGGATTTGGACAAAATAATCAAAACTTGTTCAATAAATGGGAAACTCCACAGAAATGAACATGCTCAGTTGGAGTTGAGAAATAAGAGCAAAACATGGTTTGTATTGGCTGCAAGAGAGCAATGCTCTGATATTCAGTATGGGCGAAGAAAAAGTTGATGAATGAAAGAGGACTGTGAGGGGGCTCTGGATAGGTGAAGTGGTGTAGTGACGAGAGAGGAAAATCTTAAGGAGAAGTTCGGGAAAACACGTTGTTGGGTCGGGTTATACTCTGTAGCTGCAGGGCTTGAAATGTCAGGATGCCCTGGAATTCCAGGGTGGGTGACTAACGTTGAAATGGGTTGAAAGGCCCTAGTGAGACCTTTCGTTTTGGGCCGAAGACACTGAACTCATTCAGCTAGAGCTGAGCCGAACAGTTGAAAAATAAAGTACAATTAATTCTTAGGTAAACACAGCCAGGTAATTGAGTATATCTGATGTGATGCATCACAACATTCAGCAATCTTTATAGCTCTAGAAACTAATACAACCAGTTAATCACACAGTCTGTATAAACTCGATATTACTGTAAAAAACCTCCTACTCATGTCATTACTCATATTTTATTATTATTATTATTTTTTTTTGTATGAGGGTATGGGGGACGAATCCCTTTGTCACTGCAGCCACATATGGGCTTATTGTGACACTGGCCCTTTCTTAGTAGAAGGCGTCGTACATACCCACCCCCCTCAGGAAGCCGTGTCGCAGATTCCGCTATGATGTCGGTTTCAATGGTCCCTTGGGCGACATATTCGAAGCGCTTGACTGCCAAGGCAGAGCATTCACATAGGATATGCTCTGCCGTCTCGTCCTCCTCGCCGCACAGTCTGCACTCCACTGCCTCTGAGATGCTCATCTTGTTGAGGTGATATCCAAGTGGGCAGTGCTCGGTGAGGAAGCTTGTCAGAACTCTCAGCTCCTGCCTAGAGAGTATCAGCATCACCTTGGCCCTTTGACAGGAAGGGATAACGAGCCTTTTCGCTTGTCTTAATAGTCGCTGGCGATGCCAATGGGCGCTGTTTTCCTCTATCTCTCATCGAGCCACCAGACGATTCAGGTGATTCTTCGTCACCTTTTCACAAGACAGTCAGCCTTTTCGTTGCCCTCATGCCCCCTATGAGCCGGCATCCAGATAAGGGAGAGACTGTTATGGGCTGCTTGAGCGCATGAAGGCATTCCCATGCCTTCCCATGCCCATGCCTTGGACCTATAACTGTAGGCTGCAATAGCCTGGCTGTCCGAGAATATGTAGATCCGCTTGCCCTTGAGTCCTTTAGTCAGGATCTCTTCTGCGCAGATCTTTATAGCTAGGACTCTCCCAGCTGCATGGTGAGACTGTAGTTGGGCCCAACAATGCCCAGTCCAGCTCTGCCTTCCATAACCAAACCATCGGTATACAACTGCAGGGCGCCCACTTCAGTCCGGAACGCCTCCTTCTCCCATCGTTCCTGTGAGTGGACGCTAACACTGAATGGCAGCCGAAAGTTCCTCCGCTCTGGCATGAAGTCAATAGCAAGGACTGCGGCCACTTCTAGCTTAAACTGTCTAGTTATTCCTTGGAGGCTCGCCATGACCCTGGTGGAGATATTTCCTGACTGCAAAAGCCTTATTACTCATATTTAGTAACCAGAGTAATTCATGTCAATGCGATTTTCGGAAGAAGGTCAAATCTTCAAGGTTCCTATTCTGGAATTGTACGGGTAACACTGCGAAAACCCTTATTCTGACGTTCCATGTTGCTAGGCAATTTAGAAATAAAATTTGAGCTGATTTGCCCTTTTCTCTCAATCGCGATCACAGTCACGCAGATCATTTTTTATAGTATTGGAACTTGAATAATAAAATTGCGTACTTGCTAGGAGCAATGGCGAGAAACGAAGTTTTGCCCACTTCCCCCTCCATTCCCCTATAAGTTGTGTCAAAATCGGTGGTCAGGAAGGCGAGTGAATGCAACTGAAAAAACCCTGCAAATGATTACACAATGGTTTATTATTCTCATGAACAGCTTGACCAAGTATTACTGCTCCCCCATCCCATTCGATTCAGCATCGAATACTAGTAAACCATACGAAACATGTCCTGACTACAATGGAACTACGGAAACAAAAAGTTTGATGATTCTGCCCCGTCGGGTCGGGAAAATTGGAACGGGGGGCGCTTCGAGCGAACCCATTGTGAGTCGAAAGGGGATTTGAGCCGCGTCGTTGGGAGGCGAGCGAGCGGGTGGTTTTTTAATGAGATGGGCGGGGAGGGAGGGAGTACAAATGACGAAACGTTGACTTCCGCTGTAGTTCCCGAGTTGTACTGCGTTTCGTTAATTTTTTTAACCGTTTTTTGCCCATAACAATCATGGGCTTCATCCGATCGGATTGCCGAGATGGCGGGCACTACTAGATACTAAATGGGATTTTTGTGCGAAAGAAGGAATTTTTTAGACCACGTTAAAGGCACAAAACGGCCAGGACGGCGGACAGACATTGCAAATTTGGAATCTCCATGTCTTGAAACGTAAAGTATCAAATTTTGAGGGGATGTTGTAAAAAATTGTTTGTGACCGAAAACATTGGGTTATTATTCAGAATGAATAATAAACCAACAGGTGAAAATGAGTGAAAACAGCCAGAAAATTCAATAAAACAAGATAAAAAATGGTGGTGGAGGGGTAGAGTGAAAATCGCTTTAAAATAGGGTAACGATCTTTGAAGCAGTCTAACCAATAGAGAAAGTGTTCAAAATAAAAGGTAAAATCGAAAGGAAAAATGGTGAAATATCGTCGGAAAATTCATTTAAAGAAAAGCAAAACAAAAATTCCCAAAACAATAGCCGCGTACATTTGCCTGGTTCTTCGGTTCACGATTCGTAACGTTGAAGAGCGTCACTGATACTGGTGCTAGTTACAACTCGACTAACCGTTGAACTATATTTGAACACACTTCAACAATTTTCCGTTGTAACTGAATTATAGTCCTTCAATTGTAGAGTTGTCGCGACCGCATGTGTAATAATTTCTTTCCGTATTCGTTTGGTGCGTGCCCGTCTGTCTGGTTCCTGCTTTAGCGGGGACTGCCCTCTTCGCGTTTATTTGTTTGTTATAATTCTACCAGCTACGAATAGGCAAGTTAATACGACTTGGCTTAATCGATTCAGAGAAAAAGGCTTGCGAAGTGTTGTGGATTGGTGTATCAGTGTCGGTATCATCTCTGACGAGTATCTGTGTCCTGAATGTGGTGCATGGAGGAATGAATGACAGTTATTTGAAGCCATCAAAGCAGCCTATCTCCCCCCAACATTCGGATACGAAACTTGAGAGGTGTGTACGGCAATATCTGTTCTGCTGCATTACGCGAGTGATATTTTTAAATCAGTTTTATGGTCGTCAATGTTTGTTGCATTAGGCAGGGGCTCTGTTTGTCCACGTTTCGCGCGCGTTGTTTACATTTACTTTTACGACAAAACTTTGCTCAACTCTTACCGCTACTGTTAGGCTCACCAGTAACAGTGACGCTAGTAAAGCATTCCGAATCGCGAACTGAAGAACCGGGCAAATGTACCCGCGACAATTATATTGGAAATTTACCCACGTTTGACAATTGTGAGTACCATAAAGCTTGTGTTGAAATGTTATCAATTATCTGTATGCGTCTGCCCATCTATTCAACTCTCACTATACCTATTCAACTATATTTTTCACACACACACAGTCTGTCGATACCGTCTGATCAATTTGTAAGTTCCTTCACTAATTCATCGGAGAAAATTACTGAGACAATTCAACAGCCTCGTGAGAAGTCCTCTTAAATGGCGTAACTCCTCGACCAAGAAATGATTTAATGAATGAACGTGGGCTCGGCGAGAGGTAGAATGCGGCGGTCTTCGGTTCTCGAAGGTCGACCAGACTCTTGCTCTCGGGAATTGAATTGAGGAACCATCGAGGAGTAAGAAAGAGCTTTTTTTTTACTAAGCTCAATACAAGATGTTGTTTCGTGGTGTTCAAAAATTGTAGGTCGGTCGGCTTTACATGAGCAAGGGACGAAGTTGAAACGGTGTCAAAATTAAAGTAATGGATAGTTGTATGGCATTCAACCGAATCTAGAAGACCTGGAAGTGTATTTCCTGTTCTACATGTTTGCACGCTTATAACGATAGTGTTAAATTTGTCAACAATTACCAGTGGCGGTGAAAATCTCTATAACGAATCTTTGTCACTTTAAAGAAAACTGACGCAAATCTCACTAGTTTTACTAAAATCGTCCACGTTAACGAACACGGTAATAACCAAAAAAGCATCCAGTTTTGGTTGGAGACAAAAAGAACAGTTTTGCCACCCATCCAAAACTCTACATTCTTGACCGATAGCGTATCAGAAACAATAAGTCTTCCTCAAAGAAGAAGCAGTGGTTCCAGTAACAATTTTATTCAATACCAAAGAAAAAGAGAGAAAGACATATGTTGAGCGATGGGTGAAGGGGAATTTGTAAATGCGAACTGAGCTTGAGCTCAGCTTGACTCGTTGGGACTTTGAAATTAATGGCTGAATGATTGAAAGAAAATAAAGATGATAAGTCAGCGTTGGGGAAGTATATCTTTGGGTGATGGGCAATTTCAGAAATTACCGTTAATGTCGGGAAAGACAGAGACTTCGAGAAAACCTAATCATTATGGTGGCTGAACTACCTATATGTGATTAGCTAATGCTATCTGTAAAGACACTTGACGTCACTGGAAATGTGTGAACTGAGGAACTGTTGACCAGGGCCTGAGCCTGGTGTTAAATATACATGCATTTACTGTCTTTCTAACTCCGCATTGTTTCTCTAAATATTATGCTCACTATACGTTGAATAGATGGGCACATATTGCTGGAAAGAAGTCAAGTGATGGACAATACCGAACTGGTGGTTTTAGAGCTGAGCAAAATACACTCAGTTAGCGTCGAAGTATGTTCAAAGTAATGTGAACTTAAGAAAAGCAGAAACCAGGATGACAGCTTGATAATACTCGTATGCACTTCACGTGGACGGTCCCATAAATTATCCAAATGCTGGCAGCTAAATAAAACTCGCAGCAGAAGTAGAGGCAGCCCATAAAATGCTGGAATGATAAGCGTTAAGACTTTTTGGTATTGTGTATGGAACCCAAAGTAACCTTCTCACAGTTTCCTATAAACTGATTGAAAAACGTATCGGGTTATAACTATTTGTTATTTGATTTTGGCTCACTCTTCCAAGATAAGCACCATGTACCAGTCGTAATGTCTCTTGTAGACCGCATACCTGGGAGTGGTAAGGCTCTTGTAGGCAAGAAATGTTTCCACCAGGACTGAGGCAAGCCTCCAAGGAACGACTAGACAGTTAAAGCTAGAAGAGGCAGCAGTCTTTGCTACTACATAATGCCAGAGCAGAAGAACTTTCAGTTGCCATTCAGCGTTAGCGTTCACTCATGGGAACTGTGGAAGAGAGGGTCGTTCCGGACTGAGGTGAGCTGAGCTGTACTGGGCATCGTAGAGCCTAATTTCAGTCTTGATAAGCCGCTGGGAGAGTACGCCACGATATATCAAGCGGAAATTCTAGCCACAAAGATCTATGCAGAAGAGATCCTGACCAAAGTAGTCAAGGGCAAGCGGATTCACGTATTCTCAGACAGCCATGCTGCTCTACAAGCTATTGCAGCCTACACCTTCAGGTCCAGGTTGAAATGGGAATGTCTTCATGCGCTCAAACGACTCGGTGCCCATAATAAGCTTTCCCTTATCTAGGTGCCGGCTCATAGGGGGCATGAGGGCAATGAAAAGGCTGACTGCCTTGCAAAATGGGGTACGGAATCCCTACCCATTGGTCCTGAACCCTACGTAGGAGTGACGAAAAGTTACCTGACCTTACTACGTCTTCTTGTCTAGTAGTGCCTGCAATGCTAACACTCCAGACAGGATCTGAGAGTCCTAACTACCTTCCTCACTAGACACTGATATCAACTCAATAAGATGGGCATCTCAGAGGTAGTTGAGTGCAGATTGTGCGGTGAGGATGAAGAAGGGCAGAACGCATGGGATGCCTTGGCAGCCAGGCGCTTTGAATGCTTCTCTCAGGGGCTCGACGAAGCCCAAACTACAGCAGAGTCTGTGGCGAAGGACATACTCGGCTTCCTTAGGGGGGCTGGTGGATTTCTTCTATTAATAGACCCATGTGTGGCCGCAATGACAAAGTGACTCGGTCCCGTATGGTCTAGGAACAAAACTAAAATGTCTCTTGTACCATGCCTGAGGAAAGCCAGGTATTTTCTGCTAGAATCTCCTTTGGAGTTCAACCTTGGAGAAGTAGTAGTAGCGTTTGTTCATTTTCAGTCTCCTGTGGTGGTTCCTCCTGGCATGTTCTCGGACTGCCTTTCTGACTAGATGCAGTGGCATTATACGTACAGTAGACGAACCAAGCCTGGCAAGATGGTAAGCCCTTTATGCCTAGGATTCTAATAAACTCACTAAGAGTTGAGCCGCATCCTGTATTCCCTCGGTACAGTTCCACTGCACCAGCCATATACCATTATGTTGATGGTTTTATTGCTGTGCCCTCTTGCCATACGTTCTATAGCTCCACTTGTCTACAGATTCGTATAGATATTAATGCCATTCGGAGATCAAAACTGACGGAATTTGATTGTTCCATATTTTTTATCGAACTCGTACTTCCTGCCAGTGAGCTCCTTGAAAGTCTCCAAGTTCCAGGGTTAGTTGGCCCGGCCATAAAAACCTCTGAATCCCCTGGGAAGCGTTATGTAATGCGTCGAACCAAATATTTATTATTTCCCCCGCAGTTTCGGAGTTTCAGAAGATGGGTCCGACACTGCCTTCAAGCTCTCGCTCAGACGATGGCGTCCGACGTGAAACAAACACGATGAACCCGGGAATTTTTCGTCTTTTTACCTGTCGGGCCGGAGCAGGTGGTCGAGATAGAAAATGGAAATGTACAGCCTCTTGAAGGATGACGGCCCGAGAGGAAGAGGGAGCGCCAAACAGGTAAGGGCGGCCCATATGGGAAAGGAAAGGTCACATTCCACTGGCCTCGACAGGAGCGGAGAGGCTCATCTTCCTCCCGTAGGTTGGTCGGTTCACGAGTGAAGATTTCGTAGCCAGGGAAGGGGAATTTTTTATGGAGCTTTCCTTCAAATCTGTTTTCGTACACTGCCCATCCATTTGATGCATGGAAACCTTACGCGTAACATAATCAGAAGGTGGGGCTATTATTTTGTGGCTTCTATTCACGTTTATTCGCAACCAAATATAAGACATTTAATTTCGTACACTGCCCACCCTGAAAGTAGCGGTCGTTTCAGTAGTAACAAACTTCTACTTCGTCAATTCCCAATGCTCTCTACACTTACCCACTCAGGACCTCCATTTAAATCCGTGAACGTTTTTCATAACAAGCGAGTTTCACTTTCGACGCGAAGGGGAAAAAAAGAAATGAAAAAACAAAAATATATCGATGTGAGCTTTTTCGTTCACAGTTCATTCCCTTCAATTCGTAACTACCTGACAATTAGCGTTGAACTTCAAACGAGCTCTTGAACGGTTTCCCTTCCAGCCTTGTTATTACTGGTGTTACCTTTCAGGAGGTTGCCGTTTAATTTTATGAAAACCTCCGGCCGCTTCATTAAAACGAAAGCGGTTTCTCGAGGAAACAAAACAAATCCAACTCGCTCCTTTCACGATATAACTAAATTCCTAACTTTCTACGAGCTGACGATTTGAAAAACCGATTTTACTTTATTTTTATATTAATTGGTAGGAATTCGAAAAGATCACTCGAGATATGTTACGTAACTGGACATCGAAGCTAGGCGCTAATGTCATAGTTGAGCAGGCCGGGCCACTATCCCCTGTATAGTTGGACGTAGTGTTGTTTGAAAGTGAAGGTAATCATTTTAACTTTCTGCGACCCGAAGGTTAAAGAAACTATTTAAATTGGTAAAAATGTCAGGTTTTCTTCACGTTTTGAGGTTTAGTGAATCCAAAAAAACCTTATTTCGGTGCGTGGCCGTGTCTGTAGATCAATTGGTAGGAGGACGCGAATCTGACTAAGCTGGTCCTTTTCTATTTTTATATTTTATTAAAACGCGGGTTATTCGCATCGAAAACTGATTAAACTTTTAATTATTTTCTACCACAACGGTCTCCAAACTCTCCAGCCTTAGGGCCATACTGATTACTGCAGTAAGTTCCGAGGGCCAAAACCATATTATCATTGTTGCCGGTGGTAAAAAGTGAAATAGTCCACTGATGAAAAAAACATATTTTATTGTGCTGCTCGTACTCATTGCAGAACCATTATTGAGCAACTGGTACACAGATCATTAATGCGGCTGTAAACACAAATTTTTTGAAGAAGGGTAGTAATCACTTTTGCTGAGTATTTGGGTAAAAACGTTTAGAACTGGTAGTAAGCGAAACGACGGTAGTTGAAATTCAGGAATTTCTGGAGTGAGCCCCATGTATCTCATGAGCGTTTTTAAACACTCGCCCTATAGGTATTGGATTGGACTATAACACGACTTTTTTTTAAAACATTCTAGTAACATTCCAGCGGAGTTTAAAAGGAAAAAACCGCGGCAAAAACGCTTTTCATCGAAGATTTTGATAATTTATTCTGCTGCTCTCGTCATTTTCCCACAAATGGGAATTTTATAGTGAAATTATCTTATTAAGAGCTACCAATATAAAGAATTTAATCAAAATCGTTACAGCCGTTTTTGAGAAAAAAAATTTGGTGTTTTGATCACTATGATAACTATAGTTAACTTTCGGTGGATTTTGCCCATACCCTTATTTTTGCGTCTCATGGTAACCCGTAGGCTAGACATCAAGTTTCCGCTGATTTGGTACGGTTGTTTTCTCTAAAAACCGCGCTAAAATCGATTTCGTCGAAAGTTTTGGTAATTTATTGTGCTGCTCTCGTCATTTTCCCACAACTGGGAATTTTATGCTATAATTGCCTTATCAAGAGCTATCAATATAAAAAATTTAACCAAAATCGTTGGAGCCGTTTTTGAGAAAAAAAAAATTTGGTGTTTTGATCACTATGATAACTATCGTTAACTTTCGGTGGATTTTGTCCAAACCCTTATTTTGGCGTCCCATGAAGGTCTGCGGGCGAGATATCAAGTTTGAGCTGATTTGGTAAGGTGGTTTTCTCTAAAAATCGTATACAGACACACACACACACAGACTGACAGACACACTGACCATTTTCCTAAATAGTGTTTTTCGGACTCAGGAGGGTCTGAAACGTAAAGATCTGAAGAAAACTCAAATTTTTTTTTTCAGCCGATTACATATCTTTCCTCTCTACTTCGTAGAGCCAAGGAAAGTAAAAAGTCCGAAAAAGTACGCAACGTTTAAAAAAGGCTTAAAGTCCGCTCAAACTCAGTAAACTAAATTTAATTTGCTATAAAAAATATGTTCTCTGTAAGGATTTTTCAATTATGCTAGCTCTCCGCGGGCCAGACAAAATCTGTCCGCGGGCCGTAGTTTGGAGACCCCTGGTCTACTAATAAGTACCTAACTATTCTTTTCTATGAATGTCTCTGCCAAAACTGGAGGTATAAGCCTATTGATCAAACTCGCAGAATGTCTTCGACTCATCTCATTTTATTTACATAAATAACAGTCAAACAGTCATTGCAATGAACTGCTTAAATTTAGACAATATAGAATACAAAATTGATCGTAAGACAATCACAGAAATTTAAAAAAGTACTATAGTACGATTAAATAATCGAAATTCCTGGGCAACCACATACTTTTCTTTTGTTATAACGAGTCGCCGATTGCTCGCGAGGTTAACTGCCAGCAGAAGAAGAAGTGTTATTCGTTTAAGGAGAATGGTCTGAGCCTCAATGCACTCAGATGGTTCCCACAGTCCACAAAGTGCTGATGTGCCGAGCTAAGGCTGTCGAAGTAGCCGTTTATAAATCGCGATAAGTAAAATGAGCGGTAAGAAGAGTAAGTCGGGCACAGGAGCCTCTCGTGCTCAAACGGTTTAGCTAGTTTCCTTTTGAACCCCGTACGCAGCTAGTTTTCCTATGAATGGGACTGCTGCACAGAATGAACAAATCTTCGAGAAATACTTGCTAGAGTTCAGTTACGGTATCGCAATCCACAGACAGCCTGTGGTATTCTCCACGCTCATAGCGGTCGCCACCTTTGTGACCCGATGGCCCCCACTTTCATCTCACAGTTCCTCACTTCCAACGGTCTCGAGAAAAACGCGCAACTGAGTGGCCCAGTTGGGCATGGAAAGGTTCGCACTGACGTCTGCTTAGATATATTAGTTTATTGAGGCACATTCCGAGTAGTAGATTCTCGTCCGTTGGCCACAGCCTCATCCAAAATCGAACAATCTTCCTGAAGACTTTAACGTTTCGTCCCAAACCTCTGCGATACGACCGGCTACACCAGTGACTGGAAGACCAACTCTTGATTGCCATCTTCGAATCCTTCCACGACCCAACGGGTCAGACGCCGCTCCCGCTGTTGATCTAGCTCTGGAAATAAAGATACGACTAGAAACCGAACATACACATGAGTTCGAAAGTGACACGCCCAGGTGCTGGAATGTTGAGACGAACTCGAGTTTTTCGCGTCCATCTAGCGCTTCTTCGAGTGTAGACCAAACGCTGAGTCTTGCGATCCGCAAAGAGTAGGACGTGTATGTCTTTCAAGTCACCCTGTTTCCAGCACATTCACTACCCCTTATGCAGCTTGGGTGATACGCCAACAAGAGAATGAATATTAATATTCAGAGAGTCGCCCTGAAGCACCCCTTCAACTAGTTAATATCTACAAAATGTTCTTCCGACAGTTCATATTAACAGAGATGACAACCACATTGTGTCAAATATTGTTTTTTGAACGTTTTCGAAATTTCCAGAGTAGTCGCACACCTAAATTTGAACGACCTGGGGAAATTAACGACCTAGACTCACATTTTGTACTCCACATTTATTTCTGTGTCTATCCGTTGTCGAGATATGATGACGAGTACCTGCCACGACTTAAAAGAAAACTAAATATGTTATCATGAGTAAAATCCTATCGACATGAACGTTCGTGAGATTTTATTCAACAACAAACACGATATTACGAGACCTTCGACCACTCTTGCCTCACTCGAGAAATCACGACAAGGCCTGTTCTGCGCACTACTGTTTATTCCGATTGAAACTCGAATTGAGGACTCGCAATTTTTGATAAAGTACAAGCATTTTCACAAACCTAAAGTTTTTTCTCTAATTTTCAACCCTCCCCCCAGTTTTTTTCTAATTTAAAACCCGCATCTCGGCAATGAATTGAGGTAGAAACATGCGGTTGGTGGCAGTTCAGTCTGGTGCAACCCAATTGTTTTTGTTAACCAAGTGCGAATAACCCATCATAACCGATCGTCGAATGTACAGGGTGGCGAAAAATTGCGTAGAACTTTCGTAAATAAAAAAATTCCAGTCGGTTGTCAAAGTTTGTCGTCGTCCAATTCGTTCATGTTATTCGAGAGAGTTAGTGCGTCGCCAAATGGACTGTAATCAATGGACATTTTCGTCGTAACGGCGTTGAACTCGTCCTTTTTTACTTTCCTTGCTCTACGAAGTAGAAAGGAAAGTTATGTAATCGGCTGAAAAAAAAATTCTGAGTTTTCTTCAGATCTTAACGTTTCAGACCCTCCTGAGTCCGAAGAACACTATTTGGGAAAATGGTCTGTGTGTGTCTGTGAACGATTTTTAGAGAAAACCACCGTACCAAATCAGCTCAAACTTGATATCTCGCCCGCAGGTCACCATGGGACGACAAAATAAGGGTGTGAACAAAATCCACCGAACGTTAACTATAGTTATCATAGTGATCAAAACACCAAATATTTTTTTCTCAAAAACGGCTCAAACGGTTTTGATTAAATTTTATATTGATAGCTCCCAATAAGGCAATTATACCATAAACTTCCCATTAGTGGGAAAATGACGAGAGCAGCACAATAAATTACCAAAACTTTCGACGAAATCGATTTTAGCGCAGTTTTTAGAGAAAACCACCGTACCAAATCAGCTGAAACATTACGTCTAGCCTACAGGTTACCATGGGACGCAATAATGCGGGTATGGGCCAAATCCACCGAAAGTTAACTATAGTCATCATAGTGATCAAAACACCAAATTTTTTTCTCAAAAACGGCTCTAACGATTTTAATTACATTTCTTATATTGATAGCTCTCAATCAGGCAATGATACTATAAAATTCTCATTCGTGGGAAAATGACGAGAGCAGCACAATAAATTATCAAAATTTTCGACCAGAAGCGTTTTTCGCGCAGTTTTTTCCTTATAAACTCCGCTGGAATTCTTCTAGAATGTTAAAAAAAAATTGGTATTGTAGTCCAATCCAATACCTAAAGGGTGAGTGTTTAAAAACGCTCATGAGATACATGGGGGTCACTCCAGAAATTCCTGAATTTCAACTACTGTCGTTGCGGTTACTACCAGTTCTAACAGTTATTTTCCAATAACTCAGCAAAAGTGATTACTATCCTTTTTTTACAAAATTGCGTTTACAGCCTCATTAATTATCTGTGTACCAATTGCTCAATAATGGTCCTGCAATGAGTACGAGCAGGACAATAAATTCCGGAACTGTAAGCGCTACCGCTTCCTGCTGCTGTGACGTGTTGTTTGACCAAGTTCAAATTAACTGAGTGATAAATGAATTGATTAAATAGAATTAGCCATGTACAAAGGGATTGGCGTAGAGCTAAGGAAAGTTGTGTGTTGCAACGCACCAGATATTTTGTTTCATTCCTTTATTTTATTGAAGGCGTACAGATAAGATTATGCGGAGCTTCCATTAATGCGATTGAAGGACGACAAAGTCCAAAAAATATCAGTGCGAAGGTGGACTGCTACCTTGATTTTTCTGAGAAAGCAGAGGAACAAGCAGGATTTACGAAGAATAACAAACCACGAAATAGATTTTCTTCGACATTTTAAATAATTTATTGGGCAGCTCTCGTCGTCTTCCCACAAATGAGACTTTGGAGTGCTGTACTGTCGTTTGGAATCTTTGAAACCGATTTCGAGGATAAAAATTTTTGGTGTTTTGATCCCCGTAATAACTGTAGTTTTGTTCATACTCTTCTTTGGAGTCCCGGGGTGATCTGTAGGCTGTAAATATCACATTTGAATCGATTTAGTTCAGCCTTTTTTCTCTCTCAATCACGTTCATTACTTAGACGCAAGACCATTTTTCCCATGTTTGACCTCAGTAGCTTCTAAAAATAGTAAAAATCGTGAGCTACAGTCCGATAAACCATCTACGTCCTGGATACTCGACGGTCGTGACGTAAATAGGGACACCCCCTGGTAGTCCAGGATCCATTCAAGCACTCTCTGTCTCTCTATAAAACTTGGTGAATTAGTTCCTAGTGTGACAAAGACATTGAATGAGTTTGTTAGAACAGTTGCATGATGCCTCGCGCCTGATATTTCCCTAAGTTAATCGTGCGAAACGCCGTGGGATTGTGATTATTACAAAAAATTCATCGCAATTAAGGAATTGAGAGTAACTTAGAGCAGCGGACGACCAAACAAATGCCGAGTATAGCGACTTCAGTCCGATTGCGTGTCAGTTCGTCTTAATTGTTCTGAGAAAAACAAAAAACGGAGGCCTATTGTTTAAGCTCAGAACTGACCTTCATTCTTTTGGCTACCCTTGACTTCTCGTTTCTTCGTTTTTCGGGGAAGTGTTTGCGTTTGCCCTGACTTCTCACTTAAAAAGCCATCAACTTGCCCGAAGCCTGAATTTTGAATGGGAGCAGCCTAAATGAGGTTCGGTAATTGAAGGTAATTAGTGACACATTAACGTTACCGTTTGACTTCGTGGCACACGTTTTAATTGGCTCGCTCTGTTTTTAGGAGCTAACGAACAATTTTTCTTCAGAAATGTCTTAAATGTGAAAATGGAGGAGATAGAAGTTTTTCTCTGAGAGGGAGAATGCACGTTTAACTTACGAGAGATGTACACGGCGGCGTGGTGACGAACTCATCTTTACTCACGCTAGGTTCTTTATCCCAAGACACAAATAAAATTGAGTGAGATAGACGGGAAGAGAGAGAGAGAGAGAGAGAGAGAGAGAGAGAGAAGAGAAGATAAATGCAACTGTCCTTATTTATATACTCAAACTCATGATGTAGTATGTAAAGAAACCAATAAATTCTAAAATTGACAAAAATATTTTTAGCTTAATGAAATTTAAGTAAAAACCCTGCAAATTATTACACAACGGTTTATTATTCGGATAAATAGCTTGACCTAGCATTAATGCTCCGAGACCCATCCCGTTCGATTCAGCGTCGAAAAATATCAAAATAAAAAACCAAAAGAAGGTCGAAAAGAACTGAATCGTAATATTAAAATAAACAAAAAAAACAACGAAAGTATCTAGAAAAATAAGCGAATAATGAAAAGTTCAATCGAAGGTAACAGATATTTTGCTAACGGGAATAGTTGAGACGGAGCCAAACAGTCATTCGTGGAGGTGAATACGAGAACAAGGCAATCGGACGATAAAGAGACAAATCGTAGTGCCAAAGGTTATATACGAAACACCAGCGCTTCTTAGAGGAAGCAAAAAAAAAAAAACCGGCGCCCGTAAACGTTGCGAGTCGAGTCGAAAGGGGAGGCAAGCGGGCGGCGTTGCCAGTCCATACGAAACGTTGACTTCCGCTGTAGTTCCCGCGTTGTACTGCGTTACATTAATTTTTTTAACCGTTTTTTGCCCATAACAATCATGGGCTTCATACGATCGGATTGCCGAGATGGCGGGGTCAACTAGATACCAAATTGGATTTTTGTACGAAAGAACGAATTTTTTGGACCACGTTAAAGACACAAAATGGCCCGGACGGCGGACGGACTCTGCAAATTTGGAATCCCCATGTCTTGAAACGTAAAGTATCAAATTTTGAGGGGGGGGTTGTAAAAAATGTTTCGTGGCCGAAAACATAGGGTTATTATTCAGAATGAATAATAAACCAAAAATGGAATAAGATTGATTGTTCGAATGTTTATTGACATTTTATGTCTTTGCTTTGCTACATAAACTCGAAAAGTGTAACAGCCAAGTGTCACGAAATTTAACCTTGAGGCCGATGGGACAAGGCTACGTTTTAACCCGAGTTGCAACCACAGCCCTTTTGGTGTAATGCATAAGGCATCGGTCTCCTAAACCGGAGGTTGTGGGTTCGAGTCCCACCAGGGTTACGATTATTTTTTTGACATTGTATGTCTTTTCTTTGCTTCATAAACTCGAAAATGTAACGCGGGATATGTAATGGAGAAGCGTCACTAAATTTGTGTTGGGTTAAGTGGATGGTAATGTCTGTTACAAAATCTAACGCTTGGTAACATCACACGTTTTAATAACCTCAGTGACCAAGTGATGATGTCAATTGCAATTGACACGGCCATTATATCGAAACCATCAACGAGCACAATCAAACATAGTTATCATTGCATTTAAAAAAAAAAAACTAAAAGTGATAAAATGTTCCTAGTGGTTGCGTATTTGTACGAAAGCTGTACTCACCGTTTGTGTTTTCGATTTATATCTCCGTTCAACGGGTAGTTACCGAAAGAGTTTTGAAATCTCCCTCCACGTCCTGTCGTGTTTCGTTAAATTTTCTCTTTGGATGAGTCAGTTGTTATCACTGTGCACTTGACGAAATTTAATTCGTTTTACAAGATTCTGTACTTCTACATTCTTGCTGACATGAGGGACTGTGTTGTTACAGTTTAGGGTGCGTACAAAAAGTTAGCATAAAACAATATAAGTTTCATTTAAAATCTTATGTTAGAAGTGTTTCATTGATAGTTGTAACACCCAAGTTCAGATACAAATACATTTTAAATGCTTCAAATTTAGGATAATGATGTTTGGAATGAACATACCCTCACTTTTACGTAATTTAGGGCCAATTTTAAACATTTTTCTTAGCCTTACGAATCGGGAAACAAGTTGAGTCGGCCGCAAAATTTGTAGTTTTCTTCAGATCTTCACGTTTTAAGGGGCACCCTAGTACGGAAAACGGTCTGTGTGTGTCTGTGCACGGTCGAGGGAGAACGGCTTAACGGCTCAAAATTTGACGTGTAGCCTGCATTTTTAACGTGAGACGCCAAAATAACGGTTTGAGAAAAATGGGCTCACATCTATGTTTTGTTGATAAAAAACGGCTCTAACGATTGTCAATACATTTTTAGTACGGACAGTCGCACATAACTAGACTGTAACGTAAATTTTTTATCCGTGGAAAAATAGCTAGAGCAGAACAATAAATTATGAAACATTTCGAAGAAAAATGTATTCGAGCGGTTAGACTTAAAAATCCCGCCCGTATGATACTGGCGTTCTCAGAAGTACACTAATAATAAAGTGAGTTTTATCATGCTCACAAGATTAACTCCAGACATAAGTAAAAGACGGTAAACACGTACTTTCTCAAAAAAAATCGAGTTGACAGGGTCATGAATCAGTTATACACTGATCACTCAATAAATGTCTAGACACAAGTAGGAGCAACTGAATAAATTCCAAAACTGTAATCGCTAAACGTTGAGGGTGATATGAACTGAATGGAAAATTAGTTAGACTAGTTGCTAGAGCGGCTAAATGTTCGCGAGACCGAGGAAAGTGGCGTGATTCGTCGCACTACAGAGTAGGAAAGAAAGTTATACAGCCGGCAGAAATTGTTTTTTTCTTCAGGTTATTACGTTTTAAGAGGTTCTGAGTCCGAAAAACACCACCAGACAAAATTGTGTATGTGTCTTTTGTGGGGAAAATTACGAGAGCTGCGCAATAAATTAGCAAACACTTCGGCGAAACCCTATTTAGTACAGCTATTCTTGTAAATTTCGCTCGCACGCCTTCCGGCGTTCTCAAAATAATCCGGAAAGCTGCCTGTGTGGTCATAAATAAACTGGTTTAAAATATCCGCTATTCAAACTTACGTCGTATTTTAGTAAATTTTGTCGCAGTGTTTCCCCTGTAGGGCTGTAAACACGAATTACCTGTGCGTTGGTTTGTTAATGAAGATGCAGCAGCTCAATAAATTGTGGAAGTTGAAACGCTACAGGTTCGTAAGAACTGAGTGACAAGTTTGTTGGATTAGTAGTCAAAATCTACGTGTGGGTGAGGCACTTGATACTTTCACATCGATTATGTAACTTTATTTTCTGCTACGTACTACACAAGCACTTAACCGGTCACCAGTTAGCGTACTACAGTATTTTGTTCTCCTCCAACTAACTCTTTGAATCTTAGCTCCTCAAACTCTCCTGTCTTTAATGCTAGCAAGATTCAGGATCTTCTCAGACTTGAGCTGGAGAGCTCAATATTGACAACAATCATGTGACTGCATATTGGTCGGCTAGATCTAGTGAGTTACCGTCCAACCCCAAATGTTGGAACACCCACTTACGGTCTGCTGTTTGGACGTTAGTTTCATTCAGCTGCATTAATTTGGGCTGTCATCAACTTACATTTATGTGTCAGGGCGTTGCTCGGCTCCATCTAGCGGTATATCGTCGTAGTGCAGCGATTCCGCTTGAAGATGTTGAACATCCACACACAGCTCCGCCTATTTAGACAGTTGTTTGATCGAGCAGCCTCAATTAAGAGTATTGGCAATTTACAATCATATGACAGGGGGTTGGTTGGCTATCAGTAGTGGGATATCGTGCAACCTGCAACGCACACTCCGCCCTCTACTTAGACGGTCGTTCCGTGCAGCAGCATCAATGTGGACTATCAGCAACTTATAATCGTGTCATAGGGGCTTTATTGGCTCCATCGAGTGGGTCTAACCTTCACAAATAGCGATCTTCGTGTTTTATGTTGAAGAGCTTAAAGACATGTTGAAAGAAATCAATTGGTAGACCATGCCATTTGTGAGGGTTCTTGTATTTCTTCTTTCACGTTGAAGTTATCTGGCTATCAAATATCGTTATGAATGTCAATATCCTTAGACTCCATACATACTTCACAAAGTAACGCACAAAACCAAGGAACAACGAGTTCGATCTGTTTTGCTGTTTTCTCATGACGCCCTAAAAACTCACACAACGACTGAAGTCGTGTTTTTCCGATTCTAGCGCGCCAAAACGCAAAGCTATTGTGTCGATAACTATACATTTCGTACTCGGTCCACCGATTAAAAGTAAAATTTAATAAAAGCCCAGTTTAACAACAAATTCTAGAACTCTCGCACTCAGCGAGTTATCGAAAGCTTCAGAAACATAAATGTAGCAAAACCTCCTAACACAAATATATTTTCTTGTACGTTTCTCACGTACAAGATTTAAGGAAATTCTTCGAGTCTTCTAACTTCAGTCATGACTCGGTAGGCTGCCGTGAGACCCTGACTCTAATTAAAATCGAACAAACGTCACGTAGAATCTTGGAAATCCGAAAGTTGACGGAAGTTACGTCCCTTTCGAAATTACGAAACGTTCCAGGGCCAGTCAAAAATGAGCGAGTTTATCGTCGCTCGCCATCGCGTGATACTTCCTTCGCAACACAACTCGGAGATTGAAATTTGACCTCGTGTTGGGGGAAAAAACAAATAAAACCGTTGTATATACGTTTTGAACAAGAGCGAGTTTCGAATTTTTTTGATATCCAGTCTCCTTCCGACGTTCAGGTTTCAAGTTTAGGTGTTCCCAAGTCTTCTGAGTCTAAATGCTATTTGAGAGAACTGTCTCTGTTAAAAATATCTGGTGCGTTGCAACACACAACTTTCCTTATCCCTACAGCAATTCACTTTGTACATGGCTAATTCTATTTAATCAATTCATTTATCGATCAGTTAATTTGAACTTGGGCAAACAACGCTTTACGGCAGCAGGAAGCGGTAGCGTTTACAGTTCGGGATTTTATTGTGCTGCTCGTACTCATTGCAGGACCATTATTGAGCAATCGGTACACAGATAATTAATGAGGCTGTAAAAATAAATTTTTTGAAGGAGGATAGTAATTACTTTTGCAGAGTTACTGGGTAAAAATGTTTAGAACTGGTAGAAAGCGAAACGGCAGTAGTTGAAATTCAGGGATTTCTGGAGTGACCCCCATGTATCTCATTAGCGTTTTTAAACACTCACCCTTCAGGTATTGGATTGGACTACAATACCATTTTTTTACATTCTACAAGAGTTCCAGCAGACCGTATAAGGAAAAAACTGCGCTGAAAACGCTTTTGGTCGAAAATTTTGATAATTTATTGTGCTGCTCTCGTCATTTTCCCACGAATGGGAATTTTATGGTACGATTGCCTTATCGAGAGCTATCAATATAAAAAATATAATCAAAATCGTTAGAGCCGTTTTTGATTAAAAAAAATTTGGTGTTTTGATCACTATGATAACTATAGTTAAGTTTCGGTGGATTTTGCCCATACCCTTATTTTTGCGTCCCATGGCAACCTGTAGGATAGACATCAAGTTTCAGCTGATTAGGTACGGTCGTTTTCTCTAAAAACCGCGCTAAAATCGATTTCGTCGAAAGTTTTGGTAATTTATTGTGCTGCTCTCGTCATTTTCCCACTAATGGGAAGTGTATGGTATAATTGCCTCATTGAGAGCTATCAATATAAAAAGTTTAATAAAATCGTTAGAGCCGTTTTTGAGAAAAAAATATTTGTTGTTTTGATCACTATGATAACTATAGTTAACGTTCGGTGGATTTTGTTCACACCCGTATTTTGGCGTCCCATTGTCACCTGCGGGCGAGATATCAATTTTGAGCGGATTTGGCACGGTGGTTTTCTCTAAAAATCGTTCACAGACACACATGCACACACACACACACACACACAGACCATTTTCCCAAATAGTGTTTTTCGGACTCAGGGGGGTCGGAAACGTAAAGATCTGAAGAGAATTTTTTTTCAGCCGATTACATAACTTTCCTTTCTACTTTGTAGAGCCAAGGAAAGTAAAAATTCTATCAACAATACACTTTTGCAAACACAATCTGCACACGTTAAAAACAACTTAATCATGATGAAATTAATCCAAACAATACATAATTTAAAAATAACAAAATCTGTATTATAAAAAATAAATTTATACTCGTTATAAACATAATTAGCTCCTGCAAGTGTCTTAAATACCATATTGAAGGATACCGCCGAGAAAAGTGGATATATCGCGAAATATTGATTTTAGCGCAGTTTTGTCCTGCCAAAGTGGCAGCCCAATAAACTACCTATTAGATGGAAGTTTAATAACGCTCATTACATAAGTTGGAGCAGCAGATCTCTTTTGAAAACAGTTGTCACGATCCTTCTCAGAAAAATTAAGTTGATAGTCTCATAAATCATCTGGTACTTATTAATAGTCGTGCTATGAATAGGAGGAGCTCAATATATTTCGAAACCTCAAGCTCCGCCAGTTTCTGTGTAGAAAGTTGTGTTGCGTTTTGTCAAGTTCGCATGAACTTAGTGAAACACACATTTGTTGCGAATGCCTTCTGGGCTGAGGAAAGCGGTTTGGTGCGTCGCACCGGATATGCAATGCTCCCTCAGGGCCCACGCACCAAGCAAGAAATTCGAGGGATAATGAACCGAGGTTTTTGCACCTAATTTGATCTAAAGAAACTAAAAGTTGAGTGTCTCGAGCAAGCGGCGATATTCGACGACCGTGTAACTGGTAATAACTCGGCTGAAGCGTGAAAATGGGATCACAGTCTCCGTAGGCAGTAACGGTGATGGAGACGAGCCAAGGAGAGTTAGTATGAAGGAATTCCGTTAGAAGATCCTTTACATCGCAATCGTCTGCCCTCAACAGCCGGCCTCTTGGCGAATGCCAGGGATCTCTTTTGTCAGCGAAGGTATAGATTGACGGTGAGCTAACTCCGTTTACGGTTTCCTTTTTTTCGCGGCCACTTATCTGGATGACAGTATGTCGTGTAGTTGTACATTTGACTGGTGTCGATCAACGGTGATACTAAAACTGATCGTTGGTTAGAAAAACATCCTGTGCTCTTAGTGTAACTATAATATATGTACAGTAATTAACCATAGTTAATAACTATCTAATAGTGGGGTATTAGTTGAACCTGTTTTTTTTAAGAGGGTATGTTACGTGTGTACTGAGGTTGCTTGGAGATGCTTTTGAAGAGCTGCTGACTAAGGCAAAAATTACGGCAATCGCGCATTCCACCTTCGCGCTGGAACTTTCACAGCGTCAGCGAATCCCGGACCCGAGAACTCGTCTCATTATTTTTCTCTCTTAATTTTTTAATTTTTCTCTCGGGGCCTCCTCTTCTTTTTCTTGGAAAGAAGAAATTCGACCACTAGTTGGGCGCCATTGTACTGAGGTGAAGGAAATTTGGAGATGCTTTTGAAGAGCTGCTGACTAAGGCAAAAATTACGGCAATCGCGCCGGGGATTCGATCCACAACCCTCAACTATCGTCGAGAAATATGAATCGACCGTCTTACCGCAAGACCACGATGAACCGCTTGCCTTCAATGGGAGTCAGTCAGCACACGTGCTCGAAACTTTTGGAAACATGCAAAAAACTGACCCTTGTACGATCAAACCATCCAATTTTTGTTGATGTTCCAATACTACTAAATACTTCACGATTTTTCAGAAGTTCTACGACTTCTTCGACCACGGGACGTGTACCAAATAGTAGTTTGAAATTTGGTCACGTAGCACCTTTAAAAAAAATCAATTTTGCGGTATGAAGATAATTTTAATAAGCAGCCCCTCGCACAAAATGTGTTTACATGGAAAACCGCTTTTCTGAGTCGTTTAAAAAGTATTAACAATGATTAAACAATAGAATAATGTGGGTTGTGAAAATAAAGCCTTCGGTAACCGAATCCCTGCAGAGCAACTTCTCCTTTAGTCGAGAGCTTTTTATAGAGCTCGGCCAAGAGAGGAAGCTCCCTTTTCAATCTCCCAGCTCACCGTTCACCATGATGCACTCAATTGCCTAGTCAACGGGTAACTGGCCAGTGATCACTTAGAATGCTTCAGTGGTTGGTATCTCTTAGGCCTTGGGGATCCACATGAGTGCAGCTCTCTGAATGTTCCAGCACTCTCATTTGATTGACTGTGAGTTTGGTACTCCAAACAACCACACATTAAGTAAAGACAACATTAAGTACATGGTCTTGTACGTGAAGATTACATCACGGTAACACACATCCCAACCCCTCATCACCCCCCTTCATCAGCATTTATTCGTCAGCCTCTGCCCTGTCCTCGGTTGGCCGTGAATTGATTATGCCTTCATAAAATCGGCTTGATGCAGCACATCAAGCTCTGCAGATCACCAATCTTGTTGAGGTTGATCGGAATTTTTCCCGTAGGAATATTCTTTTCTACCGGGAGAGTAGGGACGACAGTACTGGTTTTTTTTCAGGGCGAAAGAGCGTCGGGCTGATCCATTAATTTCAGGGAGGGCCACCACCCATCGTGGTTTAAACGAGTCTCAAAATGAACTGAATCCGGAGATGTTCATTATATGGCGTTCATTCCTGGGTTTAACCAACATTTCGGAAGACACACTGGTTTTCTTGTGGACTCCTACACACAATCCAATATTAACTCGGAGGAGTCATGCAATCCGTGAATTTTTTAGCATTGCTGCCGATCATAACGATTCTGGTTAGGTCGTGAATACTATATAGGCGATGAGAGAAAAAGGCGATGATGAGAGAAAAATCACGATCGCACGGTCTTCTCACTGGGAAAAATTGAACGATTTTGTCGAGTCGTTTTGTTTCAGTGAGGGCAAGGGCTCTTTTGTGTGGAGTGATTTTTATTTTGCATTGTCGTTCTCGAAATTCGATGGTAACCAAATACCGAGTTAGCAAGTTTTCTTTTGAAAAGCGTTATGTGGCGCACATAGCCCCGTTCAAAAAAATATCTGGTGCGTTGCAACACACAACTTTCCTTAGCTCTACGTCAATTCACTTTCTATATGGCTTTGTCTACTTAATCAATTCATTTACCACTCAGTTCACTTGAACTTGGTCAAACAACACGTCACAGCAGCAGGAAGCGGTAGCACCGACAGTTCTAGAATTTATTGTGCTGCTCGTACTCATTGCAGAACCATTATTGAGCAACTGGTACACAGAAAATTAATGAGGCCGTAAACACGAATTTTTTGAAGAATCACTTTTGCAGAGTTATTGGGTAACAACTGTTAGAACTGGTATTAAGCGAAACGGCGGTAGTTGAAATTCAGGAATTACTGGAGTGAGCCCCATGTATCTCATGAGCGTTTTTAAACACTCACCCTATCGGTGTTGGATTGGACTATAACACGACTTTTTTTTAACATTCTACAAACATTCCAGCACAATTTATGAGAAAACACCGCCCTAAAAACGCTTTTCGTCGAAATTTTTGATAATTTATTGTGCTGCTCTCGTCATTTTCCCAGAAATGGAAATTTTATTGTATAATTGCCTTATTTAGAGCTATCAATATAAAAAATTATTCCAAAATCGATATGAGCCGGTTTTGAGAAACAAAATTTGGTGTTTTGATCACTATGATAACTATAGTTAACTTTCGGTGGATTTTGTTCATACCCTTATTTTTGCGTCCCATGGTAACCTGTAGGCTAGACATCAAGTTTCAGCTGATTTGGTACGGCCGTTTTCTCTAAAAACCGCGCTAAAATCGAATTCGTCGAAAGATTTGGTAATTTATTGTGCTGCTCTCGTCATTTTCCCACAAATGAGAATTTCATGGTATAGTTGGCATATTGGGAGCTATCAATATAAAATTTAATCAAAACCGTTTGAGCCATTTTTGAGGAAAAAAAATGTGGTGTTTTGATCACTATGATAACTATAATTAACTTTCGGTGGATTTTGTTCATACCCTTATTTTGTCGTCCCATAGTAACCTGTGGGCGAGATATCAAGTATGAGTGGGTTTGGTACGGTGGTTTTCTCTAAAAATCGTTCACAGACACACATACACACAGACCATTTTCCCAAATAGTGTTTTTCGGACTCAGGAAAAAAAACGTAAAGATCTGTAGAAAACTCAAAAAACATTTTTCAGCCGATTACATAACTTTTCTTTCTACTTTGTAGAGCCAAGGAAAGTAATAATTATACCGATATCTCTAATAACTTAATTAACTCTCCACCTAATTTTGTTAACTCTCGGAGGAAAAGGTCGTTCAATACCCTTCACGTTTGTATTTCTCTTTTTGCCTATCTATGATTACTACATCACTGGAAGTGTCAGTGGAGAGAAGTCAAGGAAGAAGAAAAACTCGTCAAATGAAGAGTTAAGAAAAAATGTTGGCCTCAAGGGGGAAGGATGGTTAAATTGCTTAATTGGTTGAGGAAAAGAGAGCCTGAAAATGTCACAAGGGTTGTGACAGAACGTAGAGGGTGGGTGAAGGGATTTTGTAAATGATAGCAAGGAAAGCCGACGTAGGTAAACCCAACTTGCTCTTCATGTTGGAACCTGATGATGAACTGTGAGACCCTTGTCATTATTGCAACGATTCTGCGCTGTGTCTTGAGGTTAAATAACGGTGTGTGAGGAGGGAAATCTCGAAGTTCCTGAGTTGAAATGTCAGTAACCGTTTTGATTGCGGTTTCGGTTTATGCTCTAATTGATAACACCTAGTCTCCATCGCAATTTCAGTCAATGGTCAGCTGTAAATCATTACTGGCTCGTAAGATGGAAGAACGTTTCCTCTCAGCCTACGCCCTTTTGTGAGTGATAGATTCGACAATGACTCCGATGGCGTCGCTTCTGTGCTCCAAGGTACCTTTGTGATATCACAATGGCCCTGTGTGTATCTTGCGCCTAACTGTGTCCAGTTTCAAACTCTAGTTTGCTCCAGGAATGAACCCAGGTCTTCAATCCAATGAGATGACCATTAGATCGCTAGTGCGCGTCTCTTTTTGTTACTTTGCTAAGTATTTGGGTTAAAGTAAACGAAGAAGTACATTATCAAGGTGGGAGGAGGTTTTCACAGTATTCTATTCTTTCACTCAGTCATAATGGTGCATTGAAATTGCGCAGTTACGTCTAGAACATATAACTACCCAAAGTTGGCTATTTCTTCTTTCAAAGTAATGCACCTCGCATTACTGGACTTCCAGGTATTAGTACTCGTACGTCTTCGCCGCAAAGACCAGAGCCATGTTTCCCACCTTTCATTTCCCATCTGGGCATGTAACAATTTTTTTTTTCTATTTTAAACGCCTAACGGCGTTCTTCTGAGTTCATTGCCCCGACTAAATAAACATTTGCGGTTACAGAAACCGAGCTACTAGCAAAAGCGCTTCTCTTCTGAACGAATGTCTTATTACGGATTCGATCGGTTTTCTCTGTGATGTCAGTCTCTCGAGAGAAACTCGGTTCTTATTCGCACCCTTTTACGGATCCGCCTAGTCGTACGATTCCCTCCGTGAAATCAAACCCTTAAAACAAAAGGCCGGTCTCGTCTCCTTTGGATTTCTCTTCAACGCTCCTACAAATCGAGCAACTTCTTCACTTCGGAAACGAGGGCAAGTTTCCCAATCGCTGGACGAGCCTCAAGAAGCGTGAACTAGGCGAGCTTTAACCGAGTCGCAGGCAAATGTCAAATCCGTGATGTTGAGGCTCTGTTTTGTTTCTAGCTGGAAGTTGCTGCGCTCATCTTGAGGCGATCCTCCTCCCCTGGCTGTTCTGGTTGTTCCCTCTGCCAGGCCTCTCTTTCCAAACCTCGGTCGGGTTCTCCTCTTTCCCTCCTCGACGCCACGAAGGTCGCGGAAAAATACCTAAACCCTAGCTTCTATTTTCGCAATAATGAGATGAGAAATCCTCCCGCCGTTCTCTCTCGCTGTACACGACATCGACGTTCATTCACCAAAAATACCCGAAAAATGGTGTTTTGTTCTCTGCAATAACTGTAGTTCTTTCTAGTTATTTTTCGCCTTGATTTGCTGATTAGCGGCCTTTTATGTTAACACGCAGATCAAATATCAACTTAACCTGTGGTGTAACTCACGGATGCGTGCTAGGACGCAACACATCCTTTTCTGCCGCAATCTATATCTTCCAGAACATTCCAATTTTCGGCACTGTACAGGAAAGACTTAAACACGCCGTGTCTTGACGGAACTCCCTCTACAACCTTAAAACTACAACGCTTCCTTGAGGACAATGGTGTACAAAACGGAGGTTTCCGATAAATTCGATAAAACGACGATTTATAAAACCGAATTTGCCCTCATATGTGAGGCATAGAGCTCCTGTTCGATGTTCTAGTTTCGGGGGTTGGAACAACGTCAAAATTAAATGTTACAACGTGCAGTGGAACCCACATTATTCCAATAGTGCGCCACGCAACCTTATGCAGAGCGCTCCTCACTCGCGCGATTTCTTAATTCATCAAACATAATGCCGATCGTCACAGTTATTTTGTTCTCGGTGTCGAACCCACGCTCCATCGA
Source organism: Pachypeltis micranthus (assembly GCA_020466155.1). Taxonomy (NCBI): domain Eukaryota; kingdom Metazoa; phylum Arthropoda; class Insecta; order Hemiptera; family Miridae; genus Pachypeltis; species Pachypeltis micranthus. Next base: position 11,155,881 of record CM035774.1, on the reverse strand, counting down.
ATCTGCGGCATTTTTAATAATGATATGGCACGTGAAAATGATTCATACTTAACTTTGAAATGTGCGTTATTCAACTATGCTACTTTCTAATCTATTTTATTTTGTTGTTCGACCTGAACACTAGTCCCATTTTGTAACTGGCTTAGTAAAGTAAACATAATTTACCAAAAACATCAAACGGCTCATTTTCCATTTGTGAGAGGTTATCTCAGTTTTCCGCATTTGATGTTGAATTCCAATAACGTCAAAGAGGCTCGTCCCGGCACAGCACCCGCCTAGGACTATTTCTCACACTATGTCAGGCCAGGTCAGAGGCACCTATTAGCATTGCGGTGTGATTGCCTATTCCCTACACGTTCCGATGGAGAGGTCAAGGGCCGTTATGACGTTGCAACTCTCTTCTGCCTGTTTGGGTCTTGGCCGCATTCCTCCTCTTCGTGCAGTTTGAAGTGTTTTTCCAGTTCAGCTTATTCTGTGCTGGCGTTTTCCTAGCGCTTTTTGATTCGGACCGCCTGCTGTCCAAAATTAGAGACCTAGCAAAACAGTCTGGGGCTGTGACAAACGCCAGAAGGCCCACGCTCCTCATAACAACCGAGACACAGTCTTTCCTTTCGTCAGGGGACACACTATAAGAAAATTAAGTGGTGGAGGTTAAATTAACTCACTTTAACGATAACATGTCTAGCATAACTAATTTTGTATTTTTGTCCTTTGCAGGTACGTTATTGAGTATGTTCTCTACTTAGAAAAACGAAGTGGGGGTAAGTTCAACCTTAATTTGATGGATTTATATTTGAAAAAGACATATTATACCAAAGCTCACAACCACCCATGTTCTTTGTACTACTTATGTGTCAGATACATGATACATCCTTTGCATCTGTTAATAAATGAAATACGACAAATCATTTTCATTTCTACAGATTATAAATATCACGTGATGTGTAATGTATATCATGTTTTTCACACATATTCAAAAAACGATTTACTGTTAAAATATCTGGTGCGTAGCAACACACTACTTTCCGCCACCCCTTTAAGTTCGAACTCCAGCTACATAGGCGGGCGCTATATCTTCGTTCAACGCATTTTTACAGGAACATTTATCGAGAACAAAATGTAGGGACTAGTTAGCTGAGAGTACTCCGAAAGTTTGATCGAAATCGTTAGAGCCATCTTTGAGAAAATTGGAATACCGATAAATTAATATTCGACAAATCTCCTTTTCTGAGTTAACTTGGCTTATATCTCCGTTCAACATATATATACAGAAATAATTATAGAGAACGAAATGTTGGTATGGGTGACTAAAAGACACTCCATTAGGATTTATCACATCTGGTGAAAAAGTTACCCTGGATTTTACGGAAATGATCGAAAAAACGTTATTTTTGACACATTTTAATTTTTATCTCTGTTCAATGAACCGTCATAGGAACATTTATTGAGAAGAATATGTAGGTATTAACTATTTAAAAACATCCTGTGTAACTATTTGAAAACATCCTGTGAGTTTGGTGGAAATCGCTGAAGCGATAAAAAACCTATTTTTGCTTCAGGGGCCCATATCTCCGTTCACCGTATTTTCATGGAGATATGTATGGAGCGTAAAAGTTAGGTATTGATTAGGAAAAGATAATTTGAAAGTTTAATCAAAATCGTTAGAGCCGTTTTAGAGAAAAATGCGAAAAACCCTAGTTTTTGGTACATTTTCGTCCCCCACCCCCCTTCCCATCCGCCGAAATCGTTTATAACCTTATTTTGGTGTCTACAAAAAATAACAAAACAAAACAAAAAAAACCAGCTCAATCGGATCAGCCGTTCTCCCGCAAATCGAACTACAGACACACACACATGGACCCCGCACCGAAATTAGGTTTTTTAGACTCAGTAGGGTCTGAAACGTAAAGATCTGAAGAAAACCCAAATTTTTTTTTTGGGCCGATTACTATACTTTCCTTCCCTTCGGGTAGCGGAAAGTAATTAATGTTTCGTTAGGGGAAGTCACGGAAACAGTTTTAGGGCAAAACACCAACCACCTTTTTTTTAAACGGTTCCTACGATTTCGATTACATGTTTTTTATGGACAGTTCCAAACGACTTAACGGCAACATAAAATGCAGTTCGTTCCATGTAATTTATATCGTATGACAGCGCTGATCTCACAAAAAAAAAAAAAATCAGGGTGACGATACTGTGCGCTACCTGTACAATGCTTCAATAATAACGGTTATAACAAAAATTAGGGGTACCCGTCGAAATTCCAGAATTCAAACCATTGTTAGTGCTTCGCGCAGTGTTTTCCCTATAACCGCAGAACTATGAGTGTGAACAGTTCCAAAAGAAAAATTATCTTGATAGTCTCATAAATTGTTAATGCAACGGTCGGTGATACAAAGATGTCGTGACATAAATAGGAGCTACTCAATCAATTCCGAAATAATAACCATTTCGAGTTTAAGTATGGAAGTTCCATGGAGTTCGTGCAAATTGAACGAAACGATTATTTGATAAAAATCAATGAACTAACGTGGGGCTGTGGAAAGTTGTGTGATGATATCTTATCAGATGTTTTATTTCCATCCTCAAGTCTGTTGCCCCCATGAGTGCATTCTAGTGAATACTAAGTCAAAAGTAATGTATATTGTCGCGCTACGTGGAATGGTGTAATGCAAATTATAATTGCCTTAAACAAATTCTGTCCCCTCAAGTTCGACAAGTTGCTTTGGGCCACTGTACCCATTCTCTCGACGTATTTTTGTATTTATTGTTTCTAACGGAGCGGCAGTAACGTGAGCGACTTGGTTCGCTTCAATTACGCCCCCTTTACGTTGTCCCGCTCCCCTTTTCTCGTCCCCGTCGTGGGCTTTTAACGGGCAGAAACGTGCAGCTTCCGATTCAGTCTAGTTGCCCCGCGATTGTAATGCTGATGCTCAGCGATGACTTAATAAAACCTTATGGCTGCTCGCGTTCAGTCTGCGGAAACCTGCGGCGCATTGTTACATCAGTAGCTCCGACGAACCTACCTGCTCTTCGAGGCAGAGAGATTTTCTTTTAGTCTCGAGAAAACTGTAATGTACGAAGTAAAAAAAAAAAACTTACGGCAAAAAGCCAATATTTTCATGTAACGTGAAGCTATTGCAATCGTGCCAAACAATTAGGAGCGCAACTTTTTAAAAAATTGTAGATTGAAGGAAAAACAGGAGGGTTACGCTACAAAAAGTAAAATAAAAGGCACTAAGCAAGATTTCTAAATTAGGGGTTCAGAATAAGGACATCTTCATCCATTATATACCAGTAGGAGTGGAGTTTGGAGTTTATCTATTCCATTTCAGACTAATACACAGATCTCCTACAATTTGAAGGTTCTCGCCATTTGTCTATCAAATGGGGAGCCAATAAAAAAATGTTTGGAGGTAGCCCGCACAACATGGAGGTCCCAGTATCGCTTAAGTGCAAGAGCCTGGGCCCACTATCAGCGTCCACCGAATCCAGACCTATGGAGGTACGGCAGATTGTCATTCAGAAAGTTTGGCCACATGGTGGCCATGGACTCTGAGGAGTTCGTATCATGTGGGATCTGGTTTCATCAAGGTGAAAACTGTTATAAGCTTGCTTAATAGCAGCCACTGCTGGATAGTTTGGCTACCCTTTCAACAACCGTCGTTAACTATTGTGGAAAACAAAGACACGTGGTTTCTGGTTTCCTTCGTTCTGAAGGCGCAAGATGTGGAGAGTCTTTGAGACAAAAGTAGTGAAGCCGCGCATTGAAGTCGCCATGTCCTTGGTGAGGGGGAGCACTACTGCTCTATAGCTTGCTAACATGCCGGGGCGAAAGGGGTGAATTTTGAAAACTTGAAAAAATGGGATGTTTAACAAAAACGATGAGTGATGGATGATCTTACATACAGGGCATGTACTGAGAATACGTAAATAAGTAAATAACTCGTCTGGTGGATGTATTCATGGATTCGCTACAATTATTTTAAAGAGAAATTTTTGAATGACACTCAGCGGATTTAATACTCAATATGAGCTATTCCCCATACAATAATCCCAAAACTCTGTACGAGTAACAAAATATATTACTGAACCCTCAGATTTTATTAATAATCACAGAAACGTTTCCTCGTGAGACCTTATCAATCACTATTCCATGTACGATTCTCGTATTCTCGTATCTAAATGAGGCCGCAAGTTGCAGGCCGTGTTTCTGATAACAGTGTGTGCTCTTTCTAAAGAATAACCCCGCGCTTCGTTTAATACCAATAGGCACTGTAGTGTCAATTATACCAAGATTATTTTTTGCACTTTGGTCAAGATTGCTGATGGTGCATGTACAACTTTAAAATAAGCAATCGTTCTTGAATGGGTTGACAACGACGTCCAATTCTGTAGCAATCCTAGGAATTAAAGGACAACATTTTATGTCGTTTGCAGAACGAAATGTATGAATAGTGATCGAAAATGTTCTTCCATTCGTTACTGAGGATCTTTAACGAAAGCAATGTTGAAAGATTTCCATATTCAAGCGCACATCTGATGCGTGTTTTTGTCTCTCAGAACCTCATGATATTTTGGTTCTTCCAATTAGTTCCTGCTCCCGCTGTTCAGCTCCTCTTAATCTGCTTTGCTCCAAGTAAGTAAGTTGTGTGTGAGTGTGTTTCCGTCAACCTATCGATCGAGAACACAGTTGTAGATAGGGCGCTTTGTTCGTTCGAACTTCCGTCTTTCTGAAGCATTACGCGCCCCAATTTTCCGCGGTGAATGATAACTCACGCGCCGGTGGTTCGTCGTCAACTAGTTCAGGAGGTGTTTTCCGCCCGAATCGTAAAACGTTGCCCTATTGAAGAACACGTAGTTTAGTAGGTATGTCTTCTGACAAGAAAAGTGGTCACTACCTTAACAACAGGGGCTTCTCTCAGCAGAACGAATTTCCTGCGTCTCTCTCTCTCTCTCTCTCTCTCTCTCTCTCTCTCTCTCTCTTCACGTCCCACGGACTCAAAGACTTGAAAAAGAAAAAGAGGAGAAAAAGTGAACGCTGAGATCAGAGTTTGTAGAGAAGTGGATTGACGTTGGTAACGCTCGAATTATTCTACAGGGGGCCGAGAGAGTAAGAGACAGAAACCACAACAAAACGTGCACGTGTTTTTAACTCGTTTTTTTTTCTTTCACGCCTAACTTCAGCGAATTCTGACAAGCGGAACCGCAGCTTGAGATGGGTTCATATATTTCGTTCGTTGCGTCATTGAAGACCATACTTCTTCATATGCCCACCAGAAAAGAACACGTTTCATAGTAGTAAATAGTGTTTAGGAAACAATTCCATTTAGTTAAATTCGTGTTTCCCGCAGGTCGAAAGAAGTAGCATTTCCGTGCAACGGACCAGAGGTAGATAATCCACTGCAATCTTCAATGTGGAAACATTAGTGAAGTCAGTCACCGGGAACGTCCAGCGTGGTGCCTTGTGACAGTCTATGAGAGCTTGCTCTGGGTTGGACATCTGCCTCACAATTCCTGCCTTGTTACAGTTGCCAGAGCCAGAGGTTGGCGAGCCTATTATGTCCAAAGCTGTAGTTGAGTTTTTCCCAACATCGGTGAACATCTTAGGAGAAAGTGGGTTGAGCCAGACCACTAGACGAGCCAGTTTCTAACTTTTTTCAGAAGAAACTAAGTGCTGCTTCACTGTAGTTTCTAGAACAGCGAATGGCGGTTGTTGGAAGGGCAGCCAAACCTTCCAAATTTGATCGCTAATAGGCAAACCTACCATTTCGCCCGGTTTACGATGAATTTTATGACAAAAAACGTGGTCGTAGTCGATCTCTCCCTTTGAAACTTGCCACCCAAATAAATAGTTAGATCGTATGGGAACTCTATCAAAATCCTCCTAGATGGTAGGGATTCCGCAGGGTCACACCTTTGCACGGTGACACACATGCAACGGCTCTAGACTGTGAGATTAGTAACCCGCTGTACCTCCACAGGTCTGGGTTTGGTGGATGCTGAGCGATTGCTCAGGCTCCTGCACGTCAGCGAGACCTCAATGACTTTCGAGAACTCTCTTATGAGCGTTAAGGCACTCACTTTAATGAGTAGACAGACCTGTGTATCCCACTTGTATATTGAATGAAAAGGAAATGACTTCTCGAAACTTTAAATGAGTAACTTTATCTTGAACAAAAAATGTTCAACAATTCGAAATGGGAACACAGGGTCATACACTAAACAGTAAATCAACTCAACACTCCGCAAGACAGTGTATGATAGGCAGAAAAGCTCATTTTACACTTCTGATTGCATATTTTGAATACTCCACGGGACCTGGTAGAATTGGGATTCACAGAAATATTGGGTGTTGGGTACCAGGTAGATTGATCTGAATTCAATTGACATCGATCTAACTCGATACGGTAATTAATAGTACGCAATTCCTCCAGCTACTATCCGCATGTTCATTTTCGTGCAGTCAATTGTCTATTGTTTTAGAAGTATGACTCACCTTCAACACTTTTCCAAGGCTTTCCTCCCTCAAATGTACCAGCCCAAGTACAAAAAAGAAGCGTGATGCGCCGGCTGGAGGCTGTTCATGAGGAACTCACCACCGGCTGTTGAGTGCTAACGGCACATTGGCAACGTGAACTGTTAACACAGAATACTAGGTGGTTGTAATTAACTTCACCGTTATTCAATGTTTGTGTTAAAGTAAAAGAACTCGAAGTAACAGAAAACAAAGCAAAAGCTCGGAATCCTAATATTTCAACGGTTCAATAAATAAAGTGGAATTAAGGGAAAGTATCATTCCTTGTTTGTGTTGACCAATCTGGCAAGTCACATTCTGAAGGACGGTTTAATAACTGGCTCAGATATTTTGGAGGATAAACAGCTACGTCTTGATGCCCAAGAAGTTTCTGATCATATCTCCATCCTTTGCAATTAGAACGACAGCGGCCTATGTCGGATACGAATTCTACAAAACCCTGCGATCAACACTTTTGGATGTTGCTCCGCAGAAACGAAATACGTCCCTTTACTCTCCGATCGCTAAAACTGACCTTCAGTTGCAAGCTGAGTTGTGGATAAGGCTACGTAAACGTCGTGGGAGGACTGCCAGCCGCACGAGAAACTAGGAGAAAGGCCTCCGACTGTTAAAGAGCTCAATGACAAAAGGGGCAGGACTGGATATTGATGCAAGCCATGCAAGCGGGTTCTCAGAACAAAAAAAGGAGCGTAGAAAGTGGGAATGAACTGGAGAAGCTCACTCTGGTCGTTTATACCTTCGTTTTCGAAAAGTTGCTCTGAGATTTTCACTTGAAATGCAAACAAAGTGCACTGTGGGATGATCGTGATGGGAATAACCTTGGGGGCTCCATTAAGTAGAAGTTTGTGTTATTTTCGACGAACATTTATAATTTGAAGCAGCTTTACTCTAATTTGCACATTCTGCTGCTTATGCACATAACTAGGAGCCCACTAAACAGCCTATACAAAACTGTTTATTGGCCACCTCGTCCCAAAATGAGTAAAAATCATAGTAATTTTACTTTAAACTCATGATAGTTTGTTCATTTATTCTCTAGTAAACATTATGAAACTTTCATAAATTACGAGCTTCGGCTTACTCAGCTGCTGAGAAAACGAGGAGACTTGAACGACTGGTTAGGCATGGCGTGACTGCTCGTTGCGGATTATCGTAGTCAAATAGCGTGAGATTCCCTGATAACATCAAGTTCCTTCCCCTCGCGGCCTTCAGGTTATTGTGCCTCTACATTTTTATGGTGGAGTACTTCAGCCGTTAGAGGTGAATACTTCAAGAAATTAATCAATTGAAAAAGTTAACGCGAACAAATGGGTTTTACGTAGTGGGGTGAGTTCAACGTTTGTGAAATCCGCCAGTTGAGTCAGAGTTGTAATATTGTTAAATTGCACTATAAAAGGGTTGGTCCGAATGGTATTATATTTAACAAACAACAAACTCTCAACAATAACTCAACCAAATCAATGCGAGTCAGAATTAAGAACGGAAATTTTGTTGTCAAGGGAAACATTTCTAGTTGTCATGCTATCGCCTTCGTTGCCAGGTTCTTCACACTTCTTCCCCTTCCTTCCACAGAATGGCGTTAATCGGTCACTGTGAAACACTTTACAGGCTGACTTCTTGCCCCAACGCTGTTTGATGCGAATTACGATGTCATTGAGCTTTTTTAGTACTTCGTGAGGCCCTTCCCAAAGGCACATCAGCTTCGGGTTGCGCCTCGTATCCGACGCGGGTTGTGAAGCCAGACTAAGTCTCCGGGAACTTCGGTCGTATGTCCTCTTCATGTCATCAGCCCTTAGCTGCAGTGATTCACGGGCTTGAGTATGGGCTTCAACGATCCTGCGGCGAAGGGTTGCAGCGTACTCTTGAATCTCCCCTTCTTCTGGTGGCCTCCCCAAAAGGTAGCTCTAGGCCAAACATGAGATAAGCTGGAGAATATCCTGTTGTTGCATGCTCAGAATCTCAATAGGCTAATAGCATGAGTTGTTGATCCCAATCTTTTCGGTGGTTAGATATCATTTTTACAAGCCACTCATAAAGTGTCCAATGCATTCGTTCAACTTGACCATCGCTTTGAGGGCGCAAAGGCGTAGTCTTTGTCTGACGTATTCCAAGTTGTTTCAAGACTTCCTTTATCAACTCTGATTGGAAGTTTCGACCTTGGTCAGAGTGCACATGTTGCGCGGATCACATGTTGCAGTAAGGCGTGAGCCACTGTTTCGGATTTCTGATTTGGGATCGGTTTAGCCTCAGTTCACTTTGTGAAGTAATCAACGAAGGTGAGGATATAGCCGTAGCCGTGCTATGTCACAATATTGAATGACTGATACAACACCGGTCTACTGGATTCCTGGGCAGGTGTCACTGGAATTAGATCGCAGATTTGGTTCCTTGGGACAGCCTCATTGTCATTCCCGTTACTATTCGTTAAGATGGATCAGACTAAGTCACTCCTAATGCTGTGTTTCTGGACCGACACATGGGATAAAACCCAACCTTCTGATGATGACTAGGAATCATCACTGGCTCAATAGGACTTCAGACTGCGGTTCTTTTCCCTTAAGGGACAGTCAGATTTCAACAATACCCGTAATTATTATAACCTCTTGATGGTTCGTAAGGATTTTTTCTCAAAACGGCTCTATGACGGCTCGAAACGGCTATTTCATTTTTACTTTCCTGGCTCTACGATGTAGAAAGGAAAGTTATGTAATCGGCTAAAAAAAAAATTTTGAGTTTTCTTCAGATCTTTACGTTTTAGAACCTCCTGAGTCCGAAAAACACTCTTTGGGAAAATGTTCTGTGTGTATGTGTGTCTGTGAACAAATTTTAGAGAAAACCACCGTACCAAATCAGCTCAAACTTGATATCTAGCCTACAGGTTACTATGGAACGCCAAAATAAGGGTATGAACAAAATCCACCGAAAGTTAACTATAGTTATCATAGTGATCAAAACACCAAATATTTTTTTTCTCAAAAACGGCTATAACGATTTTTATTAAATCTTTTATATTGGTAGCTGCCAATATGGCAACTATACCGTAAAATTTCCATTCGTGGGAAAATGACGAGAGCAGCACAATAAATTATCAAAATTTTCGACGAAATCGATTTTAGCGTTGTTTTTAGAGAAAACAACCGTACCAAATCAGCTGAAACTTGATGTCTAGCCTACAGGTTACCATGGGACGCAAAAATAAAGGTATGGGCAAAATCCACCGAAAGTTAACTATGGTTATCATAGTAATCAAAACACCAAATTTTTTCTCAAAAACGGCTCTAACGATTTTGATTAAATTTTTTATATTGGTAGCTCTTAATAAGATAATTATACCATAAAATTCCCATTTGTGGGAAAATGAGAGCAGCACAATAAATTATCAACATTTTCGACGAAATCGTTTTTAGCGCAGGTTTTTCCTTATAAACTCCGCTGGAATTTTTGTTTACAGCTTTATTAATTTTCTGTATACCAATTGCTCAATAATGGTCCTGAAATGAGTACGAGAAGCACAATAAATTCCATAACTGTTGGCGCTACAGCTTCCTGCTGCTGTGACGTGTTGTTTGACCAAGTTCAAATGAACTGAGTGATAAATGAATTGATTAAATAGAATTAGCCATGTAAAAAGTGAATTGACGTAGAGCTAAGGAAAGTTGTGTGTTGCAACGCACCAGATATTTTTCTGTAAGCAGTTCCAAATAACGTATCGAATTTTTTCAGATCTTTTGGACGAGAAGAAAATTTAAAAAAATAAGTTAGGCGACTACTTAACTTTCCTTTCTACTTCGTAGGGCCAGGGAAAATTAAAGATATAGAAATCAGTCTACAACAGCGCAAACACCATGATTTTACTTCTTTTTCTGTAGAAGTCAGTTCAATAGAGGGGCAATACCCGTGTGTGGCTAGTAAGGAGTGAGCTTCAGATGGACGTCCTAAAAACTGCTAGGTCTCAGTGCTTGCAGGATCTAAACGGCCTCACATAATACGCACCGAAGATCGTTTACTTCGTGATCGGTTCTTTTACAATTTGAATATTTCCATTCGCTCCTTCGAGATGTCCTCATTTCCAAGGGGAAAAAATGAAGACATAACGCAGAAGCTTCAAGTCGACCTGCCCCTTTCAGTCCGAAGTCAAACCACAACCCCGCCGTGTTGAATTGTAATCGTTGCCTTGAACTTTTACCAACCATACCCCCTGTCCCCCTCCCCCCCCCATATTCCTACTCCGATTAGCGAAATCTGATACGGCGAAGAATGTTAATCGCAAAGCAGGAGCGCGCCCGTTACCGCGCCGATTGCACCGTTAGTCTCGACGCGTCGTGCCCTGAGGTTGGATGTGGAAGGAGAAGGAGGCGCCCGCAGTCGCTCGGCTCAACCAACTCATAAATGGGTCGTTCCATTTTTGACCTTATTTCGCTTCAAACGTGATTTCGACACAAACGACGGAAATAAATCGAGCCAAACAGCCCCGAAGAAGGGCGAAAACCCAAACTGAGTGGTGCGTGTATTAAGGGGACGTAATTAAAAATGTCATCATTTTATGTTGTGGCCCCTTCTCCTCGCCCACATTCCCGAGGTTTGTGATACAACAAGACGAGGAAATGAATCGAACAATTGGATTTGCCTACTGGTTTTTTGCATTAAAATTGGAATTTCTCCGTGGAATCTATATGAACTTGACCATACAGTTAGAAAGGTGATTGAAGTTGCGGGTTTTCCTGAAATTTGACCGCTTCCATCATGTTTTTTGGAAATGCAGTTAACGTACAAGTATTCTCTGAAACGTGATGTTTTTTTCTTTCAATTTTCAATGTTTTAACTGCAATTGTAGTTATCAGGAGTTTGTTTTCACTTATGAATGTGCGCAAGGCGTACAGGAAATTTAACACTGAATCCGAAAATCTAGTTGTTTCAAGTGGTGGGTCGTTGCTTTTTATGGCAAACACCGTGGTTTTCTCCATATAAAATGTTTAAAAAAAGTCGAATCTCATCGGCGGATTGAGATAGAAAGATGCGGTTGATGGTATTCTACTCCATTTTTGGTCTATTTTTACTCAATTGGTACACCGCACACAAAACACACGCTGTTTAAAAGAGACAGCTCGATGAGAACGGGGGATGAGGTATATAAAACGAAATAAATGAGAATTGTAGTATCCGTAAGTTTGAAGCTTTTTCCAGTTTCTCAGCTGGTTCGGTTGAGATGCTCTTTGCAAGAAGGGTCAAAAAGATTGTAAAATAGAAAAGAGCATGGGACGCAATACACTACTTTCCTTAGCTCCACGAACATTCAGCGATTTTCACGGTTTAACAAACTAATCACATCTGGTTGTCATTCAGTACAGTGACAAAGAAGAAACTCGTGGCGCTTCCGGGATTTATTGATTCGCTCCTAGTCGCACCATGATGACTATTGAGTGCATAGGAAATTCAATTAGGCTGTCTACATGGTTTTTCTGAAGAGGTTTCCCTTAACTCTATTGGAGTTATGGGGTGAAAACTGTGAGAAGTGGTGAGTGAAAAGGCGGTGGATGGAATTCCGGGATCTCTGAGGTTGCTCTTAATTATTCTATTGAGTGGAATCTACAAGGAAACACTATTTCAAAATATTTCCTTCGAAAGTTATTCTCTCGCAATTTTTCCACCGATGAGAATTTTATGGTACTGTCGCGTCTTTTGGAACTGCCTATAAAAAATGAAATAAAAAACATATCTTTTGGTGTCCCGTAGTGACCAGTGTGTGCTGAATCTAAAATTTAGGCCAATTCGCTTCCGCCGTTTCCACTCATTCGAGTTCTCAGGCAGGCATCCCATTTTCTCAAAAGGTGTTTTTCGGTCTATGATGCCCTTGAAGCGTGAAGATCTGAAGAGAAATAACAATTTTTTTTCAGCCGATTACACAACTTCCTTTTCTAGTCCGTGAGGCTGAAGAAAGTAAACATTCTCAGTTCAGGACGGTATGAAGTGCAACCGGAATGAGATCGATGGTCCTGTAAAGCTCGCTATTTATGTATTGCGCGTTAATTCTCTTCTCCAGACCGTACGATGGCCCCTCACACAGAGTTAAGGCCTTGTCGTCCCTGATTGAACCAACAAATGGGAAACCCCGAGCGAATGCCCAACGTCATTTACAACGAAATTAACCGAACGCGCTCCCTTTAAAACGAACGTGATGCTATTACAACAAATCCCGTTTCGCCCAGAATCGTCGACTTATCGAAGACATCTGGTGCCTTAACAGGCGGCGCCCCTACAATTATAGGAGTGAGCCAGAATTAAGAGAGAAATAAAGAATTCGAGTCCGCCTATTTTGCCGTGTGGAGGTTCCGAGAAATTCGACCTTAACCGCCTTTTTTCTCTCGTGATCGTTAACAGAGACTGATGCAAGAGGCCCCAACGTCAAGAAAAGAGGAGAACGATAATTGGGGGAAATTGGATATCAACTGAGAATTGGAACCAAGGGCGAAACAATTCTTGATGTTGATCGGAATCGGTAATGTATTGAGTAATGAGGATAATGAAAGGAACGTAACATCCTCATTATTTTTGCCGAATCTCACCACAAGTTACTCAATCAACGATGTGAAGATAGTACACCAGGGAGGGTAGACGGACAACAATCTTCACGTCTACTACTGTATCTCCTTAATACCTCTCCAAAATTCCGTTAGTTATAAATGAAAACCACATAGGAATGACGGCCCAATTCGATTTGTCCTGAGAAATCAGTTGAAGACCGACATGATTCTTCTGGGGCAACAGTTGTGGAATGTAAGGGGAGCACTGAACACTAATGCTACAAAACAAGCTAGTCAATAATTTTATACGGGTTTTTCATTCTTCACAAATGCGTTGAACGAGGGAACATGACATCGTTGAGTTTACAAAGGCTGAGGAGTGTTGTGTGGTACTTCACGCTAAATATTTGAATTGATACGTAACGAATCACACAAATTTCCTCAGCCCCCATTTGAACTTGGTAAAACAGAACTTCACGTCTTATGTTAAAAGTTACAACGTTCTGGAGTTTATTGATGCGCTCTTACTAATGCCCCGACCATTAGTCCACAGTTTCCTATTGCGCAGTTCGTGAGACGTAATTTTTCTGAGAAATATCGTGTTAACTGTATTGATGTTAACGAGTAAAAACTAAGAAATGGCAGTAAGCAAGATTGCTCTTAATTACGAGTATTCTATGAGGGTTATGAAACTCCTATAGCATCTAGTATCATGTGAGCGCGATTTATGATGAAAAGACTGCAAAAAAATCGCAAAACAGATTTTTGATATTTTATTGTTCTGCTCATGTTATTTTTCCATGATTTTATGGTACTTGTTGGGTGCAAGAGAGTAGTGCTGGGCAAGCGAATAAACACTGAAGTTAGGTGAGAGAGAGGACTGTAATTGCACTTGCGAATGGTAGGGGCAGGGTGCGGAGTAGAGCATGTCAGAGTTGGAGTTGACGGGGTTGATCTCTGGTAAGGTGAACTGGTCTGGTGTAGAGATGAGAGCGAGGAGCGCGTGAGTAACTGGTGATAACCGAGTATTGACGATGTATCCAACTGGATGAGAGCTGAGTGTCGAATAAGAGTTTGAAGATCGAGTTTGGAAAAGAGCTGAGAGTTGGAGAGAACTTGAAGAGAGGTGGTAACCTGTGAGGGATGAAAACACCCAACTGAGCGTTTTGAAAACTTTAAAGGGGAAAATTCGTTATTGACTTCAAAAATAATATTTAAACGTTTTGTCAGCAGGACTGGCTGATTGCACCAGTAGTTCGCTTCTCATTCGAAAGTCCTGAGCTCGAGATTTCCCTATAGGGCCAAAGGCAACACGCTAATTCGGCCAAGGGTGAGCCAGACAGTGCTGTTGTGTTATTAGAAAATGCCCTTACAAAAATTCAATCAAAATCCTTAGAACCGTTTTGGGAACAAAGTTTTGTGTTTTGAACACTATGTTAACTATACTTAGGTTTGAATGGGTTTTGGCGTCCCATCGTAATCTGCCGGCTGAATATGAAATTTGAGACGATTTGATTAGACCATTTTCCAAAATAGTGTTTTTCGGAGCCGAGTCCGAAAAAAACACACTTTTCTTTTAAAAGCTATGGAAAGTAAAAATAGCGTTGTGGGGTTGCTAGTTCAGCTAATGTTGGAAGGATATTTCGTGAATTCGATGTACGTCAGAAACAGGAATTCTCCCCGCCTCTGGAATTTTCGGTTTAGGAACTTGGTAGAAATGCAGAGTAGACGGTAGATAACTGCAAGTTTAAGCTGACGCGGCTGCGTTGCTCGCTGTGGGAAAGTGTGACGTGGCCAACTGTTGACTGTTGTTAAGTGCTAAGGCAGTGCGCTGCTAACGAGGCCCTTTTGTTTCAGCGGCAGTCGAGTCTTCAATAAAAACCTCGTAACTGGATAGTTCATAAAATTGAATCGCTCTGTCTTCTGTTCCCTCAACTCCACGAACTCCAGATGTCCGCCGTTGGGCGCATCAACCTTCAATCATAATTCACATCGCGCGCAGAGCCGACTCATCTACCTGACTTCCTCAGTTCGGAGTCCATCTCCGACGGAATGAATTTCATTTGGACGGTGGTAGTCAGAGGGGCGCGGACTCCGTGGAATGAGCGAAGAGGGAAACGCTGTCTCAGCCGGATCGTGGAAGGGAAAGCGAGGTCAGACGCTGACTCTCCATTCCAATAATCTTCATGAACCTGCATCATCAACAACTTAGTGCACAAAGCGGCAATTCTACGATGAAATGAAAACTTTCTTTTTTTGTCAACGTTTCGCGGTATGGCCAAAAATGCCACGGCGATTTACAAATCAAAACATACAACACAGATTTTTAGTAGTCTACGATTAAATTTAGATAAATTTATAGTGTAATTGCGCGCAACCTCGTTGGTAAACAAATATTTACAAAGTCAGAAAATTTGTATTTGTGTTTTTGAGCTATTTTTCGTACTTTTTACATTCCTTAGTTGTTTTCTGTAAAAAGGAAAGTTTTCTTGAATTGTATCTTTACGTGTCAGTAAAGAGTCTAAAACAGGAAGTTCGCGCAGGCCACACACGTGAGGAGAACGATACAAAGGGCTTCATCCGTGATGTGACCCTCCACAGAATCCAGAATTCTCCATGCAGAAGATGGTTGATAAGACAGCTGGTTACGGTCCTGTAGACGACCAGGACTGGAAAAAGACTGTGCAGCTGCAGCTAAGTGCAGGGCCTGTGTAGATGTGACGGGTTGCAAGCCGTCAACCTGCCAAATGGAAAGGCTGGCGAAATTTTGTGGAAGCGGAGAGCCCTGAGAACCGCTGGGACAGACAATACAAATCCTCCATAGGAAAAGCAAACGTAGAACAGGTCGTAGCTGCGATGCAAAATGAGTCAGGCTGGGCCTCCAGCATCGAAAGTTCACTGGAAACCCTCCGTGAGAAGGTGTTCCTTGACGACCAAGTAGCTCGAGATACTGAAGCCCAGAGAGCAGCAAGGGAGCTGATCTGAACGAGCCCGACATCCCATTGTAGACAACAGGCGACTGTGGCAGGGCCCTTGCGACCTTAAAGCCCAACAAATCGCCTGGGCCAGATAGAATAGAAAGCAATATGCTAAGGAAGGCTGAGCGAACAATCTCTAGCAGTCTCCTTAATTTATTTATTACTGTCTGCAAGTTCCCCACTCAGTGGAAGCCAGCGCGTGTTGTCACTCTTCAAAAGGGAGGCACTCGCATTCAGCCAGACCCGTGATCTTGGAGGTTCTTTCCATATTAGGCAAAACATTAGAAATCTAGATGTTGCAGTCCCTTGAAGGAATCTTTGGCCGCAACCTCACAGGCAGGCAATAGGGGTGTACCAAAGGAAGGCCCACTTGATTGATCTTTGCAGAGTCAGTCCGCCAAATCGAAGAAAGAACCATGTGCGCACACTGTCACCCAGTGGTGCGAGATGTCAAGCTGCAGGTGGCTGAGGAAAAACCCAGCTAATCCTCTTGAAAGGAAAAGTGAATAATCCACCCTCATGCGCTTTGGCGGCCACAGGCTCCTTCTTGGAAAGCACGTCAAGTATTTACGAGTGAATATAGGTGAGGGGTGGGGATTCCACCAACACCTCCAGTCCCTTAAAGGCACTACTATTGCAAGGTTTGCCTCACTGCGTGCAATTACTAAGGTCACTTGGGGTGTTTGTTACCATGACACTATCCTCATTTATAAGGCCATCTATCTAGGTGTGATTGGCTACTGCCCAATTGTCTGGGGTAGCAATTAACAGTCAATCAAAAGAGAGTATTGGCCCAATCCCAGAGAGCTGCGCTCCTGTGCATCACCAAAGCCTACAAAACTGTATCAACGGAAGCACTCCAGGTGATCACAGCTCAGTTACCAGTTGACTTAGTCATTGCCTGCATGGTTGACAAGTGGAGAGTGAAACGGGAGCTTCCTCCACTTTGGGCTGAACTCTGTGTGGATCTCACCACAGAACATAAACTTGCCGCTATCGACGAATGGGCATTAGAGAAATGGCAAGCGCGATGGGAATCCTCGTCAAAGGTCCCTCCGTGTACGCCTTTCTAGAAAATGGGTTGAGCCAGACCACTAGACGAGACAGTTCCTTACAGGACATGGTGACTTCAATGCGCGGCTCCACTTCTTTTCCCTCAAAGACTCTCCGTCATGCACGTCTTGCGCCTCCAGTGTGGATGAAACAAGAAACCACGTGCTGCTCCACTGTAGTTTCTTCAACGGTTGTTGGGAAGGCAAACGAACTTAGCCGCATTGACTGCTACGAAGCAATCCCATAACCAGTTTGCCGAGTTTGTTAAAACGGTGTTGGCTAAGAAACGTGGTCATGGTTGATCTGTCCTTTTGATACTTGCCACCCAAGTAAATAGTTAGATCAAGAAGGAAACCAGATTAAGAACTCCTCCAAGACAGTACGGGATTCATCAGGTGGTCACGTCTGCGAGGTAACACACCAGCAACAACTCTCTACTGAGAGACTGGCTAACGACCAAATACCGGCCGTACCTCCCAGGTCTGAGTTCGGTGGATGCTGCAGGGGCCGGCCTCTTGCACATTAGCGAAACCACAACATACATCACTGATATAACCCTCGTCGAGTGTTTTGGAACAGTTATCAAATAAGGAAACAGGCCTGCAAGCAGTCTTTGCTGGAGGTTCTGCTGGGTCATACATCTGGAGAGAGCTGCCAAAGTACATGCAATACGTATGGTGGAACTGGATCTTGTCAGGCGGGAAGAAGAGCACCCTTCTATTAGACATTGGTTTCGGGGGCCTGCTCCACATTCCAGGTACTTGGTACAGATGTAGTATAATTTCGAACTTCCCTTCTCAGTGTGAATTGACGAAAGATCCTGATGGAAAGGGGTGATCCCACTCTCGAGGGTGGGGCCACGGTACGTCTTTCAGACGGTACAGTAACTCGAATGATTGCCTCCATACCTCATTAATTTCAGGCTTTAAGTCTCCCAAGACGTTCTATTTTGGTTAAATGCTCCGTCTCTTACAGTCAACGTCGTTTTGAGACTCGCCATCGCTTCCGCAATTATTTCCATCAATTACTCTCCCATCGGGCCCGAATTTCGAGTCGCAGTCACCTGACCATTTCGCGGGTTAACTGAGTGAAAACGCAATTCCGACCGACTTGTTCGTACCCCCGTTACGACTGTCGTCGAGGGAGGGTTTTGCGCAAGAAATTACTTTCGTCGTCAAATTGGGTAATTTTACTTGGGACCCGCAGTGATTTCCGTCGCGATGGTGCGTCAGGATGTCACCGAGTCGAAGCCCATCGCTCGCGACCCTATTTTATTGAGGCCACTAAACCACCAGGAGGTAACTGCCACTTTTTCTCTTTCCGGTCCCAAAAAGAAAACGGATTTTCGTCAGAGCTTTACATGTGAAGGCCTACTGAATCGAAAAAACGTGACTTCAACGGGCGTGTGGCCCGAACCGGTCTTTTGCAGATTTGCAAAAGAACGGTTGAACCAAACTGCCCCAAAAATAAGGTTTTGCATTTTTCTTTACAACTCTTTTGTTCAAAGTAACTTCTACAAATCAATACCTAACTTTTTTCTTTGTTAATACCTCTATAAAAATTCCGTTGTTGGACACACAACAATCAATGTGGCAAAAAGTGTGTTTTTGACGTCTTCGAATTTTCCAAAATAGAAGCAGATCTAACTTCGATCATGTGTCTTATAGCGATCTATATCCAGGTATTAAAGAAATTGGGTTATATCCGCCAGTAGGCAAATTACTAAAGTTAACGTACCTGTTAGGTGTGTCCGTCTCCACACAGTAACTCACAAGCCAGAGGAGACGGACTCACCTAACAGGTACGTTAACTTTAGTGATCTATATCCATTTAGACATTTTGTTATTCCTGTAATCGCCCAACGAACGTAAATGTGAGAGAAATTACAGCGGAATTTTCTCACAAACGGTTCATCGTATTTACAGTAGTTAAAGACAGTTCTGTGTTTCTACCAAATATATTAGGTTTCATGGCCGTTTTCACTTCATGCGGATGATCTCGAAGCAAATGAAACTATTCCTGTGCAAAAACCTTCCGAATGGATTGGCAGTAAGGGATGGATTGATCAAATAGTGCCAGAGCCATGGGATGAACGTAGCGACAGGGATAATCAGATGAATAAAGTTGTAATTAAAGGCAGTGAGTGATCTAAATAACACCTTCGTGAGCGTTGTGGCTATTTACTATCATGTGACAGGGGGTTGACTGTCTCCATCTAGTGTGAAGTTCCAAAAGGAACTTCCAAAAATAGCAACCTTGGTGTGTCGCTGTACCATCTGTTAATGTTAACGACCCACATACCATCCTCTATTTAGAAGGTTACTTTTATTCAGCACTGTCACTTTGGACTATTACTAACATACGACTATGTGACAAGGGTTGGTTGACTCCACTTAGTGCAATATTGTATAACCTTCAAAAATAGCAAACCAACCCCCTGCGTATCAGTACTACCTTTGCATGAGGAGATCAGATAAAAACGTGTACTTAGAAGAGCGTGATGTGTAGAATGGAATGAAGCAACACCTAAAAACCGTTCATCAGGCACCACTCGTAAGAATCATCCAAAAGTGACTCATTTACGTTTTCTGCCAGGGACGACGTAAGAGTGGGCTCTAATAATCCCTGTTTTTATTGATAAAACGCTCTTGTGTCTTGAGCAGTCGCGCTTAGATCGTATCTGCATGATCCTTGAGTGCCTACCTGTCGAAATAACACATAGGGAGTCGTAAGAAAGGAAATGAGAAATACAGGAATAAGAAGGCAACAGTTTCATTTCAACTCGTGTTGTGGGATGTTTTTCAACGTGGTTTACCTTGAGCAATACCCCCACTGTACTTTCCTCCAGCTAAGTAGGGTTCCATCTTCCAGTAGTTTAGATGGATTATCTGAGGAATTATAGAAAATCCTCTTTCTGGATGATGATTACAAAAGAACATGTTTACTGCAATAATGTCTAGTATGAATTCATCTGCACAACTGCATCCCATTCCCCGTCTGACGCCTACTTTTTTGTTAACAGGACTATGCGTCGAAAAGGGGAGGCCAAGAGGCGCTTTTGGAAGCGATGAACACCAAATATTACTACTACACCAGGACGAAAGGCCTTTTCAGGATATGTTTCCCTAAGGAGCGTCCTCCTACAGGTTAGTAATCAACTTGCAAAGCAGTCTTTACTCAAAGTTGGTTTTAGAGGAACTGCAGACATTTTTCGTGTATAAATTTACTAAAATATTTCCATTTCCGTCACAGGAAATTATTTTGTACTGAAGTGCTATTTGCGTTGGTTGTTTTACCATTAATAAGCTAAGAACTGTTCCACGCCTACACATCTACAGAAACATATCCCTTTCCGTTAATATTGGAGAGAATGTTGGCCAAATCCTTCACGTGCGCTGAGTGACGATATCCCCAGGCATATTTATATCGTCCTACCTGGCAGCTGGATCCTGTATTTTTGCTTGTGCGCAGTGGTCGATGATGATAGTTGTTCTGTTTTGCTTCTTGTTTCTTCACTATCTTGGTCCTTGTTTCCTACATCACCTCTGAGATGGATAATCTGTGACTGCTGCACTGCCCCGTGGTCACGACACAGGTCTGTTTCCTTATTTGATGACTGTACCTAAAACCTCGACGAGGGTTATATCAGTCACGTGGTCACGACACACTGTAGCAGCACCGTACTACTAGATCTTCATGGTTGACGCTGCATAGGAAACAGCTCCCAGTGCCTGCTTGATATCCACCTCCATCAAACCGAGTGTGCTCCGGGTTTACTCATTACCAACGGTGCCTCACGTTGGTCTGTAGCTTGAATGCCACGTTTGAACTGGTTTGGACTTCGTAGAGCTACGGGAAGTAAAAATATTCGTTTTGTTGGTAGATGCAAGTGGAGATGTCGGGAGGGTTCGCACCTAATATTGTCCTCTACTTTCAACCGGTGGAGCAAAATAAGTCGTCATGCCTTCAGTGCAATGGGCGGATAGTTCTGCCTTCCTAGGGATACAAGCTCAGCGGACACTGACAAGTTCACGTCAGCACATCGTAACGTCACTGACGACTCCAAATTTGTGCAAGAGTCGTCATTAGGTCGTCCCAATCTAAACTGACGATCTTAATAAGGAAAAAAACTCGTTTCTCGCAAATTGCGACGGAGCAACGATTCCGTTCCCGCGAATATTCATCTTTTTGGCGTTGAAGCAACTATTGTCGGGGCTTGATCGCCCGATAACCTCCTCTTGTTTATGATTGCACGATCCTGAACACAATTGCCTACTAGGTGCCGTCTGCGCAACCCCATTGTTGTCGGGTTTATTGGCAGACGGTTGGGCAATCGACTGCCAAACTGGGAGTCGAAGGAAGCAATAAAGTTTTGAATACCAGGAAATTTAAGGCTCTTCGCAGTGCAGACTTAAGTGAAATATTGGGCTTTGTCAATAAATCATTCGCGTCCAGAAATCATAAATTGCACGCTTTCGCTATTCTCGCTTCTTACTCGTGTTCTGCGATTGTCTGAGTATTGGTGCGTTAGTAAAGTGATGCGTGACTAAATGACCAGTGTAGCTACAAGGGTCAACTGAAACCACCCCCTAGCCTTCCATATCCACCAAATCGGCCATTGAGGCTAAAAGGCGCTATAATTTCAAGTGCCAAAGTACGTGTGAGTAGAACCGAATTTTTCAGGGTGACCAGCAGATCCAACAGCAACTGACTCACAAATAGCCACTGACTCATGAAAATATGAGCTTCCTACAGAGAAATGTGTAGACAGGAGGCCTTTTGAAGAAAGCTTCTTTTGCTCTGAAAGTTATTTCTAATTCAACTTCTCCATTTCTTTAATCACTCCCATAAGGACATTACTTGTCTTCGGATTGATGTACCGTAGATGATACTTGCAGCAGATGCTGAACTCCATCTGAAAGTTGAATGTTTTACCTTCACCACAACTTAAATGCCTGAGCCTCTCTTTCCCTGAGCAAAATATTTGAAGTCAATTGGGAGTTTCCAAAACATTTTTAAAACAGCACGACACTTTTACTGGTTTCGATACCAGAAATGGTAAGTTCAGTTATTTGATTTGATTGTTATAATGAAGGGGGAACAATAGAGATAACAACACACGATAAACATGGTTTAGACTTAGAAAATGACAAGAACGAGCTGTTCAGCACTGAAAGTGTTGCCAAAGAAAACATCAGCGAAGGACAAACCAAAAGGAGCCTTGCATTCCTCCAGAGGAATGGCCCACTGAGTATCAAGGGCGATGCAGTGGGAGGCTCATTGTAGAGATCCATCTGCGGCATGGGAGGTACACTTTAAAGTGCCAGACAGGGTCTCCTTCATGGAAACCCTCGTCGCTCGGGCTAGGCTTGTTGTGTTTATTGTAACGAGGAATAAGGCGTCGAAGAACACAATGAAAGCAATGAGAGGCCAACTCACGGACTGTGCTGGGAAGGCGGCACCCTCAACAGCTGGACCTCGAGCTCTGTGTTCGTTGAACAGGTGTTGCGATTTAAGAAACAGGAGGAAGCTGTGGGAGAGGCTCATGACCCCAATCAGAGCTCATGGCCACAAATTAGAAGACAACCATACGAATAGGAATTAGTGGGTTGCCAAATACCTGTACTGCCAGTATCTCCTGGTAGGCGGAAGTCCAGGACCCTGGCCCCAAGAGAATAGAAGAGTTTCCCATATGAAGCACAAAGACTGAAAAGTTCATAAGTTATTTCGGGGAAAGGCGTACCAGCTTAAGCAAGAATGGAGGTATACGGTGACAGTTACCAGTTGGAATGGTGCTGTCATATGCTGTCTCAGTTGTGTACACTGATAGATCAACTAGAAACCTAAGAGGGGAAGATCTTTCAAGCTGGATACCCCATCAGAGGAAAACCCCCAAAGTCAACGGGTCAAATGGATAACGAAGAAAAGTGAGAAAATTCCAACTTTGAGGATCAAATTGGATTACCGTTGAATGAGGTCGGGAAGATAGGGGCAAAGACGACAGTACATAATTAGCATAGTAGTCAATCTATTGAGTTCATCAGTCAGTGACGATAAGTTGATGGAGGCCGTAATGAGCAGGAAAACATATACATCGTAACGGGTTCTCTCGGTAGGATTAGCGCTAGAGGGGATTTTGTCCCAGGTAATTCATTATACAAGGAAAGTGATTGGCGCAAGGGCGTTGCTAGCGCCGAATTCGCTTCAGACTCAAACACTTTCAGCGCTCATCTCCTGCAGTTTGTCACATTATGAGCTTCCTGCCCTTCAATTACGAATAGCCGTCTCGTAGCTCGTCTATCAAACATCGCGTTCTCTTCATAACAAGGTCTTGCCTTCTGACAATCCCCAAACGATTTGCAAGCGGTTGCCTGTAAGGCCCTTGAAACGTCGTTAGAAAGAAGCGCGGACGGAGGCACTTGCATCAATTCCCTGGTTGCTCAACGCCGAGCGAGTTCGACGAGCCCACTTCACCGTTAACTTGTCGACAGTTTTCATTATGACGCTGGTCACACAACCTGGGCCTTTTGTATGCTAATAGCCTAGCAAACAGCGGACATTCTCGCCCGATCACAATATAAGTACGGAGCAAGTTACGCCCAATAAGTGCATGAAACATAGTTGTTTAGTTTTAGAATTCTGAATTAATTTTGTATCGTAGGGGAGAAGTCAGGTGTGTCCTCGATTACGTGTTCTTCGAAACCAATTAACATGAAACTCTCATCAATGAAAACAGGGCTAAATAAACTATTGAAAATGTGGTCTTTTATTTTCGTCAGAACTACGAAAAACCCTAGTTTTTGGTACATTTTCGTCCCCCACCCGCCCTTCCCATCGGCCGAAATCGCCCATAACCTTATTTTGGTGTCTACAAAAAATGACAAACAAAGCAAAAAAAAGAACCATCTCAATCGGATCAGCTGTTCTCCCACAAATCGAACACACGGACCACGCGCCGAAATTAGGTTTTTACTTTCCTTGGCTCTACGAAGTAGAAAGGAAAGTATTGTAATCGGCTGAAAAAAAAAATTTGAGTTCTCTTCAGATCTTTACGTTTCAGACCCCCCTGAGTCCGAAAAACACTATTTGGGAAAATGGTCAGTGTGTGTGTCTGTGAACGATTTTTAGAGAGAACCACCGTGCCAAATCCACTCAAACTTGATATCTCGCCGGCAGGTCACCATGGGACGCCAAAATAAGGGTTTGAACAAAATCCCTCGAAAGTTAACTATAGTTATCATAGTGATCAAACACCACTTTTTTTTCTCAAAAACGGCTCTAACGATTTTGATTACATTTTCTATATTGATAGCTCTCAATAAGGCAATTATAGCATGAAATTCTCATTTGTGGGAAAATGACGAGAGCAGCACAATAAATTACCAAAACTTTCGACGAAATCGATTTTAGCGCGGTTTTTAGAGAAAACAACCGTACCCAATCAGCTGAAACTTGATGTCTAGCCTACAGGTTACCGCGGGGCGCAAAAATAATGGTATGGGCAAAATCCACCGAAAGTTAACTATAGTTATCATAGTGATCAAAACAATTCAATCGACTGCATTGTGTAATACAGTGCTAATCTTCCACATTTTCTTAACTGACTCCCAAAGCCGAGTTCGCAGGACCATTTTTCGTCCCGCTTTTCGATTGTTAAACCACTAGTGAAGGCTTTCTTTTAATTGGGTGTTCAGTGTGCTGTCCCTTCCGATGTTTTTCATTTCATTTGAATCCGGCCATAATGGTTCACTTAACGAACAAGGAATCATTTAATTTCACACCGTCATTAAGCTGCATTGAGTGTATGTGTTTGCATAATTTCCATCACCCAGTTTTCCAAAAGATATTGTTTATCTCTTTTTACTTTCCTTGGCTCTACGAAGTAGAAAGGAAAGTTATGTAATCGGCTGAAAATTTTTTTTTTGAGTTTTCTTCAGATCTTTACGTTTCAGGCCCTCCTGAGTCCGAAAAACACTATTTGGGAAAATGGTCTGCGTGTATGTGTGTGTATGTGTGTCTGTGAACGATTTTTAGAGAAAACCACCGTACCAAATCAGCTCAAGCTTGATATCTCACCCGCAGGCTACTATGAAACACCAAAATAAGGGTTTGAACAAAATCCATCGAAAGTTAACTATAGTTATCATAGTGATCAAAATACCAAATATTTTTTTTCTCAAAAACGGCTCTAACGATATTTATATAGATAGCTCTTAATATGATAATTATACCATGAAATTCCCATTCGTGGGAAAATGACGAGAGCAGCACAATAAACTATCAAAACTTTCGACGAAAAGCGTTTTTAGCGCGGGTTTTTCCTTATAAACTCCGCTGGAATGTTAGTAGAATGTTGATGAAAATTGGTATTGTAGTCCAATGTTCATGTTGCTGTAAAGTGTTGTTTGACCAAGTTCATATGAACTGAGTGATAAATGAATTGATTAAATAGAATTAGCCATGTACAAAGTGAATTGTTGTAGAGCTAAGGAAAGTTGTGTGTTGCAACGCACCAGATATTTTAGACTCAGTAAGCCTCAAAATGTAAGGATCTGAAGGAAACCCAACTTTTTTTTTACACGATTACTATACTTTTCTTTCCCTTTGGGGTAGCGGAACGTAAAAGTAGATTGGGCTGAGTGTATAGGTGGAGCTGAGGAATGTTGTATGATGCGTGTATCAGATATTTTTCTCGTAATACACTCCTGTCCCTACGAAAATCGTGTTGGTAGTCCTCGTATTTAAGTTGTTGCTGTTCTTTCGTAAGAAGGGCTAAAGAAAGTAAAAACAATAGAAGTAAGTCGTCGTAAAACCGTATTTCAGTATTGTGTTGATAAGTAACGCCAATTCAGTGATCGCAATGTTCAGCTCGAGCGAGTAATTTTAACTGGAAATTGTACGCGCATTAGCTGAACGGTCAAGCGAAGATTAAGGCTGTCGCGTATGTTCTAAAAACGAACTTCAACGTATTGCTCTTTTCCCAGTACACTTCGGGATGTCCCCAATAAAAAATGAAACGCGTCATACTCCTTCGCAGGAGCTTCGAAGGGCACCGAGGCGAACTGCGCGAAGTAAAAATGAGGGCTGCGGTCGGTTAGTGAAAGTTTACAAAGTGCCTGTGTTGTACTGTTTGAGATTTCTCCCATTAAAGACGGACGATAAGTAGGTACCTTGTTTTCCTCCCATTGCCCAACCTAATGTGGCAGATGAAACGGTCAGATCCTGCGTTGGCCCTGTCTGGCTCTCCTTTCGAGAAAATCAGTTGATCGACTGGCAACGTACTTTCTTTGGACTGTCGATCTCGTTCAGGGTTGTTTGGTAATTTAAATCGCCTTCCATTTCACTTTCAATTGCTCTGTGTGACGTTATAGTTCGAACTTCAACTCGCATAACCGCGGTGAATTACTAATTGACTCCGAAGCTATACTACAATCATACCAATATCGGGCGTGCATCAACCGCTGTCAATTCTACGATACGCGGTGTATACATGCACTCTATCTGCGTTCAACTGGTTAGCTGGAAGTACCCAGTAAGTTTGATCATAATTAATAGAGCCGTGTTTTAGAAAATGCGAAAAACTAACTTTTCCTAGGAGAATCTCGTTTCATGATAATTTTGCCATTACAACGTATACTTGAATAGAAAGAGGAAAAAACAATGTTTCAAACCGGAGCTTTTTTATTTAGATCAATTGACGAATGTGTTGGAAGAGTGTTGACAGTTCTGGAATTACACGGGAGAACATACGAGTATCTACTTTTCTCAGCCTCAACGCGCACTCAGCGGTTTTGATCGCTTCATTCACTGTTTCAAAATGTTTCTCATGCTGTTTACACGAATTCGGTAGAACGTGACACAACTTTCTACAGAAAATGGCGGTGCGTGATGTTTTGGAGTTTATTGAGGTGCCCCTATTCATATCGACCTGTCTTGAGTGAAAAGCGAATGTTTTGATAAGGTTCGCGTTTATCGTTTTCGAATTCTAATCTTAGAACTTTTGTCAAAGCTCCAGTATTTTTATCTCTCTAGCTGCAAACTAATCTATTTCGCTCTTAATTCATATCAACTTGGCAAAACGTGGAATCTGGCAGTTCGGGAGGGTATTGGCTCCTCCTACTTATTGAAAAAATTGACGGGACTACCGTGATATGTGTTTTTACTTTCCTTGGCACTACGAAGTCGAAAGGAAAGTTATGTAATCGGCTGAAAAACATTTTTTAGAGTTTTCTTCAGATCTTCACGTTTCAGACCCCCCTGAGTCCGAAAAACTTTTATTTGGGAAAATGATCTGTGTGTCTCTGAACGATTTTTAGAGAAAACAACCGTACCAAATCAGCTCAAACTTGATATCTCGCTCGCAGGTTACCATGGGACGCCAAAATAAGCGTATGAACAAAGTCCACCGAAAATTAACTATAGTTATCATAGTGATCAAAACACCAAATATTTTTTTTCTCAAAAACGGCTCCAACGATTTTGATTAAATTTTTTATATTGGTAGCTCCCAATATGGCAATTATACCATAAAATTTCCATTTATGGGAAAATGACGAGACTAGCACAATAAATTACCAAAACTTTCGACGAATTCTATTTTAGCGCGGTTTTTAGAGAAAACAACCGTACCAAATCAGCAGAAACTTGATGTGTAGCCTACAGGTTACCATGAGACGCCAAAATAAGGGTATGGGCAAAATCCAGCGAAAGTTAACTATATTTATCATAGCGATCAAAACACCAAATTTTGTTTCTCAAAAACGGCTCTAATGATTTTGATTAAATTTTTTATATTGATAGCTCTAGATAAGGCAATTATACATAAAATTCCCATTTGTGGGAAACTGACGAGAGCGTTTTTAGCGCAGTTTTTTTCCTTATAAACTCCGCTGGAATGTTAGTAGAATGTTGAATTAATTGGTATTGTAGTCCAATCCAATACCTAAAGGGCGAGTGTTTAAAAACGCTCATGAGATACATGGGGGTCACTCCAGAAATTCTTCAACTACTGCCGTTTCGCTTACTACCAGTTCTAAATGTTTTTACCCAATAACTCTGCAAAAGTAATTACTATCCTTCTTTGAAAATTTGTGTTTGCAGCCTCATTAATTCTCTGTGTACCAGTTGCTCAATAATGGTCCAGGAATGAGTACGAGCAGTGCAATAAATTCTGGAACTGTAAGCGCTGCCGCTTCATGCTGCTGTTAAGTGTTGTTTGACCAAGTTCATATGAACTGAGTGATAAATGAATTGAGTAAGTAGAAAAAGCCATGTAGAAAGTGAATTGACTTAGAGCTGAGGAAAGTTGTGTGTTGCAACGCACCAGATATTTTTTCAGTAGGATTGTGTTTTCAGTTTTGGAATGAAAGTAAAGTAAAACGAAATTAGTTTGAATAACAGAGTTGCTTCTGATTAGTTTACAACTATAATTAAACTTGTATGGTACAGGCCGCGAATTGGACTTCAACTGTGATTTATTTTTAGAACGCTTGTGTCATATGAGCGATATTTATAATAAAATCAAGAGAGAAGAAGACAAGCAAAGAAATAGTTGTGATGATGTAGACGAAAATGATAACAGCTTTAATATAGAAATATTGGTTCACTTGTTAAGCGCAAATGAGGTCAGAGCAAAAGAGCGAAAGTTCAGAATCCCGCTACACACGAAGGATTGTCTCTAGAATCAGAGAAAGGCAACGAACTGACAATGACGATATGAGGTTTAAGGGTGTTAGAGCTAAGGGTAAAAGGAGAAGGGAGCATGCTGAAATATTTATTGCAACAAATCACAAAACCTTCCTCAGTCCCAAGTACGTTCAGCGATTTTCACAGCGTTACCTATTAATCTAATTCCTGGAATTAATTAATTCCTCCTATTCATGCCACAACTCTAACTCAACCATCATTGCTCAGGTAATTTATCAACACAATTTTTACTTTCCGCTACCCCAAAGGGAAAGGAAAGTATAGTAATCGTGCCAAAAAAAACATTGAGTTTTCTTCAGATCTTTGCGTTTTGACGCCAACTGAGTCTGAAAAACCTAATTTCGGCGCGTGGTCCGTGTGTGTCTGTAGTTCGATTTGCGGGAGAACGGCTGATCGGATTGAGCTGGTTCTTTTTTTGTATTGTTTGTTATTTTTTGTATATACCAAAATAAGGTTACAGGCGATTTCGGCCGATGGGAAGGGGGGGACGAAACTGTACCAAAACCTAGGGTTTTTCGCATTTTTCTCGAAAACGGCTCCAACGATTTTGATTAAACTTTCAAATTATACTCAACTAATCAATACCTGACTTTTCTTCTCCATACATATCTCCATGAAAATAAGGTGAACGGAGATATAGGCCTATGCAGCAAAAATAGTTTTTTTAACGCTTTTTGGCAAAACGGCTTCAACGATTATCAAACTTTCAAGATGTTTTTAAATAGTTAATACCTACATATTGTTCTGAATAAATGTTCGTCTGACCGTCCATTGTACAGAAATAAAAATTAAAATGTGTCGAAAATAACGGTTTTTCGAACATTTCCGTGAATTCCAGGGCAACTGCTTCACCAGATGTGATAGGTCTTACAGAGTGTGTTTTAGCATTTTAACCCACATTTTGTTCCCCGCAACTATCTCTGTATCCATCTGTTGAACAGAGATATAAGCCTAGTTAAGTCAGAAAAGGAAATTGGTCGAATATTAATTTATCGGTATTACAATTTTCTCAAAAATGGCTAAGAGAATTTCGATCAAACTTACGGAGTCCTTTCAGCTAACTAGTTCCTACATTTTGTTCTCCATGAATGTTTCTGTAGAAATGCGGTGAACGAAGATATAGCGCCAGCATATGTAGCTAGTGTTTGAACTTGGAGGGGTGGCGGAAAGTTGTGTGTTGCTACGCACCGCTCGTTTTAAAAGTTAACCGTTTTGAAATTAGTGGGTAAAAACTGTGAGAAACGGCGGTGGTCAGCTAGCTTCTAATTGTCTTATGAACGTTATTAAACTCTGACCGTGTTGGTAATTTATTGGACTACCTGTTCTATTTTTCTGAGAATGTAGTATCATTCAAACGGGAAGCAGCGCTAAAACTTTCGTTAAAGTATTGCTTTTATGTTTTTCTGTTATTTAAATCTGACCCAACAAAAAATTCAATCAAAATTGTTAGAGCTGTAAAAGTAGACTAACTCAGTTGCGAGCAGACTTGACGATGGGGCTGTCACTATTTTCCGGTTACGCTCTTGGCCTTGGAGCGGGTACCTAGCTAGGTGGCCTTAACCCCTCACCTGCAAACACCTAACTATTTCTCTCGGGGATTTCCAGCGATCCATGGCCTCCATGAGACCAACCCTTGGCTTCGTGGTTGGCTGCGCCCTGTCAAAAGGGCTCCACGCCACAGACCGTGGGCAAAAGCAGTACCCAATATATATCTGCACCTGAATGGGTGCCGGGCCGCAGTGCTGCAATTACCTAAAGGCCTTCTGCCGCTTTATCCTGGGGATTGGACTTGCCTCCATCCTCTCCATGGGGAAAGGTGTCGCCGATAAGTCAGTTGCATTTTTGTATTTCGGTTGACAAACGTTTTACTTGAAACAATTATACTTTGTGTAATAAGTACGCACACAAATATTTTTAAATAATAAATCTACCGTTCCATCATCATGTAAATTAAGTGACGTTATCGTTTTCTGCAGTGAACCTGTGCTACTTTAAGCTCAAAAGTTAACCACAAAAATAGCTGAATCACTCAAATATCGTAATTATTGACGTGTTTCCAAAACTTAAGCGCTAATTGAGTGGGTGGAGTGAGGGGATCAGCCGTCCACACGGCGTATTGTTATTAACAGTTTCTCGTCCTACTTAGTTTTGAACCTTTGACATTTCCTCCGACGGGAGCAGCGTGCAAATGATTTTGACCAGTCCCAAACCCCAAAATTCACGTAATTACGCCTCAGGTCCTTGACGCCTCATTGTTCCGAACGCACGAGATACAGCACGCTCGTTTGTCCCGAACGGACAATCTCTGACGATGATCTTTTAATACCGCGAGTTTCGTGATTGCGACCCTTCATCAAATTTCTACTCAGAATCGTGACCGACGGATCGTCGTACAATTAGAGGAGGTGCGATAATAATACGAAATCGAGGGCTCGACGCGATAGAGAACGGCCGACGTTATTAGTAAATAACTGATTCATTCTAGAAACTTTTCTCGGACGATCCAGTCGAACAATAATTTTTCAACGTATCGAACTAATGGTAGATGCCTGAACGCGAGATGCGTTTGCAGTTGATATGAAATTATGATTTTGAACGAAGAATACGAATGAACTCAGGAAAGTCCGAGGCCACGGCAATGAAAAAACTCGAGGTCGACTTAGAGTAGAATTAGAAATACGTCTTAAGTCGTGTGCATGAACGTCCGCAGCGAAGATACCTTGGGAATTCAGTCGTTTGTCCACATCTCTTGTAGCTTACAATTCATCGTTTCGCTCCCCTCAACACAAAGGGACCCAGGAACGGTATTGCATTCAGAGGAAAAGTTGCGTTTTTATCAAATGTTGACTTTTTAGGCTCGTCTCAGGAAACCGTTCAACACAATTTTAACTCGTTATTTATAGCCATAGCATGGAGTTATGAGTAGATAAAATGAGCGAGTTACTATCCACCAACCAGCCCGTTTTCGGTATATTTCGACCGCACTGACGAAGGTTATTTCCCATCGGTGTCAGACAAATTAGGAGTCGTAAAGCTAATTGCGGAGGGACACAACCTCATTTCAGCGGATCTGTATAAGGTTAGCTTGTCGTGAAAGAATGCAGCCAGCTCTGTTCATCGTTAAGTTGATTGAGGTCAAGAGGTTTAGTTTCAGGTGATTGGAGGGGATTTGACTACAACTTTCTCCGAGCGACGAACATAACGGCAGCCCTCATCTTCACTTTTACTCGGTCGGCGGAAGATACGTGTGCAGTTCAGGTTATTTCTACGGTTGGGGAAACGAATTTAAGAAAATTCGAACAGTTGCAGAAGCTTCTCAATTTACGACGGAGTGTCCTACTCTCCCTGTATTAGTTAGTCAACTAGCAAAAACAGATAACTGGAAGCACTCTCTCACTCTCTCAAAAAAAATGACCTCAAAAATTACAAAAATGCGTAAAAAACTTTGTACACCTTTGAGGCATTTTGCATTGAGCACAAAAATGAGTAAAATGTTGATTGGTGTCAATTTTGAGGAAGTTTATTACAAACCGTATGGAACGATGAGACCACACAATCATCGGCTGAACGGCCCTGGAAATATCGTGGCTTCTCTTTTGAGTTCCACAAGCTTCTGGTTTTCCCTAAATTGTTTCAATGACAGAGCGTGTGTGTTTTGTAAGTCCCGAGGCTCACTTTGCGAAGATTCGTGGACATCAACTTATGAGGAAAGCTGTGCGCCTGTTTTTACTTTTCTTAGCTCGACGGATTAGGAAGTGAAGTAGAGTTATCGGCTAAAAAAAAATTAGTTGTCCGTAGTTCCGATTTGAAAAATAGTTTTGTGTGTGTCTGTGGTCAAATTGAGAAAAAAGGGCTGAACTCCTTCTGTTCAAATTTGATATCCATCTTGCAGATCATGGATTGCCATGACAAGCTTATGAGAAGTGTATAACAAATCTAATTTATTATTGGCCATAAAATAAGAGCACCCCGAGAAATTTCGTTTTTCGACCAAATTGGTCCAGTGTTCTCCTTATAATACTCCAAATGTGAGTGTTGGGAACGATATGGGGGGGACTGTGTTTATCCTGGTTAGTGAATGGTCCCTGAGATACACGGTAGAGGAAGAGTTCTGAACAAAGTCACCGGAAAACTGAGATCAAACGGCTCTGATATGAGCACAGACGACAGCGCGAAGTGTTACTATTGGTGTGATAGTACTCTGAGAATCAGCTATCGAGGTATAGGGGAGCGTATACAGTAGTATGTCAACGTAGAGCGATGGATTTGGAAAGAATACAGGAGCAGTTCAGTTAGGTATTTATTCAGAAGAGTTACAGTTATTGAAGTAAGTGAGGTCATTGGAGAAAGCACATGAGACCAGAAATTCCTTTACTTCAGTGGATTAACAGCAGGTGCCTGACTTAGGGCCATGTAATCCCCAAGCGTGCGACCTGAGCTTTTCGAAGACGATTTCTCGTCATCACCCGAATAGTTAACAACGAAAACATAAAGGGTACAAAAAAAAAAATTAGAACACAATCTGCGGGAGAGTACCGTGATCGTTAATGAAAGCTTTCCACAAGGCTCGGTTTTAGTATTGAGTTGTCTCATATAATAGTAAGAGTTCGCAACAAAAAAAAAAATTTCGAAAATCTAATAAGCTCAATGGAACTTCTACAACAATCATAAGACGATAAGATGCAGCCTACGAAATTCCGGAATTCAAAATACTGCTGATTGTTCGAATAATTGTTCCAACGGTGTTAAATGAGAACCTCCAAAATAATCATGTTGGTATTTGGATAAACTACCTTTACACCTCAATCGTGACATAAGTAGGAGCAACCCAATAAATTTAAAGCCCTTCCGATTTCGGTATAGAATATCAATATTAGTTCTATCAAGTTAGTGTAAACTGTGTGAAAACACATTAATTAATCCAGAATTATTTACTGGACTGAATGTACTTGAGACTGAGTTATGTGGAAATAGTGAGGGAATGAAGAGAAACACGCTCATGTAACATCCTCTGGTGGGTCTTGACGTGTGGTAGGACAAGAGCAACTGCTGTTGGGATGATTGCATTCTAGGGCATTCCGCCTAAGACACCCTGGGCGGAGAGAGGGAGCAAGAACAACACAGTCAGCAAATGGCAGTTCACAGTTCAAAACACCCAGCTTGAGGATAGTTGATAGATGCATATCGAGAGATGTGGAGGGATGAAAACACAGCCCTACAATGCCTTTTAGCTTTAACGAGCAAACCCCATGGGGAGTATCCATCGACTAAGGCGCTGAGATGAGACTGGAGGCAGCCTGATTGCCTTGCACCTGTAATAACTTCCAACAACATCGGCAAAAACAATGAAGTACAGCCCATTGAGTGCTGGGCAAACATAGTGAGGAGGATGAAAAGGATGGTGCCAAGGTGAGACTCCTAAGGAACTCCGGAAGTAGCTGTGAATCCAGCAGGCAGCGCACTACCGAATAGCACTCGATACTTCTGAGAAGGAACTCGAAGGCGCAAAGGAAATCCGAAATCTTCAAGATGACCTGAGGAAAGATTTTCATTTGAAATGACGTCAACGTGTACACTTACTAGTAAGACAGGACTTCTAAGGAATGAACTATTAAGTGAACGAGGGCGTTAAGTGGTTCCATATTTTACACAGTGGACTATGCAACGGAATTAGGTCGTTTTCAAGATGTGTTCACCTCGTGAAAAGAAGACAGTTGTTAATGAATGGGGCAACATCTAATGGTGGAAAACAAGGCGCCGATTTATTACCCAAGTCCTGGGAACTGTCTCAAGGAGCAGAGTTTTGTGCTTTGGTTACCTTTTTTTCTAATCGTTTATGAATTCATGAATGGAGTGAGTCTAAAAGCCATTTTGAAAACGTGAAGTCGCCGAAGGTCGAAAGACGCGGAAATCCCGAGTCTTCTGTAAGTCGAGCGTTAAGGCCTTTCTCACGGTGGGTAGGTCAAGCCTTAATTTCCGAGTGTTTATTAATCCTAGTTAACGGTATGTTTTCTTCTGCCTCCCTTCGGCGAATGCATAATACGGGGTTATCATCGGGCTCGACCGGAGGGAACGGAGCGAGTCAAGAAGGGATTCGTCTTGGTCTGAAGACTGGCGGCAATTCAATCGTCTCACTAATTTCCGCCGGTGGACTTGGAAGAACTGAGTGACGCGTGTGGTTCATAAACAGGATGTGGCTGGACACACTTGGAAGCCAATCACGCTTAATTTTATTTGTACCCGTGGATTGTATTTGCTTTCCTTTTCCTGATGCTGATGTATATGTTGTGTGTGAGGTATACCACACCGCCCTCGACGAAGTGCCTGTCCTCAGGTACTCATGAACACTGCAGTATCTTGCCGTGTACTGCAATCAGAGCGTTTCTGTCAACCATTTACAACGGAACATCGAGAGAGAGTAAAGGAATTTTGATTAAAGTTCCAAAAAGACGCCCATGTCTTTACGTTTTTACGTCCAAGGTGGAAGTATTGAATTAACAAATATAAAGTTGATAGAAAAATTAACACGCACTTCACACTGTCTTTGGCGTACTCATCTTCGGTGTCTTCGTTGCACACAGTTGCGACATCCACGGTTCAGGGAATCGGTCCATCTCTTGGCGAAAGACGACTCTCTCAGTAAGGGGATTTGGAACTTCCCTCCTCCTCAGAGCACAGAGCCCTCAGGAGTTCCAGAAGGGGTAGTTCTGTGCAAAGATGTTGTGACTACCGTGCACAGATCAGTTGCACTCTTGGAAACAAGTGTGGCGGATTCGTTGTTCGATGGGCCGTATTTGAAAAACTAGGCTTCCTCAAAGAAGGGGTTATACCGCTGTATTCGTTGTATGCCCTGGACGAGCCTTCGCTAAATCGAAGAGTTCGGTTCGTCCAGGTGATCAGTTGTAATGATGACGAGTAGACGAGTAACTGGCGAAGCAGGGACTAGCAGGAAGACGAGAAGAGAGTGGACTGAACGACAAGACTGCCTGATAACCTTGAAAGGTGACTGCTAGTAGGATCCTAAAGGTCTGCCGTGAAAGACATGGATGATCAGGGGAGTGATCTAGCTAGGACCCTTCGATGACTAAGTTCTGTGTGCACCATGTGCTGTATCTTATACACCCATCTCCTCCGATTGGAACAGAAGCTAATTATTACACTGAAGAAGGTTTTTATCTGATTTATTGTTGATCACGTCATTAAATTCAATTAGGTTTTTACTTCTACGAACCAAGATTTATTTTCTTTCACATAATTTCGATCCCCTCGCTTTCCAAAAGCCCCTTTCTTTCATAATCAGTGTCCCTCTATTGTGTCCTCATCAATTCAACACTAGTAAAGAATATTAACGAATCTCCTCTAACTGTGTAAGGCTAGAACTTGAGTTTTGTTGAGGCTACATTTCGCGAGGTCTCCATAGGTTTCAAAGTTGATTATTCCACCGAAAAGTTGGGTCACCTATGAGACAGTCGAACCATACTCCTGAGACGTTGTTCCATTCAATCGACTGCATTGTGTAATACAGTGCTAATCTTCCACAATTTCTTAACTGAATCCCAAAGCCGAGTTCCCAGGACCATATTTCGTCCCGCTTTTCGATTGTTAAACCACTAGTGAAGGCTTTCTTTTAATTGAGTGTTCAGTGTGCTGTCCTCCCCTTCCGATGTTCTTCATTTCATTTGAATCCGGCCATAATGTTTCACTTAACGAACAAGAAATCATTTAATTTCACACCGTCATTAAGCTGCATTGGGTGTACGTGTTTGCATAATTTCCATCACCCAGTTTTCCAAAAGATATTGTTTATCTCTTTTTACTTTCCTTGGCTCTACGAAGTAGAAAGGAAAGTTATGTAGTCGGCTGAAAAAAAAATTTTGAGTTTTCTTCAGATCTTTACGTTTCAGACCCCCCTGAGTCCGAAAGACACTATTTGGGAAAATGGTCTGTGTGTGTGCATGTGTGTCTGTGAACGAGTTGTAGAGAAAACCACCGTACCAAATCAGCTCAAACTTGATATCTCACCCGCAGGCTTCTATGGAACACCAAAATAAGGGTTTGAACCAAATCCATCGAAAGTTAACTATAGTTATCATAGTGATCAAAATACCAAATATTTTTTTCTCAAAAACGGCTCTAACGATATTTATATAGAAAGCTCTCAATATGATAATTATGCCATAAAATTCCCATTTGTGGGAAAATGACGAGAGCAGCACAATAAATTACCAACATTTTTGACGAAATCGATTTTAGCGCAGTTTTTAGAGAAAACAGCCGTACCAAATCAGCTGAAACTTGATGTCTAGCCTACAGGTTAACATGGGACGCCAAAATAAGGGTATGAGCAAAATCCACCGAAAGTTAACTATAGTCATCATAGTGATCAAAACACAAATTTTTTTTCTCAAAAACGGCTCTAACGATTTTGATTAAATTGTTTATATAGATAGCTCTCAATAAGGCAATCACACCATGAAATTTCCATTCGTGGGAAAATGACCAGAGCAGCACAATAAATTATCAAAATTTTCGACGAAAAGCGTTTTTGCCGTGGTTTTTTCCCTTTAAACTCCGTTGGAATGTTAGTAGAATGTTAAAGAAAATTGGTACTGTCGTCCAATCCAATACCTATAGAGTGAGTGTTTAAAAACGCTCATGAGATACATGGGGCTCACTCCAGAAATTCCTGAATTTCAACTACCGCCTTTTCGCTTAATACCAGTTCTAACAGTTATTACCCAATAACTCTGCAAAAGTGATTACTATCGTTCTTCAAAAAATTCGTGTTTACAGCCTCATTAATTATCTGTGTACCAATTGCTCAATAATGGTTCTGCAATGAGTACGTGCAGCACAATAAATTTCAGAACTGTAGGTGCTATCGCTTCCTGCTGCTGTGACTTGTTGTGTGATTAAACAGAATTAGCCATGTACAAAGTGAATTGACGGAGAGCTAAGGAAAGTTGTGTGTTGCAACGCACCAGATATTTTGGTTTATATTTCGTTCTGAATAATACACATATGTTTTTGAGCAGGAAACATTTTGTACAACCCTGTCACCCTCTCAAAATGTAACGTTTTACGTTTCAAGACATTGGGATTCCAAATATGCAATCCGTCCGCTGTCCGAGCCATATTTTAGTACTTGATTCGTTTTTATAATGAACAAAAACGCCATTTTGGCAGTTTTATCGCAATTATTTCGTGACTTCGCTATTTTTACTCTATTTACTATAAAATTTTGGTACTCAGCTTTGCAACTATTTATACTCGTGTTTAACCTGTTAATCTCAACATCCCAAATACTCCTGGGTGTCTCAACTATACTCGTACCTATTTGATATTTCAATTCACTCCAAACCCACATTTTAAAAATTATTTCTGTAATATTTTACACCACATTTTGACTTTCTTTGATTGGTTACAAACTATCCTCCTCGATTTAGCAACGGTCGTTTTCATTATTATTCATAATAATAATACACCTATGTTTTTGGTCAAGAAAACTTTTTTTACAACCCCTCGCTTCTCAAATTGTGATACTTTACGGGGATTTCAAATCTGCGATGTCCGTCCGCCGTCCGGGCCGTTTTGAGCTTTTAACGACGTCTAAAAAAATCCGTACTTTCGCTCGTTCGGTTGTTACGAGCAACAAATTGTTAAAATAATTAACAAAAACGGAATTTTGGCCGTTTTATCGCTAAAACGCCGTGTTCTATGTCGTTTTCTAGATATTTTTCAAAGGCTAGGTCTATTAGAACGAGTTTCAGAGGTGTATGATTGCGCCTAGACCGAAAACAGTGAAATCACAGTAATTATAGCGAGCCAAAGTCTACTAATTGAAAGAACTCGCAGGACAGTGCGGCGAAAGTAATCGTTTCATCGTTTGGGCTCCCTTCTGTCTCACTCCAACCACCCCTCAGATCGACTCGTCACGCCATGCTACAGGAATATTTAATTTTTGTCGTTCTGTAATAGGTTTCGTATCTTTTTCTCGTATTTGTTGATGCTGAATCGAATGGGATGGGACTAGTTCGAGCTTTGCAACAAAATAATAAACCGTTGTGTAATAAGTTTTAATCGTTCTGCGCTTTTTTTTAAATTAATCTTTCTGTCCCCGGAGTCAACATATGTCGTTCAGACACACGTTCAGATACATACACGTTAATGGGACAAGAAGGAATGAACAAAATTACCGAAAACGTTTCAAAATTGCTGCGCGTTAATTTATTTCGTTAGTATTTTCGCGCGAGTTTTCTCTGATTCTTTGCAGGAGAAGACAATTTTAGACCTTGAAATTCGCTCAGATGTAACTACTGCTTTAGCCTTTGCCAGGTCACACTCTTCCGTATCATCCCGTAAACATTTGACCGTACATTTCAATGTTAAACGGTGATGCTTTTCTCGTTTTATTTTATTTCTACCTGAAACCGAGCATTTCGTGGTTTCCAACTATGGAAAGTGATTTTCGCACTTGTTGGCGATTTGACAATCTATTGAAAATCTTGACTTGATATAGCAGAGCAACAAGTTATGAGTTCAGTAACCATTAACCTAACCGACATGGTCAAGTTTACAGTAGTAAATTGAAATTTTTGCCAGAAGACAGTCGAAGTGACTTTTGGAAGATTCTCGCAGTTTCGATGACGAAGAGACAGTTAGCGTGCAGAAGAATGGTCAAATATAAGGAATTTCTGGGGCCATTTGAGGTTTCTAATTTGGAACACAATAATGTTTTCTGGTTTTTCTTTCGTAAATGTGGTCACTCGGCAAGTTAATTAATATTTTCTTCTTCGAACGTCCAGTTCTGAGGTTACAAATTGCGACCTCATATGAGCCAAGATTTTCATTTATTCGATCAGCCTCGAGGGCGGAAACTGTCTCTTCACGGACCATCGAACCTGCGCGAGATGGCTCACGTTTTCGTAACGCGTTTCTACATCGTATTTACCAACACTGGCAAAGTGGCACTCCAGTGGGCAATGTGCCGTGAACGGCACAACTATAATTGTTACGTCAATCGTCCTCCTAGACGTGGCCTTCAGGCAAACTGGTTGTTTCCGCGGGGAGCCAAATTATTGGGATTTGTTTTTCTGGTCAGAGAAAGTGACCACGAAAACCGAAATTCGATTGACGTGTGAGCTTCCTCGTACCGTAACAATAAATCAACGACGTTCTTGTATAATACGCGGCAATGAAACCATGGTATTGCTGCATCCTTGTATTTATAACACGTACGGACTGACTCTTGGGCCAGGCCGGTTTCCTTGTCAAAATGACTGTTCTATAACGCTCATAAGAGTGGGGGGGGGGGTGCTAACATGCCAGTGCACCGGCACTAGCTCAGCATCCATTGAACCCAAACCGACGGAGGTACGGCAGGATGTGATTAAGCCGATCTCCCTGTAGAGCTACTGCTAATGTCTTACCACGCGGAGGTATGGCACTGTGGAACCTGTACCATTTGGGAGGAGTTCTCAATCTGTTTTCCCACTTGTTCCACCTATTTACTTGGGCGGCAAGTTTCAAAGAGACCAACTGTGGCCACGGTTACTAGCTTGCTTAGAAGGAGTCAAAGCTGGAAGGTTGCTACAGGAAATACAGTGGAGCAACACGTGGTTTCTTGTTTCCTCCTTCAGGATGGAATACTTCACTAAATAGTAATTGCACAAAACAATGTACAAGAAAGAAACCATTTTAGACGAATTTCCAAAACGTATCCCTGGCCAGCCGCTCAACTGTAGCAAATGTATGTGATGCCTTCAACAGAATGTTAACACGTGGTGAGTCAACAAGAGACGTTCATCAAAGTTTGCCAGCAAGACATGGAGGATGGGTAGCCTTTGAGAGTAAAGAAGTCACCAATTCCCATAAGACGTTAACGGATGTTGGAAAAAACTCACGCTTGTCATATTCATCTTGCATGTCGTTTATCTAGTGCCCATTCATCCAGCGTGGCTAGTTGTCGTTCTGTGGACAGGTCATTACGTCAAAAAGTATTGACAGATTGCTAGTGCATAGAGCAATATGAACGCAAAATAATATTTGTTGAGCACTAGAAGGAAGTTGAATGATGGGCGACGTGGTAGCACGAGACAGTTCAGCTAAATCCCTGTGATCGAAGTTGAGCAGGGTTAACTTAATGAAGGCGTAATAAAGGAGGTTTATATTTTGTCTTCACGCGGAACAGGGTAGTCGGTAGAAGGTCGGGCTAGAAAAGTTGTGCTAAGCGGTAACGTACTGAGTTGAATTGGATGTGCTGGGTAGGGTGAGAGAGGTGGGAATGTGTTGATGGCTGGATGGAACAACCATTGACTCCGGGAAGACCAAATTATACCGGTTAATGGGGAATATTTGTTCGCTGGCGGCTTGAATGATTGAGGTACTCAGCCACTGCTTACTAACATCAGCACTTTTTACAACACTCGAAATTGAAGAAAATAGTTTGATCATAGTGATCAAACAACGCAAATAGTTTTTCTCGAAATCGGCTTTAAATTGTTCAAATTTTGCATCCTCGAGAACATTTCTCAAAAATCGATCGACCGCTCATATAAATCTGACGTTCTCACAAAAATATTGCGTAATCCAATGTGTGGCCCTTAGACTAACGTTCGCCTTTTTTTCTTTCAGGTAACGTCCTCTTGAAGTGACTTCTGCGTCAGTGAGTTGATTCTAAGAAATTGCAAATTTTTCCGTTATCATTGAAGTTTTCGTCCAAGTCGTGACTCAGACGGGAGGAAACGTTGGCCGTTCACATTTCCGGGGAACGTGCTTCAATAACCGGGTCTTTAGAACGCACAGTCGGTTGAGGACGTCACCTTCGACGCGTTAAGCAACTGAATTTCAAGTCGACATAAGTAACACTTTCCCCTCGTCCGAGTTA
Organism: Pachypeltis micranthus; assembly: GCA_020466155.1. NCBI lineage: Eukaryota > Metazoa > Arthropoda > Insecta > Hemiptera > Miridae > Pachypeltis > Pachypeltis micranthus. The sequence continues at coordinate 11,114,199 of CM035774.1, read as the reverse complement.
TGTCATTTTGCAACCCCCCTTCAGCCTCTCATAATGCCCCTGTTTTGCTTCCGAAATGAGAGAGCGTCTGTTGACGGTTACATTTACGAGGAGGTTGGTTGCAAAGTTGTTCTTTCGACGTTCGTTGACTCGGGTGTAATATGAAATGAGTATTTTTTGTCCGCTGCGAGATGTTTGCGTTAGGCCCGACGTTATTCTCAACGACAACTCGCAACAACCAAGTCATAGGTTTCAAATACACGGTGTGTAGCCTCACACAACTCTCCTCAGCCCCACGCATAGTCAGAAAATGCTCTAATCCATTTTTCGTTCAGTTTATATGAGCCGAGTAACACATCACACGACGTTATACGTAGAAAGTGATAGAGCTTGAGCTCCAACATTTATTGAGCTGCTGCTACTTATGCCTAGACCTTCATCGCCGTGTAGGTATTAAGTTCAAAATAGTTTTTTTGGGAATGTTCGGGTCTACAGTTGTGGCGAGAATTTTCACAAAACTGTAAAAACAATACCGGAATTTCTGCAGACTATCTAATGACTACTACTTAATTACCTTAAGGTAGCTGATTAGATTACCAAACAGTTTGGAAATGCCCCCCTACATGATCGAGATTATTAAAAAAAACAAAAAAACTAGACTGAAATCACTTACCGTCGACATTATTGATAATTTATTGTATTGCTCTTGAAATTTTCCCGAAAATATCGCAAGTGTAAGCAAAATCTTTTGAGCCAGGGCCGTTTGGTATTTAGTTCTGTGTCACAATTATACTTAGTTTGCTTGATTTTGCTTTTTTTAGGATCCCATGGTAATCTGCAGTACAAATTTGAAATTTAAGTCGCTTTGTACAGCCATTTTCATTCAAATTCATTCCCCTTAACTGATGTTTTTCAGACTCAAGAGCCCTGAAAACGTAAAAACACGAAAAAAAACTCCACACATTTATTTTCAAATGAAAATATAACATACCTTCCTACTTTGCAGGGCTAAGAAAAGTAAAAATAATTCTCAAACGGTAGTTAGAGGACTCGTTAGTCTCTAGAAGTTGACAACCGGCAGCAAAACGTTTTCAGCCAATACGCAACTTTCCTTCCTACTTAATAGGGCTATACAAATAAATATCAGGTGCAACGCACCACACAATTTACCTAGGCTCCGTGGGCATTCCGCAATTTTCTTGATTCCAGCAATAACAACGTTCTTCGTGATAGCGGGAGGCGCTTAAGGTTCCGGAATTTATTGTGCTGCTCCTACTAGTGACATGGCCATTATTGACCAATCAGCGCACAGGAGATTTATGAGGCAGTGTACGTGATTTTTTCGAGAAGGACGGTTGGGCATAGTTTTGGAATAATCGGGTAGTAAGTGAAACGGCGGCGGTTGGGATTCCAGAATTTCTGGAATAGCTGCTATATATCTTATGAATGCTATCAAATGCCCATTGTATATGAACATTATTTGAAAACTACCTCAATTTGGTTCGAAAATTCTAGTAACGTTTGAGCGGAGATTATAAGAGGAAAATTGCGCTAAAGCGGTTTTGGTCGTAATGTAATTTATTGTGCTGTTCACGTCATTGTCACCGAGGAGAGGAATTTTATGTTGTTCTAATGTTATTTGGAGCCATTTTTGAGAGAAAAATATCTGGTGCGTTGCAACACACAACTTTCCTTAGCTCTACGTCAATTCACTTTGTACACAGCTAATTCTATTTAATCTGTGCTGCTCGTACTCATTGCAGGACCATTATTGAGCAATTGGTACACAGATAATTAATGAGGCTGTAAACGCGATTTTTTTAAAAAAGGATAGTAATCACTTTTGCCGAGTTATATTGGAAAATAACTGTTAGAACTGGTAGTAACCGCAACGACAGTAGTTGAAATTCAGGAATTTCTGGAGTGAGCCCCATGTATCTCATGAGCGTTTTTAAACACTCACCCTTTAGGTATTGGATTGGAATACAATACCATTTTTTTAACATTCTACAAGAATTCCTGCGGAGTTTATAAGGAAAAAGCTGCGCGAAAAACGCATTTGGTCGAAAATTTTGATAATTTATTGTGCTGCTCTCGTCATTTTCCCACAAATGAGAATTCTATGGTATCATTGCCTTATTGAGAGCTATCAATATAAAATATTTTATCAAAATCGTTATAGCCGTTTTTGAGAAAAAAAATATTTGGTGTTTTGATCACTATGATAACTATAGTTAAAGTTAACGTACCTGTTAGGTGAGTCCGTCTCCTCTGGCTTGTGAGTTACTGTGGGCAAGCGCTTTCGATGTAAAGACATCATCGTCTGGCCGTTTAGTCAGTACTGGAGTCAGTCAGTTGGTCGTGGTCTTTATATACAAAGAGAAAAGTGAAAGGAGTGATGGAGCGTTGGGGGGGGGGCCGTTATTGTTGGCTCTTGTTAGTAGTCATGTTAGCCGGACTGGCTGTGTTAGGTATTAAAGAAATTAACAGTCCGCCAGTAGGCAAATACTAAAGTTAACGTACCTGTTAGGTGAGTCCGTCTCTCTGGCTTGTGAGTTACTGTGGGCAAGCGCTGATGTAAAAGACATCATCGTCTGGCCGTTTAGTCAGTACTGGAGTCAGTCAGTTGGTCGTGGTCTTATATACAAAGAGAAAGTGAAAGGAGTGATGGAGCTGCTGGGGAAGGGCGGGAGAGGTCTTGCTGGTCAGTCTTGTTAGTAGTACCCAGCCGACTGGCTGTGGCTGTGTTAGGTATTAAAGGGCTTGTGTCCACAGTAGGCAAATACTAAAGTTAATCGTACCTCTGTTAGTGAGTCCGTTCTCTGGCTTCTGTGAGTTACTGTGGGCAAGCGCTTTCGATGCAAAGACATCATCGTCTGGCCGTTTAGCCAGTACTGAGTCAGTCAGTTGGGTATTAAAGAAATTCGTTGTTAGTCTGCCAGTAGGGCAAATACAGTTAACGTAGCCTGTCTAGGAGTCCGTCTTCTGGCTTGTGAGTTACTGTGGCAGCGCTGATGTAAAGACATCATCGTCTGGTTAGTCAGTACTGGAGTCAGTCAGCTGGTCGTGGCTTTATATACAAAGAGAAAAGTGAAAGGAGTGATGGAGCGTTGGGGAAGGGGCAGAGATCTTGTTATCGTCTTGTTAGTAGTAGCCTGTGTTAGGTATTAAAGACGTTAAAGCCAAATTGTTAAATCGCCAGCAGGCAAAATACAAAGGCCCACAGCAACTCACAAGCCAGAGGAGACGGACCCACCCAACAGGCACGTTAACTTTAGTATTTGCCTACTGGCGGACACAACCCAATTTCTTTAATACCTAACACAGCCAGTCCGGCTAAGGTACTACTAACAAGACTGACCAACAAGACCTGTCCCCCACCCCTTCCCAACGCTCCATCACTCCTTTCACTTTTCTCTTTTGTATATAAAGACCACGACCAACTGACTGGACTCCAGTACTGACTAAACGGGCCAGACGATGATGTCTCACATCGAAAGCGCTTGCCCACAGTAACTCACAAGCCAGAGGAGACGGACTCACCTAACAGGTACGTTAACTTTAGTATTTGCCTACTGGCGGACACAACCCAATTTCTTTAATAACTATAGTTAACTTTCGGTGGATTTGGCCCATACCCTCATTATTGCGTCCCATGGTAACCTGTAGGCTAGACATCAAGTTTCAGCTGATTTGGTACGGTGGTTTTCTCTAAAAATCGTATACATACACTCACACACCGACACACATACGCACAGACCATTTTCCCAAATAGTGTTTTTCGGACTCAGGAGGGTCTGAAACGTAAAGATCTGAAGAAAACTCAAAAAAAATTTTCAGCCGATTACATAACTTTCCTTTCTACTTCGTAGAGCCAAGGAAAGTAAAAATTAGTCTTTTGATCACTATAATTATTTTAGAGCGAATATTGCTCATACCCTTATTTCGGCGTCCGGTTATAACCTGCGAGCTAGAGATTAAGTTTGAGCTGTTTTGGTTCAATCGCGTCACCGCGATTATTTTCCCAAAATTCGGTTTTTTAACTCAGCAGCCCTTAAAACGTGAAAATCTGATGATCTCAAACTTTATCTTTCAGCCTATTACATAACTTTCCTTTCTACTTCGTGAATCCAAGGAAAGTAAAAAACAGGCGTGTTATTCAGAATGAACAAGCTTAACCAGCTGAAAAATGTTGGACTAATAGTGTTTTCGCGTAGAAATAACTAGATGGGCCTTTTGTTATTAACAGGAAGCCCTTCATTTTTAAACATTTCTTTTGGCTACTCTTTAACGAATAATGGCGTTTCTGTTTTTTCGCGGTTGAGTAGCGTTATAAAACCCTTATTTTTGACCGCAAATTTAATTAATGTAATAATCAAGCTGGAAAATTGCCTATACGGCGTCCTCTCGCTCCCTCCGAGTCTCCCTTATTCTGAAGTCCCAAGCCCCAGCGCCGGCCATTAGATGACCGAGCAGCCGTGAACGTTTTTTTTTACCAGAAATGAAGACTACAATGACCAAAGAGAAATTATCATTTGGTGATTACGAGGCACTTTTTGACGCCTCTTTTGTTGTGAAACTGAACGGCTGCTCTTCGTTCGGCTCAGGTAACATCTTTTCCTATTTAGCGTTTCCTGGAAAGGCACTTAATGACGACGAGGAGGGAGCTGAAATTACTCGAGTAAATGCGATCTTTAAACCACAGGCCGATCAGGTTTTCTTCGGCGATGATGACTTTCGACGCTTCAGTCGGTTTTACGCAATCGACATGAAATTCCAAGATGATAATAGTAATTAAACTCCTACAGAATGGCCAATCGATGTTTAAGCGACTAAGTTGACTTGGAGACAAAGACCCTGCAAAGACCGTGGAACCTCACGTCTTCTCCTAGAACCCGTGTGTGCGGTTAAGGATTCAGGAACCTGGAAGACCTGAAACCCTTCGTGCGCTGTTGAAGATTCAGGACGAGTTCGGGGTCCCAACGCTCTGAAGACAACACAAAATCGCCTCGACTGTTGCTGTTTTTACTGCACAGACGTGCTTATAGTTATAAAACAAAACTAAAATGTACTTTACATTCTACTTCCATACTGTGAAAACATTTTTGTGCCGCAAACATTTGAAGCTGTAGATTCAGAAAGTGAAAACTTCTTGGCTAACGACATGTACCAAAATGCTCAGATTTTGATTGTCGTTCGAGTACTCCATAGTTTGTCAAGATGAGGTTTACGACCTAATTAGGGATTTAGGTTGAATTATAAAAACGTTAATAAACTTCCTTCTTCAATATACCGATTCCTGCTGAACTTTTCAACATTAGAGCATTTGATGGGAGTTTACTACATCAACTTTTCCTAGCTCACTTTTTTGCCCTAGAACTCTACGGCTAAACGCTCTCTCTCAGCTCTCGTCGGTGCTCACACCAGTTCAACTATCCAGAGATTTGGACTCCCCGCGTCGCTTGTACTGTCTCCCATTTAGTTTACTCTGAAATCTTCATGTCTACAGTGTATCTCAAGGGAACGTTTAACTAACCAGTATATCAATTTAGTCTTTTCTTTGTCCTCTCATTCTACTAACTAAACCACTCCTTATTCAAGCGCCTTCAAGTAGTCAGGATATCGTTTTCGATAATGTTTCAGAGGCCGCAGATATTACAATCAGAATGAAGTAGTAACGCCAATATGAATTTAATCAATTTGAAGGGTTGACTTCAGGCGTTCCTCGTGACTACTTCCATATCCATTCGCTGAATGGAGATATAAGCCAGGAAAAGACATTGACAGAAAATTACATTTGAGTTGGATTTTGATCAAACTTAAGGTTCGTTTTCAGTACATCCCCCCCCCTCCTCCCATCATGGCACTGGTAAAACCCACACTGCCTCCACAACTGGGCCTGTCGTGTGGGCTAACACGAGTTCCCACATGTCCTCCCAGTTCCACCCCCAGCTCTTATGGAGCTGGTGTTCTCTGATGCAGCGTCCCAATCCGTCCCCGCCATTCTCACACAAAACATAAGGCAATCTTGCACGCTCCATGCACTCTGAGGCGCACTGCCGCCAGTCACTCACACGTACACTGTACGTGCTTTGCTGACTCCAGCTCCACCTCGCAAAATCTACACCTACCAATCTTAGCGACGTGGTATCTTAGTGGACAATGACCTGTAAACAGGCCACATACATGTTACACGAAAAATGCATGGAATGAAGAACCGGCTCGAAAAAATCGTTTACACTAATTAATATATTGATAATAGATACAATAAACAATACTATAAAATTAATAATTGTAATAATTATTCAATATAAATAAAATCAATAAAACTTAGATAAGCATTATAGCTACTCGGCTAAAAACGATTAAAAAGTCCAAAAGCCAAAAATGGTTAGGAATACCTTCAGTTTGCTTGTTCTTGTGCTACTGCTAGTAGGGTTAGAGAGTGCACCTTCTCTTATTAACTGCATGGCGTTATGAAGAATGAAGAAGAATTAGTTTATTGTGATCGACATAATCAGGATTCTGCAATTCTTGAAAGCCGGAAGACGTTATGGACAAGAGCCGATATAGAATTTGAACTCAGCGTAACAAAGGGGTGCGCGGTGTTTTAATCAATAAATCCAATTTATTAAGGGTGTTTTCAGACCGCTGTTCGCCGTGTTCTACATCATCTCGGCGGTCTGAAGGAGGTTGTGCAACTGGAGGCCGGAATCAGCGTCGCCCTCAAAACCGAAGCATTATTCAATTTTTGAGGCGGTTATCGAACTGAATCCTCCGGCTCATAGAAAACCGCCGGAGATTACTGTCTGGTGATTGATGTAGAACCTAGAAAATGTCATATATTTCACAGTTTTCGGCAGCCTCCAGGTGCAGTAGCTATAGTAGCTCAATTGGAGTAGTTCTCTCTGCTTCGCTATTCTTTTTCCTCCTAGAGGCTTCTGCAGTGCTGTGATTCACACCTGAAGCTCTCTCTCCTCTTCTGCACTATCAGACATGAGCGTCAGTGGTACCGGAGGGCATTGGAACTTAACCAGATTGGCATACTTGTGCGCTAGCAGAATACGCCTGTTATCACAAATTCCAGGAACGGGATCGTCCGAAAGACCGCCAGTCTCTAGCCGCGAGGGTGCCAAGCAGTGCGAAAATGTTTGTTGCGTCACATCACACAACTTTCCTCAACGATTTATATCACTACCGACTAATCAAATCTGTTTTTCTTTATGTTGATACGAACTTGGTAAAACGTAACGCAACGCAGAAACTGTGTGTCCACAATTTATTGAGCTACTACGCTACGTTCATTATCGAGCCATCCATTCATTGGGAATTTATCAGACTGTCAACGCGATTTTTAGTAATCGGCCCAAAAAAAATTTGGGTTTTCTTCAGATCTTTACGTTTCAGACCCTACTGAGTCCAAAAAACCTAATTTCGGCGCGTGGTCCGTGTGTGTGTGTGTGTGTATGAGTGTGTGTGTGTCTGTAGTTCGATTTGCGGGAGAACGGCTGATCCGATTGAGCTGGTTCTTCTTTTGTTTTGTTTGTTATTTTTTGTAGACACCAAAATAAGGTTATAAACGATTTCGGCGGATGGGAAGGGGGGTGGGGGACGAAAATGTACCAAAAACTAGGGTTTTTCGCATTTTTCTCGAAAACGGCTCTAACGATTTTGATTAAACTTTCAAATTATCTTTTCCTAATCAATACCTAACTTTTACTCTCCATACATATCTCCATGAAAATACGGTGAACGGAGATATGGGCTCCTGAAGCAAAAATAGGTTTTTTATCGCTTCAGCGATTTCCACCAAACTCACAGGATGTTTTCAAATAGTTACACAGGATGTTTTTAAATAGTTAATACCTACACATTCTTCTCAATAAATGTTCCTATGACGGTTCATTGAACAGAGATAAAAATTAAAATGTGTCAAAAATAACGTTTTTTCGATCATTTCCGTAAAATCCAGGGTAACTTTTTCACCAGATGTGATAAATCCTAATGGAGTGTCTTTTAATCACCCATACCAACATTTCGTTCTGTATAATTATTTCTGTATATATATGTTGAACGGAGATATAAGCCAAGTTAACTCAGAAAAGGAGATGTGTCGAATATTAATTTATCGGTATTCCAATTTTCTCAAAAACGGCTCTAACGATTTCGATCAAACTTTCGGAGTACTCTCAGCTAACTAGTCCCTACATTTTGTTCTCGATAAATGTTCCTGTAAAAATGCGTTGAACGAAGATATAGCGCCCGCCTATGTAGCTGGTGTTCGAACTTAAAGGGGTGGCGGAAAGTTGTGTGTTGCTACGCACCAGATATTTCTGAAAATGATCCTGTTCACTTTCGGAATTATTGGTTTGAATTCAAGATTTTTGTGGTCGCTCCTAAGAACATTATCAAGTTATCACCGCATAGTTTATTGAACTACCATCCTCGTGTTTAATGTATCATATAAGCGGGATTTATACGGGAAATTTTCCTTCCTTCGCATTTTTCGATAATTGATTGTGCTGTGCTCGTCATTTTCGCACGAATGGAAAATTTACGGTATTGTTGTGTTAGTCGAAATGAGTCAAAAGTATTGAGAACAAAATATTTGGTGTTCTGATCGCTTTGATATCTACAGTTCGTTTTTCACTATTTTGACGTTCCGCTTAAGCAGACGTGTTTCAGCCGTTCTTTTCCAGCAAAGCCCCAACGCTTTTCTCAAATGGCATTTTTTGGGTTTGGGAGATTGAATGGGCTAGGAAAACTTGCCAAACGAAAATAATATTTCATCTGAAGAGTTCTACGAAACATCCAAAAGTAATTTCACAATGGGACGACAATATGATAATTTTACGTCATTTATCTCCATCCCCACACTATTATTTGTCGATTTTGCACGATTGTGCAAATAGCATGATTTTAATATGCCTTATTCCTCCATGTTTCACTCTTCCTATGGTGAATTTAGAAATTCTTAAAGTTTGGTGCACAATGATATTGAAACGTGAATCGAAAAAACGAATTATCAAAGTGGGCTCAAAAATGTGTCATAGGGTTTTGTTTTTTTCATCAATTCAGTTTCAGAATGGTCTGAAACGAATTAATTAGTTTATCTTGAATTGTCCTTCGTTATTTTCGATCAATTGGCAAAGCCTTGCCAATGGCTAAACTCAGAGGGACGTCCTTAAAACTTCAACCGACGGATAAATACCCGCATTTCGACTGAACCCCGACGATAATAACCCAACATTTTCGGAGCACCTGCGGCAAAACGACGATTTATTACGCGGAACTTTCAAGTTCAGAACGGCTCGGGTTTTCAAAACTCATCGCTATTCACTTCGACAGGTTGCGTCCAAAGCCGGACAGTTCGATGCCACTTGGCCTTCTTCTGGTGGCCCCAAGGAATTCTCGACTCGACCGACCGTGTCCTTTCTCTTCTGGTCCGTCAGCCTCTCTTTTCTCTGAGGTCCTTCGTGGATCTTCCATCAATACTCCGGTGGTTGTTCCGTTGTTTGGGCACTCGGACGGAAAATACGGCCTTTGCCTGCCGCCAGTTCGTGAATATGGGATCGAAACTGAGAAACTTGCCAGAAAAGAAGTCTTCAGAGCGGAAGAATAACCCTGGAGTCGAGTATGGTTGATATGAAAGGCGAATGCAGCTCGCCGTTTTAAAACGGATTCTGTGAAAAAAAACAGTAGGTGAACGTGTGTTTGGTAAACTTGGAACAAAAAATATCAGAATAGCGCTAAATAAATAACACTAGAGGGCAGAGCAAAACGGACAGACTAAGGAAGCCAAAAGGATCCACAACCAACACCTTTTTGCCCCGTTAAGGCTAGATAGACTCGGGGAAGAGTGTATGCAAACTCAGATGAATAGATAAATGACAAGTGAGATGAGAATCCTCGTCGAGGGAATTTGACAAATACTAGTTTTCCCCAATATCCATTAACATCTTAGGAGATAGTGGGTGTGAACCAGACCACTGGGCGAGCCTATCCCTAAAACGACATGGTGACTTCAATGCGCGGCTCCATCGTTACTCGAAGATTCTCCATCCTGCATGTCTTGCGACTCTAGTGCGGAGAAAATAAGAAACAAGGCGCTGCTACAATGAAGTACTTACAACATGGAATGACGGTTGTTGGAAGAGCAGCCAAAACATCCAGCTTTGACTGCTACTAAACAAACAGCACAGCCCAGCAACATTCTTGCACAGTTTGTGAAGAAGGTTAGGACAAAAAAACGGGGTCATAGTTGATATCTTTCTTTGAAACTTGTCACCCAAGTAAATGGTTAAATGGGTGGGAAACCAGCCATCCATCCATTGCTCTTCCAGATCGAACGAATTCCCCAGGGTCATACCTCCACGTGGTAACACGTAGGCAACAGCTCTCTCCCGGAATACTGCCGTACCTTCACAGGTCCAGGCTCAGTGGATGCTGAGCGAGTGCCAGTGATCTCGCATGCAAGCGAAACTGGAACCTCCGTGACTTTTGACTGATAACACTCTCTTATCGTGTTGAAGAACAGTCATGTCGATAAGGAAACTGACCTGTGTTTGAACTCAGTCAAATCCTTTACAGGCATCTTGTCGAGATGGAAGGCTCTCATTCACAAACGTAATTTCCTTTAAACCTTCTCTTTCAAGTGGAATAGCACCCGACAAAACAAGCATATCTTTCCATTGCACTTACATATCTTGTACCTTGGAACCCCTGCACTTATATACAAATTGCACCTTCCTTTCTTCGTTCATCCTGGTCGTAGGAATTCTCTTTATCGCATCCCCTCGAGCCCTCCGTCTCTTGAACCTGAGAGACCCTACACCTTCTGTGTTCATATTCGAATTTTGAAAGTCCTTCCCATATGGCCCCGTTTGATTAAGAGATTAACAGAGAAAGAAATATTGTGTGGTAGGGCCGCATGACACAATTTTCCTCAGCTCCGTTCTGTCTACTCCCTTTCTAGAAATTACAGCTCCACGATTTATTGGGCTGCCACTACTTATGCCGCCATCTCTCTCGTTGTTGCGGGAACTGCCAGCATGATTTAGTTCTGAAATTATAGGATAATACTTCTAAAATAGTGGAAAAAACGGCGTTACAATAGGCAGCGTATTGGACTACCAATCTGATTGTTTTGAGAACGCCTAGGGTGATAAGAGTAACTTCAGTAAAATAGATTTTTGACGAAACTTGGGCTACTTTATAATGCTACCCTAGTCATTTTATTTTATTGTTGTATTTGGATCTTTTCAAAAATTTAATCAAAATCGTAAAACTGCTTGTGAGAAAAAAAGAATTCAAACATTTACGTAGAAAATCGATGTTAGTGGAGTTTTTTCTCATAAATATCGCTCGTATAAAACTACCAATCTGCAAAAAATTGTGTTGGCAGCAGAAAAAGGTACTTTAGATCGGCATAAGACAATTATGAGCACGAAACGCAACCTACTGGTATCTGCTTCACTAACATTTGTCGCAGTTTAGAATACTGAACTAAAATGACCATTTGCGCATACGCTGCTCGCTCAGTTCTGGTCGTGACATAAATAAGGACTACTCAATTAATTCTGAAGCCGTGAGTGACACTGGGTTCGTGTAATTTGAGGAAAAACAACGTGGATTCGTTGTTAATGTGATAATAATTATTACGTTATGTACGTGGGGCTGAGAAAGGTCGCGGAAATGGTTTTCCTTTTGTGTTCAGAGACGGGAGAAGCAGGAGTGATGAGTGTACTGGGAGGAGTGAATAAATGGAGTTGGTGACCTCACAGGATATGGCAGTCTCTGACTGCATGGAGTAGGAATTTGTCGAATTGCGTATTGACAGTGGAGTTTCTCTTTGTTATCTGCTTGTTTGATCGCTCCACCATCGACATTTCAACTGTAGCTCCAGCCCTTCGGCAATTACAAAATACGCGTCTCGACGAAGGTGAGTTTCACTTCTTTTTTTTTGACATGTTGAAAACAATCACCTTAGCTCCAACAGCTCCGGACTCCCTACAGAAGTTTTCGTCACTTTTAACTCGGACTCCACGAGAGCCTTGGGACACTTGACTTGTAACAAACAAGAACGTACCCAATACCTTTCCATTGTCCGTTTAGATGCATGACGAGACAAGAGAAAAGATTCGGGGAACAATGTAGGCGCACCTCACCACACAAATCTCGCAGCCTTCGGCCCGTAACAGGGCGATAGGTGCCACATCATGCAGAGGGGCCTGGAGACGACTCCACGAGTGCGAGGAAAGTGAACGTCTATGCGATCAGATTGACGCCATTACGTTTTGAACTTTCCCATAGAGTCACTTATTTGTCTCCTTTCGCGAGTGATTTGAAATACGTAATACCTTTCACGGCAAAAGGGAGCGATGCGAGGGAAAGGAGGCGCCCTCGTCTAGCGAGATTAATACGACTAGAAAGTGTGGGTCGCTAATTTACTAGCATGTCCGGCTTTAATATGACATGATTTATAGTTCATAGCGCGTCTTGTTTCACGGTAGCCTGAACAGTCCGCTGCTTCATTTCCTACTGTGGCGTAATTCCTGAGTTGCCGAAGGAAGTTCACCTAGTTCTCATACACTCGCCGTCCCTTCCTCCACATAAATCGACCCTTGAAGCCCGTTGACAACCTTCTTCAAGTCTTGAGGATTTATCTCTCATCACAATGACTTGATTGGTGTTATTCATTGAAAATCATGAGCCCAACTACTCTGAGTTAATAAAGGTTTGGCTGGCCACTTCCAATACATCGGACTTCAACATGGTACGCTTTATAATTCATTGTCCGACAATAGCATGAAATACGAAGTCTTCAAAGTTCACACTTTGCGTAATTTATCATCTCAGAAACGGCTCTAATGATTTTTGATTACATTTTTTACATGGACAACTCTCGATAAGGCGACTTTACCATAAAATTCCAGTTTGTGGGTAAATTACGTAAGCAGCACAATAAATTACCAACATTTTCGACGAAAATCGATTTCAGCGCGGTTTTTTCCTTATTTACTCCTCTGAAATGATACTAGAATCTTCAAAAAAAATTTGGTGTGGTAGTCTAATGCAGTACCTATAGCATTGCACCCATATAAGATATATTTTGGAATTTCAACCACTGTCGTATCACTTACTACCATTTCTAAATGCTTTTGCTCAATAACTTTGGTTTTTTTAGAAAGAAATATATTTCACTGTATTGAGTGACAGAGGAAATTCAAGATATAGGCTGACAAGTGCAATGATTGGTGTTGTGCGCAGAGTTGAAGATCGAAATAAAAGAAACTCGGTGAGTGTGAGGAGGACTGTATTATGCGCAATGAAGTGAGTAGATTTTGTGTACAAAAGGGCGACACAAGGGGATGACTTGTAATATATGTGAACTGGCGTGGGAAACTGTATCGGAAGGAGATGAGTCAGCACAGGGAGACGAGTGTGTATTTCGTGAGAGTTCGTGGGTGAATGAATTTTGGGAGGAGCTGTTTGCTGTGGAGAGAAATGTGAAAAGGAGGGGAGGAAATGATATTTCGGAATGCCCAGACGAAGCGGGAAATAACCGCGGGCGTGGAATTTCCGCAGGTACGAAGGTCTTTGGAGAAACAATGATTTTGCTGTAAAGGGCCAGGGAGTCCCCTTAGGGCAGGTGTGGGAAGTCTGAGGTCAAAAAACAATTGGGGTAGAAATGGTTCAAATATGCTACGGTGGAACCCATTAATGGTGCTATTAAGCTATGATCTGGAATGTAGAGCAAACACAGTTGGTAACACAGCTGCGACGATGTTTTCAGCAAAACAAGTGACACTGAGGAGTTAAGTGTGAGTTCTGGGACAATCCTCGCCACAGGTCAATTATAACTTGAGTGATCCTCTCGCCAGATTTGGTGTAATAAAATTACATTCATTTCAACATATTCCTGATAAACAAACTCGTTCAGTCTATATCATGCATTCGTCAGTAAAAGTTGATGAGGTTTATCTGAACGGCAGAAATCTCATGAGCTTCCGGCCGTTTTTGTCAACTCTCTCAAATGACCTCTCCCTTATCCGCTCGTTCAAGTCTCTCGAAGTTATTTGCTTTCTCAACGGACTTTCACACTCGGAATTTCTATTTCTCTTGAATTAGCTACATCCTGATAAAATCATTTTTTTCGTACACTTTTTATTCGAAAATGCCCACCTGTTGACTGATAGCAACTCTATTCGTTCGTCGAGAGAAATCTCTGCTAATGTTGCAGTGGGGAGGGGAAGACGTCATTTTCTCTTATATTCCAATAGGTCCGAAACTTTGAATGCCTCAGTGCTTCTTATCGAGCTTCTGTTTTACAACACTACTCTTGGATTCGCATAACATCTCTGAAACAGTGACATATTTTAATCTTTCTCCTGAGCGACCAAAAGCAACTCAGAAGAAACTTGGATAAAAGCACCAAATGTTGACACTTATCCTAATGTTGACACTCCAATTTCAAAACGTAAACTTAAGGTATTGGGACACTGTAGGTACTCGGAATTGGCGTCATTCTGTTGATAAGGATGTGAGATTTGAGGTAGGCCGGTTCCACTAGTTATAATTACCCATATCGAACGTCTGGCTAATATTGAAGCCGGTGACAGCTGGATCAGTCAACCCAGCGACGCCATCGCTATCCCGCAGGTTAGTGAGGTAAGTCAACAAAATTAGACTTTTCAAGTCAAATATTATGAGTAACCAGTTATATATCTATTGCCTGCTCTAATAATAGTGTAAGGAAGAATTTGTAAGCATTAAACCCTGAATTTCGTTGAAATAGATGGTCAAGATGGGGTGTCATCATTTGGGTTTCATGAAAGGGCGTGTGTCCTAATGTTGACACCTGTGTCAACATTAGGGAAAATGTTGATCAGGTTGCCAAAGGTGATATTTGGGTTTGAATAATTTCGTAGAATATTGAGACTATTGAATTTTTCAAATCAGCGTACTGGAACCTTAAGTTGACATGGAGATCCTAATGTTGACATATTTTGGTTCCTTAAGTTGACATATTATAATTTTTTTTTTTACATTTTTACGTAAGGTAACTTGATCTTTTTGTGGTTAGACCCCTACCTATGACCCTTGCAACACTATCAGGTACCTACCTACCCATCAGAATTTTAAAATAACAGTATGATTCTGATACAGTGTCTTATCATTTTAACAGATCGACTACTACCATGCCTCCCGACAAGAACGGAATGTGGAAGTACACTGTCCTGCAAATGGAAGACGCTATAAAGGATGTGAAGCTCGGCACAACGGGTGATGCAGGTAAAGCGCCATGGAGTTCCTCGTATCACTCTGTTGTACAAGGTGAGAGGAAAACTCCTCTCGAAAGAAGAATAGGGCGTCAGTCGGTGCTGTCAAAAGATGAAGAGGAGATTTTGGTCCACTGGATAAAAACAACAGCAAAGGCTGGCTTTCCAGTCACACAGGCCCAGGTTTTTCTGAGAATTACAGTGACATGGATGAAGACTGGGATGTTGTCCAGCAGCATACCTTAGCTAAAGATACAGAAGAGGAATTGTTAAATGATACGGAGCCAGTGGAGGTATCACTGAAAGAAGATGCGCCGATATCAGGTCAGGGATTGTCAAATGAAGTGGAGCCAGTGGAGAAGTCGCTGAAAGAAGATGAGGCAGCATCAGGAAGGGAGAAGGAATTGTCAAATGAAGATGGCCCAATATCACCACCTGGAGGGACCGTAGGAGAAACAAGTTGTGCTCAGGAAGAAGCAGGACGAATAAATGAAGGGGACATGGTGGTGAGTGTGTTGCCCGCAAAAAAAAGCAGACCGAATGTGTTTGTCTGGTTGTCAAAATTGAAAGTGAAGATGCTGCTGAAGTAACTCCGCTTCATCCCTGCAACAGACTGAGGACTGTTTTCAGGCCTTCGAGCGAGGGGAATCGCCTTCTGGCAGTCAGTAATGTGAAATACAAACTGCCCAAGCCTAAATATTACGGGGGAAACCCTAGAAAATTTGTGTTCCCTACTTCTGTTCCTGTTCCTCTGTGATTATGCTGTTCAAAATCCATTTCCTACTGTCTAGTCTAACATTAAATATATTTTAACGCGTTCCTAATCTCGTTTGTTCATTTACTTTGAGAAATAACTAGAGGGAAAGCATATTTAAATACTTTCTCAAAAATTTAGACTGGTGTCAACATTAGGAACCGCAAATGTCAACATTAGGAATTTCCGAAGGCAGAACTGTCAACATTAGGGGGAAAATTCCATTTTTGAAAAACTTTTATGCTGAAAAAATCGTATTTAATCAAGTCTAATAAGTGCAAATTGTTCCCAAGGAACTCACGATTCATGATCACTATCCAAAAGTTTCAATTTCTTGAATACTTGGGTAGAGCGCAGAATCGAACGATTTTTCTCTCTAATAGTGTCAACAATTGGTGCTTTTACCCTAACTGAGCTTTGGTGTGGTCACTTCCTCTTAGGATAATTTTAATTACAAAGCCGTATTTTTTCTTTGGAAGCCCTCAGTCTCCTAGACACAGAAATGCTGGTTTTGGAATTTCCGAATCACGTCTCTGTATTTCTGTTTGTGCCTTCGAGTTGCATGAAAAATCCTCAATGTTGGTCAGTTCTGCCCCCTCACTTAACAGGGCCGTGCAATGGGATATTCAGGTCTGTTTCTTTATCAAAATGACTGTTCCAGATACACCTGACAGGGTGATATTAGTCAAAAGTCATGGAGGTGCGGTTTTCCTGTCATGTCTGGGCACTCGCTCAGAACCCACCAAACCCAGACTTGTGGAAGTATGGCAGGTTTCCATTTAGCCAGTCTCCCGCTGGAGAACTGTTGGCCATGGGTTACTGCGCGGATATATGACATTGGGATATCCGTATCTGTTTTTAATTCGATCTATTTACTTGGGTGGCAAGTTTCAAAGAAAGAGCTCCTGGAATGCTCCTGTTAGCTTGCGTAGTTGTAGGAATGTTTCGCTGCTCTTCCAACAACTGCTGTAGAATCTACAGTGGAGCAGCACGAGATTTCTAGGTTTCCCTGAACAGGAAGCTCAAGAAGTGCAGGGTGGAGAGTCTTTGTGAGAAAAGGTAGAGCCGGGCATTGAAGTCGCCATGTCTTGTGAGGGTAAAACGTTCTTGGATGTTAAGATAGAACTCATGTTTTTGAATGGATTCCTATCTAGCGATTTATCTAATGCCCATTCATCTAGTACAGCAAGTTTTTATTCAGTTTTTCAGTAGTTCAGTTTTTATTCTATACAGAGTTCAGACTGAAGCAATGGAAGCTTCATTTTCACTCCACTTGTCCACCATGCATTCCATGGCTTTTAATGTGTTACAAGGGGTTTGGAGAGCCCCTGGCTCAGGCAAAGTTACGGCAATCCCATGCTCCGATCCAATGCCCCGACTTTCGTTGAAATATGAATCTTCGTCTTTGACCACTAGACTACGATCACTGGAAGTGCCTATGATGGGAGTCAGGTAGCACAAGTGGATGAGGTCTTACAGGCCTTGGTGACCAACAGGAGCGCAGTACTAAAAGACCTGTACTTCCCTTTGATTGACTGTGAGTTTGCTACAGAGATTACTATACTGTATCTACACTAGGAGGTACAGTAGCCTCAAAATACACACAGAGGCATCATCCTAGGCCTAGGATCAGCAGAAACGATGAGTAATTTAGTCACAAGGAAATCACAACACTTGCTCAGATCCTTTTTTGACAAGCGTTTAGCTTCCAAATGATCATCTTACTAAGAGGGATTTAAGTTTGATCAGTCAGTTATTAATTCCGCACTACCCCTTCAGGAACCACTTATTAAGAACCACCCCATGTGCACTCCAATTTTGACCCAGCATCTTGGACTAGAGCTTAGTCTGGTCTTAGTAATCATAATAGTCTTCAGCCGATTGCTGGACGTTCTTTCCTACCGTGGGAGACTAAAGAAAGTAAAAAGGGAAACTAATGCGTTGGTGTTCAACAGAATTGGTTACAGAGTGATCACTTCTTCTGGGGGGGGGGTCTTCTCTTGAGGGTAGGAGCACTGGTATTACAACTCATTCCGGCAGCGAAGAGCAACGCAAGGACACGGAACGTGCTAAGGGATGTCCCTCATTCGCTTCTCAGTTCCTTCTTCTTCGTTACTAAATTGACATACATTAAACTAATCGGAGCGTTTTATGTTTTCAGTGGAGACGTACTTGAGCCCAGTTGAAACACACTGCATGAACATCGAGTATTACCTTCCAGACAGCGACAATCTCACTCGAGGATTTTCAGAAGACGCCATGACCCGTCTCCGTAAGTACATTCATTAAGCCCGCTAAAGAGGTCGTTCGAAGTTTTTAATGGGAATCCCGGGTAAAATAAATTTTAGGAACGTTTCCTCTCTCATTTTAAAGCGATTGCTAGCTGGGAAATTCTGTCGGATGCGAGTCGCGATAGAAGCATAAGGTTTTCTTTCCCGAATGGGAGAAATAACGTGAGAAGATGGGTGGGTTTTTAATGTTTTTTAAAAGAATAAAGGATCGGAGAAGAACCGGACGGATTTCCGACCCAGATCCCACGCGAAGAGATGCGTCTATGGAGATAACGAACTTGTAGTTGTCTGCTCGTCCTTTCTCCGCGGGGGCTTTGAAAAAAAAAACACGTAAAAGTGTGCTCACTTTCGACTTCTTTGTTTGGACTTTTATAATAAATCCGGGAGCTGCTTTCAACTCAGAAAACGACAACCTGAACGGCCTATTGGAGCAACTCACTGCGGATTCCGTTTGCTTGGGTACATGAATCAGTCAGTGGTTCTCCAGAGGTCGAGCAAAAACGCCCTTGAGGCTGCAATTGACGGGGTTTTCAGCATCTCAGAAGACTGCTGTGGAACCGCGAAATAATAGTTGAGGGCGATATTTGATAAACGTTTTTCCTCTTGTTGGCACTCTAGTGCGGATGAAACAAGAAATCACGTGCTGCGCCACTGAATTTTTCACAACAGTGAGCGACGGTTGTTGAAAGAGCAGCCAAACCTTCCAGGTCCGGGTTCAGGGGATGCTGAGTAAGTGCCAGCGCTGCACACGTGTTAGCGGATCTGCAACCTCCATGACTTTCGATTGATATAACTCTCTTATCAGCGTTACGGAGCAATGGGCTGCCCTTATAGGGACAGCTAAGTTACATCGCTCTGTGGCTACCTCCGTTTGCCATTTGCTGACATTTCAATGCTCTCAACTACGAGTATGCTGAGTGGAATGTGGTTTTTGCTTATCCTCAGTCCTTGTCAAGAGTTTTGACCAGTAGATTTTATGTTTCCCTCTTACTGTGTAAAATTACTCGTGTTTATCTTATCTGATACGCACCTACCTTTTGAGAAGCTTTTCTTTGAAGGTTAGTGTAATTTTAGCTGCATTTTGTTTTCATTTATCGACTCCTGTGGCTTTATTCGTTTAGCCGACCATATAATGACTTTTGTCTGTACAAATAAATTTATCTATCTATGTATCCCAATACCGAGCAAGAAGTGTTCTGCATGCTCGGTATTTTAGTCAGTAAGCCCCCTACTGACAGCCCCTTGGTTAAGTTATTATAACTTATCGGAATCTGGACACTAAAGAACTGTCTGTACTTTCTGCCTGCAGCACATGAGTGCTGGACACCCCAATTTTATGAGGGGCACTCGCTCTTTCGTCTCACCCCACAGTCGGCATGTGGTTGTGGTTCAGGGTTCCCTTCACAGACCAGGTGATTAGAGCTGGTAAGGCTGCTAGTTAGTAGACCAACCATTTTCAAGTCCCCCGCACTTGAAGCTGCGCAGTTTCTCAAGTGTAGTAGGTCCGTGCAAATACTGTGTGCAAGCCATTCGTGTAATGTCCATCATAGAGCCAATGGTCAATGGGGTGTGAAAAACCTACACTTAATAACCCTGGTAGCTTCAGTCATACGACGAAGGATATTTAAGAAAATATCTGGTGCGTTGCAACACACAACTTTCCTTAGCTCTACGTCAATTCACTTTGTACACGGCTAATTTCATTTAATCGATTCATTTATCACTCAGTTCCTTTGAAATTGGTCAAACAACACTTCACAACACCAGGAAGCGGTAGCGCCTAATGTTCTGGAATTTATAAAGGCAGAGACGCAAATAAACAACTACGCTGAGCAAATAATAATGTATATAATGGGAAACTGAACAGCACTAGAACGACAGACAATATTTGTAACGGACATCTAATCACAATAACTGAATGGTGAGTGGGGGAACAGCCCCAGATTGCAAGTCTAAGGACAATCATTGTTTGCTAACCAATACTCCCCCTCAAACATACAAAACAACACATCAGGAAAACACTACACATATCTGTTAAAGAAAAATAACTTTAAATATCACAAACATTAAGATCTGTACGAAAATGTGAAAATTTAACGAAGGATAAATCTTTTGTGAAAATATCAGCTATTTGCTGATCAGTAGCTTTATAGATAATTTTAAATTTACCTTCATCAATTAAATTTCTTTTAAAATGATATCATCAACGTGTTTACTCCTCTTTGTTTCTTTAGTCTTTGCCAACCTAATACATGATTGATTATCCTCAAAAATTAAAACTGGAAAAACAAATTTCGGAGCAATCTCCTTCAAAACTTGAACAACAAACAAACATTCAGTTATACAATGCGCCATCGCAACATATTCAGCCTCAGTGGATGAAACTGCAACTACAGTTTGCTTTTTTGGAACTCCAACATATCACACATTGCGATTCATATTAATTAAAAAACCAGAAATACTCTTCCTATCTGTTGGGTCTGAGGCAAAGTCAGAATCCACATGAGCAGTAACCTGTAACTCAGAAGAACTTGACTTTCTATACACCATTCCTAAATTCATTGTACCCTTCAAATAACGCAAAACATTTTTTAAACTATTCCAGTGAGTAACATTCCAACCATTCTGATATCTACCGAAAAATGAAACAGCAAAACATAAATCTGGCCTTGAGCCCAACATCAAATACATAATACTCCCAACTAGCTCTCTATAAGGAAATTTCATGTCGCACTCATCAACCTTTGACAAAACTAATTTTGGCTGCACAGGCAACCTTTGTTCCTTACAATCAGTCATGTTAAAATGTTTTAAAATCTTTCCAATGAGTAATCTCTGACGTATCTTAATTTCCCCATCTCTCCTTTCAATTTCAAGCCCTAAAAAAAAAATTTTATTATTAGATTTAAAATCTTTCAGATCAAAGAAATGTTTTAAATGGATTTTTACTTTTTCAATTCTTTCAGCAGACTTTGAGAACAATAAAAAATCGTCAACCCAAATGAGAATAAAAACCTCATTATCATAATACAAACATGGATCAATCAAAGATCTTTTAAAATTCAATTCAGAAAGCTTTCCATTAACAAAATCATTGAAACACTTAGGTGATTGGCGAAGTCCATAAAGTGACTTAATCAATTTGCAAACGTGACCTGGTGGAACTTTTTCTAAACCATCAGGTGGTTTCATATAAACAGGTTCAGTTAGCTTGCTACTTAAAAATGCCGATTTTACATCAAGTTGCGCGATTTTAAAATCATACTCCACCGCCAAAGCAAGCAACACTCGTAAAGTCATCATTCTAGCCACAGGACTATACACCACTTCGTCGTTCACAACTGGTAACTGGAATCCTCTTGCAACCAATCTCGCTTTCAAGATAGGGGTATCGTCCACAATTTTTTGAGTGAAAACCCACCTGGAATCAACAATAGGTTCATCTGTAGGTTCTGGAACCAGCTCCCAGGTTTTATTCTTCCTATGAGAATCTAATTCAGTCCTCACAGCAGTCTTCCAACGTTCATCCTGAGCAATTGCTTCTCCATAAGTGCGCGGTGTCGTGTCAGCAGCATCATCCTCAATCAGCAAACAAAGCGCCATAGATGTGATATAGTCGCTCAAGTACTTAGGTTCATTCCTTGCACGATGACCACGGCGCTGCTCTGCTACAGGAACTTTACAGTCATTCTTTGGAGTCGAGAGCATCGGACAAGTAATTTTTGATTCCTCTTGAGGCTCAGGAACTTCCTCACCAGGATCATCCGAATCAGTCAACTCATTACCGACATCCACCGAAGACAAACGCACGCCCTCGTCGAACACAACCGATCTTGCTGAAATCACCTTCCGACGAGTGGGATCCCATAGTCTGTAACCGTTATCACAATAACCAATGAGCTTCATCCGAACAGATCGTTCCGCCAGTTTGCCTCCTCTGTCCTCAGCTGGAACGTGTGCATAAGCCACACAACCGAAGAGATGAATTTTCTTCAAATCCGGCTCGAAACCATACCACAACTCAGCAGGAGTGATGTCAGGCACCCCGATTGCACGACTCGCTAAACGGTTCAAAACGTATACTGATTTACGTACAGCTTCTCCCCACATCTCCTTGGGTAGACCAGAATCAAAAATCAAGCATCTGGCCATCTCCATCACTGAGCGATTATAGCGCTCAGCCTTCCCGTTATTTTCCGGATTACGTGGTATACTGTACTGTATGGCAATACCTTTCTGTTCACAAAACTTACGGAACGACTTAGAAGTGTATTCGCCGCCATTGTCGCATCGAAGGCTTTTAATACATTTGCCAAACTTATTCTCAACTAGTGACACATACTTGCGAAAACAATGTTCCACTTCACTTTTCTCTTTCAGCAAATACACAATGCCGAAATTACTATAATGGTCCAAGAATGACACATAGTATCCTTTCCCGACATGTGTAAGGGGTGAAATTCTGCCACAGACATCAGAAGAAACCACCTCCAAAACTGATTTTGGACGACGCTCGACGGGTATACTTTTCAAAAATGGAGCTCTGGTTTGTTTTGACTTCATACATACGTCACAAATTCCGTCAATAGGGTACTTACTTGAGTGTCCCATTCGTCTGTGTTTCAGTACACGATCAACACCCACTGCACCACTAGCTACTGCCGACGGTCTCAATTTCAGCATGACATGATACAAACTACCTCTCCTAACACCGACCAACACAGTACGATCATTCTTTATGAAGCTGACATGGTCACTACTGAAGACGACTTTCATACCATTTTCCACCGCTTGCTTCACCGACAAAGATTGAAAGAAAGCTCATTACACGCGTAAACTTCCTTCAAAGAAACACCGACACCTTCCATTGTCATGACTGGCAAACTCCGGACAACTCCTCCGATGATACATTCCCGAGTTTGCAACTCGATTTTAATTTCAGAATTTCTAGAATTACAGAGAAACTCGCTAAACTCGGATTTAATCAAATGATGTGTCGCTCCACTATCAATGACGAACTCGATAGTTGAATCGACTTGTTTTTGTTTACATTCGGTAGCATCCATGCAGAAAGCATCCATGGATGTAGTCAGGAAAGCGATGTCATCTTCCATTTTGTTATCCTTGTGCGTGATGCTGACGGACCGCCAAGTCGGACACTGTGATTTGCGATGTCCCCTCTCTTGACACTTATAACACTTGCCAGTAAATCGACCAGAATTAGCACCTGTCAGATTTCGCACAGACGAAGATGAGGCTCTTTTGTCATCCCCTCTCTGTACAATCCGTTCATGATGTGATCCCGAACTTCCAATATGTCCTCCACCGGTACCTCTTCCACGATAACTACTAGGTTGAACACGACCGTACCTCTGAAAATTTCTTCCCCGGCCAATAAATGCGTTCTCAGGAACCACAGAATCAGACTCGTGTCCGTTTCTTCTCAGGATTCGTACGCTTTCTGACAGCAATTTACTTCTCACGAACTCCTTCGTGACATCGTCGGGGCTTGCAGAAAAAATCACATCAATCGATGTTACCACAGCATCAAATGCCTCAGGCATCGCCGATAAGATCTGGGAAATATATTCTTTGTCGTCTATTTTTCCACCGACATTGTTTATACCGAGTACCAACCTGTCGAACTCGACCAGGAAATCATTCAAGCTCGTTCGACCAGTGTAAGTAAAATTTCTCAACTGTCTCTGTAGTTGAACTCTTGTGTTCATCCCAGTACGGAGGTACATTTCTTTCAACGAATCAATCATTCCTTTTGCTGTTTGTTGATTTCTGATCAGATCGAGAACACTGTCTGATGTGCACTGAACAATAAAATCCTTGGCCTTCGCGTCCTCCTTCAACCACTCTTTCTGTCCGGTCTCATCAGTGTTACTGGGTTTACTTCTAGATAAAACACTCAAACACGAGTTTCGTTCTAGGAGACGCTCAATTCGAAATTGCCAATTCTCAAAACCTGTTCCGTCAAACAGTTTGATGTTGACCGGTTGAGAAGACGCCATCTTCGAGATCGCGAAACTGCAACTTAGACCACGTTTCCGACACGAACCGATAAACAACTTCACCAACTCACGAACACCAAATTTTCGAACGAAATCTTTTATTTGCTCACTCTGGGCCCATAACCTAAAGGCAGAGACGCAAATAAACAACTACGCTGAGCAAATAATAATGTATATAATGGGAAACTGAACAGCACTAGAACGACAGACAATATTTGTAACGGACATCTAATCACAATAACTGAATGGTGAGTGGGGGAACAGCCCCAGATTGCAAGTCTAAGGACAATCATTGATTGCTAACCAATAATTTATTGTGCTGCTCGTACTCATTCCCGGACCATTATTGAGCAATTGGTACACAGATAATTAATGAGTCTGTAAACACGAATTTTTTGAAGAAGGATAGTAATCACTTTTGCAGAGTTATTGGGTAATAACTGTTCGAACTGGTAGTAAGCGAAACAGCGGTAGTTGATTTTCAGTAATTTCTGGAGTGAGCCCCATCTACCTCATGAGCGGTTTTAAACACCTCACCCTCTGGGTACTGAATTGGACTACAATACCAATTTTCTTTAACATTCTACCAACATTCCAGCGGAGTTTATTAGAAAAAACCGCGCTAAAAACGCTTTTCGTCGAACATTTTGATAATTTATTGTGCTGCTCTCGTCATTTTCCTACGAATGGGAATTTTATGGTATAATTGCCTTATCAAATGATATCAATATAAAAAATTTAATCAAAATCGTTAGAGCCGTTTTGGAGAAAAAAATTTGGTGTTTTAATCACAATGCTAACTATAGTTAACTTTCGGTGGATTTTGTTCATACCCTTATTTTTGCGTCCCATAGTAACCTGTAGGCTGGAGACCAAATTTGAGTTGATTTGGCTCAGTCGTTTTCTCTAAAAACCACTCGATTACGTCGAAAGTGTTGGTAATTTATTGTGCTGCTCTCGTCATTTTCCCATAGATGAGAATTTTATGGTATAGTTGCCTTATTGGGAGCTATCAATATAAAAAATTTAATCAAAATCGTTAGAGCTGTTTTTGAGAAAAAAAAATTTGGTGTTTTGATCACTATGATAACTATAGTTAACTTTCGATGGATTTTGCTCATACTCTTATTTTGGCGTCCCATTGTGACCAGCAGGCGAGATATGAAGTTTGAGCTGATTTGATACGGTGGTTTTCCCTAAAAATCGTTCACAGACACACTTTAGTGACACACACACACAGACCATTTTCCCAAATAGTGTTTTTCGGACTCAGGAGGGTCTGTAACGTAAAAATCTGAAGAAAACTCAAAATTTTTTTTTCAGCCGATTACATAACTTTCCTTTCTACTTCGTAGAGCCAAGGAAAGTAAAAAGGTCAAGTCGACTTACTTCCAGATTGATTGGTATCCTGAAGTAGCCATTCGTGCTCTTAACTGTGTAAAACCATGGCTCAGTGTGCTCACCTTGTTTCCTGAGAGTATTCCAATGTTAGTTGCATCTGCAATTGCTCCCATCGCCCAATAGTCTGTCCATTCTGAGATGGCACGACCACATGCTAAAGACAGTGTGCACTTGGCATAAGCTTAGAAAATTTCAATGCACTATAAAGCATTGAGCCCACCATTTAATGGCGTTTGGAGTTCGCTAATAATTTAAATAGGGATTACGGAGACAAGAGCTCTCGTAAAGAGCAGTCCATCAATCCAAACCGTTTCTTACTTACTATACTCACACCTAATCTTTATTCAATCCTCAAATTTGCAACTGGTTTTCTAGATATGGGAAGATCAGCGATTGCCCTCTTCATTCTGGCTTTTCTCACCATTTTCATCGCCTTCTGGACGGGGATTTTTGGCTGCTGGAGGAGGTCGCCAGGGAACATCACCGCCACTGCAATTCTCATGCTTTTAGCCTGTGAGTATCAACCTCAAGTTAATTCAGTATAAATTGCATAAAATAATTATTCAGTTATGGAAGATTGGTCAATTGTGCTACTAATAAATGTTCGTAAATTTGGATTTTGTCGGAATTCGAAGTCACATTTATGAAGAACCACAAACAGGTATTTTTGTAAGTTTGACTCAGTTAGAGCCGTTCATACAAAAATATGTAAAATCCACTGTTGCTCCTCAGACCTACATCTCCACTCAAAGTTTAATGACAAGCGTCCGAGCTGTTTATGAGAAAACACTAATCCCGAACGAGCTGGGCGTGATGAAAGGCCGTTGATAATAACCAGGAGAGATATGAATGGCGTGGCAAGGAACACTCCAAGTTTGTGACTGCAGGTCAGGAAAACCGGGCTCAGTATCTAGAAAAATTTATAGCAGGTGCAGTGCAGGCGATCTATGCCAAAAACCTGTTACTACATGTGTACGAAGGCAGGCCGTCCAAACCATTTCCTATGGAGACATCTCGCTGGTTGGGGCTGCTTTATACCAGAAATGTCAGTGTTGTAAAGACCAGCTCAGTCATGTTGACCAGCTGCAGAGTCATGTTGGGTACTGTTTGAAGGTATTCTGTCCCAAGTTATAGTGTTACGCAAACCACTCAAAATAATCGCGTTGATAGTCCTATGAATTCCTACACGTTGTCAAATCAAATAACTTCGAGGAATAAGTAGCAGCAGCCCAATAAATTATGGCAGTTGACGCACTACCAGTGTCTACGTTGAATGATAAGTATTCTTTTACCAAGTTCATGTGAACTGAGAGAAAAGTATATTGGATAGTAGTAAGAATGAACAGGGGCGACGGATAAGTGTGTGAACGTCGCACCAGATATTTTCCTCATATTATGCTCATACCTTTAGGTTACGCATGTCTCATATCACATTATTACTAAACGCTTTCTTCTTCTTCTTTGTGTGACACATAAAATGCTTTGTAGAAACATCAAGGGGGGGAAGGGGTTATGAAATAGATTTAATAAATGAAGACATTTCCAAATAATTGATGATCTTAAGTTAAATTTTAAAAAGTAATTGTTAATTTGTTGCAGGTTTGTTGTCTGCTGGAGCAATGGGCCTGTGGCATGGTGTCGAATACTACGAGAAAGAAAGAGTCGTCGGAGAAGAATTCTATCAGCAGTGGAACAATGTAAGCCAGACATATTTTCGCTCACCGTTTCTATTTGGATAAGTTACAATTAATATCCAGAATCCAAGACTGAGGAGCTGTGGGGAGCGATACTTGGCTCTTGGTCTGCTTACATTGTCGAGCCTCAGTGAGCTCCAGTCCTGGCAATTACAAAAAAGTATTATGTACGCCTAAATATAATAAGTCGGGGTTCATAGGGTGTAGACAGAATGGCTTCATTAATGCGGGTTAACAACATTTCAAATGATGCAGAACTACCAGTCTACGAATATGTTGAGTACTGCCTTATTATCTGATACAATCCAGGTTCTGTTAATTCAGGAGACTCTCAAAAAACAGTTCACCACCATCAGCCATGAATGGGGAAGCCAAACTTTTTAAGCCCACAAGAAGATTAAATTGGAGGGGCGATTTTGAGTAAGATGAGTTTTGGCCACATTGACGATGGGTAGGTTCCACTCGAAATTCATATTGCTGCGCTTACACACTGATCTTTCGTGTGCCTAATCGGCAGTTTTAGCTCGTTGATTAGAACAGACGTTTTGGTCTGCAATGTCTCATTTATTCAGCTATAAAGCCAGCAATAATAAGGGCGACAAAATTGACGACATAAAGATGTTCATAACTGTGCAGATTCACGTTAACATTGTCATTTCTTGTTACATCAATGTGCTAAACTCGTGGAACGAAAAGTTGACTGATATAACTCTCTTACGAGTGTTAAGGAAAAGTTTTAATCAGGAAACAGGCGGAACCAAAAGTGCCTTTGGCTGTTACACGGCTGAAACGGCTATTGATGTACCCATCACCCGTTTAGTCAGGACTTGCCTCTTGAACAGTCTCACATTAATGTGCTTCTGTGTTATATCCACCTAAAAGCACTGTTCCTCTTTATTGACGAGTTACAATTGCATAATTTGTGATTGAATTTTCATATTGAGTGAATTTTGGCGTGTGATCAGGGGGAGGCTACAAATAGAACTGCTGCAATCGAATGCAGAAATGTCTCATTCCAGGGAGCGATACAGATGTGTTGCCCACAGGACTCAGTCCCGACAGCACTTTGAAATGACTTCTTCGAAGGTCTTATCAAGAGCCTGGTGGAGACTGACTGGGAGTCGATCGCCAATCCACAAAATTCATCAAGTGCTTCAAACTGGTACCCAATGATGCAAGTAGGTCAAGCTGCAGGTGGCTGAAGTAAAAACCTAGTCATAATTTAAAAACGAAAAAAAGGCAAATGTCAATACGTGTTGGCAGCCATAGGCTTCTGCTTGAGAAGCAAATCAAGTACTTACGTGTCGATATAGGTGAGAGGTGGCGTTTCAGTCAACACCTCGAGTCCCTCAAAAGCACTACTCTGGCCTCATTATGGGCAAATAGCAAGGCCACTAGCAGCGTGTACAAGGCCGTTTACTTAGGCGTGATTGGCTACTGCCCCATTACCCAGGGTAGCAACTCACAGTCAATCAAAGGAAAGCTGCGCACCTGTAGATCACAATGGCTTACAAGACAGCATCCATCGAAGCGCTCCAAGTGATCATTGGCCAATTACCCACCGTCTTAGCCGTTGATGAAGAAGGGAGCCAAAAGGGAGCTTTCCCTGCTCTGGTCAGGTTGCAACGGGTGTAGGTGATTAGGACGATTCATAAGAGTTCACATTGGGGTTCTAACTAGAGTGAATGCTGTGATGGGGATTCCTGGCTGTGCGATGAAGAGCCCTTTCCTTCCAACATAACTCATTCAGAATTCATTAAAATGCTTGAATACACTGAAAACGTATTTACATAATTAAAATGTATTTTCTTCCAACGATCCCACCAATAAATTTAGGTTCTTCGAAGTGAAACTGTGACAACCCATGATTGGTCCTACGTTCTCGCCTGGGCCTCCGTCGCCAGTGCCTTCATCTCTTCAATCTTCTTCATGATCAGCGCTTGCTGCGTTCGCTCGGAAAATCAAGAAACCCCCAACATGCATTATGTCCTTCCAGGTACACCAATTGCCATCTTGAGCGCTCACAATGGGACATGACGTGCTGCATTGCAACCAATTTACCTGGCTGTTTTCCTTCTCATCTTCATTTTCATAGAGCCGTGAAGCTTCACTAATATCCATCCTACTTTTGTTGATTACTATACAACCTCACATCTTTACAAAACTTGTTAATGTCTAATCCTCTTTTTTTTGTAAACGCAGAAACAACTTCCTTCATAAAAAACTTGTACATTATTCATTTCTTTTTGTAAAACCTTGTTTTTGTATTTTTCTTTATTTTATTCACTTTTTACTTTTAATTTTTCATTGGTTATCGGGTTTAAACGGCGACTAACATTTTTAAGGCTTGCGGGGTTTTCGCAGGTACTGCGTGAAGCTAGCTTCACAGGCTACGACTGGTCTTTCTTCCTCTCGTGGGCTGGTGTTGGACTCACCTTCGTTTCCTCCATCCTCTTTTCTGGTGGTGCTGTGTGCCTGAGGTCGGAACGAATCAAAGAGGAAACTGTCAACATGCAGTACCTCATGCCGGGTACACTTCTTTGCTTTCCCTTCTTTATTTGCAATTTTCTTCTTTAATCTTCGTCGCTTTTTTTCTTTTACCTCGTACCAAATCATTGCCCTTTTATGTATAAAAATTAACATGAGACAGCGTCACATTGTTTCTAGTCAGTATGTGAACAAAGTGGTTTACAAATGAAATCTATCAAAATGGCGCACATTTGCACTGCATGAAAATCGAAAGTTGAATCAGGTTTTTTTTGTATTTAAGTTGGTTAACCTGCCAGTAGGAGTGTGATTGCAATCAATGTGACTGTTTAATAAGTTCATCTCCCTTGGGGGTTATGTTCTGGAGATGAACCCTTCCAATGTAAAGTATCAGGCTCTTTTGTGTACAATACAAGAGCTTCCTCAAAGTATATCATCAGCTGGAAGAGAGGCACTCAACTATCAGACACCTCAGCATTGAATAATATGCAATTTGAAATGGAGTTCTGCAGACATTGTATTCTACAAGCACTCAAGGGCTTAGGTTTCTTTGAGGGGAGCAGTCTCATGTCCTCTCGGTTCCACCCCCAGATCCCATGGACTCACCAGTACTTCCCCACTATTCTCACACAAAAAGCAAGAGAGCCTTGAGGCCCATCCCTGCAACCTCATCCAGTCGCAGCAGAGGCACTCCAAGCAATCCAAGACTCGCCCCAGCCAGCCCTCTGCAACTCTGTACCCCTGGCTTACTAATCTTAGCCAATGGTTCCTTTTTTTTTTTCTCACCCAAGGGTGTGTAGGACAAGTCCCTTTGTCACTGCGGTCGCATATGGGCCTATTGTGACGCTGGCCCTTTCTTAGTAGAAGGTGTCGTACATACCCGTCCCCCTTAGGAAGCCGAGTATGTCCTTCACTGCAGAGTCCGCTACAGTTTGGGGTTCAGTGGTCCCCTGACCAAAGTATTCAAAGCGGTTTGCTTCCAAGGCAGGGCATTCACATAGGATATGCTCAGCCGTCTCATCCTCCTCGCCACACAGTCTGTACTCCACTGCCTCTGAGATGCCCATTTTGCTGAGGTGGTATCTGAGTGGGCAGTGCCCGGTGAGGAAGCTTATCAGAACTCTCAGATCCGGTCTGGAGAGTGTCAGCATCGCCTTCATCCTTTGACAGGAAGGCGTGACAAGCCTTTTCGCCTGTCTTAGTCGTGGCTGGCGATGCCA
Organism: Pachypeltis micranthus; assembly: GCA_020466155.1. Lineage (NCBI taxonomy): Eukaryota > Metazoa > Arthropoda > Insecta > Hemiptera > Miridae > Pachypeltis > Pachypeltis micranthus. The sequence continues at coordinate 11,083,072 of CM035774.1, read as the reverse complement.
ATGGGCGCCATTTTCCTGTATCTCCCATCGAGCAACCAGACGGTTCAGGTGACTTTTCGTCAGACCCACGTGTGGTTCAGGCCTGATGGGTAGGGATTCTGTACCCCTTTTCACGAGGCGTCAGCCTTTTCATTGCCCTCATGCCCCCTATGAGCCGGCACCCAAATGAGGGAGAGCCTGTTACGGGCGCCGAGCTGCTTGAGCGCGTGGAGGCATTCCCATGCCAGCTTAGACCTAAAACTATAGGCTGCGATGGCCTTTAAGGCGGCCTGACTGTCTGAGAAAATGTAGATCCGCTTGCCCTTGAGTCCTATGTTCAGGATCTCTTCTGCGATCTCTTGGGTTTTGCCCATTGTTCGCGGCTGCTTATTCAGTCAGCATGCTGACCTTATTTACAGCTGGCCGCAGACATGCCCCTGGGGACAATGCCATGGCCGTTCCACTATCCACAACCCGTGGTCGCGTCTGGTAGCATGGGCATGCTCCTGGGAAGATAACCCAGAACCACGCCAATGGTACCTTAATAGAAAGTGTCCTTGAACTGAATCCATACCATCCTTATACTTTCTCTCTCGACACTTTGGTGCTTAGGTTATTTCATCCCATTAGATACTACAGGAAATTTATTAAACACAGACGGGGTTGCTGATTGGTTATCAACACTGAAGCCATATTTGGAAGAGCCAACACTGATAAATCCATTTAGGTGAGAAGGAGTAGGGGTGCTAACTATCTACTGGATAGCAGGAAGAGCTTTCAACAACCTTCCAAATGCTTGGACATCCTGGTTTGTCGTAACATGAGGCTATTGCAGCCCTTGCGTTGTCACTGGCCTTTACCCTCAATCCTACATTTTCTCCCTTGTTCTTCACAAATCAAGATTTAAGCACCTCTGACTTTCGATATCATACTAGAAGCCTGGGCACCCTATTTAAATACCACTGAAGGTATTTAAGGCACAGCGTATAATGGATTGTCCAAAATGAGAATAGCTGAATTATAAAAGAACTCTGAACCAGCTCAAGGACGATTGAGAGGAGAAAACTATCAGTGCTACCAACACTATAACGATAATGTATAACTACTCAATGCGTTAATATTTCTATATTGGTATATTTCGTTGTAGTTTGAAAAAGAAATTTGAACCTACAGAAAACTAAGGGGAAAATTATATCAATGATGCCAACAATACACTGTTGCTGTATAACCACTCAATGGACTAATGCTGTCATTTTGAATGGGTATATTTATAACATTTAAAATTTAAATTTATACTAAATGCGTACTTTTGGCATCTTTTACAGTTTACCCACAGAAGCAGCAGTACGCCTACCCTCCTCCTGGGTACCCACCAGCAGCCTATCCACCAGGCCCTCCGTACTATCATGGATCTCAATACGGGCCCTACAACTACTGATAACATCTACCTGACACTCCCACATTGACGTTCACGTTTATTTTTAAAAAAATTCGTTCATTTGACTAATTGTGAATGGAGAGATAGTATCTCTAATAGTCGACTGTTTGACTCATGAAGAAGAAGGGTGGCTCGCAATGAGAGTGCACATTGTGTATATATAACGTAGAAATGGGTTGGCTTCGCCAATTCAATTCTGCCTAGAAGGAATGTAAGGAGACGTTTTTAAATTGTTGTACGACGATTAAGTGAAAACTTCCATTGGATGTAAGAAATGAATGATTGTGTTTGTGTGGCTCCAGGTACTCTTGAATATTGTGGATTTGCTTAACACAGAAACGAACATTTATTCCACCAAGTAAACATACTATGTCCCACACACCTTCCTAAAATCAAATCAGTGCTGTATACTAAGTAACCGTGCAAGCCCACACCTTTATTTACCAGAAACTGTTGCATCAAGTTCAACCCTTTTGTATGTTGTGGGAGGTGAAAGTATTGGAACGAATGTTGTTGGCCTGGGATCCTGCCATAAGTGAGAACTAGTCAGCAAAATGACGGATTCTTTATAGAAACTGCGCTTTGTCCCTGTCTAGTTCCAATCGTGACTTGGAAAAAATGCTGGCAGTTCAAGGCTTAGACATTGTCAATAAGTCAGGCCAGTTGCCTCTTCACAAAGCGAAATTACGATTGGGTTTCTATAGAAGACATACAAACGAGGAATTTGAGTCTTCAATTTCCAAGTGGAGAGCGATGTGGTAGCATATGCCATATTGAGTTATCGAAGCGTGCAGGAGATCGTTTTGGAACCAAAAAAAATTAGCAGGCGTGGAAAGAAGACACCGTCCCCTTGGTTTTGTCTAGAGCACTGCAGGATGAGTGCTGTGTAAAGATACTAGCTTCGGGGACAGAGTCCACAAACTCTGTTCTTGTGTATCATGATTCAACCTTGATGCAATTTGGATGGTCTTCTTTGCATTAAAAGACAGTCTTTTGAATGGCAGCCTGGTCAGCAATACTTCATTCACTGCATATGGGCCTTTGGCACACGTGGAAGGTGTGGCAGCCTGAGCTATTACAAATACCGAACCAGCTGACAGTTTAGCAGCACAGGCTACCTCCCCTTACACGACATCTGTTTTGTGTGAGTTGTGCAGAACCAATAGGCTGACTCCTACATGCAAGGTGCTCTCGTGTAACAGGTCAAAAAAAAAAGTAGAGCCCCTTTGTTGGTGATTAAGATGACCGGGAGTGTCACTACAAAATGAAAAAGTTCTACACCTCTTTTGGCTTTGTAACCGAACGACTAATGACCCAACAACTGCGATACAATGGAAGCGGTACTGCAGACTTCTGTGCCCCGAGATCAGTCAGAAATCAACAACTGCCTCGACTTCGAATACAGGCATTTTCCTAGCAGGATAAAACGTGAAAAGTCCTAGGCATTGACTTTGAATGACCTAACCTCTCCTAATGCACAGTTATACCAACACAATACTAAATGGCGCCTGATGATTAGTTTATTATTTTTGACCGAATCGATAGCTTGACGTGCTAATGACGTTTGGCCCAATTACTTATATTACCACGCGTCAATCCTATGTTGACAAATCCTAGATACAATCCTCATGCAACAGATTAATCATACATCTTGTATTTACTTATTTAAACGCAAAATGCGTCTATTGTTTTGAGATAGATGTTATTACAAAGTTATAACAAGTTGGTGATATGAGACTCAACTACATTCACTCACTCGCAAGTCGTACTAACAACCTACTGCTGCTTCAATTTGGTCAAACCGTAGCAGAATGCCATGAATGCCAGCGCATTTGAACTACAAATATATGATTACATTATTAGACTATAACTTTAGAAATACGACTTTTATGTATAAACTAGAAATGAAAATATTGAATGTCTTGTACATAGCTCACATCCTGAAAAAGAGAAAGCGCTCGTCGAATTTCTGTTTACAGAATCTAAGAGTACAAAAAAATCAAAGGAAGAACACATGACAAGATAACACATCACAAGCGTTGTACTGCAAAGTAAATATCGTTACGAGTGGGATGGCACAGAATAGAGGTCAGATGAACTGTTTAGTTAGGCGTTCATGGGTTGCCTCAAGGTCAGCTTTCTCTTTCAACCACACAATAAACTGTTTTTTTTCTCCTTGGAAGTGTTAGTCAGCTCCAGGGTGACATTTTTTGGCTCGAGCTTTTATTACAACCTGAAGCTTACCGCTTTCTCAAGCACTGACAGAACTAGTTGTACTGTAGCTCTTTTGTAGTGCTTGGAAAAGTGGTCTTTCTACTAGTAAGCCCTAAAACCACACTCCAGCAAGATCACATCGATGAGAAAGTTCTATTTTTCAATCATTTGAGTCGCTCAGGATAATGTAAACATACTACTTTCAAATAACTTTATCTATTTGTCGACTTATGGCCTAGGGCTACGAGGTTGATAGGGGTTGATAGGTGTGAGGCTGACGGCAGTCATCACTGCTGGTTTCAAACACTGGCCACACCCAGAGAAAGTCTGTTCACCTCCCCACATCTCGGTGCTGCCTGTAGAGCGGTCTTAATTCCTCTATGATTGCCACAACATTCTGGGCCAATCAACTACATCGCTGATAACGTGGCAATGATTCTACTGACTCCACATCAACTGGGGGAAACGTATTTATACTCGCCGTAAAGATTTGGGTGGCAGCGCTGACAGACATAACTCCTTCAGAATTGGCGCCACACTCCATCCCGTTCCATCCTACTCCACGACGAAATTGCCAAACTTCGGGTGTAATTTAAGATTTGGTGCCCCACGATTATGGTGATTAGTGTATTATGGTGATTCATAAATTAATACACGTAGCTCATTACGAGGTACATTACAGTGAGAGTTTGTGTACGAGTAAATGGTAACCTGCAACTTAACTGCTAACGAAAAAAAAAGAAATGTACTTCGCACAAATTTTGTAAATAGTTTTTTCGTGCTTTTTAAAAAAATTGAAAGCGTTTTAATGAATTTATTTTAGAGTATTGTATATAGTTATTGAATGCAGATCTTTGCAACTAATCGTGTTCAGCAGCTGTGATGTAATATGTAGCTGTATGAGATATCTCTGTTGCATTTGTACTGTTGTCGTCGTTTTTTGTATAAATGGATAAATCAAGTTTTAGTGGTTATTGAGGGCGTTCCTTGATGCCTTTCATCACATGTGGGAGGAAGTAGATTCAGCCTGCAGGCTCTTGAGCTACCGCACTCCTTTGCACTGAGATGCAACTGTTTTTCATCCTGTGTTTCCTGCAGTGACTTCAGACTGAGAGTTGAGTCGTGATTGAAGCACGCTTTTCACTGCAGGATTAATGTAGAATTGTGTAACTCGAACATATGTTTCCTTATCAAAATGACGTCAGTTGAAAGTCGTGGAGGTTACAGTTTCACTATCGACCGAACCAAGACCTCTAGAGGTACAATAGGTAATCATTTAACCAGTCCCTCAGTGTTATCACACTGGGAGATTCGTACCATCTCAGATGAGTACTCAATGTGATTTCCCATCTGATCTAACTATTTACTTAGGTGGCAAGTTTCAAAGGGAGAGATCAACTGTCGCCTTGTTGTAAAACTACAGAAGAGAATGGTGGAAAAACAGAGGAAATGGCAAACCCTCGCCTTCTTCACTTTCACTTGATTCCACCTCTTGCCCCCAATTGGAGTCACCATACGACCCTAGTGCCTAAGGATGGTAAGTGTATTGTACTTGAAACGGAGCCTCAGGGATAGATACCAGGCGACTCCCCTGACAATCGTAGCCTTCCTGTAGCATGTGGGGCTCTGCCACTGGCGACGAGTACATTCCCTCGCTTCTTGTGGGTACAAATTAGCAGCGATAATCAAAACAATAAATAAGATTCTGAAAATAAGGACGAAGCGATGGAGGCATTTGAGAAACGACTTCTCCAAACTTTGACAGCTACAGAAAATATCTGGTGCGTTGCAACACACAACTTTCCTTAGCTCTACAACAATTCACTTTGTACATGGCTAATTCTATTTAATCAGTTCACTCAGTTAATTTGAACTTTGTCAAACAACGCTTTATGGCAGCAGGAAGCGGTAGCGCTTACAGTTCCAGATTTTATTGTGCTGCTCATACTCATTGCAGGACCATTATTGAGTAATTGATACACAGATCATTAGTGAGGCTGTAAACACAAATGTTTTGAAGAAGGACAGTAATTACTTTTGCAGAGTTATTGGGTAAAAACGTTTAGATCTGGTAGTAAGCGAAACGGCAGTAGTTGAAATTCAGGAATTTCTGGAGTGACCCCCATGTATTTCATGAGCGTTTTTAAACACACACCCTTTAGGTATTAGATTGGACTACAATACTAATTTTTTTTAACATTCTACAAAAATTCCAGCGGAGTTTATAAGGAAAAACCTGCGCTAACGACGCTTTTCGTCGAAAGTTTTGATAATTTATTGTGCTGCTCTCGTCATTTTCCCACGAACGGGAATTTTATGGTATAATTGTCTTATTGAGAGCTATCTATATAAAAAATTTAATCAAAATCATTAGAGCCGTTTTTGAAACAAAAAATTTGGTGTTTTGATCACTATGATAACTATAGTTAACCTGTAGGCTAGACATCATGTTTCAGCTGATTTGGTACGGTTGTTTTCTCTAAAAACCGCGCTAGAACCGATTTCGTCGAAAGTTTTGGTAATTTATTGTGCTGCTCTCGTCATTTTCCCATAAATTGGAATTTTATGGTATAGTTGCCATATTTGGAGCTACCAATATAAAAAATGTAATTAAAATCGTTAGAGCCGTTTTTGAGAAAAAAAATTGGTGTTTTGATCACTATGATAACTATAGTTAAATTTCGGTGGATTTTGTTCATAACCTTATTTTGGCGGGCGAGATATGAAGTTTGAGCTGATTTGGTACGGTGGTTTTCTCTAAAATTTGTTCACAGACATACAGACACACAGACCATTTTCCCAAATAGTGTTTTTCGGACTCAGGAGGGTCTGAAACGTAAAGATCTGAAGAAAACTCAGAATTTTTTTTTCAGCCGATTACATAACTTTCCTTTCTACTTTGTATAGCCAATGAAAATAAAAAGCTGCTTGTTACTAAGAAAGAAGGCATTTGTTACTGGGGATTTGATGATGGTGGGGATCCGCTGACTCAAGCCGAAATTACAGCAATCCCAACCTCTGAGCCTACCCCAAGTGTCCTCAGAATTTGAATCTTCGCCTTTGAGCACTAGGCTACGATTGCTTGGGTGCCTACAATGGAAGTCAAGTGGGACATCTTCCCCCTCACCGCTTAGCATCTCTAGGAGCAGGCGGCTACATTGAAAGGAAGTTAGAGAGCTGGAAAGAAAGCCGATCAAAGATTCGACCGTGGGTCTTTAGAGCCCTCCATGAGCTTACCCTTTTTCTTCTCATCCATCACTGACCTCTCTGCTCCGAGTATCGACACCATTGACTCTTCATTGCTTCGTAGTAAGGATTTGCTTGTAACTACCCAGGCAAACATGAACAGGAGTAACAAAACACTTTATTGAGAGAACCAAAGATTAAATAAATAACAACACAAATCAGTTTTCACCAACAAGGGTATCAGCGTTTTTTTCAAATCATCTCTCTGGCTCTCGCCCTTTGAAACCTCGACCTAAAATGAACACTTCCGCGGAGTCCGAGCGACTACTTTTAGGTTTCACCCACCTCACATTGTCGTAATGTCGCAACAATTCCTCTTCCAAGGTCTTGCAATTTCTTCCTTCCCAAAGTTTCAATAATATCGAAGACCCTTTGTTGCTGATGCACGTGCCAAACCTAAGCAATAACAAATATTCACACGTGAAATTACCACTTTTACAACGGTCGTCCCTATAACTAACTTTTTTCAGTTTTTTTTGCGATACATTTAAGCATTCAAACGTGTAATTGCTACTTTCATCGGTATCGTCTCTTTATCTGAATTGTTTCATAGATAGGTCGTTATTTATCACATAATAGATTCTCAGAAGCATCATGTAAGTCGTGGTGGGTGGGGATTATGTTAGGGATTTCCGCCAGCAGTTTCACTGAGAACACGATTTAGATCATTTATGGAGTCATTTTCAAACAGAAAAACGCTGCAAATTATTACGCAACAGTTTATTATTCTCTTTCACAGCTTGACACAGTATCACACCTCCAAGACCCCCCCCCCCCCCTCACTGAATGGTCGATCACGTTATGACGGCTAAAAGAAAGTGAACTACGTTTCTTCCTCTCCTTCAGGGTTACTGTCGACGAGACTGAGCGGCGTCATTTAGACAATGAAGAGGCGAAGTGAGTATTTTGTTTTCTTTATTTCCTTCGTTTGTTTCATGATCCGATGATCTAAGCCCCATCGCTCCTGCTTGCAACCCTAAGAGCCGTTTTCACCAACTGCGTTAATCCCGTATAGACTCAATTAACAGAGTCTAACCGCCTCCTGCCACAAAAACGGGTCTCTAAAAAAGTTCTAGCCCTGATCAAGCGCTAACCCCCAAAAAATTGGGCAGTTAGGTCTGGTTAGTTCTTATTTTTCTTTATCATACCCTGATATTTGTCCGCCATTGCCGTGCTCCATAGAGCATTCTGTTCTATTATTGTGACTAATTTACTTATGTTTTGGAATAGTAATAATAATAAACAAAGATGCGGTTTACAAGTGCGCAGTTATTACAATTGCTTTGCCACTACAATGATAATCTAATGTGTTAGGTTATTATCATCCCACCCGGCGCCTCAGATGGATATGAGAGCGTTCCGACGACTTCAAGATGTATGAATTTCAATTCTGTTGAGAACTAAAGTATTAAGATCGTCAATAACAAGTTGTTGTTTGCGTAAAATGGGTGTTGAGCAGTTTTAGAAAAAACTCTAGACGTCATATCACCGTCAGAAAAGCCAAACGCAAATGGCTTACCTGGGTGGATTTAAAAACATATAGGAGGAAATGTGAATAATAACACAATTTTACACACAAGTAAGAGTATTAAACACGATCATTCTCCCTTCCTTGTTTGTAAAAGTTGTAACCTCACAATTTCGGTTTTTATTATTTCTTGTCCAGCGCTCATTTTCTTGTACCACTTCCGATTTTTCCTGTTCACACAAAGCATTGTCTCGAACTAATTGGGATTTTTCCCGCAGCTCTTGCAGTTGGAGTATGCGCACTTTCACTGTATGCTTCTTACCAGTTTCAGCTTCGGCAGAGGTTAATGCAGCCACTTTGGCTTCCGACAATTATTAGAAACAATAATTTGGTCAAATCTGGATTGTTGAGGGTTGGGCATCTACAGGATGTACGGTAATGAGGCCATTTACATATACACGACACTTGTTTACGGGATTGGATGTTGAACAGACTTCAATTTCTTTACAATTTCTTTACTTTACTGTAACTGTAGTCCGCTACCTTCTCGATATGGCTTAATCACTGCTTAATCACGGTTATCCCCAGTGATCTCAGCAAGCTCCCTTCACCACCTCTCTTCATTCGACTTCTCTCATCATCAGTTTTTGTCGAATTCTCTGCGAGACTTAACCTGAAGCTTACAAAATGCCACATTTTTCACGACCTGGGTCATCAGTATCCGAGAACGCCCGCCAAAAAATTAAAGCTCCGACATCAACCACTTTGGTCCCTATCCAACCCCCTTCTTATTCGAATTCCGAACACTACCCGACCTCCTTCAGCTCCTCTTCGCTGAACTTGACGCCTTAACGCCATTACTTTCACCCTGCACCTACAGTCAGAACTTTCTTTTTTTCTTCTCCATTTCCTAAGTTTCTCACCACATTGCGTAGTCCAATCAGTTCGTCCTTCCCAAGTATTCGATTTATTTACTGTAAGGAGCTCCTAGAATATTTTAATTTATGCGATATCATATTTTATTCCATCTCCCAGAATAGTTTATATTATTTTAGTTTATTTATATACATAATAGTTTCGTTTTTTCCGTTTTACTTGTAAATGGTTGGACAACTGGATATTCAACGCCTGAATTCCCCTTCCTACATCAGCAACCAATACTTATTTCGAAGTGCCTCATTACTCTACATCATCTCATATGTGGAAGTAACTGATTCAAGCTGAGACGAAAGCAGCAAAATGAATTTGCAACTGACTCTTAAATTCTTTCTACTCAGAGTCAGTACGCGACTGTACTGTGTAGTCTACTTTGAACCGTTTCTACTAGTTTTTTGCCTGTAATTCAGCAGATTAGTCTTGCAAGCCCACGCCTTAGGAGCCACTTCAGTCGTTTAAGTCGAAACAGTGTTTTTTGAATGTTGCGATTTTGGTTACGTCTAGTACAGTTCAACCAATGGGGCGAAAGTTTGTGGGCGTTCATAGACTCGCATTGCTTCTCTTAAACCCCACCCAGACTCTCGAGCAGTATCGTTGAGGTTTGGGAAGTGGTGCAACCAAAGAGCACCCTCATGGAGCGCATTAGTTAAAGTTGGATGAAACGAAAACACTCGCATCCACGCCCTCAAGCATCTGCTCCTCATGATCCTTTGACGCAAGATACAAAAACTTCTATTGAGCGAGGAAAGAAACAACAAACCTGAGCTATCCCTCCCCCACTCCTTGGTGCATAGCGAAGTCTGACAGAGTGAAGACAAGATGAACAGGAAGGGCCAAGAAACCTCTCTACATTCTTGCTTCTTGGGCTACACCGCGAGAATCTGGAGTTTACATGTCACTCTGAACTCTCTTATGAACCTCTTGTTACTATCAAACCAACCGATGATTTTTTCCCCTATAACACAATCATCCCCTCGCTTTTTGATTAATCGCTGACTCTTCCACCACATCACCCATCTCTCCCTCGCACCTGTGGTGGTGGTGGTTTGGTAAAAGACCAGAACACTGGTTAATATTTAGTTTCTTCTCACAAAAGCCTAACAATCTCAAATTTTCAAATAGGTTTTCCTTTCGTTCTTCAACTAATGATATTTTTTCTCGAGTTGGTGATTTCCAACTGCCTTCCCTGATACGATTTTAGCCTCCACTTGCAGTTACGGTTTTATTCTTCATGCTCATTGTTATTGTCCTGCACACACCCGCTGAACAGTGTGATTAATAATTGATGTTGAGCGCAAACTATGTCTGTTTACCTGAATACTTTAGAAACTAATGAAGTGATGGCGTCATGGTCCATGCTTTTCACTCCAGTGGCATTGGGAGCCATATCGCTGAGTACAACATCAACAAGACGACCGTTCAGAGACTCAAGCAAGCGAGATTCCGCGTTTGAATGAGTAAAATCGCAACCACCCAATAAAACTGCTCCTTCCAACGGGTATATGTGCAGTCGATCAAGGCCAACAACAAAGCCTTGAGGGTATTTCTTATCTGAAACAAAAAAACCTGGCGTTACAAATGCATAAGATGCTTCCTCTTTGATTAAGTAGATTTCTCACTGCTAGTTGGTGGTCACTGGAATGTTCGACCTTCTCCCACCCACTCTCTTCTTTCTCATGTTTTACAAAGCCTTCCCTTTCTCTCTAATAGATTTAGGCTGGTCTGTTTCCTTATCAAGATGACTGTACCTTAACACTCATAAGAGAGTTGTATCAGTCGAAAGTCATTGAAGTTGCAGTTCCTGTATTGAATATGAGACAGGGCACTCACTCAGCATCCACTGACCCCAGACCTGTGAAGTACAGCAGGTTGTCGTTTAGCCAGTCTGCCGGTAGAGTGCCGTTACTAAGTGTTTCCCTCAGCCACTGCTTGACGATTGGGTGGATCAATTGTCAATTGAATCAGCATATGTCAGGTCATCGTCATAGGTGTATGGCTCGCAGTCAGTCTTCATGAGGCCCTTGAGAAGACCTTTTAGGAAGGCGTTCTCAGGACTGAACACCGTTTTTGCCAGGTAAATCTGATGAGCAAGTACAGGTACGAGGAATCCCCCCGACCTTTAAGCTCATGGAGGAGCGCTGACTGCCACAGGTTGAGAGAATGAGAAATGCTATGATATACTCAATACAACACTGCATTTTGTCCAACCTTCAGTCCCTCCTTCTCCCTGCCAATGCTTGTGCTGGTTGTTTTTCCGCATGTCCGCTGAAGTCATCATCAGATCAGCAACAGCCGTGACATAGAGTGGCATGCTCACCATTTTTGCCATGGGCTCCCTCTCCAGTGAATTAGTTTTCTTCCACTAACAAATCACTTTAATAACTAACAAATCTTAGCTTGTCCCCATGTTCAAATGAGGTAGTATACCAGTGTTAAAACACTGAGCATTTATAGTAGTCACCCATGGCTGACGGAGGAGGCAACTCTCCAACGAACAATTTGGTAAACTACACTCGAGCAAGTTGACTATGCGGGCTCAACGTCTCGGTCCATGGTTTGGCAGCTTGTTGCTACTTGCTCACCCCTCCCCGCAACAACGATCAGGTAGGTTTTACTCTATTCACATATTCAGCAGTGAAATTGTTTTACAGGGGAATGGTCCGAGTGGTATGATAGTCAAGGGGGACCCAGAACAGCTGAACCTGAATCATCAGAGACACGAAGTCACTAGACTCAGAAGAACCTTGCGTTTCACTGCCCCTCTCAATCATAATAATAAGAACGACTTCACTTTAAATCAGCCTGAATATTATTTACCAGCTCCCAACGAGTTCGTTTTTTCAACAGCTACTTGCGTCCAACTACCAGGAGCTGCGCCAATGTCGACAACACAATGACCGGGTGATAATATACTGAATTTATCATTTATTTCCAACAGTTTGTAAGCACTGCGACATCTGAAATCACAACAAATGTGAACTTCATCGAATGAGGTCAGAAACAGGAATTACTATAACGATACAACGAACTGCACTGAGATTTTAGTTATTCAAGGTTGGGTGTCGAGAATTCTCAGGGAAAATAGGCAGAGGTTTCTTTACGTTTAGTAAAGGCAATAAAATATTCAGCCATGTCGACTTATTTATGAACCCTCCTCAGGGCTGTAGTAGGAACATAGGACATTTTAGGACACATGGTTGACATGAAAGTGGCCGAAAAAAGAGAAGACACAGCTAAGAATGAACAGAACAGTTGGAAAACAAACAGAATGATTAACCATGGTGTATGCATGCAGGAAGGTGTCAGCGCATAACAGTTCTTCGTACCCATGTAAATGCCACATACGTGACTCACACATAAAGCTTTTCCTTGTAGAAACGATCGTTTCTCTGTTTACACCTCCTGAGACGACGACTTACTACGATTTCTACGCAAGTGATACAAATCAGGATTCTTGATACTTAGCAACTTGTCATAGACACCTTCGAATGCTGATTGACCTTTGTTGGAAAGCAAAGCTTCATCACATCCATCTAGACTAGCACACAGGGCAGGGCCAAACAGGAAACTCTGTGAGCCAGCTATTACACTGTCTTGTCCTGGATGCGACAAGCTCGGAGAGGCCTTGATATGTTGTTGCGGAGATCTGATCTTACCATTGAATGTTCACCCTTGGTGTAGAAGAAACAAGTGTGCGATTGTCTGCAATAACTCCTAATCACACTAAACCCCCTATGATCCCAAACCAACCTAATTCATCCCGTAAGACTCATGAAGGTACTTAAAATAAACTCTACTAAAACAAATATTTGCACCTATAGTTTGCCATCTTCGCTTTTTCAACGTAGGGGTCCTTCAGTTGACGTATAAGCCAATCTTGGGAGCTTTTGCTACGCCCCTTCAAGTTTCTAGGAATTTCCTTCCGCATCCGCGCGGACGAAAAAAAATGACGACGTATTTGAATCAACATTGACGCGGGATTAAGTATTTAAACACCTCACATTAATAAATTCTCGCACGGCAGGTTTGAAAGCCGGAAAGACGTAAATATTGATAACACGAAGGTTATGAGAAGTAGATTGTTGGTGTTCTACCACGATTCACTTGCCTCAGAGTTGTCTTTAATACGAATATATTCCCTTTGAGCAGAATTCACAGTTCACACCTTGAAAAGGGAGGAACGCTTTCAATTAAAAATCATTTTAGCACGTTTCCCCTCTATATGACCAGTACTCCTATAAAACGAAGTGTGTCGTGTAATAAGTTATCTAGATGTGCCCAACATTCTCACAAATGAGTGGGAAGTTGAAAACTCGAGTATTTTTACCACTAGAGGACCTAACCTAATTTGCTGCTCTTATTCTTCGTATCAAATCGGATCGGTAAATTGAAATGTGCCTAATGAAAAGAGGAAGGATATAGCCTGAAGAAGTCATTTTTCATGAGTTGGCGTAACGCCGGATTTGAAAATGGCTTCTTTTGTGAACTGTCCTCCGCGGCATAGCGTGCAGCTTCTGTATCTGTGTGGTTCTCTGAAGGATAATACGTTCTGGTAATCTAACTATTGTAAGATAGTTTTTGTAATTGATTATTGCCGTTATCAATTGATTCTACATTGAGTTGAAATGTTAAAGCGTTTTGTGCTTGCTTGAAACTCTTAAAATCGTTTGACAATTATACTGCGGTCGATACCGGTTGTTCTTAGCTGTATCTTCGCTGTATTAAAACGATAAACTAGTTCGCTTTCGACGGTTTGTCGCTGACAGTGGTGAACTATTGCTAATCAACGTTGTAATAGTTAATCGCGCGTTCCCCCAAACGCTACCAGCATTTCGGGAAATTGAGATGTAGATGCCATTATATTTTCGTTTTTAGTGTGCTTGCACCTTTCATATTCAATAAATTCGTCAAATGGCGATTTACTCCCACGTTCGTGAGCGGATAGTTTATAATTGAAGCTTTGTCCGTACAGGCGAGCTTTCTTCCAGTTAGGAGCGAAGGTTGTGTCGATTACAGGTTGTTTACTAAATATCACGACAGTTTTTGGTTAATTGAATTGAACTATTAAATTTTATGAAAGCAGTTTTCCGGTCAAATTACATTGAAAAATAGTTTTGTACTGAATAATCGCAATCTCGAATCGAAAGTAGATGAGAAAAAGTTAACTGAAATAAATCAAGAGTAAAGAGTCGTGTGATTATGAGAACCTATACTGAAAGGCTGTAGTGAAATCGTTAAGAGAGTAGAGATGTGCGTTCTCATTTTATAGCATCCAAAGCTGCCCCAAAAATACGCTCTTATTGCAGTATAAAGGTCTCGCTCAGCTAGTATTCAGTTTTGGTATCCCTTGTGGAGTAATCCAGGAGTATGAAGTGGTTACCACTGTGCAGAATGTTGAAAGTTCTCGAAAACCCCAGAGATCCCCCTGTCCCAGCTAATTGTTGAATTCCGAATCGCAAGTGACCTGTCCCCTGTGTGAGACAACATATTTTTGGCGGCTATCTGGTCGGGCTCGGAGCATGCCCCTACATTTTCTTTCATCTTCCAGTGGTTCGCCAGTTGTTGATACTCTTGAGGTTAAATTTAGTTGTGACTATCAGGAGTCATGGAGCCAGCTCGTACAATCTCGCTTGACTCTGCCACTCCTGTGAGGGATACCTTGCGTTTTGGCAGGGACAAAGTGTGGATTGGTGCTTGGCTGTCTACAGAATGTGGATATGCATATGTGTACTGCCCTTCTGTAATAAATACTCACCACTGGCTTGTTTTTTGTGCAGATAATTGAGTGCTGTTTGCCACGATGAGTTACTACAATAAACCGTGAGTTGTGCTGTATTGATACGTTTAGACAGTGCAACTTACTGCACATTGATTGCTTGCGTACTCAGTTATAAGTAACCCTACATCCAGTATTAAGAATATATCAATGTTCATTTTATCCTGTAGTCGTGGAGGAGGCTTTCGAGGAACTGGAGGAGGGTTCAGAGGTAGCCGAGGTGGTGAGTGGAGGGGTCGTGGAAGTCGTGGCACTTACAATACGAGAGGAGGACCTCACTCCAGCGGCACTCGCTACTTCAATTCTTCCACATTTGAATCTCGACCCAGGAGCTCTGGGCCCAGTGACAAGTTTGGTGGTAGGTCTCGTGAATTCCACACCTCGCCAGGAGGCTACAACAAGGTAAGCGCTTTTCGACAAATTGTGCTATTAATAACTAATCATTGTAGCCGAACACAAATCATGTCTCATGAAACGAAATTCCGCAGGAAGATGATTACAGTTCGAGGGGTGATTATAAAAGGTCTCCAGAACCTCCTCGCAAGAGGAACAGGCAAGATTCATCCCCCTCTTACATGGTAAGTACCCAGCATGTTGAAAATTAACCTTAAACCTATGTGCTGGTACTACTTAATTGAAACGTCACTTATTTGTGTGCATATTTCATCATTCCTCTGCGTAGAAAAGATGTCCAACTTTGAAGAATTTGGAGGAATTAGTATTTTGCCTAGAACGTTGATCTAAGTTCCACCAAGCTCATATAACCTCAATGAAAAACAGACGTTGCGTGATGCGTCATACCACATACTTTTCAAGTCTTTCTCCACTGAGTTGAGCGTTCTCATAAAAATACTTGTCAATTAAATAGAAGTACCTCGCAAACGTGGAATTGGCTCTGCTTTCAGCACCTTGACTTAATAGTTTCACTGTTTGTTGCCATTAAATTTATGGCAGTAGTTTGAACTTTTCCAAATAATCGTTTTGATAGTATACGGTTGTCGTTAATGAGGCCATGAGACGGGAATCCCAGAACGCTAAGAGCAATTGATTTTGCCTGCTGTTTTTTCAGTGAATTATTTATTTTACGAAATGACGTACTATTATATTACTCTACATCGAAGTTTCATTTCCTGCGAACCTCTATGGGCCCCAAGCAATCAATTTAAGACCTTGATACATTTCATCCTTCATATGGGTTATCTGAAAAATGATTTAAATTAGTTTACGGAGGAATAAACGTAGCTAACTGTACGAGGGGCTGAGGGAAGCAATTTGATGTTTTTCTATTGTTCTGTGTACCATCTGACGTTTTACTTGACTAACCCTTTGACTTTTTATTCCATTCCCCAAGCAATTTAGAATATAAATTCATTGAACGTTGGACACTACATTGGCCCCCATTGATCAATCGAAAAGGTGAGAAACAGACGAATTTATTGTTGGGATGCATCGCAATGAAGAAAAACTGTGTGATGCATCACTCTTGTTTAATGTGAGGATTAAAATGAATGGACTCGACTATTTAAAGTCTCATGACTCACGAAGTGGGTTTAGATTTATCTACGTAAAGTGACGATGACAACGAAATCCTTTGTTAGTCTCTCTATTCAACACGAACAACGTTTTGCGAGAAAAAAAAGATAAAATGCCACGAGTGCTAACGATGAAAGTTATTGGTCACCTGGAAACTGAAAATGCATTGAAGATGTGGAGCAACATGGGAAAAAGGAAGGCTGTGTCTGATGGTGTCGCTCTCCTGAAGAGAAATTAGACAATAACTCTCAGTGGTTCCTTTCAAGTTTTCGACTTTGGCCAATCAAAGAACTTGGCAAGTGAGCAAAAAAAAAAGAATTATGGGCTCGAAGGGGCTGTCCATGGCTGAAAGCCTCGATAGTAGAATCTCTAATTATTTGATAAATTGACGAATTTCATTCTGATTTTTGGGCAACCGATTAGTTGTTCTGTGACTCATGAACGTACGATTACTAGACTGTGTATAGTGAGCTATGTTTTCTGTTACATCTTGCTTGCCACAGGTAGAAACCAAAAGCAACGATGATTTACATGATATTTGCTACACGGTGTAATTCGGTGTGTACCTGTAATTACTCAAATTAAGAAAAATGTGTAAAAGCAATTGAAACAGTGCCCTGATCCACGAAATTCGATGCTGATGACATGTGGATGAGGTGCATTGCTTATGAATTGGTGGGATGATGTGATTTTGTGTGCCAATAATAAGAGAAGCAATGATCGTGCTGATTGGTAAGAACGTTAATAGCTTGTTACAAATGGTTTGCGCATCAGCCTTTGAATGGGAAACTCGAGTTTCCTCATTTGACCAAAACAAACCGCTATGCCCGAATCATTCGAAGCCAGCGATGCAGCTTCTCAGCGTAAAATAGTATGCACTCGAGTTTTTGTATCTCCTTTGACTGCCTCTAGGGCCCGCGAAGATCCGACGAAAGAAGTTATCCCCCTTCCGGTGAATACTCGACGAGAAGCTTCTCCCACAAAGTTGGGTCAGGCGGAGGTTACTTGACCGAAAAAGGAAGCTACCGAGAAGTGAGGGAGTCGAAACCGGAATATACAACTTTTAGAAAGTCTACGGGATATTACCCGCACCGAGGGACGGGGCGAGGAACAGTCCTGCGAGGAAGATCGAATTTGCGCGGTAGCCGATACAGAGGAGGCTCGACGCGAGGGTTCAAGAGTGGAACATCGATACTCGCTCGGAGAAGAATGGAATCACTCGGAGTGCGCAAAAGATACACGACGCACTACGATTCTCGGAAGATCGGCTCATTCAGATCCAAGAGGTAAATACGTTCAATTCCCAAATTGTATTTCATTGACAAAACCGAGGACATGAAATTGACAAAAACGTTAGACGCATGACGCTCTCAGAAACTGTCTACACAATTTCGAATCCTATATCTGGTACAACTATGTGGTCAGCTAATATTTACTGCGATTCGACAACTCGTTGGGAATCAATTCTAAAGAGGTGAACTATTTGATATTTTGGTCCTCAATGTTCATCTGTTTGGCAACTGTTACTTGAATAGTTTTGAATGTCACGAAATGGGCAGCCACATAGCTTCTTGTTATCCATAAAATGGAAATATGTCCTAACCAAAATGTATCAAATGGTAAGTTGAGAACGATTGGATATGAGAAACTAACAGAATTATCACTGAACGCCAACCTGAGTTCATGAGTGCCCAATGGGCATTGAACTGAAAAATATCCAGGATGACCTGTGCTCACTCACTGATCATTTTCCAAGAGTTGAATAAACGATAAAACAATGAGAGCGAATGCGACAGGGTAATGTGTGCAACACTTTGAAATGAATAGATCGTAGAGAAACACGAATAACTTACGTAGATTTTATTGAAGTAGCGTTAAATTTAAATGTGCGCAGGATGGGTAGTGCAGTGTGCCGAGTGGCCTGAAATTCTTAGGAGTTCGTTGTAGCATCAATTCCAATAATTTTCGTAAATAGTAGGATACAAAAAGAGTTTTGTGTGTGCCCACAGTTGAAAAAAAAAATTTATACTCGTTTATTCTGCCTGCTCCCAACTCTTTATCACAAGCTTCACTTAGTACGTATATACATGATACCCTTTATATTAATTGTTCTAAGTGTTGTTTTATTTATTTCACTCTTTCGTTGTCACTGCTGGACCGTGTCAAGTTTAATCGAAGAGAAAAATGACATCTTCCAAATGCTCATGGATGCTTCTTCATTTGCATTGAGCACACCCCACCTTTGAGAACACCAAATGTTCTGAGTTGTTAAGGTGTACTGAAATGAAAGCTTCGTGTTTCCCAGTAACACCTAACACATAGGGCTACCAGGAGGACGACGGTAGAAATACCGATAAATTGAATGTGATAAAAATTAGAGAACAATAAGGAACGTAATTCGAAATTAAATGGATAAAGACGTTTGTATTGAAATAAGGAGTTCTCTTATGGAAATTTATACACAAGGAAAACTCGAGCAATAAATAAATAAATTTAACTTTCGTTGGGGCCCTTGATGAAGTGATGAGTTGTTGATGGAAAAATACGGTGAATGTGACGACGTGAAGTGCAGAAGAAAATTGGATTGTTCTTACAAGTGGAAAGTGGCTTGAAGCAGCAGAGGTGATTGAGGGGGGGGGGGTTTGGTGGGTCTTGATGGGTATTGGGTGAACTAAGTTTTCAAGGCCAAGCTTGTTTGCTGCCTCATTCTGTTGTGAGAGGAGGAGCCCACAATAAGGAAAGTTCATGTTTGGATGGGCCTCAGATCGGGACATTTTCGTCCCAATGTTAACTACCAGTCCTGGACCTCCCCCAAACATGCGGAATTGTTGGAGGCGGCACTCTTCATTGACCAGCCAGCAGTAGCGTCAACCCCCAAAACACCGATGGTCCTGAATTTCTTGGAAGAATGCCTTAGTCTTTCGATCATCCGGTATGTCCCATTCTGCTAAATGCGTACGGCTTCACATTCTCTTTTTACTTTCCTTGGCTCTACGAAGTAGAAAGGAAAGTTATGTAATCGGCTGAAAAAAAAAATTGAGTTCTCTTCAGATCTTTACGTTTCAGACCCCCCTGAGTCCGAAAAACACTATTTGGGAAAATGGTCTGTGTGTGTGTGTGTCACTAAAGTTTGTCTGTGAACGATTTTTAGAGAAAACCACCGTATCAAATCAGCTCAAACTTCATATCTCGCCCGCTGGTCACCATGGGACGCCAAAATAAGGGTATGAGCAAAATCCACCGAAAGTTAACTATAGTTATCATAGTGATCAAATCACCAAATATTTTTTTTCTCAAAAACGACTCTAACGATTTTCATTAAATTTTTTATATTGATAGCTCCCAATAAGGCAACTATACCATAAAATGCCCATCTATGGGAAAATGACGAGAGCAGCACAATAAATTACCAAAACTTTCGACGTAATCGATTTTAGAGCGGTTTTTAGAGAAAACGACCGAGCCAAATCACCTCAAATTTGATCTCCAGCCTACAGGTTACTATGGGACGCAAAAATAAGGGTATGAACAAAATCCACCGAAAGTTAACTATAGTTATCATAGTGATCAAAACACCAAATTTTTTTTCTCAAAAACGGCTCTAACGATTTTGATTAAATTTTTTATATTGGTAGCTCATAATAAGATAATTATACCATAAAATTTCCAATTGTGGGAAAATGACGAGAGCAGCACAATAAATTATCAAAATTTTCGACGAAAAGCGTTTTTGCCGCGGTTTTTTCCTTTTAAACTCCGCTGGAATGTTACTAGAATGTTTTAAAAAAAGTCGTGTTGTAGTCCAATCCAATACCTAGTGGGTGAGTGTTTAAAAACGCTCATGAGATGGGGCTCACTCCAGAAATTCCTGAAATTCAACTACCGCCGTTTCGCTTACTACCAGTTCTAACAGTTATTACCCAATAATTGTGCAAAAGTGATTGCAAAAGTGCCTCCTTCAAAAAATTTGTGTTTACAGCCTCATTAATTTTCTGTATACCAATTGCTCAATAATGGTCCTGCAATGAGTACGAGCAGCACAATAAATCCAGAACTGTAGGCGCTACCGCTTTCTGCTGCTGTGAAGTGTTGTTTGACCGAGTTCCAATGAACTGCTTGGTAAATGAATTGATTAAATAGAATCAGCCACGTAACAAGTGAATTGACGTAGAGCTAAGGAAAGTTGTGTGTTGCAATGCACCAGATATTTATCTTTGACCTCGAAATCAGGCAAAACTCAATCGGAAGATTGATTTTTTGCACGTCGGTTGGCCACTTCGTTCCTAGTTTTCCTGATGTGTGCTTGGGCGCACTTCAACTCTATCCTCCATCCTTCCCAAGTCCAAAAAAAGTTCCCTTGTCCTGTCAATTGTAGGATAGCGTTCTGACTGATTCTCCCAAATACACCTCTCAGTCAATAAATATAACAGCCATACTTGTATCACCTGCCACTAAAGCCATTCTAGAGCCTTCATAATTGCTCTGCTTGGTTAATTCAGTAGGACTGGTCAAGCCTGCATTGTTGTCAATAAAACGGATATCTGAGGCTGTAGGCACAAATAACTCGACCTCTTTCACTGCCATCTATAAGGAGGCACTCAACATCCACTTGGTGACCTCTGCTGAATGGAGCCATCTTCCGGGCAGAAGCTGTCAACTTGCTCATTCAAAGATCGGTCCTCCATAATTTCTTTCGTGTCGATTCCGACGGGTTTCTTCCACGCAATGACATCATGCTTGGAATGAAGCTGTCCTTTCTCACTTTTCATTATCCCCAGAAGTATCAGTCGCTAGATCCTATGAATCTTTTCCGCATTAAAGATAGTGGCTGCTGCCTCACCCCACGTTGAGACAATGTAGATCGAAATTGTTACAATAGCTCCTGTTTAAATAATTTTTTAACAATGCGGGCCCCAGGCACACCCCACAAATGTACTCAATCTGCCGAGTCCATTGGACATCTTATTGAAACACCACCCCTATGAACTGAAGTCTGACCAAGCAGATGAATGTGAATATCGGGGTTCATACGTCTTCTCTTGATGCGCATGGATCTATGGTATGTATGTGCCGTCTTCAAAAGCGGAAGACTGGAGTGACCCCAATAATTGCTGTTGACTTTGTTGGAATCAGAAGGCTACTTGTTAACCATTCTGCTCGAGTAGAGGCTGTCAGACATGTGTTTAATGGTCTGAACTATGAGAGCAGGGGTCAATCACTTCTTTTTTACATTCCACTATCTTAAGAGTAAGGAAATTATTGCGATCGTGTCAAAAAAAAGTTTTCTTCAGTTCTGTACGTTTTGAAGCCTGAGTCCCAAAAACCAATTTCGGCGCGAGGTTCTTTTGTTGTGGACGTACATCAATTCGCGAGAGCATTGCTGAACCAATTGAGATGGTACTCAGTTAGTTTTGTTGAGGTATGAACGGGGCCCATTGATTGGAAGGGGCGTGGGGGACCAAAATGTACCAAAAACTAGAGCTTTTCGCATTTTTCTCGAAAACGGCTCTAACGATTTTGATTAAATTTCAAGTACCTTCTACTAGGTAGTACACAACTTTAAATCTTCATAAATATCCCTTTTCCCCTCTAACACACTCCTACTATGCGTTTAAAAGAGCTACTTGGTATTATTATTGTATAGTGATCCATATTTGCCACTGTAGAGGGATATGCTCACATTGAATTTTCATCGCTTGTCGCTGAAGATGTTCTCATGGAAAAGGTGCAAGGGAGTTACTGTTGGTTAAACATCAAGTTAGTGGCTTATGGAGTGTAGCTGTCACATTTCAAACAGCAGCATTGTCTCTTAGTGCCTAATTTAGTTTTGATAATACACCATCACTTGCTCTGTACTCATTTTCTTGGGTTTTATTTGCACTCCTACGATTTAGATATCGAGATGATAGAGAAAGGGGAGATAAAAGTGACGATGATGAAGATTTAGACGATGAAGAAGAATTGGATGAGGAAGATGTCGAAATGGACGAAGAAGTGGAAGGAGAGGAGGAAGCCGAGGACGTCGAAGGGGATGAAAGTGATGAGGACATTGAAGACGAAGAAGCACAGGATAAGGTATGGCACGCAAAACTAAGTTGCAGGTTGTTAATTTAGTTTGCAGTACGTCAGTAGATAGTACTTTGCATAGTACTGATTTGTTAATTGGGCTTTTAGCTCTATCTAGCGCAGGGTTTTTTTTTGCCTCCTAGCAGTTCAATTAGCCTCCCACTATCAAAAGGTTTTACCGATTATTTCAGGGATGACTACGGGTTTTGCCTCCACATTTTCCAATGCCAACAACGGAAGTCCCTTCTGAACTTTCCAATGTATTCACTTCTAAGATTCTTTTTGATAGTTCTACTTCTTAGCTTACACTCTTGTACATATTTAATAATTCTTGGTATATTCTATAATTTGCAGGTCTTCAGTATTGCATGTTTTGCCTAACTGAAAGTGAATGTCCTTGTGTCCTGTATCATTATCAATTTTAACAAAAATTGATGACAAGTAAATCATTTTAGCAACATTCAATGCATTTTATGGTATTAGAACGATGAAATGGTACTTTTCACTTCAGGTCCAGAACAGATAAAATTAGGACTGGGTTGAGTGTGTGAAGTAGTTTCTAAAACGTAAGTAGCATAAAATATCTGGTGCGTAGCAACACACTACTTTCCGCCACCCCTTTAAGTTCGAACACCACCTACACATGCGGGCGCTATATCTTCGTTCAACGCATTTTTACAGGAACATTTATACGGAACAAAATGTAGGGACTAGTTAGCTGAGAGCACTCCGAAAGTTTTATCGAAATCGTTGGAGCCGTTTTTGAGAAAATACGAATACCGATAAATTAATATTCGACAAATCTCCTTTTCTGAGTTAACGTGGCTTATATCTCCGTGCAACATATATATACAGAAATAGTTATGGAGAACAAAATGTTGGTATGGGTGACTAAAAGACACTTCATTAGGATTTATCACATCTGGTGAAAAAATTACCCTGGAACTTTCGGAAATGTTCGAAAAAACGTTATTTTCAACACATTTTCATTTTTATCTCTGCTCAATGGACTTTCAGAGGAACATTTATTGAGAACAATATGTAGGTATTAACTATTCGAAAATATCCTGAGAGTTTGATGATAATCGTTGAAGTCATTTTGCCAAAAGCTTAAAAACCTATTTTTGCTTCATAGGTCATTATCTCCGTTCACCGTATTTTCATGGAGATATGTATAGAGAAGAAAGTTAGGTATTGATTAGGAGAAGATAATTTGAAAGTTTAATCAAAATCGTTAGAGCCGTTTTCGAGAAAAATGCGAAAAACCCTAGTTTTTGGTACATTTTCGTCCCCCCCCCCCCCTTCCCCTCCGCCCCAATCCTCCATAACCTTATTTTGGTGTCTACAAAAAATAACGAACAAAACAAAAAAAAAACCAACTCAATCGGATCAGCCGTTCTCCCGCAAATCGAACTACAGACACACACACACACACACACATACACATACACACACACATACACACGGACCACGCGACGAAATTAGGTTTTTTAGACTCAGTAGGGTCTGAAACGTAAAGATCTGAAGAAAACTCAAATTTTTTTTTTGGGCCGATTACTATACTTTCCTTCCCTTCGGGTAGCGGAAAGTAAAAACGCCATTGTCTCAGCCCCCAATGAGGCGATTTTTGTGGAATTTGTGTTTAGAAGAAACTGACGCTTTGGGATTCCCCTAAATTCAGAGCGTAGCTCATCAAAGCCAATGACATGTTGGAGGAAGTTCTTGCGGCCAAAAGAACCTGATGGTGATCACTGGGTGCCCAAGAAACATTCGTCATCTTTTCGATTTCTTTAATTTTCATTCAGAAAAAATCATTTTGACAGTAACAACAGTCATCGAAAATTAGACGAAATCAGTAGCTAATAAACAGTCCCCTACACAATATTACAACAGACAATTACTGGACAGTCTGTGCCCTTTGTCACTACTTGGGCAGTTGACCTAATTTCAATTTTACTCGGGGAAGCGAGATACTTCAACTTAGCCAGAATTTGCAGTTAGTTGTAAATTGAGATACAAAAAATGTAGACACGAATCAGAAAAGTAAGTTATGAAAAAGTGAACTTAGCTAGGAAATAAAAGCTGATGACAGAGTTAGAGTGAGTTGCAGATTGTTGACATAATCTTCTGCGTGGAAGCTGTAGGTACCCACAACATCTTTGTAATAGAATCTGCTCTTATTTTTGCACGGTTTCCTTATGATTTTGGTATTATCACGTCTGATTCATTCGCAGGAAGACGAAGATGGGGATGATGGCGAAGAAGGTGAAGGTGGCGATGAGGAAATGAAAGATGGAGAGCAAGACGATGCAGTCAAAGAGGAGGACAAAGATGACGAGAGCGTAAGCTATTTTTGGTATCATTTTGCGTTTGAAATGCTTAAAATAATTCCCAATTCCTGATTGTGTGAGTGTTGTGTTTCAGGAAGGAAAGAAGGAAGAATCAGAAGAGTCTGAAGCTAAAAAGAAGAAAGTTTTGCCCAAGAAAAAATTGGCCGTTAAGAAGAAAGTGCTCACAAAAAAAACTACCGCCAAAGCGGCGGATTCTGAAGGAAAATCCAAATCTGAGGTAGTGTGATAGTTGTACTTGGAAGACCATTTTTAAGTTTTGTTATGAGATCGTACGAAGTGTGGAATGTTAATCGCCGAATGTAATTGGGATACAGAGTTTTATTCTCAATTACAGTTCAGACATTAACCACCACCAAACAGGGAACTCGGAGCAAAAGCAAATGCGGGGGACAAATGACACCTTGATGAGACAACGGCTCTGTTCAGACTGCTGACACTGGAGTTCTGATTAAATCTGTATTAGTTTGAGGTGCCTAGTCAGCCCAAATGCCCCGAACGAGCCTTCACTAAATCGAAGAGTATGGTTCGTCCCGGTACAGTTTGATAGACTGAGGACCACATATTAGTTAAATGAGTGATGGACCATGCATCAGTTTAATGGAAGACAACCTCAGACCTCGAACGTTGAGGGAGAAAATAAAAAACGAAGTTTTTGTCAGTCAAGTTGAGAGGAGAAAGGCGGAGAAGTATCGTTGAATAATTGAGCCTTCTGAGGAATGATGGACGCAGGGAGTCAGCCAATACTCTGGGAACAGTGGCATAAGCCATGTCCATTTCTTATCTCCCCTGGAGTGAACTGGTTAAGAAGCTTGCTCCAGTTTCCCAGTTGTATTCTCGGTACCTATTGCACCACCTCCCTAGGTTTGGGAGAGGGAGGATATCTGGTCACGGATCGTACCAGAATCTGCTGGTTCTATCCTAGCCCAGTGCAGACAGCCTTACTTCCAAATGCACTCAGCCACTGTCGTGGTTGGAGGAAACCCAATACCATTGACTGGGGATTTTCATGGCAGTTAATCTTTAGTTGTCCACCAACGTAAATCGGACTGCTTGTCCTGTCTGCAGCTACCCACCCTTTATAATATCCGTTTTGGGACTGGTGTTCATTGAAGCGTTTGTTTTTTGTTACAATCCTCATGATGTTGCACTCCAGTTATAGTAGTTCAGTTATGATAGTTGCCTTTGTTTCCTGGTAGTTCCTCTCTTTGTCGACAGTTTCTCATGGAAGCTATTTCGGTATTGAGTATTGTGGGTTATCGTTCCCCGGTTATCGTTCTGAATGTTTTAGGTTTACATTCACCTTAGCAACGTAGTTTAGTATTCACCCACTGGGGTTTATCGATTCTCACAAATGAGGAATGTGACAAAATAACGGAGAACAGCGTGTATAAGGAAATATGTATACTTTTGAAAAAATAACCATAAATTAGTCATTTTGGAGTCTCACTAGATCAAACTCTTTCGTATGAGTGCGTCGAGTACTTCACATTACGAGCAAACACGAACTTTTAATCTAACTACCTCCTAACCTGCTTCAAATTACAACCCCCCTCTCATCTAGAGAGTCCTTCCTTTGCCCCCAACGAAGTTATAATAGAGTCAGGTAGAATGGGGTCTGCCTGGGCAAAACGTGGATAATGTAACGAATTGTATGTCTGGGAAGTTATTTGAAAATTGTACGGAACTGTCCAAAAATGAGGAAGTCCGAGCCACCAGCGTGCGGATGTTGCTGAGGACGTAATGTTCAATAAAAATACTCCAATGTCTTCTTTCATTTATCTGAAATGGTTTGTGTGGAAATAGCGGGAGAGCAAGCTTGGTCTGGGTAGTGTAGGGCCCTATTTCAGCCTTCAGCAACTGTTAGGGTATGCTACGATATCAACCATAAATTCTATGTGCTCCATAAATATTTGCGCACAGAGATTATATGTCATTGTACAGCCAGGCTGCCTAATAGATTCTGTCTACACTGTCAGATCCAGGCTGACATAGGAATGTCTTCAGGATTCAAAGCACGAGAGCTATGAAAAGGCAGACAGCTTTGCAAAAAGTCTCACATAAGAGGGATATCACTCGTATCAGCACGGCCAAGTCTAAGGTCGGCTCATTGCACCATCCTGTCCATGGGTGAAGGCAACGCTTATACTAACCTAACGTGAACTAAGAGTCCTCACAAGCTACCTCCCTGGGCATTGCCCATTTAAATACCGCTTCAACGAGAGGGTAAATCAGGTGGCAGTTTGTGCGGTAAGGGAGACGACACAGCTGAGTCATCTTATGCTCAGGAAGTCTCAGCAGCTAGGCGCTTTGAACACTTTCCCAGGGGCCCATTGAACCCCAAAACATGGTGAAGTCTGTGGTGAAAGACAAACTCAGCTTCTCAATGTCACAATAGGCCCAACGTGTGGCTGCAGTGACAAAAGGGCTTAGTTGGGCTTTAGCCACGTTGCCATACTGTCGATCAGAACAGGGTTTCCCTGACTATTCCAAAGGAAGAACCAAGGATGGGAGAGTTTCCTCTGTGTCAAAGGAAAAATCCAAAGGAAGGTTTTCAAGAAGAATGTTCTCCCTCTTTGAAAAATTATTGAAGACAGTAGAGTAATGATTCTTTTAGACTTATATTGTAAGAGGGTAGTGTTTAGGGGGTGAGGGGGGGGGTGTTTTCAAGCTGCATTACCTGTTCTTTGTGACAGGCTGGGGACTGACTTTTTTCACATTTTGACAAAACATTTCTCGCGAACCCTATACACTATTTAGGTGTGTTAATATCTCTTTGTTTTACAGAAAAGCGAGAAAGAATCTCTCGAAGACAAAATAAAAGAAGAAAGTAAAGACAGTGACGACAAAGAAGCCTCGTCGACTGTTCGACTGAAATGCCCTCATTGTCGCTACGGCTGCCTCACTTTCCGCGAATATTCTCGACACTTGGCTTCGAAAAAGCATCTGAACGCGATGAAAAATCTCTCCAGCGTCCTTCGAACCAAATTGACGACCATGCGATTGGATCAAAGGAAAAAGCAAAAGGCGTTGGACAACGAAGCGAAAGCCACCAACCCCAATCTGAAAACTTTCTATTGTTCGACGTGCAAGTTGAACTACAAAACCTTGAAATCTGGTCATTTCGCGTCTTCCGCTCACAAGGTGATTTTCGTAATGCAGATCGATCTCAAAATATTTATTGAAAATGACAAAATGTCGTATTAAAATGTCGTGTTTTTGCAGAAAATTAAGGAATTTTTCGCTCCTTATTGCCGTCTATGCAAAACTTCCTTCAAATCAGCTTGGGCTTATGAGTGCCACATCAGCGAGATACTCCACTTGAAAGTAAGACTGCATGTAACTTCACTTCTTATTAACAATCATGCACTTATGATTTCCATGGCACTCTCACTGTGAATGACTTCCTCCTACTTATTTACCTCAAATCTTATTTATTTACCTCTAGCTCGATTCGTGTAGACTTTCATTCAACAGTTCTGTTGTGGCTTCTGGTGAATAAGATCAACCTAAGCCTGTGGACTGCTTTTAGGATGGTAGACAAGCTCAAAACCCAAATCTGCCGTGAGGGGAAAATGAAAAGGAACTGACTGACTTAGGAGTTGTAGTATCAGTTTCCTGTTGACCCAATCCTTTATTTTTGGTGGAGAAGGCGTCCTTCACGTCGAGATGTTCCAGGACGCGAAAGCCGGCTGCAGGAGAAATACTTGTGCTCACAAAGATAGAAAAAAAAGTTAATAAAGGGGAAGATAGTTTCGATTGCATCGCATCAGTAGAATGATGGAAAATTGCTGGGGTCTCGAGAGGAGAAAGAAGGGCAACTGCTTGGAATTGCATGTAAAACGAGATCAGGATTGAACTCTTGAGGTTCACTGTGGGGACAACTGTTTTCTCGTTAGTTCCATTATCGTGATGGTGAGGGAGGGGAGGGTTGATAGCCATAAGCCGTAAGTCTATCTTCCATCATCACTCATTCTTCAGCTTCTTGCACCTCGTAACAGCGATGAAGTCCTTCCTTCTTGAAAATTGTTTCTCCCCCAAAGGGCAACAGCAAATTGTGACTGAGACGCGGCGAGCATTTCACTGCTCACCGCTGCTTATTGCTGTTCGCTGTTCGTCATTCTGGCACACCTGAGGTTGATACAGTGATTCTTGTATTTTTGTCATTCTGAATAATACCCCGATGTTTTCGGCCAGGAAAATAGTTTTACAACCCTCCCCCTCTCGCCATTATGTAACGCTTTGTTTCGATGCGTGGGGATTCCAAAACTGCAATGTCAGTCTGCCTCCCAGGCTATTTTGCCTTTAATGTGCTCCAGGAAATCCGTTCTTTCAAACAAAAATCTGTTCTGGATCTCGTTGTGCCTGCCTACTTGGCTATCTGACCTGATTATGAGCAAAAATTGGTTTAAAAATCTCCCCAAAACTGGATTTTGGCAGTTTTACCGCAATTACTTCGTATTTGGTATTGTTTTCGAAGTACTTTTCGTTGCTGATTCGAAAGAGACGGGAAAAATACTGGTAAACGATACGAAACACGACCTGACGAAGGAACAACGAAAGTTCACATTTTCTGGGTGACGTCAGGCAATTGGCATGGCAGTAGTCGAAGTAAAGGGCTTATCATTTCGCTATATTATTCCATGAGTTCTTTCTAGTAGTAGAATTCGCCTCACTATATTCTGTGGTCTCTCTATTCTCCAACTACACGCAGTCCTACACCCATTGCACCCATCAGATTCGACTTAACATAAAAAATACTGAACACGAAGTAATTGGACTTTCCATGTCACTTCTCAAGCTGCTGTTTCTCAGGAGCTAAACACCAGTGCCTCTAGACATTAACATTGCCCTTTGAAGGTACAATTTCCATAAAACCATTGAACATTCCTTTTGCAGCGCAAGTTGAATCGAACGTCTGAGAAGAAGAAAGTCGAGGAGGACATCGATTTAGATCCGAGCCATTTCATGGTTCTCGACGCTGTTGGATCTGGAGATGACGAGGGTATGTACGACATTGAATCGCTGCTGGTGTTGAGGAGGATTGTTATCGGAGAGTCAAAAAGGCATCTCTTTGGAACACATTTCAAGCTACTTCAAGCAAACAGAAAGCAGAAAGTTGTTTCTTGTTGAAAAAAAACTTGAAAATATCTGGCCCAACTCATCTCTTAACATTTATCAGCCCTGAGCACATTCAGCGATTTCTATCAGCCTAGTGACTGACTAATCAAATCTTTATCAATCAATTCATACAAACTCCGTAGAACGTAGTTCGACGTTCTACGTAGAATCTGGTAGCGCTTAGGGCCGTTTTCACCAAAACTGCAGTAACTGTGACATATCAAATCAAGGCTAGACAGCTAAATCAAGGTTATCTGTTTGCTTCTAATTATCTAACGGCCATTGTTAAACTTTCATGGTTTATGTAGCACATTGGGGTGCCGGCACGATTATTTTTGGAAACGCTATCTTTAAATGAGACAGATTTATGGGAAAAAAACTACATAAAAACGTTCGATATTTATTTTTGTTGCTCTCATATTCCTTAAGGATGAACATTTTATAGCGCCTTAACGCAATTTGGAACTGTCCACGTAAAAATGTTGATTAAAATCATTGTTAGAACCGTTTTTGAGAAAGTAATGTGGTGTTTTGATCATCATGATCATCAGTTGTTAGTTCTTTGGTCAGTAGCGCTTATTTATCAAACCGTCGATCACCAAACATCTAAATGTAAAACGTTCTTCCTTATTCTTTGCTATACTTTTGAATTGAACATTCTTTTTAACAGAATCAGAAAAGTCTGAAGCGGAAGAAAGCCGAGGCGGAGAAACGTCTAAAGAAGAAATGAGTCCTCAGAAGGAAGAAAAGAAGAAGAAAAAGAAAGAAGAAATAAACCTCGGTAAGATTGTTGTATTTCTAGACTGATTGTACGATGAAGCTAATCGATTATAATCTGAAACGTGGAATTCATTTTGAACGTTCGACTCGAGATCGATTTTTGGTCGTGACGCGGATGTATCTTGTTTTGCAGTAAGGCAGGCGCTACAGTTCGATTGCATTTTCATCTTTCCGGTCGTCGTCAAACGCTCCTGTGTATACAGCTATTTCATCAATTCTACGAGCCATATGCTTGTGTTTAGGAGGGCAGCTCTTTTTTCTTTATATCAGATGTGACGCATCACACAACTCTCTTCAACTATAAATTCACGTTCAGAGCGTGTAAGAGAGTAAAAAATGTAGATGCAAGTTAGCTGGAAATTTGATGGACATTGTTGAAGCCATTCTGGAGTAAATTTGACGAACGACCTTTTTAAGGTTCAAAGAGGTTTTCTGATGTATTTTGGCCTACATGTCTGTAGGACGAATGATCACAGAAATAGCTAAGGGTAGCAAAATGTGGGTATGGGTTGTTGGAAGACATTCCGTCAGGTTGATCTAGTTTAGTGGACCCCCCTACCCACCCACTCCACCCACGGTGTTGCCCATATTTATCACGTCTTAGCCTACTTTGTTCGGCCATTTTATCTGATCGCACTCAATTTATTTATTGTTCGTTTTAAGTAGTACATCTGTCGGGCGCATGAATGGGGGAGCTTGACACTGAGAATAAATGAATGTGGTGAGTGAGGACTGTATTACACTTGACAGAATAGCGATATCCGGTTGAGTATGAGTATGTAAATGCGCACAAGGGACTCTCAATACATTTGAAACTGGTTGTGAGATAGTAAGTAGTGGGAGCGGGACAGAGAGCGCGGGATGTCTGCATCGTGAGAGCTGAAGGATGACTGACTTGGAAGGAGCTGTCTATTGAAGAGAGGAATCTAAAATTGAGGAGTGGTGGGGAAAGATGGTTGGGAAAGTCCACGACAGGGGCCGAATAACTGCTTTTGTTCGGGAAATATTTTGTCTTCTGCACGAAAATTCAATTTGAGATCTAGTTGTGCTTGCCTAGTCGGCAATCCAATCAGATGAAACCCGTGATCGTTATGGGAAAAGAATGGTATCTAAAATTGCCCAAAAACGAAATTTTGGCAGTTTTATTGCAATTTCGTTGTGTTCTGTATCGTTTCCTCGGCATTTTCTGGGTCTGAGTCAATTAGGATGGGCCTCTGAGGGGTGGAGTGCGTCTAGTTGCAAAACGTGAAATCACAATAAGTATAGTAAGACAAATTCTACTGCTTAAAGTAACTCCAGGCAATGTTACGAAAGTGATAGTTTCTCCTAGGCCTGTGCTCGTTTCCTGCTTTGCCTTGTGTCCACTCCAACCACCCGTTGATTTGACTCATCGCGTTGTGCTAATGGCATAAGTCCTCGTAGAAAGTGAATTTTCGTTGTTCCATTGTTGTCAGGTCATGTTTTGCATCCTTAACTAGTATTTTTCGATGGTGAATTGAATAGGATAGACGAGACTGCGACAAGCAATCGTGCTGTGCGAGAGAATAATATACCGTTGTGTAATAATTTGCTTCGTTTTTTTCTCTTAGTTATTTAGTTTATATCAAGTTACCGCTAACTCCAAAACTTCCACTTTTCAGGTGCCGAACACTGCAAATTGATTGAAGTTTATTTCTGCGACCTCTGTCGTATTTTCGTTCCCCGCCGTGGTGCAAATAATGAGGAGGCGCTGGCGTATCATTGTCGCTCGAGGCAGCACTTGGAGCGCTACGTTCGCTTCAGAGACGATCAATCATTGAGACGACGGGCGGTGAAGTTGCACAAAGAAATGGAAAAAGAGAAGAAGGAAGTGGCTAAGAAAAAAGTAAGCGCGATGCTGTTCAAATGAACTACATAGTTGGCTAGTATTTGTCCACGCTGAAGTTGAGATTGCAGTCTATCTGGGGAGTTATGGTGTTTTGGGTACAGAAAGCAAGTCTGAAGTTAATTGACAGACATATTATGAATTAGCTGCCACATCATGAAGGACTTTATGTGGTGAGCTAGCGCAAGATGAAATTCAGATTCTCAGGCAAGGAAGTGGGTGAGTGAAAAGACATGCAAGAGAGACATGTTCACATATTTGTCAAGCCAGGCAAGGAGGTGCACATAAGTAGCTCTGTGTGTGTGCGGACTTAGCTAAACACTTTTACCACAGCCCTGGCCTTCTCAAAGTGTGCCATCAACAGAGTAGCCATTTGTGAGTTCAAAAATTATGTTTTTAAACAGTAACTTGAAATTATTACACAATATTATGCATAATGACAGGACTGTCAAGGATTGATCTTAGACTGAGCAATTGGCTGAGTTAGCTAGAGGCTTTTGTAATATTTATAACAATGAAGCCTTGGTGTACGTGCTAGGAAACACACAGGGAACTGTGATGAGTTATGTGGAGAGTTGTGGCTGAGTGCAAGATCCCAATATTGTAGCAAAATGAGTACTGCAACGTTTTGACGGGGGTTTAGCAATCAAGAAATAGCACTGACATTGTACAAGGTTGATGTTGAGGTTAGATTACTCTTATCTTTTTAGGTTCACTCTTTATGTTAATTTTAGCATGGAGCGTGCTCTCTAGCCTTCAGTTATTTGCGTCATGTTGGGAGAGAACAAAACCGTGTGACTCCTTCTCTTCCCCACTCTCTACTCCTTCCTTTCCCACCGATCTCCCTCCTGCCTCAGCCTTCAATTTCCTTTCCACCTCTCACAGTCCTTCCGCCCTATATTTCCTCACCTTTCCCTTCTCCCTCTTGTACATTCCCTCTTAGGGTGCCTCACACCTGCACCTCCTTTCTCTTAAAGCAGGTATAACTAGTTGTAGGTAGCTCTTGATCATGCTCTCCCTCCATTCCAGTACCCAGACCCCTCATACACATTCCTTTAGTTGTGTCCAAAGAAGTTCAAATGTTCCGCGTTTTCGAATTTTAGCTGGAGGCTCGACCTAGCCTAAAGAGGTCCAAGGGGCTTGCCCCTAGTCAATGTCAAAGCGAAGCCCCTCTTGAAGCCCAAAGGGCGATTTCTATCTTACGTATCTATCGTTATATTCATCTTTTATGTACATTCTCATGTATTTTCATAGAACGTTCTTCAATATTATCTTCTCCAATAATTCAGGTGCAGGCCAAAAAATCAGTTGCCCCCGACAAAACTGACAGCATCAAAAAGGAGGATGAAAAAGTTTGGTCGGACGTCGACAAAGACCTTTCTGATCTTCTTCATGAAGATGAGGGGACTTCGGAGCCTCGACAGGACGAAGAGGCCCACAACGGTGACGCCGCCGCTCATGACGACAATGAAGGCGAAGGTGAAGAGAGAGAAGGCGACGGTGAAGAGGACGAAGATTCCCTGAAAGATGGTGAGCGGTATGACAGATTTCAAATGAGCGAGAAACTCAAGAAAGATGGAGCGAGTGAGCCGTCTTTGATAAACGAAGACACAGCGCCAGCTACAACGGCCTCTGAAGAGAAATAAGTTTTAAAGAAATTGTCAGTAACAATTAACAGATACGATTTTAATTCTTCTTAAATGACAATTTTAGCACCATCAATAGTTTTGGTTTTTAGTTGAAATTCGACCGCGTTAATTTCCCACTATTTTTACTTTGTTACTTTGAAATTCATTCATGATTGATGTCGTACCAATCCCTTCGGCTGTTTCCTGATTTTCTAGATAATCTTTGTATTTAATAAATTTTTTAAGTATAGTTTTAGTTCTACGTTTAAAACGTTTGGCCGAAATTACAGATTTTTCTAATAATTTAGGAAGATGTCGGTGGCGTGTCTCTAAAGTAATAAATTCCTCATTACGTGGTATCACATTTATATTAGCCCTTGACATTTTCACTCGAGTGCCCCCCAATTCTTAGTGTTTGACGTCAATGAACGATATTTGAAATCAGCCAGACATTCACTGGCATTTGAAGTAGAGTTTTTGGAGGAATGATCCATTCTTCTCCTACCCAAGGATTAAAGTTTCAGCGTGGGGTGTTGTAGATTGGGTAAAATATAGTTGGGAAGTTGTTGGACATCGTATGAACTTTATTGACGTGAAATTCGTGAAAAGGATAAAACTGGCAGTTGGGACTTTTCCCTCGAACTTCTTTTTTCCTAGGTTTTCCTGACTCTTATCGCCGGCGCTGCAAAGGTCTTCCGGGCCAGGCAGGATGAGTTTTATTGCCCCTCTTCTCTGTATGCACTTGCCTGCCTGGTAGGTAGACGCCGAACGAAGTCGACTGGAATTGCTCGTTCTTTCTTAGTTTATCCAAACTGTTCTCCGAAGAGACATTGATCAAAATAGGGTAGACGTCTTCTCCACATTTAAAGCGACTCGTGGCGTCATCACTCAACACACACAAACTAAATCACTCGCGACGAAGTTATGAAAACCCATTTCAATAATAAAACGGTGTTAGGTCAATTGTCAATTTTTAAGGTTCGTGTTTATTACTTTCCTTGGGTCTAGAAAGTAGAGAGGAAAGTTATGTAATTTTTCTGAAGTTGTTGGAGGAACGCTGAAAAATATTTTGTGCGTAGCAACACACAACTTATGTGTATGGGCCCTGTATCTTCGTTTAACGCATTTCAACGGAAACATTTGTGGCGAACAATACGTAGGTACTAGTTAGTTGAGAGTACCCCGAGAGTTTGATCGAAATCGATGTAGCCATTTTGGAGGTAATTGTAAAAACGATGGATTAATGTTGGAAAACCTCTTTTTCCGAGCTATCGTGGCTTGTAGTCCGTTTAACAGATAGATACAGAAGTAGTTCTGAGATAAAATATGGGTATAATAGGTTGCTAGAAGACACTCAGTAAGATTGATCAAATCCAGTGGAGCTGTTACTCAGTGAATTGTGAAAATGTTCAAAAAGCCTTTATTTTCGACCCATTTTGGTTTGTATCTCTGTTCAATGGACTGTCAGAGAAACATTTATTCAGGACAATATATAGGCATTGGTTATTTAAAGACATACTGTGAGTATGGGGAAGATCGGTAGAGCCGTTTTGCTAAAAAGTGAAGAAGAAAGATTTTGATTTCATAATAGGCCTATATCTCCGTTCTCCGAATTTTCATGGAGATATTCATAGAGAAGAAAATTTGAGTACTAACTAATAGAGGATGATTTGCAAGTCTATTCAAAGTCGTTGATGCCAGTTCATTTAAGATATCGTTCAGAAAGATGTGCGGTTTACCCGTTCGCCTGCCGATTGAACTACAGACCACACGCGGAAATTAGGTTTTGGTACAATACCTGCTCTACCTACTGAAGGGAGAACAGTAAATAAAGAATTGTACACAGAGATCTTAAAACGGCTACGAGATGCAATTCAACGAAAACGACCTGAAAAATGGGCAGAGAATGACTGGTTTTTGTTGCACGACAATGCCCCAGCACATCGATCCCTAATGGTGAAACAATACCTTGCCAAGAATAATGTTACCACTCTGGAACATCCTCCATATTCTCCCGATCTCGCACCACCAGATTTCCACCTGTTTCCAAGGTTAAAAATGGCATTGAAGGGACATCGTTTTGCTGATTCGTCAGAGGTGATTGAAAATGCGACGGAGCGGCTGAAGGAACTTTCAAAAAACGGCTTTCAAGAGTGTTTCCAACAATTATATGAACGGTGGAATAAATGTGTAGATGCAGGAGGAGAGTATTTTGAAGGGAAATAATGTAAGAATGTTATAAATATTGTTATAATAAATTTTTAATAACCAATTCCGGGAACGTTTTGATCCTACCTCGTATATGAAAATTCAAGGTGAGCGTTTCCCTCTCCATTGAC
The DNA here is from genome assembly GCA_020466155.1 of Pachypeltis micranthus. NCBI lineage: Eukaryota > Metazoa > Arthropoda > Insecta > Hemiptera > Miridae > Pachypeltis > Pachypeltis micranthus. Next base: position 11,046,336 of record CM035774.1, on the reverse strand, counting down.
AAATGTAGACTATTACTTATTAAAGTGATAATAATGCTAAGTAGATCTGTTAAACATGGAGCAGTGGTGTGTTCGAGGGTAAAAGAGATATTTATGGTGAAAAAAAGTTGGGTACTAACTAGTAGAAGGTAATTTGAAAATTTAATCAAAATCGCCAGAGCTATTTTCGAGGAAAATGCGAGAAACCCTAGTTTTTGGTACATTTTAGTCCTCCACCCCCCATTTCTCATCAATGGGCAACGCTCGTAACCTTTAATTTTGCGTCGTCAAAAAAGAACGAACTGAACTAACACAGAACCGGTTCAGTAATTCTTCCACAAATTGAACTGCCAGCCGGACACACACGGACCACTTGCCGAAATTAGGTTTTTTGGATTCATTAGGCCTCAAAACGTAAAGATCTCAAGAAACCCGACTTTTTTTACATTTTTTGGCTCTCGAAGTAATCGGCTGAAAAAAAGTTTTGAGTTCTCTTCAGATCTTTACATTTCACACCCTACTGAGTCCGAAAAACATAATTTGGGAAAATCGTCTGTGTGTCCCTGAACGATTTTTAGAGAAAACGGCTGAACCAAAACAGCTCAAAGCTGATAATTGGCTTGCTGGTTACCATGGGACGCCAAAATGAGGTTATGAGCAAAATCCACCGAAAGCTAACTATAGTTACAGTCGACAGCTCCCAATAAGACAACAATACCATCTAATTCCCATTATTGGAAAATGACGAGAGCTGCACAATAAATTACCAAACATTTCGACGAAAATCGAGTTTAGCGCAATTTTTACTTGTTTACGGAACGGCTGATCCGATTGAGCTGGTTCTTTTTTTGCTTTGTTCGTTATTTTTTGTAGACACCAAAATAAGGTTATGGACGATTTCGGCCGATGGGAAGGGGGGTGGGGATGAAAATGTACCAAAAACTAGGGTTTTTCGCATTTTTCTCGAAAACGGCTCTAACGATTTTGATTAAACTTTCGAATTATCTTCTACTGATCAATACCTAACGTTTCTTCTCTATACATATCTCCATGAAAATACGGTGAACGGAGATACAGGCCCATGAAGAAAAAATAGGTTTTTTACGCTTTTTGGCAAAACGGCTTCAGCGATTTTCAACAAACTAACAGGATGTTTTCAAATAGTTAATACCTACATATTCTTCTCAATAAATGTTCCTGTGACGGCCCATTGAACAGAGATAAAAATCAAAATGTGTCGAAATTAACGTTTTTTCGAACATTTCCGTAAATTCCAGGGTAACTTCTTCACCAAATGTGATAAATTCTAATGGAGTGTCTTTTAGTCACCCATACCAACATTTCGTTCTGTATAATTATTTCTGTATATATATGTTGAACGGAGATATAAGCCAAGTTAACTCAGAAAAGGAGATTTGTCGAATATTAATTTATCGGTATTCCAATTTTCTCAAAAACGGCTCTAACGATTTCGATCAAACTTACGGAGTACTCTCAGCTAACTAGCCCCTACATTTTGTGCTGCATAAATGTTCCTGTAAAAATGCGTTGAACGAAGATATAGCGCCCGCATATGAAGCTGGTGTCCGAACTTAAAGTGGTGGCGGAAAGTTGTGTGTTGCTACGCACCAGATATTTCGTTATTGACTTCGCTGAAATTTTACTAGAACCTTCAAATTGGTGTCGTAGTCCAATCAAATACCTACACGATGAGGTTTCCACAACGCTCGTAAAATATACCAGGGCTCCTCCTGAAATTCTGGAGTTTCAACCACCGCCGTTTCTCTTACTACCATTTCTAAACCTTTTTCACCCGATAACTTTGGAAAAACGATTTTTATTGTTATATATGAGAAATGAAGAGTATTCCATTAGAAGCAGAAAGAGAATTTATTGAAACAAAGGTAAACAACGTGTCTCACAACTATAAGTATAAGTTATGAGTTGATTACGTTTTTCTCAACAATTACTCCTTTAAAAAAAATTTGTTTACAGCCTCTTTAATTACCCGTGCACGAATTGCTCAATAATGGGTCAGGGCGTGAGTACGGGCAGCACAATAAATTTCGGAACTGCAAGCGCTACCTCTTTCTTCCGCCGTGACGTGATGTTTACGAACAAGTTCGAATGAACTGAGGGAATAATAATTTGAATTAGTACTAAAAACCGCAAACACAAGTGGTAGAGCTAAGGAAAGTTGGGTGATGCGGCTGCTTCACCCATGGGGGAAAACCGAAGGTGTGGCTCAGTGGGACCTACTAACGTTTGCTTAAGCGAAGTGGAAAGCTAGCTGGTTAGAGCTACATAAACCGCTGAATGTCAGTGGGGCTGAGGAAAGTTGCGTGATTTTCGACGTTTTCGTGCACCCAACATGCACAAAATATAAAATGCACTTGTGGTATTCGTCCACGAAAGTTGGAAATTGTCAATTTAGTGAAGAGGGGGATAGCTTGTTGCGCTGTGTCGTGTAGTTATCTGAAACGGGACGTGGACACATCCAAAATTGGGCATGGGGAGTTCAACAAAAATAAAGTTTCTGTCGAATTGATTCGTCCCTGAGTTTCCGGGCCTACATACCAAAAACTGCTAACATGTAGTGAGACCCTGCCATACCAGAATTCTTCGGTAATAAATTAAGTCGGAGGTAGAAGGTGTTTGACGTTAATGTACAACACAACTGACGTGGAAGAGCCTCGAGATCGTTAGCAATCGAGGGAAGAGAGCGTGTCATTGCCTCCTATTCATGCACGACGTTATCAATACAATGTTTAGAAAAGATTGTATCGACAAACAAGTTGCCCCGTCGATTCACAAAAAGTTGACAGTGACAGCTCAGAAACTGATTTTACCGGGACAAAGTAGTTCCCACATTCGGCGCTAGGCACGCAACGGAAAGTTATGACGCGGTGTTCCAATTGTTCATAATGAGTACGAGTAGCGCAATAAATTCCGGAGCTGTAACCGCTACTGCTTCCTGCCGTCGTCAAGTGACGTTCGTCGGGCAAAAAGAGTCGAGGAAATTGTGATGGGGACTTCCAGCAAACCCTCGGCAGTTGGCACGACGTGAGTCGAGTGGGCGGGTGGTTTTGATGACTTCCCGCGAGTTCTTTCAATTAGTTGACTCTAATAATTACTGTAATTTCTCTATACGCAGTTGTACACGTCTGATACTCATTCCATTCGACCCAGAACGTAAAAATACCTTGAAAACGATACGAAACACTGCGTATTTGCGATTATACAGCGTTTCGTTAATTTTTTTAACCATTTTTTGTCCATAACAACCATGGGCTTCGTCCGATCGGATTGCCGAGATGGCGGGCACAACTAGATACCAAATGGGATTTTTGCGCTAAAGAACGGATTTTTTAGACCACGTTAAAGGAACCAAATGGCCTGGACGGCAGACAGGGGACGATGGACGGACAATGCATATTTGGAATCCCCACGTTTTGAAACGTAAAGTATCAAATTTTGAGGGGGGGGGGGGGTTGTGAAAAATTTTTCGTGACTGAAAACATAGGGTTATTATTCAGAATGAATAATAAACCAAAACGAGAACGTACTGCTGCAGTTGTCGAGTGTTGCAGTCGAACATAATGACCCTTCAGACTCAAGCGCCTTGTTGGATGCATGAAAAAGAGGGAGAAATAGACAGACGCATTGAACGAGATAGAGGACTATCTTGATACATGTGCTAAAACACCATAGAGTTTTGATTACCCGGCCACTTGGTTCTCTGAATGCGTGAACTGGTGGCAAGAGTCGGTAAAGCCAGGGAGTTGGAGTGTCAAAGAAATTGGGTTGTGTCCGCCAGTAGGCAAATACTAAAGTTAACGTACCTGTTAGGTGAGTCCGTCTCCTCCTGAGTCGTAACTCACAAGCCAGAGGAGACGGGCTCACCTAACAGGTACGTTAACTTTAGTTGGAGTGTCCATCGCGAGACATGAGAGATGAGTGTCTGTTGGGGGAACTGAGACGACTGTAGATGACTGAGTGTCGGAAAGAGCAGTGTGTTGTGGAGTGGAAAAGGATATTTTGGGAAGTCTAGAAAAAGGAGGAATCCCTTGTTGCTTGGAAATAACTGAAGAGCTGAACTTACCACACCTGGGAAACAAAAGAGCACAAAATCCCAACTAATTCGGCCTGCTCAGCATATCTGTGTCTCTTGACAAGCCAGTACACAACCGCTTATTGGGACTCTTGTCTGGAATATAATTGTTCACTTGGACCGTTCTGTGGTTGCTGCTCTCCTCCCATGAGCCACACTGGAAATAATGGAACTCAATTTTCCATTCATCAGATGAAAAACAGAACTCAAGGCACAGTGGGTTCCCCTTCTGTTTGATAAATCCGCTCCCGCGGTTGAAAGCGCATGTGCCGTTCTGTTTTCGAAGAAGTGATTCTTTTAATAGATCAAACTGGACTTCGTGCTCTTGATATCATTTCTCTTTTATTTCGATATTCTTTCACGGATGAATATTTTGAAAAGTCGATTATTGTACCGGTTCACTAATGATGATGGGGCGACAGTAGGAGCAACTCAATAAATTCCGGAGCTCAAGCGCTATCACATTTGACGTTAAACCTGGAATTGTTTGTCATGTAGACCTTTGGAGTTACGTGGCGTAGAAAGTAACGCTACTTTAATTGTTAACTAATATGCAGCCCTGAGTGGGGTACGCAGTGACCACCTCAAACGGATACCGCCCAATGAAAAAGAAAAGGAATAAACACAGTCGACACAAAGTCTAGCCCAGCGAACAACTGACTCATTGGCGGAGAGCGATCTCCTCTGCACCAAAGGGCTCCTGATCAACTAGACACGTTTTACTGCGCTCAAATTAACTGAGCGAAAAACAATCGGATTAGTAGTTAAAGCCATGAAAAGTTGTGTGATGCGTTACACCAGATTTTTAATATGTATATACATAGTTTGTAACAGATACCAGACCAATCGACCAAAATGTATCAGAATATGAGTTTCTCAACAATTACCCTTCGGGCAGTGGTAAGTAATAAGTAGAGGTTTTAAATCGTACAACAGATAAAATAACGCGAGTTTGTCAAAAACCCCTGCAAATTATTACACAATGGTTTATTATTCTCATGAACAGCTTGACCTAGTATTACTGCCCCGAGACCCGTTCCATTCGATTCAGCATCGAAAAATACTAGTAAACCATACGAAACATGACCTGACTACAATGGAATTACAGAAACTAAATATTCCCCCAGCGCCAGGCGCACGTTAACGTCTGTAGGCATTTATGATCCGATGTAGGGGTGTGCGGAGGAATTGGTCCTCACCTTCCTCGGCCCTGTCAGGCAAAAAGAGTCGGGGAAATTGGGACGGGGACTTCCAGCGAACCCTCGGCAATTGACACGACGTTGCGAGGCGAGCGGGGGGGTGGTTTCCATGAGACAGGAGGGAGGGAGGGAGGGAGTACTAACGACAAAACGTTGACTTCCGCTGTGGTTCCCGCGAGTTCTTGCAATTAGTTGACTCTAATAATTACTGTAATTTCCCTATACGCCGTTGTACACATGTGATACTCATTCCGTCCGACCCAGGATGTAAAAATACCTTGAAAACGATACGAAACACGGCTTATTTGCGATTATACTGCGTTTCGTTAATTTTTTTAACCATTCCATTCCATTTCCATAACAACCATGGGCTTTGTCCTATCGGATTACCGAGATGGTGGGCACAACGAGATACCAAATGGGATTTTCGCGCAAAAGAACGAATTTTTTAGACCACGCTAAAGGCACAAAACGGCCCGGACGGCGGACGGACATTGCAGATTTGGAATCCCTATGTCTTGAAACGTAAAGTATCAAATTTTGAGGGGGGGGGGGGGTCGTAAAATTTTTTTTGTGACCGAAAACATAGGGTTATTATTCAGAATGAATTGTAAACCAAAAAGAGATGCTCGTGCACACCCCTCACTCGTGAAGAGTCCACACCGTCGGCCACAGTCTTACGTGAAAGAAGGCCACGCTGGGTCTGGCAGGTGTTGATGGAAGGTAAAGGAGCATCGTGCTATCCCACCTCCTTTATCTTATCTCGCCATCTTCTCTCCTTTTGTCAATAACTCAACCTCTAGAGCAAATTAAGGTTGTTTCAAAATAGCTCTCCAAATTTCATCGCGTCGTCATTTTTCAGAGTCTTGAGTGCCTCATAGTGGTGTGATTCTGAATGAGTGGAAGAAGAGAGAAATTGTGAACCACACAATCGGATTAAAATGTCTAAGAAGTTGCCCGCACATTATTTGGATGATGTTTCCTCTTATCAACACGACGAACGTAAGCAACAGGTTCTGAAATTACGAGGTGTGGGATTGGCAGACCCCCACCCTACCCCACACCTCTTACCATCCCTCCACCAATTACGTTAAGATTCGTCCAAATTTACCTTGTACTATCCTCAACTGCTCTATTCTCTGCCAAACCTTTTTCCTCAACTTCTCACTATTTTTACTCAATTTAGTATAAACCATCTTTGCAACTATTCTTACTCGTTTTACTTTTCTTGGCTCTACGAACTAAAAAGGAATGTTATGTAATCGGCTGAAAAACAAAATTTGGGTCTCTTCAGATCTTTACCCCCTACTGAGTCCGAAAAACACAATTTGGGAAAATTGTCTACGTGTGTGTATTTGCACGAATTTTGGAGAAAACGACTGAACCAAAACAGCTCTAACTTGATATTTAGCCCACTGGTGACCATGGGACGCCAAAATAAGGGTATGAACAAAATCCATCGAAATTTAACTATAGTTATCATAGTGATCAAAACACCAAATATTTTTCTGGTTTCTGGCACACTCTTTGAACTGCAGGCCTTTCAGGGGCGGCGAATGAAACACGTGTTATTATCCTCTTGTAGAGCCAGTTCATCATTTTTTGGGGACGTCCCACTGTACAAGTAAATGAATTACGCTATAATTTGCCACTGCATCTTATACAGTCGCTCCTAATGCAGTAATTACTTTTGAAAAGACAAACTTGAGAAACACACATTTATAGCAAACTCTTTTTTCAATACCCGTTTCTGCGAACTTGAACAAACGAGTGTCAGTTTTTCCTTGGTCGCAAAATAATTATTGTAATCGTTTTTCGCGCTGTGCATTTTGTATTTGCTAAAAAGTACTCATATGAACAATTCTTGGTTTCAACTTCATGGAAGATGATGCGATCTGTACCTGAAGATCTCGGGTAAATCACGTTATTGGGCAATAATATCGATCACTAGCTTCTGTCAAGTGCAATGGACACCCTCCATCGAGAAGATAATTAGGGGAAAACGAGTGAATGGTGAATCACGATAACTTCCCAAACCCAGTTGCTCAATGAGAAGCATATATTTGTCAATCGAGGGGTTCAGGTGATGAATGTAAGTCGAGATCGACAATAAAACGCTTCTGCGTTGAGCCGTCTTCAAGAAACGAAACACCGGTGATGAATAACTGACATTCAGCGATAACTATAATCCACAAGACGAAAACCCTGAGTCAGCCACTGCGGGTGCTCGTTGAGTATGATTCAGACATACTTAATAGCTTAGTTTTGAAAACGACAGTTTTGAGTTGTGTGCATCATCAATTCTAAAATCTCTATTTTATACTTTCCGCTACTCAAAGGGCAAAGAATGTATTGCTGGATCGTACCAAACAAATTTGGGGTTTCTTCAGATCTTTACGTTTTGAATGGGTATGTGTACTGAAACAAAAAAAAAACAACTAATTTCCGCGTGTGGTCCATGTATGTATGTGTGGCTGCGTTTCACGCAGTTCGTGTGGCGTCACTGCTACAGCGATGAGATGTAACTGGAACTGGGATAGTAATTGTGGATGCTTGCTGTCGTGTCTGTGTTCACCAGTTAGAGTCGCCGAATCATGTGATGCAAGTGTGTCCGTGTGGGCGTCAAGCGTCATGATGCAATCTGCAAGCAGATGACTGGTGCATTGTAATCTGAGGGCTGGGAAATGGAGAGCGGCACTACTGGGTCTCTAGAGACTGACATCGTTCCCATTGGTCCCGACCAGTCTGTGGTGATCCTGAACGTCCAGGAAGTATCTGGCCACCTGGATTTTGCGCTAAGTTGGTATGCCGAGAGGCGAAGCGCAAAACATGATAGGATGGGTCTTCGTATGGCGGTGTCACAAGCTCGTGCTGGAGAGGCATGCATTGACTGTGTCCTGGGGAGGGTGGTGGTGGGGTGCAAGAATATTGCTGAGGAGATATGTTGGTTGGGAGTGGGCAGTCCCCTCGAGGACGGGACAGATTACATTCGAGATAAGAACGCAGAGGAGAACTCCAAGGTGAGATCCCTGTGGGACACCGGAAGTCGTCAGGGACGATGAAGACACTGCACCACAGATCCTGACGGAAGACGTACGGCCAGAGAGGTAACTTTAGGCCCAAGACAGGAGGCTACTTTATACTCCAGGGGGCTCCAAGACTCCGAGAATAGTGCCGTGAGAAAACCGATCAAAAGCCTTGGTGAACTCGATCTGATCACCCTCCACGAAGACCAAACGAGAAGGCTTGTCACTGCAGACGCCCACGAACGGAACTATGCTGTTCAAGAGCGACACATGGATGTAGAATAGGTGAGAGTGGTTCAACTATTTCATAAGCTTCCGGTAACCAGCAAGTAGAACGCCCCTGTAATGCGCGCACAACTTGTCGATACGTTCGTTTGCAAAAGTCTTCAGTTTTTCTCCGAAACCTGAAGAGCAGAGCCGCCAACTGAGCCTCCTATTGATGTCTTCCCCTTTGTCTTTCACCTGCTCCACTGATAAGGAAGAGCCCATAAAATATCGATCCTCGAGCGGTGAAGGGGAAGAGAAAGGAGAAAGAGAAAAAGGAGCGAAATGCGAAGAAAACGGGTAGAAGGTTTGAAGGTGGATGAAGTAGGAAGCTGATAAAGAAATGTCATTAAGGTCCCCGCAAAGAGTAGGTATATCGACGAGGGCTTACTCTTATCTAGAGGTATATTTCTTGTTAGGCATTGAATGGAGGTGGAAGGGAGTGGCGTCGAGAGGGAAATTCGTATTTTTCCTCTCTCTAAGCCCAAAAACGCGGCGACTCCATCTTTAAAAGGACGAATATTTCTTCTTAAGGATAAAAGGAGCCTAAGGAACAAGTCCTAAGGCTCAGTCTTTTAACCTTCTCGTTTTATTCGCCAGCTTAAAACGTTGTCAGGTGCTTGAAAGTGAATTAGGTGGTTTAATGGACTTGCGGGACGTGGACTCATCCTCATTCCTCCTGAAACAGGATGTAAATCTGTTTATTTCAAGCGTCAATGAAACCAAACATACGAAGGTCAGATCTGAGGGATTCAATGCCCGAGCAATTGTGGGGACTGACAGGTCTGTTTCCTTATCAAAGCGACTGTTCTTAACACTGACAAGAGAGTTTTATAAGTCGAAAGTCATGTAAGTTGCGGTTTCTCGATCGTGCTAGAGCCTGCACTATGACTCGGCATCCACCAAATCAAGACCTGGAGGTACAGCAGATGGTCATTTAGCCAGTCTCTGGGGTGGAGAGCGGTTGTTCATGTTTTACCACGTATGACCCTGGGGAATCCTGTACGATTTGGGAGGAGTTCTTAATCTGATTTCACAGGTAATTTCATTGTTTACTTAGGTGACCAGTTTCAATGGGACAGATGCAAATTGGGACAAACGGTTATAAGTTTGTTTAGTAGCAGTAAATGCTGGTAGGTTTTTGCCGCTCTCTCAACAACTGTCACACTACGGTGGAGCAGCGCCTGGTTTCTTGTTTCCTCCATACTGAAGGCGCAAGACGTGCTGGATGGAGAGTCTTTCAGAGAAAAGAAGTGGAGCCTCGCATCGAAGTCGCCACGTCCTGTGAGGAACTGGCTCGTCCAGTGGTATGGCTCAACCCCCTTCTCCTAAGAAGTTCGCAGATGGGAAAAAACTCGTACGCCTCCTATCTTCCTATCTCGTTTGCTACCTGACACACCTCACAAAAGAATGGAATTGTACGGGAATAGCAGCGCCGTGGCTGTCGTGAACGTGTTTTTTTTTCTCTCCGAGGGCATGGGGGACATGGTCCCTTTGTCACTGCAGCTACACGTGGGCTTATTGTGACCCCCCCCCCCCACCCTATAAGAAGGCGTCGTACATACGCGCCCCCTTTATGAAACCAAGTATGTCCTTCACCGCAGATTTCGCTATGATATGAGGCTCAATAGTCCCCTGGGCAAAATATTCAAAGCGTTTGACTGCTAAGGCAGGGCACTCACATAGGATGTGCTCTGCTGTCTCGTCCTCCTCACCACAGAGTCTGCATTCCACCGCCTCTGAGATGCCCATCTTGTTGAGGTGATACCTGTGTGGGCAGAGTCCGGTGAGGAAGCTAATCAAGACCCTCAGATCCCTCCTGGGGAGTGTCAGTATCGCACTTTGCCCTTTGACTAGAACGCGTAACAAGCCTTCTCGATTGTCTAAGTCGTGGCTGGCGATGCCAATGGGCGCTATTTTCCTGTATCTCCCACTGGGCCACCAACGGTTCAGGTGACTTTTAGTCATACCTACGTGAGGTTCAGGCCCAATGGGTAGGGTTTGCGTGCCCTTCTTTGCAAGGTGGTCAGCCTTTTCATTGCTCTCATGCCCCCTGTGAGCCGGCAACCAGATGAGGGAAAGCCTATTGTGGGCGCCGAGCTGCTTGAGCGCATGAAGGCATCCCCATGCCAGCCTGGACATGAAGCTATAGGCTGCAATGGCCTTTAATGCGGCTTGGCTGTCCGAGAATATGTAGATCAGCTTGCCCTTGAGTCCTTTAGACAGGATCTCTTCCACGCAGATCTTTATAGCTAGGATTTCAGCTTGAAATATCGTGGCGTACTCTCCCAGCGGCTTAGCCAGACTGTAGTTGGGCCCAACAATGCCCAGTCCAGCTCTGCCTCCCATTACTGAACCATCGGTGTACCACCGTCGCCTGCTCCCATCGTTCCCGCGAGTGGATACTGACCCTGAATGGCTATACTTAACTCATTTACTACTTTACTTATCTTGCCACTAAACCAAACCATGACTCAATAATAACAGGTCTGTTTGGACCAGGATAGACGTGAATGAAACTCGGAGACGGATATTTACTGAGCACAAACTTGTAATTGGTGAGCTGGAATATCACAAGATTTGAAGACTTGGATTGTACAAAGAGGAGGTGACTTACACGGGAGATGAGTTGAGTATGGAATCGCGAACAAATAGAGCTCTGAAGACGTGAAAACTGGTTGTACTCGGAAGGAGGGAGAAAGCCGAACTAGAAGTCGATGAGAGGTGAAAGAGGTATCCGTTGGGAGAATTGGAGACGGCCGTATCGCGTAAGGTGTTAGGAAACAAGTGTTGGGAGAGCTGGGGACGACTCACTTCGGCGACACTTCGTAGCAGAATGAATATTTGGGAGAAGGTATCTGTTGTAGAGAAGGATCTGAGAAGGGTGGAGAGGGGAAGGATGGGAAAACCACCGTTGGAAATATCCGCCGATTTGGGATTTCCATGGGCGCAAAGACCTTTTGAGGAACAATGACCTCGCCACAGGAGCCCGTTAGGCAAGGAGCGGAAATTCCGAGGTCAAAAGCCTGGAGGGATTCGGCGCTTGCGGTCGAACAAGGTCTTCGAATTCGTTGATGTACGGACCCAAGTTCTCTCTTTTCAGGCATTTCTTATTATTTTGGCAGCAGTTTTTAATAAAGTTCGCAGTAGATATTTCTTTTAACGTCTCGTTCCTATAAAACCACGACATTTCTGACGGATGCAGTTGCATTTCATACAACGTTGATATACGCACCGGCAGTAGATGCGCTCGTTTAAAACTGGTTGTTAGACAAATGAGTTTCATTGTGACACATTTCGTTTAGCTGTTGTGTTGGCATCCAGGGGCCGAAGTGCACGTTGAAGCTCGTCAAAGTCAAACTCCGCCATCAAGCGTTATCGACGGTTAACACGCGCGTTACTATCCGGAAACGTCGCTATGACGCAGAAAGCGAACGAGAGCCTTTTCCTTCTAAATTAATCATAAATTTAACTGCGATGAAGAGCGAAGGAGCTCGGCAGGCGACTCGTTTTTAAGGTGAGTCATTTTAATTTCTGCGTTTTCGCTCGGGCTCACGAAAATATGATTCACCCCTCAAGTCAAAAATGAGAAATGACGAGCACTAGGTACAGGTGACGAGGTTTGCTCAGATAAGCTTTCCACTCAACGTTGTGTTGCCCCGATCGTTCACGCTTAATTCTGGGCTGACTGGCTCCGATAAAGAGATAACCGATCGACGGTTAACTTTTGCTTATCTCCTTATCGTCTTTGAAAGATGTACTTTTTAAACGATTTCAGTGCGACGTGAACCGGGGAGTAGCGAATAAGTGGACAAAAAAAAAAATTTGCGGACTGCCCCCCGTCGATTCGGATCGACTTCTTTTTCCCCTAAGAACGGGACGGGAATCGGAGGGAGAAGAAGGTCATGTCGTTGCTCTACACAAATTCATCGGGATTATTGCCAAATTGAGAACCCAACTCTCTCCGCGAAAGTTACAACAATTTTTACAGCTACAGTTCGAAAGATGCTCGTCAAAAGTTGACCAAGTTCGAAACTTTTACGTTGAGCCGTTCGCCAAATTTGAACAGTTATGAAAATCGCCGTCGCGCTTCTGTTATTCAGTAAGTGATCGTATGAACCACTTAGCGTGTCGTGATTGCTTTACCTTTTTCTTTACGTCCGCCCGAGATGGACGCCGGGGTTGTGCTATGTCTTTTAAGCGACACTCGAGAGATTTTTGACGCTCTGACGTGACGAAATCGCGTTATTTCCGACGTGAGTTTGGTGGTTGGGTGTGGCCCATTCTGTCCCCCCTGGGAATCGTCCGGACCTTTCAAAGTCGCGTGTAGATAGCGAGGCTTCTTCACAGGGCCTGCCGGTTTCGCAATTTTTTTCCTCAAATAGCTTACATACTTGAGTCGAGAGTATAGCTGGTTTTCCTCGATTCGCTTTGTATGAAGAGGTATATCCTCAGCTGTTATCTCAACGTTAGGATTTCAAATTAGGTGTCGCATATGCTACGGATGTACACATATGTGTGATCCTCAGCCCAACGAACGTTCCAACTATTGTTTCAATCTACTTTTCACTCAGTTCATACGAACTTGTCAGTCAAAACAAAGGGTTATCATTCAGAATGAATAATAAACCAAAAACAACGTTCTACGAGGAAACCGGTCGCCCTTAAAGTTCCGTAATTTATTGTGCTGCTGCTACTTACGCCACGATCTTCATTGAAAACCCATCATATAGTTAATTCATGGGGCTGTCGAGACACTTTATTTTTGGAATGGTTCGTGTTTTGAGAATTATGAGAGAAACGATGCGAAAAAACGACATTTGTTTGAATTCAAGAATTTTCTGAGTTGTTTCTGATTATTTTATGGCAATAACTATACTTCTGTCGTATAGGAAGCTTATTGGTCTACCATTTTGATTATTGTGAGAACGCACTTGTCATATGAACGAGATTTATAGGAAAAAAAATTGCACTAAAATTGATTGTTTGCGGGACGTCCGCTAATTTCTTGTGCTACTCTCGTTTTTTCTCATTAATGCAAATTTTGAATGGCGTTATTTGGAACTCTTCACACAAACACTCTTCTAAATTGATCAAAATCGTCTGTGCCGTAAGATTTGATGAAAATTCAACGTAATTTTTTGACAGCCGATTATAGTACTTTCCTGAAACTCTACTAAGAAGAGTTTCTAAGTAAGCTCTAAATTAGTTTGATCCAACTGCTGGAGTTCCTGCTAAGTAGGAAGAAAAGTGCCAATGAGCTGAAAGAACTTGGTTTTTTAGTTTCCGTTGGATCTTTCCATTGTGATGGCATCCGCGTCCGAAAAACACCGTTCAAAATGTTTGTTTTCTCAAACAAAAACCGGCTCCAACCGTTTTCATAACATTTTGCATGTGAACAGTTTCGAAAAAAATAATGGCGAAATCAAATTTTCATTCATTGAAAGATAACGACAGCAGCACAATAAATTATCAAGAATTTTGACGAAAGGCGATCTTAGTGTTTTTTGTTTTGAATCAGATAATACGAGGAATTCTGTTACAAAAAAATCGTGATGATAGAAGGTACTCCAACGGCAGTTACAGAATAACTAGGGACGTCCCACTTCTGTACTGTAAATTCAAACGTCAAAAAAAAATCCATGTTGAAATCCCCGTGATTTACGAGTAGGTTAATCGTCGTGACGTACGTTTTAAATAACGTTCCGTTTGACTTCTTGATTAATGTTATAATTATAAACCCTTTAAAAGTGTTACAATTGGTGTCAGGTGTGGGGTATGCCTGTCAAGAAGATCAATGAATTGTTAGTTGCGGAGTTACGAAAGGAGCTAGAAGAATTGGAGTTGGAAACAACTAGTACGAAAGCTGTTTTATTGGGAAGGCTTCGCGAATATTATGAAGGACAGGGAGTTGACCCCGGGTCTGTTGAGTTTGAAGATTGTTCTTTGAAAACCGTACGAAGCATGCTTTCCCAACAAGTAATCGACGTGACCACGAATATTGCCGTAGAAACAAACAAAAAAATTACTAGCCTCTCTGATACAGAAATCAGCAAATGTGTGAGCTATCCTCTGGAGTTAACGGAGTGACCATTCAATTTGACACGTTTTCTCGACAAGTGTACGAACGAATCGCTGAATTAGAAACAGTCATTTCTGACCAACGAAAGAAAATTACAGACATTGAGGAAGCGGTTTTAAAATTGAAGCACCAGCCACCAAATACAAATAATCGCTCTCTAGACCACAATAACCACCTAATAATCGGCCAACTGTGTTTGATAATTTTGCACTGTCGCACTAGCTGCCTTAAGTCTTCCCTCTTCATCATGAGAAGGCTAGTGCGTTGGTTCTGAGATAAAGCATTTATAGTGCCACACTTTCGCAACCTTCCAGAAAGTCTGATGCATTTTCCTGGCATGTGCTCTCCCTGCCCCTCTTGACTAGTAACGCAGATACTCCACAATCGGAAAATGGCTTTATAGGTAGCAGACGAACGGTCTGGTCAGATGGCCCGCTCTTTTATTTCCAATGATCCCTTTATGCCCAGGCTCTATCAGAGTTTGCTGATGAGTTGAGAAACACTATGATTTCCCTCACCAGTTTTGACGTTGTGCAGTAGTTCTCTAGCGCCTTGCACACGATTGACTATCAGTCATTGAAGCGGTATACAGATAATATGGAGCCTGTTCACGGGACACCGTTCATTCAGTTACCGCCAGGGCAAGATTGGTAAGGCTATGAGTGCGAGTTTGTGAGGGAGCGTCGGAGTCAGCAGAGCATGTACTTAGCACTAGTGCTGCAGTATGTCTCTTGAGCGCCTGGTGCGGCTGGATGAGGTACCTCAAGAGTTTCGCGCGAGAATGATTGGTTTTAGGACGTCGCATAGGGAACACCAATTTCATAGTCCTGGGGACGGAATGAAGGAGACCGCCCATAGACGCCACACACAAGGCCTACCTGAGGCCGATGTGAGTGTTGCCTCGTTCACGGGAAATGATAGTTTACTCAAATTACATTTTGTTTAACCCACTGTCATTCGGTTAACTCGTTCATTTCTTTCACGCTGTGGGATGTCTGTAAACGGGTAAATGAATAACGTGAACGCGATTCAGCGATGTAGAAGTTTCAGTTTTAGAGCGTTACGAGTTGATATTTGCCGGAAGGTCGCGTTGTTCGAAACGATGTCACCGGTAACCACTTCAAACACCGAGGACGTCGAGACGTTATCAAAACTCACCGTTCGATCGTTCGTTGACGGGGTGGGGTCGCGTTGGTCAATGTAATCGCACTTGAATGATTTACTAACGAGATGTAGGGGCACCCAGGAAACCGACAAGAAAAGCCCATTTGCTCGTTTTGAAAACCATTCGGGGAAACATGACTCGTTTTGGGAACTTGAGGTACCACCTAAGGCCATTCTCATTCACTCGAGACGGTGCCAATTTTTTTATTTATTTTTGTTTGCCAAGACCACACCTCTTTGACGTGCAGATATTGGCGACTCACGCTGTTTATTATCGGCCTTATATACCGGATATTCCAATAGTTGAGGTGTTTCACCCTTTTTATTGGGGGGAAAAAACAATATTTGGTACGATGCATCACACAACTTCCCTCGGCCCCAAATACACTCAGCGATTTTTATTATTCAATTAATAAATTATTAAAACCGTTTCGATTGTATACGGAACTTAGCTCATCGTTCGGTCGTGTTTAAGGTTCCGGAATTTATTGAGCTCATATGAATATGTCGTGACTTTTATTGAGTTATTACGTAGAAAATGCAGGAGACTGTCAAGATCATTCTTTTGGAGACGTCGGTGTTTATAGTTTAGGAATTAGAGGAAAAACGTGAAAACAGTTAGCTGAGGAAACAACAAAACTTTGCAGTAAGGAATTTCGTGGGATGAGCCTAATTATTTTATTACAGTTATTAAAATACGATTGTGATCGTAACTTGGACTGATAACACGATTTTGCGAGAACAATAGAATCATAAAAGCCGGACCTATCGGGAAAAACCTGTTTTTTTAGTCGAAATATTAGTTAATTTATTGCCTCCTCATTTTTCCCACGAATGATCAAAAAAAACCTGATCAAAATTCTTAAAGCCATTTTTGAGACAAAAAATTGGTGTTTTGTTGACTATGATAACTACAGATAGTTTTGGTCCGATCGTACTCATACACTACTTCCCCCACCCCATATATGGGGTATGGGATTTGAGCTGATTTCAACCATTCTCTCTCAATTCCAACCACCGACCATTTTCCTAATTGTTATTTTTGACTCTGGATCCGTTGAAACCTGAAGAAAAAAAAAGCCATTCAATGTGGGTACCTATTCAAAGTTGTAACCTTCACTTCAACTCCTACTTAATCGCCACGCACGTTTCTCTTTGTAGACACCATTATCCAGATACTAGTCACAGCATCCGTACAGTTTGTAGTTCCAGTTCCACACACACGCAAATTCATTGCACTTCTCGACTTTTCTAAATGATGTTCAAGACATACTTAGTAAAGTGTAACTGCAGTAGGTTTGGGAGCTTAGCTTTCCATTCCGATTAATTCACTTTTACATACCTTACTAGGAAAGTTAAGTTTTTGTCAGAAAAAATGCTATTTCCAACGGCTTCTTAGTCCGAAAAACACCTTGGGAAATTGGTGTTAGTGCGTGAACGTGAAACCGAATCGACTCACTTTCCATATTTAGCCAGCGAGTCACCATGGGACGACAAAAGGGTATGAGCAAAAAGTGCCCAAAACTATGTATAAATAGCAAGGTGATCAATACTCCACATTTTTGGTTTATTATTCATTCTGAATAATAACCCTATGTTTTCGGAGGGAACAGTTTTCACCCCCCCCTCAAAATGTGATACTTTTGTATCACACAACTTACGATTCAAGACAGGGGGATTCCAAATCTGCAATGTCCGTCCGCCGTCCGGGCCGTTTTGTGGCCTTTAACGTGGTCTAAAAAATCCGTTCTTTCGCACAAAAATCCCATTTGGTATCCAGTTGTGCCCGCCATCTCGGCAATCCGATCGGACGAAGCCCATGGTTGTTATGGACAAAAAATGGTTAAAAGAATTAACAACCGCAGTATAATCGCAAGTACGCCGTGTTTCGTATCGTTTTCATGGTATTTTTACGTCCTGGGTCGAATGGAATGAGTATCAGGCGTGTACAACTGCGTATGGGGAAATTAAAATAATTATAGTGAGCCAAAGTCAACTAATTGAAAGAACTCGCGGGAACTACAGTGGAAGTAAACGTTTCATTGTTAGTACTCCCTCCTGTCTCATCAGAACCACCGCCCACTCGTCTACTAACGTCGTGCCAATTGCCTACTGGTGCTTAGGGAACAGGGGAGTTTGGGATGGTGGAAATGGTTTGGGGAAAAGGTGTTAAGGGATAGGGAAGAGGATAGTTTGTGGGGAAACATGCGCAGGGCCTCGGGAGAAAGGGTATAGTGTGTTTGTTTGTGTTTGTGTGTTTTGTGTTGTGTGTGGTCGTGTATGAGCGGTGCCAGGGATGGTCAAATATCAAGTTGCCCATCCCTGGACCGCTGGTGTTAATGTATTTAAGGGCTGAATGTATTTATGAGTGAATGTATACGTGTGTTAGTGTTTGTGTGTGTTGATAGGAACGAAGCACTCCAGGTGATCACTGATCAGTTACCAGTTGATTTGTCTGTTGAGTGCATGGTTCATAAGTGGAGAGTGAAACGGGAGCTTCCCTCGCTTTCGGCTGAACTCCGTGCAGATCTCACCACAGAACAGAAACTTGCCGCCATTGATGAATGGGCTCTAGAGAAATGGCAAGCGAGATGGGAATCCTCGTCAAAGGGACGTGATACGTATGAGTTCTTCCCCAACATCTGTGAACGTCGAGATGATGGAGTTTTTCTTCCTGGATGAATCTTTTCTTCCTGTGGAAGTCCAGGTTTCTCCATGATTTCTGGAAAATTACTGTAACAATAATATTCCTAATGTCTCCACATGAACGGTTACTTACACGATTTTGCAAAGACAACTATTATGTGAAGTTAAACTTACCAAAAATCGAAGTATACAAACGAAAATTCCAACGAGTGTAACACAACACGGGAAACGGCGAAAAACGGCCTGTAGAACCCGCAATACACCTCGTACGCGCAAACGACGGACACACGTGTGTTCCTCAGAACCAACTGAAGACATTAGTGCCACGCTGACTCGAATCGGACCTATAACCATTTTGCGGAAGTTCGAAAGGAAAGGGAACATTCTCGCAGCCATGATGCCATAAGGATTCACCCGCACGGAGCACAGACTTAGCATGAATCCATATGGATTCATCAGCATTGAGAGTGTTAAGAACTCCTCCCAGATGGTACGGGATTCCTCAGATGGTCACCTCTGCGCGGTCACACACGGTGAGTGAGTGAGGTGGGTTGTGGTCGAGGGCGGCCGAATATCAAGTAGTCTGCCCTCGTCACGTTGGAAAGGGGATCGCAGTTCAGGCCGTAAAAGACGGCCTGACCCCCTTCTCCATGGGGCGTAAGGGGGCAAGTCCAATCCCCGGAAACCCATGGAGATAAAACGTAGGTGCTGGTAGAACGCCTTTTGGCAATTCCGACACTGGGGCCTGCCACCCATTAAGGTCCGTAGGCTGCTCAAGGTGCAGCCATATAGAATGGGTACCACAAGGGCTTCTGCCCGCGGCTGGCGGCGTGGAGCCTTTAGGCGTGGCGCTATCGGTCGTGAAGCCAATGGGTTTGGCCTCATGGGGACCGTGGTTCCGCTGGGAATCCCCTCGGAGAGCTGTCTGGTGCTGGCTGGAGAGGGGTTTAGACCACAAGGCTAGGTACCCTCTGCAAAGCCATGGGCTTATGCCCGGCACTAATACAAGTACAAATGCCTTCAAGTGCTTACGGGCTCCTGGCGCCGGGGGAATATTTAGTTTCCGTAGTTCCATTGTAGTCAGGTCATGTTTCGTATGGTTTACTAGTATTTTTCGCTGATGAATCGAATGGGATGGGTTTCGGAGCAGTAATACTAGGTCAAGCTGTTCACGAGAATAATAAACCATTGTGTAAGAATTTGCAGGGTTTTTTTTCTCAAAAACTGCCCCAGCTATTTTAAATACATTTTTTGTATGAAACCCTCCAGATGACGTGTCATTGCCATTTACATCTGGGGGAAAATTACTAGAGCAGTATAATAAATTACGTAACCCAACAAACAAACAAAAAGTGCGAAGCGCTGGGCGTGCCACTAGGTTTACCTTATGTTTTTGAGGTCGCTGAACACGAAGGAGGTTAGAATTGTTCTATCACACCACAGCTGCCCTAACTGCGAAAATAATAAAAACCCTGCAAATTATTACACAACGGTTTATTATTCGGATAATCAGCTTGACCTAGCATTAATGCTCCGAGACCCATCCTGTTCGATTCAGCATCGAAAAATATCATAATTAAACCCAAAAAAAGGTCGAAAAGAACTGAATCGTAATATTAAAATAAACAAAAAAAACGAAAGTATCTAGAAAAAACTGAATTTTAATATGAAAACATGCACGCTAAATACTAATATCATAATTTAACCAAAAATCTATGAAAAAAAACAAAATGAGAATGAAACGAAAGAATCTAAAAAAATTGATTCGTATTAAAACCAAAACGTCGGGGAAATTGGAACGGGGGTGCTCGAAGCGAACCCGGGGGGAGTTGAGTGTTGGGAGGGAAGCGAGCGGGAGGCGCGCTGCTCGCTCGCCTTGAGTTTTTTAATGAAACGGGCGGGGCAGGGGGAGTTCAAACGACGAAACGCTGTAGCTCCCGCGTTGTACTGCGTTTCGTCAATTTTTTTAACCGTTTTTTGCCCATTACAACCACGGGCTTCGTCCGATCGGATTGCCGAGATGGCGGGCACAACTAGATACCAAATCGGATTTTTGGGCGAAAGAACGAATTTTTTAGACCACGTTAAAGGCACAAAACGGCCCTGACGGGGGACGGGTGACGGGGGACGGCGGACGGACATTGCAAATTTGGAATCTCCATGTCTTGAAACGTAAAGTATCAAATTTTGAGGGGGGGTTGTAAAACATTTTCCGTGACTGAAAACATAGGGTTATTATTCAGAATGAATAATAAACCACAATGAGCTAAATCGACCGAAGAAACGATTAAATTATGCACTACTGTTAATTTCTATTTTTCTCATATCGTTTGGTATAGTAAATACTATAGTAGTGCATATACGAAAAAGCGAAGGAAGATGAGAATAAATTTTTACATTTTTTCCGGTATATTTAATGTTGGGCTGTTTTAGGAATAAACTGGCATCCACTGAAATCAGCCGGAAACCATTTTCAGATTTAAAAGCCTCAAAACGATAAGATTACTCACACCCATATTTCCAATTCAGCACTTGCCGAGTCGCACGCAACATTTTTAGGTTAGGATCACGACTTCATCAATTGTAGACCGCGCAATTGAGCTAAGCTGCCCCAAACGCGTACACTACAATAAGTTGCTCTGGTAGAGATGTAATGTAATTCCTTTTTTCGGCGGATTTATGCGATTTCAATCGATTTCAGCCGTTTTTCGAGGTTAGGGACGAACGTTGACTCATCGAAACTTCGTATATGTACTGTTATTGTATTCAATACGTAATTATTATTGATTATAGTAATCCAAAAGTATTAAGATAATCTCTTTTTGCGCAGTTTTTTCCTTACAAATTCCGCTCGAATTATACTAGCGTCAGAAAAATCACGTTGAGCGTCCAATGTTCATTCAGCCGAATACTTTGCTTTTCTTATTATTTCATAGAGCTCAGGGAAGTACAATATCTAGTGCGACGCACCACCCAACTTTCCTTCAG
Organism: Pachypeltis micranthus; assembly: GCA_020466155.1. Classification (NCBI taxonomy): domain Eukaryota; kingdom Metazoa; phylum Arthropoda; class Insecta; order Hemiptera; family Miridae; genus Pachypeltis; species Pachypeltis micranthus. The sequence continues at coordinate 11,024,877 of CM035774.1, read as the reverse complement.
CTTCACGCACATGCTACTAACCCAACCCAATTGTCATTCACTTTACACGAACTGGTAAAACATAACGTTCTACGTAGAAATTGTAAGCGCTCAAAGCGCCAGTTTTTATTGGCGGTTGTTACTTATGTGACGACCTTCATTGACGAGACGGTCAACACGAATTGTGTGGAGTCGTTCGTGCTCATGATATTACGAAAATGTTCAAAAAACGCTTGTCGACTCATTTTAGTTTTTATTTGTCTTCAATGGACTGTCCAAGGAACATTTATTTAGAACAATATATAGGTAAAAATTCTTTGAAGGCATCCTGTAGTTTTCGTGGAAATCGAAGTCGCTTAGCCAAAAAGCAGGAAAAAGACTATTTTTGCTTCTTAGGCCTATCTCCGTTCACCGGTATTCGGTGGAGATATTCATAGATAAGAACATTGGGTACTTACAACTTGATGATAATTTGAACGTTTAATTATAATCGTTAAAGCCGTTTTTGAGAAAAATGCGAAACCCCCTCGTTATTGGTATTTTGGTCGCCTAGCCCCCTTTCTTATTGATGGAAACACCTCATAACCTCACTGTCGTCAAAGAATAACCAACCAAACTAAAACAGGACCAGTTCAATCGGTTCAGCCGTTCTCCTTCAAATGAACTACAGTCAAACAGACGGACCACACTTAGAAATTAGGTTTTTTATTCATTATTTTTCATTCATAACTTAAAGATCTGAAGAAAACCCAACTTTTGTCTCGACACGCCAGCAATACTTTCCTTACCCAAAGAGCAGCGGGAAGTAATAAAGAACTTAGTTTGAATTTCCGAATTTCGGGGGTCGCTCTTGATTAGTTTACGACTGTAAACTTTTACCGTGCTCAATAGTCTACCATCCTGGTTTTAGAACGATTTACAAGAAAAGCACTGCACTAAAACATATTTTCGTTGGAAATGATATGAACGCTACTTCGGTGAAAAATATTGGGAACTGAGCAGAAAAAGTCAGAACTTTTTTTGGGAACTGAGTAAAATAAAAGGAAAAAACCGCGGCAAAAACGCTTTTCGTCGAAAATTTTGATAATTTATTGTGCTGCTCTCGTCATTTTCCCACAAATGGGAATTTTATGGTATCATTGCCTTATTGAGAGCTATCAATATAAAAAATGTAATCAAAATCGTTAGAGCTGTTTTTGAGAAAAAAAATTTGGTGTTTTGATCACTATGATAACTATAGTTAACTTTCGGTGGATTTTCCCCATACCGCCATTATTGGGTCCCATGGTAACCTGTAGGCTAGACATCAAGTTTCAGCTGATTTTGTACGGTTGTTTTCTCTAAAAACCGCGCTAAAATCGATTTCGTCGAAAATTTTGGCAATTTATTGTGCTGCTCTCGTCATTTTCCCATTTATGGGAATTTTATGGTATAGTTGCCATATTGGGAGCTATCAATATAAAAAATTTAATCAAAATCGTTAGAGCCGTTTTCGAGAAAAAAAAATTTGGTGTTTTGATCACTATGATAACTATAGTTAAATTTCGGTGGATTTTGCCCATACCCTTATTTTGGCGTCCCATGGTAACCTGCGCGTCAGATATCAAGTTTGAGCTGTTTCGGTACGGTGGTTTTCTCTAAAAATCGTTCACAGACACACGGACCATTTTCCCAAATAGTGTTTTTCGGACTCAGGGGGGTCTGAAACGTAAAGATCGAAGAGAACTCAACTTTTTTTTTTCGCCGATCACATAACTTCCCTTTCTACTTTGTAGAGCCAAGGAAAGTAACAATGTTTGAAAATGAAAGAAACTTTATTCAAAATTGGAATCGAAAATTTGACTGAAATATCCTAGATTTCTTTGCGTGCGTAGTTCGCAGCTTGAAAGCTTCCCTGGCAAGCTCCTGGACCAGGATTTCGTGTTCTTTGTTATTAAAGAGCTGTGACTAGCTTTTGAGAAAGTGGTGAAAATTATTATCTGGATGAATGTCGTTTCGACAAAATGTACTCAAAGTACCTTATAGTCCCTTATCATCCGCTTTTGAGGTTTGCGGTGGTGAAGTGATCGGGGTGGGGGGTGGGGGTGGGGGGGTCAAAAAGGGATTATAGCGTTTCTAGGCGTGTACCTCTGGCTGTTTGGTAGTTTCACGCATTCCTAGAGGTCCCACGACGTGCAAGCGGTTTATGTTCGTGCATGAGTAGTTAAAGACTAGTACTAGTGCGTCCAGAAGAATGCTGTAATAACGTTGTGCAACGCTTCGAGAACAGGAGGAGCGACTTTTTCATTCAGACGCAATATGAACATTTTTGGTTCGATTGGCGCGAACTGTAAATACCTCTAGATAATTCAATTTTTTTTTTCGTTTTTATATCGATATCGCGTATTTGAAAGGGCGCAATTAAGATTAAGGTTCGCCAGCGTCATTATGGCCGGGTTGAAGAGAGCGGAGGCCTTGCGATGGCTTGAGAGCGTCCTTGTCGACAGTTGAGTTTGTGGAAACGGGTGAGGGGGGGGAGGGCAGAGACCGCTGAGAAAACGACGGAAAGCTCGTTTGAAATTTTTTCAATCTGAACAACAGCGGTAGGTTTGTTGAACGGCCTTTACAGCGTGGGTGAAGCTGAATTAAGGCGGAAGGATGTAAAGAGTGTGTGGAGCAATCGTCCAGCTTTCGGGCCTGTGACATACGGCTCGCAGCAAACCCCAAAACCACGTCGACCATTGCTCTCCTTTAACTGAAATGCGCACAATAAATCCGTACCGATTGCAGAAGCTTTGGTTTCCATGAGAATGTGTTGAAAAAAAAACAAAAAAACAAAACAAACACTTTTTGAAAAAAATCTAAAGTTAGCTCGTTCTTATGACGAATGCTTGTGTGTTTCAGGTTTATCTGCGCTAATCACGGATGCGATCAATCTTCAAAGGCCCAGGCATCAAGCTCTCGACCAGCTAACGATGAACGTCACGGAATCCCCCTCGGCCCCATTCTCTTCGGCCCAACATATCCTGCCCGTGGATTTCGAGCTCTTCGACCCTCCCAATTTGTACTTGTACCACGACTACGTGATCCAGGGGCTTCCCAAGTTCATGACAGGAGTCGAATTGTCCACAGCCGCCCAGCGGTTCATATTCATAGTTCACTGGAGCGTACGGTATTTCATCGTGATCGTTCTCGTGTTGGAAACGCTTCATTGACGACGAGGATGGTCGGTGAGGCTCCTTCTGCTCTTCCCCAAATGAGACTGTGATAAACTGTTTTGTAATATTATTTATTTTTTCTAATGAAAGGAACACAAAAATTATTCCGCGAGTGGTCACGAAGTGAGTCACATTGCGATGAGGCGAATGAGGAAGAATGTACTAAACAACTCAAACTGTGGTTGTCTATAGTAAATTTACTCTAACACTACCCTCAAACATGTTGTTCAACAACTACTACCGTCTAATTGTCTTCAATAGCCTCAGTATTTTGTATCACAAGTGAACTTTGTGATTATCAGATTGTAAATGTCAATCTCTAAATTATTTGTAAGCGACTAATCGCGCATGAATCAGAGAACGAGGCCTCAACATACATTATATTTTCTGAGCTCCAACTTAACAAATGTTTTTCACGTTACTTCCTTACTGTCTGGAATGCTGGAGGTTTCATCATCTCTTTAATAGGACAAAGTGCAGGAAAGCGTCCACGTCAAGTCAATTTGTGGCAGGTTTTGATAGTTCACACGGCCCGTCCTCCAGGACCTTCGACATTCGATTTGCGTACCTGTTGCCACACCTAGACGCGAGGACGTGAGTTTCCAAGGCTTTAGCGAAGTTTGCTGCGGCTTTTACACGATTTGTTGATGGATGTTGTTCCCTTCAGAATTTCGTAGCGCCTGGGTTGATGAAAATGGCGCTTGATGAAGATGCGTAACGGGGCAGAACTTTCACTTCTACTCACTCGCCAGGTACCGAGGCCTCTAGCCCTTTTTATCTTGAAATGAGCAGGAGAGTGTTCTAGTAGTACTGCTGCCACCTTTCGCACTGCTTTTGGGTTGAGCCTGGGGGAATCAGACGATGACTTTGTCAGGTGTTCTGTTAGTAGAGGGGTTGGGCTCACCGAAAACCACGTCCTTCACGTACATCTTTGGACTAATGTCTGAAACTGTATGCCATTACAACTGGGTAGCCCCCAGGTCCCAGGGTGGCTGCGTCAGCTAGTTCTGTGGCCGTACAAAAGCCTGTTATCCCATGATACGATCAGAAGCAGGCTCTTGACAGTCGTCAGGCTGAGCCAGTTGGTGTAGTGGTGGTTTGGTGAAGAATAGGAAAACTGGGAAAAACTTCGTTTATTCTCCTATGGCTTGATCACGAATGCCTCACAAAACGAAATTGCCCATGGGGGTTTCCTTCCCCTTCCCAACTCATGAACTCCTTTTTCTTCCGTTCAACAACCTTGGTCATTTTCCAGCCGCATATTAGTCATTCGGCTATCCCGATATTTTTTTCTCTTCTTCTTCAACCTCGCTGTTGTTGATCAGTACATAGCACTCCCCTGAATTGTCTTCCCAAGTTGTGTAGAAGTGGTGTCATGTAAACTGCCAATGTGTAGAGGGTAGACTCTACACATTCTTCAGCCAGTCGCAGGTGACATTCCACACTGATGGTTCTCGCATCCACCTCTGTAATGCTCAAGAGTTTTGGGAGTACTTGTACCTACATCTCAGCTGCTCTCAGTTGGGCACGAAAGATGTCCTATACTCGTTTACGTAGCAGCATTGATTGCTTTCCAGATGTCCCATTTACTATCTCACTAAATGCTCCTCATTAGTTTCCCCCTTTTCTTTCCGTGGCTGGTGCGGCGAGATCCTTCCAACGCAATGTTCAAGACCAGTTGTACTCTCCATCTAGACTTGGTGGCGTTCCATTACACAGAGCTCACCAACATTCAACATTGAGAGGAATTCCTAAGAACAACGAGCAAAGTCCAAAAGAAGGGAATCGCCAAACTGTGCCACATTATTCTAGGGATGTTAACGACCTATGATGGTTCCCAACTCCCTCAGCTCCATCATCGTACCACTGCGCCACTTTATTCTAGGGATGTCAACAGCCTATGATGGTTCCCAACTCCCTCAGCTCCATCGCCGTACCACTGCGCCACTTTATTCTAGGGATGTCAACAGCCTATGATGGTTCCCAACTCCCTCAGCTCCATCGCCATACCAGAGAAAGAAGGCCCCCTTCTAACCTAGTGGAGCTTAGTATTGTTCTGTTTCAATATACATTCGAATAAAGCACAGGTAGGTTAACATTTTTAATTCAAATCTGTATATGGTACCGAATTACTCAAATTGAGTACATAATTGTCACTAGTTGGGCTTTCGTAGCTAGTTTTTATAATTCATAACTGTTCTCAGACACTACACAGAAGGAATTCTATAAATTATACTCGCTTTTAATTTATTGTAGTTCACAATGTTGAATTTTTAGCGGGTAGATTCTCAACAAAGGCCACCAGACATGGATCCAAGTGAATAGCTATTTCCCATATAATCTGCCTTCGGACCCCTTGATGCAGTCTACAGTGCCTCAAACGAGAGCCTTGTTTCTTTATTGAGCACAAATAATCTGTTATACGCTGTTTCTACTGTTTATTTCATGTTGTTACATTATGATAACCTTTAATGGAGCATCGTCACGGCAATTTATTTGAATGACTACCAATACAGATTGCGTGCGAACGGAGTTTTAATCTACAGTGGCAGTAAATTAAGACCTGATTGTGCTGACAGAATTACGAAAACAGGAAATAGGTGGACATGGTGCGTTAGTACGAGCTAAACGTAGGATATATCGCTAATGCTGAAGTCAGGAGCATACCTAATAAAATATCTGATGCGACGCATTACACAACTTTACTTAACCCCACGCGCATCCAATGATTCAAATCACTGACAACTAACAAAATTTGTTTTTCGTTCAGTTTATAACACTACCAAGAAATTAGTGACGCTTGAGATTCTGACATTTATTGAGTTGCGCCTACTCACGCCACGACCATTATTGACTGACCCGTGCATAGGTGGCTTACAAGAGAGTCAACTTTTTTTCTTCTAAACCGTTTATAATTTATTGAACTTTTCTCATAATTTTTCAACAAATGACGACCTTAAGCATCGTTGTGTTATCTGTCCATGAAAGAAATTTAATCGAAATAACTAGAGCCGTTTTTGAGAAAAACGTTTTGGTATTGATGACTGTGGTAGCTATAGTCAGTTTTAGGCCGAGTTTGCTCAAACCATTATTTTAGCGTCCCATAGTGACCCGAACGCTAAACACCAAATGTGAGTGGATTCGGTACAGCCGTTTTCCCTCAATCGTGTTCACAGGCACGCACACAGTTTTTTTTCCCAAACGGGCTTTTACTTGCCTTGGCTATAGGAAGTAGAAAGGAAAGCAGCTATGTAATCGGCTGAAAAGACGGTTTTGAGCTGTCTTCAGAGCTTTTCATCTTAAGGCCTACCGTACCAGAAAAACTATCTGGGAAAATGGTCTGCATTGTGTGTGTTCCTGCGAACACGATTGAGAGAAAACAGAACCAAATCAACTCAATATATATCTAGCTCGCAAAATACCATGGGACGCCAAAACAAGGCAACGAGTGTAGTTGTCATAGTGGCTAAACCCACTGAACATTTCTTTTCTCTAAACTCGCTTCAACGATTTCGATTAAATATGTTGTATGAACAGCTCCAAACGACTCAACAAAATTGTCTTTGTGGGAAAATGACGAGAGTAGCACAACAATTACGTTTTAACGCAGTTTTTTTCTTATAAACTCAGCTCAATTGTGATCAGTACCTTCAGAAAAATTTAGGTGGTAGTTCAATCACGTAGCTATATGATGGGTCTTTAACAACGCTCACAAATTTTTGGAAACCAGTGCCGAAATTCCGGAATATTACCCAGGTTTTTACCCAATGCTTATGGAAAAGTGATTATTCTTCTTCTCGACATTGCGTACGAATAGCTCAATAAGGGCGTAAGCACGAGCAGCTCAATAAAATCCGGAACTGTTAGCGTGACCAGTTTCTACCACCGTGAAGTTGTGTTTGACCAAGTTCAAAAACGTAAAGATTTTGTAACTTACCTTTCTACTACGTTGGGCCGGGGATGGCAAAAATGTGACAGTTTTCTTCCTCAAGTCAAAGATGGTCGATAATACGAATTTGAACTGAAAATATTTTGATTGGGCGTCTTTTTTTCCCAGATTTTGCAGTTTTATAGCAGTCTCATTTGCTCGCATGTTTTCTCTACACACATACTGTCATACAACAGTTATTTAAATCTTGTCAAGTAATTCTTAAATTTTACCATAAGCCATAAGCGTCCGTGAAACGTCAAGTACACGATACGTTATTCGCAGCTGGTTGTGGTTATCCTATGTTTTCGGCCAGAAACAGTTTTTTACAACCCCCTTCCCCCTCCCTCAAAATTTGATACTTTACGTTTACTTTACAACGTAAACCATGGCATCGGGATTCCAAATCTGCCATGTCCGTCCGTCGTCCGTTCTGAAAAATTCGTTCTTCGTTCGTTCGTTCTTATCGGACGAAGCCCATGGTTGTTATGGGCAAAAAATGGTTAAAAAATTAACAAAAACGGAATTTCGGCAGCTTTATCGCAAATACACCTTGTTCGGTATCGTTTTGTAGGTATTTTTAGATGCTGGGTCGAATGAAACAGAGGTGTACGACTGCGTCTAGACGGAAAATAGTGAAATCACAGTAATTATAGCGAGACAAAGTCCATTAATTGGACGAAGTCGTATCGTTTACTGGTACTTTTCGATGCTGACTCGAATGGGATGGGTCTCGGAGGTGTGAGACTAGGTCAAGTTTATTCAAGAGAATAATAAACCGTCGTGTAATGATATGCAGGGTTTAAAAAAAATTGTGTCCCTTAAAAACGACATTGATATCTCATTAGATATCGAAAATCCGACCGGAATATTGTTCTGAGCTCAAATTCGTTTCATATAATTCTTTTGCTCCAGTCTGCCACCATCCAGACGGGACTGAGGGGTCGAATTTTTGTTGAATTCGTACTTTTCTTATCACTACGAAGTTTTGGTTCATTGGTGTCGTGGGAAGATGTCAAGACTCTAGACCTTTATTTTCGTCAGTTTGAGGATAATGTGGGGTAGTTTTTGTGCGGGAATTTTGGTCCTTCAGAAGTTGACAAATAACACCACACAAAATTATTGCTCATCAGTCACAACTTTAGAGGTACACCTCAGGCTTCAGATGAGAGAGTTGGACTTCAAGAGAGGCTCAAAAATAAATTAAAAAAAAAAAATAAAACGAAATAAAAAGGACGCGGAAGGGAATAATATACGGGTCGAAGGGGGTGAAAAAAAGGACGAAGTGGGGAAGTAGGGAAGTCCAGCAGGGCGGAGAGACGAGTAGGCTGAGCTCGTAACGCCTGCATTGCGGCGGTTACTTGGCGAGAATGTTCCCATTTCAGCAAAACGTGGGGGGGCCCCTTCTCATTCTACAGCATCCCATCCCCCTCTGCTGGTTAAAAGGCCACAGGGCTCCCGCATCCCCCCGCAATCTCATCCGCGGTCCTTCTTCGACTCATTCCAGCAAGGTAATCCTTCTCAATGGCGAACGGCAACGTGGGAGCATTAATTGATGTCGCTCGGATAACGTGAATTCTTCTAAGTAAGTGCTAATGAAGGGGCTTCGAAATTAACATATATGCACGATCGTAGACAAGATACGCTTACAAAAAAACCTTAAAATGCGTACTGACTTCACAGCTTCTCGAAAGCACAGCTAAGAGTTTGTCAAATTTTTGGATTTAGGATTGGGTTAGGCCCACGCCCAAAAAGAACATAGATAGTAGCTATGGATATGAGAGATCCAAACGAAGAAACCTCAATAATTTTTATTTTGATTAATACCAGGGCATATGTCATTTATTGACGAGAGGAGATAAATAAACCAACTTTTTTTTATTAATGAGAGGTTTTATTGAATGCAAAAGAACATTAATTAATTCATTATGATACGATTAAAAACGAGCGGTGCGTAGCAACACACCACTTTCCGCCACCCCGGTAAGTTCAAACACCAGCCAAATATGCGGGGGCGCTATATCTTCATTCAACGCATTTCTACAGAAATATTTATAGTGAACAAAATGTACGTACTAGTCAGCTGAGAGTACTCCGTAAATTTGATCGAAATAGCTTGAGCCGTTTTTGAGAAAATTGGAATACCGATAAATTAATATTCGACAAATCTCCTTTTCTGAGTTAACTTGGCTTATATCTCTGTTCGACATATATATACACAAATAATTATGGAGAACAAAATGTGGGTATGGGTGACTAAAAGACACTCTGAACGATTGAACGAATTTTGTGAAGCAGTTACTCCAGAGTTTACGGAAATGTTTGAAAAAACGTTATTTTCGACACATTTTGATTTTTATCTCTGCTCAATGGACATTCAGAGGAACATTTATTTAGAACAACACGTAGGTATTAACTATTCAAAAACATCCTGAGAGTGTGGTGAAAATCGTTGAAGTCGTTTTGCCAAAAAGCGTAAAAAACCTACTTTTGCTTCATAGGTTATATCTCCGTTCACCGTATTTTCATGGAGATATGTATGCAGAAGAAAAGTCAGGTATTGATTAATAGAAGATAATTTGAAAGTTTAATCAAAATCGTTAGAGCCGTTTTTGAGAAAAATGCGAAAAACCCTAGTTTTTGGTACATTTTCGTCCCCCAATCCCCCTTCCCATCGGCCGAAATCGCCCATAACCTCATTTTGGTGTCTACATAAAATAACGAACAAAACAAAAAAAGAACCAGCTCAATCGGATCAGCCGTTCTCCCGCAAATCGAACTACACACACGGACCACGCGCCGAAATTAGGTTTTTTAGACTCAGTAGGCCTCAAAACGTTAAGATCTGAAGAAAACCCAAATTTTGTTTTTGACTCGATTACTATAATTTCCTTTCCCTTTGGGGTAGCGAATTAAAAAACGGAAAGCAGTCAATCGTCTTCCACATTGCAGGTAACCGTTCGTTCATTTTCACAACCACCAGCGAATACAAAGGCACAACTACAGGCCGAATGACAATTGTCTGCGAGTGTACGTTGTTAGTCTTCAACACATGACATCGGTCGTAAGGAGCCATTCAAAAACCAGTTATCAGCACTAACAGTAAGGTCAAATTAGCTGAAAGAGGTTGTCAGTCTCTTCACTACATCAACCCGAAATGGTCCTTCTGGCTGCGCGAAGGAGACGGTAAGCAGTGAGTGAAATTGAGCGCAGGCTGGGGAGAATAGATAACATTCGTTACATCGTCCTGCGAGTTCCTTCAACTACTAGAATTCATCTCACTATATTAACTATGATTTCACTATTATCGACCTAGAAGCAGCCCATTTACGAGACGCTGCAAACTATTGCACAATGGTTAATTATTTTCTTGCACAGCACGATTACGAAGCACGACGCCGTCTCGCACCTTCGAGATCCAACCCATTCACACCTCCAAAACCCATCTCATTCTATTCCCATCGATCAATACTGGTAAACGATACGAAACATGTCCTGCCTAAAGCGGAACAACAAAAATTATATTTTTTATGTGATTAGCACGACGTAACGTGTTGAACTGAGTGAGACGGGAGGTAGAAAACAGGCCGGGGAGAAACGACAACTTCAGCTACATAGTCCCTCGAGCTTCTTTAAGTAGTAGAGCTCGCCACACTATAATTACTGCGATTCCACAGTTTTCCATCTGCTCAGCGTCGAAAAATACCTAGGAAACGATAACAAACATAACGCAATTGCTATGACACTGCCTAAATTTCGTCCGATCGGATTGTCGAACAGGTGGACAACTAGATACAGAACTTTTGCGTAAAGGACGTTTTTAAGACCACGTTAAAGGAAAATTGTTTGGATTTGGGGTGGCTCAGCAACGTAAGGGCGTTCGCAAAATATATTTATTGAATTTAGTTAGGTCGGAACGGTTCTGAGGAGGATCTATCGCATATCACAGGTGCAGCACAGCTGGATATTTTTAAAGACTGAATTACTGAATATTGGTGGCTTGGTCGCAGCACCGTCACAAACCCACAAAAACCGAGGAAAGTTTTTCGTGGTTTCACGAGATGACGTTTGATTTTTCGACGTAGAGGAAAAGTGATGGTTTAGCGAATTGAGAAGAAAAAAAAAGGTCGGATATCAAGTTATACGCCATCGAAGGGGTTGATTGGAGAAGAGATCGGGCAGCTGAAGCTCTTCCTACGAGGGCAAATGGTCCTGAGGGACGGCGGTGGTCGGGTATCAAATAATAACACGAAAAGCTCGATCCCTCGGACGGTTTGAAAGGGAAAAACGTTGACGGTGGAAGAGTAAGGGCGATGAAAGGAGGGGGGGGGGGAGCGAAAAGTGAGTAAAAACATCCCCGTGCCACACGACCTTCCACTGCTTCCACACGTAGGTTGGGAATCGATAAAGTAAATTATCTAGAGATGGATTCCCTCATAGTTGCTGTTCCCAGTGATGGAACAGAAATCCGATCAACTTGGCGCCTACGGTATTCCCTCTCCCCTCCTCTTCTCACACCTCATCTTTTCCCTCCGCTCATCCCCAAAACAAAACTCTTTCTTTCTATAGAACGGGAAATTCTCCTTGGCATCCTCCTTCCTTTGCCACAATACGCCTTGGCTTATCAAACGTTTCTCTATCGACGGGCCCGGGACCGCCCTGGCTTTTACGGGAAAACCCCCTTTTAACGTCCTCTGAATAGAATTTCTGTTTCAACGACCAAAATAAGTCGGACGCCGTTTGTTTGAGTCGATTGACGCAGTCGGTTTTATTGTCGAAGGAAATGAAATGGCGGCCTGGCTTTTGTAAGGCGCGAGTTGATTGAGGCTGCCACAAGTTGAAGGGAGTCTCGGCGATTAGTCTTCGGCGCGAGAGGGGTCGGAAAGACGCTCGAATTACCGAATCCTGGCCAAATATCTAGCAAAGGTTAGAAGAAGGGCTGTCATGATGGACGGCATCGAGGGGGATCCAACCACTCACCCCCTAAAACGAGGGATTTACTTAATGATCCCCAGAAGCAGACAAACGGCCAACTCCAATCAGTACGACCAACCAATGTCCGAATATTTGTAATTCAAATTTTGTCGTCTACAGATGCCTTCAGGAAATTTCACATACTTTAACTTGTGGGAGCAGATTTATGGTGTTCTAAGGGGGGAAGTCACCCCTTTGAATGTTGACAATCCGGTAGAATTGCAATTGGATTCTTCTTCGACACAACAGGGGCACTTGCAAGTGGTTATTGAATTATTAAGGATATCCCTCACAGGTAGAGCTTCAGCCAAACATTTACGAGGTTTGCCTAACACTGAAGTCCTAAACCATGGGGCTGGGAGGGGGAGACAATCCCTGGCAAAACCTTGTCAATCATCAGCAGTGGTATTGACAACGTTTTGGTTTATTATTCATTCTGAATAATAGCCCTATGTTTCCGGTCACGAAACATTTTTTACAACCCCCCCTCAAAATTTGATACTTTACGTTTCAAGACTTGGAGATTCCAAATTTGCAATGTCCGTCCGCCGTCCAGGCCGTTTTGTGCCTTTAACGTGGTCTAAAAAATTCGTTCTTTCGCCCAAAAATCCGATTTGGTATCTAGTTGTGCCTGCCATCTCGGCAATCTGATCGGACGAAGCCCGTGGTTGTAATGGGCCAAAACAGGTTAAAAAAATCAACGAAACGCAGTACAACGTGGGAGCTACAGCGTTTCGTCGTTTGAACTCCCTCCTGCCCCGCCCGTCTCATTAAAAAAGCAACCCCGCTCGAGGCTCGCTTGCATCCCAACGACTCCGCCTCCTGCTCGCCGCTCAACTCCCCTTTCGCCTTTCGCTTCGAGCGCCCCCGTTCCAATTTCCCCGACGTTTGGGTTTTAATACGATTCAATTTTTTTAGATTCTTTCGTTTCATTCTCATTTTGGTTTTTTTCATAGATTTTTGGTTAAATTTTGATATTAGTATTTAGCGTGCATGTTTTCATATTAAAATTCAGTTTTTTCTAGATACTTTCGTTTTTTTTTTTTGTTTATTTTAATATTACGATTCAGTTCTTTTCGACCTTTTTTGGGTTTCACTATGATATTTTTTGATGCTGAATCGAACAGGATGGGTCTCGGAGCATTAATGCTAGGTCAAGCTGATTATCCGAATAATAAACCGTTGTGTAATAATTTGCAGGGTTTTTTGGAAGCAGCCCTTCGCACTCCCCTCCCTTAATTACATAATTGCTAGTATTCTCCAAGTTCGCTGGGACTTTGGATCTCTCTCGTTGTCCAGAAAATCCTACCATCCCATTCTCATTCCCTGTACTTCTAAAGCTCTTTTGTCAGTCCACACTATCATTCAGAGTTGTAGGTTACTTCATCCCCCTCCGACAGCTGACATTACTCGTTTATTACTCGGAGACCTCCTGAATATTTCTCGTCTCCCAAAATACTTCGGGTCAATATTTCTCCATCTCTTGCTACGTCAGTTCAAAGTGCTTCATGAAGTTTTCTTCTTAAGTAAGTTTTCGGTTTCGACAATACAGTTTCGTGAACATTCAGGTCGTCGCGTTCATTTCCGGTTCTTCTCTGTGCTAAAAATTACGGAAATTACGAAATGCAGTCTCCAGGACATTTAAAGACCAAATAAATGTCATTATTCGATATGTAGAAGAAATGCTCAATGTCCTCCTTTAAAATTCGGTAGACAAGTGAGCGAAGACACATTCTGCCCTTTGACAGACTGAGAGTTCATGTATAACAACTCTCCACGACATTCAAATTCTCCCTACTCAGTCTTTGTGCAAAATATTGACTCTAATGTTGGTTCCGTGAGCGGTACAGTTGGCACCAAACGAACGTAATAAATTAGTTGGTACGTGACGACGATTTTTATTCTATAATGGACAGTAGGCCTCTCTTCACTAGTCGGATTCGTTAACGCACAATCAGCACTGAGACGCGGCACGTACGACCATTTTCCCCGCCTAGTTCCCGCTCAAAAGGGGATGATCGCTTAAATATCACGCGGGTTTGAACTGACTTTGAAGTGGATGAGGCCGCAAGAACGAACGTAAAAAGGTTCTCTTTTTTCGCGGCTTGGAACTTTGATGGAAAGAATATTGAATTAAATGTGTCAGGAATGAACACGGCGCGGACAAAAAAAAGTGGGGGTAAAAAGAGCGAAAAAAAGGGAGGAAAAAAAAGAGAAAAGCGTGCGGGATATAAAGGGGCAGTCGGGGGATGACGAGAAGAGCGAGCGACGGTTTGGCTTTTTCCACGGGAATTCGATTAGGTTTTTATTGTTGCGAAAAAGAGTACATCAGCAAGAGACGGCATTTAATGGAAAAGCCCGACGATTAGTCCGTATCGAGTACTGTTGATTTAAGGTGTTGACGCAATTAGCGCGGGGTGATGATGGGAGAGTGAGGAAAAGGGTCGTGTGAATGGCGGGGGTGTTGGCGGAGGAGAGCTCAGGCTGCAGGGCAGGAAATCCAATAGAGTCCTCCCTACCCAGGGGGTGGAAAAGAGGCATTTGGAGAGACGAAGCTACTGATGAATGGGAAAACGGTTCAGGGCAAACAGGGAGAGGCCAGTTAGGGACAAGGGGAATGCTGGGAATTTATCTCGTACAGAAAAGCAGAAGGAATTTTCCGGGTGATGGTGGAATGGGGAGGAGGGTCGAAGAGGATTCGGACTGGGCATTGTCTCGGTTTCGCTCGAAAATTCTGAAAGGTAGAGCTTTGAATTGTGTTTGTTGTACAGTGGGGAGGTCCTAAAACTAGGTTCTAAGACTGATATCCTGCGAAGGTTAGACACAGGCCCCACACCCAGCTTCGAATTAAAAGAGGAGATTAGATGAAAAAATTAGTGGGATAAATATACAAACCTAAAAGGTTCAGTACCTTCAGACATGTTGGTGCTTGTTGCCACATACCCCGTATAACAGGAGAGGATATGTACTGACTAAAGTTAACGTAACTGGTTAACGTTTGGTGGGTCTGTCTTCTCTGGCGGGTGAGATAATTAACCTAGTCCTACATCTGACACCATTCTGTTACGAGGAATTGCGATTTCGGAATGCCGTTGATCCAATAAAAAAATTACAGTGATCCTGAGCTCTCATTTATGCTGTACCCAAATTAATCTTCATCTTTGATCACTATACTACGACCACTGAGCGTGCGTTCAATGCCTGTCAGGCAGTGCTAAGCGTATTCTGAAAATTACCGTAGGCGCTGATTTGAAGGGTTCTCATGAGGTGTACCCTCAATTTTAGACAGCTGGTAGCTGTAAAACAGAGGATACGTGTAGAGAACCGAACACAGAAGATTCTCATTCCTCCAGGAAAAATGATGACGTAGAAATGCGATCAACTGACCGCCAACAAGTCGAAAAGGAAAATTAAAAGAAAGAAAATAATTACGCGTCTTAATTCTTCTGATGAGGTCTAGGTTGCCAGTGATATATAGATAGATAATTCTTTATTACTACACAGATAATTACATCCATTACAATCACATAAACGGCTAATACAGTATGCCGGCATAAAATAATAATAATATATTAAAATAAAATAAATGTTCTTTGACACATTTCTTTCTTACATTCTTTTCTCATGTTTTCCTACTTTCCTCCTTTTTTTTCCTTCCTTTTTTTTTCTTTCTTCTTTCTTTTTCTTCTTCCCACGTTAGATACCCATGGCCATTGAGCGTAGTTCACTCGCCTCCCTCAGATAGAGGAACAGCCTGTTGGGAACAGTACGCTCATCTGTCGTCAATATGCGTTTATACTGATCACTGAATGACAGAGGCAGTGCAAGCTCAGGGATAAGAAACTTCAGCCGGGAGGTGGGGGTGGACGGCATAGGACACTGTAAGACAAAGTGAAGTGCAGAGTCTTCCATATTCCAGTTGCATATGGGGCAAGAGGACGACGAGAACTGCACCTTGAGGCCTGAAACCAGGATCCTCGAATTGTTTTCCAAGCAAGCGCAGCTGGGCCAAAAGGCGCGTAATAAACAATGGCCAGTACCGAGTGAGGTAGCGTTGAGGTTGAATCGAGGACTCCTTGCCAGTGAATAACAGGGAGGAAATTCAGCCAACGTTCCAACAACATTCCCTTTACCACCTCCTCCTGAACCGTCTTCTGAAGACATTTCTTCTCAAACTCATGGCGACTTAGGCACTTCGAGAAAACTCATCAGATGAACTCACAGCTCGAACGGTGTAGTGTTCTAAACGAAAATCGACCAAAGGAAACATCATTACAATCTATTGAGAAAATGGCCTGGGTCTTGCTTACAAAAACTTGTCACTCGAAAACATAAATGAAGCTCGCCTTGAAAGAAGAAGTGGTACCCACAAAAGAAACTAAATGAATGAAGGTTGCCTAGAGTACTGTACGTCAGTTCTGGGGAAAGAGTGGCAAGCAGAGTTGAGCGAGCTGGGCCCATAACCCAGAGGTGAATTAACGAGCGGTGCGTAGCAACACACAACTTTCCGCAATCCCTTCAAGTTCGAACATCACCTACGTATACGGGCGCTATATTTTCGTTCATCGCGTTTTTACAGGAACATTTATGGAGAACAAAATGTAGGTACTAGTTGGCTGAGAGTACTCCGTAAGTTTGATCTAAATCGTTATAGCCGTTTTTGAGAAAATTGGAATATCGATAAATTAATATTCGACAAATCTCCTTTTCTGAGTTAGCTTGGCTTATATCTCCGTTCAACATATATATACAGGAATGATTATGGAGAACGAAATGTGGGTATGGGTGACTAAAAGACACTCTTAACGATTGATCGAATTTGGTGAAGCAGTTACTCCAGAATTTACGGAAATGTTCGAAAAAACGTTAGTGTCGACACATTTTCATTTTTATCTCTGCTCAATGAACTTTCAGAGGAACATTTATTCAGAACAATACGTAGGTATTAACTATTAGAAAACATGAGACACGAAAAATGCGAGAAACCCTAGTTTTTGGTACATTTTCGTCCCTCACTCCCCCCTTCCCATCGGCCGAAATCGCCCATAACCTTATTTTGGTGTCTACAAAAGATAACGAACAAAACAAGAAAAGAACCAGCTCAATCGGATCAGCCATTCTCCCGCAAATCGAACTACAGACACACACACACGGACCACGCGCCGAAATTAGGTTTTTTAGGCCTCAAAACTTAAACATCTGAAGAAAACACAATTTTTTTTGCCACGATTATTATACTTTCCTTTCCCTTTGGGGTAGCGGAAAGTAAAATGCGTGAACGAAACTCAAAATAATTGAATAATTAAAAAGGCAACTCTAACATCTAACAACCCAGTCATATATTATTTGGGTGTACAAGGTAACTGTTAAAATTCAAAGTTCAGCCCTCTTTTGTAGTAAATGTTCTATCGCAAGTGGTTACGAAAATCAACGCATACTTCCAATTGGATTAGTGTATTTAAAAGAAATAAACATCGAAAATTTGGGGAAAATAAATCGTCTCTTGCTAAGATGTGTGAATTAAATTCAAACTAAACTAAATAGGACTGTCCAGTTCTGCGGTGGCGCGCGCTGCGGCCGATGGAAAGCGTGGGATAACAGATCTTCAAGTCCTTAACCGCCGAAATCGAAATGAATTCGCGAGATAATAGTGGGAATGTACTTTAACATGCAATGTCCTGCGTGTGGAAAATTGTGGGCAATGCGTCGCGAACTAAGTTGGTGACGAAGCAATCGGACGCTATCCTACGTCTCATCAGGGCCAATATCTGCCGGTGAGAGGGTCGACACTCGATCCTTGGACTCTTCATTGTTGTGCACGCGATAAAGGCCAAATGATCCTTCTGTGAGCTGGACATTCCAATGTACTGAACAGTAAATGAAATTATTTCTTGGATAAGTGGAAGCAATAACATAAGCTTACCTTTGGAACATTCAACAGTCCAAAAAGCAAAATAGTGCAATAAATATTGAACAACTTTGATTACAAGTATTTATCAACATTTTGCTGGTCAGTAAATATAGAGAGAATTAACTCAATAAACACCACTGACTAAGACTTTGAAAATGTGGGGCAGTTGGAAACTAATTGGTCGTAACTGGTTGCTGGAATGCAGCACTCTGAATGCCTTCGAATACCTAGCTAACTGGCTGCAATAAACCTACATCGACACGTCACCTGCTGACTGGCATTCCATTGGCAATTTGGGCCGAAGCCCATTGATGAGAGAGGTTACCTAGCTGGTTCGGCCTTTACCGTTATCTTGCAGGAACTGCTGTCACACGTGGGGGGGCTTTCCATCTAAAACACTGCCCCCATGATTCTGACAGCTCGGCTTCAAGGTGGCGTCTACACCCGTGGTGTCATATAAGTTAGCTGCTGCTTGAGTAGTCTAAGGGTCTGAGTGAATGGCTGGCCTGAGTGTCCAAAAGACGCTCTCCCTGCACCTGCGCTTCTTTTACAGACGGGTTCAGGAGGCTGGGCTTGCTCCCATCCACCACGTAGAACAAGGAGTCAGGTTGCATGAGACGTGAAGCGTGATCTCTTCCGGCCAGGCCTCCTCCTCCAGGTCTCCTGTAGGTAGGCGTTCACACTGGTTAGCAACTCCTGCCGTCCCCTTAGAGTTCCTACCTGGACTAGGACTCCCTTTTTGCCACAGCCGACAGGTCCTCGTCAGTGGAACGAAAAGCGAGGAGTAGATAAGATTTTCTCGTCACGTCGTCAGCAGGCAGGGAGAATGTAGTCATTCTTGGGAAGGTGGTTGTTTTCTCTTAACTCTTCTCGGTGCCAGTCGTCCACAGAAGCTTGTTACCCTCGATGTATTCACGATCTGATCCTTTGCCAGCCACTGCTGACTGGCGCATCAACCCATTTGGACGACAACGGGAACCATCAGCAGGCAACTTTCCGACTGCACTCATTACATCAGTAATTCTCTTATAGAACGCCGACCAGTTAAGAACCGAGAAATCCGTGGAATTTTATTTACTTAAGGGAATAATTGGGTGCAGAGTCTGTGTGTTTTAAGCGAAACTCTTTTTTTGATGGAGTGAAGAATTCCACCAAACGTCAATACAATCTCGTCGCAACTATCTGGCTACCCTCCCCCCAACCCACCCCTTTTCGACTGGTAAAAGCTTTTTTTGGCTGAATTCCAACGATAGTGACGCGGGCAGGAGCGCAAAACTGGTCGATAGCTGCGGAACAGCCCCTTCTTCACTTGTTACTCCCTCAACAGGTTCCGAGGGAACTGTGGGTTGGAGGTGCGGTGAACGAAGAACCGAGGGAACATTGGCAGAACATGAGGGGGTTGCGGAGTGGCCCAACAATATTTGTTGCCTTCGACCTACTCGCTCTTCGTTTTTCGAGAGAATCGTGGGATGCTTTTCTCTCTGATCCCAGAATTACATAACTTCAAACCACGAACTAGAGAAATGACGAGGAAAAAATTGTTAGCACCTCAATTATCATTTGGAAATAGAAGGGGCTTCAGGTGAGGATCAGGTTGAAGCAGGATGTGCCTGGAGTTGGCTGCAAAATGTTCAGCAAACGGATTATCACACGAGTAACAACAACAAGAGCGATTTTCTGGGACGTTCCTGTGAAGCTAAGCCACACTTACGAGGCCTCTGCTACATGAAAGACGGCCGTACTTAATTGATTCAGGCACGGGGGACAATACAAGGCTGAGAACAAAACAATCACATCACAATCCGTTTATTTTATCCCAAAAAGGAAAGTTGCAAGGGATAAAAATAACACATTTTTGCGATTGTCGATAGATTTTGATTATTTCATTTTACTTACGGAGTAAGAAGCAACGTTGTGGGGTCAGTGAAAAACATTTTTTGAGGTGCCTCCAGATCATAACGTTTCAAAATCCTAGGACGTGTGTGAGGAATTAAATAGCCAACTGGCAATACTTATTGGTGCCCACGAGCTCCTTCCTGAGCAGCAAGTGAATGTAGATGAGAGATGGTGCTCCAGCCAACACCTCTAGTCCCTCAAAGGTTCTACCATCGCAAGGTTTGCCTCACTACGTGCAATTAGTAAGGCCGCTTGTTACCGTGACCCGATCCTCATGTACAAGGCCATCTATCTAGGTCTGATTCCCTACAGCCCCGTTGTCTGGGGTAGTAAACTCATAGTCGATCAAAATAGAGTATGAGCTCAATCCCAGAGAGCTGCGCCTATTAGACAGTATCGACCGAAGCACTCCAAGTGATCACTGGTCAGTTACCAACTGACTTGGCCGTTCAACGTGGTTGACAAATTGAGACTAAAATAGGAGCTTCCCCCGCTCTGGGCTGTACTCCAAATGGACCTCCCTATTGAGCAAAACCTTGCCTCCATCAATGAATCGACATTATGGATGGCAAGCGAGATGGGAACCCTCACCAAAGCGACGTGACACGTAGGACTTTTTCCCCAACATCCGTGAAGGTCTTAAGAGAAAGTGGGTTGAACCAGACCACTGGACGAGCCAGTTCCTTACGGGACATGGCGACTTCAATGCGCGCTTCTTTTCTATCAAAGACAAGAAGAAAGAACGCTGGAAGAGCAGACAAACCTACCAGCTTTGACTGCTACAAAGCAAGAATATAACCATTTCGTCCAGTGGTTGTTCCTTCAAAACTTGCCACCTAAGTAAATCATCAGCATCAGTGCATCAATCATCAATCGTCAGGTGGGAAACCAGATTAAGAACTCCTCCCAGTCAGTAAGGGATTCCCTAGGAAGTCATACCTCCACATGGTTAACACACAGACAACAGCTCACAAACGGGAGACTGGCAAAGACCTGTCGCGCAAACTCCATGAGAATTGAAAAGGAAACAGACGTGTGTGTGTTTGTGTGTGTGTGGGAGGAGTCACGATGACTGATATAACCCTCGTCGAGGGTTTAGGTACAGTCATCAAATAAGGAAACAGACCTGTGAGGAGTCATGACGCCACAGAAAAAGTTGTTGACAAAAAAAGTCGACTGGATGTGCCAGCAGGGCGTGAGTGTGGCTCGATTTGTAGCACAGCTGGTGGATGTTTTAATTTAACTTCTTCTTATTCTATTCTCTTTCCTCTTCACAACCATCCTATCCTTACAGCTGGCGTAAGGTAATCCCATTAGTGGTCACCTTCATAGATGGGATCAGTCCATGTGACGGGTTCTGCACACTAGCGTTCGAGAGGCAGCCAGTGCGCTAGTTTTATGTCTCATGTCTACTGGCGATGTGCAGTCGTGTAATACAGGATCGCAGGCAAGAAACTTCGTTGGGCAACAAGTTCTCGGATTCGTCGGTAAGAAGACAACGCTCCGTAGTAAATACCATCTCAGGCGATGCTTTCAACAATTCCGAGCTCTTAAGTCGATGAGAGTGGCGTCCCCCATGGAGATTATGGTTGGCACAGAGAATGTGAATTGACCCAAGCTGCCTTTTTTTTTGAAAACGATGGATGCAGGCGATACCCTCACTGAGGCCACAAACAGGCATATTGTAAGGGCGTCCATGATTCTCAGATTCACGTCACCTATGTGCTCCCACCACCCCCACACAAAGCGGAGGACATCCGTAAGTTCTGCATTTGCCACCTCTTCTGGCTGAAGAAAGGGCCTCCCAAACACACGACGGCGTGATGCCACGAGTCCATCGCATACGCACAACACATGTTCTGCCGTCTATAGCCCCACCTCGCAGAACCTGCATATCTGTACCTCACACTTGTCAATATTAGCACGCTGGTATCTAAGCGGATCGTGACCTCTGAACAGGCCACATATGATCCTCATATTCTTCCTCCCCAGTGCAAGCACCTCCTTGGCTCTCCCTTTGGAGAGTTGGATGAAGAGCCTCTAAGGCCGGCAGCCCCTGCCAATGGTCAACCCTGCACCTATTCTCTCATTTGCCAACCTCTCTACATAGGTGGCTCCTGGTAGTCCCAACAAAGGGCTCAGGGCCAACAGGGATCTGCGCCGATCCATTCTTTGCCAACTCATCAGCCCGGTCGTTTCCCTCTATACCCTGGTGCCTTGGCACCCAACACAGTGTTACACTGTTGTCCTCGGCCAGGGCCTTCAGTCCAGTCAGACACTCCCGCACCTGCCACGATGCAAGACAATACAATATGAGGCTAAGGCCTTGAGAGTGGCCTGACTGTACATCATGATGTAGTTCCTCTACCGCTTCAGTCCTCTCCGCAGCAGTCGCTGCACACAGACCGTCACTGCAGCCACCTCTGCCTGGAACACCGTGGCCAGCGATCCCAATGGGGCGCTGCTCCAATTCTCGGCCCAAAAATGCCTGCCCCGAGCCAAGTGCATGGAAAACCAGTTTAAGAACTCCGCAAATAGTGCGGATTCCCCAAGGTTATACCTTCGCATGGTAACTGATGAGTAACAACTCTCTACCGGTAGACTGGCTGACAAACCATACCTCCACTTCTCTCGTTTAGTGGATGCTACTCTAGCGCCCGTCACGTGCTCCACAATATTCGACTGATATCACCCTCTTATGAGTGTTAGGAAACCGTCATTTTAATAAGGAAACATCTGGGTAGTGTCAGCCTACGCAGCTCTATATAGCAGCGCACCCTCCGTTGCTTAAGAAGTTCCTAACCCCGGTGTGCTGCCTAAAACGTTTCAGTAGTTTAGCTTGGTAACAATCGCCATGCCGAGCTACCACACGGCAAGTTTGGCGCTGGTTCTAGTTTTTTGTACGTTAATTAGAGTAACGTGTGTCACCCAGCAGTTCGAGATCGCCATCTGCCTCACTAAGCTGAGCCTCGTAACGTACCTACGGTTTGGTTTAGTGTCCTCATCGTGGGCGCACTCTTTCCGTAATTGCTGCCATTCAGACGGGCTTACAATACTTTGGTGACAAATCCGCCTTATCGATTCTCTCTCCAATTCAATGGCTTCAGTCGTCGACTGTCAACGAGTTACAAACTTTCGCGAAAGGCCACCCTTCCACTCGCGACTGCGGTTTCGGGTTCAGCTGCAACCTGCGTCGGTTCCCATGTACTTCCCCCCCTCTAATGCACTTCCACTGTACGGGCTTCAGCCCTCAACTTTTCATCCTCTTCCCGAAGCGAAATCGTTTTAAATCTCTTCTCTCTCGCCACTTTCATCGCCAACCGATTTCGCGTTAGCCGCCAAGCACTTCATTTCCTAAAAACCTTTCCACCGCTCAGACTTAACTCCCGCAAATCCGTTTCGAATTGATCTCTATTAAATCCCGAGAGAGCCGATATATCACCCGTAGGAGGTCCTGAGCGTTTGTCCATCAAGCAGATTGTCGGCTGCTTCTTTTTTTCACTCGGATCCGTTGAAAATCCTTCAGGGAAACGGCGTGGTAGTCGCGGTGGAGAGCCTTTCAGGTGACTGAAACCTGAAACGATGAATGCAGGGCTTGATAAAGCAGCTACTTGTTTCAGCTCTTGACAACTATCTCATTTAGTAATACAATCCTCGACACGACTAGTGCTTTGATGGGATCTTTTCTTCCTCGACGTTATATAGTTTCGTTTTGGTTCTGTTCGGCTCTGATACAACTTTCTCTCGGTCGATGTGCAATGCCCTTGCGGTCGGCGTCTCTGCTTGACTTGGGATTTCAGGCGTTGACCCTACTGCCACTCTGAGCTCTAGAGTGAGTAGGCCAGGCGGGTCCACTATAAAGTGTACGGTCAATGTCCACGTCCTTCTTCCCTGGTTCCTAAGCATGGGCACGCCCTTCCGGTGTAAAGACGGTATCGGCAGACTGTAAGGAACAGATGGATAGGATCTCCCT
Source organism: Pachypeltis micranthus (assembly GCA_020466155.1). NCBI lineage: Eukaryota > Metazoa > Arthropoda > Insecta > Hemiptera > Miridae > Pachypeltis > Pachypeltis micranthus. The sequence goes on along the minus strand of CM035774.1, from coordinate 11,001,019 downwards.
GAGGCACATTCAGAGCTACCTGCACAATGTGGGGGCAAAGAAGGACAATTTCGGCCGATACTACAAGCAAGACACTGAACTACGAAAGTTGGAAGACAACCCTACACCTTGGACTTGAATATTAGTGTATGGGAAAACAAAAACACACGGACATAACGCAATCAATCAGGGAAGTAGGGAGATGATCTCACTTTATACCACTGACTGAATTGAATAGAGATTTAGTTGGACTCAGGAAATCGTGTATTGCTCGCTTGACTTATCTTGTTATGAACATTAAGAAGATCGACAATCACGATTGCCTTAGGAACAAGACATATACATCGATCGAGCCAAAGCCAATGCATCAACCCAGCTCAACATTGGCAGCAATTGATGACGAGCAACCTGCTCCTTTCCTTTGAACACTCCACAGACACTTTCGATTCTACGATTGCTTAGGATCGCGGAAAGGCTTAGGAAAAGATTGATGGCCTTCTTCAGGTTTGCGACCATCGACTACTACTAGTAGTTGACTTCTGTTTAACTGATCAACACTGAGGCACTTCCACACCAAACGGCTAACCAAAAGAATGATACCACTTACTATGTAATAGGGGTAGTTTTGGACAGCAAATTATATTCTCCGGGCCACTGGATGGTGTTCAGGGATGATTTCTAGGTGGAATTGTAAAGCTTGTTGACTTGTGACTGGAGCTTAACTCTACTACACCGCTAACATGAATACTCTATTTTGTCGTGCTGCACTCTGTTGCATTGTGACAAGGTACTCATTGTAGTGAAGATCTATCGATGTAGAAGTGTGGAGCGAATGAGAGGAATGGTTAAAAGATTCTTGCAATGTACGTAATAATCAGCTTCGTTGCATACAATACTGCTAGTTGGTCCAGCTTAAACTCCGGAGCTCCCCCCTTTTTCTCGTTATCGTCCAGACACTGTCAGCTTGCAAATACGACCATTTCCTGGCCAAAACGGCTGCGGTCGATGTGCTGGATGATTGGGAAGAGGCTGAAGACCCCCTGCGGCCCCAAAGCCCGGGATTACATCCCATTTCACTCCGAAGGGAAACTCGTCGACAGTATTTCTTATCAGTGGGACGCTCCCTCTGACCACCGCCCGTCCACCCAATGACAATATCTCCCTCCGTTCCGCCACCCAGCAAGCTTTCGCTTCTTCTGATGCCAGGAGGAAAAGGTCCGGCCGTTCCCGGCGTTAAATTGAAAGAAAATAATATATGTACGCGGTGTCCGTTTTCGTTGTCCGCTCCCCTTCCCGGGCCATAAAGAACTGTTTTTGCATGCACAGACAGCTGGAGTGGAGGCAGAGATCCAGAGACAGGGGCCGTTTTAATCTCGAGGGGAGAAGATTCCTTTTTCACAACGGTTTGCCCTCCTCCGGCCTTTTTACTGTCCTCCCGAAAACTCCTCTCAGTTATTTACGATCTTATTTGTATTCGTCGCAGTTCGGAGACCAGTATTTATTTTTAATAAAAACAACGCTCTCCCCTCCTCCTCCTCCTTTTCGATCCGAAGCTGTTTTCATCGGGCGATGATTAAAATGTTTGGTTTCCATTTCTCTTGTTGTTGATGTCCTGGAGCGACGCCTTAATCTGCGACTTCGTACCCTTCTGCTTGAGACCTCGGTTTTTCTGGAATATTCACCAGACGCACAAATTATGAGCTAGAAGTTATACTACGGGACAAAAGTTGTAGCTACGATGACAGCCGTTTCCTAATTGTTACATCACTCAACGTAAATGCGATTGTTACCTGCCAAGCAGCATAGCGAGTACATGAAATAGGAGATAGAGGTTGAGGAACAAAACTCAGCTGGGGGTTTCACTCTATTATCAATAACAGATTTTGATAATTTAGAACATACATTTTATTAATTGAAACCTGCCTTTTGTTCTTCATAAATGTTTGTGTAAATTCCCCATGGATGGAGTAAGGAGTGAGACAAAACGGAGTGAGAGGAAAAACAAGAAAACTACTTCAGCGACTTTGGCGACTTTGATGAAGCTCACCGATGGCCTTCAAAGAGGCAGTACCACCGATTCCTATCTTTACCAAAAATCGTGGTGGTTGTGTTAACGCAATAGAATTGCCCTTGCTCGGATTAGATTCTTAGTGTTTAAACCGCGGTGGGACTCTCCTTTCTGGTTAAGAGTCCCCGTTTTTCCCAACCTTTGTTCGTTTTCCGAGCCGTTTTACGTACTTCCTATCCATGAGACCTCTCTCTATCTTCCCACAAACCCAGAGGCTGGGATAAACTTTATAGCAATATCCTTGATTACGGTCTCCATAGTGTAACCAACCAGTCAGCCCTGAGGCTCCTTAATAAATTTACTTATTTGATAGTGACGGGAACAAGCTCACAATATAGTAACACGTACAATGGTGCCATGAAGACCCACCAAATGTGAACCCAAAGAAAGAATAATTTGGGGGGAAGAATAGAAATGAATGACCATGGAAAGATAAGCAGACAAGACAAAAGCGAGAAGCCAACCAAAGTATCCAGAACGCACCACGCTAACATTTCTGAATGGTCACGGGAAGGGTAAGAGAGTTCATTGAGGGAGAGTGAGTCCAGGAAAAGAGTTTCACACCAAAGGTAGCGAACGCCGACAGGTGAGAGAAGAGAAGGGGCATCGATTCGCCCAGCCAGAACAGGATGAAGGAACCCACCATAACTCTTCAGGCTGCAGCTCAACGGAGGCAGAAGCAAGTGGACAAGCCTCGTAATCGACCTCATACCTGCAGGCTGTACCATAGAAAGACCCGGTGTACTCGTTCGAGGAGGCCTTCGTAGCCGGGCCCGCATGGGTATCTCAAAACTCACGAGTGCTGCGCATGAGAAACCCCGTCGACTTCAGAGAATGTGCGGGAGGACATGGGGTGTAAAGCCCAGAATGGCCTGCTGGTTTTACGAAGCCATAGTGAGACCAATAATCTCATATGGGTCAATCGTGTGGTGGCATAGAGCTGCCATTGGAGTGAATGGCAGCAGTCTAGCCAAAGTACAAAGGCTGGGTTGCCTGCTCATAGCGGGGGTGATGAAGACTACACCCACTGTCACCATGGAGAAACTGTTCGATCTTCTTCCTCTGGACATTTATGTCAAGGCAGAGGCGATGAAGGTGGCTTACAGACTCACTAAGCTCGGAATAGCTAAGGTGCCTCAGGCGACTAATGGACACCTGGCTATATTTAGGGACCTGGAGACCTCGAGGAGCTCAGCATGATCACAGACGCAATTGTGCCCATGTACGAGCTCGAGAGGAAATATCATGTTCAGCTATTGGGAGGTCCATGGAACTGCGATAGCCGCCAGTATCGGCCTCCCAGTGGCGTCAACATCTACACAGATGGATCAAAGACCCCAGAGGGGACAGGATCCGGGGTGTGGATAAGTGGCTCTGGACGGAGTGGGACTTATATTGCCCTAGGCTCCACTCCATCAGTTTTTCAAGCAGAGATTTATGCTATTATTGCTGGGGCAATCCAAATGCATGAGAAAGGCTATAGCAATAGAACTATCAATATATTGACCGATAGTCAAGCGTCGTGTAAAGCGCTACTGAACTACTGCAAGTTGTCAAAACTGGTGCAAGAGTGCAGGATGTGGCTTAACTCCCTAGCAAGTGCAAATAGAGTTAATGTGTATTGGATTCCCGGACACACGAGGATCATTGCAAATGAGAACGCCAGACGTCTACGGTACCTATTGGGCCACCGCCCCATTGTGGGATTTCTCTGTCACTGGTCAAAAGGACTGTGAGAGAACACGCCAGAAGACTGCATCAGACAATCTGGAACGCTGCAGGAGTAAGACACTCCAAATGATTTGTCTCAGAGCAAACAAGTGAGACGAGAGACACCCTTCTGAGGATGGAGAGGAAGGACTTAAGGCAGGTTGTTGGGATCATAACAGGACACTGCAGAATGAACAAACACATGTATGTTATGGGTATAGCCGAAACCCCTCTATGTAGGTGGTGTGGCACGGATGAAGAAACTCCCTACCATGTTCTGGCCCAGTGCCGGAGACTTGAGAGGGAGCGATTTTTGGTCTTTGGCAACACTTCTCCCAGGATGGATACCAACGAGGACTCCTTCAGGAACTACCTGATTTTCCACAGAAAGCTAGGCATAGACCTGTAAGACACTAGGACTGGCACAATAGGTCATATGGCCGCGGTGCACATCCCATTACTGGGAATACAGTCAGAAGATTATATATAACCCCGTCGACTGCATGGAACTTGAGGGAGCACCAGAAATATGGTAATTGAACATTATACCGCACCATGTCCCAACTGGCCTTCCAAATACTTGCTGGAGTGCCCCCCCCCCCCTCGATTTAGTGCTTGACCACGCGGTGCTCCGGTCCTGCATCAAGTGGGACTGCACTGCTCAGTACCGAGGGCCATTCCACGCCCTCGTCCCCTCGCTAGAGCAGGAGAGTTCCATGGAGCGGAGATTGAGCACAGGAGGCCCTCATTGATGGGTGGCAGGCTTCGCCCAGGCGTGGGCAAACTGGCGGAAGGGCCTGGAGTCATGGTGCCCCAGTGAGCCAAGGACCGGGGAGACGACATCCATTTAGCCCTAGCTCTGCGCACTTGCTGCACAGCGCCTCCGCTAGCAGCTAATGACTGCCTAACGTACCGTGCAGACCAATGCACCGGCAGGCCAACACTGGCCTGGCTCATTTCCCCATTGGGTAATTGAACATTAGCTGAGGATCTAGGGTAATTCCGAGGTCCTGAGCAGAAGAGGAGTGGCTGAGGGCGACCTCAATAATTGAGTACGTAGACAATGGGGACAAAGAGCGATGGTTGGACACTCCGCATTTACTCGTTTTGAGATCAAGGCATGCAATCGACATTCGCATCAAGCTGAGGTTGAAAGACTGCGCAGTCACTGGGACGGTAAGCCCTACTAAGAAGTGAAGTGGGCCCTCGATGACAGGACATATACCATACATGACGAGAATGAAGAGGAGAGGCCGTAGCGGGACACCAGAAGTCGTGGGAAACGAGGAAGGCCTGCAGACCTAATTTCTGCTAATGAAGACTGTAGAACGGCCACGAACGAAATTATGCTGTTCTGCAGTGGTACAGAATCGGTGACAATTGCTTACATTAAACTGGCCTCATAATTTGACTCAACACATTTTTTATTCATGTCTCATTTTTTAATGAATACATTGTTTTGGACGCTATCGAACCGAGTGTCGTTCTTGAAGCAGTGCGCTGAAATAGCTCGCATTTCTCAACTTGATACGAACCTCGTTCATGCGTACTGATTGACCAGCCAACCACGCCATGACGTTCTCAATTCTGACGCCTCTATGCTCAGGCACTTTTGGAGTGGTAATTCTGAGAACACTCGCACAGTAAAACTACCAAATCACTCGTTTTCGAACGTTTTGAAATGGTTCACATTAACTGCCAACCTGACTCTGAACAACAGGATGTCGTTCACCAATACATACTTATATCTACCCGTCTGTATCTTGGCAGCCATGTGAATGCTTCACCAGACGGTGGAATGACAAACATTAAGAGTAATCTCAGAGAACATAATGTAAGGTGGGTGCGGCGAGATAGTGGAAATCCATCTTATAAAAGACGAGTTAAGACGAAGTAGTCTATTTGCACGGGTAAAATAAAGACAATGATAACTTGTAGACGCGTTTCGGTTAACTAGACCATCATCAGTACAATACAGTATTACAGTACAGTACTGTATTGTACTGATGATGGTCTAGTAAACCGAAACGCGTCTACAAGTTATCATTGTCTTTATTTTACCCGTGGAAATAGACTACTTCGTCTTAACTCGTCTTTTATAATCTCAGAGAAAATGAATCTCAATCGAAATGCATTAGCCGAATGACTTCTTCAGCGATTCAGAACTCCCAAAAAGTAAAGCCCAGCTGCTTGGTTTGAACGTACAACAATGGAATCCTTGTTTGAATGTGGGTAAAGCAGGTATTATAATTTTTTGGAAAAATAAGAAGAATGAATAAACAAACATACTATTACAGCTTTTGTTACAAGAATAATAGCAATTGTCTCAAAAATGGTGTCGGAAAAATGTGTTTCTACTTCAGATTCAAACTTAGTACACGGTATTCCAGGCCGAGGTGGCTGCGGTGACTGTCTGTGTGCAGCAGCAGCTGCTGTAGAAGTGCAGTGCAAGAAGTGCAGTAGTGGTAGAAGATCTACATTATGGTGGACAGTCAGGCCACTCTCAAGGCCTTAGTCTTGTATTGTCTTCCGTCGTGGGAGTGTCTAATAGAACTAAAGGCCCTGGCCGAGGAAAACAGCGTAACACTGTGTTGGGTGCTGGGGCATCAGGGTATAAAGGGAAACCAACGAGCTGGCAAAGAAGAGATCGGCGCAGAACCCTTGTTGGCCCTTTGTTGGGACTACCTGGAGCCACCTATGTAGAGAGGTTGGCGAATGGGAGGGTAGGTGCAGGGTTGCACGGCCTTAGATAGTCAAAACCCGTCATCTGACTCTCCAGAGGGCCAAGGAGGTGCTTGCACAGGGGAGGAAGGATATGAGGATCATAAGTAGCCTGTTTACAGGCCACAGTCCGCTGATGTACCAACTTGCTAATATTGGCAAGTGTGAGGTACAGGTATGCAGGTCCTGCGAGGTGGAGCTTGAGACGGCAGTGCATGTGTTGTGCATGTGCGATGGACCCTCAGCATCGCGCTGTCGTGTGTTTGGGAGGACCTTTCTTCAGCCAGAAGAGGTGGCGAATGCAGAACTTGCGGATGTCCTCCGCTTAGTGCAGCGGTCTTGGGGGTGTATAGGTGACGTTGCACCAAGTGAAACCAGTGCTGTGGGGCCTGGGGGTGGTGCAGGGGTGCCATGAGCTGAGGCTCATGGACGCCCTTACAATAGCCCCGTTTGTGGCTGCAGTGAGGGTATCGCCAGCATCCACCATTTCAAAAAAAAACAAAAAAAACTTAGCACACTGTTTGACTCGACCCAGCTTGATGCAAGAATTGGTGGAACAGAGGTCAGTGTCCTCAAAGCAAATGGAGTTCCCGAGGTTGAGCTGCTATACCCAACCCTGTCGATAAACTATTTTCTTCCGATACTCCAAGCCTGACAAAACACCAAGACTAGTATTTACAGAGAGTACTTTCCCAATCGTGCGGATTTTCCTGGAACCTTCCTTATCTTTCTTCTCCCCCTCGATTTGCAACCACTCTCCAGCCTGTTCCAGAACGTAGACAATCACTCATCTCGTGTCCATGCTGTAACAATAGGTCGACTTTCGGGAGATTTAACCTGTAAGTATCGAGGTCATTCCAGGATAAAAATCCAGAAATATTGCTGTGTTTTTATTTGTCACAACAACGATATGAAAGGCAGCGCCTAATGTTTAATGTTTTCTGAGAGGTGCTGCTGTGGGCTGAGGTTTATCTGAGTCGAGAAAGGAGCGCTTTAGGCGAGACCCACAACGAACAATCGCAGCACCCGATGAAGAGGCAATGAACCTTTTTTGCCGCAAAATTTATGGTTTAAGGAGCTCACGGCTGAAAAAGGAGGAGACAATATCTCGAATGATAGTCCCCAGGGGTAGATTACTAAATGTATCTGTGTCGAGAGGGAAAGCAAAGAGGTCGGACGAAGGAGCTATAAAACGAGCGCTAATTCCCACAGGTTCGTTCGGTAGAAGTAGGAAAAAGGCCTCTCTCACGTAAGAGGACATGTAAGATTTGAGGAGGAGGGGACAATCAAATGTTCGGAGGGTGGCAAAGTCACCTTAATGTTCGAGGTCGTAAATAAACCGATACCGTTTGGGTTCAGAGGGGGAAGGCGTTGGAAAAAGGAAGGCGTTGATCACCAGGTCTTCATGAGCGGATGGGGTGTTTGAAACGAAGGCGAGAGAAGGGTGACAATAGGGGAGTGAAAGAGAAAAAGAGGCATTTCACCTTTTGAAGCTGTGAGTCACGTGAAGCACAAGTGGTAGAACTCATTAGTTGTAATGTACAGTTTACATTCAGTCAACTTGGTCGTTTTTAAGACTTTGTTGTGAGCCCCTTCCTGTCTACTAGTGACTAGGGGAATAAAAAACTACTGCCAAGAGAAGCTGAAGTTCTGACATCGAAGGATATTTCCCTGAAATGGCATCCTAGGGTTTGCCCAGCCTTCCTTGTAAGGGTGGTGCATGGGTAGGCAGCCACTGCAGAGTGAAGGACAAAGAGTAATTCGTATCCTTCAGGTAACTATGAAGCGCATGTGAGTAAGGCAATAGCCACCAACCCTAATCGCTCTTGAATGCGGCGAAGCAGAGGCAGGTTAGATCAACTAAGGTCGGCACTGCCTCCGCCAACCCACATACCACGAACATCGTTGTTCCATTGGCGTTTTTGAAACTCCCATCCGGCTCCGCATATCGTGACGCAGTTAAACGACAAACGATAACGATCTGTGCTCCTCCCGTCATTATCTTGTATAGCCCTTTTTGAGCTTCATGAATTACGCTCTCCCCATCCCATCGTTCCACCTACAAAGCGCATAAAGCTGCGGAACAGTTCGACGGATATGATGGCGCTAGAATTAAATCGCTATGCAATCGAGCGGAGAAGAAGGAAATTTACGACTGGGACAAAATCCGTAGGCCGTTTTAAAAGCGGGCATCGGCCCGAAAAAGCGTTTTGAGGGTCAAATAGCCCAAACCTCTCGCCTGACTTTCCCATCACTCCCTCCAATGCAGTGAGCACAACGCTCGAGAACGGCCATTATTGTTCTCGCCTGCCAAAAGTGGAATCAACATAATTTAATGCCGATGTCTGTTTTTAATAAAAACATCGCTCCTGCAGTCTCCCTCCCCCTCCCCTTATACTACTACTACCACTTCCACACGGACAGACCTCTTATTATTCCCAGGCTCCCTCTCAATAATTCAACTCCCGCCGAACCAAAACGAACCGATTTCTCGCCCTACCACATTTTCCCTTTTTCCCCGCCCCATACCATCAGTTTCTCTGGCCTTCAGTACGTCCTCCAGGCACAGGAAATGAACTCGTCTCGAAAGTAAAAACAGCAGTGGAGAGGGAATCCGTGGGGAGGGGGGGGGCAAAAAGAGCCCGCTGTTGTCTTGTGAATTAGAACGAAGAGAATGAAGTGAGTTTGCTCCCCCACATCAATCCCTTTCTCCCTATCGGCGCTTTTTTTTTCAAGTGTTTCGAAAGGGGAATCAATTGAGCGGCGGGAGCCAAACGAAGAGGGACATGATGCAGGATGCAACACTAGCTTGCTACCTCGCTCCAACTAGAAACATGAATTTTAATGCGCGCATGTACGTTATACTACCCCTTACTGCTCTGACAGAGTTCTTGTTCGATCATGATTATGCCGTATACTCCAATGTCTCAGCTCTATTGGCCGTGAACTTCACTGTCTGGCATATCAGGCTTCCTGATGAGCAGCAGGTTGTTAGGGGAAGGCAACGTCCAGTTAGTGTTCTACATCCCTCTCGTGGGTCGTGCCCACAGCCTTACGGTCCCCCTATGTCCAAAAAAATGCGAGAAAGAGAGAGAGGAGGAAGGGAGATAGAGAGTAGAGGGAGGGAGAAAGAGAGACAGTGAGAGAGCGACGTTTCATTTTGTCAGGCATCATTCTGTTTCTGCTTTCAACTTCAAGTGTGTTCTAGCATCCTGAGTCCCCTTTCTTAAACGGTTGGTAACGGACCTGTTCTCATACCTTTCGCCCATCTGTTGAGCTAAAACGTTACAATTACAAATTGTATAGGCTGATGACATAAATCCAGGCTGATAATACTAATAGCGACTATTGTGGGCTTACTGGTTGACCAGAAACCAGTAAAACGATCAAATTTCAAACTTGGCATGTCGTTCTTCTGTGTTTTTGAAGGGATCTGATTTCAAGGGAGTTCCCGAATTCAAGCTCCTTTGCTGGGCTTATCAGTCGTTTAATCTTAGAGCCACCACAAAAGGTGCTACCTTGGAGGTATTTTATAAGCCTCTCTCACAAATCATTGCGGGTCTTCATCAATTTTAATTTTGAATGGGCCAGCGGATACTGTGAACTCCCAGATTACCAAACTTCGCTTCCCTCTCCTCTCCATTTGCTCGCATTGGTAGCATTTCCTCTCCCTGAAAATCTTCCAATGACAACCTCTGAAGCTTGTCCTTGCTATCCACCTCTTTCTGAGGATCTGCAAATCACTTGTCCACTTCTCGAATCTACCCTCATAGTTTGCTCACGATGGATGGCGATGGAAATTTTAAAAACATCGATGTTTTTTCGATTTAATGCATCGGTTTGTTGCGTTGATGTAATATCGATGTATTAAAAAATACATCGATGTTTTGTATACATCGATTGTTTTTTATAAGTTGAATATGTACACACGGCTTAGAAAAAAAAGGCAAGCGTCTATTAAAATAACTTTATTATATTTACATTCATTTTTAATACATATCCCGATAATTTTTATCTATACTTTGTAAAAACCAAATTTTACCCAATCGTTTACCATTTATTGTATTCCTTTGTTGAGTATTATGCGTCGCAACAGTCTCTATGATGGCACTGATGTGCCCACCATTGTTAGATATTTAAAGGCAATTTTATGCAATGTTGGAAACTGTATTTTGTAATCCTTCCAAATATATTATGATGTTAATATTACAAATAACGTGTTGTTCAGTTTAACACTTTGATTTATAAATATTATTGCTAACATGACACAGCAAATTTTAAAATGAATTCTGAATCAAACTGAGTAGGTATTTAATTAATACAAATTTAAAATAATATGCTTTTTGAAGCCAGAGACTGCAAGTAGCGCACTAACTGTAAGTAAGAGAGAGACGGCGGGTCAATTCAGTCGGCCATTTGCATTTATATTTTTTATGGGTTGGTTGCACTGACCTCTATAATATTGGCGGCCTTTTCAACTAGGGATACCACTTTTTGACGAAACACCTTGCGAGTGCTAAATAGTGTAATTGAAAAAGACAAAAAGATAGTTATTAACTGTAGAGAGATAGGGGGTAGGTTTGATAGTTAGCCTTTTCGATGCTTCGAAAAAAAATATCGATGTATACTCGATGTTTAAAACTTAACAATACATCAGTTTGATTCGATGCATCGTTACTACACATCGAGTATTTTTAAGACATCGATGTATATCGTTCACCCCTAGGACACGACCATCCCCGGGTCTGACTTATAATCCCCTCTGCCACTCCTGTTTGTGCTCTAACTCTCACACAGTTCACTTCTTTTGTCCAGTATAGTATACACTCTCTGGAGGCAAAGTGTATGAGCGTTCATTGACTATGTATCACCCTCTCTTACGTGTTACTGCAAACGTTGCAGTTTATGATTATTCACCTACCCAGTTTTTCTCCCATGCGATGTAAGTCAGTTCACATTGACTTTTCCTAAACCCTCCCGCAGAAATCCTGGGATACATTTAGCGGGTAAAATACTCGTTTATGAATATCATACAGCTTGCAGCTTTGCTAACATGCTATAGCACGATCACTCACTCAGCATCCATCGAGCCCAGACCTGCACGAGTAGTGTCATTTAGCCAGTCTCCAGGTAGACGAGGAACGAGTGCTCTTTCATCCACATCCTTTTCTCGCCCGGCACAATGATTTTTCAGCGTTACACCAACGCAGAGGTTTGGAAGACGTTACAATAAGTCGTATGCTTTACGGAAAAGACCAGCTTACCCTTGGGCCGCTGGCGACGGGTAGTTTCTTGTTTGTCGATGGAATAATTGAATGTATCGACTTGAAACGAGCAATTCGAACAGTATGATTGCAAACGTGTTTCGCCTAATCTTCGGAAATTTCGTTGGTTGGGGCGAAGAAAGTTGAGTGGTGCCTCGTTGCAATTAAGTTCACTTTTTGAAAACTCTGTCGTGAATTCATAATAATATCCTGATTATACATAAAAAGCAGGAAGCTAAAAGTGAAGAGCCGAAATGAGATTTCCGACGTTCCGTTGAATAAGCACATTAAAGTCAAGAAACTGCTGATCCCTTTCAGAGTCAGTTTGATTTGATCCCCTTCTCCCGTTTCACTCTCCAGTGACTCCATCCATTGTGATGAGGACGGCAACGGGTTCTGATGGAGGTGGAGGCACCGCAAGCTTCAGAAACCGTCCCGCATTAGCGTGAAGCCGGCACTCGATTCGTAACTTCCCCCTGTTGCCTGCGGAATTTCGTTGTGGAGCCCCCCTCATTCCCACCATTTCCTTTGCTTTCGACAAACAGAAGCCTCTTCTAATGCATATTAGTGTCTCCAATGGCAAGTGGATGGAGTTGCGACGAGGTGAGTGGTCCTGGTGGGGGTGGGGGGGGGGTGATGCGCAAGTGGATGAAGGCTGCATGGTGGAGGTTCTGAGTCTTGGATGAGAAGCGGTGACAGACACCCTTTCCGCGTCCTATCTCCTACACTCTCTTTCTAAAACACACACACGGGAGCACACGCGTTCTCTCCAAAGCGTGTACTTAAGAAGCAAACGGCAGCGAGACGAGGTTTGGCAGAAAGGGGTCTCGGGATACCCCGGGTATAGCGTTCCGCCGCTGACAATCTGTCACTCCTGTTTGCCTTCCGCGCCCTGAAACCCTGAGTGTCATTTTACACTCGGCTCAACCGTCTCATCAAATATTAACCCTTGGAAACCTCGCCCTTGGAAAAGAGCTGGGGAGTGGGGAAGGAAACGGTTATGAACACGGGATGTCCCCTCCCCACCGCTTTACCCTTGACAGTAAGTTAATATCAGGTGGGGCTAGTCTCCTCCCTTCGCCATCACCTGCACCACCGCCCGTTCACACACATGAGCCTTTCCAGAAGCATTATTAAAACGAAGCTTTCGAGGTGAGACATATCCGCAGAATCCACGAAATTTGGAGACCTTGAAAAAAAAAAAAACGGAAACTCCAGCAGACGGATATAGTTCCGCATTAACTCTCAGGACCCCTGAAGGTATCACAAGTAACACAATAATTCCATTGTGCTAATTTTGACCTGACGTAAGGTCTTCCCAATGGGGGGGGGGGGGCAGCCAAAAATCACATTCCTCCTGTAGGTTGCTGTACAAACCAGGCCTACCGAACCAAGATCAACCCCGTCAACCATTTAATCGCTACTTATTCAACCATTTAACAAGTAAGCTAACCACATGACTGTGTAAACAATCTATCATTTACCAATTCAGCAGATAAACTTCTATGTTTACTATTTAGACGTGTCAGTAGAGGAGAAATGGGAGTTGACCGCTGGCAATGCCAGTTCTGACTAATCATACTGTCGCACGATATTTTAATCCCAATCATTTCATAGTGCTCTATTTTTTAGTCCTTCTTTTCTTAGAATGTCTTACGAATCGCTCGTGCACTGATTGCTCTTTGATAGTGGCGACATGAGTAGGAGCACCCTAATAAATTCTGACACTTCACGCGCTAACACTTTCTGTGTGATGTGAATATGAACTGATTGCAAAATTAATCGGATCAATTGCCAAAGTCATGAAAATCGATGAATTTACGTGGGATCGAGGAAAGTTGTCTGGTGTGCCGCACCAGGTATTTTTTCTACTTTCGTGCTGTCAACATCGGGCTGCAAAAAATACGCACTTAGTTCGCTCATTATCTTGGGTTCCTACGATGACCACGTTCGATAGAAATCCTTTTAATGTTCACATCGTAGCTGCTTTGCAAAATACGAAAACCGTTCGCTTGGTGATGTAACACCTCGTACATTTATTACTTTACTCACACGAAGGCCAAACGATGTGTCTCTCCCATTCCCTCTTCCCCATTCCCATCTTCTTCCCGAAATTTATCGTGTTTTCAAAGATTCGCGTTCCTATTGTTGCGGGACCCCTTCGTCTCTCCATTCTAAAGCAAACGTTCCGTAAATTTTGGACCTCCCCAAAATAAGGGAAGAGGTTGAGAAGGAGCCAAGAACGCCCCTCAGAGTACCGCTGGATTTACGGTTGTTTATCTGGCGGTTCGAAGACGACCACGGGGCTCAAACCGTAAAATCCGAAAGGATCGACCCTTTTAGCCGGAGAACAGGTAACTGTACATTATGTCCATTGGAAGGGCGTTTCCTCTGGACAACGGGAACATTTTTTGGCGGATTGATTTTGTGATAGATGAAACGGCCCTATTTGCGAAAGCTTCTCTCTGAGAGATAAGGGACTTGGACTAATTTACGGCTTCAATCCGTGAAAGAACTTGGCAAAGACTTCAAAAGGTGGTGTAGCAGGGAGCTCAACACATCGCAACTAATGGAAGTGTCCGCAGCGTTCATGAATGGTTCCCATTTTAATTCAAAGGATAATTTCGGACAAACAGCATTCTACCACAAGTTTTGTAATCCAACTTTCAGCGAACTTTCACATTAATATCATTCGCGAAGCATCACAGGATTCTCCTTAGCCAGACGTGCGTTCAGTGATATTTGCTCGCCTACCTGGGCTTACGTTGAGTTCTCCTTTGTTACTACTCCTCCGTGATTCGATGGTTTTGCTCTGACCATTTTGAAGAAGGCGTCTACAAAAAAATGTGTAGACGTTGGACAAAATGGGCCATCTCACATTTGAATTTCGATGAAAAAGTAACTGAGTATGAGACATTCACAAAAAATTCGTGGGCTAATTTCTGGGGTTTCTACAGTGACAAAGAAAATTTATTTTGAGTTGGTCTTGTCCTAATTTTCCTTCCTTTGAGTACATCACGCGAGTCTAGTTAACATTCTGGGAGAGCACCTCACCAGATCCTCACATAACAGTTTTATTCTGAGTGCACTAACCATATCTTTCTGCTGTTCAGTTCATGAGAGCCAAGCCTCTGCCAGGCACTACCCCACCCCATGCTACACATTATTGATTTAACTATCTCAAAGCTTCCTAGTATCCTAGTAAAAGGCTGCAAACCCAAACTGCCTGCACTGCAGGGCAATGTGGGATAATGCTTCCAACGCCATCTTCTCGTACCAAAGGAAGGCAGGCTGGTGGCGCACGGTCGGCCAGCTCACGCCAGAAGAATAGGTCCAATCTATGTTGAATTCTGAGGGAAACTGGAAGCGGATCGCTCCGTTTTGCCGGGGCAGTACTCAGCCAGAAAAGAATGGAGCTTGCTGATCCAGGAAGAGTACTTGCCGGAAGAAGAAAGACCGCTCCTGAACCTCCCAAACGGCCGGGAAGAGTGGGAGGAAGAAAGAAGAGCTGCCATCGCAGTATAAATCCTAAGAACCTAAGAAACCTAATCAGCTTTGATATTCAGCCTGACATCAACTCTCTGGTGGCCAACATGGGATCCTCAAAGACGGCTACATCGAATTTCATCAAATCTTTTATTGGAGACAGTTAGAGAAGAGATGGCAATAACCGTCCCCCCACTTTTCAACGATGGGGGTTCAGCAGTACAATAAACTATCAAAAAAGTTACCTGCACAATGGTAGTTTAATGACGGTTATAGAATAATTAGGAACATCACACTAGTTTGGCTCAGCTTCTACACGAAATTCTGGATTTCGAACTGTGTCATTTCTTTGGCTAAATGTTTACTTTCCTTACCTTACGGGTTTACCATGTAATGCGTTGTAGTCTTCACCTAACTGTCAAAAAGCGTTACACTGGGAGGGAACCAAATCCCGTCACAAAA
Source organism: Pachypeltis micranthus (assembly GCA_020466155.1). Lineage (NCBI taxonomy): Eukaryota > Metazoa > Arthropoda > Insecta > Hemiptera > Miridae > Pachypeltis > Pachypeltis micranthus. Next base: position 10,985,329 of record CM035774.1, on the reverse strand, counting down.
TAGGTATTTAAGAAACCCAGCTTTTCCGGCCTTGCGCCTCCTCATCCCACCCTCTCCTCCCCTCTGTAACCCTCTACACTCCCCACCATCAGACAGAATATTTTTTTTTTTCGAAAACGGCTTTCACGATTTTAGATGCATTTTATGTATCGACAGCTCCAAATAATGTAATTTTGTTTTGTGAGAAAACGAGGAGTGCAGCGCGATAGATCATAAAAAATTTCGATGAAAAGCGATTTCAGGGCAGGTTTTTGATCATAAATCTCGCTCCATTTCCATGTTAGCCTCATCCAGCGAGCTAAGCTGAGGGCATTCACCAGTTAAAACTCAGGTAGCTGAGGGGACGATTATCTATTGTTATTTGAATTGTATTTAAGAAGGAGGAATTATTGTTCCACGTCGCTAGTATACCAATTAACCTGTTACAGTACAGGGGAAAAACGCATCAACTCGGTTTTTGGTCGATTTATAGGTTGCTATGGTTCCTTAAGGTTTGGCATGCGTTTGAAATACGTTGGTGATTTCTGGGGAAAAACGAGTTTGAGTAAAGCGAAGTGCTTATCGGGGTGCTCTCACGAACAGCATCCTCTCTGAGAAAGTGTGGATCTAGTTTCAGGTACGCTGTGGTTCAAGCATGTACAAACACGTTCTGATATGTCTTGATGAGTTGTCATTGTGCATTCGAGATGGCTAGTTTGGGCAGTTCAGATTGCGAAAACTTCAATCAGAATGAGAGAAATTACTGGACGGGTAAAGAATGTCGCGAAGAAATTTTGGACTCAGGAACACGAAGACTGCAAGTGTTCGAGTGAAATGTTTTCTAAACATTTTGCCCAACGAAAGAGCTGAGTTAATTCGTAAGCAAACGTTTTGCTTGTGTGGTATTATAACAGTGATCTTTGTTTTTGAAAGATCACGACGGTTCTGGATGTAAGGTACATGTGTGTAAAAATGCGTTCATGTAAACTCATGGGATACGGAGGAGAAGAATTCAAACAATTCAGACCGGTTTATTGAAAACTGGATTACCGCCCAAAGATGCAGGGGCAGAAGGAGCCACTGCAGTCTGAAGTTGACCTCTAAAACGTACATGTTCGGCGGAATTAGTTGGAATCTCGAGCTAGGAACTTCTGTACTTGTCCCTAACATCGAGTCAACCTATTTCTGACCTCTAGCTCTTTGTCTGTAGTTGCAGGAAAGTCTGGCCAACCTCTTCTTCTGTACAGTTCAATTTTTTCCTTCAGCCTGTTTTCCCCTTTCTGGACTCCTCAAAATATCCTCTTCCCGCCCCTTAATTTGCTTCCTTTCCACAACACACAGCTCTTCCCAGCCACTCTCGTCTCTCAGTTATCGCGATAAACACTCATCTATCAGCTGTCGCGCTACTCACAACTCTGCTCCACTCTCTCTCTCTCTCTCTCCCCACAGTTCCCTACGCAACAAGTTCACGTATTTAGAGCCCCCTTGTTCGCGTTTAAATACTCACTCAAACTGATATCGCTATTTTGTCAAGTGTAAAACAGTCCTCACTCACGCTCACCGCGTTCATTTATTTTTAAACTCAAGCTCCCCCACTCATGCGCCCAATAATGCCATCCTGAAAGTTTTAACGTTTCGAAGATGCTTTGGTAATCCTCGAAAAGGTACATGCGGCACCTTTGGCTTTGTTAAAATAAGATCAAAGAAGAAACTCAGAATCATTGAAATCACTGCTGGTCGAACAGAAATTCCATCTGAAGAAAGCACAAATGTTTATGACCGCTGAAACTCGTAAAAGCAGTACCTACTTCAAATAGTTCGACTAATGATGTTTTCTATAAGCGACAACTTTAACTCTATTCGTTCAGTATTCATCGACTCAGCGATAATGATGTTTTTTATGCGCTTCCTGAGACGATTTCTAAGGAAGGAACATCGGAAGTTTGCTCATTCATCTTTGATTACGTTCAACACCATCAACGAAACGAAGTTCAACATCTGAAAGGTTTCGCTGATTCTTGCGGCGGCCAAAATGATAATTGGACCGTTTTACGCCTCTTGCACTATCTCGTATCACTAAAAACATTGTCACATAAAAAATTTGGTTTTCCCCGTAAGAGGGCATTCGTATATAGAACGCAGCGAAGATATGATTTGTGTTGACAAATAATTTCCTGGTGTTCACTGGTCAGTTGACTTGGCCGTTGCATGGTTGACAAGTGGAGAGTGAAACGGGAGCTTCCCCCGCTTAGGGTTGAACTCCGTATAGTCCGGGAGCCGAGGGCTAAAAACGTTGACCGTTGAGTTGAAAGTTGGTTACTATTTTTTCTGATAGTTCTCTCACTGTTTGGTAACACCCCGCAAGTCTGCTCTCTCAGAAGTATGGACTAAAAAAATGGCGGCTCATCAAAAAAGTCAAAATTTGTCAAAATTTGACCTATTAGTTGATAGTTACAATATTTACCACAGTTGAGGAATTGGCTTGTACTTTCCCAAATCACACCTCTGCTACTTCTTACGCTTGGCCATTAAGTTGCTGAGTCAATCAAAATTCGTCGAATTTTGAACCAAATTTTGACTTATTAGTTGACATTGGAAATTTGTATGGTGGATTCGCATCAAGTAACTGAATCGAAAAACCCGAGTCTGCCACAATAGTTTCGTGGACTTCGATTTGCTGACGAAATCAAAATTTGACGAAATTTTGGTCAAAAAATGACCTACGGAGTTGAAACTTGAAATTTATGTTACGAGTAGGTGAAGTGAAGTACTTTAAGAATTACCTAGTCTGCTTTCCTCATTTTGAGGACTCTTTCGAGCAGACGACATCAAAATTTGATGAATTTGAAGGCTCAAAAATTGACTTATTAGTAGATAGTTGCAAACGACGTGAATGAGTTCCACATCCATCAGCTTTACTATAAAATGTTATCTGCCACCTCAAAAACGTGGCATTTTCAAAGCAGAGTCGCTGAAATAGAATTGTCCAGTATTTAAAAAAAAAAAAAACCCTGAATAGTTGACAGCTGAAAATGACGTGAATCGGATCTACAGCAACTCAGTAAACAGTAAATAGTATCTGCTACCTTCAAAATGTTGTGTTCATACAGCAGACTACTTCTGGGCTAAAATTACTAATTATATATTTGAAGTACATTCTGTCTCTATGTCTCATAAAAAGAATATTAACTAATCGCCTCGGTATTCCTGTATGCCTTTAGTGGATGGGAAGTAAAACCCATTAGTATGCATATAATATGCATTATAACATTTTATTCCTGATTTTAACAAAACACGTTCATAAAATAACTGGTGCGTGGTAACACACAACTTTACGCAGCCCCGTAAATACGACATATAATGGCGCTTTATCTTCGTTTAACGCGGTTTGACGGGAACATTTATCAAGAACAAAATGTAGGTACTACTTAGTTGAGGGTACTTGGTAAGTTTGATTTTAATCGTCATAGCCGTTTTTGATATAATTGGAAACCCAATAAATTATTATTCGAGAAACCTCGTTTTTCGAGCTATTGCGGCTTATATCTCCATTCAACAGATAGCTACTGACATTATCCCGGAGAACAAAATATGGGTATAGGTTGCTAAAAAAAATTTCATAAGATTGATTAAATCCAGTGACTCAATTACTCGGGAAAGTACACAACAGTTCAAAAAACCATTATTTTCGACATATTTTCATTTTCATTTCTGTTCAATGAACTGTCAGATGAACATTTACCCTTAACAATGTATACATATTAACTATTTAAAAACATTCTGTGAGTTTGATGACAATCGTTGGAACCATTTAGCCAAAAAGCGTAAAAAACTATTTTTGCTCTTTAGGCTTGTATCTCCGTTCACCGTATTTTCATAGTGGAGAAAAGTTTTGTCCTCACCAGTATACTTTGGAAGTTTAATCAAAATCGTTGGAGCCGTTTACAAGAAAAATGCGAAAAACCCTAGTTTTCGGTAACTTTTCCTCCACACGCGGAAATGAGGTTTTTCGAACTATTGAAGAAAGTCAGTTAAGTATGATGGAGCATGAACAGTTTTTGCTTTTATTTAACCGAGTTTCTTCAATAGGGCTTGAATAATACGATCATCTCAGATGGGGGTTAATTTATTATGAAATCAACACGTGCAGTTTATATGTTGCCGCAGAAATGTTGCCATGTCAAATAAAGTTCGGGTTTCTTCAGATCTCTACGTATAGATTGTTAAGGATATATGTTCGGACAACGCCCATTATGAAATCCCAATTGCAAGCACAGGGAGAGGGGGGGGGGGCGGGAGAGAAATGGCAAGCGAGATGGGGATCCTCGTCAAGGGGTCGTGACACGTATGAGTTTTTCCCCAACATCCGTGAACGTCTTTCAAGAAAATAGGTTGAGCCAGACCACTGGACGAAGCAGTTCCTCAAGGGACATGGCGACTTTGATGCATGGCTCCACTTCGTTTGTCTCAAAGACTCTTCATGCACGTCTTGCGCTTACAGTGCAGAAGAAACAAGAAACCATGTGCTGCCCCAGTATAGTTTCTACAACAGCGAGCGACGGTTGTTGGGTGGGCAGACGAACTTTGCAGCATTGACTGCTGCAAAGCAAGCCTAAAATCATTTGGCTAAGAAACTTGGTCACAGTTGATCTGTCCTTTTGAAACTCGCCGCCCAAGCAAATTGTTAGATCAGGTGGGAAACCGGATCAAGAACTCCTTCCAGACGGTACAGGATTCCCCAGGTGGTCAGCTCCACACGTTACACGTGACCAGCAGGTTGATCTTAAAATCGAAAGTGTGGACCAATTCTACTCTCATTTTTAAAGTCAGGGGTCGCAGCTGCATAAGACGTATCGGGCTTGTTAATCGAGTAAAGTAAATGATTGGATATTCACAATTACGGCTGCTACACCACGTTGATGACAGTTCTCAGTGTAAGTGCAAGGAAACTTTTGCTCCGCACATGTCTCGTCGTGTTGAAGACACGCACTTACCCCAAAAACATTAACACTTTTTTTTTCATGTGGTGGAAGAAGCGCCTGTTGGGAAACGGGAGCAGGAGATTCAAGGGCTGGAACGTCGAGGAGGCGGAGCTAGAGCCAGAGCCAGAGCAAAAGCCCGAAGCGATATCTCAGACAGCGTCTCACATTTACCGCTAATGGGCTTCTCGCTCTCCCTTCGAGAGCAAAGCTCCGCGTTAATTGCTGCGAACGTTTAGCAAATGACACCGCAGAAAAGGGGCGGTGGATTTCGAAAACCCTGCAGAGGTATGTGTTTACCCGGCAGTCGTTCGCGCCAGAAAACCGCGGTCTTGTTTTGGAAACTCATCCGCCCACCCCCTTTCCGACTAGCTTAATTTTCGTACCGTATTGCGGCATCAAGGAATGGAAGCAAGTTTTATGGCATCGCCGTTTTACTGGCTCTACAGAGTTTCATCCTTTTAGATGATCCGTGGAAGAAATATCTGGTGCGACGCATCAACTTAACACTGGTTAACGTTCTTTAGCGAGAAACTGGTAGCGCTTAGAGCTTCGGAATTCATTGAGCTGCTGATACTTATGTCTGCATCGGAAAATCTGGGTTTTTCTGAGCGCTAGCGGCATATCAGCGGGATTTATACGGAAAACTACGCTGAAATTGCGTCTTTTTTTTCATTTTAATGCACTTTTTACTATCCTTGGCTCTACGAAGTAGAAAGGAAAGTTATGTAATCGGCGGAAAAAAAATTTTGAATTTTCTTCAAATCTTTACGATTCAGACCCTCCTGAGTCCGAAAAAAAACTATTTGGGAAAATGGTCTGTGTGTGTATGTGTGTCTGTGAACGAGTTTTAGAGAAACCGACCGTACCAAATCAGCTCAAACTTGATATCTCGCCCGCAGATCACCATGGGACGCCAAACTAATGGTATGAACAAAATCCACCGAAAGTTAACTATAGTTATCATAGTGATCAAAACACCAAATTTTTAAAAAATCAAAAATGGCTATAACGATTTTGATTAAATTTTTTATATTGATAACTCTCAATAAGGCAACAATTCCATAAAATTCCCATTTGTAGAAAGATGATGAGAGCAGCACAATAAATTACCAAAACTTTCGACGAAATCGAATTTAGCGCGGTTTTTAGAGGAAACCACCGTACGAAATCAGCTGAAACTTGATGTCTAGCCTACAGGTTACCATGGAACGCAAAAATAAGGGTATGGGCAAAATCCACCGAAAATTAACTAAAGTTATCATAGTGATCAAAACACCAAATTTTTTTTTCTCAAAAACGGCTATAACGATTTTGATAAAATATTTTATATTGATAGCTCTCAATAAGGCAATGATACCATAGAATTCTCATTTGTGGGAAAATGACGAGAGCAGCACAATAAATTATCAACATTTTCGACGAAAAGCGTTTTTAGCGCAGTTTTTTCGTTATAAACTCCGCTGGAAGTCTTGTAGAATGTAAAAAAAAATGGTATTGTAGTCCAATCCAATACCTAAAGGGTGAGTGTTTAAAAACGCTCATGAGATACATGGGGCTCACTCCAGAAATTCCTGAATTTCAACTACCAACGTTTCGCTTTCTACCAGTTTTAAAAGTTTTTACCCAATAACTCTGCAAAAATAATTACTATCCCTCTTCAAAAAAATTGTGTTTACAGCCTCATTAAATCTCTGTGTACCAATTGCTCAATAAGGGTTCTGCAATGAGTACGAGCAGCATAATAAAATCTGGAACTGTAAGCGCTACCGCTTCCTGCTGCCGCAAAGTGCTGTTTGACCAAGTTCAAATTAACTGAATCATTAATGAATTGATTGAATAGAATTAGCCATGTACAAAGTGAATTGTTGTAGAGCTTCTACAATCAGGAAAGTTGTGTGTTGCAACGCACCAGATATTTGTTAATGCGGCTCTCCTCGTTTTTCTATTGATAAGAATTTAACAATACGGTCATGTTATTTACATTCCTTTCTTACTCCATAGGGCTTTGGAAAGCCGCAGTACCCTATGTGGACGATCTGGCCATAGTGGTGCGTGGCAGTAACCGGCAGGAGACTGTAAGTGCGGCTGAGCAAGCAGCGGAGATGGTGCCAAAAAGTAAGGTTAACATTGGCAATTGAAAAGACAGCTGCCGTCCAATTTAGAGGGAAAAGTGACCCACAGCACCCGGTGGTCTTGAAAATGCTGCTACTCCTCCCACAATTTAATTTTCGGATCACTCCTCGCCCAAGAAAAGGAAATATGGAAGCAAATTCATTATCTAGGAACCCAGTCGTCCAAGAATGTGATAATTTGGAGGAATTTATAAAAACAGCCCATTTTTCTTTAGAATACCCGATATTACTCGTGACAAAACAAAACATGTGGCTGAAATTGAACGATTTAAAATTACAAAACATGAAGGTGATATTTTCTAAAAAATGTCTAATACGAGTAAACAAATTATAATTTCAGAGGATTTAGCAAATGTTTTAATTGCGAAAATACAATTCAAACACTTCTCACAGACCAATACTCAGGAATTAATTCTGCGGAATTTAAAAATTTCCCGAAAAATGAAAAGATGAACCTCATATTCACTTCAGCAAATAACCCTGCATCCAATGGATTGAATGAAAGATTGAATCAAACATTAGTAAATCGAATCCAAAAAAAAAAGAAACTCAGAGAAGAGCATGGTCGAAGATAGCCGATGAATGTGTTCACGAATACCTCCTTCAGTCCAGAGTATTTATTATTTGGAAAAACCAGTCCGATAATTTCAACACCTCCCACAGCAAATACAGGTCTTATACGAGATCGGGAAATAGCCTACGAAAATACGGTTATAAATCAAACTTAAAACAAACAATTGATCGCCAAAAAACACTGCAAATTATTACACAACGGTTTATTATTCTCATGAACAGCTTGAGGTTGTATTACTGCTCCTAGACCCATCCCATTCGATGCAGCATCGAAAAATACTAGTAAACCATATGAAACATGACCTGACTACATCGGAACTATGGAAACTAAATATTCCCCTGGCGCCAGGCGCCCGTAAGCGCCTGTAGGCCATTGGCACGACGTTGTGAGTCGAGCGGGTGGATGGTTTTGATGAGACGGGAGGGGGGGAGTACTAACAACGAAACGTTGACTTCCGCTGTAGTTCCCGCGAGTTTATTCAATTAGTAGAGTTTGGCTCCCTATAATTACTGTGATTTCACTATACGCAGTTGTACACGTCTGATACTCATTCAATTCGTTCCAGGATGTAAAAATACCTTGAAAACGATACGAAACACGGTGTATTTGCTATTATACTGCGTTTTGTTAATCTTTTAAACCATTTTTTGTCCATAACAACCATGGGCTTCGTCTGATCGGATTGCTGATATGGCGGGCACAACTAGATACCAAATGGGATTTTTCTGCGAAAGAATGGATTTTTTAGATCACGTTAAAGGCACAAAACGGCCCGGACGGCAGACGGACATTGCAGATTTGGAATCCCATGTCTTGAAACGTAAAGTATCAAATTTTGAGGGGGGTTGTAAAAAATTTGTCCTGAATGAAAACATAGGGTTATTTTTCAGAATGAATAATAAACCGAAAAGAGAACATCTTGATTTCAAAAAGGGGGATTTGGTTTATGTGGACCATGCTTGAAAGATAAATAGGTACAAATAATAATTGGACCTTTGAAGACTTCAAACTCCATATTTCGGCTAGACACTTGCCACAAGAAGAAGGAATCGAACATGTTCTCCAAATTGGTGCCGCTCCCCAGGGGGGGGGGGGTGTAAAATAACCAGTTTTATGAATGCAACACTTGTGATCGCTTCGTCGCCGAAGATTCGTGTCATCACTTTCAAGTTCCTCTCCGAGAATTCATTTGTTCGCTCGTTACGTCCAGTTCAACAATTTGCTGTAGAAGAGGCTACTTCGCTAATAGAAGGTTTGCTTTGATTCGCTTTTAGGTATCAAACTCCTAGTTAATGAACTTTATTCATATTTCTATCATGATGATTGCTTAATAAAACGCTTTTATAACGCATCCCAGTTGCCTTCGTTACTTTTCACGCTTATAGATTAAATAGCTTTTCTTTCTACTTTGTAAGGCAAAGGTAAGTAAAATCAACAACTGGGTCGCTGTGTGCCATTGGGGAACACATTTCTGAGAAGAGTTCCCTGAGAACCTTCCATGCTAGTGGCCACATCCCAGCCAGGACCTCCACGTTTGGTTTTCCCGAAGAAAACTCGTATTACTTCCTACATTTGTGCTTTTTGGCCTCGTCACTTCCACAATTTTGCTCCCGTTATTTCAGTTTTTTGATAGGTCAGTGAAACCCTTCTTGTATGGGAGGAAAGCAATTCAGACGTTTGTAGATCATTCTTTTCTCGAGGCTCGTTTCTTGAACTAATGTTCTGCATGATAACAAGAAAACGTTCCTCGCCCTTCAAGAGTCTTTCAGAGCGCCACTTCCTTAGGAGTTAGTTCAGGAGTATACTTCATTTCCGTCCATCCGGTCGTCAACCATAGTTAGGTTGAGCTTCACAATTATGCTCAGGCAACATGTGATGGAACAGGAATTGTCAACCCTCAAGTCGTTTTAATTATCCTTAAGAGCTACACGGAGTTGTTATGTCGACTAGACAATGCGAACTTATTCCGTTTTTTTTTTCCTTGTTCGCTTCCTGGAAGTTTTGAACAACCAACAAAAGAACCAAACTTGAGATTTTTCTGCTGACACGACGACGGCATTTACGTCTCTCCGCCTTCGAAGGAACATTGAAACGGCGTTACTTGTTGCTCGGGGAAAAAGTGGTGACAATGCGGGAAAGAAGGATTCTGCAGAGATTACCCGGTCCCGACAATGGGAGAGCCTCCTTCGGATGATGAATGGCAGAAAGGGGTCACAATAGGTAGAGCCAGGGCATCCCCCTGTCTGAGAGGAGTATTGTCCTCGGAGTTTCCACAATGACCCCTTCCGCCATTCAGTCCCTTTCCAAACAATACCCTCTCTCTCACCATCCCCGCCGACCCCTCGCCTGTCAAGGGCAATTATTGTAAAGTCAACCCAACAAATAAATCCTCTTTGATTGGAAAATTCTGGAAGGAAAGGGGAACGGGAGTAGTTGCAGGGTCGTGATATAGCTGTTCCCTTTTCAACTGCATATTGGACCTCGCTGAGGACCAGAGCATTGTTGAGATGCTCCTGAAAGGACCTACGTCCGTCTCTAATCATTTTATTGCATTCCTGATCCCACGAAGGGTTTCGTCGTTGTCATTTACTTCAATCACTGAACCGGACGGAAGAGATAAAACGAGCAGTCAACTATGAAAGACGGTGCCTATAGTTTTAATTGACGATATCCGCTTTGAATTCCTTCTCTAAAATCGATCTAACCACAAATCCTCATAGATGATGTCAAATCCCCCTATTCAGAAATGAACTAACAGAAATATTACAATTTTGTAGCTTTGTTGACTTAATATTTAAAATACATCCACGTTAATACGAAAAATGCGTGTCCAAATTTGAAGGGCACTGGGGAAAAACGACTTCAGTCCACTTTTTCGTCAAAACGAGTCTGAGGTGCCATCGAGTAGCATTTTGGAAGTACTATAATATGACTGAATCGAAAAATGACAAGAGTGACTTGAGTCCATAGAAATAAGCGTAAGAACATCCGCCCTGCTAGGGAAAAACGACATAAGTCCGAGCGCGCCATGGAAAAAACGGCTTCAGTCCTTTTTTAACCTCTCTCGTTTGTGTGAACTATAGTGATCGGCGATTGCATCACCCAACGCGTTCTTATTTTCTTATCAATCTTGTGTTCTCTTGCTAGTTGTTCATACGTATCGTACCTCAAGTATATTACTTTGTGTGATTGTGCAGTATTACAGTGCATTGGACAGTGACTTTTCTGTGTCCAGTGAAGAAGAGATAGGACCGTCGAGCAGAGGAACGAAAAAAAAGAAAAAAAAACAGGTAAGGTTGGAGATGTAATGAAAACCTTGTGAGCTACCACCCATGAACTTGGGCCTGACTGCCAGTGTAAACGATTTCACTGTTTCACTTCGATTTGTGAGCCAGAACGCCGAAGAATAATACGAGAATGTTAAAATTCGGGAGACACTAATGCTCAAAATGCTTACCTTGCTGGTCTTATTACTGTTCTCCCAGTCATGCGTCGACGTCCACGAAAGAACGAAGATGAGGCACGAATTAATTCAGCTTCATTCAGCCATCGAGTCCAGGATTAGTGAGAATGATAAATCCGCGATCTAACAGTTTGTATAAAGGCTTTCATATCCTTACACGGAATTTCAGATCGACGAGTCAGGTATGTGAGAGATTCCCTCGTTTCTGATGGAAAATAGCCAACTGACAAACGCGCAAAACATGAAGTACGTCCACATAAGCTGAGCGATGAGACCAAGTTGGCGATTGACTTCATCAAAAGTCTGAAGGGCCGTAAATCTCCACTATACGCTGCAAAATGCCCCTTCCCTACCCGGCCGGTCGGAATACTGAAATTCGGAAATGAAAATCCCAGTAAGGTTCTGCACAAGGCAGCATTCACAGCTATGTACCAACAATCTTCGCTATTTGCGAAAAAGACCACAAAAACCACATCAAGAAAGAGGACATCAAACAGCGCGGTGCTGTTAACCAAATTGTACACAGGTCAGATACCTATCAAGAAAGCAAAGTGGGACGATTTACAAGCGCTTACATCATTCCTTGTAAAATCAGAAGCTAAGGACTTCTACCGACGTTTGACATACATCAACCAACCAGAAGAAAGTGAGGACGAATACGTTGATAATCCACCGATTGACGCCTAATGCCGGGGAAAAGTGACATCAGTCCGTATATTCCTGAGAATATTTTCAAAATCTGAAAAATTTCATTTAATGATTGTGGAAAATCTTATCAAAAACTTATTTTGCTTGATACGAGTTTTAATAAACATAATCAAATGCTGATTTTTGCGTATTTTTTTATGAGTCTGAAGTATTGTCTTTAGTTGGGAAACTTTGACTTTGATTTTCCTCAAATTCCGTCTGACGGGACTTAGGTCATTCTTCCCCTGTGCCCTTCATTTATGTTCTCGGTATAGTAGTTGATGGAGGCTGTACTGAGCTCTTGCCTCCAATCTACCTCCGCCGCACCGGGGCAAGCAGAAGACGGACTGGGATCTTCCTACTTCCAACTGCCCCTTGACCACTTTGGAAAATATAAAACCCGAGGCCGAGAATGGTTACTTGCCTACGTGGGCACACATGGCGCACATGGTAGCATGGGCCCTAACTAGACTCACGGCGTATTTGCAACAAGTACAGTATTCTAAACCCTCCATCTAGTTTTGCCGTTCCTTCACAACTGCGCACCCCAAAAGCACCATCAAAAAAGATTTACTTGATGTCGGATAGTCGTGCTACACTCAGAGCCTTGGTTTCCTACACTATTTCGTCGAGGCTGGTCTCAGAATGCCTGATAGAGAAGAACACTTTAACCTCGTGTTTGGTGCCAGGCCACAAAAGGCTAGAATGATGGAAAACTGGCGGGGGATGGATCTGCACTAATCTCAGTGGGACCTGAACCTTTAGTAGGGATTTGTGACACTGATTGGTCCAGGAAGGTAACCCCTGATGGAGGTCTCGTAGGACAAATCCACACAAAGCTCTAGTGAGGATCATCAGCCGCCCATAGCCCCATCTGCTGTAGATATGGTTCGATAGCTGCTGCCTTCCTCTGGTTGTAATGCCGCAATTACTTTCGACTTTATCCAGAGTTTAAGGATTCGCTTCCAAGTTGAATCCACATTGGGTTGTTAAATAAAGACAAGTCGCCCGACTTTATCAATACGTTCCCTCCAACTTCTAATCAAGAGAGTCCCGAAAGGAGGCAGTAAATTTTGTTCAGATGGTATCAAATACTCAACATTCAAAGATAGGACTCTTGCTTCCATATTGTTTACGACCACCGAGTTGAAGAAAGGCAAAAATTTGATACTTCAGATTGGATTGCTCCTACTGAGATTCGTGGCGGCGCAAGGGCGGTGACGTACAGGGGGATGGGAGTACAAGGAGGGACGTAAACAGCTCTTCATCAATATTCATGACGCGTTCCATACATATACATGAAGAAGTTACTGTCTCAAGTCTTTTCTCTCTCCCGCGAAATCCTACTTGCTACCGTCGTCGTTCTGTAAAGTCAGGAGTTAGCTCCTTAAAATCACCGACGAGAGACACTTGTTACTAACAAAGCCGGCGATGGCGAGGGCGGTGTTAAACGGGGGATTACAGTGTCTTTTAAACACCCAAATTTTCTTCAGTCTTCACAGCCGAAATTGGCAGACATCGAGTAAATATTGATCGTGACGCGAGTTGGGTGTACTTGTGAGCCATTTTCGTTTGCGTTTGTCTTGAACGTCTCTTCCAACGAACTACCAGGCATTACGTAATGCAAGCTTCGCTTTTGTTCCTCATCGGTCGAAACAATGAGGGCCTGGAGCCCTCGCGAAGATGGGCCCCATGGAAAACATTGACTCCAGGAGCCAGTAAAACGTGACGATGAGGAAAACATCAAAACGTCTTTTTAGCTAAGAACATGCTTTAGCCTTCACTTAACTGCCAGGAACCGCCATTTAGGGAAGGAATGAATCATGTCACCAAAATCCCATCCCCCTCCCCATCAAAACACTCACCACTGTCACAACCCGACCCCTCCTCCTATCAATACCTCCCTCCTATCACACCTGCTTGGGAGGCATAACAGCCTCGAGCCTTTTTACTTTCCTTGGCTCTACGAAGTAGAAAGGAAAGTTATGTAATCGGCTGAAAAATTTTTTTTGAGTTTTCTTCAGATCTTTACGTTTCAGACCCCCCTGAGTCCGAAAAACACTATTTGGGAAAATGGTCTGAGTGTGTGTCAGTCAGTCTGTGTGTGTGTGTATGTGTGCCTGTGAACGATTTTTAGAGAGAACCACCGTACCAAATCCTTTCAAACTTGATATCTCGCCCGCAGGTTACTGTGGGACGCCAAAATGAGGGTTTGAACAAAATCCACTGAAATTTAACTATAGTTATCATAGTGATCAAAAGACCAAATATTTTTTTTCTCAAAAACGGCTCTAAACGATTTTGATCAAATTTTTAATATTGGTAGCTCTTGATAAGATGATTATACCATAAAATTCCAATTTGTGGAAAAATGACGAGAGCAGCACAATAAATTAGTAACATTTTCATCGAAATCGATTTTAGCGCGGTTTTTAGAGGAAACAACCGTACCAAATCAGCTGAAACATGATGTCTAGCCTACAGGTTACCATGGGACGCAAAAATAAGGGTATGGGCAAAATCCACCGAAAGTTAACTATAGTTATCATAGTGATCAAAACACCAAATTTTTTTTCTCAAAACCAGCTGTAACGATTTGAATTACATTTTTTATATTGATAGGTATCAATAAGGCAATTATACCATAAAACTCCCATTGGTGGGAAAATGACGAGAGCAGCACAATAAATTATTAACATTTTCGACGAAAAGCTTTTTAGCGCAGTTTTTTCCTTATAAACTCCGCTGGAATGTTAGTAGAATGTTTTAAAAAGATTGGTATTGTAGTCCAATCCAATATCTATAGGGTGAGTGTTTAAAAACGCTCATGAGATACATGGGGCTCACTCCAGAAATTCCCGAATTTCAACTACTGCCGTTTCGCTTACTACCAGTTCTAAACGTTTTTACCCAATAACTCTGCAAAAGTAATTACTATCCTTCTTCAAAAAATTTTTGTTTACAGCCCCATTAATTCTCTGTGTACCAATGGCTCAATAATGGTCCTGCAATGAGTACGAGCGGCACAATATAATCTGGAACTGTAAGCGCTACCGCTTGCTGCTGCCGTAACGCGTTGTTTGACCAAGTTCAAATTAACTGAATGATAAATGAATTGATTAAATAGAATTAGCCATGTACAAAGGGAATTGTTGTAGAGCTAAGGAAAGTTGTGTGTTGCAACGCACCAGATATTTTAAATGAAGGGCTTATAGATTGCCGTTCTTCATGCACTCCCTCCCTTCCATTGTGTAAAATCATCATACCCAGTGGTGTTTGGACCTTGACTCAAAGAAGTTTTCTTGTTCAATATTTCCCAATTTTAGCCACATGTTCTAAGCAGCTTCAAGGAGCGTTCTCTTGTGAGACCCAAAGGGCCGAGTTTTCAGCGATTATGTGATTGTTCTTTTCACTAGTGGGGCTAATGAAAGTAAATAACTGAAACTGTAATTCATCGAAATGATTTATAGTTGGTGGTAGGAAATGAATATTAACTTCTCGTTTTGTCGGGCTTGGAATTTGGGTAATAAAGAAGTTGATTGACAGGGTGGTAGTTTCTCGTGGCTGTAAGATCAAATGACTTGTGAAAACCCAGCAGTCAAAGCAGCTTGATTTCGGGAACTCTGTTCATGCCAAGATTGCATTGAGTGGTGTGGGCTCACAACTGCATTGGAAAAGCCCAAACTTTCTCGAGAGCTTTATCGTACAATATTAAATTATTTTTGGTCGACATTTTGAAGTTTTACACTCTTTTCGGAACTGGTGGATAAGTCATTATTTCTTTTTATGGGCGCTAAGCGTCTAGTCATGCCCAAGTATTTGTGCGAAATCCGGGAAATAAACATGTATGTCTCGTTAATTTTGTTTCTTCACTTGGCTCCAGTATTGAAGGTTGAGGGTTGATCAGGGTAGTTTACGTATTTATTGACTCATGGTTATCTATATACACGATGGCAGTGTCATCCACAAACCTGGCTGTAGTATTTTCTTGTTGAGGAACATGGTGTATAAGACGTACAAAAGCGGGGCAACTCCAGCTCCGATAATTTTGGCTTCAAAGTGATCATCGTCCCATTTGACTCGACAGTATTTATCGAATAACTAAAACTCTGCAGATCAGACAGCCTTCACACGTAAAGTTCTCGTTGCCAATATATCATTTCGTGATCTCAACAAACGCTGACATGTACTGAGCTCATTTATGCTATCATTTTGGTTGTACATTCCATAAACAACGACTGAAGGAACAGAAATTGGCCACAGCTCCTGCCCCATCCATCGATTTTCTTCCAGGAAATCCCGCAACGCCTCACTGTAGGCAGAAGATAAGGATGAACAAAAAGTCAGCTAATTACCACCGCAAGAAGGAGGAGGAAGAGGGATTCAGAAATAATGGCAGTTAAGATACTTGGGAGGAAAGGAAGACGGATAAGGGATAAAACCTCGTTTGTCTTGCCTTCTGACAGCTTCCGTGTACCGAGTAAATATCCATCATTAACATTTTCCCCCTCCATATTTACGTTTTTGAGGCTGCCGCCCCATCTTGAAAGAAGTACTAAAAAAAAGCGGGTTGACGATATTGGGCTGCAAGGTGGCGAAGAGCTGATGACGCGGGGCGACGCAGGATGAAAGATTTTCACAATGACAGGCAGAAAACTGGTCTCCGATGACGGACAACTCTTAATAAATCTTTTTCGAGATTAATTTCGCAAAAACCAGATGAAGTTTTTTTTTTTCGCTTTTCGTTCCGGAGCTCCTGAGCCTCAACAGCGATCTTTCCACGATGAGAAAAATTGTGAAGGCGAAGGTGAATAGTTTGATTGATGATGCGGCTCTGAGTTGGCCAGTTTTTTAATTAAATGCAAGGTGAAACTCATGATCTTTCGGTGTGGAAAGCGTCTTTTTTTTTCTCGTTCCTCTTTTCGCGAAGAAGAGAAGTATTGAGGAGGTTGGCGTGTGAAGCGAGAGAGGTGGTCGAGATTGATGGCTTCGCTTTAATTAGTCAATCAATTACGCAGATGAGGGGAGAGCGAAAGAAGAGGGTTGAGACCTTTTTGACGGAGTACCGCACTTCCTTCTTGGTCAGTCGCCTGCTAATTGCCAGAAAGGCGATAATATTCTCATCGGCAGCTAAGTGGCTCCTCGAGGGAAGTTGAGAGACTTGCCAGATATTTAAATCCACACCGCATAAAACATTAATACGCGGAAAAGGTTTTCCCACTGTGCTGTGCCCTATCAGAACTCATCGCAGAGGGTATCGCTTGGCATTCCACTGCAGTCACTGCGATGTAATATGACAGTGCTCAATGTACACTGTAACATGTGCACAAATTGGAATCGTTACCGAAACTACAAATGCGGTAAAACACAAATTTACCTTAAAAAGCCAAATGAACAGTACTTTTTAACTACAGAAAAACCTAGATGCACTTGAGTTCAATTTAAGATACCAGATGACAAACACTTAAAACGTGCAACTGGATGTGAAATAATAAATGAGTGGGAATGATCACAAATATAAAAAATTAAATGATAAATTAGCAAGTTACGGATTGATGAATTAAAGGACTCAAAATCTTGTGGTACTTCAAATCGTAATGAAGACTTTCGATGATCAAAACAAAATAATAAAATTTCCGGAGATATTTTTGGAAAAAGTTTACGCGAGATCCGTTTTGTGCCGTTTTCGATCGAAACAAAAAAAATTCTTCAGGAACAATGAAACAATTCATTAAAAAAAGGGGAAGAGGAATAATGGAAGAGTTTTCGACGCTCCAAACGGCTAACGAAAACACAATCCTGAAAGAAAAGAAACATCAATCTGGACGAAAGCCAACTAAGGAAAAGCGTATGGCGAAAAGGGGTCCAAGAGAAAAAGGCGATTTCAAGAGGTTAAGATCCCCCCCCTTTTTAAAAAGAATCGCCATCTTTTGAAGAAGCAGATCTTTTCTATAACTCGGAGCAGCTTAGCTTTCGTTTCTCCCATTTTCGCGAAAAGAGACAAAACACGGCGGAGGGGACGGAGAGACACGAGGCAATTCAAAAAGTTTTTATTGTGTTTTCTGCCTCTTGAAGAAGTTACAGGAAGTCGGCGGTGGATTGGGAGGGGGAAACTGTCTTGGCTTCCCTTTCGAAATATATGCGCCGGGACTCGAAAAACTTTATTAGGTGGAACCGTTCAATTTTTGTCGAATAAAACTGCTTCCCTCCCGATAAACAATATTTCGGGTTGATGCAGGGGAAGGGATGATTGTCTTCGTGCCGATTCACAGAGAGCATGACGGCTAAACCGAAGCGAGGGGGTACGGGGGCCTTGTCGTCAGGCTACGGGAGTTCATTACTCGAGGAATGACGTACCACACAGCAGCCTTCCTGAACTGAGCCAATATTCGTGAATCATCGCTGAAGAAGCCTCAGGGCGCGTCAACTATTACTGTCAAAACGTTCTTAGCATCTCAATATTTTCCGCAACCCTTATCAATTCCAACATACTTCTTATATGCACGAGCATCGCATCCTCTTTACTAGTTAGTATCGCAGTAGTTAGAGCATCGCATACTAGTTAGTTAAGAGTACACAGTACGTTGGGTCGAAAGTATCGAATTCAAACCGTTTTTGAAAAAATGTGAAAAACGATAATTTACTGTTTGGCAAATCTCATTTAGCGACGAATGATATGTGGGGACGAAGCATAATACTGGGGAAGGTGATGTAAAGAGGGGGAAGGGGGGGGTTGGAATATCGATGTATAGAAAATTTTCTTTAAACATTTTTACTTTCCTTGGCTCTACAAAGTAGAAAGGAAAGTTATGTAATCGGCTGAAAAATTTTTTTTGAGTTTTCTTCAGATCTTTACGTTTCAGACCCCCCTGAGTCCGAAAAACACTATTTGGGAAAGTGGTCTGTGTGTATGTGAACAATTTTTAGAGAAAACCACCGTATCAAATCAGCTCAAACTTCATATCTCGCCCGCAGGTTACCATGGACCGCCAAAATAAGGGTTTGAACAAAATCCACCGAAAGTTAACTATAGTTATCATAGTGATCAAAACACCAAATATTTTTTTTCTCAAAAACAGTTCTAACGATTTTGATTAAATTTTGTATATTGGACGCTCCCAACATGGCAACCATACCATAAAATTCCCAATCATGGCAAAATGACGAGAGAAGCACAATAAATTACCAAAACTTTCGACGAAATCGATTTTAGGGCGGTTTTTGGAGAAAACAACCGTACCAAATCAGCTGAAACATGATGTCTAGCCTACAGGTTACCATGGGACGCCAAAATAAGGGTATGGGCAAAATCCACCGAAATTTAACTATAGTTATCATAGTGATCAAAACACCAATTTTTTTCCCCAAAAACAGCTCTAACGATTTTGATTACATTTTCTATGTAGATAGCTCTCAATAAGATAATTATACCATAAAATTTCCATTCGTGGGAAAATAACGAGAGCAGCACAATAAATTATCAAAGTTTTCGACGAAAAGCATTTTTAGCGCAGTTTTTTCCTTATAAACTCCGCTGGAATTTTCGTAGAATGTTAAAAAAAATTGGTATTGTAGTCCAATCCAATACCTAAAGGCTCAGTGTTTAAAAACGCTCATGAGATACATGGGGCTCACTCCAGAAATTCCCGAATTTCAACTACTGCCGTTTCGCTTACTACCAGATCTAAACGTTTTTACCCAATAACTCTGCAAAAGTAGTTACTATCCTTCTTCAAAAATTCTACAGCCCCATTAATTCTCTGTGTACCAATTGCTCAATAATGGTCCTGAAATGAGTACGAGCAGCACAATAAAATCTGGAACTGTAAGCGCTGCCGCTTGCTGCTGCCGTAAAGCGTTGTTTGACCAAGATTCAAACTGAGTGATAAATGAATTGATTAAATAGAATTAGCCATGTACAAAGTAAAGTGTTGTAGAGCTAAGGAAAGTTGTGTGTTGCAACGCACCAGATATTTTTATTTAATTTTATTTACATTTATTGTGGTACTTTAAAAAAAATTCAACAAATATCTTGAATGTTACAACACCTCCAAGTGAACTCGTGTAGGGGTTAGAGTACTTATCCGTCCAAAAATAAACACTCACTGAAAATGAAATACCAAAATAAATACTCAATTCAGAATTGCAACATAAAACTGTTTCTCCATACTTCTTCGTAGTTCGTTAATTAACATCTGTCCATCTTGCTGACTGCTACGTTAACATAACATTAACAGGCTGGCTTGTACAATTTCATAAGGCAGTATGTCCTTATGAATCACTTCATAATAGCACTGCTTTCTTTGTTGGTGAGTTTACAAATTTCCATTTACCTTTTAAAAGGACATTAGTGTAATCTCATCTGTCCTTCCCTGGTGCAATGCAAGAACAATATTGTGAGACTCATATTGCACATGTATCGTTGGTATTCTTTTCACGACATTAGAATAAATAAAGTTAACGTACCTGTTCGGTGAGTCCGTTTCCTCTGGCTGGTGAGATACTGAGGGCGAGCGCTTTCAATGTAATGACATCATCGTCTGACCCAATGGCCCACAGTATCTCACCAGCTAGAGAAGACGGATCATCCAAACATGATAACTTTAGTAATTTACCTACTGGCGGAATTAACCCAAACACTTTAATATAAATTTATCCTTCCTGGCAAACTTGCTTCACAGCGTTTTCCCAATAATTCCTGCACAGTACGCAAACCATCTGAATAAAAAAAATAGAAAAATTTTTTTGTCAGCCCAATAAACTTTCTACGCATCGATTATTCAGTAAACGTTATGAGATAAGTAGGAACACTCCAATAAAAACAGCTGACAAAGCAACTGAAACATTCTCACTTTACGTGTAGCTTGGAAAAGTAATGGAAATTGACGAATATGATGTTTTTAATCACAACTGGCTGTTTAAGGATATACTTGAACTGTACGAGAAGTGGTGAATGAATACAGACATGGGAAATCGGGGATCAAGCAGATAGTGGTAACACGTTAGACGCGCTTTGTTAAAGATGATTAGGTTAATCCGTTGAAATGAATTAAATTTAATAGAGATTTTAAAAGAGAATGAGCGATTGATGTACGATCTGGTGTGGAGGATCACACAACATTCCTCAGCCTACAATCATTCAACTGTTCTAATCGCTCCAATAACTGCTCAAACTTATTTTTCACAAAGTTAATAGATATCTCATACACCTCAGTTTACTGTTCTATATAGAAAATGTTAGCGCTTAATATTCCAGAATCGAGTTTCCCTGACTTTGGTCACCACGTCAATACAGAGGGCGAGTGCTTTCGACGTAATGACATCATCATCTGGCTGTTAAGTGTGTACTAAAGTCAGTTAGTTGGTCGTGGTCTTAATATAGGAAGGGAAAGTTTAACGTGATGGAGTAGCGTCAGGTGATGGGGGGGATGATGGATATCATACACCTCTGGGGAAACCCGCTAGAAGTGAAGGGAGGCGAATGTAAGGTGTCTTCAGTAGTCCGTCGGTTGTCGGTTCTAAGTCTTTTTGGTTTAATATTCATTCTGAATAATAACCCTATGTTTTAGGTCACGAAAAATTTTTTACAACCCCCCCTCAAAATTTGATACTTTACGTTTCAAGACATGGAGATTCCAAATTTGCAATGTCCGTTCGCCGTCCGCCATCAACCGGGTCGTTTTGTGCCTTTAACGGGGTCTAAAAAATTCGTTCTTTCGCACAAAAATCCCATTTGGTATCTAGTTGTGCCCACCATCTCGGCAATCCGATCGAACGATGCCCATGGTTGTTATGGGCAAAAAATGGTTAAAAAAATTAACGAAACGCAGTATAACACGGGAACTACAGCGGAAGTCAATGTAGTGTCGTTAGTACTCCCTCCCGTCTCAAGAAAAAACCACCCGCCCGCTCGCCTCGCAACGCCACTCGCTCGAATCGCAACCCATCCCAATTTCCCTGACTCTTTTTACCCGACGGGGGCCTGGCACCGGGGGAATATTTAGTTTCCGTCGGTCCGTTGTAGTCCGGTCATGTTTCGTATGGTTTACTAGTGTTCAATGCTGAATTGAGTGGGATGGGTCTCGAAGCAGTAATACTAGGTCAAGCTGTTCATGAGAATAATAAACCATTGTGTAATAATTTGCAGGGTTTTTATATAGGGTAGTCTGTAAATCCGTCTGTTAGTTGTTTTCGTTTGTGTAGCGTTTCGAGTGGTGTAAATATGGTGTCACATTTTCTGTTGATTTGTTCATTTATGATCTGTCCATTGAGGTTTTTTTGTTCATAGATTTCCATGTTTTCTAATATGTTCAGTTTTCATCCATTCGATTGTTTATGCAGTACGATGGTTCTGAATATCTGGTTCATATTTTTCGTCCTGTTTTGTTCGCCTTTTTACACGTACAAGTTATTTTATATACCCCACTTTGGTCGCGTTCAGTCTTTGCAGTTAGTTTGGTTCTGTTGTCTATACGTAATGCAATTTTTATGCCTTCCTTTCGGACGATGTTAGTTATTCTGTGTATTTTTGATACAGTGTATGTCAATGTGCTGGGTCTTGTCAAAGTCTATGTATTTTGTGTTTTAGTATTGTCTTTTTGGAGTTATATTATCTGTTTATTGTTTGTTTGGTGTAACCATTATTTCGTGCGATAGTATTGATGATATCAAGTTGTTTTTTGTAATTTTCTTCGGATAGTTAATATGTTGTGGGTGGTTTGATGTATAGTGGTATAGTGTACGGTCGCGTCGGTAGCAGTAGCTTTTCTAAAAATGTCGTACTGTAGTACGTTGTCTAGTGATTCTTCGGTCCAAGTAATTAAGAGTTTTATTCTGTTCTTTGTCCATGTTATATTGGATGTTATTGTGGATGTTGTTCAAGTCCTTTAATATATCATCAGTGTTATCACGGCCCAATATGCGGATGATATCATCTGGCGTAATATTTGATGTCGCGTTTTGTCATTAAAGTCTGGATGTGAGTTTCTTCGTAACGCCGTAGAAATATTTCGGTCAATACGGACGAGGTAGGGTCTACGATCTGTTTCTTGTGAAGGCTTCAAGTTCTTCCGATTCGAATTCTCGTTCGTAAGAATTAGTCAATATTGCCGATGGAAGATTTATGGAGACGGTTAAGATACACTGTTGCAATTCGAGGTTTGAAGGCCTTACATTGCTTATAAAAAGTACAAGGTATTACTCGGCAGTTATGGGATGAGATAAGATGAAGTGAGAACTTAGTATAAGAGAAACAAAGGGTTCGTGATTGAAGAGGTGAAGATAGTTTGGTGTTCCAAACTATAACGGTTAAATTGACGTAATACCGAGATGCAGGTAAGTGCATTGTCTTAGCTAAACCCCCTTTACGGAACCTTGAAGGAGCAAGAATTTGATAAAAAGGAAGTTTGACACTCAGAGCTGAAAATGGGAGAACATGCTTTTAATTTAAAATAAATATATGTTGCCTAGTTCTTTGACTAGTACTAGTATTCTATCTTTTTTTAGATTCCAATTAAATCTCTTCAAGCTCATCGGTGGCACCAGGTTTATTGAATTCAATTATTTCCGCGTAGTCGTAACTTAAATGAGAACTACTTCTGCAGATAATACAAAACTAAAGAAAGACAGTCGTAACGTAAATTAAAATGTCTTTCTGCTCTACCCACGGCATGCAATGAAAGAGAAAACGTTACTTGCGGCAATGACGACTTCTTTCTTCACGCGAACTTAACAAGTGGCGACAGCGGAAATTTCGTTAAAAAAAACAAAAAAAACGAGAAACTCCATGCGGTTGTAAAAATGCCCAGTGTTTTCTTCTTTATCTTCGGACATCTTGGCGTTCCTTCTCGCCTTAGAGGCAACACTGACTGCAATAGCGTGACTCAGGAATGATTAATACGTCACACATGGCTCCGTTGGACTCAGTTCTGAACGGGCAGTTGCAGAAATAGCTGCGGGGAACAAAATGTATGTACAGGTTGCTAGAAGACACTCCGCTCTGCTTTGTTACGAATGTTACGCATTAATTGTGGACGATTCCTAAAAGTTTAAAAACACGTTTACGGAACATTTTAGCTGTAAAATAGAAATTTGAAAAGAACTGGTCTGTTCCCACAAGAAACTTATATTATGATATTTAATATCTGGAATTTTATAACCAGAACAAGGATTTTATAACACGTGGGGTTGAGGAAAGTGATTTTAGAAAAGAGCGCTTAAATATCCCGTACTGCCAGTTTTGCGATTGGTGGTTCTGAAATATCCAGTAAATTTTTAAGAGTTAATATTTTTTGGCATCCCTTCGTTTATTTTTATCAGGCGTCCTTTTCAAACCCGCCAAGCCGCAGGTCAGAAGATCTAGTAACGATTCGCTATGCTCTTATTTCTTCACGCCTCTCCATTGTCAAAGGGTCCGCGCTAGACGAAGAAAAACACGCAGTCTTCTCCACCTCCATCAATCAACTTTTAAAATCTGATTCAAGCTGGTTTTGGACTCTTGAACTGCATCCCTTCCATTTAGCGATTTAAGAGGCTGTATCGATACAAACAAGCTGAGTTTGTTATCATAAGGTGTAACAGCTAGTTGGTACACGTTGACCTGTGCTACGACGCATTGATTCAAGATTCAAACAATAAGAATTGAAACTAGGCCGAAGAACTGGCGAGCGCGATGTGGCAAGTGTACGAGCCAGACAATTTACCCCACAATTCCCGTGTTATTACTACCGGTTGCGCGGCGGATGGGCCCCCAAGCAGTAGGTGGAGGCTATGGGGGTCCCTAGGGAGGTCAGCAATGCCCAAACTGTTCCACCCTGGGATAAGGAAAAGCCGTAAGTACCGTCAAAAGAAGGTACGGGCCAGTGACCTTTCAAGCTTTAAGGGTTGATTGATCCAAAATGGTACCACGGAATGTACAGCCCGCGGCCTTGCGGCAGTGCATTAGGAGTTAGGGCCAAGTCAGGTGGCTGCCTCCGCAGGGCAAGGTAGGTAGAACAGAGCAATCCAACTCCTAACCAGGGCAAGGCCTGACAATGCTGGAACATGCGCTTGCTCTGCGGACATCATGATGGTCTGGGGGTCGCTGGAGAGTAGGAATCCCATCCCCATTCTTTCGTTTCTAAACTGTGGGGTCGGAGGGAGGTAGGGGCCACCAGGTTGGTACTCCCATAGACATCCCCGAGTGCAGAACAATGCCTGTCCCTCTTTCCGTTAACCTTATTTATTGTTATTTATTTAATCTATTATATTAACTTATTCCCAGTTGCGTTGGAGTCGGGGAACAGTTCCAGAGACGGCTAAGGATAACGAACTTGGGAGAGCCTCTGCCTTCTCGCTGTTAGATTCACCTGAAACTTCTTTCAGCCCTTCTGATTTTCTAACTACCTATCAACCACCTTTGTTTTACCTCGAATTTACCTATTATCATCGCCGTTTTTCCTGTTTGTGTACGTTCTTTTCCTTGTATGTCGTACAGTGCATTCACTGAAAGTCATCATCCAAAAGTGCCGGTTCCGTCTCTCCTTGCAAATCCAAACATCGTGAGATGGGTGGTGTCCAAAACTGTACATTTTTCACCTAGTAAACACGTGGATAACTTATCATGGGACGACTGCTGGTATTTGGATTGGCGACACTGCGCACGTATAAACAGCGTTAGCTCAGACCTGATCAAATCCATAAGGTGGGATAAGATGAAGGAAGCTTACGGAGTCGAGGATAAGGAACACCAAAACAGTTTCAATGGTTACTCTAAAAGAAGTGGAAGAGTTGACGTTTTATTACGGTAATTTGAATCTATTACTCGTACTTCCTCAACTTTTACTCTCTCCTCCGTTATTCGCATGTCATCCTCGCTTGAAATGCTAATATACCGCCTTAAAGCCAGTTGTAGTTTAATTGACGACAGGCACCGAATTAACCTGGTGTGATGCTCGCTACCCACATTAAGTTTTAAAGCAGAAAAGGCGCAAAGGCGTAAGCAAACATCATTGAAACCGCAAAAATTGTACAACCAACCATAATCTTATGACAATTACTCGTCTGGTGACAGTGACATTTTTTAATTTAAAAAAATGTACTTATTAGGCCCTCGTTCATAATAGGTACTTGATGAAAATATAAAAAAGTAAAATAAAATCCATTCTCTTTCAAAAAAACGACATTTGACATGTTCAGTATAGGTACATTTGCTACGTGGCCACGGAAGGCTAAGTTCTCATGAACTTGTGTTCTTCCGTGGAGTCTCAGAAAAATCCTATCAATAACTCAGCAAGCTAGCAATAATTTCTGTAGGAATCACGAGAATACTATGTTTTTTTAATGTCACTACATCTTTGAAATCACTTAAGCTAATATTATCTTCATAGAAGAATTTCAGTGCAACAACGTACACTCATCTCTTGTACATTTCAATGATTATGTAACGCAGTCCAATGTTTGATCTCCCTACCTTTCTCGTGCCGTACGTACTTGTTACTTGTACAAATATTTTCGTCGTCTATCCCCGTTTTATACACAAAAATGTACGCCTTTAGTACAAATAAATCCGGATTCCTTGAATGGAAGGTCTCCCTAAAATAATTTTAAGAACGGTATTTTGAAATATCTGAAGGACTTCTAAACGGGGTTTCGTAGCAAATTACCACGCCATATTTTACAACGTTCGTTAAATTCTACTTTTCAAAATGGCAGATCTTATGCGAACTCAAGTACCCTTTTAGCGATTGTGCAACGCTTCACACTTCGGGACGAAGTGGTGATTTAAATGTGAATAATCTGCAGTAAGAGTTTGTAAACTGGAGTAGTTTAGTTGATATAATTGAAGAAGTTCCTAGCTTCATTTGCAGAAAATATTCTACGGAAAAGACGAAGAAAGTTGTGTGATTGTATTTGACTCCAAGTCGTTCACTCTCTTGAAATATTAACGATCCCTCGAAACCTTTTTCCTCGCAGTGGTTAGCGAGCCTATTCAAATCGAATGCCAGGGGTAAAAATATAGAGATGGAGAGGGGAAGGTTTATATCCCTGGAGCATGTAAATGCGAAGCCCCACCCCTGAACCGTTTTATACAACTGACGGAGCGGCATTGACATCGGAAAACGGTGTATCGTGCGAACGAAGCTCCGGTTTGTTAGACGTAGACGGTCGTCGGCTCGGGAGAGTGAGTTTTTCGCCTCAGGGGGCCGTCGAGGGAGGAAAATGGAGAAAATTGCTGATTGGACAGCGGCAAGGGGTGGCCTGGGATTAACATTCCTGCCACGGACCACGACAGCCCTCTAGTTTCTCACTTGGTTGGCCTTGGCAAACCTCACACGCCTCCTGTGCAATCACCGGTAGAATTTTTTTTGTACAGAAAAGAACAAGAAGACGAAGGAAACGCCGCAGATATGAAAAATAAGATGCTCAAAACCCTGCGCCAAAGTCGAGGAGTATTCACGAGTTTCTAAAATCATTTTTATTGCAACAAGTAATTCGTTCAAACACAGAACTATATGTGACGAGTAGCGACGCAATTTTACGCCACGCCCGCGAATTCGAAGGTTTGCAGTACGAGCTGATTGTACTATTTGTAGTTCAACACGTTCGTATGAAAGCATTTATTGAGAATGAAATATAGGTTCTAATTAGCTGATAATACTTCATAAATTTTATCAAAATTGACAACCTTTTTTCAAGAAATTATGAAAACGACCATTTAACGTTCGGCAAATCCAGTTTTACCATCCTTCGACGAGTGCTCACAGAAATAATTTCGAGGAAAAAAATGTGGGTATATGTGGCCGGAAGACATTCAATTAGATTCATCGAATTCAGTCAGGCGATTGTATTGTTGATATTTAAGAAACGTCAAAAAAGCACAACTTTGGACATATTTTGGTTGTTATTTCCGTTCAAAGGGTCCGAGGAACATTTATGCAGAACAATAAGTACTGGGACGACCTTTTTTTTCATATTTTAATTAATATACGAAGAAAAGGTACCGTGATTAAGAGGGAAGTCAGAATTACGACCTTGTTCTCGGGCGCTTGTTCGTGTTCACGACTCCCACAGTGGCAATTCATTGCCCCAAAATCTCAAGAACGAACCCAAGGGATTGAGCGCCTCTAGAAATCAGCAAACATGAGAGAATAAAACGATGTGGCGCAGCTGGTTCGTTGATCTGTGAAAATCGATTCGCCAAAAAAGGAATTTTTACAAAAATGTTTGTGTAGAAGAAGAGTTAGCCACTAACTGAAAATAGTTTGCAAGTGAACTAAAACTCGTTATATCCAGCCAAAAAAATTTGGCGATGATTACTACAGTTAGTTTTGGGTGGATTTGGCTCATACGATTATTTTTGACGCCCCGTAGGGACCTACACGCTAAATATCAAATCAAATAAACAAAACGTACGTGCTATTTTTGAAAATGGTGTTCTTCCGATTCAGAAGCTCGCAAAAAGCAAAGAAATGAAAATGGTTCATAAAAAAAAGTGTTTGCCGATTACACAACTTTCCTTTTTATTTCGTAGAGCTAAGGAAAGTAAAAAGACTATTTGGAAAAATTGTGTGTCACATTAAGAGCGAACGGCTGAACCAGACCAGACAGTCACAAAATAAGTATAGTAACCACAGATATCTAAACAATAAGCGTTTTTTCTCAAACACGGCACCAAGATATTGATTAAACACGACAGTGTCGACAGTTACGAACAACACGGCAATACCATAAAATTCTCATTTGTGGTAAAATGATGTGCAGTTTTTTATCATAAATGATACTAGAAGACATTAGGTTGGTAGTCTATTGAATTCCTTATATGATGACGGTGATTTCAACGAGCGCTGCCATATTATTGAATAATGCGTGGTTATCCAGCTGGGCGCAGTTTCTATGACCCATCCCGTTCGATTTAACGTCGAACAATACCACTGAACGATGGGGACTTGAACAACAAAAATGGTTATTTCTAGGCTTTAGGACGTTGGAAAAATCGAATCGATGAGTGGTTGGAGTGAGACTGGAGGAGGTGCTGGAAGTGCAGACGGGATAATAACTTACGATGTATTGTTCAGAGTTCCTTTAAGCAGTAGATTTCACTGTTTTGCTTCTACACGAAGTCTTACGCCTCTGATACCCATCGTATTCGACTCAGCACCGAAAAGTACTTGGAAAAGGAAGCCAAACTCTACATAAGCGCAATAAAACTGACTAAATTTCGTTCTCGTGTAATTTTTACTTTCCGCTACCCGAAGGGAAGGAAAGTATAGTAATCGGGTAAAAAAAACAAAAAAAAATTGGGTTTTCTTCAGCTCTTTACGTTTTGAGGCCTACTGAGTCTAAAAAACCTAATTTCGGCGCGTGGTCCGTGTGTGTAGTTCGATTTGCGGGAGAACGGCTGATCCGATTGAGCTGGTTCTTTTTTTGTTTTGTTCGTTATTTTTTGTAGACACCAAAATAAGGTTATGGACGATTTCGGCCGATGGGAAGGAGGGGTGGGGGACGAAAATGTACCAAAAACTAGGGTTTTTCGCATTTTTCTCAAAAACGGATCCAACGATTTTGATTAAACTTTCACATTATCTTCTACTAATCAATACCTAACTTTTCTTCTGCATACATATCTCCATGAAAATACGGTGAACGGAGATATAAGCCCATTAAGCAAAAATAGGTTTTTACGCTTTTTGGCAATACGGCTCCAGCGATTTTCACCAAACTCACAGGATGTTTTCAAATTGTTAATACCTACATATTCTATTCAATAAATGTTCCTGTGACGGTCCATTGAACAGAGATAAAAATGAAAATGTGTGGACACTAACGTTTTTTCGAACAGTTCCGTAAATTTCAGGGTAACTTCTTCACCAGATGTGATAAATCCTAATGGAGTGTCTTTTAGTCACCCATACCAACATTTCGTACTCCATAATTATTTCTGTATATATATGTTGAACGGAGATATACGCCAAGTTTACTCAAAAAAGGAGATTTGTCGAATTCTAATTTATCGGTGTTCCAATTTTCTCAAAAACGGCTCTAACAATTTCGATCAAACTTTCGGAGTACTCTCAACTAACTAGTCCCTACATTTTGTTCTCCATAAATGTTCCTGTAAAAATGCGTTGAACGAAGATATAGTACCCGCATATGTAGGTGGTGTTCGAAATTACGGGGATTGCGGAAAGTTGTGTGTTGCTACGCACTAGATATTTTCTCTTTCCAACGACTCGTCACTTCGACTCGTCTCGAAGTGCCAATTTACTAGAACACGTCATGTTTCACTGTTCCATTTATTCAGGTATCGTGTGGCTCACTAGTATTTTTCCAAGCTGAATCGAATGAGCCGGGGTTTGAAGGAGTGAGACTGCATCAAGCTGCGCAATCATGGAAAGACAGTAATTATAGTGTGGCGAACTCTATTACTTACAGGAACTTGCGGAAACGATGTAGCTCAAGTTATTGTTTTTCCCTGCCCCCCGTCTAACTCAGTTCGACCCGTCACGTCGTGCCAATCATCTTCCGTCGCCTAGAAAATAATCAATCTTGGTTGTTCCGCTGTAGCCAGGTCATGTTTCGTATCGTCTACTAATATTGATCGATGTGAATCGAGTGAAATGGGTTTTGGAGACTATGTCAAGCTTTGCAAACATGCTGTTCTGGTGAATAATAAACCGTAACGTGATGATTTGCAGCGTACGTCCTTTTTAATTCTTAAAGTATTCCTTACATACACTGCATTTCTTCACACAAACAAATCATAATGACAGTCATATCTATTACTGTTACTTCGTCTTTTCAATGAAGACCGTCGCATAAGTAGCGGCAGCCCAATGAATTCCGGAACGCGCTAAAAGTTTCTTCGTTGGAGGTAATGTTTTACAAGTTCAAATGCATTGAGTCAAAAAGAGACTGGATTAGTAGCTAAAGTCATAAAAACCTGAATTTACGGGTGGTTGAGGAGAATTGGACAAGTTTTGGTCACCACGTGTTTTATTTCCATAAATTGCAATACTTTATTGGTTTATTGGGGAGCGCGTGGCTCGAAATCGCAGATTGGAGTATTTGCACGATTCAGCAATAATACCACAGAAAATTCTTCTCAACATTTATTCGGACGGAGCGAATCAATTAAACCCTGAGTCACATTTTAGATTCATAACCGCGTGTTTTAACGAGTTCCTTCGGGCACGATTGTACGCACTAAATCCACATATTAACCAATATTTTATTTACCAGTCTTATTTATCGAAGAGCCAAGTTTTTACTACACAATATTATGTCTGTCGAAGGCGTCAAGCGCGTCCAACGCATCAGCCGAGTCCCTCCTCCTCAAATCCTTTATGTACAAATGGCAGTGAGTGTGTGGAAGAGGAGGGCATTTCAAAGTCGAATCGAAACGAGAAGCGTAGTCTTCGTAGGAAAGCGAGTACAGTTTTGTCCACCTCATTTTGTCCATGAGAAGACTCGAGTAGTGGCTGGTACAGTAGATTTTCATCCATTTGAAGCCAGATTGTCGTATCAGGCTCGTGGAGGCTTCGACGATAGAGCGAGCGACTCCTTTGCCTCGCCAGGTTTCGTCGACGGCCAGCAGCCGGATTTCAGCGGCTTTTGGAGCGACTTCTAATATTTTCGATGTTTCTTCCATGTACAGAAACATCTTCTGGAACTGAAACATAAAATATTTTTTATGAAATTAAACGAGCCTTTCGTATTACGTGTAAATAAATACCAATTTGACCTTTGGATTATCTACCACCTAATTGACAAGAAAAGTATTGCAGTAACGTAAAAAAAGGTAGAGTTTCATTCAGATATTTACGTTTTGATGCCTACTGAAGCTAATAAAAAAGCTAATTTCAGCGTGTTTCCGTAGTCTGATTTACGAGAGAACAGTACTGACAAGGAACAATGAAGTTACAAACACTTTTCATCAAAGGGAAGGAGGGCCGAGGGTCCAAATTGTACAAAATATGATATTCGTACTTTTCTCAATAACGTCTCTCGCGTTTTTTAACGCAAATTATCATATACTGTTCAGAATCAACGGCTTTAACCATTTTAATCAAACTCACCGGGTGTCATCAAGTACAACGCCATCATAGAGTATTTTAAAACACACAGGACTCAGCATTAGACGAAACAGAGGAGCGATGGCAAGCTGACAGGTTACGGTGCGTTACACTGCGCACATTTTTATTTTTCTTGGCTCGACGAAGTAGAAAGGAAAGTTATGTAATCGGCCAAAACACATTTTTGAGTTGTTTTGCTGATCTCTACAGTTTAATATTGGGGAATAATGAAACGAAACTTCCGGAAGTCTAGAATTTAAAGTGGACTGTGTTTATTTACAATGTGATTACTTTTTCCAGCAAAACTTTGTGGCACTGACGTACTGGGATGTTCACGGTACATATAGTTCCAGATAACATGAATATTCATGATTTCGAACTTTTCGACCGAACGCGAACTTCAATATGCGATCGACTCAAAACATGACGGCAAATTACGAACTAAACGGTTGAGATGGCGTATCTTGAATCAACGGACATTTCAAACGACAATAATGCGGCAAAAAATATCTGGTGCGTTGCAACACACAACTTTCCTTAGCTCTACAACAATTCACTTTGGACATGGCTAATTTGAACTTCGTCAAACAACGCTTTACGGCAGCAGCAAGTGGTAGCGCTTACAGTTCCTGATTTTATTGTGCTGCTCCTATTCATTGCAGGACCATTATTGACAAACTGGTACACAGATAATTAATGAGGCAGTAAAGACAAATTTTTTGAAGAAGGATAGTAATTACTTTTGCAGAGTTATTGGGTAAAAACGTTTAGAACTGGTATTAAGCGAAACGGCAGTAGTTGAAATTCAGGAATTTCTGGAGTGACCCCCATGTATCTCATGAGCGTTTTTAAACACTCACCCTTTAGGTATTGGATTGGAGTACAATACTAATTTTTTTTAACATTCTACTAAAATTCCAGCGGAGTTTATAAGGAAAAAACTGCGCTAAAAAAGCTTTTCGTCGAACGTTTTGGTAATTTATTGTGCTGCTCTCGTCATTTTCCCATACATGGGAATTTTATGGTGTAGTTGCCATATTTGGAGCTACCAATATAAAAAATTTAATCAAAATCGTTAGAGCCGTTTTTGAGAAAAAAAAATTTGTGTTTTGATCACTATGATAACTACAGTTAAATTTCGGTGAATTTTGTTCGAACCCTTATTTTGGCGTTCCATAGTGACTTCCGGGCTAGATATCAAGTTTGAGCTGATTTGGTACGGTGGTTTTCTCTAAAAATCGTTCACAGACACACAGACCATTTTCCCAAATAGTGTTTTTCGGACTCAGGGGGGTCGGAAACGTAAAGATCTGAAGAGAACTCAAAATTTTTTTTCCAGCCGATTACATAACTTTCCTTTCTACTTCGTAGAGCAAGGAAAGTAAAAAGAAGCGGAATATGGTATGGTGCGAGCCGGTGATTTGTAATAATGTGTTCCTAATAAGTGCTGGCGTCGCCTCGTGATGTCGAGATCCCGAACATCCTAGATCCGTGGAAAAATATGCGAATTCCGCAGGCGGTAAATAAAAGTCGCGGTTAACAGTAAAAGAAAGAAAAACAACAAACTCCATGAACCGCAAATTTCAAATAACTGTATTCGAACATTTACGTTTCACACTCCACTGATAACGGTCTGTGTGTGAACGCGGTGTTGAGGGAAAACGGCAGAACGAAATCTGCTCAAACTTGATATTTAGCCCCCAGGTCACCATCGAGAGCCAAAATAAAGGTATGAGCAACATCCGCTCAAAACTAACTACAGCTATCATAGTAATCAGAACACCAAATTTTTTTCTCTCAAAACTTATCAAACCAGTCTTCTATAGACAGCTCAAAGTAATATGACAACTCCATGAAATTCTCATCTATGGAAAAATGGCGAGAGCAGCACAATAAAAGATTAAATATTTCGACTAAAATCGGTTTTGGCGCAGTTTTTCCCTTATGAACTCAGATAAAATGTTATTAGAATCTTCAAAAAAAATTTAAGTCAAGTGCTCATACGTTGAGTTTACAATAACGCTCATAAGATGTATTTCTGAAGTTCAACCACTGCCGTTTCACTTACCCCCCATTTCAAAACGTTTTTACCCGATAACTCCGGCTAGTGATTATTATTCTTCTCAAAAAAGCCTTTCTTTGTGTGTCAATGGCTCAATAATGCTCAGCGCAAGAGTACGAGCACAA
Organism: Pachypeltis micranthus; assembly: GCA_020466155.1. Classification (NCBI taxonomy): domain Eukaryota; kingdom Metazoa; phylum Arthropoda; class Insecta; order Hemiptera; family Miridae; genus Pachypeltis; species Pachypeltis micranthus. Next base: position 10,951,274 of record CM035774.1, on the reverse strand, counting down.
TAAAATCCGGAACTGTAAGTTCCACCGCTTTCTACCTCCTTGAAGTGGTGTTTTACTTAGTTCAAATGGACTGAGTGAAAAGTGCATTGAGTCAGTAAATGATTAAACCGAACATGCTCCCAATAAGATTGCAGGCCGCATATTAGTTAATTAAGATAATTAATTCTAAATACTATATATTTACACGATTTTCTAATAGATCTTTCCTTATACCACCACAGTTAATTTTTTTTTACCTGAACTATAATTGAGATGTATTGAAATTAAGGCAGTGATTTTTTAAATTACTTGTAGGAATGCATTAATAAATGAACGTATTATTGGACAACTGAAAAATTTTATTTATCTGGTGTATTCACTGATAATGCAAATGATGACAATTGTTTTAGTGATTTAACATCACTCAACGTATTTTTACTTTCCTTGGCTCTACGAAGTAGAAAGGAAAGTTATGTAATCGGCTGAAAAAAAAATTTTGAGTTTTCTTCAGATCTTTACGTTACAGACCCTCCTGAGCCCGAAAAACACTATTTGGGAAAATGGTCTGTGTGTCTGTGAATGGTTTTAAGAGAAAATGACCGTATCAAATCCTCTCAAACTTGATACCTCGCCCGCAGGTTACCATGGAACGCCAAAATAAGTGTATGAACAAAATCCATCGAAAGTTAACTGTAGTTATCATAGTGATGAAAACACCAAATATTTTTTTCTCAAAAACGGCTCTGACGATTTTGATTAAATTTTTTATATTGATAGCTCTTGATAAGGCAATTATACCATAAAATTCCCATTTGAAGAAAAATGACGAGAGCAGCACAATAAATTATCAAAATTTTCGACGAAAAGCGTTTTCAGGGCGTTTTTTTCCTTATTAACTCCGCTGGAATGTTGGTAGAATGTTAAAAAATAGGTATTGTAGCCCAATCCAATACCTACAGGGTGAGAGTTTAAAAACCCCCATAAAATATATGTGGGTCACTCAAGAAATTCCGGAATTTCAACTACCACCATTTCGCCTACTAACAGTTCTAAAAGTTTTCACCCAATAACTCTTTAAAAGTGATCATGATCCTCTTAAAAAAGTGTTTGTAGCCTCATTAATTCTCTGTGTACCAATTGCTTAATAATGGTCCGGGAATGAGTACGAGCAGCACAATAAATTCCGGAACTGTAAGCGCTGCCGCTTCCTGCTGCTGTGAAGTGTTGTTTGACCAAGTTCAAATGAACTGAGTGGTAAATGAATTGATTAAGTAGACAAAGCGATGTAAAAAGTGAATTGACGTAGAGCTAAGGAAAGTTGTGTGTTGCAACGCACCATATATTTTACTCAGACGTTGACTTAGTATAATGCAACGTACGGCTGGGTGCCGCTCACTCTCCGCTTTCTCATAAAAACGGTGTAACGCACAAAAAAACGTACGAAACGAAATTTGTGGAGAATTTAACGGAGGCAAGTACGACGGAAATCATAGTAAACGCGATATTTGCAATAAACATACATTTGAGGCCCTTCTTAGAATGTGAGAACAATTGAGGTATACACAGGTTTACATCTTATTCCGAGGTGAAACCCTTACACGACTAGACTACAGTTTTACGCTCCGAGAGTGAACCTCCGCTCATAACAATCTCTCGACCTTCCCTCGTCCGAATTATCGTCAGTTACGAAAATGTTTGAACAAGTGGTTACACGAAAATAATTCCCCGACGTTTCACCTATTCACCAGGAACTCATTGATAAACAGCGGTGTGGCGAGATTGAACTATTATGATACTATAGTTTCATTGTATCACCAATTAAGATGAGTAAACGCCATCGTGGGGATACAAACCTCTCTGGTACATCGCAGAACTCGGTATATGCTTGTTCGATAGAAAAGTTGTGTCTGGTGGATCAGCAGCGTCAATTCGAATATCGGCAACTTACAATCTTGTGACGGGGGAGTTGTTGGTTTTCCAAAAATAGCTATTCCACCTCGAAATATTGCCCTCCCACGCACCACTCACTATTTCTGACTAGTGATAGGTCTCCATTATAAATAGGCTTTCCATTCAAAATGGGTCTGCTTCCTTCTCCTTGAATATAGAGAACATAGTTCGTAGTTCCCACTCACTTCGAGCAGTCACTCACACTTACATACGCAGAAGGCAGAGTAAATTGATCGAGTTGCTTTTCATAGTGTCAACTCATTTGAGGGCGATCTGTATTTATTGTCTGGTAGAAAGATTCTGCTTCCAAATTATGGGAAGGTTTTGTTTATTTGTTATAGTTTTATTCGTACGTTTCTTCACATTCGGTTTTATTCCTATTACTAACCTTATTTTTCAAGATAATTTATTGATGCAGGCAGTGGCAAGCCCCTTTAATTGCACGGTTTTGACTAAGCCAGTCTCGGCTCAAGCGGAGTTGCTCCTACGAAGTTCACCGTGCACACGAACCCAATTGGACTACTCAAGCTCTTGCGCCCTTTGACCTGAGGCCGGGCTCTGTGACCTAAGACCTTTGTTCTGAAGCAGTTGGAAACTCCAAACTATCACTGTACATCATTCCCTTTCTTTAAATTTTCTGGTTTGAGCCGACGATGTATTTCATCCCTTATGGTTTCCATAGTAGGTTTTTTTCCTCACCCCATTCCCTCACATCACTTCTGCTTCTTACTGTCTACTTCCTCGCAGCACTTAGCCCTAGAAATTGGGCACTCTCAGCTCTCTCCTATTTAGAGACCCCTTGTGATGCGTTAAGTCTGTTCCTTAATACTGTGAATCTATAGTGTGTCAAGTGATTAACTAGTGCTATTAACAGTGTAATATCATACACATATAATGTACAAATGTGTATATGTACAATCCTATCTCTGTCTCTCCTGTCTTACACGTCGTCTTATTTCTTGCCAATACTGAATTTTATCTCTCCTCCTTGTACATCCAACACAAGGATTTGTACTAGTATTTTGAGTATTTCATACTCATTGTTACATTAATTCCAATCGAATCCATTATTTACTAGAATTCATGAAAGAACAGTAGGAACTATTGAAAACTGATATGAACTGTTAAAAGTTGAACTGAGCTATTAAAAATAAGGAGCGGTGTGCAAAACAATATGATATATGGTTAATAAAAACATTTTCACAAATGACTTTCCGTCGAAATCACGAACGATACAAAAACAAGCCAGACCAATCGTTATAGCCGTTTCCCTGTATCATCCAATCGCTTGTCGAGTTGTCGCTGGTTTTTTGACCCAGCGGATCTCAAAATGTGAAGGCTTGACCTGAATCAACTTTGTTTATCACGGTTGCAAGCACAATTCGGGAAATTGTAGGCGATTTGAAGGGTTGCAGGGATGTTGGAAGCTGGGAAAGCAGTAACACGCCATAAAGCTCCAAACTAATTGTAGGTCAGAGTAACATGCCTTCCGCAATGACGCCTCTACGGTATCAGGGCCCTCTCAAAATCAGCCATCTTCAAATCATTTCCATTTAATGTTTTACTGAATGCAGTATCGTGCTTGCCTGCCTTCATATTAGATACCTCGTTGCGGATTGGTTGAGTGGTTGATAATGTTAGGGAAGACCAATCCTCCAGAGCTTGTCATGAAGAGTACCCCAAGAGCTGATATCAGGCTGGTTGTCGACGTCCCTGATACGATACTAATAATCCAGTGGGAGAACAGTAAGGATTCGCTGACTACTGATAGCAGTAGAGGAACAGCGGTTCGAAGCAAGGCCGATAACGAGATGTAAACAGTGGGCCTAGGTTGATCTTAGTTGTATTTGGAGATCCAATGGGATGCCGAGTGAGTCTCATTTGTAAAGCATACGGCTAATAGCCAAGGGATGAGGCGAGACCCACCGAGTAGTGGAGAATTCAGGTGAGGAAAGAGGCGAATATGATGAGAGCTTCCAGAACCACGATGACGTTTTTTGAAGACCTTAGCAAAATCTATGGAGAGGCTTGGTTGCTCTCTTTTGATTACTGCCATTAAATGCTTGGCATGCTCCCAAACATGAAAAAAGGTTTGAACAGTGGGAAGGCCACGAACGAAACTATGTTTTCTGAGGGTGATTCTAGGAAAAGTTGGAAGAAATCGTGTTCTCCGCAGGCATCTCATAAGGGCACAACTATTTGTCGTGCTCGTACTGTTCCATAATAACAGATACATGCGTAAGTAAATTAATAAAACGACCAATTTTATCTGGCTCGTGTGTTTAGTGGCGTCCGCCTACCTTGACGTCAGCTCCCCCATGGGTGTAAATGTAAGGGAATTCCTGCGGAGGGTCGTCGTTCAATGCTGCCCCGACGATGTCACCCGTCATACTGTCCAGCGCCACAATCGAGCGGCCCTGCGGCAGCACGGAAGTCGTCACGCTGTCGCTCCAATGCGGCAACTCGGGCGACCCGTCAGCGGCAACTAACGGCTCTTCGGGAAACAACGATTTGGCAAAGAATTCGTGCATTCCCTGAGCATCTTTCAGCTCGGCGACGCGCACCTTGAACATAATCGTCGCGAACAACCGTGCGATTGACTGATTTCGCTCGGGAGTTCTGGAAACGCGTCTCCCTTCCATACCGTGTTCCCAGCAGTTTCACTGAAGGACGTCCACACCGTTCTCCTTCGCCTGCTCACCGCCTCGTGCTAGACTGATGATCGAGCGCCGGCAGTTATTTAACTCACCGCACTCAGTTGCGAGGCGCATTTGAGCGAACTACGATAGAAAATGAATCTATTGCACTTGTGTTGAAAAGAGTCGGAATATGCGCGATGTTCGTTTGACGGCATTCACGAACGAATAATGAATATTGCTTTTTAAATTCCTGAGCTGACTTCTGCAATCGTTCGGATAATAAGCAAGTGTTGTTGCAAGTTATTTAATCGGTTGGCAAGAAGATTTTTTTAACGTTTACTTTAGGTTTTTTATTTACAAAGTCTTTGAAGTTTGAAAAACACCACCTAGGAAAACAAGGGTGCCTGTGTACTCGATTGAGAAGGAACATTTTCAGTCTCCCGATCAGGAAGATGAAGGCAGTTAGAGCTTGCAGCTTAACTAATCCTTTGCAGGTACGCACTAAATACTTCATGTCCCGCGAGGAACTGGGCAAAGTAAAAATCAAACGAGCCATGAACCAAGTGCAGGAAGCAGCTACGTCCATTCACCTTGCCACCTCCCAAGGGTCGTAGCTCTCTTTTTCTTCTCGCACTCGCACTCGAGTTGCCCTTCCAGTAATGTATCCGCAGTAACCGTGTTCTCTTTAGCACTTAGCTAATCATAGCGTGTCGGAGAGTGCACTGGATGCATGCTACGACATGACTGTGGTGCGCTCAAGCAGGTTTGGTAAGCCCAAATTAATTTTGTTGTCGTGGCCCCTTTCTTTAAAGTATTCGTTCTCACCAGTGTTGGAGGTGGTATTGTGTCCCTGTAACCCCGATACAAACTCAAAATAACAACGAAAAACTCATTACATCATTTCCTAATTATTCTGTGTAAGTTTACGATATTTTGCTTTTTTCCCGTTATTCTAAAATCTTTCGAACAATTTAGTCCAGGAGCCGAGGGTTAAAAACGTTGACCGTTGAGTTGAAAGTTGGTTACTATTTTTACTTTCCTTGCTCTACGAAGTAGAAAGGAAAGTTATGTAATCGGCTGAAAAAAAATTTTTGAGTTCTCTTCAGATCTTTACGTTACAGACCCTCCTGAGTCCGAAAAACACTATTTGGGAAAATGGTCTGTGTGTCAGTCTGTGTGTGTGTATGTGTGTCTGTGAACGATTTTTAGAGAAAAAAACCGTACCAAATCAGCTCAAACTTGATATCTCGCCCGCAGGTCACCATGGGACGCCAAAATAAGGGTTTGAACAAAATCCACCGAAAGCTAACTATAGTTATCATAGTGATGAAAACACCAAATTTTTTGTTCTCAAAAAGGCTCTAACGATTTTGATTAAACTGTTTATATTGATAGCTCTTAATAAGGCAATTATACCATGAAATTCCCATTTGTGGGAAAATGATGAGAGCAGCGCAATAAATTACCAAAACTTTCGACGAAATCGATTTTAGGGCAGTTTTTAGAGAAAACCACCGTACCAAATCAGCTGAAACTTGATGTCTAGCCTACAGGTTACCATGGGACGCAATAATGAGGGTCTGGGAAAAATCCACCGAAAGTTAACTATAGTCATAATAGTGATCAAAACACCAAATTTTTTTCTCAAAAACGGCTCTAACGATTTTGATTAAATTTTTTATATTGATAGCTCTCAATTAGGCAATTATACTATAAAATTCTCATTCATGGGAAAATGACGAGAGCAGCACAATAAATGATCAAAATTTTCGACCAAAAGCGCAGTTTTTTCCTCATAAACTCCGCTAAACTTGTAGAATGTTAAAAAAAATTGGTATTGTAGTCCAATCCAATACCTAAAGGGTGTGTGTTTAAAAACGCTCATGAGATACATGGGGGTCACTCCAGAAATTTCTGAATTTCAACTACTTCCGTTGCGCTTACTTACCAGTTCCTACTGTTATTTTCCAATGACTCTGAAAAAGTGATTACTATCCTTTTTTCAAAAAACCGTGTTTACAGCCTCATTAATTATCTGTGTACCAATTGCTCAATAATGGCCCTGCAATGAGTACGAGCAGCACAATAAATTCCGGAACTGTGATAAATGAATCGATTAAATAGAATTAGCCATGTACAAAGTGAATTGACGTAGAGCTAAGGAAAGTTGTGTGTTGCAACGCACTAGATATTTTCTGATAGTTCCCTCAATGTTTGGTAAAACCCCGATTCTCTGCTCTCTCTGAAGTACGAGTACGTACTAAAAAAATGGCGGCTCATCAAAAAAGTCAAAATTTGACTTATTAGTTGATAGTTACAGTATTTACCGCAGTTGAGGAATTGGCTTGTACTTTCCAAATTCACAACTCTGCTACCTCCTATGCTTGGCCATTAAGTTGCTGAGTCAATCAAAATTCGTCGAATTTTGAACCAAATTTTGACTTATTGGTTGATTCGCTTCTCTACTCTCTCTGAAGTATGGACTAAGAAAACGAGTCTTGTCTATCCCCTTCCTTAGAAGATATTTTGTTAAATATCTATCGCAGTTTATATGTTGCAGCAAATATTCAGTAGGTCTGAGAACGTAGAGAGCTGAGGAAAACCGATTTTTTTTTGACACGCTCACAATAGTAGGGTAGCGGACAGTAAAAAAATATTTCTGCTTCAACATATTAACTCCTCATGTTGATTTCATAATGGGCTTTGTCCGAACACACATATAAACGTAATTGTATTAACCGGCGTCTGGCTCGGACTTTTCTGGACGGTAATTTTTAAAGTACTCCACTTCACCTATTCGTAACATAAATTTCAAGTTTCAACTCCATAGGTCATTATTGGACCAAAATTTCGTCAAATTTCGTTCGCAAGTCGAAGTCCACGAAACTGTTGTGGCAGAGTCGGGTTTTTTGACTCAGTTACTTGATGCGAATCCGCCATACAAATTTCCAATGTCAACTAATAAGTCAAAATTTGGTTCAAAATTCGACGAATTTTGATTGACTCAGCAACTTAATGGCCAAGCATAGGAGGTAGCAGAGTTATGAATTTGGAAAGTACAAGCTAATTCCTCAACTGTGGTAAATACTGTAACTATCAACTAATAAGTCCAATTTTGACTTTTTTGATGAGCCGCCATTTTATTAGTACATACTCGTACTTCAGAGAGAGCAGAGAAGCGGGGTTTTACTAAACTTTGAGGGAACTATCAGAAAAAATAGTAACCAACTTTCAACTCAACGGTCAACGTTTTAACCCTCGGCTTCTGAACTAATTGCTCGTTATCGATTTTTTAAGAAGATTTACACGTCATGGGTAGTTTTAGCTACATTTGTGCTCCCTAAATGTTCATGTAACGTTAATTAAACTTGCGTATGGTACGAATTTTTAAATTTGTGTAGGAGTGAGGGAATGTTATTGTATTATAATTTAGTTTGACGGAGTCGAGTGCTCCGGAATTTCTCCTTCTTCGGGACCAGAACAGTCACCCATGATGAAGGAGTCTTGAAAGGATGGGATTCTTCAACGGACAGAGTTTTGAAGTACCTCTCCCCACCAAGGGCCTCGACGAAGGGATTGGAGGCTTCAATTCCTACCCTTTTGAATTCGCAATAATTCTACCAGGTTGGTATTCTCAGGGGTTCTCTTCAGCGTCCATAGACGACACCTCACGTGTTTGTTTTCAGAGCTAGGCTTAATCCAATCTTACATCATTAATTCTTAATAATATTCTTATAGTATGAGGGGGGGAGGAGAACCAAGGAGAGTACCGTATGGTTTTACTAGATGGCCAAGAGAGTCCTGTACCTAGAGGCGATACTCCGGCAAGAGCTACGCGCACGGGTGATCACAAAGGCCTATGAAGTCTTCAGTCGCTCGAAACAGCGAGTGATTTAGTTCCCCAGCTTCACAATTTTCCCTGGTTTTCGTCGCGTATTGCTTTCGTCGAAAGACAAATTACGAGAGCCGGATTATTTCTCCATTTGGCGCCAACTCACCTCTCGAAGCGACTTGGAAGTTGAAGTCTTTCTAGCCCCAAGTTTTTGAAAACGAAAACCTCTCGCCATTAGCGAAACTTGTTTTCCCCCCAGAGCCTCTTCGCTGAGAAACAAGTACCTTCGAGGTTGGAGGCTGAGATCTCGAAATTAATTTAACAGATAAAAAAGAGAAGGTGGGGGAAGTTGCATGAATTAGAAAGATGACGTATTTTTCGGTTGGGGAAACGAACTCAGAGTCAGAAACGGAGTTGGCGACCTCCTTCTTTCGTCTTTCTTAGGAACAACTTTTAAATTTGACTCCGCTGAACTTCGCCTATTAATAACCATAAAAGGTGAGATGAGAAGACGTTGAGGGGAAAGTGGAAAACGCGGAAATAAATTGCCGTTTGCCACTAGAAATAAATAGTGCGACGTGTTTGTCAATTGAATTACACTCGTACAAGTGTCAGAATACAATGGATTATCCAAAATACATGAATTCCAAGGATTACATTTTGTTTTGACCGTGGGCACACGGAAGTGTCACTGCAATCACACTTGGGCCTATTGTTTATCGCTTAATTAACGTCACACATACCGGCCACTTTTAGGAAGCCGAGTATGTCTTTCGCTCCAGACTTCGTCGATGAACCCCTGGGGAAAATGTTTAAAACGCCTGACTGCCAAGACAGGGCAGTTGCTTAGGATGTGCCCGTCCTCCTCTCCGCACAATCTGCACTCACCTATGAAATGCCCGTCTTGTTGAGGAGATACCTAGGTGTGCAGTGTTCAGTGAGGAAGCTAGTAAGGACTCTTAGGTCCTTGTCTTCGCCCTTGAACAAGGCAGTGAACCATATCGCCTGTTTAGTCGTGTTGGCGAAGCCAATGAGCGTAATTTCCATGTATCACCTTCTTCAGGCCACTATTTTATTAAGGGGACTTTTCACTCCTATGTAGGGCTCAGGCTTGCTGGGGATGAATTCAGTGCCCCTTTTCCTAAGGCAGCCTTCCTTTTCATTGACCTCATACCCTGTATGAGGCGTCACCCAAATAAGGGAAAGCCTATTATGGGCACTGAGTCGTTTGAGCGCCTGAGGACATCCCCATGTCAGATCGATGGCCTTTAAGGCAGCCTGACTATCCGAGAATACCTTGGAACCTTGTGCAAACGGAGACCTTTTTGGCTTCTGCCTTGCGGTTTCCAACAAACTAACTATTTTGTTTAATCCAAATATCACAGGTTGGCGTAGTTGGAAACGAAATGCGTTAAACCTCTGAATTTATACGCGGGTGCTCTTACGCGCACATCGAGGAGGATCGATACCGCGAGGTTTCCAGGCAAAATTAATATCAAACTGCATTTTGGGTTTAAATTAACTTCATGAGACCGACTCTAAACTAACAAATTATCAGGCAGTTCTCTACTCAGCGGACCAGTCTGCACTAATTAAAATTGCTGGGCTGTACAAATAACCACTTAATTTTCGAAGCGACCAATCTTTGTTGAAATAACATCAACCAAACACTGTGTGGTCCGTAGATTATTTTTATTAACTCAATTATATTTATTGGAGCAGGTGATTAGGGCGCCCTAATTAAGCAGTTGTATCGCAACAACGAAATCATGATATTCTTAGAATGAAAGCAATGAATATCATATTGAATGCCAAATTTCACGGATGCATTAGGCAGCCACAACAGAAGTAGAAAGGAACGTTTCATTTGGACGGAATGTGTGGTAAGCAATTACCATTACGTCAAACGTTGGGCATGAATGAAAGAAGCCGAGAAAGTACTATTCCTGGGTTAAGGATGTTGTAGAGTCTCGGCAGACCAAGCTGGGACTGAGGCAAACCAGCCCTTCAAGTAATTGGATTGCCCCCTTCTCACAACGCCACCAATCATGGCGCCTTCTCTTCTACTCTCCTGGGCTCCCATGTTTCCCTCCACACTGCCCACCAGTTTCAATTGGCCGCGCGGATATGCCAAGCGGTGTCGCTCCTTCATTTTTTAGATTTACGCTTCACTTATCCTCCTTTTTCAAACACTTGGATTTAACCTTGCTCAGTCATTTCATTGGTCAGTTGTTAGTTTAGCCAAGCATTGCAGCTCCAGCGTGTTTTGATTTCAGGCTAACCAGTCTTCCTTCCTCTTCCTATTTATGCGCTCTTGGGCCCTACGAGATCGTCTGACAAACTTGTCAGCAATTCCTTATGTACAACTCGGTTATTAGGGCTCCTCCGTGTTTTCATTTCCGCTTCACCTGACTAGGAGATATTGGGCAATACAATCTTAATAATCCCTTATAAACAACTACTTCAGTCACACCATTGGGCAGCTATTAGTTCAGCCAAGAACTGCTGCTCCTTCAATTCTTTGATTGCCCCAACCAGATTTTCAGCGACCGATAAACGATCTACTATAAACAACTGCCACGAGATGATTGAGGGTTATTAGTTCCGCGTGTTGAGCGGTTGCTCAGATGATGCGTCACCTGATGCTCCGTTCTTCGCCATTGCGTTGCACGACCTCGATCTGTTACCGGACTTGTCTGTAAGTCGGCCAATAAGTTTCAATTGAACAAAAAGCGTTTAAATTTACCTCAACGCTTTAGACCAGTAACTGACCTGCACTTACAGACCAAGAACTAGGGTCTTAGATCATTGTTAGCATAATAAACTGCCTTACATTATCTAGAATAATTTACAGAATACTACAAGCAATGGCAAAAGTTACTTTACTGAACATCTAATTTGTTGCTACGTAGTACATCGTCCTGAAAATTATTCACAATGGCAGAAACTCTTTCACGTACACTTTCACGTGCGTGTGGATTTTTGGAGGGTTGAATATGGGCTTTCCCTTCTCATCTTTATAATCCTCGTACGCTAACGAATATATTTCTACGAAATTCAAAGATTGGGCGAGTTGAGCGGAAAATTTACTCGTGCAAGCCATTTTGATTCCTCGTAGTCCATTGTTTCTCGCCAATTCTTCAGTAGCGGACATCAAGGCTTTGGATATCCCTTGACGGAGGTAATCTGAGTCTGTGGCTAATGCGTGGACTTCGAGGAGACCTTCGGTCATTTTGTGAGTTCGCTCTTCGAGATAATCGAAAAGCTGGAAGATCTGCAAAGGAAGAAAAAATGTTGACTGATGGCGTAGTCTATTGGGGCGCTTGACTAAAAACGCGAGCTTTTTCTAATTGCCCTGTAAATCTTGGAACATGAGGTTTCAGAATTGACACGGCAACTGAGATATGCGAATGATAATGTGAAGTGAGAGACACTAAAAACACTTTTTGACATTCTGCTATTCGCTACCCATCTAGTATTCCTCTTTCGTTTATTATTCGGAACTATCTTGAAAATACTGCACTAGTGGCGTTAGGATTTTACTGATAACGAGCACCACCTTAAGAAAGTTTAGCAATTACGACCTCATTGGAGTTAACTTAACTTGATTATTCGCGCCACACGACTACACAATAAACTCTCAGAAGAGTACCTCAGAATCAGGCTACATGTACAAGTTCTCCTTTCCTTCATTATCAGTGCTCTTGGAGCAGTTTTTTAAGAAACAGGGCTTCACAAAATTCCTGAGATATCAGATCGTGAGCTTGAGGCAGTGGGAAGATTTATTTATCAGTTACGACGATATCTCTAACCAATCATATGTATTACAGAGGAAATGTGTCCTTCAAAGGAATAGAGTTGCAGTATGGACAATCTTGACGTCATTCGTTCTTAGCAGACGCCCTAATTTTGAAGGCCCATAACCGATCAACCTGAATTCACCGGAATCAGTCAAGCGAGACCCTCCTGGCTAAACCAGCATGATGTTTCCTGCGTTGCAACATTCACCAGCCGTTGAGTAATTACACAAAATCTCACGTCCCAAGTTTCATATGTCACATCCCGTATTCTCAGTTGCAGTCGCGGAATCTCCTAGGCGAAATGATTCGATGCGGTTTTCCCCTTAATTAACCATTAACCATGAAAACACTCGCTTGAGGGTGCACACTTTCGTGAGGGCCACCTTTTTCTGAGTCATCGGACTAATTATGTGGATATCCTTGAAAAGGGCCACCATTCTGCTGCGAACTCTCACTTAGTACCTTACGATGTGTCATTTAGCCAGTCTCAAGGTAGAAGACTGTTGTCTATATCTAACCGTGTGGAACTGTGATCGCGGGGAAACGATACGTAGAGCTTAATCTGGTTCTTCTCTCGATTTACCTGAGACAAACTGGGGAACGGTAATAAGCAAGTTTAGGAGCAGCCAGAGCTGGAAAGTTTGACTGGACAATCAGCTAGTCCACATTGCCGTATGGCTCCCAGTAAGTTCTAAGAGACTCTTTGAAGAAGGCGGTGCAAAGGCCTGGTCCGAGGTTTGAACCCTCTAGGAACTGCATCCAAATCACTTGCTGAACGGACACATGAGTTCTGTTGGCCAGTCATAGTAGTGAACACTAGCCAGTTTGCCTTACAACACAGTAAACCTAGGCCAAAGCGTTGGCATACCAGTCAAAACAACGGCAGGATACCTAAGCCCCACAGGTCGCCCCACATCACACTTAGCAGAACTACGAAGAAAGTGTGCTGTACTCACTGCGCTTGTGCGATTCCTAACAGGATCTACATGCAGAGCTTCTACACACTCCCCCTCGTGATACTATCGAATCCTATTCGTGCCTGTTATGCTATACAGGGCAGTGGGATGGTGGATCCGTCACAAATAGACTGAAAACACTCTCGCACTCTCCAAAGAAAAGTCCTACTACTACTGGCTTATAGAACAACCTCCCGCCAGGCATTGCAAATGCTAGCCGGAACCCTTACAATGGGTCTCCTCCTAGACTTAGCCGTGATCATGCCACACATTCGCAGAAAGAAACTTCAACAATACACAGGAGCCGCGCAACATCAGTTCCCAGAGCTACTCCTACTGCCAACGCCAGAGCAGCAACTCATGAAATCTCAGGATTGGCAAAGGCAGTGGGACGGGCATTCCACGGCCAGGCACCTCCACTGAACAGCCATCGGTTCGCCAGGAGTGCTGGTACTCAAACGCCCCAGTCACCGAATTTTCCATCGGGCCATGAGGCTTTTAATGTGCAGCACATTTAGCGACTGCTCATGCAACACGGGGGCTATATAGGACGCCTGCTACCTTCTCTTCACCTGCTCCCTGTAAGAGGATGTGCACAGCCGCACCCGTCTGCCCAATGCAGAAGCTGGCCAAACCTTCACTCCCAACAGACCAGCCATCCGACGCCTAACATAATTTATTATTATTTGGTTGGGCAAACAGACGGCGCAAACATGAAACATGGGAACCTCCCACACGGGCACACACCAACGCTCCTCCACCCCACCACAATCAGCCGAGACACTAGGCCAAACACACAGGCCACAAAGTCAATCAGCCCACATTTATTTAAAAAATAAATAAATCGAAGCTCCCGGGTTATCGAAGCTTTAGAACAGCACATGAGCCTATTGCAACGATTTCCCTTAGTTAATAAAAGACGTCATACGTACCAGCCTCTTTTAGGTAGCCCCTGGCTGCCAAGACAGGGCAGTTGCTTGGGATGAGCTCTGCCGTTTCGTCCTCCTCTCTGCACAATCTCCACTCAACAGCCTCTGAAATGCCCACCTTGTTGAGATGATACCTAAGCGGGCAGTCTCCGATGGGAAAGCTAGTAAACACTCTTAGATTCTGTCTGGATAGTGTGACCATTGTCTTCGTCCTTGAATAGGAAAGCGCAATGAGCCTTTTCGCCGGTCTTAGTCGTGCTGGCAATGCCAATGAGCGCGATTTTCCTCCTAAAAAGCCTATTACACGCACAATGAGCCTACGAGTATAAGCCACAACAAGGCCTGGCCCATTTTGCCCATTAGGTAGCTTCTAAAATCAAGTATAGATAACGAGGAATTCACTCGTTGAGAAGCGGCGGCCATAGCAAGTTGTCGAACGCTCCTGTGACATCAGGCAGACGGGCTTGACCTCTGCCTGCATGAAAACATAGCGAATGTCAACAATAACATCTTCTTTTGATACACTCATATTGTCTACCTGTGACGCTGTCCAAGACTCTCGCGAGAGACAATTTCAAGATTTCCTAGGTATACTTAATGCGGAAAAAAGACTGAGTTTCACTTATCACTCAGAACCTTGAAGGAGCTTCCACCTTCACCACTCACAAATCCCCCCCCCTCCCTAGCAGCAAACAATAAGCTGTATTCGCTACAATACTAAGCGCGCAACTATTATGAATACCATTCGTACACGAAAGATAAGAACGTGTGCGCAAATGGTCAAGGTCGGCTTTAATATAAATTATCGATCACTGCAGAAAAAACTCATTATTACTGTTCCACTTATATTTATTTTATTAAATACATTTTCAAACAGATCACATCACTTAACATACAGGCAAGTACCAAATACCCAATGTATGTACAACAATAGCACAGTAGAAATATCATTTTACGTTAAGGCATAACAGGTTTGTGCCCCACGCATTCACGAGATTCAACTTGAAATACACAAGTCATAGCAGGAATTTCTAGTGCTTACTTATTGGAAAGTTATTGGCATTATACTTGGGTGAAGATTCGAATGTTACTCATCACAGGATCAGTTTCAGCAACTCGATTGGGAAGTTGCCTTAAGAACTCAGTTCAATCCATCACTTGAGCATGAAGTACGAGACACAGTACTTGCGCTTCTTCAGGTGCGTGTAGCTGTTGAGTTGCAAAGGTATTTCTTAACGGAAACTACCACAAGGCTTGGGTGAGGTACCGTTTTGTCGAAAATCCATTGAAAATCCAGAACCCACGGGGGAAAGAACTAATTTTACACCACACACGCTTGAGAATCACTTTTGAACGCTAGTTTTACTATCCCGCAGATCTTTGACCATCACTACAACATGCGTATGAGGGGCAGGCGGATGCAAAATTTGTTTCCCACTTTCGTCCTTATAATCCGCGTAAGCCAAAGTGTAAACCACTCTAAACCCCATTGTTTCGGCTAAATCAGCTGAGTATTTGCTTGTGCAAGCGATTTTGACACCCGTGAAGCCGTTGTTTTCTGCGTGTTGTAGAGTCACATTACTCAGGGCTCTTGCAAGCCCTTGACGACGATAATCGGGGTCGACAGAGACAACGAACAGCTCCAATAATCCAGTCTCGTTCAGCTTCATGTGTTGTCCGACGTATTCGAAAAGATCCACAACCTGTTAACATTAATTGTCAACACATTAATGTTTTTGCGGAGAAAGCCATGAAGATGAGTGGAGATACGAAGGGATGAGTGATGTATAAACAAATGGAGTCTGCTAGGGTTTGATTGGCCCCAACATCCATGAGGGATAGGGAATCGGTGAAACAGTTGCACAATATGATGTATAGGACTGTCTCAGTTCTGCTGCCCTCGTATTGTTAGCTATGAAGCACTCCCATTGACTCCACGGGTCTGCAATGATGGAGGGGTGCCTCAAGGCTGGAAAGACGTCTACATGGCCATAGCCAGACGACACCTGTACACAATGACATGAGGATAGAACGGAAAGGGCAGTCACTTGCCAAATAAGTACAAATGGTGGCAGAAAATTATTTGATGAGCCTTCGTTTCATTTTCTTCTCCGTGATCTTCATTTTCTTCTTGTTCTCCATTTACGCTGAATCAACCTTCCATACTGGTTACTGAAGACTCTAGCCACCAGTTAAGTGAAGAACATCACTTCCCCATCGGAGGATTGTGAGCTGTGCGCTCATAACCAAATAACACAGTGAAGGGTAGCTATTTTCCAGATACCGCCGGTCATCTGGAGGATAGTCAATAAGTAGACTGCGGCGGTTCAGAGGGGCTTGGAAAGACCAACCTATTAACCAGAGTGTGGATGTAAATGTCAAGAAAACCTCTCTGGATGGAGCAGAGAAAGGAAGTGAGTGTCCTTGGGCGAGGTAGACCTCTCCACTGACTGAAAACTTGCAGCGCTATATGAATGGGCATGGAAAGGGAGATGGAAATCCTTGTCTAAGGGGTGTGTCAATTATACGGTGTTTCCCAATAATCTTAAACCCCAAGTCCCAATAGTCCCAATAGTTCCCAATAGTCTTAGGAGATTGTGGGTTGAGCCAGAACACTGGACGAGCCAGTTACTTAAGAGGCATGGCGACTTCAATGCGCAGTTCCCTTTCTTTTCTCTCAAAGACTCTCCGTCCAGGACGTTGTTCTCCTATAGTGCAGTTGAAATAAGAAACCAATGAGCGACAGTTGTTGAAAGAGCAGCCAATCCTCTCATCTTTAACTACTCCTAAGCAGATTTATGGCCGTTTGGCCCAGTTTGCGAAGATGTTTATGACAAAAAAACGTGGTCACAGTTGATCTTTCCCTTTGAAACTTCCCACCCAAGTAAATAGTTAGATCAGGTGGGAACGGATTCCCCAGCGTGGTAACAAATGAGCGACAGCTTTCTACACAGGTATGGGATGCTGAGTGAGTGCCCGTGCTCTCTCGTGACTATCGACTGGCATAACTCGCTCGTGGCTGCTGGATAACAGTCATTTGATTAAGAAATAGACCTACGATACGTCCCACGACATACTTCACAGTGCTTACTGTAACGCCATAACCATAAGCACGCGCCATACAACGAAAAGCCTTGTGGACAGTTCTACGAATTGTCTATTAGTCAAAATACATTTGCGTACAACGTTAAGCACAACCAGTTTCTAGCTACAAAATGTTAAATACTCGTTGATAGTCCTGAAATGCACCTAAATACGCTTCATATATAATCAAATCGAGGAGCCTCACCAATTGAATCCTGCCAGTCGTAATCGTCTCACTGTCTTCCTTTAGTAGGTCTGGATAATTCAAGTTAATAACGATGCCGACTATCCTTCCATTCGGCGTGACTGCCTTATAGGAATGCCCTTGGTCGATTATCTTAACGGCGAACAGCTGTTCCATCGGAAGGACTTCCGACATATCGCACGTTAGAGGTTCGTGCTTGAAAAACGCCCTCTTGAGGAACTCGTACACGTCTGGTTTGTCCTCCTTCTTGCACCTTTGTATTTCCCACTCAGTCACTGAAAACGAATGCACATATGGAAACATGTTTAATTGCACATTTTATATTCAAGTGAGTAAGTCGAGTCTTAGAGAAATAATAAACAAGTAGGAAGAACGAGCCAGGAGGGTTATGACAATTTTCTTAAACGACGGCACCCCTAAAAAGGAGGCCGAGTAAATAATGGACAAATGGAGAGGGTGCTGACTACCTAACGCGAGTTCAATGAATGGTAAAGAAGGCGATACCACGGAGAACGCCTTGGAACACGACGCATACGACAAATCAGCCCTCAGTCCTTCTCTAGCTACAACCCTTCAAGTTGTTCATAACGACCTTCGAATGCATTCTGCACCTAAACACATATTTGCATGATCTCGCCTCGGAATATTGACGGAGGCTGATCAAGTCGTACGCTTGTCGAACCAGGAGGTTAAGGTTGTGGGAGGCGTGCGAGAGAAAACTGGAAGTGAATGACACAAAAAAAGCAAAATTGAACGGTTTCGTACGTAGCTTTGAAGTGCACATTCCTAGAGCTTTCTGGTTGGGAAAAATAATGTAGTCATGTAGTCACTCTTTACATTCTAGACTAGGGGTCTCCAAACTATGGCCCGAGGGCCACATTCGGCCCGCGGACAGATTTTATCCGGACCGCGCAGAGTTAGCATACTTGAACACTCTTTTTAGAGAACATATTTTTTATAGCAAATCAAATTTAGTTCACAGAAGTATTCTAATTTTATGTTGAATAATTATTAAAATGACATCTACATTGATATGGTCATGGGCTAACTAACTACTCATAACATTGTTGTAGGCTTATTATTATTGTTTTTGTGATAAGTTGGATAAAAAAACACAGAATTGCATGCAGAAGACATGCATAATATTGTTAGAAAGATGTTCAGAAACAAACGAAGGTCAATTTATATCTTCACATTTACGATCGAACAATGAACTGCCCTTAACAACAACAACACAACTCGTCACCAAGCATCAATCACCTGATAAAAGTTCAACAACATCTAATGTAGTAACATTCCAATAATATGCCGAAAATTTAACTTCAGTATATAATAACAAATTATTGAAACGAATCCAACTAACATTTTATTACGTTACTCCTCGTGGCTCGTACTCTACGACTAATCTAGAAATTACAGATAATGACGGGGAAATTAATGATATGCAGCGTTGCCGTTTGGCGGACTTTAGTCCGATTTGCAGCCTTTTTTAAACGTTGCGTACTTTTTCGGACTTTTTTTCCATCAGTGAACTATTTCACTTTTTACCACCGGCAATAATGATAATGTGGTTTTGGCCCTTGGAACTTACGAGAGTAATCAGAATGGCCCCAAGGCTGCAAAGTTTGGAGACCCCTGTTCTCAACCATGACAAATCATACTTCTGATACTGCGCCACCTCTGATACCATTCCACTTTTACCAACAATGAAAAGTGACGTAATTGTAAGTGGGTGCTGCTGCCAGCATTTTCTCGAGAGGAACTTAGATTTCATGAAATAGTCGTGTTTAATGAATTAAACTCCCAAGTTGAGTTGTCCTGAGCCCGGAAAATCCTATTTGGGAATATGGTCTGCGAACGCGTTTGAGACACAACGGCCGAACCAACTCAAGCTTCAGTCCTCTCAGGTTTTTCTTTTTCAAGCTTTTTCGGAAATTGAATGATTTACATTCACGAGACAGTTGGTAACAAACACTAACACAAATGGTGGGTACAGCTTTCGTACAAGTACGCAACCACAAGGGACATTTTATGTCTTTTTATTGTAATATAATTTTGTTTATTTTAAATAAAGAAATATAAAATTACAACACAAAACATATTTTTCATTTTTGTAACAGACGTTACCATGCACTTAACCCAACACAAATTTAGTGACGCTTCTCCTTTACATATCCCGCGTTACATTTTCGAGTTTATGTAGCAAAGTAAAGAAAAAAAAAATCGTAGCCCTGGTGGGACTCGAACCCACAACTTCCAGTTTAGGAGACCGATGCCTTAGGCATTACGCCACAGGGACTGGGGTTGAAACGTTGCGTTGTCCAATCGGCCTCAAAGGTTAATTTCGTGACGCTTTTGGCCGTTACATTTTCGAGTTTATCTAGCAAAGTCAAGACATAAAATGTCAAAAAAACCAGCCCCCCCTCCCCTATTACGTAACTGTGGGCTTGCGCGTAGCAAAACTCTTGCTAGTCTCATCATGTGTGAGTGTGCAGAACCTTTGAGTTTAGAGTTTCCTTAGCCCTACGAAGAAGAGTGATGTAATACGCTGAAATGGTAAGCAACAAAAAGCGTCACGCTGGAAGGGAATGAAATCATGTCACAAATTAAGTATACAAGCCCTTCGGACCTCAAAACCTTCCCTCTCAAAGCAGATATAAGGATTGCGCAACACCTTCTGATACCCAAACCCTTCATTTACACATTCCTCCAGTGTTCCTAGTAAGAGGGGTCAAGGAGGAGTTTTTTGTGTGGTTTTTTAGCTCTCTTAAGATATTTACGTTTCAATGGTTCAAAAAACACCGTATGTTATAACAGTTAACAAATGTTAGTTTAATCAGGCTCATTGGTGCAACTGGCCTTAACAGTTATGTTCAACAAAATGATTTCAAATTGTATTCACAAACTTCCCATTTAAAAAATTAACGCATATTTTGGATATATACAAATACTAATCAAATTTATTTTAACGACGCTCTTTCTTCCAGCATTAAATGAAGGAACGCTCAACGATCAATTAAAACCCATACGCAAACATAAGTTTGTCCGCGTGATATTTTACATGTATTAGAACACGATAGCATGACAAGTTTGCGATGTCGTAATTTCTCCTGGTCATCTAGCTCGACTGTTTGCGGATTACTTCCGGTATTCCTCTTTAGATGACATAAAATTAAATACTGGCCGTAATTACAGAATGATAAAATTTGCGTAGCGGTCTTCTCTAATGCGAGGTCGCGTGTCTGCGAGAGAGTCTCGTCGATTTTATTATTATCGCAAGGCCTGACCTTCACATCAGTTCTAAAACGTCGAATTTTCGCTTCCCGTGCCCTTGGCCCGCATTAGTTTTATGAGGTCAGTCTCACGCCAAATGCATCTTGATAGCTCACTGCCGCAGTAGAAACGAACCGTCTAAATAGGGAAAGAAATGGACTGAAAATTTTGGATGAGCTAAACGCGTTACAAATCATCACTTGGTAGAAACTGAGAGCCGTAACGTTACAGAGCTAAATTTCGACTACTTATTTCGTCGAAACGAGTTTCGTGTGATTCCCCACTAGATGCTAGATACTTGTGTTTCTTCATTCTGGCTAAGTGTGTCATTCGAAGGTGTATGACACACGACAAACCCCTGACGGTCCAGAACAACAACAGTCACGTATACTGTTGCTGTCTAGTTGCTATGGTTGCAATATTGGGAACTTTAAGCCTAGCCTTCCCACTTTACTTTAGGAAAGTAGTCGCGTTTACAATTCATCTACGCAAGAACGTTGAACGTCGTCGACAGACGGAATCGTTTGAGATTAGCAGGCAATGTGTACAAAGCGCACTCTCACGTACATGCAACAATTACCAAGCGCAACAGTTACGTATCACTGCTAACCGCTAAATCACATTCAACCCGTCTATCTAAACTAAATTTCACATTGTCGTTAAGGAATCCTGTTTGAGATTATTGGGGCACACATGCTGTATGAAGTGGTTAACACACTGCGGCAATTATGCACAACTGCTGCAATACGAGAACGCATATAGGTGGAACTGTTGTAGTGCACAAGTCGTAATACTAATACGTTCAACTTCTGATTGCTAGGCAGCATTAATGATTCTTCCTTATAAATACATTTTTAGTGTAGATGCACTGCCTCATTTCACACCAGTACAAGTAAGTTTCTGACCTCATCAGCCAATAAGATTTATCAAGATGCTTGAAAATAGTTTATTAGTTATTATAATCCCTACTATGTTTTTCACATGGTCATTATGCCATGGGAATTATATGTCGCCTGTTCCCGTGTCGGAAAACCATCAACATTATTTATTTACGCGCCAGAACATAAAACTAAAAATATAGTTTATGAAAAAGCATTGGAATAGAGAGAAGCAGTGAAGGGTATAGAGGCTATTAGTTGCTTTCTAGAGCGCGCGTGATATTGAGATCAGTGTTTACTTCAAAATTCCCAGTTGTTCAATAGCGATTTGTAAAAATATAAGTGAGATTAATGAATATTTTGTTTTTTATTTAATGTAATTAGTAAAGTCCTTCTAAGGGTATGACGAGATATACAAAATAAAGTAGTGCATCAAATTTACGCTAAGGCGGTACGAAGTACGCCGGGTCAGCTAGTAATATTATAAATGCGAAAGTAACTCTGTCTGTCTGTTACGCTTTCCTGCTTAAACCTCACAACCGAGTTTGATGAAATTTGGCACAGATAGTTTTTAGATCCTGAGAAAGGACATAGACTACCTTTTATTGCGAAAAAAGGGGATGATAATGATTTAGTATACAACGAGGCGCTAACTAAGATTGAAGACCAAGTGATGGATATATCTGGGAAGACATTATCAGATTCATTTTGGAATGAACCGGCCACAAAGAATCGGAGAAGTCAGTAGTGATTTAATAAGAGAACTGGACTACTATGTCTCTTCTTTACAGCAACAAATATCAAAGTCTGTTCCTCGATTGAACACGGAACAAAATTTAGTCTTTGATATTGTTGTGCAAAGAATCGATAATGGTGAGGGCGGATTGTTTTTCTTAGATGCGCCAGAAAGCACTGGAAAAACTTTTCTATTAAATTTACTTTTAGCCCAAATCCGCAAAGATAAAGGAGTAGCTGTTGCCGTAGCTGCTCGATGGAGACCGCACGGCGCATTCAGTACTTAAACTCCCATTAAATTCACCTCATGAGGAAATTCCAGTTTGCAACAGCGATCGTGGCCGAATGCTACATCAATGCAAGCTGTTGGTGTGGGATGAGTGCACAATGTCGCATAAAAAAGCGATCGAAGCGCTCAATCGGACTCTGAAAGATATCAGAAGCAACCAGAGTTTAATGGGTGGGATGGAAGTGCTGATGAAAAGAGATAATGTATTTGGCTGAACGAACGTTTCGATTTTTCTTTAGACCAGTACGTTTCAAACACTTCTGAGTTCGAAAAACACTATTAGGGAAAATGTCGTGCGTGTCTCTGCATCCAATTAAGAGAAAACGATAGAACTAAGTCGACTCATATTTCATACATAGCCTGAAAGTCACTATAGGACGTCAAAATGAGGATATGAGGAAAATCGGCTGCGAACTAATTATACGTATCATAGTGATTCAAACACCAAACATTTACGACGATTTTGATTGATCGATTTACATGAACAGCCAAGAATTACACGGCGGTATCACGAAACTACCGTCGATCCGAAAATGCGGAGAGCAGTGCAATAACTACGAGAACCATTGGAAATTCAAATGTTAGTTTTATTACTCTGATCAATTGAATTAAACTTCAGGTGTAAGTTAAATCTAAACCTTGATTTCCTCCGATGCGAACGAAAGAAACCTTTACACAAACGGTGGGTACAGCTTTTGTACAAGTACGCAACCACTAGGAACATTTTATGTCTTTTATTTTTGTTTTTTTTTAATGCAATGATAACTACGTTTGATTGTGCTCGTTGATGGTTTCGATATAATGGCCGAGTCAATTGCAATTTACATCATCACTTAGTCACTGAGGTTATTAAAACGTGTGATGCTACCAAGCGTTAATTAAATTAAATTAAAATTTGACATAAAATGTCAAAATATCAGAAACACAAAATAATCGTAACCCTGGTGGGACTCGAACCCACAATCCCTGGTTTAGGAGAACGATGCCTTATCCATTAGGCCACAGGGGCTGTAGCTTGCAACTCAGGTTAACAATTTTGTGGCGCTTCTCCGTAACATCTCTGGCGTTACATTTTCGAGTTTATGTAGCAAAGTAAAGACATAAAATGTCAACAACGTCTATCCCTGTTTGGAATATAACATGAGGAATAGAGAGTGGCTGTGTGAAAGGGCAATATTAGCACCGACCAATGAAATCGTGGGACAGATCAACGAACGAATGATGTCACATGTTCTAGACAATTTAGTCGAATATTTTTCTGTAGATATTGTCATGGACACTGAACAGGTGACATCTTATCGTACAGAGTTTCTAAACTCTTTAGAGCTGTCAGGAGTGCCGTCTCAGCTCAGACTGAAAGTTGGGGTTCCAGTTTTCTTAATGAGAAATCTCGAAGCGCCGAGACTGCAACGGGACTCGATTGCAAATTACGCAGCAAGGGCGCAATATTATTAGAGCAATTATAATGACAGGAATAGCTAAAGATGAAGAAGTTGTGATATCCCTGATACCAATGATCCCTACGGATTTACCTTTTCAGTTTAAAAGAATCCAGTTTCCCCTCAAACCAACCTTCGAAATGACCATTAACAAAGCGCAAGGGCAAACACTTAAAGTAGCAGGTGTCCAATTAGAGAGAACCCTGCAAATTATAACCCAATGGTTTATTATTCTCATGATCAGCTTGACCTAGTATTAGTGCTCCGAGACCCATCCCATTCGATTCAGCATCGAAAATACAAGTAACCATACGAAACATGACCTGACTACAATGGAACTACAGAAACTAAATATTCCCCCGGCGCCCGTAAACGTCTGTAGGCATTTATGGTCCGATGTAGCGGTGTGCGGAGAAAGTGGTCCTAACCTTCCATTAATTCGTTAATGAGAAATTTCCGATATTAAAGAAATTGGGTTATGTCCGCCAGTAGGCAAATTACTAAAGTTAACGTACCTGTTAGGTGAGTCCGTCTCCTCTGGCTTGTGAGTTACTGTGGGCAAGCGCTTTCGATGTAAAGACATCATCGTCTGGCCGTTAAGTCAGTACTTAACGGCCAGACGATGATGTCTTTACATCGAAAGCGCTTGCCCACAGTAACTCACAAGCCAGAGGAGATGGACTCACCTAACAGGTACGTTAACTTTAGAAATTTCCGAGACGGGGAAATTGGGACGGGGACTTCCAGCAAACCCTTGGCAATTGACACGACGTCGCGAGTCGAGGGGGTGGTTTTAATGTGACGGGAGGGAGGGAGGGAGTACTAACGACGAATCATTGACTTCCGCTGTAGTTCCCGCGAGTTCTATCAATTAGTTGACGGACGGCGGACGGTGGACAGGAGATGGCGGACGGACATTGCAGATTTGGAATCCCCATGTCTTGAAACGTAAAGTATCAAATTTTGAGGGGGGGGGTTGCAAAAAAATGTTTCGTGACTGAAAACATAGGGTTATTATTCAGAATGAATAATAAACCAAAACGGTTTTTCGCATGACCAACTGTACGTGGTCTGCTCGCGAGTGTCGAGTCCATACAATTTCCACATTTTAACAAATAATAACAAACCAGTAAACGTTGTGTACAAAAATGTTTTAAATTAGGTCATTTTAAAATATTTTTGTACATAACGTGACGCTGACCCCTGTAAGTGTCTCTTGGACATAAGGGACCAATAAATTTTCCTATTTACTTTCCGCCACTCAATGGAATTCATACCTTATACCTACTGTAAACAGATATTTTTAAATTTTTTAAAATATACCTACTCTCTTTCAACCAAATGCTATACTCAAATGTATACCGTTCTTTTAATATAATCTATAATATTCAAATTAAAAGTACGCAGACGAAGTCGTGGGTACCAGCTAGTTTTATTATACATATTTTAGTACAGCACGATTTAATTCCTCCTCGGTAGAAAGCACTTGGTTCGGCGTTGTGTCACATAGTCGACATAAGGACCTATTTGATATTAGTAGGTTACATGCGAACAGTTTTGGTTGGTGTGTATGCTCAGAAGACAACAATTAACTTGATAATTGGTACAGCCTTTCTACCCAATCGAAGTTTCACATTGTCGAATCAGTGAGTTTATTTAGAGGAATGCAGTGCGGAACACATGCGGCAGCTATTACCCGCAAATGGTGTGATTTTTGGACGGTCAATCGTTTTCCAAAGTCGCATAACCAATGTTTTATGTCTTTCATTAGAGAAACTATTCTGAACTATTGTTATATGCGCGCTGTGGGGAAAATGTAGGAGGGGTTCATGCAGAATGAGTACCTCATGTATGAAAGGCGATAGGATGTTCAATAGTTACTCGTCAGATGGCGTTAATACCCCTTCTAGATCGACAACACTTCAGTAGTAGTAATTGTACACGCATTCTTTCATTTACTTAACAATACCAGTACAATTACGTTTCCTAACTGCCAATCTGATTATGGGAGGTAACATACAAAAGCGAATAACGTTCTCTTTGGTAGACAACGTTTGATTAGGCAACCATATGGGCTTGTACTCACTTGTGGCGTGCAGTTGGCAACAGTGCAGAAACCAAGATCCCCCTGCTTTAAAGTCTCCTAACGTCAAACGCGTCAGCTGGTTCCCAAGTTCTCGACCGCAAGGCGTTACCTCCTCCACGGAAATCAACTAGTCCAAACTGTGGAGAAAGTAAATTTTACTCGCGAAGCTCAGTCGTGACACTGAACAGATTTCGTTTTCGAGACTGGAGAGACGTGAACAGGACAAGAGTCGGGGATTGCGTAATGACCACTCCTTCCTGCGGGCGCTGGGCAAACGTCCCACTTCAACTGTTGTTCATAGGAAACTAATTTAAAAGATGAGAGCGACCTTCGCCGAGCTAATGTTCGACTGTACCGCTGTCGCTCTTATCTTAAAAGCGACTCACCGTCATCAACTTAAGTTAAACATTGGTGGCATAACCTGGAGCAAGGGCATAGCATTTCAATCCCGGTAAACCTGATCATTAAACGGGAAAGCTTTTTAGAGAACAAAATGTAGGTAATAGTGAGCTGACAGCAATCTGTGAGTTTGATCGAGAATAAACAGAAATGTCTTCACGATAACCACTCCGTACAAGCTTCCCAACTCCTTGGCAGCAACCGTTTCAGTTCAGTTGTCTTCTCGCTCTAGTGCTTCCCGCATCTTTCTTCGCTTGTTCAAATAAATTACCATTTTATCGCCATTTATGCCGTCCATAACCAGCAATTTGGCGATCAATGAAATAACAAAACGTAGAACCTGAATAACTAATGCGACCGACCCCGAGAAAAGCGTAATTATACAAACTACTTTTACCAATCAGCTGGTTGTAAGTAACCTCACTCACAAATGTAATTATTTTTGGCCGACGCTTCCAGAAAAGCCTGTTTTGTTAAGTACTACAAAACTTTCCCATTATTCCCCTTCATTTCAACATTCTGAACCTAGGAAGTTCTCAGCTTCTATGAATGAATTTGAACCTATTCCTCTCTTTGTATAATTGTATAGCCCTCATCTGTGGCGTTTGAATACAGTCTACCAATACCTTTGGCGTGACTATATATAAATTCACCCATTTAATCCATTTCTCTGAGAAACAAAAAGAACATAAATTCCCAATAAAAAGAAAAAGTTGATTGGTGCTAATCAGCTCTTACAACTTTTATGTACGCAGAATCTCATTTTCTGATATATTCCTATTCTATCCCCAGTCAATGTAAACGTCAGTAGCCGCAGAGGGAAAACTGTGGGCGTAGAATGCTAGAAGATATTCTGGCGGGCTGATAAAAGTCAGTTGGGCATTTACTCTGCCAAAACTGAAGACATCCTACAGTTTTTTTTCGGCAAACTCTGGTTTTGGTTTATTATTCATCCTGAATAATAACCCTATGTTTTCGGTCACGAACAATTTTTTACAACCCCCCCCTCAAAATTTGATACTTTACGTTTCAAGACTTGGAGATTCCTAATTTGCAATGTCCGTCCGCCATCCCCCATCCGGGCCGTTTTGTGCCTCTAAAAAATTTGTTCTTTCGCACAAAAATCCGATTTGGTATCTAGTTGTGCCCACCATCTCGGCAATCCGATCGGACGAAGCCCGTGGTTGTAATGGGCAAAAAATGGTTAAAAAAATTAACGAAACGCAGTACAACGCGGGAACTACAGCGCGCGCAGAAGTCAACGTTTCGTCGTTTGAACTCCCTCCCTCCCCGCCCGTCCAACCAAATCGCTCGCCTGATCAACTGGCAACGCTGCCCCCTCGCCTCGCAACGCAACGCTCGCCCGCCCGTTCTACTCATTGGAAGCACCCCTGACTTTTTTTTTTTGCTCCCTCTAGGAAGTGCTCGTGTTTCGTATATAACCTTTGGCATTACGATTTGTCCCTTTATCGTCCGATTGCCTTGTTCTCGTCTTCACCTCCACGAATGACTGTCTCACAAATTTCCGTTAGCAAAATATCTGTTATCTTCGATTGAACTTTTCATTATTCGTTTATTTTTGGTTTATTTATTTAATAGTTTGTTCGTTTCATTTTTTTTTGGTTTTAATACGATTCAATTCTTTTAGATTCTTCCGTTTCATTCTCATTTTGGTTTTTTTCATAGATTTTTGGTTACATTTTGATATTAGTATTTAGCGTGAATGTTTTCATATTAAAATTCAGTTTTTTCTAGATACTTTCGTTTTTTTTTGTTTATTTTAATATTACGATTCAGTTCTTTTCGACCTTTTTTTGGGTTTCATTTTGATATTTTTCGATGCTGAATCGAACGGGATGGGTCTTGGAGCATTAATGCTAGGTCAAGCTGTTTATCCGAATAATAAACCGTTGTGTAATAATTTGCAGGGTTTTTACCTTTCACGAAGCTACACTGGCCCAACAGACAAACGTTTTGGGCATCTTTAGCCTCCATATAATCCTCATAAAGCGTCATGCTGGGAGGGAACGAAATCACGAAAACTTGGTCAAACGGACGGGAGTAGTTTGTACTCTAAAATGATGTGGGTTGTGTTCCTAATCGACAAACAACCGTTACTAAACTCGTATCGTACAGATAGTTTATTCGACTACCATCGAGATTTTTCGTGTTGCTTGGAATTCCCAAGGGCCCAGGGCTCAAAGGACTGAGTTTCTTATACTGGGCTGAACTTATCTACATATTTACAATTGAAACTTTGACCACTCGCCCTGAAGTCAGGGATGGTCGCAGCTGTTGACGCGAAACATATTAAGAATGAGGACAAGATTATCTTGATGTCCGTTTTTCAGGTTTTCGATATTTGGCCTAGTTCAAAATTGGCCACCTGATATAACCTTTGACCGTGTGCCCTGAAGTCATGGAGTGTCCAAAACATGAATATGAAACAATTAGGACAGGAATATGTAGATGGGTGTTTTTCAGATTTCCGATATTTGGCCTAGTTCAAAATAGGCCTAATATGAGCTTTGACTGTTAGCCCTGGAATCATGGATGGTCCAAAACGGTCAAAGGTTGTATTAGGTGGCCAATTTTGAACTAGGCCAAATATCGGATATCTGAAAAACACCCATCTAGACAATCTTCTGTTGATTCTAAATGTGTTTCATATTCATGTTTTGGATCGTCCATGACTTCAGGGCAAACGGTCAGACTCATAGGTGGCTAATTTTGCACTAGTCCTAATTTTGAAAAACTGAACAAAGACCCAGGTAGATATTAAATTTTTGAACAGTGTTATCCTTAATGACATTTTATGTCTTTACTTTGCTACATACACTCGAAAAGTGTAACGGCCAAAAGCGTCACGAAAATTAACCTTTGAGGCCGATTGGACATGCCAATATTTTAACCCGAGATGCAACTGCAGTCTCTGTGGCGTAATGCATAAGACATCGGGCTCCTAAACTGGAGGTTGTGGGTTCGAGTCCCACCAGGGTTACGATTTTTTGTTTGTTGACATTTTATGTCTTTACTCGAAAATATAACGCGGGATAAGTAACGGAGATGCGTCACTAAATTTGTGATGGGTTAAGTGCATGGTAACGTCTGTTACAAAAATGAAAAATATTTTTTGTGTTGTAATTTTATATTTCTTTATTTAAAATAAACAAAATTATATTAAAAGAAAAAGACATAAAATGTCCCTCGTGGTTGCGTACTTGTACGAAAGCTGTACCCACCGCTTGTGTTTTATGCAATGATAACTACGTGTGATTGTGCTCGTTGATGGTTTCGATATAATGGCCGCGTCAATTGCAATTGACATTTACTTTCCGCTACCCCAAAGGGAAAGGAAAGTATAGTAATAGTGTTTAAAAAAAAAAATTGGTTTCGACACATTTTGACTTTTTTGTCCAGGGTTAGTCGGGATATCTTTCCAACGAGCACATAGGCAGTAGGTAAAGACTCCAACACACATGAAGAGGGAGTAGAGTACTTATCCTGACGAGTACCGCCAAAAACGCTAAGAAAAGCGGGTCCGCTTGCAAACACGTAAGAAAAGCGGGCGAGTACCTAGCCTTCAGAACTACATAGTTTTGCAACCAGTCTCCCCCTCCCCCCCCCCAATCCTGAACTAAACACTCGGCCAACCAAAACCTGGCTCTACCGAGAGGCCTAGTTCGAAGATACCGAGTATGACAAATATCAGGTGGCCTGGGAGGGGGAAGGACGGCCAAAGCGTGCAGACAGGCACTTAAAGGAAAGGGGTGGACTGGAAGTGAACAGGCAAATAGGAGGTAGATGAGAATAAGTGGGGCAGCATGATTGTGAAGGGCCAACACAAGGTTAATGAATAAAGATCGTAACGTAAGCACGAGCTACTCAATAAATTCTGGAACGTTCAGTTATATTTCTTCGTAGAAAATTCCATCAGGTTCAGGAATCTGATGTGAGTGAAACGAGCTATAAAAATAAAGAAGGAAAGTTGTGTTATGAGTTACAGATATTCTCAAAGCGATTATTAATAACAAACTTATCAGTCTAGTGGCTGCTAGTCAATTTAAACCAACAACTGCTTAACAGGTTGAAGGGCTGTACGTTCCTCGTCTCAGGTGGATTCACGACATGTACTGCAACTTACGTTCGTTTCAAGTTCTAACTCCTCAACAGCAGTCCACCCCAACTCCCGTTTCTCTCTCAGATTTCCATTCAACAACTCCCCCCCCCCCTCGTTCCACAAAAATTATGGTTTCCAACTCAAATATTTCAGATTAGTAAGAGCCAAGATCTGAATAGCAGAACGAGAAATCCACTAATACCAATTCAAAAGACGCCAAGTGAATTCCAACTTTCTTCCCTCCGAGTTCTCGCTGAGAAGCAAAGCCGCTAAAGGGCGCATTTATTCATGATCGATCTCGGAATAAATTTAACGTCTCTCTCTGCCCTCCGCTCCCCTTTTTGGCCGCAACCACGAAAATAAATGCAATCAAAAGACGCAGAACGAAGGGAAAGTGGGGATTGTGGTGGGGAGGACAGGGATTTGAAAATCGAGGCTACTCGCCAAAAGAGCTCAGAGCAGATACCTCGGCCGACCTCGTTTGCATGAGGTCGTTAAATCAACATATTTATTAATTCTTCAGTTCCGACTTATTCTGGTCGGAAGGGAAAAACCAATTCAGAAAATCGTAGCGTCGCGTTTAGAGGGGAATTTACTTTTGACGACTGCTTCTGAAAAGTGGAAAACTATTAAAACCCCTCCTACAGACTCGCATTATTCGGAAACTAACGTCCGGGAAAGATATAAAAGAGTCGTCCGAGATCTCGAAAAACAAATAGCCTCGGGATTTTTCTTTTTTAATCTCCATCTATTTATAGCTTCATTGACGTTATCTGCGTTTTTAATAAAAGCCCTTTTTATATGAACCTGAGAGTTGAAGATTATGGAATTTCTTTTTGCGATCAGAAACGCCTGAATATTGCGAATTTTCTTTGAAGCTGAATTCATCTTACGTTCTTGCGTTGAGGGGACGACATTAATTTTCTGCGACAAATACTTAAGTCGCGAAATTCAACGTCGGTCTGAAGATGACGTAAAAGAAATGGCTCGATCCTACTGATTTGATCCTCCCTTTCACGTTTTTAGGTGATGTTAGCCTCAACCACTGAGTGGACAAGTGATAATCTGCGTCTGGTCTGTGAATCACAACGCTTTGGCGACAAGTGCATTTTAACCGACCATGGTATTTTTCATCCAGTGCGGTCCTCATCGAGAAGGTGCTCGTGGGAGTCCAGTAAATTATTGTATTATTACAAAGGGGATGAGTGGGGCTTCAAATAGTACACTCAATTTGGGAGTGGGGAGGGGAGATGAGTCTAAAATGGAATTGGGTCTAATAACGGAAGAAGACGCTACTTAAAAACCTTTTCTTTGACACCGAGTATAAGACTTTCTTTAGTGCATCATTCGTTACACATTTTTCAAATATATTTGGGAATTGTAGATTTAGAATCCCGATGTCTTGATACGTAAAGTGTCAAATTTTGATGGGTAGGATAGGGAGGAGGTATTAAAGAAATTGGGTTGGGCTTTGCCAACCACCTCAAAACAACTGGACATGAACCCACCAAAATACAGGACTGTACCACCTTACTACACAAACAATACAAAGGACGAAAACTGAACATATTAGAAAACATGGAAATTTATAAACAAAAAAACTTCAATGGACAGATCATAAATGAACAAATCAACACAAAATGCGACACCATATTCACACCACTCAAAACACTACACAAACGAAAACAACCAACTGACGGATTTACAGACCACCCTACACAAAAAAGACTTAAATTCCACAATTGACAGACCATCCAACACGTTCCATTTATCTCTAGGGGGTTTCCCCCTGAGCTACATGACCTCCTCTCCCCGCCCCTTCCCCGACGCTCCATCACCCCTTTCACCTTTCTCTTTGTATATAAAGACCACGACCAACTGACTGACTCCAGTACTGACTTAACGGCCAGACGATGATGTCTTTACATCGAAAGCGCTTGCCCACAGTAACTCACAAGCCAGAGGAGACGGACTCACCTAACAGGTACGTTAACTTTAATAGGGAGGAGGGTTCTAAAAAAATTTCCTGATGAAAATTATTCAAAGTAAATAGTGGGCCAAAACGCGGAAAACTATTGGAATAAGATTTATTATTCTCTTGCATGCCTCTGAAACCCATTCTATTCGGTTCAACAGCGAAATATACTAGCAAACGACACGAAACATGACGGGGCTACAACGGAACAACAGAATCTTCTCTAGGTGCCACTAGGCTATTGGACCAGCGTGACGAGTTGAACTGAGAGAGACGGGAGGCAGAGCGACAAATGAGCGCAGGAAAGGAAGAACCTATCAGTTTTACTAGAGTGTACTTCAAGTTGTAGAATTGGTCTTACTATGTTTATTGCGATTTCACCGTTTTCTGTTTGGACGCAAAACTACACTTCTGCTACCCACTCTATTCGATTCATCATGAAAATATCTGGTGCGTTGCCACACAACTTTCCTTAGCTCTACCTCAATTCACTTTTTACATGGCTAATTCTATTTAATCAATTCATTTATCACTCAGTTCATTTGAACTTGGTCAAACGACACTTCACGGCGGCAGAAAGCGGTTGCGCTTACAGTTCCGGAATTTATTGTGCTGCTCGTACTCATTCCAGAACCACTATTGAGCGATTAGTACACAGATAATTAATGAGGCTGTAAACAAGAATTTTTTGAAGAAGGATAGTAATCACTTTTGCAAAGTTATTGGGTAAAAACGTTTAGAACTGGTAGTTCTAAACGAAACGGCGGTAGTTGAAACTCAGGAATTTCTGGAGTGAGCCCCATGTATCTCATGAGCGTTTTTAAACACTCACCCTATAGGTATTGGATTGGACTACAATACCAATTTTTTTAAACATTCTACTAACATTCCAGCGAAGTTTATAAGGAAAAAACCGCACTAAAAACGCTTTTCGTCGAAAATGTTGATAATTTATTGTGCTGCTCTTGTTATTTTCCCACGATTGATAATTTCATGGTATAGTTTCCATATTAGGAGCTATCAATATAAAATGTTTAATCAAAATCTGTGCAGCCATTTTTTAGAAAAAAAATATTTGGTGTTTTGATCACCATGATAACTATGGTTAACTTTCGGTGGATTTTGCTCATACCCTTATTTTGGCGTCCCATGGTAATCTGCGGGTGAGGTATCAAGTTTGAGAGGCTTTGATTGATGAGATCTGAAGAGAACTCAAAATGTTTTTTTCAGCCGATTACAGAACTTTCCTTCCAACTTTGTAGAGCCAAGGAAAGTAAAAATGCCAAGGAAACAGTTCGAGACACAACGTAATTGCAACAAAACTGGCTGGTTGGGAACCCCCGTGTTTTGTTTGAAACGCCAAGCTTGTCAAATTCGGGGGATTGTAAAAAAATACTTCCTGACCGAAAGCATGGTCGCGGGGGGATGTCGACTCACCACATTTTATTTAGATCGTGGTGGTTCAAACGGTGCTCTTCAACTTGTAGAATCTGTTCGGCTCAGTTCAAGACGAATTGGTACAGAGGTTCAGTGTCCTCAACCAATCGAACTTCCCAAGCTCAGCCCTGGGTTCTGGAGCAGCGGGAAACTTCAAATCCGTTCCCTTTCTATCTATTTCAGTGATTCCCAAAGTGATCTATATCGATCCCTAGAGGTCTATGACAACCTGCAAGGGGTCTACGTCAGCGAAAAAACATTTGGGGGTCCATGAAATGAAAATTGGGGTTCACGATAGTGGATCTCAACACATACACTGATAGTACCTATTTACTGACAACATATAATATCAAGACATACATTATTATTCAAATACCTATGAAGTAAAAAATTTATTATATAAATAAAAATAAAATTGTGTAAATTGTAGGATGTTGGTATTCGCTTTGTGGTCACAATACACTTTGAACTTGTAAAAATCTGAGAGTCGCAGTCGTAGTTGCAGTCTCAGAGCTTCGCTACCTTGCGCTGACTTGTTCAATTCGTCACTATAAATACGAATGTGGGACAATTCTGGCTGCAAAACAACATACCCGTTACTTATCCCGTATTATGGAATATAGCGAGGAAATTTTTAATTTCCTTTCCATCGTCATACCAAGTGGAAACGGGGTTCAGCGCTGTTACCAATCTCCTAACGAAAAAAAGAAACAGACTGGACATCATTAGCCGAGGAGATTCAAGATTAACCCTTACAAAATTGACGCCAAATGTTGATAATTTATTTACGTATATTTTACAAAATTTTATTTTGAGTAGTTTTAATATAAATTCAATTAATAAATGTATAAATTAACATTTGTTTTTACTTTTTTAACACTAAACTTCACTACAATTAGAAATTTACAAGAAATCAATATCAGGTAAGTAGGGGGTCTACCCAACACGGAAAAACATGGCAGGGGTCTACGGCACAAAAACGTTTGGGCTTTAAAGAGGACTTCTGATCTATTTTCTTACTCGAGCCCACAAGGGTTACTAGCTCCCTTTCCTCATCAAATTTCAACACAGTGACATTCACGCAGCTCTCCTATGCAGATAATTATGAGCAACGTGAAGACTGTCTCTCTAATACTCTTCAGTTAACTCCATCTCTCTCTCTCCAGACACGTGTAATGGAACGAACCGTCCCTAATGTGCTGCCTTTTATTGTGAAGCGACTTGCTCGATTGATCTGCATATACTCGTAGAAGTTAAGTTAATTTATCTGCTGTTGAGAGGAGAAGGAATGTGCAAGTACTCGCTCCTCCCAAATGGCAGCGGTGTGTCAATGTAATTTATGTTGGTATGAATGGAGTTTCAATCAATCAACCTCTCTCTCTCTCTCTCTCTTTCTCTCGTCCCATTCATCAACTTATGCTTTCCCCGGGCTGAAAATCATCTCTCTCTTTTTCTTGCATCCAACAGGATTTATTAAACTAAACGTCAATATTTCTAAACGCTTAAGGGGGTTTTAAAGAGGACCTTTTTGTTCTGGATTCTGGTTCCAAAAAGTACCATCTAAATGAGAAAATGGTGGGTGATGGTGAACACGCAAAGCAAAATCCGCTCAAATTTTAGGTTGAGCTCGCAGATCAACATGACACGCTAAAATACTGGTGTGAGCGGTTCTCCCCTCTAAATGAGCTCTAACGCTTTTGAGTACAAGTTCTTTTTGCTGACAGTTCTTGCCCGCAAATATAAAATGCTCATTAGTGGAAAAATGAAGAGATCAGAGCGATAAAGTTTTCAGAGTACGAGTCATAAATCCTGTTTGAACGACATTGGCAACGAAGACGAAGATAAAAGATGGAAGTTTATTTACGTAAACCTTTTCGGTAACCACGGAATTCTGGATTGTAAAACAACCGCATTCTCCCAGACTAACTCACAATGTTAACCAACAATTCCTGAACAGCATGATTTTAAAAGCATGGCATTTGCCTTCTTTTACTTTTTTGCTCTCTTTACCTCTATTCAGTACGTTTTTTACGCAGTTTGCGCGAGCCTCCTAAAACTTGACACTCTGTTGTGAGACACAGGTTGTGCGAAGTATTTATTGCGTTACTCATACCCACGCCCTTTGTTGTGTAACCAATGTATAAGCAATTCATCGGGCTGTTATCGAAGTTTTTCGACAGAGTTGGTGTTTATTGCTCGGGAGTTAGCAGGTGAATCCCCTGAAAATAGTTGACAATAGTTTGCGTTCAGAGTTTATAGAGTCGCTTCTAATTACGTTACGACCATCCATGAACTCTCACTTTCTAAGGAGCACATAAGACTATGAGCATGGTTTTGCGTGTTCATCAGCTTCATTAAGCGAGTTTTATGAGAAAAAAAACTACTAAAATTTAAATTTTGAAATATATATTTAGCACCCCCCTCACAACTACTTTACACACCCCACCGGCCAATCACAGGATTTCTGGGAAAGGCTGTTCGGGTAAGTGAACGTCCAGCAGGAGGTTATTCCAAGTAGAGAAGTAGCCTAAAAACCAGATGCCTTAGATGCTTTACTAGTATTCCATCGACAGAGTGAAATACCATCAGGTCCAGCAGAAGTGGAGTTGTTGACACGGGGGCGTAGAAGACGAAACGTTGGTCAAGGACGAAGTAGGGAGCACCACGCAGGGGTGTGGTCGGCTGCACTCTTTCAAGGGTCCCTAATCGTCGCACCCTCCTGAAGTGTAGGTTCAGCTTTTTCATGCCCTGCAGGACCACAGGCTCGACTCGACCCGAATACCCCTCCACTTTCTGGACATGGTGATACTCCGTTCGCCTCATTCTTTTATCTGCCCTGTCTATTTTTATACTTGCAGGGGGCAAATTCGAGAATCCTTCGCCCCCACACCTGACCAGTTTTCGAAGCTCGGAAAAATGCAGAGAAGATACTCGGCGATCTCGTCTGCTGAAACGCTAGGTCAAAAATCAACCTTTCTGCCAGACTCAGAAGATTCACATCCGGAAAATAAATAATGCGCCTGAGACTGCTAGATCTAGGGGCTGATGACCCACGGGTGTAGTGAGAGAGCCAGGCGGAACCCAGTTGCTATTTGTGGAGAGTTGATTCCTACACAAGTTGCCTAACTCAGTCTTTGGGTGCAGGTCTGATGCAGTACTGGAGGGGAATCGCTGTGCTGAACGATGTCCCAGTGAAATGAGGCGCATCTTGTCAGAAGCATACCCTGTACCTTTCAATGCATATTTCATCATTCCTTTCGACTTGGACGTGAGTCATTAAACTTTCCTGAACAGGCTCAGTTCGGAAGATTGAAATAGCTTTTTTTGTATGAAAATTCGCTTAAACGTAAAATAAGCAATTACAACTAAAAGATCAGTGAAGGGTGTATTTCATCAGGTTGGAGCAGTTGAGAGTCTGAAAGCGACCAAAGCACTTTCTTCCTTTCGTTTGTGCTTGACGTTGAAACAGGAACGTTTGAAAAAGAATTCAAAAGGAATTCCTAACGTTCTTCGGATATCTTTTTGAAAGTTTCAGGAGATACGTTTGCCGAAGTTGTGGGGGCTTGCCGGCTTTTTGTCAGGGGAATCCTCTACGAGGAATCCTCCCCGCCCCCGTGGCCATTCCCGTCCTGTCTACTTCCCTCTTATTGGTTAACTTGGTCAGTTAACCAGAAAATTGAATTGACTTTCCAAGTGAAGGTCGCCTTCGGCTAATCCCTCGTTGCCTTTGCTCCTTGGAGTTGGAAATGTCGATGGTCCGGAGAATAGGGGTAGGGCGGATAGAAGGGTTGTTCCCGTAATAGAGGGAGAAATAGTCGACTCAACAGGGGGAGAATTCCGCTCTTCTCATCCCCGTCCGTCAACCCCTCGACAATCAACAGGAGAATAATCGCAGTCCCTCTCCTACCTACAGGTATTTATCGCACACGACTTACCAAATATATTGAAAGACCCTCGTCGACGTTCCCGTCCTTCCATTTGGATCTACGAATCTTCCACCGCTCAATACTATGCTGATTCGAAGCATTAAAATACTACGGTTCTTCCGCTAATTTATCAAAGTTACACGACAGTGTTGCCGGCAGTCAGACACGAGGAAATTTCTGGTTCACTTCTATTTATCAAGCTGAAAATTCCCATAGAACTCAAACGGTGGGATATACAGAGGAAAATAATGGCTGACAGACGCTTCATACAACTTTACTCTGCCCCACGCTGTCAGCGATTATTGTCGCAATAGCAATCAGTCCAATCTCAAACTCAACTCAAAGTTGATATTCAGTCTGAAGGTATGAGGGAATAATTAACCCAAATGAAGGTATGAGCGTAGCCACACCAAAACTAACTATGGCTGTAACGATTATGATAAAATGTCTGGTGTGGGAAATAACTAAACGATAGGTTGTATTTTTCGTTTGTGAAAAGTACCCACAAGTTGTGAGGTTAGATGTGATGGCTACTGTCCCCTCGTATGAAGTAGCAAACTCACAGTCAATCAAACGAAAACATTGGCACAATCACAAAGAGCCGAGTTCCCGTGGATCAGCCCGACTTTCAAGACAGCATCCTTTGAATCACTCCAAGTCATCACAGTGTCTCAGTGTGGTGGACAAGTGGAGAATGAGGAGGAAGCTTCCCCCACTCAAGGCCAAATGGGGGAAACGTACCAGGCCCGTGGAGGTCTATAGGCAAGGTTGGCCGAGGTTGCGAGCTATGTCTTTACATGGCTCTGCGCGCAGGTTGCCGCCCCTGGGGCTGGACTCTGTGACGAGCTGCTCTACACAGGGGCGCAAGGATGTGGCTCACTCAACCACTTCTGTGGAGGGGGATGGGCACCATGCCTCTAGTGCACGTCGCCGGTTGGCCCATGCTTGCGCAAAGCAACGAAAACGACGGGCCGCAGCCCTGCTTCCGAGGAGAAGATGAGAGTTGTCAGCTGTGGGAAACTGTGCCCTCTCTCGTAGGCCTTCGTAGATGGAACACGAGAAAATGACATGAGCTGCATTTTCATATGCACCCGTCCCGCATGGGCTGTCTTGAATGGCCCACTGCTGAAAGAAATGAAGCCGCACGTTGAATGCGCCATGTCCAGAGAGCAGTTGCACCTCTGGAAATGTCGGTCGCCACCACACCCTATCTAAGCGATCAGTCACCACCAGGATGCTATGGAGGTGCCTTGAAGTGGAGCCCGCATCCCATCTGGCCTGCCAGATAGCTGTGACGCACTGCAACGCTGCTGACAGCTGTTGCGCTGTAGACTCCACACGGAGAAGCACCGGGATCTAGTCCTGGAGCGCGCTGCAGTACTCTGCTAAAACATCACGTCGTATGTGGGACTGAAGTACCACGGCCCCTCTCCAGGCCGAACTTGGTTTAGATTGCTTCACTGAACGGAAACTTGCCGCACTAGTTGAACGTGCAAACATCGTCTTAGAGAGACCATTGAGCCAAACCACTGGGAGCACCCATCTCCTCTTGAGACATGGCCACGACTACTTCTTTTCTCTCAAAGACACTCCATCCTGCACATCTTGCGCCTACAGTGCGGAGGAAATAGAAAACTACGTGCTGCTTTATTATAGCTCTTACAAAAGTGAACGACTGCTCTTGGAATAAGTGTTTCGCCCAGTCAGTGAAGAAGGTTATTATTAAAAAAAGCGAGGTCACAATAGATCTCTCCTTTGCTTCCCAAGTACACAGTTAGCTCGAGTAAGAAACAGGATTGAGAACTCTTCCCAGAGTACACAGGGTTACACCTCCGCATGGTAACACACGGGCGATAGTTCTCCACCTGGAGACTGGCTAAATGACAACCTGGCGTACCTTCACAGCGTTCTGTGCGTGCTGAGGGAGCACCCGAGCTCTAGCACGATAGCAAAACCACAACCTCCTTGACTTTCGACTGATACAACTCTCTTACGAGTTTTAAGAAACAGTAATTTTGAAAAAGAAACAGGCCTGACAGTTGTGTTGTGTGGATCCGTCTCGTCCATTTTCCAAGGAGTCTCTGGCACTCCAACGATCACAGAGTAGCCCTTGGATGAAAGACTATGACTTCCATCGCCACTGGTTTCAATGCACTGTGAAAATGATTGCATCCCCAATTCAACACTCAAGAAAAAGAAACGCTCCTAAATTCATCACTGAAACGTGTCACTGGTACCCTTACTCTGCTCAGATTTGGAGCGGAACGTTATTAACAATAGTTCGCTCAACAATTGATATTTCATTAACTCTCCTTGTCGCAAACAAAAACATGATTTTTCTATTATGTCTAATGAAGAAGAGAGGGCCAGACCTCGGATTTTATTTTGGAAGTAACGGGCACCGCCGACACTTCAAGATGGAAATGCTCGACGAAAAGAGGTAATTGAATGAGGAGGAGGGGGGCAATTTCCCTGGAAGACGCGGATCATGAAAGAAAAGCGTCGTGGTAGTAGAGGTTGTTGAGAGTGTTGGAGCGTGAGGGGGAGGGGAGAGAAAAGGAATAAAAATAAAACAACACGGCACAGCAATAAAATATCTACTTCAATTAAACCTGGGGCCTTTTGCGCTTCAAGCCGGGGAAGTGCGGCAAGGGAGCGCAGGGAAATGCGTCTGACGGTAATCCCTGAGGATAACAGGATGTCACTTGACTCTGTCTTTCCCTTCAGAATAAAAAAGGATTTCTCTGTCAGCTTGTTCTAACGAGCGTTGGGACGCATTTGCCTCCCTACCGCACCAAACACCAACCTCTCCGTCCCTTTTCTTTTTACTACGCCCGCACTTTAACGTTTCTCCCTCCCCAACCATCACCAACTTTGGTCCTTTGTGCGGCCCGCCCGCTCCTCAACACTTTTTGGCCCGGATTATGTATATATATTTTTTTTTTTTATGAAGAGGAAAAAGCTCATAAATTTATTTTTGTAAAAGCCGCCGAGAGCGGCGCATTTCGAAAAAGGAAACAAAAGGACGTTAAAACTCCGCTGAACTTCGAAATTACGTTCAATTAAGAAAAAAAAGCATCATGACGCATTCTAGTTTGTACTGTAAGTTCTACATTGCTGTGGTAACCTCTGTGGCATTGTCAGTCTTGAAGAGTGGTATTTTCGTGAAGCTACATGCAGATGACACCAAGGTACAGTGTAGATCAAGGTCGGTTTCCTTCAGTTACTCTACCTTTCCACGTTTCAAACTATGTTTTGCTGGGGTGATCCCTCATTGACGAAACAATTCCACTTTTTTTGAGAACTCACGAACGGTTAGATAGTTTTTGAATGGTTGATTGGCTAGCTTCACGTGTCCGCACGTGTATAGTTGAGATTTCTAGTTTGGAGGGGTATCAAGTAGTCGAGCTGTTTCTACATTCGTTTGCGACGCAGTAGTTGGAGACGAAGGATATTTTGAAGTTTATGACTGCCAGCTAAACGGTTATCTAAACAGCTACTATCATTCTGATTCAAGCCGAGTCAAAATACTGTAAATATTCAAAGTATACTTACCTGTTCGAAGTTCTGTTAGCGATAGTAAAAGGTTTAAAGTCAGTTAAACACAAGGATAAATAAAGAAATATCACTCTGTACTCGTAAGACAAATCAGTTTTCGATACGACGCAATACCTAAACGGAAGCGATGCGAGAATAGGAATAGGAGACGAGGCGAAGCCGAGACACAATCGGGACCGAACCGCCCGAACATCTGGTAATCACTTACTAGAGTGCGTCAAACATCTCACATGTGAGTCAAGTTGTACATACGAAATATATCACGCACACCAGCAATCAACAAACATTCAGGGTCTATTATTGGAACGAGCAAATAGTACTCCAATGCAAAAGCGACAGTAGGCTCGAAGTATTAATCACTCAGATCGACAGATTCACAGCCCCGATGGATGGATGGTCAAAGCTGGAAAGTTTGGCTGCTCTTCCGACGACTCTTACTCATTTTTGTAACAGCTACATTGGTAGATGTGCCCTGGGCATATGCCCGTGGCGTTGGAGAGGGTACCTAGCTGCGTAGCCTACACCCTTCTCCTGCCAGCACCAAACATCTCTCTGGGGGGGATTCCCAGCGAAACGACAGTCCCCACAACCGACAGCGCCACGCCCTAAAGGCTCCACGCTGTCGGCCGCGGGCTGAAGCCCCCGTGGTACCCATTCTATGTGGCTGCACCTTGAGCAGCCTAAGGACCTGAATGGGTGGCAGGCCCCGGTGCCGGAATCGCCAAGAGGCGTTCTACCGGCACCTACGCTTTATCTCCATGGGGGTACGGGGATTGGAAGCGGACTACTTGATATTCGGCAGCTCTCGACCGCGACTCACCCGTTTCACTCTAACCTAACAGGTCTGTTCCCTTATTTGATGACTGTACGTAAACCCTCGACGAGGGTTATATCAGTCATGAAAGTCGCGGTTTCGCTAATATGCAAGAGGCCGGCCCCTACAGCATCCAGACCTGTGGAGGTACGGCAGGTATTTGGTCGTTAGCCAGTCTCCTGGTAGAGAGCTGTTGCCCGTGTGTGACCGCACGGAGGTGACCACCTGAGGAATCCTGTACCATCGGGAGGAGTTCATAATCTGGTTTCCTACCTGATCTAACTGTGTACTTGAGTGGCAAGTTTCAAAAGGACATTTCAACAACCATTACCACATTTCTTAGCCAACACCTTCTTAACAAACTCGGCAAAATCGTTATGGGCTTCCTTTGTAGCCGGGAGTGCTGCTGAGTTCGTTTGCCGTTCCAACACGCACGTGGTTTCTTGTTTCCTCCACACTGGAGGCGCAACAGGTGCATGACAGAGAGTCTTTGAGGGAAAAGAAGTCCGCCCATTGAAGTCACCATGTCCCGTGAGGAACTGGCTCGTCCAGTGGTCTGGCTCAACCCATTTTCTTGAAAGACGTTCACGGATGTTGGGGAAGAACTCATACGTATCACGTCTCTTTGACGAGGATTCCCAACTTGCTTGCCATTTCTCTAGCGCCCATTCGTCAATGGCGGCAAGTTTCTGTTCTGTGGTGAGATCCGTATGGAGTTCAGCCCAAAGCGGGGGAAGCTCCCGTTTCACTCTCCACTTGCCAACCATGCACTCAACGGCCAATCAACTGGTAACTGACCAGTGATCACCTGGAGTGCTTCTGTTGATTCAGTCTTCTAGGCCTTGGTGATCCACAGGAGCGCAGCTCTCTGGGATTGGGCCAATACTCTCTTTTGATTGACTGTTAGTTTGCTACCCCAAACAACGGGGCAGTAGCCAATCACGCCTAGGTATATGGCCTTATACGTGAGGATAGTGTCATGGTAACACACACCCCAAGTGGCCTTAGTAATGGCACACAGTGAGGCAAACCTTGCAATGGTAGTGCCTTTAAGGGACTGGAGGTGTTGGTTGAAACCCCACCTCTCACCTATATTCACTCCTAAATACTTGACGAGCTTTTTAAGAAGGAGCCTGTGGCTGCCAAAGCGTATTGTGGGTGGATTTCTCACTTTCCCTTTCAAGAGGATTAGCTGGGTTTTTTCCTCAGCCACCTGCATCTTGACATGCTCGCACCATTGGTTGACGGTGCGGAGCACGTGGTGGGTTTTTTCTTCAATTTGGCGGACTGACTCTGCAAAGATCAGCACAGTCAAGTCATCCACATAGGCGTACGGCTCGCAGTCAGTCTCCATGAGTTTCCTGAGAAGACCTTCGAAGAAGGCATTCCAGAGTGCTGGTCCAAGGACCGAGCCCTGTGGGCACCCTTCTCAATCTTTCCCTGGACGGAGACGTGCCTGCATTCGATCGCAGCAGTTCTGTTTGTCAGGTAACTTCTGACGAGCGAGTACAGGTTGCGGGGGATTCCCCTACCTTTGAGCTCATTAAGGAGCGCTGGCCACCAACGGTTGT
Organism: Pachypeltis micranthus; assembly: GCA_020466155.1. Classification (NCBI taxonomy): domain Eukaryota; kingdom Metazoa; phylum Arthropoda; class Insecta; order Hemiptera; family Miridae; genus Pachypeltis; species Pachypeltis micranthus. The sequence goes on along the minus strand of CM035774.1, from coordinate 10,907,400 downwards.
CAAACGCTCCTCTGATGTCAATCAGAACTGCTACGACGTACTTAGCCAGTGCCAGGGATGGGCTTCTTGATATTCGACCATCCCTGGCACCACCCACTCATGACCACACACTAACACAGAACACACACACAAACACATAACCTAAACACCTACACCTGACGCCCTGCTTACATTTCCTCGCAACCTAACCTCTTCCCTGTCCTTTAAAACTCTTTCGCCGAACCATTTCCACCTTACAAAACATCCCTGCTCTCTAATCATTGTATATCCCACTGCCCATCCATTCCTAATACCTCGTTCCTGGCTGTATCCCTATCCTGTTGGTAATTTCTACAGTGGAACACCACGTGTTCCCCTGTGTCCAGCTCTCCACACTCACACAGCCCGTCCATCACCAACCCGAATCCACGGAGCTTCTCTCGGAAGTCCCCGCGGCTGGTGACGAGCTGTGTAGTGTAGAACCCAAACCTCATCCATCCCGCTCCTATCCTTTCTCTTACGTGAGGCAGCCAAGCGTGCGTCCATCTTCCTTTCTCACTATTCTCCCATCTCTACTGCCACTCATCGATAACTAGCTTGTCGATGAGGGTTTTCCTTTTCCTTCCCTCAATTTCTCTTTCTCTCCATGTCACCCGTCCTTGCGTCCTCAGCCGGTAGCCCGCCGATCACCTCCACGTCGATGGGCGGCTCCCCGGCCACGACGCATAGGGCATCGGAGGAGACAGTCTGTGTGACGGTAGGCCTTCACCATTCCTATTAACATTTTCAAGCGACAGTAGAGCGGCACGTGGTTTCTTCTTTCCTTTGCGCTGGAGGCCCAAGACGTCCAGGATGGAGTGTTTTTGAGACAAAAGAATTCGCCATGTACGTTGAAGTAGCCATTTCCAAATCAACTCATTTACTTACTCATTTTTCCAACTATCTACTCTTTTGACGAGGATTCTCAAAGCGCCTTCTAGCAGGGGCAGCTTTCGTTCAGTGGAGAGGTTTATACGAAGTTGGGCTCAGGGTGGGAGAAGCTTCTTTTACACTCTTCACTAGTCTACCGTGCACTGAATGGCCAAGTCAACAAGTAACTCTCCAGCGATCACTTGGAGTGCTTCAAAGGATGCTGCATTCCAGACCTTGGTTATCCACAGAAGCGCAGCTTTCAGGGATTGTGTCAGTACTACTCCAGACAATCGGGCAGTAGCCAATCACGCAAATGACGGTGTACATGAATGATCTCCACACGCACGCACGGCATTCAAATACGTACTCTATTCTCTCCCAATGTACCAATTAACAAAGTTAATTTTCGGTTATTAGCGATGAATGTCAAAGGGGAGTTTTTCTGTTAATTTAACCATTTAACCTTTCGTTCCAGTGACTTCCACCCTTCTTCACGACTAAACCCTGGGACAAATAAACCAAGTCATCCTCGAGAAATTCAACTTCCCTTAAATTGAGAGGTTTTCGCTTTCGTCAGTCTACGGATCATAAAGTTCTCGCCTGCTAACCGAATTATTCAGAGGGAGGGGGTCGTTTCATCGCCTGTGGAAACCCTTTGGTGGAAGCTAATGAAGTAATAGGCCTCATTATAGGGAGTTGACTTGTATCCTCCCCCCCCCCTCACACCAACCCGTAACATCCCTTTTCTTAACCGAAGCTTAATTGAGGCATAAAAGTACAACCTAATTGCCTTCCCTAAATTTCCCCCTCCCTCCGACGTTACTCATTTTCCAACTTCGTTTCTTAAGTAACGGTTTTCCATCAATTAATTTAAGAAAATTACTACCTTCAAGTTCCACCTAGTGGGTCATTTTCCTTTCAAATTATACTGTCGGTAACTTCTGAAAAATTGCCACTAAATCAAACGTTAACTTTTCATTTCTCGTTAACCAAAAGAAGGAAGGGAAAGAAAATTTGGCCTTTTCAACATTTTAGTTCGTGTGTTGGTGGTGTGAGGGGGGGGGGGTCAATGCTCTTTTATCCTCGGAACGCCTTTCATGTTTGAAAGTAGCGCCCCCATTTTCGTGAAAGAATGCGCCAATTTCGAAGGTACGCGGTTGAAGATGAAAGTGAGGCTTTACCTAAGGGCGGTATTCAGTTCCTACTCAAAGCGAGCGCTTACTCACACTCCAGAGTAAGGTTGACTGAAACGGTTTCGCGCATTATTTTATTGGGAGCAGGCGCTTAGTACATATAAGTTATATTGTCATAAAATGCCGATCACAAAATAAAAATGCACTGCGTGCATTTTTCCCCCCTTAAGCTACTTTTCTTCGCTAGGACACCTCCTTGCATCGGGGCAGTCGGTTCCCTCCAACGATCCTGTTAACTTCTTTAACTCCATCTCCATAGTTCGTGTGTTTCTATTGTAAAGTATTTGTGGGAAATTCGAATAAAACTTTTTAAAAAACGAATCTCACGTTCAACGAATTTATCTGGCGCAGTCTTTTGGACCTCCAAAATTTTGGATTCGGGAAGAAACAAATCACCAAATTCATCGATCTAGTTATTTTCCCGAAGAACCTGTCTGAAAAATCAGAGGCCCGCAATTAAGAAGAATTACAATCAACACGACTCCAAATATCGGCAAATAACACCGAACGTCTTTAACCAGAAGAAACTTTCAAAGAAGCAGGAAATTCACCACCTCCGTTGGAACGACTCGCCCGGGACCGAGAGACCCCCTTCATCTTTCCTGGAAGACAATCCTAGAGACGCAAACTCTGCGAAAAGGACCCTCTTGATGTTCGCTCAACTGGCCTTCACCTTCGCTCTGTAAGTTCTCCACAATAATTTAAAAAGGATCTCTCGTCTCGTCAAAACTGCCGTCGACATTTCTTTCATTTCATACGCCCCGTTACCTGGTGAAAGAAACTCGCGCGCTTATTTCTAATTGTAACTATTTTTGTTTCAAATTGATTTTCGACTGTCAAATTCTTTCTTTTCATACCTCCCCCGTACCTGGCGAAAGATTTTGAACAGCAAATCTCAAGAATTCATTTTAATTTTAAATCAAAATCCTTGGAGTTCTTTCGTTTCATACGCCCCGTTACCTGGCGAAAGACTGAAGTGATAATTACGAGAATCTATTTTACATTTCCTTGAAAGTTCTTTCGTTTCATACGCCCCGTTACCTGGCGAAAGACTTCAGCGGTAATTACAAGATTCTATTTTTACTTTTCATCCCTTGCAGTTCTTTCGTTTCATACCCCCCGTTACCTGGCGAAAGACTCAAGCGATAAATACAAGAGACAATTTGATTTTAAATCCCTTAGAATTCTTTCGTTTCATACCCCCCGTTACCTGGCGAAAGATTCAAGAGATAAGTTTATTTTGAAGAATTAATTTTGATTTTTAAATTCCTTAGGATTCTTTCGTTTCATACCTCCCCCGTACCTGGCCAAAGATCCAAGGAACACCTTTTGACTTTCTAGAGTACTTTCGTTTCATACCCCCCGTTACCTGGCGAAAAGTCTCTAGAAAAATTTGTAAAAATTTAATTAGGCTCATCGGATCCTTTCGTTTCATACCCCCCGTTAACTGGCGAAAGATCCGAGAGTGAAACTTGTATAAACTTCATTTTATTATAAAAACGTATCTTTTATTACTATCAACTTGTTAATTAATTTACTTTCTTATTGTGTTGTATTTGTATTTGTTTTAAAGTAAGTTAGGAGCCGTTAGTACCCACATTTCAAAGAGTGACTGACCAATCTTGCCAAAATTCCTAAATCACTCAAAAAATTTGTGTTACACACACTAAACAGTAAATTAATTAAAAACCCCGACAACATGAACGCTGAAGAACAAATCGAGCGCGAACGTGCAGCTCTCCAAGAAATTATCGACCAAAGAGTCCAACAACAAGTGCAAACTATTTTAGCCAGTAATTCGAGATTACCTAGGATGCCGGAATTCAAAAGAAAACACTCCGACATGATCCCTACATTCAACGGAAAACCAGAAACACTACAAAGATTTATTTACATGTGCGAAACGCTGGTTGAACGTTTTGTAGATGAACAAGTCCCCGACTCTTTTCAGAATCACGAGGTAATAGGCGCGATTTTGTCTAAAATACAAGGACCAGCTGCCGACCTCATTCAGAGCTATTCTTTTGAAAATTTCGATCAAATCAAAAACGCGTTGATCGAAGGATATACTGACAGGAGAGACTTGTATACACTGTGTCACGATTTAACTGCCATGAGACAGGAGAAAATGAAAGCCCTTTTTCGTTTCATGAAAGAATCAAAAATATTCTAAATGTAACTCTAGCGTACATAAAGAACCATGTGGAGTTAAATAAGCAAAATACACTGATGGAGCATTATGAGAAACTAGCCCTACGAACTCTGACGTTTCACCTCAGAGAACCCCTGGGAAGTCAACTCAGAACGCGCCAACCGGGAAGTTTAGGACAAGCCCTATCATGGATGACGAACGACTACCAAACTTGGTCCAGTCGAAAAAATACGAACCCCCCGAAACCTCAAAGAACATTTCATAACTCAACACCGAAATTCAATCGACTACAAACGAATGGAACAAACCAGTTAAGACCCCAATATACTCCGAATCAAAACCCAAATCCTAGACCACAATATTCCCCTAACCAAAGTATGACACCTAATGTAAGACCCCCTAATCAAAATTTCAAATCATCAGCACCACCGATGAATAGATTCCCCAACAATAATAGGCCGGGACCTTCCCATCAAAATACAAATAGAAACACCCCAATGTCCTGGCAGACGACTAATCCAAACTTTAATTTCATTTCGGATAACGATCCAGAACCGCAATATAATGAAGAAAATGACGAGAACTTTATTACTTTAGACGGAAAATAATGGAGAGAACTATTTTTAGAGGAGAATCAGGAAACCCTAAATTCGACTTGATGCATCTCAACTCCACCAAACATCCCCTTCCGTACATAATACTTTCCCCTTACAACATCAGAATCTTAGTTGACACAGGAAGCACCAGTAGTTTTATCCATCCCAAATGCATCGAACAGTCTTTCAAGAGTAAACCCGATTTAGATCCTTTCGAAGTAACAACGGCCCACGGGATTACGCACGGAAAATACAGCGCAAAAATCCCTTGTGGAAACCTTTTTGGAATTCGAAATCTAAATCTAAAATTTAAAGTATTCGAATTTCATAAATACTTCGGATTATTATTAGGTATGGACAATCTGAAAATGCTAGGAGCACAAATTGATTTAATCAATAACAAATTAATCACACCGAAAACCGAAATTAAAATAAAATATTTAGACCCCCAAAATTTAACAAGTTCTCCTCGAGATAAAAACCAAGCCAGCTTTCATATTCAACTGAAAATTCCTCCTAGAGCCATCTCAAAAGTAAAAGTTCCAGTCACCCTAAAAGAAGGAGAAGGAGTCATATCTTACCTTCGTGATGGACCAATAGAGATACCCGAATGCCTAGTGAAAGTTGAAAACCACGAATGCTACTTAGGTATCCTAAATCAAAATGAGGAGGAAACCTTGTTTGAACTTAGGTCACCCCTTGAGGTAGATGAGCTAAATTGTAACTCTGAAAATTCGAACGAACTTAATTACTACGACACTGACAACTATGTCTTTGATCCTTCAAAACTCCAGAATTGATCACATGAATGAGGAAGAAAGGACGGCAATTCTCAAATTGGTACACGATTATAAAGACTTGTTCCACGTAGAAGGTAACAAACTGACATCAACCCACAAAATACAACACCACATCAGAACGAAAGATGAAATCCCTGTGTACACCCGCAATTATAGGTACCCCGAAATTTATAAACAAGAAATAAATTCTCAGGTCAGGAAATGCAAGAACAAGGAATAATAAGAGCGAGTTCCAGCCCTTGGAATAGTCCTCTGTGGGTTGTTCCCAAAAAACTGGACGCGTCTGGCAAAAAGAAGTACCGCGTAGTAATCGATTTCAGAGCCTTAAACGCAAAAACTATTGACGACAAGTACCCTTTACCTAACATCACCGACCTTTTAGACAAACTTGGAAGGTGTATGTACTTCTCATGCATAGACCTGAAAAGTGGCTTCCACCAAATAAACATGCACCCGGACAGTATGGAGAAAACTGCATTTTCAACAGAACATGGACACTGGGAATTCACCCGTATGCCATTTGGTTTAAAAAATGCTCCTCCGACCTTTCAACGCCTCGTTGACAGCGTCCTCCGTGGTTTGCAAAACGAGATTTGTACCGTCTTCATTGACGATGTGATCGTCTTTAGTACAAGTCTCGAGGAACACATATCTCGCCTAAAGCAGGTCTTCGAACGCATCAGAGAAGCCAATTTAAAAATACAAATGGACAAAACAGAATTTCTGAAGAGAGAGTGTGTCTACTTAGGACACTTAATAACTCCCGATGGAGTCAAACCAAACCCCCAAAAAATTGAAGCGATCTCTAAGTATCCGATACCCGAACGCCAAAACAAATTAAAGGTTTCCTTGGACTTTTAGGATATTATCGTAAATTCATTAAAAACTTTGCCCAAGTTACCAAGCCCCTTACACAATGTTTGAAGAAAGGCGCCGAAATAAATCCCGATAACCCCGAATACAAAGAATGTTTTGAGAAATGCAAAGTTATTCTTACAAACGAACCCATACTTCAGTATCCTGACTTTTCAAACCCGTTCAACGTAACGACGGACGCTAGTAACGTCGCGTTGGGTGCCGTTCTCAGTCAGAATACGAACGGAGGCGACTTACCCATTGCATATGCCAGTCGCACTCTAAATGAACATGAGAAAAATTTAAGTACGATCGAGAAAGAATGCCTAGCTTGTGTGTGGGCAACACATTACTTCCGACCGTATATTTTTGGTAGAAAATTTAAATTATTCACAGACCATAAACCTTTACAATGGCTGTTTTCCTTAAAAGAACCAAACTCAAAATTGTTTCGTTGGAGACTAAAACTGGAAGAGTTCGATTTCGAAATTCAATATAAAAGGAACGACTAACTTAAACGCAGACGCTTTATCAAGAGTTGAAATTAATAACCAAGAAAGCGAAGACTATTCCCATTTAATTGATAAAACAATCGATCCAAATACATTTGTTTCCAACAACGACGAAATAGAGGAAATCATCGGAGGATCAACCAACCCTGACGATTTGGATACAAGCATTTGCGAGCAATTGATACAAAGATACTGCGAAAGGTACGGGTCTCCCGAACCTGACGATAACCAATCTTTGATTGTTAATGCAGAAGAGGGATCTACCCTTGAACAAACAGTCCATTCCAACTATCACGGCAATGCTGTAATCGAGATCCCTATATCAGACAGTCCTGTAAACCACTGCTCTAACCAGATCATAATTAGGATCGTTAGTTCTCCCCCAACGAAACCGATCATTTCTAAAATCTTCCAAAATAAAACAAGAATTATGGCAGAGTTTAATAAAGATACATTGGAACAACAAGTAATAAATTTCGTCAAAGAATATGTGGTTCCAAATGTTAAATACGGGTTATTCTTTACGGAAGATGTTTATGAAGACTTTGTGAGAATCATGACAAAACATTTCAAACATTCGGAAATTAATTAAGCATAACACTAAATTGCTAGATGTACCGTGTGAAGACGCAATCGAATCAATAATCAATGATTACCATATTGGCAAAACTAACCACCGAGGCATAGATGAGACATACGAAAAAATAAAACGTAATTATTTTTGGCCAAACATGAAAAACTCTATTCAAAACCATATTAACAAATGTGAAATATGCCTAGCCTGCAAATATGAGAGAAACCCTATTAAAGTTAAATTAAATATTACCCCTACTTCGTCACGTCCTTTCGAAACGCTGCACATGGATAAGTTAACGTTAGAAAATGCTAAATTCTTAACAATTATCGACACTTTCAGTAGGTATGCACAAGCCTATCGACTTAACTCATCCAATAGTATAGATGTTGTTCATGCTTTGATAGACTATTTTTCACACCATGGAACCCCTCAGTTAATTGTAGTTGACAATGGCCCAGAATTCCATAGCACCCTAGTGAAAGAGCTATTAGAATTGCACAAAATCGATATCCACTTCACGTCCCTCACAGCACCCGGATTCGAACGGAATTGTAGAGCGTTTTCATTCCACCCTCATTGAGCATGTCAGAATCCTCAACCAGAGAGAAGAATTCAAAAGAGACTCTATCAAAACGAAAGTTAAATATGCACTAGTAGCCTATAACAATTCCATACATTCAGTTCCCAAACTTACACCCTTCGAGATACTGAATCGCCACACACGTACAGATACCATTTTGGATGCAGACATCAATAAACAAATGACCTCCAATTATATTAGTAACCATAAAAAAATAAAAATCCTCTACGACAAAGTAAAAGAAAGAACTTTAAAACATAAAGAAAACGTAATAGGAAAACGAAATGAAAGCAGGGAAGACTTACCTAACATTCCAGAGCAAGTATTCGTGAAAACGGTACAAAAACAAAGCAAAACTAAACAGAAATATAATAAAGAAACTGTAAAATCGGTTGATCCGAACTTAAAAACAGCACTTATAGAACCCCGACACCACAATACCAAAAGTAAAATTCATCTGTCCAACATCAAACGACCACGAAAGTTACCAGGAACCCATTCAGACATAAGAACTGAACCTGTTGCAGGTCCTTCATGGCAGACGTAACTCGAACCGCTGAGATTAAGAACGTAGCTCCAACCTTGGGTTGTTACCTATCAAATTAGGAACCGCTAAAACTATCCAATTCTATCATACAATCACCCATTTTTATGACATTAGAGAAATCATAAAACAAACTGAGAATATCAGATCTCATTTCCTTGAAGTACTAGACATTGTAAACACCGATTCAGAAGTTCGAAAAGAGTGTTCATCCCGTCTCAACTAGTTAACCATTCCATCACCCTTATACAAGAAAAAATCGACAACTCGTTAATCTCAAAAAGAGAAAAAAGAGCAGCACTGTTCAATGGTTTAGGATCAATCATAAAAATAATTACTGGCAACTTAGATGCAAACGATGGAGAGAAAATCAACGAAATTCTTGGAAACCTCCAAAATAAACTGGAAGGATTAGACGAACAAACAAAACACCATTATTCAGTTAGTTACGCCCTTCTAGAAAATTTCAACACCACAGTGGAAAACATCAATCGTAACAACAAAATAATTGAGTCAGAAATTTCCAAATTGAAAGAAATGAGTTCCTTGGAAAGTCACGTCAAGAATGTGGAAACTACTTTGTATCATCATCAAATCATGTTAAACTCAATCTTGGACGTCATGCAAGATATAGAAAATTCTATCACTTTTTGCCGTTTGGGTAAACTTCACCCAAGTATTATTAAGCCCTCTTCGTTGCATCAAGAATTGGACCTATTATCTAAATATTATAAAAACAGAATTTTACAATATAACGGAGAATACCTTTGGGAATTGCAATCCCATATCAAAGTTAAATGTTATATTAGTAAGGAAGAAATTGTTTACTTTATAGACGTCCCAATAGTTGATTCAGAAGACTATGATCTATTTCGCATGCAACCAATACCTACCGTAATTGATGAACGCTATCTTACAGTTACTCCTTCTGTTAACTATGTCTTAGGATCCAGGCATAGGGCAGAAATAAAGTTAATCAAAGACCAATGTGAACAAGGTCTAATTTATCTGTGTCAAAGTCAATCAATAATTACGGCAACCAGCAAATGTGAACAGGAAATATTGTTTGAAGAAACGAGTTCTAATTGCGATTTCATCCCTCTAGAAATAGATGGTAATTATGTCGACTTCATCAACGATATTAGCCAATTCCTCTTAGTCCTTCCAGAAGAAGAACAAATTAAAATAATTTCTGAAAGTGATGCCCAAGTCCATAATTTGAAAGGTATCTATCTCCTTAAACCTGGACAGAACAGAGTTGTGTTTAGGAACCAAACTTTAGTAAGCTCATTTGCAAAAACTAATGGTCAACCATTGTTAGTAAATAATATTAAGTTAAATAAGCCTAATAAGGAGATCCCAGATGTAAAATTAAAATTACAAAATTTAATGTTTAACAATGTACCTATTCAACAGTTTAAGCCTTTTCATAATCAACTTGTTAATATTATTACTCCTAGTGTTTGGACTTTAACACTTTATGTGCTATTGATCGCTTTCGTCTCGTATATTATTATTATATATTGTCAAGGAAAAAGGAAGTTAACAGTTTCACAACCTGTATAAAATTTTATTTTCCAGCAATCTACCTTCTTTTTTCTTTTCGAAAATTCTTCCATAATTTTCGATCTTAAGGAGGGAGGAGTTATATTGTCATAAAATGCCGATCACAAAATAAAAATGCACTGCGTGCATTTTTCCCCCCTTAAGCTACTTTTCTTCGCTAGGACACCTCCTTGCATCGGGGCAGTCGGTTCCCTCCAACGATCCTGTTAACTTCTTTAACTCCATCTCCATAGTTCGTGTGTTTCTATTGTAAAGTATTTGTGGGAAATTCGAATAAAACTTTTTAAAAAACGAATCTCACGTTCAACGAATTTATCTTATATGCGGTAGAAAAAATTAAAAAAATACTATCCGTGCGTTAGCAAGTCACCATACTTTTCGCAACTTCTTTATTGACCGCGAGGGCAATGTACCGGAAATAGAAGTACCTAATCGACCGTTTTTCTGTTTTCAACAAGTGCAGAAACAGTACTACTAATTCACCAATACGTCTGCCTATCAGCGAGTTAGTCTACCATTAAAGCAAATATCAAAATTGATACGATGAATTGATTTGAGAAAAAAACCTTCCTTTTTTCGTTGTTTTGTTCCTCCTTTCTCCATGTCATGTCGTGTCAGGTCTGAGTGGGGTAGAAACAGAAAAAGAGGTCAATCGGTTCTGCAGCGTGAAGGAACGCCAAGATGAACGAAGACGAAGAAGAGACAGGGCGGGTTTTCATTTTAGTTTCCTTAGCTCTACGATATGGAAAGAAAAGTTATGAGATTGGCTGAAAATTTGACGGGCTACTATGTATGTAAGTGTATGTGTGTGTCTCTAGCTATATACTTTTTTACCAAGAGCCACTATAACGATTTTAATTAAATTCTTTGTGAATAACGAAGCATCGCACTAAAATAGTCTTCCGTGGGAAAGCGACCAGAGCAGCACAAAGTTATCAAACATTCCGGAAAAATTCGATTTTAGCGCAGCTTTTTCCTTATGAATTCCTCTCATAAAATTTTTTATTCTTTTTTTCTCTGGTGTATGTGCGACGTCCAAGAGCTGGCTCGTGTCCTCACAGTTCCATGGAGTTGGTATTCCCTAACGCGACGTTCCCAATACGTCCACACAATTCTCGCACGAAGCGCAAGGCAGCCAGGGATGGACTTCATATCCCTGCGGCCTCAACCGGCCGCTGCTGAGGCACCTCACACATGCTCAGCTGACACCAGCCCCGCCTCACACAATCTGCAACTCTGGATCTCTGACTTGGCAATCTGGGCTAGGTGATACCTTAGCGGACAGTGTCCTGTGAACAGGCCACGTACCATCTGTGTGCTTTCTCCCTCCAAGACTGAAGACTTCTCTCGATTGCTCCCAGGAGAGTCTAACAAATAACCTTGACTGCCATTCGCCAGAACACACCCCGCCAACCGAAATCTCCTTATTCAAGAGAGTCTTGGAGGTCCATACGAAGAGCTCAGGTCCTCACCTGGTCCTCATTCCCTTCTGTTCCTCTATGGCCTTGCACTCAGCACAGTGTTCGTATAACACCAGCGTTTTGGCCATACTTGGAATAATGGCCATAAAAAATCGACAGTAACGTCATAAATTTTGTAGTTTCAAACGTTTTTTCGGCTCTTTCGCACTTCTCATAATTTCAGGTCTGTGAACACAAACGGCACCAAACAATAACCGACAATACTATAATTACCTATACATAGCAGTAGCCCAATTAATTCCGGAACCCTGGCCGCTTCCAGTTCCTACGTAAAGTGTGAACTTACGTTTCAACAAGTTCTCATGAGCTGAGTCAAAAATCGGTATGAATGCAATTGAAGCTGAGGGATGTTGTGTGATGCTGATCTGATATTTTTTGTCGGCTTCGTTCCCCCATCAATTGGCAGACAACCAAAAACCAAGAATAAGAATTAAGATCGCTCTAAGAAAAAAAGCTGCGCGATTTTATTAAAACGTAAGCCATAGCCTTTTCACGTGAGTACTGTTTTCACGCATTGACAATGTGTATGGGATGCGCCTCTCTCGTTCCCGGTCCTTTTCGATTGTTCCCTGTTCGACACTCTTTCGTGGAAGTTTTTGCAAATTGAAGATACCTCACTGAGAAGGCGATTGATTCCAAAACAGCATTCCAACAACACCACCATCAAGCACGAAAATTCCCGATTTCTTCGCACAATTCTCAAATCTCACGTCTTCGTAGGATACCTCGACAGTCCACTTCCATCCAGGCAGAGTCCTTGAGGTAGTCTTCTGTATTTCTTCGCATCTATTCAAGGGTGCGCCCTACGATGGCCAGCTTGTTTTGGTCGTTGGAATCCAAGATGCCTCAGGTCAGCAATCGTTCGCCACATTTCAATGGATTCAGTCATTAAACGCTCTACGTGAGTTTTCGAGATGGAATCGGAAGGCAGTTTGAGCTACTCTCTCAATTACGTCGATGCCAGTCGAACGACTCTCAGAAAATTGCATAAAGCACCGTTGCGAGTTATTAATGCCAACGTAAAAACACTTTTGCTCTTTTCACTGTTTTAAATCTCTCATTAGCTCTGCTCTAGGAAGTGGCTGTAAAAACTCCCGTGATTGTGTCGCCCTGTCGGAGAGCTTTAACCTTACTTTTTTATGACTTGTGTGTCAATGACGGCTAGGTTTTTTTTTGTCTGTCGTTCTTTAAATAATGGCCGGGGGTGGGTTGAATGCAGGAGTAGGGGTATGATTCGTGGAGGAAGTTTTATGATATGTCGCCCTCTTAACTGGACGAGGCTAATATTATCAACCGAGATTTACGAGTGGCGTGTTTCCTGCGACTCTCCACCTACGCCATTTCTCGTGATGGGTAGAACTGGGAAGGGTATGGAGCGTAATGGGCGGGTGGTGACTGGTCGAAATGTCAATATCTTTCACTTTGACCCTTTCATTTTACAGATTGCCGCTATTTTATAGCGTTCTTTGAGGAGGCAGTTAAGAGAAGTTTCTTTTCAGAGATTTATCGTAGTTTCCATTAGCTGATGAGGAGTTGAATATTTCCTGCACAACGTGGGAACCATTTTGTGACCGTTTCAACGCTCTGACGCTAAACTTCGACGAGATTACGAACGGGTCTGTGCTTTTGGAAGGGCACTTGGAAAGCATAGCATTCGTTGGAAGACAGGAGCATCTTCCTCATCTGAAGAACTAAGATTGGACGATGATCTTGGAATTATTGTCGAATTATTATCAATCGCGTGTTCTGGTGGAGGACTACTAAAGCATTCACTCACTTTTTCCTTTCCATTGCTCTTCGAAGTAGAAAGAAATGTTATACACTCGGTTGTCTTCAGATCATTACGTTCTAGGGGCTACTGTGTTCTAAAACAACCCCAGAAAATCTGGAATTCAAAGAATTGTCATTTCGTTTACCACCATTTTCCATAGTTTTCACTCTGCATTTCCAAAACTGAAAACGCGAGCGAAAAATCGTGTAAACAGTTCCCCTGCACCACCTACGTACTTTTTCTTCAATAATAGTTATCGCTCAAACAGGAGGGGATATGTAATATTTTGACTTTTCTTTAAATAGTTATTCACATACCAAATCCAAACTTTAAAACGAAGAATCTTATTTGAGATTGTTGCTCAGTCAAGGGGTCTCCAAAAACTAAACACGAAGAACGGTAGGTTTTATATGCTTTGAACCCTCTCAATTTAAAAACCCTGCAAATTATTACACAATGGTTTATTATTCTCATGAACAGCTTGACCAAGTATTACTGCTCCGAGACCCATCCCATTCAATTCAGCATCGAATACTAGTAAACCATACGAAACATGGCCTGACTACAATGGAACTACGGAAACTAAACTAAAGTTAACGTACCTGTTAGGTGAGTCCGTCTCCTCTGGCTTGTGAGTTACTGTGGGCAAGCGCTTTCGATGTAAAGAAATCATCGTCTGGCCGTTAAGTCAGTACATATTCCCCCGGCGCCAGGCGCCCGTAAACGTATGTAGGCAAAAAGAGTCCGGGAAATGGTGACGGGGGCTTCCAGCGAACCCGCTGCGAGTGGAGCGGGCGTAGCGAGGCGAGCGGGCGGGTGGATTTGATGAGACGGGAGGGAGGGAGGGAGTACTAACGACGAAACGTTGACTTCCGCTGTAGTTCCCACGTTATACTGCGTTTCGTTAAATTTTTTAACCATTTTTCGCCAATAACAACCATGGGCTTCGTCCGATCGGATTGCCGAGATGGCGAGCTCAACTAGATACCAAATGGGAATTTTGTGCGAAAGAACGGATTTTTTAGACCACGTTAAAGGGACAAAACGGCCCAGATGGTGGACAGGGGGACGGCGGATGGGGGACGGCGGACGGACATTGCAAATTTGGAATCTCCATGTCTTGCAACGTAAAGTATCAAATTTTGAGGGGGGGTTGTAAAAAATTTTTCGTGACCGAAAACATAGGGTTATTATTCAGAATGAATAATAAACCAAAACAGTATAAGCATTTTCTGTGGCGCTTTACAGAAACGTTCAATGATCTTCATGCCACATCACGCCTTAATTGTCTGGACTCCTTCCTGGCTCATCATTCAAAAACGTTTCTTAAGCTGATCCTATTGGCTGACGTGAGCGTTTTTGACTTCTCTGAGCGCAAGTCACGATGAGGGGCACTTGAGTCGACTTGGCACTTCTTCACTCACTGAGTTCCTTCATCTTTTCAGGATTTTTTGGCTTTCTTTTCACAAAGAATAGATTCACTTGAAGCAATAATCGCAAGAACTTTAAGCGCACTTTTTAAGTAAAACGTGAAGTTATTTTTTACCAAGTTGAAAGTGTACTGACTGACTCCTATTAAAGGCACCGGTCGATAGCGGTCTAGTGTATAAGACATTGTTCTTAATTCTAGACGTAAAGTTGAAGATTGTGGATCGGAGCTCCGGCGTGATTGCCGTAATTTTTGCCTGAGTCAGCAGCTCTTCAAAAGCATCTCCAAACTTACCTCAGTAGAAAAGGAACTAAGTAGCAAAACCCACGAAGATCGTCAAAGATACATGAGGCTAAGGAAAGTTGGGTTATGCGTCGCACAACAAGTTGACCTTTACCTTTTATATTGCTACGTATGGCTGAGCGCCAATCGTTTTCCGTGCCCATACTCAAAAACAGTTAATCACACAAAAAAATGTTTGAAAAAAATTTGGAGAGAATTTAATGCTCTACAACTTTTATGATAAATGCAAATAACATATAAAATCTGATTATAGTAATAATGATACCTTGCCATGAAGATCCGAGGTTTCATGAGACTTTTAAGACCCTTTCATGAACGCGTTAATCCTTTCGTGCATCTTATAAATAACCTTCTTCGGATCCCTGAGCGCAGACAGTGCCCACTGCAAGACGTCACCGCGCAATTATTTTTCCGAAGCAGAGAAACGACTAGGAACAGCAACGTCCCAATTTATATAAAACGCCTTCGGTCGTCGAATAAACGAAGAAGAGCCCCTCATATGGTACGCTGTATATTTCAAGAACTTCATTTCTCGGGCACAACGCTTTTCGACGATTGCGGTTCGCCGCGAGGTAAAAAGTCATTGTATTTCCGAGTCAACCCAATCTAGTTATATCCCTGAATAGAATTTAAACTGGGAAGTTCGTTTTGTTTCCGTTTCCCCTAAACGAAATACCAACGAATTCCTCGACTTTCATATTCAACGCTCTCGTTTCGTTTCTTATTACGAAATTGAATATTTCATGATATTTCAAGGGTTCGCTGCGGAGCTAAAAAAAAAAACTCCGTCCACTACACGGGGAGCGTTTCGAACTCCCGCATAGTCGTTTTATTTCCAAGGGTATTCTAATATGAGTCTGAGTTTAGAGCGAATTGCGGTCTAGACCAGACGTGCCAAATAAGTGGGCCCAGAGACGTCACTGCAACTGGGCCATGTAATGAGTAAAAATTGCAGTATCAATCATTTGAACTGAATGTATGAAGTTGAAACAGCACACTGATGGTGATTATACGTTCCTTCGTAAGAATATTCGAACTTAAACACCATAATTATATTATATGAATAAATTTCATTTTAAATATTTTGAATAACATTTAAATAATCTGCATGTACAATAAATAATAAATTGACTAAATGAATAATTATTCTAAAATTCTGCTTTGTGAGTTCTAATTAAATTTAAATGAAACAATAGCAATAATAATGATAAAAATAGTAATAAATCGTTTAACCGGCGGTTCGAACCTCAGAAGGGAAGGTTCGGTGCAATAGGCAACCCGCTCAACGCACTTGCCGAGCAGGTCCAAATTTCAGAAATTAAGTATCACTTATTTTTGCTGCCCTTACTTCTTAAGCCCAACGTGGTGCTATAGTCAACTCCATAGCACCTGATTGACCACCAGGGAGCCTTTCATTGTTGACCGAGCGTCTTGAACAAACAAACCGATCGACTCCTGAGCGGTCGACGCCTTTTCGTTCTGATGTGCCCTGTGCCCCGCTTTTCACCTGTTGGGCCACTCAGGTCTCTTCCTCCCCTTTTGGACATCCTGTTGAAATGTTGTCTCACGGGGTCTTTCGCCTGGAGCTTCGCCCTTTGCCAGTATAAATGTTTTTCTATCGTCCAAATTAACGATCGTCCCGAAGCCGCCTGCGGAGGTTCGGCTAACGACGGAGCTGGCAAACTGAATTACGCCTCTTCTCACGTCAAAAGGGTGTGAAACCTGTCCCAACGGTAGGAAAAAGAAACCGACGGCTGTTTACTCTCATTTCACTCCGCGTTCTATCGATTTACGGCGGAAGTTGAGTTTGCAGCGTTGTTAGGGCAAACTGGCTGCTTGGTGGCTCGGAAAACAGGGAATTAAATATTTTTCCACTTTTGGTAGATGAAGTTAACACACACTCAGTTACTAATTACGCAAATTATGTATAATAATGAGACTCCCCCTCCCTCCCCAGCCATCCACTACGAATTTAACCTAAACCACAAAACTTACTTTAAAAATCGGAGTGCATAAAACAATTTTTTCATTTCAACGTCTCGACTATGTCACGAAACGAACTGTAATTTTTCATAGACCAGAACCGTATAACCAGAAGATGTGCCTAGTCAACCAATAACAAACTGAAGGGTCGTCACTTGTAAATTTCAACAAGTAACAATGATCCGAACAATGATGGAAACGAAACTGAAGTGACAAGAAGAAGAGTGATGTGACACATTGTCAAGTGTGCTTCTTTGACGAGAGGTAGAAATCTTAGTTTTAGGAGTGGTTTGACGCTCCAAATCCCATTCCCTAAGAGGACCAACCTGATACGGCAACCTTCCCTTGAAGTGCATGTGGCAATAGGAAACGTTCATGGCCAATCAACATTAACACGAGCAAGGCTATTACAAGTTACAGCAATTACGAGTACGTTGAGTCTTCTGATTGATTTTGTGATAAGCAAATGAACAAGCATCGCATGTATGAGAATTTGAGGAGGGTGACTGCCACCAGTACAAAGAAGATAATTGCGAGGTATAACAGTCTCAAATAGGAAGCGGTGGTAGGAGTCGGCCGCCTCAAATGTGAATCGGTGGAAGGGACTGTCAACCTCAAATAATCCTACGGGGTTATAATCAACGGGGTTATAATCCTCAAACAGGAAGCAGTGGTGGGAGTGGGGGGGGGGTTGTGCGAATTAAAATTCAAGCAATGGTAGGGGTTGGCAGCCTCAAATAGCAAGCAATGGTGGGGGTTGTGAGCCTCAAATAGGGAGCAGTTATGGGGGTTTCAGCCTCAAATAGGAAGCAGTGGTGGGGGTCATACTCTTCAAATAGGTAGCTGGGGGGGGGGGGGTTGCGCGCCTCAAATAGGAACAGTGGTGGGGGTTGTGATCCTCAAGTAGCAAGCAATGGTGGGGATTGTATGCCTCAAATAGGAACCAGTGGTGGGGATGCACGCCGCAAATTGGAAGCAGTGGTAAGGTTTGACAGCCCCAAATAGGAAGCAATGGTGGGAGTGGGCGGGATCAAATAGAACGTGGTCGTGAGACCAGCCTCGAATAAGAAGGATTGAATTTCCTTGCTAAAACTTCAGCTCATAGTTAGGTTTGCTGTGCAGACAGATAGCTTATTCTTGAACTTTGTGATTGGTGCTGTTCAAGAGATTAGTTTGCAATGCAGTGCTCTGTTCTTCAGCTGAGAGAGCCATGTGATGCTTGAATCCCTTCTAATATGTTCTCAGCTTATCTTTGATCTGCGATGGGTTACCCTTTATTTTATTTTCTTGTCCCTCTTGGATGGTCCCATCCAGAGTGGTGACTCAATTGTTCGCACATTTCTCAATAATATGTGTAAGTTTCCTTAGTACCTACCCCTCCAAAATATTGTTTGTAATCATATGGTTCATTTGTAATCTTATTTTATGTTATAATACTTGAATGTTTGTGGAACAATGTTGTTGGAATCATTTTGGATTACATCCGTTTTGCTTTCGATGTTATGAACAATCGATTAGTTAGGTCTTCTGTTCTATCGAGTTGTGAGTGATATGATAAGAAGTTAGTTACTTTGTGATATGAACGTAGTAAATGTAAAAAGCTCTGGCGGTAGAACCGAACTTCGTTTTTGATTTTTCGTAGATCAAACATGCAAAGTTTCAACATCCTATAAGAAACTTATATATGTACGTCTCAATTTGCTACTGAGCAGTTGAGCTGATTTTGGATGAACGAAGTAGGTTATTTTAATACCTCGAGAAAATGTGAAATTATGAGAAGGTGAAGGGTGGAAGTCGGTGTTTCGAAGGTTGAGGCAAAGTTTCAGCGATGAAAGGGGATGGGAACGAAGCCCACAAGTTTGGAAACGCAACTAGTCGGTTTCGGAAGCGCTGTTTTCGTGTTCCATTTGTTGTGCGAGGTAGATACATCAACCGGCAATAACTCACGTTTGGGATTCGTGGGAGCGAAGGCGGCCTCGGTTGGTTTTGGTAGGCAAACTATTAATTCGGTTTCCCGTTTCCTTGTTTTGAAAGCATTCCATCATGCGATCATGGGCTGTCTCGGGAGCCAAGGAATACATATGAAGCGTCATAGTGAGAACTCAAGGTGGATGGGGAGGGGGGTTGGGTTGGGAACGAACACAGAAATAATACTATTGTCGTTTCCCTCCGCATGTTAAGCACGAAGGCACATTACTCACTTCGAGGAAACTTGTACATCTGCTAGAGGTCGACCGAGTGAACATCGTACATGTCTTAAGGGGGTTGATGCTAAAGGAATAGGATACGTCTTAACTATAAGAGCGCGTTTTCTCGTAGGGAGCCTTGAACTGTCTGGGTGGGGCATTGGAGGAAGAGGATGATGTCAAGGCAGCCACATTTGTCACCAACCTTCGCTCACTGGAGCGATGGAGAGGAAGGGCGCAGAGGTATAAATGGCCCGTGTCAGACGTCTTTCCACATCCATCACGCAGCGTCTACCTGCTTTTCTCCCTAATTCCTTTTCCGCGTCCCGCCCAAAAGGAGATTTTCTCCGTTTGAAATTCAACCGCATCATCGGCGGATTCTCCGGATGATAATTTTTCTCGCATTCACGATTCCGTCTGAGGCATCAGGAGCAATCACAATTCAAAAAATGCGTGAAAGCCCCTCATAACTTTACTCTACCTCCATCTATTCGGTGACATGATCTATTTATCTTCGCTCGACGTTTATTGATCGCAAAATGTAATGTCTGAATGTTCCCCATAAGTTGGCAGAATCTCATTTTCTTAATTTAACAGATAGTTACAGTAAAAGTTGCTAAAACAAAATGTGAACTAGAAAACACTGAGGTGTTTTCATTTTATGTTGATCATCAGCAGAAGACTATGAAAAATTCGAAAATGTAAATACCTAACACGGGTTTGGCACTTTTTGGTTGTTGTTTCTGTTTAATGGACTACGAAAGGAATGGTATATTGGTATGGGCAAGTTGAACACATTGTGTGTTTGTGACCTAAAACATTAAAGCCGTTTATGGGGAAGGCGAACCTTCTAGAGACATTTATCTCCGCTCAGAGTATTTTCACAGAGTTGTTAATTTATTAGAAAAGTTAAATCGATTGTAGTTACATCGAAGGTTTACTCTTGACCATCTTAGCTGAAACAATTCAAAAATTTGCGCTATGGTATGTGTTTGAATCAGCTCTGGCCGAATTAGTTGGTTGTCTTTGGCCCTAACCAGAAAGCTCCCCCAGGGCGGGTTTTTTGCTTACCTGATGAGAGTTCAATTAGCCTCTCCTGCTAACAAAAGGCTATACGGATTATTTCTGAAGGAGACTCTGACGTCGAGCATTCCTACTCACAACACCCTAAGCCTGACTCTAAACCAAGACATTTCACAATCCAATAGCTTTTTGCTCTCGTCCTAACACCAGTTCACATGTGGTAACTAACGCAACGGCATGACAAATATTATCCCGATACTCCTCTTTCAGAAACAACAGGTATGCGACGGTGTGCTGCGTTTAAACGCAGTCGTACAGACACAAATTACTGAACGCTCTGGTCGATCAAATTCGGCAGTCGTTCCGGAAAACGTAAAAAAAGTTCACAATATCATTTTGGTTGATGGTTAAGCGAAGTTGAGTGAGGTAGTGAAGGAGTTAACGATACCATAAGGTAGTGTTTTGCACGAACATTTATCTATGAGAACGCTGTGTTCAAAATGAGTGCCGCGTTTGCTCACAGCCTATCAAAAACAACGCGTTGACAGTTCAGAGCAGTGTTTGAAATTGTTCAAGCGGAATAAACCGGAGTTTTTGCGTCGATATGTGACAATGGATGAATCCTGGAAGTTTTTGGCTTTCGCATTTCGGGATTCTCAATGTATGTTGTTTACTGATTACCTTGTGAAAGGAATAACCATCAATAGGGAAGTTATTAATGCGTTTAAAGGAAGGAGTTGTTTAAAAAAACGGCCACACCGTGTCACAAATCTCCAGGTACGACTACTGGTTGCTTTCACCCCTCTAAAAAGAATTCCCCAGGGAAAGAGATTTGTAACAAATGAGTATGTTACTGCGTATTTTGAGGCCAAGGACAAGTTATTTTACAAAAAAGGCATCGAATTGTTAGTGAAGCGTTGGGATCAATGTATCACCCTAGAAGGATACCACGTTGACGATTAAAATCGAATTTTGCCAGAAAATGGTTGTTTTTGGTAAGGCCTGGGACTATTGAACTAGTTCTACTGGCTGCTCAGTCAGAACTCTATCGTGCTAAGCAAGAGACAGTACAGTCTTCTATCTCCATCGTCCCATTCATCAATCAATTCAAGACTTTATTGCTCGCTCTTTCTTACCCAACACTATGTTTAGATTTTGAATAACTAATTTGGGTTAGCCCGTACAGCGCTGAAAATGACGTTGTGTGATGCGCCGCTGCAGATATTTAAAACCGCTGCAAATTATTACACAATGGTTTATTGACATTTTATGTCTATGGTGGACAGTCAGGCCACTCTCAAGGCCTTAGCCTCATACTGTCTTACATCGCGGCAGGTGTGGGAGTGTCTGACTGGACTGAAGGCCCTGGCCGAGGACAACAGTGTAACACTGTGTTGGGTGCCAGGGCATCAGGGTATAGAGGGAAACGAACGGGCTGATAGGTTGGCTAAGAAGGGATCAGAGCAGATCCCTATTGGCCCTGAGCCCTTTGTTGGGACTACCAGGAGCCATCTACGTAGAGAGGTTGGCAAATGGGAGGATAGGTGCAGGGCTGCTCATTGGCAGGGGCTGCCCGGCCTTAGACAGTCAAAACTCTTTATCCGGCTCTCCAGAGAGAGGTCCAAGGAGGTGCTTGCTCTGGGGAGGAAGGATATGAGGATCATATGTGGCCTGTTCACAGGTCACTGTCCGCTGAGGTACCACCTTGCAAATATTGGCAAGTGCGAGGTACAGGTATGCAGGTTCTGCGAGGTAGGGCTAGAGACGGCAGAGCACGTGCTGTGCGTATGCGATGGACTCGCGGCATCGCGCCGTTCTGTGTTTGGGAGGCCCTTTCTTCAGCCCGAAGAGGAGGCAAATGCAGAACTTGCGGATATTCTCCGCTATGTGCGGGGGTGGTGGGGGCGCATAGGTGACGTCACACCAAGTGAGACCAGTGCCGTGGGGCCTGGGGGTGGTGCAGGTGGGCCATGATCCGAGTATCATGGACGCCCTTACAATAGGCCCGTTTGTGGCTGCAGTGAGGGTATTGCCTGCATCCACCGTTTCAAAGAAAAAAAAAAAAAAAAAAAAAAAGTCTTTACTTTGCTACATAAACTCGAAAAGTGTAACGGCCAAGCGTCACGAAATTTAACCTTGATGCCGATTGGACAAGGCAATGTTTTAACCCGAGTTGCAATCACACCCCTTTTGGAGTAATGCATAAGGCATCGGTCTCCTAAACCGGTGGTTGTGGGTTCGAGTCCCACCAGGGGGGTAGGGGGTAGGGTTACGATTATTTTTTTTGTTGACATTTTATGTCTTTACTTTGCTACATAAACTCGAAAATGTAACGCGGGATATGTTACGGAGAAGCGTCACTAAATTTGTGTTGGGTTAAGTGCATGGTAACGTCTGTTACAAAATCTAACGCTTGGTAACATCACACTTTTAATAACCTCAGTGACTAAATGATGATGTCAATTGCAATTGACGCGGCCATTATATCGAAACCATCAACGAGCACAATCAAACGTAGTTATCATTGCATCAAAAAAAAAATAAAAGAGATAAAATGTTCCTAGTGGTTGCGTACTTGTACGAAAGCTGTACCCACCGTTTGTGTTAGTGATTTTAAATTTTGACACGATTACTATACTTTCCTTTCCCTTTGGGTAGCGGAAAGTTTTTATTCTGAAAATTAGGGTCTGGTTTGATAAACAATCCGGAATACTGGTGTGTTTTGAACTTTGGCTCACTATAAGTACTGTGATTTCACTATTTTCGGTCTAGACGCAGTCGTGCACCTCTGAGAATTGTTCCATTTGGCCCAACATCAAAAAATACCGAGAAAAGTATTTGCGATAAAACTGCCAAACTTTCGTTTTCGTGAATTTTTTAAACGATTTTTTGCCCATAAAAACCATGGGCTTCGTCGGATCGGATTGCCGAACAGACAGGTACAATTAAATACCAAATGAGATTTTAGCGAAAGAATGGATTTTTTAGACCAAGTTAAAGGCACAAAACCCGGACGGCGGGTGGGCATCGCAAATTTCGAAACTTTACTTGAAACGTAAAGTATCAAATTTTGAGCTGTACAAAATTCCTCCTGACCAAAAACAGGGGTATTATTCACGATGAATAACCAACAATTCTTGACTCTTTCGACTCAATTCCCTTGTAATCGAGTAACAGGTCGAGAGTAGGGTTGCTAATTCGTCTACAATTCATCACTTAAACCAGAACCTGAAATTGTTATTCGCACTGCACTAATCGACAGCTAGTCACCCTTCCAGCTAGACGACTCCTCTCCATCCAAATAAAAAGAGATAATTCCTTCTTTTTTTAAAGGGGACAAGGGTCCTCCCTCCACCTCCAAACACAGATGGGATTGTGCAGTAAGGCGTGAAGTTTGATTTTTCAAGGGAAATTCTCTCGAATCAATCCCTTCTCCGCTGTTTTTTTTATCAAGTTATTTTTCCATTACCGTATATATCCTCCTCCCCATCCTCCCCCTTCTCCGCTTCTCTCTTCGCATTTTCCTCAATTCTTCACCAGCGTTTCTTGGCAGTTTCCAGCCGCGCAACGGTTCCTAACCTGAAAGTATTCGACATTTTTAGCGCCAATCGTACTCATTTTCAATTTTCCCTCCATATATATGAAGAGTGACACATGAGGGGCTCAACGTACCATTTGTATCAGATAAATTACTGGCTAATCCTTCGTGAATGAACGTTGTTCCTAACAGCCGAGGGATGTGTCAAATTGTAGTAAATTGTGCGATTATTTAATCCCCCCCTTCCTCTCAATACTACCAACCTCTCTCGATGACCAGCGCAGTGTGTTCTCAATTAGATGTCTTGCTGTCTGTATCTTCCCCCGCTGTATATTGTAAGTTTAACTCCTTTGTGAAGTAAATCAGTGTATTTAAAAGATTTTGCGTCTCTGAGAAGAACGTAACTGGCGCAGTGTTTCCAGACCCAAAATGTCGAGGGAAAATCGGATATGTCCAAATTCACAAGAGAACATTGTGAACTAGGTAAAGGTTTGATGCTGAGTAATAAATAATCTTTTCCTCGTATATGGACCTCGGTAAATAAATAATAAACAAATTCTTAGGCGCGATTTAGGTTGCATACTTGAAAGTGGTAGGAACTTAGAGATTCAGAGGATTTACATGATAAAGTTCAGGTGATGTTCCTCTAATCAAAGTTGACTAATGTTGAGGGACTAATAATTAACTTATATGACGGCACGGAGCGGGTGCAATAACATCGGGAAGCATTTAAAGGGAAGAAACTGCGCGGATCTTGCTGCGAGTGCTGACGTGAGGTGAAATTAGCGGAGTATGAGACTATCAAAGCGAGTTCATAACGTCGAATTAGGCTTGTAAGAGTGTGAGAGGGAGGCCGGGAGTGAGAGGGAATCGAGCGAGTAAACACATAACTAACGTGCAAGGCATCCTAGAGAGTTATATCGGGAAGTTATGGTAGCGCATAACGTAATTGGATAAAAGCCAGTGTTTCACAAGTTGCGCTTCTGAAAGCGTGCTTTGTAATATCCGTCCCCGGCTCAACCCTCGGCTTGTTCTATCGCGTGAAATCGACGTTGTATTGAAGTAAACCCAAATACGTCCTTTTAACGGCAAATATGGAAAGACTAACACTGAGCTTATTAAAAGGCTAAAGACACAACGATGAACAATCGAGATGAAGTTCAGAGAGAGTAGTTGAAGAGCCACCGCCAGCACCGCATCAAGATCAGACTAACTGGCTCAAGAGGAAGCGAAGAGACGTAAGAAAAAGGAATACTGAAAGGCTTATACGTTATTTACGACAGATAATTAAATGAAGAATCGAATGGACTCATGCTCCATTCCACTAAGGAAAGTGCTGCAATAATTTTTGTACCTTTACGTTTTATAGCTCGCTGTATCGAAGAACGCCTAATTTCGGCGAGAAACCTGCGTGTGGGCGTAGGTATGTCGTTAGACTTATTGATCTGGCTCTTTCTTTGTTTCGTTCGCTATTTATTGAAGGCGCTGTGGCTCCCGATTGACTGACTTCCAATTTATCGCCAAATGTGACTTAAAAGAAACAAAATGAAAACAAGAAGCGAGACAAAGGAACAATGAAAAGACAACTAACAGGAAGCAAAAGAACGGGATCGTATTCAATTGTAAAATTAAGCGAAGTAAAACGATTAAAAAATCAGATAAATTAAAAACTTAAAAGTAGAATGACATCTCTTTACAAACGAAAATGTGTAATGAATAATTTCTAAAGCCTAAATCCGATGCAAATTAATAACGGAGGGGGGGTTATTATTCTCTGGCACAGCTTGGCGCAGCCACACAACTCCGAGACCCGTTCCATTTGATTCAGCATCGAAAAATACTAGTGGACGATACGTAGCATGACCCAACTACAACGAAAAGCAGCTTCAATTTCTAGGCGACACTAGGCAATTGGCACTACGTGTTGAAGTGACATGGGAGGAAGGGTGGGAGATGTTGCAGGCCTGGACGGCGGGCATTTCAGATCTGGAATTGTGCCTTGAAAAGTGGGAAGGCCCTCGTTTCTGCCGACTCTCTTCCCGTTGAGCTGTCCGCCGTTTGGCAGGCTGGCTCAGGGGAGGGAGCGAGTTCGGCACTCCGAGAGGGGAATGTTATCTTCTGGACTGCAGTAAAAAAACATGACAATAGGAAATGACAAACGTCAAATGGCGGTGAGAGGGGGGAGTAGGTGTAAAAATTATCGATTGTCTCGAACGAAAACGTGTGAGCCATTCAGAATGAATAATACGCCCACAAGGAAAGATCCAACCCGAACCGTCGAGGATATTTCTGGCGAGTCTCCCGAATTCTCGTTCCGGGGGGGAAGGACGAAGTACCAGCTCACAAACGACTTCAATGAAAAGAGCCGTTGATTAGGTCCTAGTTAATCACTTTTTCCTAAACGACTTTGTGATGATTCAGACAGGCTGGAGGGTATTCTTAGGAGCATTTTCCAGGTTGGAGGTTGCTGAGACCTCACGAGGGAGACAAAATACATTGAACGCTAGACCTGGCTGATCTCGTGGCCTGAAGATGGGATTGAGCCGTTGGAGAAAGCAGCGGGCCACGAAAAATGTATTAGTGGTTCTTTGTAGAGACAAAGATTTGGTTGTTTTGAAGCTCTAAGGTTGGATTTCTCTTTCTAGAACGCCGTTTTGTTCCGTAGCAGCAGGCGCAAAATTCAGGTTACGAATAATTGAAGATGTGAAGGAGGGGGGGACGGACTAAATGTGGCCTAAGATTCATTTAGTGGCTACAGTAATAGAAATCGCTGAATCCACGAAGGGCCGATTAAAGTTGTGTGATACATTGCACTAGATATTTTTCACTTTTATCGCATTCAGCGTGAATTTGGAACGAAATTTGTCCAAATTCGGATCGCAGATAGCGTCCGAGGCATACATTATACATGTATACTTGAAACCATGGTACTGTGTGTTATCGGATACTCTTGAAACGTGAAGGGTCTCCAGAGTCACACGTCCCCTTCTGGCTGACTCCACTCGCAGTATCAAAACTCCAAATCTGCCGTTTGGTGTTGTGAGGGGAGGGGGGAAATATATTTCGTAGTCTCGTTCAATAAGAACAGCCCTTACTTAGACCCCACTTTTTTCATGAGCTGAGAAGAACAAGGGGAACTTTTATATTTTAAATTAACCTCTCTCCTCATTCGCACTCCTCTTCACTTCCACCATCACTCTCTCTTTTTTTTGCACTCGTTTTTTTATTTATTTTTCACCTCCCTCTCGGCTTTTCTCCCCGTCTGCTTGAACGGCGTGTTTAACTAAAGGGCTTAATCCGACGGGGAAAGGCGATTCATTGTTGCTTGTCGGGAATTAGGAATAATTTATATCACCATCCAACTTGGATGGAGAAAACCTGTGGAAGGGAAGTTGGATGGAAAGAGGGTAGTCGGAGTTTGACGGATCAATACTTCGGACGAATACTCCGAATTTGGAAGGTCGCCAGATTAAACTGAGTTCAATTTTTATGCTCAAATTTATGTTTCAGAGACGCGGATGCTTTCTATACGACAGTCGTTACAGTTTTATGAGGGCTCAATTGTGAATATCGATTTTGGAGGTTTAGGAGAGTCGTTGGAACGTTGTCTGGAGGGGGGACACGGTCAACAAATACTCTTCGGCGTATGATCCTGAGCCGTTTTGTACGATGAGAAATTTATTCTCTTTTAGGTTGTACGTTAGCGGATCGTCAAATAGGACGTTGATATTGCGAACTGGTCAAAGAGCCGGAGAGACGAGGAAGGAAAAACGGGAGGGCTTTTCAATGTTATTTTCCCCCGGCATAAACGCAGCTTAAACATTAGCGCTTGCCCTCCAGCTGTTCCGGGTAAACAAACCTAATCAGAGTCGTATAATGACGTGTGTTCAACGGGCTATGAAATTGGTTTCGTTTGAAGCGCGGGAAACGATACGTCGAGGGTCGTGTTTGCCCATCTCTTCAGCTGATTACTACCCTGTTTGATCGCGCGCGAGGATGACCGTTAACCAGTTGGAGGACGTGGGTGATGGGTAGGAGGGGGGAGGAAGGGGGAGAAGAAAAAGATGTGACCGGTTGAATCGTTCGTTAGGTCGGTCCAATGGCCTGTTGAATACGTTCATTTGGGGGGGACAATTGTTGAACAGACATTTGTTGATCGCAAGAATCGATGTTATACCTGATATAACCTTCACTGCTGTACCGTAGTATTATATCGTTGTATAGATGGTTAATCTCTATAACTAAACAACTTCACAGCAGAAGTAATATTGCTCGGAGCATATGAATCAATTATTCACAAACCACTTCCTTGAACCACCTCCTTGAAAAATGAAAGGTGAAAGATCCTCAGAATAGTAAAACAATTAAGAAATATCTGGGGCTACACATCGTGCAACTTTCCTCGTTTTGGTGGCTTAAGTTACTAATAAGTTCATTTGAACTCAGTAAAACATAACCTGGCGTTTCAGGCAGAGCGGTGGTAACGCTTAAAATTCCGGAATTTATTGCGGTGCTGCAACTCATCCCACGACCATTATTGAGAAATTAGTGCAGAATAAGTTTATGGGGCTGTCGAAGAGATTATTTCTATAAGGTTTGTGGTTTCTGTTTTGGAATTATCTAGCACAAACTACAAGAAACGGTGATAAGTTAAACGGCGGTGGTTCGAATTCGGGAATTCCGGGGCCGTAATCGATCGAGCCGTTTTCGAGATAAAATATTTCGCTTATTGATGACTATAACAGCTATAGAGTCGATTGTGAACATACCTTTATTTTGGCGTTTAATGGTGACCTGCAGCCCAAATTCAAAATTGGTTAAGCCGTTTTAGTCCAGGAGTCGATTATGCCACAATAGTTTCGTGGACTTCAACTTGCAGACAAAATCAAAATATGACGAAATTTTGGTCCATAATTTACTTAAGGAGTTGAAACTTGAAATTTATTTTACGAATAGGTGAAGCGGAGTACTTTAAATTAACTTGATTACTGGAAATTAACTTGTCTGCTTTCCTCATTTTGAGGAACATTGAGGGAACTATCAGAAAAAATAGTAACCAACTTTCAACTCAACGGTCAACTTTTTAGCCCTCGGCTCCTGGACTATAGGCCTTTGTGGAGGGAGATGGGTAGATGTGGTTTCCAGTTATTTCCTCGCTATAGTATTTTCAGAGTTCCTGCAAAGTTTTTCTCCATGGTCTTCTGTCCTCCTCGGTCGAGGACTTCTGATGTTCCGCGGGGATCTCACCTTGGACCTCTTCTGTTCTTTTTCGTCATGAACGGAACCTGCCCTACTCGCGATCGCGTTCACTTTTGGAAGGTGATAAGTAGATGTGGTTTCCACTGATTTCAAGAAGGCTTTTGGTAGTTTCCCTCACTATACTATTTCAGATGTCCTCCCTTAGCGTCTTTGACGAAGTTACCTTCCGTCAGGATCCGTGGAACCCTGTTCTCTTCGTTCCAGGACTTCTGGTGTCCATCAGAGATTCCACCTTTGACCTCTTCTGTTCATTATCATCATGAACCGGATCAGCTCCCCCCTCGATGGCGTTCACTTATGGTACATGCGAATGTTAAGATTTTTAGCAGGGTTCTCTTGGTGTCTGTGCCACTCTTCAATCTCGGCGAGCCAATTTTGGTGACTCAGTTTGTAAAGACTTCTGGTGTACGGTTTCTAAAGAGATATAATCCGTACAAGCCAATTCCTGAACTGTGGTAAATATTGTAACTATCAACTAATAAGTCAAATTTTGACTTTTTTGGTGAGCCGCCATTTTCTTAGTCCATACTTCAGAGAGAGAGCAGAGAACCGGGGTTTTACCAAACATTGAGGGAACTATCAGAAAACATAGTTACCGACTTTCAACTCAACGGTCAACGTTTTTAGCCCCCGGCTCCTGGACAATCACGTCCACTGACCCACAGACCATTTTTCTGAAAGTTGTTTTTCGGACTTAATATCCGTCGAAACGTAATGAACTGAAAAAAAAAATGACATGAAACCAATGGAAACCTACGGAAAGTAACACACAAAAACCTACGACGCGAGTTAGTTGGCCTATACAATTAAATTCGAATGTGCATTAATGAAATTGGTTTTAGTTAAGTATCCGTTTCAAATTTACTAGCATAGATCATCTTTTTGATGTTAATTGTAATTTGATAGTTTTGCGGACCGAAAATGTGTTCGGAAACCAATCTGTTTCCTACGGTTCAGTTCTGTCAACACGCAGTTTCTTTGGAGCTTATTTATGTCAGATTTATGGTTCTTATTCCTTGAACCGATGTACAGTGGTTTCAACTACCCATAGCACCGGATAGATGTCGTATGGTACGGACTATATCACGAGGCTGCGATTTTCTGTGGGAATTTAAGATTTCGTTTTCGCGTTAAGTTGAGTGTAGGCTTTTGTAGGCTAATTTTAATTTTATTCGGTTTAAGAAGGATTCATATAATTTCGAAAGGAGCCCTTTCACGTGGATCATTCCATTGTCCAGCCGAAAACATGATGCGGTTCGTGTATTTGGACGAATAATCGAATTTGACTCAGATGAATTAGAAGTTAACGCTGGAAGAATGTTTGTAATTGTTCCGAAATTCGGCTGAAGGCGTCAATGTTTACATTTATTTGCTTATCAGAAATTCAGTTCGAATGCAAAGGGCACGGGAGAGGGGGAGGGAGAAAAACACTGATGTTGGTGAAAAAGGAGGAGTAAAAAAAAAAGTATGTGTTCACTGCGGCGCTTCTCACAGCTGTCTTGAACCCAAAGTACATTCAAAGAACAAATTGTAACACTATATTAATATCTATAATGTTTGTTAGCGGCAACAGTTAATAATAAAAGTAAAATAAAAATATCCCTCCAAACCTGGTTTGCTCCATTATATACACAAAAATTAAATAGATGGAAATTAAATGCGCTTTCGTTATAAAATAAAATTGCAAATAAAAATGAAGTTAAATGAAATCGTCCGACCTTCTGAAGGAGAAATTTTGGCAGAACAAAAGGGATCTGGGCTCCGGCAAGGAATGTATAGCTTCTAGTTGGAACAACCTGCCAGGAAAAACCAATTTTCATGAGTCGAAAATCGTGGCTTAATTGTTCAGTTCAAGACCGCACAAACTGTATCACTTCACTATATTTTACGGACATTCATAATACAAATAAATAAGAGTATTGAAAAATATTTAAACAAAATGAATAAATATTGCCTATTTATATAGCCAGGAACTTTCATTATAGTGGCTGTCATAACATGAGTGCCAAAACAAGTAGTTTTCACTAATTAATCATTCTATATAAGAATAGTGATGCCTCATTTTTGGGGATTCATGAATAGTACCTAACTAGCCCTATCCTTATTTTAGAAGCCAGCGTATAGATAATTCACGCAACCATTAACACGATTCTTCTGGGGAAGGTTTTAAGGGAAAGTTACTCGCAGAGACAATAAAAGTTTGAGCTCACTCGGCACTACCAACAGGACTTTCGTGAGGACTACCAAAATTTACATTGAGTCGTTTAAATACAGTATTGAGTTAGTGGAAGGGAGGGGATGGGGGATATGAAGCGCTGAAGACAGGAGGAACTGAGGAAAAGTGTGTAATGAAATGGTTTGGTTTCTGGGTCAGGCTTGTTTCCTCGAATAATCGTGATGGACAGAAGTTTGGCTCAGTTCAATAACCAGTTCAATATTCGAGGTACCAATCAACCACGTGGCTCCTGGCGGCCATTTCCTCTACAGCCCTCTTCTTCTGCCTCATTTTCCGCCTTCGACTTTGTGGTTGATGGCGTTCCTGGGTACAACCTACCGTCTCGTTCCATTCTACAGGTTCCAATCTTGCCAGTGTTAGTTGCCGCAGATATTTTGTCTTTTTGTATCATTATTCTGATGGGCAAACCAGTCAGAGGTTATTAGAACCGAAGGTGAAAAGGAGGTTATTGTGGTTGGAGGGGTAGGGGGCAGACAGATGGCTGAAGCATTCCCATGATCGTGACTCTGCGGCACTTCACTCCCTTCTCGAAACACCCGAACAGGCCTACAACTACATTCTGTGTATCTCCCATTACTCTGTCTTACTCTCCCGCTCTCTAAACCCATTTCCGTTCAACAAAAGGACGGACAAAACCCCCTCGATTCTCACACCTAGCGACCCTTTCAGTGTTTTCTCTTTTCGGACGTCGAGGAGAAATTGCGGGGGAACCGGCCACTCGGCCGCTAAAACTTCCACGAAAGCCGCGTTTAATATTGTCTGATGAGATGAGGGAGAAGCCCTTTTGTTGTATAAACCTCTCCCAGGGCTTCAAAAAAGGGAAACTGGAAACTATGGAAACAATGTGCAGTGCGCAAAGGGTGCGTCGTTTTATTGCTCAACGTTGTGGAGCTTCGAACTTACGGGATTCCGTGTGAAGGGAGTCGAGTCGTTTTATATTAAATTCCTTTAAAATGTGAACAAAAATTCGCTGGATCAGTTGTGACTATGGAGGAATTTTCGGTTTTGTTCCGGATACTTTTTAAGCACCACAGAAGAGTTATGACTGGGAATCTCAACGCTTGCAGCAGTTAACCAGACTTCGCTGATGGTAGCATCAAGGAGCATCCAGTTTTATCGTTATCTCTTGCAATCTTGCAATCACAACAGACGAGGAGACGAAGGTGTCTCCGCACTCGGGTCACTGGGTGGGCTTCGGGTACCACTTCTGCCTTTATTTCGAGGTCATACGAACTAGTTGGGGCCAAATTTGTACTGAATGTCGTACAGGAAAAGATTAGAGTTTCATGCTGTCCCAAGCAGTCTTGAAGGACACAGTCGTGTTCCTAAATCTACAGATGAAAAGGCCCACGCCCCCGAGTGTACCTCCACCTCTCTCATTATTCTACGACTAATAAAACCAGTTATTTCACAATGTTGACTGTTTGTGTGGCGGAAAGTAAAATATTTGGAGTGACGCATCACGTACCATTCCTCAGCCCCGTGTATTTATCGTTCCACGAATTCATTCGTTCCGTTTTCCTGTCAGTTCGTATTAATCCGATTGATGGTAACTTAATCTTCTGTATAGAAACTGCTACCGCTCTACGCTCTGAAAATGTTTCGAGAAAAAAAAGTTATACAAAGCATCACGCAACTTTCTTCAGGCCCACGTCAGCGGGTTTTCGAATTTTTGAATACTAATCCACTCTATTTTTCACAAAGTCATTTGAATACTACTTCACGTTTTACGTGGAAAGAGGTAGTGTTCGATGTTCCGGGTTTTATAGAGGTGCTCATGCTTATCATGCTACGACTGTTCGGCAGGCCAAATTAGCCAGGTCTCTCACCTCCCGTACTTGCCCTAGCGAGATTCACTAGGCCTCACGGAAAATCATCGTTTACCCGAGCACCAACCCCTCTTCAGTTATTTCCGATTGACAACGGATCTCCTCCTTTTCTGGGCTTTCCTAAAACTATCCTTTTCCAGAATTACACCTTCTTTACTTTTTTCTTTTCAACAGACAGCTCTTTCCAAGTCAGTCGTCCATCAGCTCTTGCAAACGGCGGTCCTGACTCATTCGTCTCTCAAGTCTCACGCTACTCACACGTCAAATTTCTCTCTACCTACTTAATTTCCCAAGCCACCAGTTCACGTGTATTTATAGCCCCCTAGTTCGAGTTTATATACACACACCCAACCTGATATCACTATTGTGTAGTACAATATTTACTCACGCTCACCACGTTAATTTATTTCTTACTTTCAAGCTCCCCCATTCGTACGTCCATTAACCAGCAATCAGTGTGCAGTTGAGTGGTAAGGATTTCGAGATCATGTAGTATTTTTCCAAAAACTGAAAGCTAAACAGACTTTTTTAGCCGACTAAGTAGCTTTCTTTTCTAGTAAGTAGAGCTAAGGAAAGTCAAAAAGTTCAGTCTTATTCATTTCAAAATGTTTGTTAATTTATTTTACTGCTCTGCTTTTCCCAATGATGAAACTTTTACGTAGTTGTGTGAAATGGATATATCCCTAAAAAAATGTAGATTAAGTCATTGGAGCCGATTTCACGAAAAAATAATGTGCTTTGATCACGGTGATCACAGTGGTTAGTTTTGAGCCGATTTTGTGTTACGCAGCGCTTATTTTTGCGCTTGAAGGAAGTGTAAACAGCGCTTGAAGTATTGGGCGATAACAATGCTGTTAGTTCTAGGTAATTAGAGATCGGCAGGGCATCGGTAATCATCGGATCTAATCTGAGGGCAGAAATAGATTTCATGAGGCAATCGCCAATGTGTTTTAAGATGAATGCAAAATAAAAATAATTAACCAACAAAATTAAAACATGCAGTTTCGTGGTTTAGAGACAATTTGTAGGTTATGGCGGGAACTAAGTGATTTATTTCCTCGCCAGCAAAATTGAAACTGCGAATTGGAAGAGTGACATTCCTTTGATATAGCGAGCTCCTAACACTTTTATACGTGCTTAGGAGAAGTAGCCAGTGTGAGGGATGGAACATCAAGCTCCTGTCTTCGACTCTATAAACCGCTGTTCACTCCCC
The DNA here is from genome assembly GCA_020466155.1 of Pachypeltis micranthus. Lineage (NCBI taxonomy): Eukaryota > Metazoa > Arthropoda > Insecta > Hemiptera > Miridae > Pachypeltis > Pachypeltis micranthus. Next base: position 10,872,883 of record CM035774.1, on the reverse strand, counting down.
CTCTAGCAAACAGTAACTTCTACTCGTTTCGTTCAAATCTCCTGGAAAGTAAAAAAAAGATCCCCCTTCCTCCCGTCCCACCACTCACTACCGCTCGCCTCACCCCCGTTCCTACTCTTCAGGGCACCGAGAATATTGGCCGTTCGATATAGTTCCGTCTTATTACCAATAAAATGCAGAACCTTTCAACCGTAAGAGAAGGGGACTTTGGAGTGAAAACTCGATCACGCCACCATAAAAAATATACTTGATCAGAACGTGTTTTACGACGAATGGTCTTTTGAAGACCTCGCGTGTGTCATCATTCGCCTTTTTTCGCCTTTTATATAATTTTATTTTCTCTATTCAAAAAATGTTTGAACAAACGAAGCCCATAAACTGTTTTTTTTGTACCGAAGTTCTTGTAGTACTGTTTAACTGTGTGCTTTTCTCCACGGGTAGAATCAGTTACTTTAGTTGCGAAAAGTATCGACTTAGCGAGTCAACTGCTCAGCTTGTTGGTTGGACGATTCCCCACTCAGTAGGAATCTGTGCGTGTCGTCGCTCTTCGAAAGGGAGGCAGCCGCAATCAGTCAGACCCGCGATCATACAGACCGTCAAACCGCATCAGGCACCGATCTTGAACTTGCAGCCCCTCGAAGGTGTTTTTAGCCGCAACCTCACAGGCAAGAAATATGGGAAGGAAAGTTCACGCAGACCGTAAAAATATGATCCCGTGTAAATATGATCTTCATTCAGTGCTACTTTCGTATTCTAAAGCTGCCATGTCAAAAATGAGTTTGGTGACGTATTCAGGTAGGAGTCTGATCGAAGTCAATTTTGGATTCTTCTCCGACTGCGGATGTTTTCTGCAAGTGACCGCTTTCGGTTTAAAGACATTAGAAGGTGTGGGCTTATGACCCGAAAGTGGTGAAATGACATCGAAAGTGCTTGTCTGCAATGCGCCACTAGCCAGGGAAGACGGGCTCACCAAACAGGTACTTTGAGTTTTGAGCGAATGAGATTCATTTACTGCTGTACCGCCTGACTCCCATTAAAGGCACCGGGCGATTGTGGTCTAGTGGTTAAGATATTGGTTCATAATTCTCGACGATTGTCGGGAATTGTGGATCGGAGCTTCACGCGATGTGCCGTAATTTTTGCGAGTTAGCGGATCTCCAAACGTCTCCGTACCCCCCTCGTAACACTGCAAATAAAGGTCCATATCTCTAACACAGAATTGGGAAGGTGTGGTAGCTAAGCTTAGACTTCAAGTGAGAGATATTTGAGAGCTGTACCCACTAACTGTTGCGTCAAACAACCTATGTGGCTTAATGACCTCGAAGGTAGGAGGAATTCTGCGTAACTTGTACTTGCTCGTAGGAAGTTACGATCGAATGCAGACATGTCATAGTCTGGAGAACGATAGAGGAGGGAACAGGTTGGATCCTCAAACCACCATGGAACGTCTTTTTCACGGAGACTGACTGACCATACAAATTTGTGGACGTCCTGACAGTGCTGCTCCATGCACATCTACCAAGCCGAGGCAAGAACCCATCAAGTACTCCGACCCGTCATCTAATGGGCAAACGCGTTAAGCTGCAGGTGGCTGAGGAAAAACCCAGCTCATTCTCTCAAAGGGAGAATAATAGAGCCAACTGACTCTGCTTATGGCGGCACGGGCTTCCACTTGAGAAGCAAATTAAGTATTTCCTTAATTCGTTTGACTCCCATTGTGGTTGTAGTCTAGTAGTGGAAGACGAAGAAGATTCATATTTCGATTAGGAGGACATTGGATCGGAGTTAGGGATTGCCATAATTTTTGCCTATGTCAGCGGCTCTTCAAACATTTCCAAACCCCTCGTGACATATTTAGGCGTCAATGTAGGTGAAAGGTGGCACTTCAGCAAACACCTTTTGTCCCTTATAAGCAACACTCTTACAAGCAATTAGACAGGTGTTTCCGAGACACAATCCTTTTGCACAAGGCCCCACTGTGTGGGGTAGGAAACTCACAATAAATGAAAAGAAAGTGCTCCCCCAATCCCAGGATCTTCAAGGCCTACAAGGCAACATACTCAGAAGCACTGGAAGTGATCGCCTACCAGTCATCCCTTGGCAAGAACATTCAGTGCTTGGCGGCAAGTGAAGAGTGAAAATGTAGCTTCCGTTGCTTTGGGCTGAACTCTGAGCGAATACTAGCCACCCAGATGGATGGGCCTTGGACAAATACGTACGAGTTTTTTCAATCATCTCTGAATGTCTCAGGAGAAAGTGGGTTGAGCCAGACCACTGGGCGAGCCAGTTCCTTACGGGACAAGGCGACTTCAATGCGTGGCTCCACTTCTTTTCTCTGAAAGAATCACAATCCTGCATATCTTGCGCCTCAAACAAGAAATCATGTGCTGTTCCACAAAACGGACAGTTGTCGGAAGAGTAACCAACCTTTCAGCTTTGAGTACCACTAAGCAAGGGTATGACTGCCTTGCAAAGTTCGTGAAGAAGGTTATGACAAAAAAACGTGGCCACAGTTGATTTCCAACTTAGAAACTTGCCACCCAAATAAACAGTTAAATCAATTGGGCAACCAGATTAAGAACTCTCCAAGATCGTACGGGTTCCCCACAGTCATAGCTACGCATAGTGTCAGATAGGTAACAGCCCTCTACCGGAAGACCGGCTAAACGACAACCTGCCGTACGTCCACTGGTCTGGGTTTGGTGGAAGCTGGACGAGTGCTCAAGCTCTTGCAGGACAGCGAAAACTCAACCTCCATGACTTTCGACTGATGTAACTCCCTTAAAAGTGTTAATGAAAAGCCATTTTGACAAGCGAACAGGCCAGTCTGTGAACGCTATTGAGAACCAACTCCAAATTTATATTCAGTTTTTCGACCAGGATAGAATTGAATGAATCTTGGAGACAGGTTTTAGTTGAGCACGAACTTGTAATTTGAAGAGTTGGTATATCACAAGATTTGGAGACTTAGATGCACAAGAAGAGGTGACTTAAACAGGATTTTATTCGAGTATATAAGCGCGAACAAGGGGGGTTCTGAAGGCGTGAAACTAGTTGTATGGGGAAGGAAGGAGAATTCCGAATTAGATGTTGGTGAGAGGTGAAACCAGTGTCTGGTCGTTGAATTGGGAGACGGCTGTATCGCGAAAGGTGTTAGATATCTGTGTTGGGAGAACTGGAGACGACCAACTTTCGTGAGACATCTAAGGAGAATGAGTTGGGGAGGAGCTGTCTGTTGTGGCGAGGATCTAGAGAAATGGGAATCCTCGTCAAAGGGACGTGGCATGTATGCATTCTTCCCCAACATCTGTGAACGACTTTCAAGAAAATTGGTTGAGCCAGACCACTGGACGAGCCAGTTCCTCACGGGACATGGTGACTTCAAAGCGTGGCTCCACTTCTTTTCTCTGAAAGACTCTCCATTATGCTCATCATGTGCTTCCAGTGCGGAGGAAACAAGAAACCATGTGCTGCTCCACTGTAGTTTCTACAACAGTGAGCGACGGTTGTTGGGAGGGCAAACGAACTTAGCAGCATTGACTGCAACAAAGCTAGCGTTTAACCATTTTGCAGAGTTCGCGAAGAAGGTGATGGCTAAGAAACATGGTCATAGTTGATCTGTCCTTTTGAAACTTACCACTCAAGTACACAGTTAGATCAGGTAGGAAACCAGATTAAGAACTCCTCACAGATGGTACGGGATTCCTCAGGTGGTCACCTCTGCGCAGTCACACACGGGCAACAGCTCTCTACCGGGAAACTGGCTAACGACCAAATACCTGCATATCCGCTCTTGCATATTAGCGAAACCGCAACTTCCATGACTGATATAACCCTCGTCGAGGGTTTAGGTACAGTCATCAAATGAGGAAACAAACCTGTTGTGGCGAGGAATGTGAAAAGAGAGCAGGACCCCGTTTGGACTAAAGCGACTTGATCGCAGTTTTTTAATCGTAAGCCTTGCCTGTATAGACTAGAGTTATCAATACAAATCAATCAAATCCTAGACTTATAAACTACCACCGCGATAAGGGTTTATTAACACCAGTGAAACAGTTACAAGTGACCGCAGACAATTCATAGTTCGAACCACCGTTTAGCTTACTACCATTTCGCACAGTTTTTACGCGATAGCTCCAAAATAGTGACCATTTGGTTAGTCATGGATGTGTCAAAAATCACGTTCGTCAGTTTCACGGATCTCGTATTAACCGATCTCGTCACCCAAGTAAACAGTTAAATCAATTGGTTCAGATTAAGAAACCTCTAAGGTCGTACGAGTTCCTCACAGTCATGATTTGAGTAGGTGCAAGTGAATAAGTTCCAGAACCTCAAGTGCTACCACTTCCAATGTAGAATGTTGAGCTACACTATACCGAGTTCAAATGAACTGAGTGAAAAATATATTGGATTAGTGGCCAAATGCCATGAAAATCGCTGAATGCACGTGGAGCAGAGGATTACTCTCGTCATATTTTAGATATCTCCCGGCTTGAGTAGTTTCCCGGCAGCTTTTCATCAAAACGACGAGCTACGCACTGCGCGCGCTTTTCAAAACGCCGCTCGGCCAAGTTTTTGAATGGAACCCCCAGGACTTCACTTCCCTTTAACGGCAAAGGCCTCTTCTTCCCGTCTCCACCATCCTCCGCCCAATTTGGATGGAAATACTCGTAGGGACACTGCCGCTTTGGATGTTTTGAATGTTCCTCCGTCAAAGGTTCCCATTTTTCAACTCCTTCGCCTTCAGATCCTCTCACCGCTCGGCTCCCGAACTACTCAGTGAATGGATGCCTTTAATCAACCTTCCTCCCTTTCAAACCTTCCATACGCCGCTTTCCCTTCTTTCCCTCGCCATCGCCACACGCTTTATTTTTTTACTTCCATTTCCGACGACGAAACGGCAGCCGGCAGAATTAACCTCCAACTTTTACGCTCACCAGTTGCTTCGCCGTCTGCAGCTCTCTTGCAAACAGTAAAGGAAACGCGTGAGATGAAAAAGGCGATGTTGGTTGAGAGAGGGACCAATGAGAGGGCGAGAGAGGGAAACACTTTAATTTGAAAAGTGTGCGCCACGCAAAACGACCCGAGCTCTTGATGACGGGAAGGGAGGGTTTATTTCCTCAGAAAACGGCGATGCCTTTTCGCTTCAACCCCCCCCCCCCACCTCATCATCACCACCGCTCGCTCATCACTCCATCCAATTTCGCACTTCTTTTTATGCCAACTCGCTTAACCGCGAGTTTTCAGTTACAATTTATACTGAATTACGCTTTTTTTGCGGAGGAAAAAGTGGGAATTCATTCCTTACTTTTGCTACTTTTTCGTACTTTAATGAGGTTTCAGAAATGTCGTGAATTAATCACTTCTTACGCATTTCAAACAACGACCTTTTTTCTTTGCATAGATTAGTGGGACTATTAATGAAAATAGTACTAGAAACATAGTGGGGTTTTAAGCACTTACATCGTTATAGTTGATCAAATAGCGTCTTGTAAAACTTTCTTTTGAACCCATTCACAGTAATCACGGCTGTGATAAGATGATGGGAGAAATATTAAAACAAGGCTCATATACCCGTAGTCCTCATGGTGGCGTTCGAATAACTGGTGGGACATCGCAGAGCTTTCCACACCCCTCAGTTAGTTGGGACTTGGGACTATATTCAACGCATTTTCACGGAAATGTTAATCGCTCCGGCTATTCTTGATCATCAAGTGCCTGGTGAGGCGCATCACATCATTTCGCCATTCAGCAATTTTCAGGCTTTACCTACTAATTCGATCTATATGTCACCCAATTCATTTGAACTTGGTAAAACTTCACGATTTACTCGGACAGTGTGCTTGAAGTTGTAAAGTTCATCGAGTTGCTCCTTCTTACGACCATTATTGAGTTATCGGTAAGCAAGATGGTTCACGGGACTGCAAAGTTTTGTTTGAGAACACTAGTTGTGCAGTAAATGGTAGAGCTTAACGTTCCGAAATATATTGGGTCGCCGCTAATCATGGCACGACCTGCGATAAAAACTCGAAGTATGGATAATTAATGGAACTCTTCAAGTGTTTTCTCTGTGAAGATTTATCTGTATGGTTAGGGAATTATAACGGAAAAACTACGCGAAACATTAAAAAAAAACAATTTTAGTTTGAATTTTGAAATTTCTTGGGAGGTTCTGGATTTTTTGACGACAATTATTAAACATGCCACGTGAAGTTAGCGTATTGGACTATCAGTCTGATTTTTATGTAAATCAGCTTGTTAAATCGGGGCTGTATTCGAATTAGAAATGGAAAATTAATTTAATAACAAAGGGAAAATAACTGAAACGTACGCTACATCGAACGACGAAAAGAACGAGCGGTGCGTAGCAACACACAACTTTCTGCAATCCCTTCAAGATCGAACACCACCTACATATTGGACGCTATATCTTCGTTCAACGCATTTCTACAGGAACATTTATGGATAACAAAACGTAGGGGCTACTTAGCTGAGAGTACTCCGTAAGTTTGATCGAAACTGTCGGAGCGGTTTAAGAGGAAATTGGAATACCGACAAATTAATATTCGACAAATCTCCTTTTCTGAATTAACTTAGCTTATACCTCCGTTTAGCAGAGGGATACAGAGATAGTTGCGGAGAACAAAATGTGGGTCTAGAATGCTAGAAAACACTCCATAAGATTTATCACATCTGGTGAAGCAGTAACCCTGGAATTTACGTACATGTTCGAATAAACGTTATTTTCGACACATTTTGATTTTTATCTCCGTTCAATAAACGGTCAGAGGAACATTTATTGAGAACTATATGTAGGTATCAACTATTTGAAAACATGTTGAAAGTTTGGTGATAATCGTTGAAGCCGTTTTTATGCCAAAAACCATGAAAAACCTATTTTTGCTTCATATGCCTATATCTCCGTTCACTGTATTTTCATGGAGATGTGTATAGAGTAGAAAAGTTAGGTATTGATTAGTAGAAGATAATTTGAAAGTTTAATCAAAATCGTTAGAGCCGTTTTCGAGAAAAATGGTGGCGTTTTTGGTACAGTCCCCCCCCCCCCCTACCACCGGCCGAAACCGCCCATAACCTTATTTTGGTGTCTACAAAAAATATCAAATAATAAAATTGAATTTTTACCTAATAAATCTGGGGGAGCCACCTCAGAAATTTGGGAATTCGAACTGACGTCGTTCGTTGACGATTTGTAACATTACTTACAAAATTAAAAATAATTGCTATAACAAATATAAATATATAAGTATTGCACAAAATTATAAGTTTTTGACTAGATTCGCGAACATTTCTCTGTATCTAGCCACTTCTTTGAGGTTCCCAATATTACTTATTGCAGTCCAATGCCGAATGTTGCGTAGCCACGATAGCTGTTTCCGGCCGATGCCTCTTCTGCCTTCAATTTTTCCTTGTATAATTAACTGCACTAGTTCGTATTTCTTATTTCGCATAATGTGGCCCAAGTAGGCCGTTTTTCTCTTCTTTACAGTTGCTAGCAATTCTCGCTCACATTGCATTCTTCTTAAAACTTCCTCAATGGTCACACGATCCGTCCATGGTATTTTAAGTATTCTTCGAAAGAGCCATAATTCAAATGATTCGAGTTTGTTAAGGTCCGCTATTTTCAAAGTCCAACTTTCCATAGCGTATAACAGAGTTGACCAAACATAACACTTCAAAAAGCGCATTTTTGTTCTCATATTGAGCTCATGACAGTTAAATATCTTTCTATACTTCAGAAAAGTATTACGTGCTATTTCGATACGGCACTTCACTTCCTTTGAACAATCCCAGCTGTCATTAATATAACATCCGAGGTATTTAAAACTTTGTACTCTTTCAATAGGAGAGTTATTAACTAATAAATTTGTTTTAACATATGTATTTTTTCTGCTTACTATCATGTAATTGGTTTTTTCTCTATTGATTCGCAAGCATTCATTAACTTTGTTTATCAATTCTTGTAAACCTTTTAAGCTGTCGGCAATAAGAGTGGTTCTGCATATCTCATATTGTTGATAAGTACTCCGTTTACTTGAATACCTTGATTACTGTCATTATCGAATCATGAAATATTCTATCCGAATATATATTGAATAACAAGGGTGATAAAATACACCCCTGTCTGACTCCTCGTGAGATAGATGCTTCGTCAGTTATACAACCATCGATGCTTACATGGGCAGTTTGTTGCCAGTACAAATTTTTTATGCAACGAATTTCTTTGTCATCTATTCCCATAGACTCAAGAATTTCTATTAGCTTATCATGTTCAACCATATCAAAAGCTTTCTCATAATCGATAAAGCATAAGAATACATCTTTTTGAACGTCTTTACAGTTCTGGACTAATACTTGAATACTAACCAATGCCTCTCGGGTTCCAAGTCCTTCCCTAAAGCCGAATTGCGATTTACCCACTACCTCTTCGCATTTTCTGTATATTCTGGCATGTATAATTTTAAGAAACATCTTTAGCACGTGAGGCATGAAACTGATAAGTCTGTATTCATTGCAGTATTTTGCATTTTTCTTCTTAGGCAAAGGTATAAAGGTTGATCTTAACCAGTCTTCAGGATATTCGCCTGTATCGTAAACGTGGTTAAATAATTGAGCTAAAAGTGTTATGTTTAATGGCCTCAGACGGCATCTCATCTGGTCCCGTTGCTTTATTATTCTTCATTGATTGAATCGCCTTTTTTATTTCATCGTTAGTTATATAATTGCCAGTAGAACTTAATGGGAAACAGATTGTAGCTGGACCTATTGTTATCAGCAAAAAACTTTTCAATATACGTCGTCCAAATTTACTTTTTTTCATTTATGTCGAAAATTATTTCGTTCTCCTCATTGACAAGAAGCGAGGATGGTTTTTTGCGATAAACATTCGCAGTTTGTTTTTGTTTTTTGTGTAGTTTGTTTCACCAGTAATTCCTATTTCGTAAATATGAATCTCCTCAAACAAATCATGTAGGTGTTCCCGTCAATTATCTATAAGTTGGTTTACAAAGGTCGCTGCATAAGTAGGACCAGAGCTCAATAAATTCCAGAACCTCAAGCGCTACCGGATTCTGCGTACAATGTTGAGCTACGGTGACCAAGTTAAGCTGTATAAAGTGAATTAAATTGATCACCTCTTCTTGTTGAGGGCTTTTATAGTTATCCTCCGACTTTTTGCGACGTGGCGAGACACGATGATAATTTTTGGTTTGTTATTATGCTCGCTTATTTGGGGGAACCGTCATGGAAAATCGACTCAAAACACACACAGTATTCCGGATTGTTTATCAAACCAGACCCTAATTTCTAAAATAAAAACTTTCCGCTACCCAAAGGGAAAGAAAAGTATAATAATCGTGTCAAAATTTAAAATCACTAACACAAACGGTAGGTACAGCTTCCGTACAAGTATGCAACCACGAGGGACATTTTATGTTTTTTTTTTCAAAATCTGTTAAAAACTACGTTTGATTGTCCTCGTTGATGGTTTCGATATAATGGCCGCGTCAATTGCAATTGACATCATCACTTAGTCACTGAGGTTATTAAAAGTGTGATGTTACCAAGCGTTGGATTTTGTAACAGACGTTACCATGCACCTAACCCAACACAAATTTCGTGAAGCTTCTCCGTTACATATCCCGCGTTACATTTTCGAATTTATGTAGCAAAGTAAAGACATAAAATGTCAAAGAGAATCAGCTCTATCGGATCACCCATTCTCCCGCAAATCCTACAGACACACACATGGACCACGCGCCGAAATTAGGTTTTTTGGACTCAGTAGGCCTCGAAACGTAAAGATCTGTCGAAAGCTCAATTTTTTTTGTTAACACGATTATTATACTCTCCTTTCCCGTTGGGGTAGCGGAAAGTAAAAACTAAATGAAAGTTCTCCAACTGTAGAAAAATGTATGGCAACTGAGGCGATGTTCGCGGACGGATGGTGAAAATAGGACGGGGTCATTAAAATTGCGGCTCAATCCTACAAAATAGCCAAAATTGTAAGTTTCGGGGTCCAGACGTAATGTCGCATTGAGCACTCGGGATTAATGACGCCGTCGATCACAAACGGCAACTGGTCGCGATCAGTAAAGCGGCCCATAGACGATCAATATTATTGTGCAATATCCCGGGTTGTACAATAGAACTGATCGTGTGTAGACGACATTGAAAGGTTGTGCAATATATTGCGTGAAATTCAAATCCGTGAAAATATATTGTGCAAACGGGAAAGAATTGTGCCGTCTGTAGACAACATTGCACAATATCCCATTAGTCTGTCTCATCTAGTAGTGGTGAAGAATCTCTCATGGTTGACAAGAGAGCGGATTAACAATTTATTTGTGAGTTTATTGAAGTTTATCGCGGCCTTCTCGCTCTTTGGGATGCGAAGTGCAAAGATTATACTAATCGTACCAGAAAGGGGGAGCAGTACGATGTATTGTTGGAAAAATATCCAGATGCTGAGAAACCAGGTGTGGTAAAAAAAGTAAATTTTTGCGTACGAACTTTCGTAAAGAATTAAAACGGATTCGCGAAGCAGAGAAAAATGGTGCGAGTATTATTCGTCGAATAATACTCCGTCCATCCGTAAAAAGTTGCGAAAATCATTTGGTCAATGAACCACTGTTTGGCCCATTTTCTCCCTTTTCGCGAGCTCTTTTCTTTTTTTTCTTCTTTGCACTTACCGCTACAGCAATAGCAACAGCGCACAACTCAGTTTCACTCAGTCCCTTCACCGAATGAAGTTCTGGCGAGGACTGTTTGGACAACCTGTTGCCCAGCAAATTGATCGTCTGTGGTCGTGATTGTGCCAAATATTGTACAACCGTCAATATTACCCCCACACGATTCAACGTATTGCACAAACCAACTTATTGTACAGTAATATTGGTCGTCTATGGGCCGCATAAGACTGAAAAGAAGACACGAGTTGCAGGAGTGGTTGGCAAAAGCTGGACAAAGGTTGCTGGAGATTGTTGAGGAATGCGCTTTGATAATCTATTTGAAGCGCGTGAACACGCTAGAGCTACGGGGATTACATTTATAAGGAAAACATTTTCGATATTTTATTGTGCTGCTTTCGTCATTTTCACGCCAGTACGCATCTTCAATTATCGTTGGTGTAAATTTGGTGTTTTGTTCAGTATTTTGTCGTCGTATGTTGGTTCGTGAACTGAATATGAAATTTGAGCGGGTTGTGTCAGCCATTCTCCCGTAATTGTGAACTGAGGTACACAGACAACGGTCTCAAATTGTATTTTTTGGAATTAGGACCTCGACATGTAAAATGAAGTAAGTTCGAATACATTTTTTCAACCGATTCCAAAGTTCTCTTTTATCCTTCGGTGAGTAAAATTGCTAACGTTCTGCGTTAAAGTTTTGAATATTTGAAACATTTTTCAAGAGTATCTGTCTCAGAGTGCAGGGATATGTCGAAAAACGGCCCCGCTCGCGTTGGCGGTGAAAGAAACGCTCCATTCTAATGCTGGAAGGTCTAAACCATTTTTCACGCAGATAAACCGCCCTTTTTTTCACCCTCCTTCACGAAGGATCTTCCACTTCCGACTGTCCCGAAGGTAAAACCCCGGTTTAGTGTCGAAGGTTAAACCCTCACCCAGTTTCCGTCTTTTCCAGGAGCCCCGCCGAACAAAACGCGGGACGACTTTAAAACGAGGGCTTCGCTCCTCGACGCGGCTGAGGCCGCAAGAGAGGGAAGTTTGTCTCGTAAAACGGCGTTTTGTATAATAAGAGGACGCTTTCCCTTCACCCTCGGCAACCTAACAGTGTTGTAATAAACTTTGCGGTGTCGGATGCAGGCGTTATGTGTGTTGTGTGCTGTGCCGCGGCGGTAAAAGCCGGCGCTACGAGGGGCGGAGAGAGGACGTCGGCTTTCGAAGCTTTGGCTCGACGGAGGTTATACTGCCCTCAGGCCAATCCTTACACCTTTAATATCCGACACTAAAGTCACCTTTGACGCCGTTTAATGTACACATTATATACCGTTTTGCTATAAAGGCACTCGATAATGGTCTTGCCGCCAGTCCGCCCTCTGAGCACCCGACCAACTTAAATAGTTTATACGCCTAGCGAGCCGTAAAAGAGAAAACCAAGACAGGTCGTTTCTTTATTGCCATAATGGAGAAGCTGCGTGCATAACATTTCAACCAATTTGTGAAAGCAGTTTTCCGTGGAGCTTACAACAACCTGACAACAGAATAAATTACTTGAATTGAAGGGTTTCCTCCGGACACAGCCCTTTATTCATACGTTAAACTATGTTCTACGTTAATTTACGAAAATATGAAGGGTGAATCACACAACGTTTGTCACCTTATAACAAATCCAAACTATCTTCATATATGAATTTATTATATATCTTAGGTAAGGTGACCAGACGTTCCGTTTTCAACGGGGCAGTCCCGTTTTTGAGAGTAATGCCCCCTTGTCCCGACCAACCCTCTCGGGACGCTTATTTCTCCCGTTTTCATGAGTATTTGTAGTTGGATTATTCGGTTATGTTACTATTACTTTTGTTGGCTACATTGGGTCTTGCCGACGTACGCCCACCATCTTGGAACCATATGACCGACGCCATTTTTCTGTTCATTTTCACTTTTTGCATCGCCCTTCAGGCAAATTTCGTTTTCGTTCCTTTGCTTTTATAAACAAACGTTTTTAAACTTCAATCCGAGTGTGCGTTATTTCATTGCCGCTTTAAAAACTCTAACAACTTTTCAGTTTAAAAAGATTTTATAACTGCTTTAAACTTTTAGACTGAATTCTGTCTGCATTTCGAGGTGCAATACTTTGTACTGAGTTAAAATACAAATAACCATGTATCAGAATAATATACGTAATCCTTTTCCCGAATCCCTATTTCAATTTACACTATCATCGGCCGTTTCTGGCGTTGTTCGTGAGCGTTCGGTCTATTTACCGATATCCCGATCGCAGTGAAAAACAATTCATACCTCTAGTGGTCCGTAACTACATCAAGCAAATGAAAGATGTCGGCAAGGAGCACATTTTAAATACTATCCACACTTGCTATAAAAACTGTACCGATTATTTAAACATGTGGGCATAGCATTTTGATGACATGGAAACATATCAATGGTTAGTTTTGACGGCAATGCCAGAGTGAGAAAGAATTGAGAAAGGGATAGATTTAATTTCAAGCAAATTTACAAAACTGGAGATTTTAGATATAGTGAGTTGTTTGATGAAGTTACATTTAAGGGAATTTGTAACACAAGAAAAACTACTGAAGTGGGCCGATGAAAAAACTCCTTTGGACCAGAAATGAGTGAAGATATTTTACACTTCACAAAACAAAATGTCTCAGACTTAAAACTGATTGTTCGATTTTTTCTCTCGCTACCAGGAACGAACACGCCAGTAGAAAGAGTGTTCACGTGGATCAATAACATTTGCGAAGAGAATAAATCCCAACTGTAAATGTGGACGCTAAAAGAAATGTTAACGGTCAAGTGTAACTTTAACATGTCATGTGAAGTTTTCTTGGAAATGCTCAAACAAAAACGAGACATTTTGAGGAAGATTCATTGTCAGAAATAAACACATGAAAATCTTGAACGTTTAGAAATCTGTGGCTGCAGATTATTGTGACTTGATTTGGCTAGCTTACTTTTGTAATCCTGCATTGTTCTAAACGTGCCCCATAACCGTTCTAAACGCCATAACCTTATTTTGGTGTCAACAAAAAATAACGAACAGAACAAAATAAGAACCAAGTTCACCATTTTACTCCTAGTTTTCAAAATTGTGTTGGAGGGACTCCGTACACGAACCCTTTATTATCGCCAGTTTACTAATGCTCTAAACAATTCAAGTTGAAAATTAAATTAAATACTGTTGCACAGGAAAAAAATAGTAAACGAGCGGTGCGGAGCAACACAACTTTCCGCCACCCTCGTAAGTTTGAACACCAGCTACATATGCGGGCGCTATATCTTCGTTCAACGCGTTTCTACGGAAATATTTATGAAGAACAAAATAGTAGGGACTTATTAGCTGAGAGTACTCCGTAAGTTTGATCGAAATCGTTAGTGCTGTTTTTGAGAAAATTGGAATACCGATAAATTAATATTCGACAAATCTCCTTTTCTGAGTTAACTTGGCTTATATCTCCGTTCAACATATATATACAGAAATAATTATGGAGAACGAAATGTTGGTATGGGTGACTAAAAGACACTCCATTAAGTTTTATCACATCTGGTGAAAAAGTTACCCTGGAATTTACGGAAATGTTAGAAAAAGCGTTATTTTTGACACTTTTTGATTTTTATCTCTGTTCAATGGACCGTCACAGGAACATTTATTTTAAAGAATATGTAGGTATTAACTATTTGAAAACATCCTGTGAGTTTGGTGAAAATCGCTGAAGCCGTTTTGCCAAAAAGCGTAAAAAACCTATTTTTGCTTCAGGGGCCCATATCTCCGTTCACCGTATTTTCATGGAGATATGTGTATGGAGAAGAAAAGTTAGGTATTGATTAGGAGAAGGTAATTTGAAAGTTTAATCAAAATCGTTAGAGCCGTTTTCGAGAAAAATGCGAAAAACCCTTGTTTTTGGTACATTTTCGTCCCCCCCTCCCTTCCCATCGGCCGAAATCGTCCATAACCTTATTTTGGTGTCTACAAAAAATAACAAACAAAACAAAAGAAGGACCAGCTCAATCGGATCAGCCGTTCTCCCGCAAATCGAACTACAGACTCACACTCACTCATACACACACACACACGGACCACGCGCCGAAATTAGGTTTTTTGGACTCAGTAGGGTCTGAAACGTAAAGATCTGAAGAAAACCCAAATTTTTTTTTTGGGCCGATTACTATACTTTCCTTCCCTTCGGGTAGCGGAAAGTAAAAATCTGGTCACCTTAGTCATATGTCTAGATGGAATTTTTACTTAAAATCGCTGCAAATTATTACGCAACGGTTTATTATTCTTTCACACTGCGCGTCCCAAAACTGGATCTGATGTGAGTGAAAGATGTACGAGAGTAATCCATAAATGGTTTGTTGTTTGTTTTATGTATCTTTCATTGATATGTGACATAAACCGCACATGCTTTTCCCAGAACCAGTTGTACGTAGGTGAAAGCCAAAGGTCATAAGAAAGGTTTTTTGAATACGAAGAAGTCGACGTTGCCTGAGCTTCTAGGGAATTAAATATCTGGTGCCACGCATTTCACATTTCATTTGAACTGGGTAATACATTAATTTACATTACACGTAGCGCGTGGCAGCTTAACGTTCCATGATTTATTGTGGTGCTCCTACTCATTTGACTACCATTACTGAGCAATTAATAGACAGAGGATTTAAGAAAAACACGATATTTTATCGAGTTCGTGTTTAACTGTTTCGGAATAATCGGGTAAAAGCCTCCGGGAAATAGTAGTAAGTGAAACAGTTGGAATTCCGGAATTTCCGTGGTTGCTCCTCATTATTTTATGAGCGTCGTTAAACGTTCATCGTATCTATAATTTATCGTATTGCCAGTTTGATTTCTCATTAGAACGGGATTTATGATGAAAATATCAGGAGCGTGACCTCCTAGCGCTCTACACTCCCCTACTGAAGAAAATACATGATTTTCGAGTGTGTACTTCTCTGGTGTATTGCGGCTCAGGTATAAGAGGTACGGAAAAACGGCGCGTACTGGTGCACTGAGAAAATCATAATGAAGGCTATCCCATCCCACTGCAGCCCCTAAAGTAGAAGATCCCCTCCTTCGAATACGAAAACGTACAGAGCGATGCGAGAGGGCCTTGGGGTAATATTACCTCAAACGTAAGAGGAGTGAAGTGTCATGAGGTAATATTACCTCATCCGCGTTGAATGGGTTAAACTTGGTGAAACGTAACTTCACGACGGCAGACTACGGTAGCGCTTACATTTCCAGAATTTATTGTGCTTCTCGTACTTATGCCTTGACTATTTACTGAACAATCGGTACACTATTAGCAGTAAACACGATTTTTCGAAAATAGTTATAATCACTTTTCCAGAGTTATCGGGTATAAACTTGAAAATGTTATAAGTGAAACGGCGGTGGTTGAAATTCCGGCAAATCTGGAGTAGCCCCTGTATATCTTATTAGTATTATTAAACGTCCATCGTATAGGTATCAAATTGGATTAGTATCTTAATTTTTTTGGAAGATTCTAGTAACATCTGAACGCACTTTATGAGGAAAACGCTGCATTGAAACCGATTGTCGTCAAAATGCTTGGTAATTTATTGTGCTACTCTCGTAATTTTCCAACAGATGGCAATGTTACAGTATTTTCGTCTTCCTGGGATTTGTCCATAACAAAAAAAAAAAAAAAAACCGTTACGGCCGTGTTTGAGAAAAAAAATTTTGATAACTATCATAGATATGGTTTGTTTATTGTTATTCGCTCATACCCTTATTTTGGCGTCCCAAGGTGGCTTGTGGACCAGATATCAATTCCAAGCTTATTTGGTAGAGCCGTTCGCTCTCAACCAAATCACGCACCGACCATTTCCCTAAATAGCGTTTTTAGGGACTCGAAAGGCTCTGAAATCTCTAATAACTCGGCCCTTCGAGTCTCACAAAGAAAGTTGCCTGAAAGAATACGGGTATGACGGTTTTACGTATCGGAAGAGAAGGAGTGAAGAAGGGTTACCTATAACCACTTCATAAAATAAGGTCTGAAGAGAACTGGTAAATTTTTTTTCAGGCAATTAAGTAACTTCGTTGAACCAAGGAAAGTAAAAAACCCTGCAAATTATTACACAATGGTTTATTGTTCTCATGAACAGCTTGACCTAGTATTAGTGCTCCCCCATCCCATTCGACTCAGCATCGAATACTAGTAAACCATACGAAACATGTCCTGGCTACAATGGAACTACGGAAACAAAACATCTGTTGATCTTGCCCGTCGGGGAAATTGGAACGGGGGCGCTCGAAGCAAACCCGTTCCGAGGTGAAAGGGGAGGCAAGCGAGCAGGAGGCGGGCTCGCTCACCTCGAGTGCGGTTGCTTTTTTAATGAGACGGGCGGGGAGAGAGGGAGTTCAAACGACGAAACCCTGTAGCTCCCGCATTGTACTGCGTTTCGTTACTTTTTTTAACCGTTTTTGGCCCATTACAACCACGGGCTTCGTCCGATCGAATTGCCGAGATGGCGTGCACAACTAGATACCAAATCGGATTTTTGGGCGAAAGAACGAATTTTTTAGACCACGTTAAAGGCACAAAACGGCCCGGACGGCGGACGGACATTGCAAATTTGGAATCTCCAAGTCTTGAAACGTAAAGTATCAAATTTTGAGGGGGGGTTGTAAAAAATGTTTCGTGACCGAAAACATAGGGTTATTATTCAAAATGAATAATAAACCAAAACTGAGGTAAAATATATTTTCTTCGAAATGGTTTATAACTCCAGTAATTTTTACACTAATGATAATTTGATCGTACTGTCAGATTATTTAGAACGAATACTATGGGAATTCTAACAAATTCGCATTTCTTGGGGTGTATTATATTTGTAAAGGGATGATTTCTGAGTCAGTTCAGTGACGTATTGTACGCGAAGGTCTGCTTCCTTCGATAGCCTCTAATAGATTCAACGACTCGAACGATCGCATGAGCCTCTACTGCTTCATCTTCCAACTTCGCGGTTCTCGACGTTTCAGAGAGCGGAGTCCTTCCTCTCGTTCTGTTCCATCGTCGCGCGTGACATATTTAAAAAATTTCTCACTCCCAAATCTCAACAGAAATTGTCGTTACTTTTTCAGTAATTTGCATTCCAGTCTTCTTCGTACCGACCGAAAATATTGAAGTTCGCGACACAAAGCGGATTGAAGGTCAATTAAGTTTCGTACTGCGAGCTTTTCCTCGAGGTTGAAAAGTTTCGTTGAATCCGAAGCAACTTTCGTTATACCAAGTTTTCACGGAACGACTCACTTCATTTACCCTCCGCAAAAAGCGCTACTCTCCGTGAAACTGTTATTACCCTCTTTCGTCCCTCTCGATCTAAAGTCCGTATGGTTCGCATTTGAATATTTTCGAGCTACCTAAACCCCGACTCTTCGAGCCTTTCGAGGGCTTTTCTTTTACTCGGCACCCAAATGGCTACTTAGGAAGGGACTTATTAAAATTACAAGTATCTTCGCTATAAAAGTTGGGAAGATTTGAAAAGTTTTCTTTTTTTTAGGATTCCCAGGCGGTTCGCCTCTCCGAAGCTGTGTGGAAGTTTGTCTGCCAAGGTGGAAGAAGTGAGAAGTTCAAACCGTTAACTTCTAATTTTAGTTAAGTTTTCGCTTCGTCCGTTTTCATTCTCTTCGAGAATGAGGATCAATCAGCGCTCAAAACGGGTTGCATTTGAATCGCCTTCGATTCAGCGGAGGCTCGTCCGGGGCCTTTATGCTGACTGGGCACCTCTAATGCCCCGATTCGCTTGAGACTTCGCTGCCGTCTGTTGTAACTGAGCCGGTTCACTCGTCGCGGTGTCGCCCGCCCTCACGTTTGCTCCCGCTCTGTTCCCTGTCTGTGGTGGTAAAACTTCTCTGAATGTAATTCACGAATGAATCACCTTGTTCGAATTGCATTAGGCTTTTATCGCATTACTTCCCTGACTCACCTAGTGCGATACCACCTCAAATATTAATCTCCCCTCTTAAGATTCTTCTAATGCGATGGAAATTTTTGACCCTCTGCCTTCAAATTTTCAGTTCTTCTGCTGCGACCTACTCTCTCGCCTGTCATTATGTTCGCAGCAGTGGAAACCTACTGACTGTACACCTCAGAACCACTCAATCCCCCATCCTGCATCTTCCCGCGTGCCTGTCCCCTAACGACTCTCTACAACGAGTCCGGGGAAACCACGCGCCTTCAAAAAGGCCTCGTGAAGACAAAACTCAATCGCCAGAGCCACATCCCTGCCCTATCTGTGGCAAACATCAAAAGGTAAAAAAAAATTTAAAAAAGTGCCCATGTTTCCTCAACTCCAGCCAGGAGGCTCGAAGAACCTACATCGAAGTGCACAATCTGTGTACGAATTGTCTGGCAGCCTCACACACGCTCAAGACTCAACGTACACGTGTGAATGTTGTCAACACAGGCATCACACCCTGTCCACCCCATGAGCCCAGGATGCCGCACACGCAGCATCTCCGCTCTGCACTACCTCTCCTGAAACACCTCTGGGCAGGTGTCTTCTGAGGAGGAGGGAAACTCCGACTCCCCTTACTCAGAGAATCGTCTTTCACCAAGAGATGAACCGATTCTCTGAACCATGGATATCGCAGCTGAATGGGACGAAGACGTACGATACACAGAAGATGTGTACGTCAGAGACATTGTGAGTGACTGTTTATCTGCATTTATTCAACACTCCCCCACAAACTTTTGGAACTTTCATCAAAATGTTCTCTCGCTCGCTATGCTCAAGATTAGGTTCCCCTTTGTTGGGTGGACAACAACGCACTGAACTGCAGTGTTCATGAGTGCCTGAGGACAGGCACTTCATCAAGGGTGGAGTGGTGTAATGGGATGAACCAAACCCTTCGATTCAGCGGAGGCTCGTTCAGGGCCTTCATGGTGACTGGGCACCATAAATGCCCCGATTTGCTCGAGACTTCGCTGCTGTCAGTTGTAACCGAGCCGGTTCTCTCGTCGCTGTGTCGCCCACGCTCGCGTTCGCTCCCACTCAGTTCCCTGTCTGTGTTGGTAAAACTTCCCGGAATGTAATTCGAGAATAAAATTCTGTGTTCGAATTGCATTCGGCTTGATATCGTACTAACTTACCGACTCTCTTAGTTGCGATATCGCTTACAAGATTAATTCCCCCTGTAAGAAATGTGAACAAATTTGAAGCGAAACACAATGAGCATATTTTGTATGACGATAACGCAGTTAATGCTTTTTTTTCATCGATTTCCGGCTCATTCACGGCTCCGCACTCCCTTTTCTGCTATCTCCTCGAAGAAGTGGCTAGCAGTAGTCACCCATCGTGCTGACGTCCATCTTCCCTGGTATCTGTTCTCGTAGAATCCAAGTTTTCTGGAAACGATTCTACACCAAAACGTAGAAAGCGTACTTTTATGCTCATGAGACACCCGAGTTTTCAGCCAATCATGATATCGAATTACGTATTGACGAAAATATGACACAACAACGAGTAGTTTTTTTACTTTCCTTGGCTGTACGAAGTAGAAAGTAAAGTTATGTAATCGGCTGAAAATAAAAAATTCGAGTTCTCTTCGGATCTTCACACTCCACTGAGTCCAGAAAACGCTATTTGGTAAAATGGTCTGTATGGGTCTGTGAACGGCTTTTAATGAAAACGGCCTAACCAAATCAGCTGAAACTTGAAATCTAGCCCGCAGGTTACCGTGGAGCGTCAAAATAAGGGTATGAGCAAAATTCGCCCGAAACTAACTATAGTTATCATGGTGATCAAATACCACGTACTGTTTTCCCCAAAACGGCTCAACGATTTTGATTAACTTTTTAAGTAAACAGCTCCTGATAACATTACCACGAGATTCTTGTTCGTGGGAAAGTGACGAGAGCAACACAATAAATTACCAAATATTTTGACGAAAATCGCGTTTAGCGTAATATATGCTCTGCCGTCTCGTCCTCCTCGCCGCAAAGTCTGCATTCCACCGCCTCTGAGATGCCCATCTTGTTGAGGTGATATCTGAGTGGGCAGTGTCCGGTGAGGAAGCTTATCAGAACTCTCAGATCCGGTCTGGAGAGTGTCAGTATCGCCTTCGCCCTTTGACAGGAAGGCGTGACAAGACTTTTCGCCTGTCTTAGTCGAGGCTGGGGATGCCAATGGGCGCTACTTTCCTGTGTCTCCCATCGAGCGACCAGACGATTCAGGTGACTCTTCGTCCAACCCACGTGTGGTTCAGGCCCGATGGGTAGGGATTCTGTACCCCTTTTCGGAAGGCGGTCAGCCTTTTCATTACCCTCATCCCCCTATGAGCCAACACCCGGATGAGGGAGAGCCTGCTACGGGCGCCGAGCTGCTTGAGCGCATGGAGGCATTCCCATGACAGCTTAGACCTAAAACTATAGGCTGCAATGGCCTTTAAGGCGGCCTGGCTGTCTGAGAATATGTAGATGGAGTACTGACTTAACGACCAGACGATGATGTCTTTACATCGAAAGCGCTTGCCCACAGTAACTCACAAGCCAGAGGAGACGGGCTCACCTAACAGGTACGTTAACTTTAGTAATTTGCCTACTGGCGGATATAACCCAATTTCTTTAATACCTAGATCCGCTTACCCTTGAGTCCTTTATTCAGGATCTCTTCCGCGCCGATCTTTATGGCTAGGATTTCCGCTTGAAATATCGTGGCGTACTCTCCCAGCGACTTAGCAAGACTGTAGTTGGGCCCTACAATGCTCAGTCCTGCTCGGCCTTAAAAAAAAATTAACTATCTACTACTATTAAATTTCAACTACCACCATTTCACTTGCTACCATATCTAAACGTTGTTACCCAATAACTCTGAACAAGTGATAATCGTCATTTTCAAAAATCCTGCAAATTATTACACAACGGTTTATTATTAGCATGAACAGCTTGACCTAGTATTAATGCTCCGAGACCCATCCCATTCGATTCAGCATCGAAAAATACTAGTAAACCATACGAAAGATGACCTGACTACAATGGAACTACGGAAACTAAATATTCCCCCGGCGCCAGGCGCCCATAAGCGTCTGTAGGCATTTATGATCCGATGTAGGGGTGTGCGAAGGAAGTGGCCCTATCCTTCCTCCGCCCCGTCAGGCAAAAAGACTCGGAGAAATTGGGACGGGGAACCTCAAACCGAGCGAACCCTCGGCAATTGGCATGTTGCGAGTCGAGCGGGTGGGTGGTTTTAGTGAGACGGGAGGGAGGGAGTACTAACAACGAAACGGTTACTTCCACGGTAGTTCCCGCGAGTTCTTTCAATTTGTTGACATTGGCTCACTATAATTACTGTAATTTCCCTATACGCAGTTGTACCCGTCTGATACTCATTCCATTCAACCCATGATGTAAAAATACCTTGAAAACGATACGAAACACGGCGTATTTGCGATTATACTGCGTTTTGTGAATTTTTTAAACCATTTTTTGTCCATAACAACCATGGGCTTCGTCCGATCGGATTGCCGAGATGGCGAGCACAACTAGATACCAAATGGGATTTTTGTGCGAAAGAACGGATTTTTTAGACCACGTTAAAGGCGCAAAAAAGGCCCGGACGGCGAACGGGGGACGGCGGACGGACATTGCAAATTTTGAATCCCCATGTCTTGAAACGTAAAGTATCAAATTTTGAGGGGGGGTTGTAAAAAAATGTTTCGAGACCGAAAACATAGGGTTATTATTCAGAATGAATAATAAACCAAAAATCGGGTTTACACCCTCATTAACTCTCCATACGTCAATTCCTCAATAATGGTCGGGGCATGGGTACAAGTAGCACAATAAATTCCGGATCTGTAAGCGCTAAGTGATGCTTCAAATGAACTGAGTGAAAAATAAGCCGAGTTAGTAGAATAAACCATAGACACAAGTTAACTGGCGTAGAGCTAAGGAAAGTTGTGTGATGAGGCGCATTTGAAATTTTGTTTACAGTCTCGAACCCATGAGTCAAGTGTAGCCCTTCTCAAGTCCTATTCCTATTACCAAATCGAGCTTAGACTGAGTAAAAAGGTGAAACATGCTATAATCTGCGGGGTATTGGAATTCACCGTCATCTTCATTTTGATCGGAATCACTTGACCTCATCTCTCCGAGCGTTTTCGGAACTGAGGTACTGGTATTTCTGATCCACACACGACGCATTGCAATGGGAAGGTGGGGGTGGGGTGCATTATATATCTTACATTTCTGGCATTATAGCCGCTTCATTACTGCTAAAGTATTGGTTCTCTGAAAACCATTGGGAGTCCGAATTCAAACGATTTTTTCTTTTTGACGACCACTTTCTGATTGATTGATTCTCTACAAAAAATAACACACCTTATGAGAAGCCCATGATTTATCCTGGTTTCGGTGGCGGTTTATTATTAATTTTGAGGAATATATTTACGTTTTTCGCCGGGAACATTTTTTACACCCCTCCTCACTCGGCAGAATGTGACACTTCACGTCGCCAAACATTCAATGCCCGTCCGTCATCCAGGCCATATTTTGCCCTTAACATGGGCTCTAAAAAATGCGCGCCAACTCGGCAACCCGATAGGCCGAAACACATCGTTGTTATGGGCAAAAAATAGTTTATAAATTTGCCAAAAGTGAAATGCTTACAGTTTCATTGTAATTTTCGATGCCGAGTCGAATAAATGGGTCTCAGATGTAGGATTGGGTCTACTTGGAACAGTGAAATCAAAATGAACAAATTCGACAACACGATGTGACAACATCCGTGTCTGTTGATAGCGTGTCTCTTCCCTACTCCGTACCTCTCTTTCGTCTTCGGTTGCAACGTTACCACTTTTCAAACTGGAAAAGCACCCCAGAGAACTCGTAAGACGCTTTTCAAGAGCGACATGATATGCCTCAGATAGTAGCAAGTGTACCATAAAGCGAGGGTGAGGTGGCGGCTCAATTTATGGGCTACTATTCCACCTGTGGGAGCCTGAAGAGCATGAAAGCACACGTGCGTGTGTACATCAAGTTGGTATAAAGGCTTCATTTATTACTTAAGTTGTACCGAGAGAATTGCGAAATAACTTCGGAATGAGGCAGGAGGGCGTTTTGCTCAAAATTCCGTTTCATGGTCGTGGCGGCGGTGATGGAGGGGGGGGGGTTAGTGTTGCAGGAACGAACACGTAACGGAGAAATGAAGGAAATTAGCTCGTTTCTTTTGCCGGCTATCAACCATCCCCCAAGCGCCACCTGCTGCGTTTCAGGGAGCTCCCCTGCCACTGAGCCACACTGCGGCTGGGGTTTTGTGGAGGAGGGAGGTCATTTGGAAGTAAATGGCTCCTTTGATTAAAACCTCTCGCTCATGCAACTTTTTCATCATGCTCAACTTTTTAGATGGGCGTGTTGATCGAGATAAACAGGATAATTTGTTTGGGAGCCGAAGGAGGAAGCGGAAGTTTCCCAACCGGTTCGATTGATTTTTAGGCCCAGTTCGGTGTTTTGAACGGCTCAAATCATGAAATTAATTGAAACGCTGCGGGTTTCCCTTTGAAAAGCGATTGCTCTACAATCGATTCTCACAAAACACCTGATAACCTGAAAACCCATGGCAATTTCCGAAAACTATTAGGGATTGGTTATGAACCTTTCTTTTTTTCAAAATATTTTTACGTTATGTATAATCTCCAAAGTGATACTGGTATTAAAACGATTAATGTAATTCTAAAGGACCCCTGCCTTCATCCAATCCTTATATGTCTAAGGTTATTCCTCAAGCACCGTCATTTGCCTATAGGAAGGCGTCGTTCATTGGTGGAACTGCTGCACACTGTGGTTGTTATTTTGGGATGTTGGAGGATATCCCACTAGATTGAGCCTACCAACGCTCATTAATTTAAAGGTGGACTCTCCACACAGGTCTGTTTCCTTATCAATGTGACTATTCCTGAACCGTTGGAGATAGTTATATCAGTTGTAGGATCGTAACACACTAGGATGCTATTTATGGAGGTTGGATATCCCACAAGATTGAGCCAACCAACAGGCCACGACCGGAGCCAGCTGCTCTAGCAGCTCTGGCGTAAACTCTGTGGTCTGATGATAGAGAATGACTGTATAAAGCCCCCAAACAACAAATACCCGCATTAACCCCAGGGCTCAGCCGAGTATGATCTTCTTGTTTAGGAGCTGTGCTCGGCACAGGCCGAATTAGTTGGAATCGTGAGCTGGGAGCTTCCACACTTGCCCCTAATCTGAAGTCCTTATTTCGGGCCTCCCTCGAACATCGAGTTCACCTATTTCTGACACCTCGAGCCCTTTGTGTGTAGCTGTGGGAAAGTTCGCTTCCTCTGAAGTTATTTCCCAGTGACAACCGGTTTTCCCCTTTCTGGACTTTCCAAAAAAGCGTGTTGCCACTCCTTAATTTATTTCCTCTCCACAACACATAGCTGTGCCCAGATATTCATCCGTATCCCAGTTCTAATCTGCCAACTAATTCGCACTCCTCTCTCCTTCCCGTTCAAGTAGTCTGAGCCCCCTAGTTTGCGCTCGTCGTATTCTAGTTCTTGTCAAAGTGTAATAGAGACTCCACGCTCAAGCTCAGTTCATTTCTTTCTCATACTCCAATTCAAGCTCCCCATCAACCCAACAACCTGCTTTGCTAAAATGGGTACCGTAGAAGTTTTTACGCGGTCTCGTATGAGGAGCAATCTTTCAAACGCCGCCGCATGCACCTCCACCTCATCAGTTGTCCATGTTCCAGAGTCTCGTTTCCCGCCAACCAAGATAACCAGAGACGAAGGAGCGTTCGTGGAAGGTTATCTGCGTTTTGGTTCCCGATCCGGACACTTTCGAAGGATTCTTCCTCAAATCTCCCGTACTTCTCCATCGACTGCTCTCATCGTCGATCTCCATACCATATCGACATCGTCGCCACTCACCGGAACATTAACGCACGTTGGGCGCCAATTATTATTTGTGCCAATAATTTAAAAAAAAGGTAACTTTACTTTTCTAAAGACCCCAAAAAAAAATTAAAACAAACAAAAAAATCTAGTAAGGAAATTTACAATAAATTATGAAGCTAGAAATTAGGGAAAATGTAATTATGAAGAAAAGTTAAGTTTGGTTGGGGGAGAACAAAATAAATTATCTTCTCAGGGTATAATGCCACAAACAATAATTACAATAAACATCTAAATAAAATGAATCCAAATAAACAAATAAATTGGTAAAGAGAAAACTTAATGTTCCGGTGAGTGGCGGCCATGTCGATAACTAAACTCGTTAAGTCTGTGATTTGGCAATAGAAAACGACAATTTACGGTCCCCCACATAAACGCAAAGGCTCAGCATACTATACTGTCAGGAGTTTTATTTTGGAGAGAGAAGCACAAATCTGAAATTGCTCAACAACATCCTTAAGAGGAGACAAAAAGTAACCCATCGTCATGCAATGTTCTGCAATGCATTTTCGGAGATTTCGAAAATGAAACCGAACAGTTCAAAAAATAAAAATGTATTAATCAGGATCCCGTTTGGGGTACGACTGTCTAGAAAACTCAAACTAAGCCTACTCTCCTCTCGACGGAACTAAATAGCAGTAGGTTCAAAACTGAATAACTGCAGATATGGAAACTAAATACGAAAACATTGACAATTACGGTCACAACGCTGAAGACTGCTGCCTGAAGGTGTCCTTCGCCTTGCACTCCACTCTTCCTTTCATTAGTTTACAAGAAGGTCGTGAGGGGTTTACTGAGCAGCTAATGGCGACACAGAAGGGTTGTGAGAGTACGTGAAATAAAATGAACAATAAGATGCAGTTTCTGTAGATAGCGGAGTTGGTGTTGACCAGAATCATCATCTCATCACATTTCAGTAGATAGCGGAGTTGGTGACCAAAAATATCATTTCATCACAAGTATATGCACACATGTAAAAATATTAAACTTATTGAGTTAGAGGAGAAACAACGTACAACAGGAGGACGTGTCATCGTCGAGCATTAGTGCTCTTACCGCCATCATTTTCTGTGGAGCCGGAAATAAGGTTATGAATGGTTTCCATTGATGGAAAGATGGGAGGAGGGAAAAATATGAACCAAAAATAAAATTTGTCTTATTTTTCTCAAAAAAGCCGCTCAAACTCACTGGTAATATTCAAATAATACGCCCCTAAAATTAATTCATTAGTGTTGGCGGTACCATGGAATTATCAGGGAGTTGACCGGGCTCAGGAAAGTGGTGCATCTCGCCAGCCTTTTTTTAGATTCAACGGTGCGCGAAACGTCGCGCTTCGGTAAAAGTTCGATTACTCACGAACGGGTATGAAAAATGGAAACGCTTTCCCAAATTAGTCATTCGCATTAACGTTACACTGCCACGCACAGACAACAATTTCAACTTGAGCCTCACCCTCCGCCGCTCGGAATTCGCCCAAGTCGAGATTACCGCGAGCCCACTCGAAAAAGAAAGATGATATTCGACAGGCTCGCTTTTCCGTGGATTTGTGAGCGACGTGCACGTCACTCGATCACAAGTTCTGTCAAAATCCATCTGCCTCTTTTTGGCGGAGGGCGGAAGGGAAAATCCCACTTAATATCTTTCATTATTGGCTCGGCAAATATTTCTCCGTCGACGGTGGGCTTCCGAAAAGGGGCACCATGGTTTGTTAACTAATCCATCTTTTGGACGAGGAGAAAGCGAGTTTCCGTTCATGGAACCGAAAAGGGGCGGGGGGTGAGTGTAGATGTACAGAGAGGAGCGTGCATTAGACGGGCACCGATCCGCGTCCTCCCTCTCGTCCCTTTTAATGGATGTACTAATGGCTGATGGGATACCACTTCCTCCCTTACCCTGCTCCCTCTTCTGCACTCCCCACCCACAGCCTTCTCTCTCCGCAACTTTGCAAACCCCTCCGTCGTTTCTGTCGTATTCAAAAGACAAAAAAAAAAACTCTGGAAAAATATCCATCATCGATAAACTTGCTGCTTCAGACCGCTCCTGTAGAAGAGTATCGCTGGTTGTGAAAAGGATGACAATTGTCTGGAGGGTGAATTGTTTGTCCGTCTCGCAACTTGGCCCTTCCCTACCGCTTGCTCCCTGCTCTTTCTCTTTGTGAAGAAAAGCGGGGTTAAAGGGACGGGAAAAACACACGAAGAGTTTTTATCAACAACAAACGGAGAAGAAGGGTCGAGGGAAAAGAAGCGGTTTGCAGCATTCAGAGGGCTACTTCAACTGACCATCATAAACACTCCGAAGACGCCTCTTTTCATTCCTTCCTTCCACCGACGCTTTTCCCTCCCTTTTAATGGAAGATCGTGGTTTTCACGAAATGGTTGCGCAAATGAACCGGAAGAGGAAAATATTTTCAAGGGTCGTTTCACCCTTAAGATGTTTTCCCAGTGTCAAAAGGAACTGCCGCCTGACGGATGAAAAAAAAGCGAGAGATAAAGAGCGTGTGTGTGTTCCTCCATTTACGAATATGTGCGAAACTCGCAGGCTGCTGACTTACGAAATGTGGCAAAGACGGTACTTGCGGTCGCGACGTGCCTCGGGTCGTGGACACGTTTTCGCCCCTCACTGACTCCGACGGACCACAACAATTTCAGTATACATGTCTCTAGATAAGGGGCGCGATATATAAAAGGTAAAAACGGAAGACGTTAAAAGAAAGGTCGTTGAGCCCAGTGGACCAACCTGGAGAAAATAAAAAGAAGGGAAAAATGAAATACATTCGACGCATCGCACACCTTTCTCAACCCCACGTACATTCACGACTTTCAAGGCTCCAGCTACTAATCCATTTTCCATGTTCATTTAAACTTGGTCAAACGTGACTTCACGTTTCAGGTAAAATTTGGTAGCGCTTGAAGTCATTCTGCAATGGCCACACAGCAAAAGTGATCCATGAGACATGAACGTTCCGATATGGGGGTGTGCGGAGGCAGTACCGGCCTTGCGGCCCTGACCTGCCCCCGCCCCATCGGGCAACTCAAGAGGGGAAAGGGACAAGGACTACTTCCAGCGAACCCACGACCACTGCGATATCTGCTAGATCCCATAAATGGGTACTAGGGATCGTCAGGTTCCCCGTCTCCCCCCTAGATGCCAGCAGAGCATCCACCTTACGTGGACCTTCCATGGTGCACCGGCTTTCGCCGCGGGCTATGCACCGCAGTACCATTTTGGGAAAAATATCCTTAAGGCTAGAATGGTTGCTAGCCCGCCCAGACCTAAGTCCAGACTGCGGCCGGGGGACACCTCCGCCTTGGGGGTTTGGACTTGCCCCCTTGCCGAGGACCCAGGGCCCTGGTACGCAGGGCCCACCCCCGACTAGCTGCGCCCAGCAGCTGGAAGGGGAACAGGCCCTGCAACCCAGTTTTCCGTCCCCTTAAGGGGGCCAGCCCGCCAGCCCCTCACTGCCCCTCACTGCCCCTATCGACCCAAACCCACACCAACACCCACACAACCACCCACTCCCAATAAATTACAGCCACACCATACCGTACATACACTAACCTAATTACACACTCACTCAATAAATTACAATCACACTACCCCCATTCACACTCCACATTCATACCTACCGGCTGGGGGGGGCGACAACCCCCAGCTGGCCTCGAGCCCACCCGCGCATAAGTGGACCCCCCGGGACTCGTCATACAGAGCTTTCTTAACGCCCGGGGGATCCGGACGGTCCCGAAAATCAACAGATTGGCAAATAAACATAAGTCAAAACCAAACTCAACAACTCAATGTAATGGCAACAAACTAAATAAATTAACCATGGCGCCCTCGCAGCCCGAAGGAGTTTTACCGCCCCCGAGGCCAGCCAGGACGCCACCCACCCACCAGGCACACACGCACACTCTCCCCCAATCCAACATCCCCTGATGGGGAGTAGCTATATTCCTCCCCCATGCGACACCGACCTAAACCTAATATTAACCTATACACATAACACACTGCCCCCCTCCCCATCACAATGACACCCACCCTATCACAACCCCTGGCGAGGGTACTCAATATTCCTCCTCGCTTCCCCACTAACCTAGACGAAATACCCACACCATTAGCATTTGGTGGGGGAGTACTCGATATTCCTCCCCCACCCAACCCCCTACCAACTATCACACAACACTGACGCACACAAAACACAAACCATCCTCCGACTTAACCCTAACCAACCTTCCGCCACAGTCAATCCCTGCCCCCCTTCAGGGGCCGACCGAGCATCAGGCACCTCCCCCGCCCGGGGCGACCGGCCCCCCGGCCGGGCCCCCGGCGGAGCACCAACCATATTCTTCGCCCTAGCTTCCCTCTAACGGCATCGCTCCATCCCCTATCCAAAGCAGAACTCCTCTCCCTCTACTCCTGCCGGCGCCCGCCGCATTGCCCGCCGGAGGCAGGCCCCCGGGCCGGGCCCACTTGCACACTTCACCTTGCATCCAACCCATCCCTACCCCCTCCTATCCTCGTCCACCTTTTCCTTGAGGACCCCCACCACATATTCCCTAAAAACCCCTATAGCCCAAGCGGCCCCAAATAATCCGCCCTTCTACCCACCACAACGCCCTCCCCACCAAGCCCATCCACCATTCTTTCCCTCTGCCCCGAATAAAATCTACATTCCCAAAGTACGTGCCCCGCTGTTTCCTCCGCCCCGCACCTACAACCTCCCTCCCCCCTCAAACCCCTTTCCATCAATTTGGCGGCGAAGTTCCCATGTCCCAAAATCGTCTGGGCCATATAATAGTCCCCCTCCAGTTCCTTAATGTGCAGCCGGTCCACTATGGCTGGGAACCATTCCCTCGAATAATCCCCTCCCGAAGTCTCCCTCCAGTACGTTTCCCATTCCTGTACCACTATTCCCTTCAGTTTATTCCCCATTTTTCTACCGACCAGCTCCCTCCCCCTCCAATTAACCCTTCCCTCCCGCCTTAACCCATACGCAGCCCACTCCCTCTCCACCTCCAAATAAATGGGGGCTTCCCCCACCAAAACAAGTAATGCCGCTGTCGAGGCCGTACTATACGCCCTCGACCACGCCAGCACCACCCTTCTTTGCCCCGTCAGCAGTTTCCTATGATGCAGCCCCCTCATCATGTGCCCCCAGGCCCCCGCAGCGTGCGTAATAATGGCTCTATAAACCCCCTCATACACCCCCCTCATCGATTTGTTTCCCACCCCCCAACCCTTCCGTGCCCATCCCAACATCTTCCTAAAGGCCCCATACGCCCTGTTGACGATATACGGGATATGACCCGCAATCGTCCAACCCTCTCCCCAAACAACCCCCAAATATTTCACCTCTCCCACCAGCCCTATCCTGCCCTCCCCCTCTCCTATCCTTGGCGGCCTGCCCCTATTGAACTTTCCCTTCAGCATCATTAGGCTCGATTTTTGTGCTGCAATCCTCATTTTCCTTTCCCGACACCATCCCTGTACGATTTCCACGCACTCGTTTCCCCTCTCCTCCAGTTCCGTTCTGGACTGTCCCCAAATGACCACCACTAAATCATCTGCGTATGCGACGACCTCGCATACTGCACCCACCTCTAGCCGCCTCAATAATTCGTCGAAAACGATTTTCCACAATTGTGGTCCCAATACCGAGCCCTGCGGACATCCTCCATGAGACAGTCAACTTGTTTTTTGAGCAGCAATTATAGGGTAAAA
This sequence comes from Pachypeltis micranthus, assembly GCA_020466155.1. Classification (NCBI taxonomy): domain Eukaryota; kingdom Metazoa; phylum Arthropoda; class Insecta; order Hemiptera; family Miridae; genus Pachypeltis; species Pachypeltis micranthus. The sequence continues at coordinate 10,841,512 of CM035774.1, read as the reverse complement.
ACTGTCACAAATGGTAGTGGTGGTTTGAATAAGGGATTTTCTGGAGTTGCTCCTAAAAGTTGTTATCTTATGAGCGTTCTTAAACATTCATGGCTCAGGTACTTTAAAACACAATACTTTTTCTTATGTGAGCGGGATTCATATGGAAAAAACTCCAATAAAAAATTTTAATCGACACTTTATGCTAGCATTGCCACATTTAACTAAAGTTGGTCTTGGTCGACCACTTGAGCCCATACACACAGACCAGTCGTCGAAATCAGGGTTTCCGGTTCCGTAGGTCTCAAAACCTAGTGCAATAGTGAGTATTCTTGGTGTTTCAATCGATTGCAATACTTTTCTTGAGTAAATTTTAAAAAAATTAGTTGGTTTAACTGTTGGGCGCACGAGAGGGGGAGCTTGAGGATCGAAATAAAAATGAACTCGGTGAGTTTGAGGGGTACTGCAAAATACGTGCGTAATTGAGTTGAGATAAAATTGAAGAAGTTACTGGGGCGATAGTTGGAAGCGCGATTTGGAAGTGCTCGGTCGTTGAGAGGAATCTGAAAAAGGAGGAGAGGGGAAAGGTGGAAAAACCAACGTTGGAAATATCCAGACAAGTGGGATTTCAGTAGGTGCGAAGACCTTTGGAGAAACAATTGCCACAGGTGCGACCTATTGGGCAGGTATTGAAATCAACGGAGACGATGACTAGGGAAGTCAGAGGTCAAAGACTCTAACCAATTTGACACTTTGCGTCGAACATTAACAAACAAATCCTCGTTTCAAGTTTTAGCGAATAAATGTTAGTTTAAGGACTTCTGTTGGTGCGTTTTTGCAGACAGGCAGACAATGAAGCGCTCGTTCGGAGGCTAAATCCCAAATATAATTCCATATTTTGTTCAAGCAAGTTATTCCGCGCCAGTAACTTTCAAAATGATCTTCGTTAGCCTTTAATCCTCTCCCTCTTAATCTCTAAGGCATTCCTCCCCCATCGCCAGCTCTTGAAATCGCGTCGGTAGGAATAGGAGGGGGATCTCCACTATAGTGGCACTGATAACACAAGCAAAGGTACAAAGAGACTAAAAAGAGTGGAACTTTCTTACCAACAACAGTTATTTAAGAGGGCACAAAGGAAGATGCAAATGAGGGGCGGAAAACCTTCTCCTCAAGAAAAGCCGTCACTATGTAAATATCTAGACGTTGCTCAACACGAAGAAACCCGAGTGCTGGAAGACAAAAAGCTGGCCCGTAATACCTTCCTCACTAAGAGCCACCGGAGGTATCGCATTTCGCATCTTAATTTTTTTGTTTTAAACCTCTAGACATTTTTGGGAGGTTCCCTCTTTTTTCCTCCCTTCTTCTTGTTCTTCTTCTTTTCCTCTTGTAACACCCCGGAGGCGCGTGATTTGGCTCGGACCGGGCTCTCAGAGCGGAATGAAAAGCACTAAAACGGAAAGGGCTTTTCTCGGCCCATTAATCAAGTTCAAGCCGGAATTAGGAGAGTTGAAAGAAGCGGGGGGTGATTTTATGCGGCATCGAGCCAGAAAAAGTTGACTGTGATAGATGGGAAGGGAAGAGAAGGTAGCGGTGAGTCTCCGATGGGGTCACGTAATCGGAGCAACAGGGAACCGGAGTTTAATATCCTTTTAAATTCCTAAAGGGAGACGTGAAAAGCTCCGCATTATTTAAAACAGAGAAGAAAATCCCAACGAATGGTTCGTTGGATTCATCGCGTAAATCTCCAAATAAAACTGCAGGCTTATCGAGCAAGTCGTGCGAAATTAAAGTGCTCGGCTCTTCGATCCGTTACTTTCAGTAATGAACCTCAGTGATCGATAATTTTCTTCGACTCGGTGCGCCTTAAGTACTTTTCGTGAAGTTAGGATCGAGAGCAGCGATGTCCGGGAGTAACGAATGAGTTCAGCTCTTGACGTTGTTTTGTGCTCGAGTAATTCCCTCCCTTGAGGGTCCCCGCACCACCAAGTCAGAAATACGAACGCTGTTACGTTCAAACGACAAGAGGAAACCTGAGTGAGAGAAAAGTTCTGGCAAACCCAAAAGTCAAGAAATGAGGAGTTCAGGACAGAAGCTTCGAATAAAAGAGGACCCATGGCAGCAAGACGGCTTTCATTTGCACAAGTAGTAGACGCGCAAGACAACACGTCTGGTACTTCAACAGAGGCCGTTGTCTTTGAGATTAGTGCTAATTGGACACACGGCGTCTAGGCTGTGAACTTGTTGCAGGTCTCTTTTCTTCTCATAAGGCTTTGCTGGCATGCGAGAACACGAGCACTCTGACCTGTTGAGGTACGTCAGGTAGTGTCCTTTCGCCAGTCTCCCGCGAAGGAGATTGTGGCCCATTTGCAATCACGCGGGGGTATGTCCCTGGGGAATCCCGCACCACACATTGAAGCTTAATCTGGTTCTTCGCTTGATTGAACTGTTCATTAGGTTGGCAAGTGTAACGATAGAGATCAGTAGCGGTTTTTCACTGATAACATTCTTCGAAAACTAGGAGAAGCTTGCAGGTATGCTTGCTTAGTAGCAGTCAAAGGAAGGATTGCTCTCACAACAACCGTCGCTCACTGATGTAGGGACTTCAATGGAACAGCACGTATCTTGTTTCCCATAGACTGAAGGCGCAAAACGTTCAGGATGGAGAGTGTTAAGGAGAAAAGAAGTGGAGCTGCGCAATGAAATCACCATGCCCACCCACCATGTAAGGAACTGGCTCGCCTAGTGGTCAGGCTGCACCTATTTCTGTGCATCTAGCTTCGGTTCAGTGGAGGAGTCGTCACAGAGTTCAATCTATAGTGGGGGTGGGGGGGAGCTCCCTTTTCACTCTCCATGTTTTCACCATACACTCAAGCCAAAGGGTAGCTAGGCACCACTTTCTGCTTCAAGGTATGGACTGCTAGGGGGACTTGGAATGCTGTCCCAGACAGTGGGGTCGTAGCCAATAATGCCTTTAACGCACTAGAGTTGTTGACTGAAATGCACCACAGGCTGACAATTCAATTTAGCGCTAGGTTCGATTTCTTTCTGTAACCAGTTGGCTGTAATGAAACGTTGCGGGTATCAACAATAACGTTCTGAATGGGCTTTCCTTTGGTGCACCCATACCGTCTACCTGTGTGCTTGTAACCAAAGATTCCTTGAGAGACTACAACATCAATATTTCTAACGTTTTGCCTAATACGGAAGGAAGACTGAGTAGGCTGCAAGATCCCAAGTATGACTGATTGCAGTAGCCGTACTTTTGAAGAGAGTTCCACAGAGACCTGCAGACAACCATTAAGGTTTGCTATTATGATTAGTTGATAGTCTGGTTAGCCTTCCGTAACACTTCATTTATCTTATACTGTTTGTTGAACTTCGTCAATGGTAGGCCTGGCTCGCACGTACGGTTCATGCTACGCTCCCCTCTTCACTCTTCTTCTAGTTCTCGATTGCTTTCGTAAGGAGGGTGTCAAGAGGAACTTCGATGGTACACGGCCAACCTGTGTCAGATTGCATCGCGACTGAAAGCTCCATGCTCCTTTTTCCCTACAGAGAAGTTGCAACGCTTGCCCCTGCAGTTCTCAGAACTGCCCCTTCCCCAAAGTTGTCTTTTGACACATCTAGTGGCACGGCGGAAGGCTTTATTTTCTTTAGGAAACACAGTACAAAGTGTAGCTCTGACGTCAGGGTCACGAGTCTGCTGGATCACTTCAACAGAAGACCTTGAGCGATTTGTGCTTATGTTGTCCAAGCGCAGAAAGCCAAGCAGATTGCAGTGCAGGGGCGACAAAGCAGCATTGTTTCAACATGTATTACATAACAGAAAACCCAATTTATCACTTTTAATAATATAGTAAATAGAAAGCTATTCATAACTCGTTTTCCGTCCAAAATATAAGCGTCATTTTTATTCTCAAGTTGAAAGAGCAACTTCGAGAGCGGGGAAGAGGGATAGGTCTACCCGTTTTCTCTAATTTGTGGACTGTGTACTCCTTTCCCCACCCTATATTCCGAGGTCTAATGTAAAGAATAAGTAGAAGGGTAGTTTCACGGTACAAATGGCGGTCAAGCGCCAGGAGACAACCTCGGGCAGCCTTCCATTAGTATAACGGCTCCGAAGGAGGACCACCGTATCGGGCCAAAAGGGCGGGTAACGAGCCATCTATCACCGGCCTAAAAGACGTCTGGAGCGGGGCTTGAAGAATGGAAACTCGGTGGCGCCCTCCAGGGGGATTTCCCCGCCGAACTACTGCTGGATGTGAGACAAGGTCTGTCAGGCAAAGGGTAACGTCTCAATCCCACAGACAGCGAAGGAGGGCTCCCCCTTTTTTTTCAGGCAGTTCTCGCCCTCCGGCTCTTTCCAATTAGATAAGGTGAAGCCGTTAAGAGGCAATCCCATTTCTTCTGCCAGGCTTTCTTCTTCCAGCCGATTCGTGATCCAGTTCCTGTTTTTCCTGTTATCCGATTGTGAACATTGACAACCAGCGCACAGACATCCACGAACTAGAGATCTTTCCTCACACAATCCAAACAATAATTCTGCATAATTTCTACAGTTTCCAATCTACAGAAAGAACGCATTCTTTATTGAGTTACCTTCACATAGGTAAGTCATTGGAGTGCCAACGTGATTTTGTTGCAATGTTTTGTGCTTAACGCATTAGAGCCGCACAGTACGCATCGAAAAAACGTTATTCATTCAAACTACAGTACTCAGCATTCCAATATTTATTGCGCTGCTCCTAATCATCTCAAGGTCACTGTTGAACGTTCATCGTATCGGTAGCAGGCACATTGGAAGCTAACATGCTTTTTATAAGCTTCTTATGGGAACAATAGTGTACCATTTGTAGTGGTTTGGCGCAAAACGCCGAATCAGTATGAATTTTTTGACCTTGGAATTCACCAACCTGCCCTAATGGGACTCCCTGGCCATAAACAGTAAAGTCATTATTTTCCCAAAGGCCTTCGTCCTCAACCGCTTTTTGTTACCTATGGAAATTCCACTTCTTCAGTTAATTCCAATTGACGACGGATTTCCCCTTCGTCTGTACATTCCGAAATATAATTTCTTCCTCTCTTTTCACATTCCTCTCCACAACACACAGTTCCTCCCAAACTCATTCTCCTTCGAAGTTCGCGGAAATTTGGTCGTCTCCAGTTCTCCCAACACAATCATCTAACACCTTTCGCGATCTAGTCGTCTCACAATTAAACAATCAGACTTTTGTTTCACCTCTCATCGACATCTAATTCGGATTTCTCCTTCTCTCCCCCGTACAACCAGTTTCACGCTTTCAGAGCCCTCCTTGTTTGCCCTTATATACTCAAATCATGTCCTGTTTAATACACCTCTTCTAGTGATATACCAACTCTTCAAATTACAAGTTCGTACTCTAGTCAGTCTATCCTGGTCGAAACAGTTGTCAAACCTTCAGATCATTTTCTGTGCTGCACCATATAGCACGAATATTGAATTAACTAGGCATGACTACGCAATTGGCACGACGCAACGAGTCAATTGCCTAGCCTCGTCAAGAAAATGTCAATTTTTGTTGTGCCGTTGTAGCCAGGTCATGTTTCGTGTCACACATTAGTAATCGAATGGGCGGATCTCAGGGTTGCTTTACTAGTATTGTCCTTTGCACGAGAGTTGAAATGTACTGGATTGATTATGTAGTTGTTACGTGTTATGTTTTTTTTTCTGACGATGGTTGAACAGGATATGTCCCAATAATGGTGCGCAAGAGAATAATAAACCGTTGTGTAACAATTTGCGTCATTTCTCTTCATAATAAGTATTGGGCGCACAAAAGGGGGAGCTTGAAACTGAGAAATAAATTTACCTGGTGAGTGAGGACTGTATTACACTTGAGAATAGCGATATCTGGTTGAGCATGAGTACATAAATGCGCACGAGGGACTCTCAATATATGTGAAACTGGAGAGAGAGAGAGAGAGAGAGGGAGAGAGAGAGAGAGGGAGAGAGAGAGGGAGAGAGAGAGAGAGAGAGAGAGAGAGAGAGAGAGAGAGAGAGAGAGAGAGAGAGAGAGAGAGAGAGAGAGAGAGAGAGAGAGAGAGAGAGAGAGAGAGAGAGAGAGAGAGAGAGAGAGAGAGAGAGAGTTGAGTTGGGAGTAGCAAACTGATGGACGATTCGCTGGGAGAACTTGGAAGGAGCTGTCTGTTGAGAAGAGGAATCTAAAATTCAGGGGTGGGGAAAGATAAGTGGGAAAGTCCATCACAAATTTGTTGTAAATTGGAAATAACTGAGGAGTGGGACTTCCACAGGTACAACTAAAGGGTTGGGAGAGGTCAAAGACCCAGCTAATTCGGTCTGCGGAACAATAAGTCTGAACAGATCAGCCGAAGGAGTGTTCTCGAGCAACCTAAGCCCACTTTTTGTTTTTCATCATTATTTCGGTAACCATTTGTTTGACGCAACAAAAGCCAAATGAATTTCGCCGAACATTAAATGATTGTTTGAAAAACATTAGTTTTCTTCAGGTCTTTACGTGTGAGGCCTAATGTATCGATAAAACTAAATTTCACTTCACCTGTGCCGTCTATAGTTCGACTTGTGGCAGAACAGCTTGACCGATTGTGCTGCTACTTTTTTCGTTTTTTACATTTTTTTTTAGCGAACAAGAACGAATCACATTAACTAGAAGGAGCAAGAGGTGAAAAGTACCGAAAACGAGAGTGTCACACATTTTTCTCAAAAACGGCTTGAACGATTATTTTTAAGTAATTAGTACTCGGCTTTGAAAGCGACATAGATTTTCTTAATTTTTTGTGAGTACAGTACTTTCAGTGAAGTCACACGGCGCCTTCAATGGACTGTACAACCATGTCAGTCAAAATTATGGTTTTTTAAAACTTTGTCAAAACTTCCCGAGTGAACGCATCAGGAACTTTGTTAAACATGACGGAGCGTGACGTTTTTCAAATTCAGTCATAATAAACGAGTGTAATAGTGAATAACGAAGCAGGGGCCCTGGTATGTTACACTGAGGGCTCGGTGCAGGGTGGCCTTGCTGGGTCAGGCATCTTTGGGCCGAGAATTAGAGCAGCGATACCATTGAGGTGACAGTCTGTGTGCAGCGGCCGCTGCATAGGGACTGAAGCGGCAGAAGATCATGGTAGGCTGTCAGGCCACTCTCAAGGCCTTAGCCTCGTTTTGTCTTAGGTCGCGGCAGGTGTGGGAGTGTCTGACTCGACTGAAGGCCCTAGCCGACGACAACAGCGTAACACTGTGTTGGGTGCCGGGGCATAAGGTTATTGAGGGAAACGAAGGGCTGGCAAAGAAGGAATCGGCGCAGATCCCTGTTGGCCCCAAGCCCTTTGTTGGAACAAGCAGGAGCCACCTATGTAGAGAGGTTGGAAAATGGGAGGATAGGTGCAGGGTTGACCATTGGCAGGGATTACCTGACCTTAGACAGTCAAAACTTTTCATCTAACTCTCCAGAGGTACCACCTTGCTAATATTGGCAAGTGTGAGGTACAGGTACGCAGGTTCTGCAATGTGGGGCTAGAGACGGCATTGCATGTGTGATGGACTCGCTGAATCGTGCCTTTGTGTGTTTGGGAGGCCCTATCTTCAGTCGGAAGAGGTGGCGAATGCAGTACTCCGCTTTGTGTGGGGGTGGTGGGTACATATAGGTGACACTGCACCAAGTGAGCCCAGTGCAGGAGGGCCATGAGCTGAGGTTCATGGACGCCCTTACAAATACAGCAAACGATTAAGGAAAGTTGAGTGTTACTTCACACCAATGCGTTTTACCGTTAGCGGAAGCTAGTTATGACCGCACTACTCGTTCTAGCTGCTGCTGTCTGGGCTACCTAAACAGCCCTCTCACCAGACCTACCGTGTTTTGCTTGGCCCACAAAAGACGAATGTATCCCTCAAATTGTCGACTACTTAACATAATTGTTTTCCTCGCATTCCACATTGCAGCAGACGATTTGAGCGTTTAAAACAGTTTAAACGCGATACCGAAGGCGGGAGAGCTCCGAAGCTTGGAATTGATATGAGATTACGGGGTATAAACCCTATCAATGCATGTAGGGAAGTAACATGCAAATCCGACCAACTTCCGATCCACAATAGCTTTGCCGGTTTGCACTCCTCGGCAAACTAATCCTTCCCGATAATTGAAATCTGGATAGATTTGATTGATATCGAGTTGCCTCTGAAGCGCTTCAATCCTCACAAAGCTGCTGCAGTTCTCTCGTGAATGGAATCCAACAGGCGGAATATGGACGCTTTTGTTGTAAAACCTTTCCTCTTGTGCATCGGAAAGGGGAGCGTCTGTGTTGAAACTAAATCAGTTTCAATTTCCTGTTAGCAACAACGAAATGACCGCTCATACAATAGCCACTAACGGATTACCGTAGAAAATAAAGCTATCACAACCACGCCAAAATGTATGGTACTCAATTCTCTTCAACCTTAAGTGCATTCAGCGATGAAAACTGCAACTAATCCAACCTGTTTTTCACTCTGTTTATCTGAACGTGTTTATGTTTTACGTTGAAACTTTGTGTTTTCGGAATTGGACAGTTGCTCTTACTTATGCCACGGCCTGTGTCAAATGGCCATTGCATTTATTAATCTAAATAAGAATGGGCCAACCTAATAGTACAAAACAGGCAAAAGGCAGAAGTAGAAAAGAGGCAAAAAGTAGAAAAGGTTCCCAGTGGTTCGTCATCCCGACGATGGTACATTTATAGTAGAATGAAATTGGGGGGTGGGTGAGGGGCACTCACAGATACCACACAGATAAGTGGAGTGCGCTAAGGTGCGCTGAATCTCGCCTTCCGACATCTGGTGCATCAGCACGTTCCCCTGACTTTTGAATGGACACGTTGACAATGTCGCAGGGAACTCCACTCTATTTGACAACTGTCTCACAAATTTGAATAGAGCCATCCCTTTGTTCGAGTCCTATACATCTCAATGCGTAACGTTTTACGTTGATCCGCGAGGGACTCCAACGTACTTTCCAGGTTACTCGTGCTGCTGACACGCCTTTTTGACAGTTCCTTACTCCAACATCTTTTCAAGTGAGCGCCTTACGGTCGTAGGTTGCTCGCAAACCTCCGGCGTTTGGTTTTAACGTAAGCACTTCCTGTGCTGCCGTGGACTGCAAGGTCCCAGAGGAGCAGTGGAGCCTCAAACGAAAGAACGATGTGCAGAAGAGAAAGATTGGATTCTCGTTAGCATCTCCCTCGATCAGCATCGATGTTGGATGCCGAACTCCCCTTAGAACCCACCCAACTCAATGATTCCCTTTTCTCTCCACACAGAATTCACGAAATCGGTTTACCGGGTTCAACCGATTCCACATCCTCCCGCCGATGATTTCGCTTTTTAAGCCCAAATATTAATCGACGGGGCTTTTACCGCTCTCTCGCAAATTCCGATCCCATTAAGCTCCGTCGAACATGTGCAGACAACGTGTTGATTTTCCGTTATCTAATTAGAGGCCAGCCCTTCACGAAGCTTCGTCTCCCGTTTTTCCTGCGAGGAATCGCATCTAAAATGCTGTTTATCTCAATCAGATCCGCTCTTGTCCCTTTTCCAAGGGACATTCTCTCTTTTCCCCTCCTCTCCTTCGCACAATCTCTTCATTAACCGCCGGAGTAAACGGATTACTTTCGGAAGCTTCCATTAGTCTATGGGAAAACACCAGGCGGCTAACATAAATATTAATTCTATTAGAAGGACCCGAAAAGATGGAACGAAGCGGAGCACGCAGGGTGTGGAACGCGCTACTCAAACCAGATTAGTCGTTACTCATCCTCTGAATTATTAGTTAGCGTCTGATCCATTTTTTACGCTTTGTCGACGCTTACGGTCTCCTTGTCTAATGCACCCTGGGAACGTCAGAAAGAGGGGCTGACCCTTCCAGGAGTTTCACAGAAGCGATTACAAGGGCAGTTTGGGCGTAAACAAGGGAGCTCCCTGCGTTTCGTTCAAGTGCTTTCAACGAGTAATTTCTGTGAAGGCGGCCGCAGTGTGTTTAGCTGCTGAGAGTGCTGGAACACATCAATTTCACACATCCAATCTGCGACAGGGACGAGAGAAACAGCCCGAATGATTCAAAAATAAAGTGGACGAAGAATTTGCCTCCATTTCTAAACCTGAAACCAAACCTCTGTCCAAACGTAGGAAATATGCTCCAGGTTTTGTCTAAGTTGAAACAGTTGTTTCAGAGGGGATTAATATTGAAAGCGGTATCGCACTAGGTGAGACGACAGTTAGTATGATATCAAGCCGAATGCAATTGGAACAGAGTTTTATTCTCAATTACATTCGGGGAAGTTTTACCACCATAGACAGGGTACTGAGTGGGAGCGAACGCGAGCGCGGACGACATGGCGACGTGGGAACAGCTCTTGAGCGTGTGTGAGGCTTCCAGACAATGCGTACACAGATTTATTTATTTATAACATATACGGGCAGTCCCCAATTTAACAGTGAGAAACAAAAATTAATAAAAGTAGGACAATATAAACCACAATAAATAGCACAAATCAATCAGCAGCAATCCCGAGCCAACTAATGGAGATCACAATAGCCGTCGAATTTTGGACCTAAAAGAGTCTTTAGACAACAACAGTAGGCCTATTGAAGTCATCCTGGAAGCGCACCATGGGATTATTGCGGAGATAGTTGGTCGAAGAGGTATAGACATAAAAAGGCTGATGGAGTCTGGTAGCGAATGGAGGGGCGTAGAAGTTCAACTTGGAAAGTAGATACGGACAATCCAGTCGACCCGCTGTCAACCCATGCAGGAGAAGCATGTCCGCCTCCCGTCGCCGACTCTCCAAAGAGCACATGCCTTCTCTCCTGAGCGCCCCTGCGTAGGAAAATTCCTCCCAACTATCGCCTCTCCTATAGGACACATAGTGCAGGAAGTGGCACTGAACACGCTCCAAGGTATTCTTGGCACTGGTATACCACGGGGACCACACAGGGGAGGAAAACTCGAGAGGTGTACGGACAAGGGAGGTGAATAGCATCTTAAGGGCGTTTGGATCCTTGAAATCCCTAGTATTTCTTTTGAGAAAGCCCAGTTTTCTCATTGCTCCCGAGCACATTTCACCAATATGGGCCGAAAACGTAAAATCTGAATCGATAAAAACTCCGAGATCCCGCACCAGGGTTTCGCGCCGGAGCAACGCCCCTCCTGTCGAGTAGTCATGCTGTAGGCTGGATACACCTCGACGGAATGTGACCACTGAGCACTTTTAAATATTCAGTCCAAGCTCATTCTTCAAACACCATCCGTGCAAGTCTGTGAGAGCATTCTGAAGAACCAAACAATCGCTCATTGTGACCACTCTCGAAAAAATCTTCAAATCATCAGCGAATAACAGATGATTCACAGTCCCCTCAAACAGTTTACTCACGTCATCAATGAAGATGAGAAATAGTAAAGGGCCCAAATGTGAACCCTGGGGCACACGCGATGTGGCAATGAACGAATCCTCTGATTTATGTCCCTCAGCCTGACAACCAGACGACGACCCAGCAAATAGCTCCTCAGCCATGCAAGTAACGACCCAAAAAAACCAAAAGCCTCTAGCTTTTCAAGGAGAATCGCATGGGAGACCCTGTCGATGGCCTTAGCAAAGTCCGTGTAAATACTGTCTACCTGGACACCATCAACAAACGCTTCCATGACAGTATGTTGAAATGTCAATAGATTTGTTGCACAAGACCTGCCAGACATAAACCCATGTTGGTGCAGCGATAGATGGGGTCGCAGCAAAGGTGCAATCTGTTTCACCATAATCTTTGCCATAGTCAGATTGTGCAATCTTCACCGTAATCAGATTGTGCATTTCCACGTAGGTTCTTCGAGCCTCTTGACTGGAGTTGGGGAAACGTGGGCACTTTTTTACGCCATGATGTTCGCCGCCGATAGGGCAGGGATGTGGCTCTGGCGATGAAGTTTTGTCTTCACCAGGCCATTTTGAAGGCGCGTGGTTTCCCCGAACTCGTTGTTTGAGAGGTCTTTCGGGGACAGACACGCGGGATGATGTCGATGTTGATGCATGATGGGATTCGTTGTGAGATGGTAGGTTTCCGCAGACTAGTTGGTTTATGCTGCGATGCTTGGAAAGACGTGCGTGAGATGCTGGTAGATCAGAAGTTCCTTTACATCTGTCCTGCTTTCCTCGAAGCAGCCATCATCGATTGAACACAGAGCTGTGTTCAACTGTTCGTCAAGAACTGACAACGTTCGAACACAATGATGGGTGAGAGAGTAGGACAGAAAAGTTGAAGATGGAGGATCAAAAATTCACATCGCATTAGAAGAACCTTCACGTTTTTCTGCGTTGCCAGCATCTCGAACTAATGTAGGGGAAGTTCGACCACTAGTTGGGCGCCAATGTTACGGGGGGGGATTAATATTGGAAGCGAAGTACTCACAGAAAGAAGTACTTAATCAATTCAGTTTAAAATCTTCGTAGAAAGGATGAAGTGTCACACAATTCTTAAACGTATGCACGCATTTATCGCTCTATTATGCATTTTCATTCAGTCACTTGGCCAGCTCCACAATATATTTAAAAACTGTAAGACTCCAACTGCTTTAGGTTCCAAGGGTTGCCCCCCTCATGGAGTAACCATACTGAAGGTACACGGTTTTTGTTTGGAACATTAGCGTCGTGCAAACGAATCAGATTCTACTTTTCACAATGTCACTTCGTCCACCAGAGTTGAACCATTATTAACAACTGAAATGTCCACACCTTACATCGATCCGTAGAAAGTAGTAGCCAGCCATCTACAATACACATTTCGAAACTGTTCCGTTCGCGTGAATCAGTATCCCGTACAACCGCCGCAAATCCAACTGAAACCCCGCTGTCAATGTCCAGGGATATTCGACCGGAAAACGATTTAATTGCCAAAACCCAACATTACTCCCTTCCACCCTCCGTCAACTCCAACTCTCCCTTCAACCGGGCGATATAGACAATTTGCCTTGCAAACCTTCTAAACTACCTGACCGATGCCCTTTAGACCCCGACCGCCTGCTGGGCCTCTTCAAAGCTGGATCGAATTTGAATATATTTGCTGGTTCTATGGTTAAGGGAGGGGAAGATTGGTGGCGAGGATTGGGGATTGGGCGAGGGGTTCGGAGGGCTCTCATTAATTTCGCGGCCCGCCGTAGGGCGGTAATTGAATCATCAAGTTCAGACGTCGAAGAAGAGGACGGATCCTCGAATTTGGGGCCGTTGATACGTCAAGAGATGGTAACTAAGTTAACGAGTCCTTTAATTTACAAATCGATGGGCGAATTACTGTCAACAAGTTGTGCGAACCTTTTGTGTGGTCTGACCCTCTGAATGCCATTAGGATGACCCTAGTTAGGGAATTCGGACGTCGTGACGTCAAATACAACAAACACCGGGGGGAAAATGTACAATCGTTGAATGGCAGGCATTCGCCCCTCGATGGCATGCAGTTATTTACGACGTCAACGGTATTCCTACCGGACACTCTGCTCTTGGTCGTAAAGACCATCTTTCCCATTCACGATCATTTGCGGTTCAGTTACGTGTTCTCAACTGCTTAGTCAGCATAATTTCTTGGGCATTCGGTGTTCCCTTTAAAGTGGAACATATTTATATGTACACTATTCGCTTTTCTAAAGCGTGAGGTAAGTTGAGACTCCTGTGGGCACCCATCTTCCCCCACTCCGCTTACACACATGGCCTTGTCTGCCCACCCCACCACTCCTCCCCTCCTCATTCCAGATATTACTAAAATGGGGGATTTGATAAACTGAAGCGGGCATTACGATTTCAATAACGACGAAGACGAGTGAGGAGCCCACGAGGTGTGCCTGGTTCCTGATTGAGTTTAGTGTAAAGTGGTGACTAGGCGAAAAACGAGAATCGACTGGTGAAAGAAACCATTTTATCTCAAAGTGGTTACTGACGACAAATTTTATTTCTCCGTAGACACACATCCTGTTCTTTTGCACCTATTCGCAATACTTCCTGTTCCTTCGCTTTGATCTCTTTCAATCTTCTCATCTAAACAGTACAGTGTGGGAGTCTCAACTGTTTTGGAATCCATTCACTAATTGAAATTATCTAATAGGTTGTGCGCTCTTCGAATGTCCACGCTATCGATTCTGCTGGATTCTTTCCTCCACAGCCACCACCTCTTTCTTACGTTGTTCCACAATCGAACATTTAAGAGGGCCAACCAGGTTCCTGATTGGTTTAACAGGTGCAGAGAATCATAATTCACACACCGCACTGTTATTCCACGTATTTACAACAAATCAAGAACTATAAACAACGGCTGATTATTTACTAAAGATCTTTTACTTTGTTACCATAACCAGCCTAACTCGTTTCACCCAGTATTCATACTTGACACGTTCTCTTGAACAGAGTAAGATTGCTGCTTCAAGACCAACTTCTAACACTCCAATAAGTGTGCAGTACGTTGCTTTTAATTTCTGTGTCACCGATTCTGGTAACTCCTGATATTCATTAATTAATTATAAACGAAAAATGTGTTCTGATTGTTGAAAACTAGTGGTTCTTCTAGTGAAAACATCATCGTTCGCGAAGAACCATCATTGTAGTTTTATTGTTCAAATGACTCAATTAACTTCTAAAACTCAGCAGTATTGCCATCAATTAATTTTAATAGAGGGATTGGGTTAGGTCTGCCAGTAATATTATGGTCAACGTACCCTGTTATGTGAGTTCGTCTTTCCTGCCTTGCCGTGTTTACCACCGGACTTCCATTGTAAGTATTTTGACTAATTTAAAGGGGGAGATAGGGGATTATTAACTACTCGCTGGGTTGCACTTTCGTAAACTAAAGTTTTTATTGAAACGTTGAAGTTTACGTCTTGATTCGTCATCACAACATCCTTCCTCTTTTAGGTGAAAGGTGAGCGAGACTGACATAATTCCTAGTAATCGGAAAGGCGGTGTAATGATAATCAAAGATCATAAAGGCATAGGCTTATCAAATCGTGACATGGCGGCGCCTCGTTTCATTAGTTGAATTATTATGAGTTCGAGCTAGGTTATAAGCAATTACTTCGTTAATTGCTATCATAATAACAAAATAATTATTACTTACAATAGTTAACAAATTGCGCTAGTTCGGCGAAATAGTAGATCGGGTATTAAATTAAATTCATTGAGCTGACATGAAAGTGGCGTGATAAAATAACACTTCTACTTATTGCGAAGTGAGTAAATTCAGTGAAGTGATGAAATTTTGCATACAATTTTATTCTTATAACTGAGGGAGTACAGTATTTCAAAACATTTAAATTAACCAACGTTTCAATTATAAGTATGTAACACAATGTAGAAACCTACCTACAAGTGGATGCGCGTGACGTAAGAATAAAAGAGCTTGATGCCTCATCACAACAGTAAGCACCTCCAGTGATCGTAGTCTAGTAGTCATAGACGAAGATGCCTAATCCAAGAAAGTCGGAGGTTGGATGGGAGTTCGGGATCGCTGTAATTTTTGTCTGAGAAGCGGCTCTCCAAACATTTCCACACCCCTCGTAACACGTCTACTGGAGAAGAACGCTTTCGATGCGAAGACATCAATCTTGGGCCGTGAATCAGCGCAGGAGTTAGTCAGCTAGTCAAGCTTCTTAATAGGAAGAGAAGGGGAGGTGGTGGGAGAAGAGTATCTGGAATAATCCGCTGGGAACAAGCGAGAAGAAGCGGTTTAATTTGTAATTCTCTGTATTTTGTTGTTTGGTAGGTCAGTGAATCTTTTTCATGTCTTTAGGGGTGTAAATATTGTCTCACATTTGCGATTAAACCGTTCATTTATGATCCGTACGTCGGAATGTTCAAGTTCCTAAGCTTCCACGTTTTCTAATATGTTTCACAGGTTCGTGTCAGATGGTTGGCTAAGTTTGAAACAAAGTTAGTAAGAGATTTTTGCGTATCTCGTCCATATGTTTTGCCCAATGAGAGTTGTAATAGGCGCACGATAACTTGTAGACGTCGGTGTTCCCGAATACGTCAGCCTTTCAGGTTTAGTCAACTGTTTGGTCATATATATGTGTCTTCTTTACGAAGAGTTTAGATATCCTACGTATTTCGGGCGGAATATGCATCGTGTTGTCGTAATCTTACTATTTTGGGGCTTGGTAAGGTCTCAAAAGTCAAAGTAGTCTCAAAAGATGTCTTCACTGATAACGCACAACATTTATTACGAGTGACTATTAAATCATTCCTCCTAAAACTGTTTATTGGAGATGGTTCAATAAAGTGGGTGAGAAATTATTCGGGAAGAGATTTCCGGGAGCACACTAATCATATTTATTTGAATTTTATGTCATTACAGACGTTTTCTTTCGATGTTCCATTCCTGGTAGACAGCACTGAAGATCTGGACGAGGACGCCTCAGAAATTTCAGGAGGATGCGTGGTGTTGCATGAGGTCGATAGAAGCTTTTAGAAGCTAGGCACGAAGTCAGCCTTCAAAATAAAGAGCATTGCGGGAATGACGAGGACTTCCCTGAGTCGTGAATTGTTGCCCACGTAGCCCTCGCTACAGTCACGGCGATTTTAGCCAGAGATCGTTTATTACAAGACCGAGGTGTGGGGAGGAGAATGGAAAACTATTGTGGAGATTTCATCATGATTTGTTGTTATTTTTACGACCAAGTATTTTGCAGCATTTTCGTTTTTTCAAAACTCCCATTATGTAGCTTATTGCAGCGGTGCCATGAGCTGAGTCCACACTTTGAATCGCCGATTGAAGGAAATTCGGTGCTGGGATCCCATCAAGTTTAGCACCTAAACATTTAGCGTCAACCTTGTTTTATTAAAGATATTCGGATTTAACCCCGGGGCTTTCAATCGGTTGAGGGAAGGGGATTCCAGGGAAGGGGAAATAACGTTGCGTATATGAGAAGAGGAGGCGAGGGATCATAATACGAGACCCCCGCATTATAACAAATGACAGCGATTAAAGGGGTCGGAAGGTTTGTAACTCCGAGGTGAAGGGGATCCGAGGGAAACGTTCCAATATCTAGGGATTAGCCTAAAATATTTCAAGCATTAGTACAAACGGCGCTCTCACATAGCCGCCCCCTTATAGGCAGCCTAATTGGGGAACTGCATGTAAGGCACTTAGTCCACGAGGCTGATAAACAAGCTTCCCTCCGCACCACTACCACCTAGAGTTGCGGAAGAGGGAGTGGGGGAAAACCCTTGGGTTTGCTCGGGGTTTATTGAACCAATAACCGTTAGGTTGGCTGTTAAAGTGACTGTTGAGGGAGAGGGAGGTTAGCGGGTAAGGGCACGTGTGTTGTCGCTAATACCCAACTAGATATACCTGGTAATGCGAGGGAGGAAAGCGCCACAATTATGCAAGAGGTGCATGAAGAGTGAAGTGGTAGTTGTTGGAAGCCTGCCGGTTTAATGGTTACTCTGGTTTTCACGCTCTTCCCCTGATTTCCAGGGAATTTCCCTGACCCATCTGCTCTTATTAGCCTCAAACGCTCTTTCGCTTAACCTGCTCGTCAAAAGAACGTGAAAAGCAAACTCAAAACCTTCATGATTCCCTCCTCTTCTCTTCCGTTCGTAACAAAATCCTAAGGAGACTGACGTAACAAGTGCAAGACCCCCTTGGGGATCCTAGCTGATGCTATGGTATGCTCTTACAAGGAGAGATCGTTCCCGTGTCAGTCACGGTTATGGCTCAAAAGAGTATGGTTCCTCGCCCTCAAAATGGAAGAAGCTGGAATATCTCATTTCCACGTGCCTTATGAACCAAAATATCGAAGAATCAATCGCTTTACGTTAAATTACCGACAAACAAATTGAGAATAGTAGATTTTTACGTTTCCTGCTTCTACACGATTCCATACAGGGATTTTAAATTTAATTACGTAGAAGCCCCGGAAGGCGATACTTTTGACATTTGAAGTCCAAGTACAAAATATCTCATTGTGGCGCTCGCTTCGAACATTTAGAAAACCCAAGTCGATTAACAAAGTATGAAAATCAATTCTTTAGTCTTTTATTTTTTCCTCTTTGCATGGAACATATGAACAATATTAGTCTAAAGTGACTGCTTGGAATACCAATAGTCTTTCCTACTGAAAAATAGTAGCCTGTTTATGTCAATCTACGCTAAAACAATTGATTCTCTGGTGTTTCGGTTCCCAAAGTGCATTGAAATGAGTCACTCTACTCTGGCTTCGTTTATTTTCGGTCATGAGAAACCTTACTCTGAATTTTGAGCCCAATTCGTGAACCACGGGGTATGATATTTTCTCGTTACCTAGAATTTCAACGTTTCAATCATCCACTGTCCAAAACACAATTATTGGGAAATAGTTCGTGTGACTGTGAACGCGATAGAGTGAAAACGGTCACTTACATAAGGGTACTGGCCAAATCGATTCAAAAATAACAATAGCCACCATAGAGGAGCAAATTTTTTTTCTTCAAAAACGGCTACGATGATTTTGATTGAACCTTTATCGTGAACAGTTCTAAATAATGTGATAAAACCATGAAATTTCCATAAATGGAAAAACGATGAAAGAAGAACTATTCAGGAGATGACTAAAAATCACCTCCAAAATATTAAGGCCTTTCGTCAGCTTACCCTCGAATGAAAATTGTATGTTATTGTTACGAGGGGGATTAATATAGTAAGCAATATCGCTGTTCGACGCAAAGCGTCGAAGTGGTCCGAGTCATTGACCTTGGACTTCCCCACGTCAATGTCTCCGACCGCCTAATTGTCTCCAACTATTTCAATACCTGCCCCTCACCCGCGGGAATCCCTCAGCTGCGGGTCCTCCAGCCCCGTTTCTTAGGGTTTCCCCTTTCTTTATTTCTTTCTCCCAATGTCATTTTCCTATCGACGACAGAGCTCTTCCAATATCATTCTGCTTCCACCTATCACCCCAGTAACTTCTCACTCTCTCCCACGGTCGCCAGTTCACGCGTTCCGAGTACTGCCCTTGTGTCGCCCATTTGTACTCATCTCACCTCAAGTTCAATTGTACTCAAATCCGTACGCACGTATATTACAGTCCTCCTCACGCTCACCGAGTTTCAGTTTTGTTGCGATCCTCCCCCATTATTGCACCCAACAATCGCACTAGGTGAGTCGGGAAGTAGAAGAAGTTGGGGATAGAATCCCAATGCAATTGAAACAGAGTTTTATTCTCAATTACGTTCGGAGAAGTTTTACCACCACAGACAGGGAACTGAGTGGGAGCGAACGCGAGTGTGGGCACTCGGCGACGAGGGAACCGGCTCGGTTACAACTGACGGCAGTGAGCAGCCCAGTCCGCATCAATGCCCGAGACAAGCCTCCACTGCATCGAAGGGTTTGGTTCGTCCCGTTACACCACTCCGCTCTTGATGAAGTGGCGTTGCTGTCCACCCAACAAAGGGGAACCTAATCTTGAGCATAGCGAGCGAGAGATAATTTTCATTAATGTTCCAAAATGGTGCCCATGTTTGTGGTCGGAGTATTGAATAAATGCAAATAAACAGTCACTCACAATGTCTCTGACGTACATATCTTCTGTGTATCGTACGTCTTCGTCCCACGCAGACGCGACATCCATGGTTCAGAGAATCGGTCCATTTCTTAGCGAGTGAGGGGAGTCGGAGTTTCCATCCTCCCCAGAGTACACCCACCCTCAGGTGTTCCAGAATGGGTAGTGCAGAGCGAAAATGCTGCGTCTACCGTGCAGTGGTTAGTTGCACTTTTGGGAACAAGTGCAGCGTCCTGGCTAATGGGGTGGGGCAGGGTATGATGCCTGTGTTGACAGCATTCACACGTGTACGTTGAATGGTAGCTCTTGAGCGTGTGTGAGGCGGCCAGACAATTCGTACACACGTGAACGCGGTTTGTTTCGTCCCGTTACATTATTATTGTTTTCTGACCCTCAAAAAATTCAATTGAAATCGTTAAAATGTGTAGAAGAGTCTACTGTAGTTAATTTTCTGCAGCTAGCGTTCATAAGCTTATTGCACATTTCTTGAGTTCCTTTCGTTCACTGGCGTAAACCGACAAGACGAAGCAAACGTTCCTTTCGTTCGGGGCTATGGGAAAGGCTGTGTGGCCGAGTCACACCCTTCGCAGCTAGTCCTGGCACACGAAGCCAGCCTGTCCAACACCCTAGTGAGACGCCAAAACTCCTTCAAATCAAACCAGAGCTGGAGTTTCCTCACGTAAGACGCTTCCCTGAAAAACGTAATCGTACTTTCTACTTTTTTTTTACGTTTGTAGCTCAACGAAGTGAGAAGAAACGTCATGTTTTCACCGGGAAATGGTTTTTTTCGTTATTTGTTGATCTTCATGTTTCAAGGGCTACTGAGTCAGAAAAACAGTACTATTTCTCACAGTTTTTACTTGATAAACCCGAAACAAAAGTAAACATGACCCTTCTCCAACCAAATCATGTTGACAGTCACTGGTCGTGACAGAAGTACCTTCATAAATTCCGGAATTCAGTATAAACTAAGTGAAAACTAGATTAGCGCTACAGCCCTGAAAATAGCTGAAAACAGTTGTGATGCGTCGCACCAGAATTTTAAAATTTGCTTCGGATCGTTCATGGCGATAAAGTTTCGAGCAGCCCAATCCAATTAGGATGTCCAAGCAAATGTTCATCCTCATCAGCTCTCACGTCTAGGCGTCCTTGGCACCTTTACACGAATGGTTCTCCATCCATTTCCCCGAGACCACACAAAAAGAAAACAGGAGGGGGATTCCTACAGATTTCCATGTCCAGTTACGACCCTGATGCATGCCGCTTCAACGCATCGAAGGTTTGGTGAGGTACAATCTGGATTCTTTATTAGCGGCTCCCGGCGTTTAACACGAGCACCAAAAGGCTATTTTTGATCCAACGTTTCTTTAATTATCCTGCTTTCTTCATTTCGTGAGGAGCGTTGAGGGAGAACACACATAGGCCCTAGGCTGCTACTTGTTTGACGCGTGAGACGTTGCGAAATTCAAACTGTCGTCTTCCCCTTTCGAGTAGAGCGAAGTATAAGGAACAATATACTTAAACTAAGCGTCGAGTTGATTTCTTCGCTCAGTTCCACGCCGTCTTGTCGTTCCAATAATAAAAAAGCGCTACCAAAGACATAAAAAATGGCGCAATTCATTACGGAAAAACCGATTGTCTGCCTCCACGGCAAAATAAATTATGGAAAAGAAAGTTCTTAAAATACTAATAAATGAAAACAGTCCCAAACAAAAACATCAAGAAACAAGTCGGTCTATGTTTAAACAGTTCTTTGAGTCAACCTAATCGCACGGAATACTTCACGACGGCGTTATTTTTATATTCCCATAAATAAGCTCTAATGTTCCAAACACAAACATCGTCTCATTAGCGTCGAAAAGATGACAAAAAGGGGAAGAAAGAAGAAGTTATCGCCTTTACACTATGGAATTATTCAACAACTCCAACTAGTTTCACATCCACGAAACGAGAAAAAGGCAGAAACTTTCAGCCGATGAATACGATATTGCGCAAACAAGTAAATGAACGGCGTTATCCTGAGAAATGTCCTCAAATCATTAAATAATTCAAAGGTTGCTGCAAGGCTCGCCGTTTATTGCGTGGGAGGGAGTATAAAATGAGTCGTAATAGGGACGGCCTTAACGGCTAACGAGAAATATGGACGTCAGTCAAAACTAGTATTATTTACACTTTCTTTGAGGCTTTCTGTCCTGATCAAGAGGAAATCGAAGAGACGTCAAATGTGGAAAGCTACGCACAATTGCTTTAATATCAACCCCCCCCCCTTCCTCATCATACGCGCGTTGAGTAATCAATCACACTTTTGTCACGCTCATACGTAGCCAAATTGACACTAGTTTCAATTAGTTTCAAGTAGCGACCACAGCAACCGTCAAAGAGCTGCAATACGGAATTCACAGAAAACCTGCCACGACTGTACACTTTACCTCCAACCACCTTAAAAAAAGGTGGTTAAACTTTCACCATGTGAGGGGCTCATTGGACTACCTCAACATTTCTGAAAATTTTCCTAGTGAGCAAGATTTACACAGAAAACACCTTCTTTCTTTGAAATATTCGATAATTTATTGTACTGCTCTCGCCATTTTTCCAGGGATGAAAATGTTAAATTACCGTGATTTAGTCTAGAGCTATCCACAAAAAAATTAATCAAAATAGTTATAGCTACTATTGAGAATAAATATTTGGGGTTTTGACTTTGAAACTGTCAAGTTTTAACCCATTAAAATCATGCCCTTATTTTCCCTTTCAATGAGGTTGTTCGACGCAAAGCGTCGAAATTGTCAGTTCATTGACCTCGGACTTCCACACGACATTATCTCCGACCGCCTAATCGTCTCCAACTATTACGCTACCTGCCCCTCACCCTTGGAAATCCCAAATCGGCGGATATTTCCAACGGTGGTCTTCCCCTCCTTCCCCTCTCCTCTTCTCAGATTCCCTTCCACAACAGATACCTTCTCCCAAAACATCATTCTGCTACGAAGTGTCGTCGAAGTGAGTCGTCTCCAGTTTTCGCGTTTTCTCCCAACACTTGTTTCCTAACACCTTTCGCGATACGGCCGTCTCCAATTCTCCCAACGGATACCTCTATCACCTCTCATCGGCTTTCTCCCTCCTTCCGAGTACAACCAGTTTTTCACGTCTTCAGAGCCCTATTTGTTCGCGATTCCATACTCAACTCATCTCCCGTGTAAGTCACCTCTTCTTTGTACAATCCAAGTCTTCAAATCTTGTGATATTCCAGCTCACCAATTACAAGTTTGTGCTCAGTAAATATCCGTCTCCGAGTTTCATTCACGTCTATCCTGGTCCAAACATTTGGTCCTCCGGGCCGGATAGACAAATAACATTTTCGCGGCTGTAGCATTCCGGGTCCAGCGCGAAAAGTGTATATTCTCCTGTTCGAAACTGTATTAAGATGGACTTCTCACCTACATGGGGTAACAACTTCCATCTCCCCTCAGACCGTATCTTGAATGACGCAACGCTAATCTCTTACTCCGAAAAACTGGTTAATCTACAACTCTCTGTAGCTAGTCTGGATACATCTGCAGCTTCCGCTCCATATGACCTCCTCAATCTGTGGTTCTCCTTCATCAGAGCATCCAATCAATTCCCTGAGGTAGAGAATTACATATCAGGAATCAAAGATAAAGTACTCAGCATCAAATGGCACAACACAATCCGCTCCCTATTAGACGATACAGAGGCCATGATTGATTTTCATCTGCTTCCGATGATGGGTTCGCCTCCATCGGCAGTGTTCACACCTACTCCTTCTTCTACTTCTTCCTCGTCGCCAACCTTCCAAAAGACTATCGACACCGTGACGATTTCATCGTTACCATCCGTTAAAGATGACGCCGAGACGTCACCTCATCACCCCTTCACCTACGCCAAACGCTCCAACCTGAAGACATCTCCGCTTCCACCAGCCATTGGGATACCCGCTCCTTCTTCGCCGCCATTCAAGAACCCGCAACCGACGCCGTCGCCCTCCGCTTCCGGTACAATGTCTTCACCTTCACCGGATAAGAAAGCCTCCGAGTCTCTCGTCACAGCACCGTATTGCCTCCCCACTCAATCACCAATACGCTGTTCACAACGACCTAATCCATGCGAACTTCCAATAGTCACCATCGAAACGAAGCCCCACCTCACTCAAGATGCACACTGCGCCCGTCAACCGCTTTCTTCCACTCCCGCCATCTTCAAATCGCTGCCGACGAATGTTACACAAGGTAAGGCTCTGAAGCGTGTGAACTGGTTCCCCAACGTAGAATATAGGAAGGAGCCTTCAGCTCTTCCTGTTCAGAGGCAGCCCTCAGCCCTTTGTGCCTACAATCCACATTCCAAGTGTTGTCACCAAGCCCAACGTTCTGAACTCAATCAATTTGCCTATACCCTTCTATGTCTCTTCCTCCTACCTGTTCCTGTGCTCCTGCAACTCCACTTAGCCCTCATCATTAGCACCCTATCCCCCAACGCCCTTCATATCTATCACGCCTCAGCTCCTCTCATATTCTCATTCGAATCACACGACCCACAACCGTTTTCCTACAAGTGCATTCACACCTCCACACAGAACAGAAGCACTGTATTGGTGTTTCAAGGCCCTCAACATAGACGTTTGCTCTCAGAATCTCGTGCCCACACACCAAAATTTAAGAGCTGTCACCAGGACCCCTTTGCCCACCCCTCTAAATTCACGCAGTTTACCCATACATCCTTTTGTCTCATCCTTCCGCCTATTTTTCTGCTCCTACGACTCAACTCAGCCCTCATCTCAAGTATTCCATGTCCCAACGCCCTTTTTGGTCTTCACACCCTACTTTTCTAAATCCTAGTCGTCACATCCTACTTTTCTAAATCCTAGTCTTTACATCTTACTATGCTAAACCCTAACTGTTGTACCCTACCACAACCCACATCATCTTGCCCTAACATTCGGTTTCTTCAATGCTACACCAGCACAGCTTTCCTCTATCTCTTCTACCTTCCACTCCTGATCCTCCCTAAATTCGAGTGTGATTACCAAGGTCCCTCGGACCACCTTACCACATTCACATAGTTTGCCCACACCCTTTTTCCGTCCCTTCTTCCTAACTGTTTCTCTACATTGCAATTTCACTCAGCTCGCATCCTTAATAGCACAAGCCTCAATGTCTTATGCCCCACATCCAGTCTCCTTCAATGTTCTGTCCTACCAACATTCCTTATCCTCTCGACCTCCCACTTGTACTCGTAATCATCCTCGTATCATTGAGCATTCACTCAGGACAGCACTAGGTCTCACCTCTTAATCCCATGCCTTAAATCATACCTTTACCCACTGCACATGCCCTTTGCACCACTCCCATACGCTTTTTCCTTCTCACTGCCCCTGTATGCTAGCCCCTTTTGCACGACCTCAGTAAGCTCCTTCAACTTTCACCACCTCACTGTAATTGCCCTACCCCCCTTTCAACATGCCTTCCTCCCTCTTGCAGCACCCCAGCGTGCCTTCCTCACTAATTGCACCACCCCAATGTGCATTCTCCTACTTGCACCACCCCAATGTGCGTTCTCCTACTTGCACCACCCCAATGTGCATTCTCCTACTTGCACCACCCCAATGTGCGTTCTCCTATGTGCACCAAATGAGTGAAATTTCTCCTACTTACACCACCCCAATGTGTATCCTCCTAATTGCACCACCTCAGTGTGTATTCTCCTACATGCACCCCATCTCAGTGTGCATTCTGCTACATGCACTCCACATCAGTGTGCATTCTCCTACTTGCACCACCCCAATGTGTATTCTCCTCAGTGTGCATTCTCCTACATGCACCCCACCTCAGTGTGCATTCTCCTACTTGGACCGCCCAGCATGTTGGCTGTTTGCACCTCCACCTTGTGAAAATCCCCCTCTATATTCCCCATCTGTGCATGTGCTTCCCTGAACCTCAGTTTTTGATAAATACTTCCATTTCACCCTACCTTGATGCTGTTCACTTCATGCTAGTGCTTTCTCAATATCCTTTCATTCTCCTTGCACCACATCCTGTGCTTCCTCGTGTGATCACGCATTCATCCTCATCCTCGCATCTAAGCTCCAGTTCTCCGTTGCCATGCTCTACTCACCACCCATATTTTGAACCGACAACACTTACCACCTCCTCTGACTCACCCCTCAAGTGAGCAAGCCTCCTCACCTACGTTCATTACCACAACCACTGTAACCCCACTTCGAGGGTTATCCTGCTGTCGCAGCGCGGGGGAGTATGTTCGACGCAAAGCGTCGAAATTGTCAGTTCATTGACCTCGGACTTCCCCACGTCATTATCTCCGACCGCCTAATCGTCTCCAACTATTACGCTACCTGCCCCTCACCCTTGGAAATCCCAAATCGGCGGATATTTCCAACGGTGGTCTTCCCCTCCTTCCCCTCTCCTCTTCTCAGATTCCCTTCCACAACAGATACCTTCTCCCAAAACATCATTCTGCTACGAAGTGTCGTCGAAGTGAGTCGTCTCCAGTTTTCGCGTTTTCTCCCAACACTTGTTTCCTAACACCTTTCGCGATACGGCCGTCTCCAATTCTCCCAACGGATACCTCTATCACCTCTCATCGACTTCTAGTTCGGCTTTCTCCCTCCTTCCGAGTACAACCAGTTTTTCACGTCTTCAGAGCCCTATTTGTTCGCGATTCCATACTCAACTCATCTCCCGTGTAAGTCACCTCTTCTTTGTACAATCCAAGTCTTCAAATCTTGTGATATTCCAGCTCACCAATTACAAGTTTGTGCTCAGTAAATATCCGTCTCCGAGTTTCATTCACGTCTATCCTGGTCCAAACAGAGGTGATCTCCAGATCAAATATGAAATTAAAACCGAATTATTCAAGCCGTTCTCTCTCATTCATGGCTACACTCACCCACTTAACACTTTTTTCCCCGAAGCTCACTGTAAATGAGACGGTGCAGCCGAAAGGTAAAAAATATTAATTAATAATACAATGAATCTGACTTTAGGGATCGACGGAACACGGAACATGCGACCTGAGCAACACGCGGGTGGTGATAACTTGAAGCACTCCTGTTGACACACCCAGCCAACGAATCTCCTTAGCACTTCTCCACACCCACTACCCCACGGCCAGTGCTACAACCTTGATGTAACTTACGCCACACTCGAGCTTCTGTCACCGCCATACAAAGATCCGCCCGAAACCAAGCGGTTACAAGAACTCAGGGTAACCCGATAGTAAGAACTCTCCTAATTGAGGAAACCTTAGGAGGACCTAGCACAAGAAGGAAACACAACGACGTTAAGATGATTTCGGGAGAACAAGAGAGCGGATTATCTTGCAAAGGCCAGATCGACGTCACAGTTTCCTGGGCTGATTACCGTACACGTCAATGCAGAATATCATAAATCAAATATGTGGGACAGTGCGAAAGAGGAAATCAACATGAGTGGGGGGCTTGGTTTGCCAAGATCGCTGGTACCGTGAGACACAGTGAGGAGAGGACCGAGAGGGTGATGAGTATGAAGAAAATCCAATAAGAAGGTGGGTTGGTGGATTGGTTGCCAATTTTGCAATGCACTGTGGGCAAATCTTAAACAGACTCAATCCCAACATTAAGATGGAATGCCTACAAGGGGAGAAACTATTGAATATTGTGTTACATGTATGATTGGAACCCGCAGTGACAAAGGAATGGAACAAGGTCTAGCTCATCAGAACCGCCCTGGAAACTTCAGACGGCGAGTGTTGAAAGCAAAAGTAGAGGTCGGCCGATAAAGGAGAAGTGAGTAGGTATTCCTATTCTAATGTATACAGGCTGAGTGGACCTTGCAGAATACATCACCATTATAGAGGAAGTGGTCTTATTATTGCCTTGGAACACCCGAACTCATTTCATTAAAATTGCTAGCGCGAATTTCCACTGTGGCTCAGTACTAGAATTGAATGGCAGGACGAATGAACAGTGGATTAGAATAAGAAGCGTGGACCGAAGGTTAGGATGACACCTTCACATGTTGAGAGGGCTCAATGATTCTAGAACCGATTCTTTGAGTCGAGGCCGAATGCTATAAATTTTTAGGAGTTGAGAGATGAGTAACGATTTTGGTCGAAGATCCTTCGGTTTCGGCTGACGACCTGTTATCTTCTTCTTCTATTTTTTGTTTTCTGTGTTCTCCTTTCGTCTGTTTTCCGTCTTCTGCATATTGACTTGGCCTTTTGTTTTCTGTCAACTGCCTTCTGACGTCTCCCAACTGTTTCCCGTCTGCACTTTTTCTTTCTTTCTTCTTCCGGTTTAACATTAAAACCTCTTGCCTACAGTACACCCACAGCCAAGAAAGGCGTACTCACCCGACAGGTGATGACTTTGACTGCACTTCTACTGAGACCCCAACAATAATCAATACATCAAAGTCATACGAACCGTTGGAGTTAGTCCTGATAAATTACATACTTTAGGACACGCTGCTCCTTTGGAAGAACATATTCTCGTATTCTCATGCCCCAAAACTACAACACAGATTATGATAACGTTTACGGCGATTCACAGAGTAATACTCAGCAAACCCGTGTGGCTATATGATTGTGCATAAGTAAATCGGATTGATTAAACTTGATTTGAGCCGCAGACTCACGATTTGACGTTAAATCAACCAACGCCTGGGTCAGTCCCATTCTCATGCTGAGGGACAATTAAGGATCGCCATATGTGAAAGAGAAAAACGGGCTTCCGTCGGGAAAACCGACCAAAGACTGCCATCTCATTGATAAATACTCGGAAAATGGCACCTAATTAGAGATAGCTTTTCTCTTCTATATGAAAAAAGGGGAAATAACCCTCTGGGAATGAAAATAAAAGGAAAGAAATGGGTTTAGTTCATGTGAGTTAGGGCTTTCATTACTTAACCGCAATGGGACCTCAGGCTTTTAATGCTTCAGAGGCATCAATCAGATGACGAGCAGAGGACGTTGCGGTAAAATGAGAGGAGGGCGTCATTGCTTCGGGCGAATCTATGTTAGTTGGAGTCAGCATGTCCACAGAAAGGTCGGGGCTTCATTGAGATGTGCGTGATCGTGTGTGCTCAAAATCATATTTCGGATGATGGGACCTTAACAATTTATGCAGCTGAAGTGTACACAATTTCATTGGACTTCAGCATTTGTGAACAAAATATATTATTTCATTGCACGGTATTTTTATTTTTACTCTCAATCAACCTTTTCAATCTTTTTTCAAGTGCTTCACCGAATTGCAACCAGTTTGTCACAATAATTTTTAGCTTGAACTCCATGAAAGTATTAGGCAACTATTTATCAAGAAAACTCATAAAAAACCTCAGAAATTCTCGTATGCAATGGAATGAAAGTTTAATGGCTAACTTTTTCGCAGTTTTGCCTCTATAATTCCAGAATTGTATACACGAACCCCCTACAAACGAATTGGCACATGAAAATGCCACAGTCATCCGAATCGTCTTGTTGTGGGACAGTTCGTAGGTGAATTGTTTCCCAATTTTCGGAGTCTAGAAGAATGAAAATGTATTCCCTGGGGAAATCATGAACATAAACGGTGGGTACAGCTTTCGTACAAGTACGCTACCTCTAGGAACATTTTATCTCTTTTATTCTTTTTTAATGCAATGATAACTACGTTTGATTGTGCTCGTTGATGGTCTCGATATAATGGCCGCGTCAATTGCAATTGACATCATCACTTAGTCACTGAGGTTATTAAAACGTGTGATGTTACCAAGTGTTAGATTTTGTAACAGACGTTACCATGCACTTAACCCAACACAAATTTCGTGACGCTTCTTCGTACATATCCCGCGTAACATCTTCCGCGATACATTTTCGAGTTTATGTAGCAAAGTAATTACATAAAATGTCAAAAAAATAATCGTAACCCTGGTGGTACTCGAACCCACAATCTCCAGTTTAGGAGACCGATGCCTTTTCCATTAGGCCACAGGGGATGTGCTTGCAACTCAGGTTAAAAAATTTCGTGACGCTTCTCCGTAACGCTATCGGCGTTATATTTTCGAGTTTATGTAGCAAAGTAAAGACATAAAATGTCAAAAATATTGATGCACAGTTTTAAAAAGAAATAATTGCTTAATATTACAATTCGCAAAATACTAATAGAGCATAGAGGTGGCAAAGTGAAGGATGAAATACGAGAAGGGTAGCTACATAAACCCACTGAACTATTGGAGTGCTCGTATGTCGTAATGTACATTGTTGGCTCTGGGAACACTAACCCTTGTTTTGGAAAATAAGTTGATTCACAGCGAATGGCTTCACGGGTTCTGGCTGCTGTAAGTCAAACGACTCGTAAAAACCCAATGGTCAGAGCAGCGGGTTCTCTGTTCAGGTTAGTGACCTCGTTTGAACCAATTTGGCTCGAGGTGAGCTGAACTTGTTTCGTCACTCTAACATTATCGCTTCCAAATATAGGTTTTATACAAAATTGACACTTTTTGTCAAACATCGGTATTTAAATTCCATTTATCATTGATTCGGAATAATCTGTACTTTGTTGATGCCTAGTTATTATTACTGGTAGAATTTTTCAGACCTTTACGTGTTGAGGTCTACTAGTTCAATTAACCTAGTTTCACCGCATGGTCTGTGTGCGTATGTGTTTGTGTGTGAGCGGCTGTTGAGTGCATGATTGACAAGTGGAGAGTGAAACGGGAGCTTCCCCCGCTTTGGGCTGAACTCCGTGCGGATCTCACCACAGAACAGAAACTTGCCGCCATCGATGAATGGGCTCTAGAGAAATGGCAAGCGAGATGGGAATCCTCGTCAAAGGGACGTGATACGTATGAGTTCTTCCCCAACATCCGTGAACGTCTTTCTAGAAAATGGGTTGAGCCAGACCACTGGACGAGCCAGTTCCTCACGGGACATGGTGACTTCAATGCGCGGCTCCACTTCTTTTCTCTGAAAGACTCTCCATTATGCACGTCTTGTGCCTCCAGTGCGGAGGAAACAAGAAACCATGTGCTGCTCCACTGTAGTTTCTACAACAGTGAGCGACGGTTGTTGAGAGGGCAAACGAACTTAGCAGCTTTGACTGCTACAAAGGAAGCCTATAACCATTTTGCAAAGTTCGCAAAGAAGGTAATGGCTAAGAAACGTGGTTATAGTTGATCAGTCCTTTTGAAACTTGCCACCCAAGTAAACAGTAAGATCAGGTAGGGAACCAGATTAAGAACTACTCCCAGATGGTACGGGATTCCTCAGGTGGTCACCTCCGCGCGGTAACACACGGGCAACAGCTCTCTACGGTGAGACTGGCTAACGACCACATACCTGCCGTACCTCCACAGGTCTGAGTTCGGTGGATGCTGCAGGGGCCGGCCTCTTGCATATTAGCGAAACCGCAACTTCTATGACTGATATAACCCTCGTCGAGGGTTTAGGTACAGTCATGAAATAAAGAAACAGATCTGTGTGTGAGCGTATATTCACCCTCCAGTTCAATCTGGGGGACTCGTAGTTCCATCTCTCTCTCTACCTCTATTCTGTTCTGCATCATAAGCGCCTGCTCGGTTAGAAGGCATCTGGTTGGGATGTCGCATGCGCTGTGGCTGACCTTCAATTTGTTGAAGATCAGCTGCAGTGGTGTGACATGGCTACTCCATCTGCCTCTAAGCCCAGTAAGCCATCGGAGTTTGCCGCTGTTCTGCATGGTGTGGTTGATGGACGGGAACTCAGGCAGTGTCCCGACTCCCCCTACTCTTCTGGGTG
This sequence comes from Pachypeltis micranthus, assembly GCA_020466155.1. NCBI lineage: Eukaryota > Metazoa > Arthropoda > Insecta > Hemiptera > Miridae > Pachypeltis > Pachypeltis micranthus. The sequence continues at coordinate 10,810,211 of CM035774.1, read as the reverse complement.
GGTGGAGTGGGCTTCTGAGGGCATCCATGGAACGGATTACTGGCACTTCCATGCTAGTCGCGTGTCGATACTGCCTACAGCAATGAGGTGTACAAGAACCCAGGATCGTAATGTTGTAAATGCGTGCTGTGGTTCCCGTGATAATCAGTTTGAGTCGCTGAATCGTGTGGTGCAGTGCCCACGTGTTCATGGAGGCCGCGTCAAACGTCATGACGCAGTCTGCAAGCGGGTTACTGGTGCGTTGTCATCTCAAGGCTGGGAGGTGGAGAAGGAGTGGCACTGTTGGGTTGTCTCTGGAGAAGGGCTGAGGCTTAACATTGTCACCGTTGGTCCCGACCATTCTGCAGTGATCCTGAATGTCCAGGTCGTATCTGGCAGCCCACTCTTGCGCTAAGTTGGCAAGCCTAGAGGCAGGTAACATCAGGGTTGTAGCATTGATCGGGCCCTGGCTAGGCGTGTGGTACAAGAAAAGTGCTGAGGAGGTGCATCGGCTGGGTGTGTCCGCGGGCGTTCTCTGAGGCATCACCACCCGCGTTTCGCTAGGTTCCTATCTAAACTGGTTGTCGTTACATAGTGGAATATCCTCTTACCCTTCATTCCTTCTCCGTCACAATGCTGGGCACCCTCCACATTTCATTAATTTTTAGTTTCCGTTTTTAGTGCTTGGCCATTTTTTTAGTTTCTCCTTTTTGTGTGCCTCCATTTACGGCAAGCTATGAAAAAAAACAAAAATTTGTGTATATGTGTCACGCACCAGATTTTTTAGCATACCAACACTAAAACCATACTTTTGTTTGATATCAAACTGAACAAGTCTTCACGTTCAATCCTATCTTCTTGGCGGTTATAACAGTTTACACGAGAGATCATGGTTGTTACATACTCCAATTCATTTTTGAAAAGAAATACTGGCCACGGTTTTCGTGCCGTGCCTAGCAAAGTTTGGAGGGCGCTTTGAACCGAACATCGGATGAACGGAGTGACGAAATGTTTCCAAAAGAGTCGAGATGGGCTGTTACAGCCCTTCGTGTTCCACATAGTAAAGGCAGCGACCCTAAATTCGAGTATCACGTTCCCTGGCGTCATCACTGGGGTCTCGTTATGAGAAATGAACCCGAAGAAATTTCCACACTACGATTCGTACGAAACTTCGAAATGAGCGTGGATCCTCTCTCCTGGAAAAAGTGGGGCTCGCGAAGGCCTGACCAAACTTCGGGGATTGGATTACCCAACTTTCCCTTCTATTAGCTCGACGCGTAATATTTGCCAACATAACGGGAAAGGTTATGGATGCGAAAGAGCTTAAAGCACGTCCCCTCGGCGAGAGACGAATCGTAATAACGACCTGGATGGAGAGGGGCAAAGTCGAGTTCCAAAGGAGACAAAGGAAGCCGCATTAAGGCAGCGTATTCAGCATAAAGTAGATTAAGCTGGGATCCGGCTTTCTTTGCCGGGGCGTATCAAGTTCTACAATCTGGGATTAACTCCGAGAAGGCGAAAAAAAGATTTTCTTTCATTATCCCGACCGAAATTTTGTAAGGACCAGGGGCGGAGGAGGGTGTTAACAATTTTTGATCAAAAAAGTTGAAATGGAATGTAAAGCCCGAAGAGTGAGAATTCGACCGCAATGTAGAATCCATTTGGGACAATGTGCAGGTCACAACTGGTTTAAAGGCGGACGAAAAAATGAACTTGAATTAACGGCATTCACTTGCGCTAAAGATGCAAGTCGAGACTATTTGCGACACAACTATTTTCTGAATTTAAGTGGAACATTTCAAATTTTGAGCGTATGTTGCAGGAGTCTAAATCACCAAAGGTGTCGTGAAGACATGTGTGATTCGCGTGGTCCAAGACATAGGGCGGTTGGAGCCCAGCCCTGCAGCCTTTGCCTGTGTCCTGCCTGCCAACACGATAAAACACTTGGCGAGCTTTCCATTGAGATCCCAGTCACCACGAAACCAACCCCTTTGGCTTTGCAGTCAACGACACTGTGTCTTACGTCACCGTGTTGTGGCTGCATGCATACGTCTCTCGTGGTAACTGCGGCTTGAGCAGCCCAAGGACCTTAAATGAGTAGCTGACCTTAGTGCAGGGATTGCCTTGAGGCGTTCTTCCTTAACCTTTGCTTCACACACATGGATTCAGACGATTGGACTTGCCCTCAACCACCAAATGACAAAGGGTGTCAGGTTGCATGGGACCTGAGCCACACTCGGTTTTAGCCTGGTAGTTTCATCCAATGGGTAGGCTTCCTGCCGCTAGTAGTAGAGAAATGGGGGAGCAAAACCGGAAATGAGAGTTCTGACTCAATTTGGAGTGGGGGAAGAAACCCCCACCTCGTACTCGCCACCACACCCCCTGACCAATCACGTTGTAGTACGACATGTTTTATCCTCCATCCACAATTATTAACCAGTTGTAATGTAGTACGAACTCCCTCCCCCCCCCCACACCAGACCAAACTTCCATAAGTTGACCGCCACCCCTCCCATCTTATCCACCCACCAACCAATTACGTTATAGTACGTAATTTTTACCCCCCTCCCCCTTCCCCACCAAATGTCAGGGTGTTATTTCTTTTTTTTTAAACTTCCTTCCCTGGGAACAAACGCAGCACCTCACATACTATATTTAGACGCTGTATCCACTAGGCTACGAATGAATTGTTGAAGGACAATGTGAACTGGTGTAATCCTGGAGAAATGGCAGAAGCCTCAATGTACAGAAAACTTGCAACATTAGATGAATTGAGAAATGGCAAGCGAGATGGGAATTCTCGTCATAGGTACATGACACGTATGCTCCCAATATCTGTGAACGTCTTAGGAGAAAGTGGGTTGAGCCAGACGACTGGGCGAGCCAGTTGCTTACTGGACACAGCGAATTAAATGGCCAGCTCCACGTCTGTTGTCACAACAGTTTTCCTTCCTGCACATCTCGAGTCTCTATTGAGGAAGAAACAAGAAGCCACGTCCTGGTCCACTGTAGTTCCTACAACAGTGAGCAATGGTTGTTGGAATAGCTGTCAAACCTACTTTCTACTAGGCAAGTCTTCTATTTCGCTAAACTTGCGAAGAAAAGTGGTCCCAGTTGATTTGTACCTTTGAAACTCACCACCCAAGTAAATAGTTAGATCAGGTGAGTAACCGGATTAAGAACTCCGAGGTGGTACAGGATTTCCTAGTGTATTAAAGAAATTGGGTTATATCTGCCAGTAGGCAAATTACTAAAGTTAACGTACCTGTTAGGTGAGTACTGACTTAACGGCCAGACGATGATGTCTTTACATCGAAAGCGCTTGCCCACAGTAACTCACAAGCCAGAGGAGACGGACTCACCTAACAGGTACGTTAACTTTAGTAATTTCCTAGTGTCTTGCCTCCACGCTTTTACACTTGGGCAACAGGTCTCCACTGAGAGACTGTCTAAATGACAACCTGCAGTACAACTTACAAATCTCATTCCTGGCCACATCTCTATTCAATTCGCTTCAAGCTTACCACACTTCTTCAGAGTGACTACAGCCCTGTGTTGACATGCTGTTCTCAAGTTCCCAGGGGCCTTCCAATTTTACTAGCTTCTAATTTCTGGCCGAATCTGCTCGTTTGGTTATGAATGCCACCGTGTTTCTTTGATGAAGTGTTGTTTTCATTTTGGCAACGAGTGGGCCAATTGTGCCTGCAGTCAATGATACATGAAGCTCAAACAAAGTAAATTTAATTATACACAGCTGAGATTCCCTTCCTGTTGGCTATAGATTAGTAGGGTTAGTCAATAGTGACATAACAAATCAACTGTGAAGCTTGTTTTGTTAGCTGTTGCTTCTACGCGGACATTAATGTTCTGCAGGAGGCTGATATGTTTTACAGCAGCCTTTGCGATCGTCTCTTCAGCTACCACACTCAATAAAGGGGCAGCGGTGAGTATTCATCACCTCTTGCATCTCCCTACTAGGCGATATTGTGCCGATTCGGCGTAGTTGAGTCTAATCATCCAACATGCTCGGTACATTAATGCCCCATTTGGCACTCCTGAGTTGATTTCTATACATTTACTGTCAGCGACACTAACTCTGTCGTTATCCTACTCGCATTACTGACACATCGCATACCCCGCGCTCACGGATGTCACACGCAGACGCACCTCAATAGAAATTAGAGACAGTAGGAAGAACTCGATAAAACGAAAGAACGAAAAGGAAACTTGGATGAAAATCCCTTCACGGATGATTAGCTCCCTATTAGAGGTCGGTCCTATCCCACCTTAGAAAGGCTGAGGCCTTTTCTTTGCCCCTATTTTCCGCCCTTTTTCTTTTCAAGCCCAGACATCTTCTTTTGTCCCCCGCATCCTCTCATTAGGCCTCGTTTGTGCCTCCGCATCAGCTCCCTATCGATCAAGCTTTTGCTTAGTAGGTTGGATGCAGGACGTCAACTCGGCTCGGCGAAGCTTGTCCTCATTTTTCAAAATATTTCCGCGCGGTGAAACTTGCAGAGGAGAATAAAATAAAGTGGAGCAATGTCCTGGTTTCTATTTGGTACTTTTATGGGTTCGTTCCTGATCAAATTTCTGATTAAACACAATAGTATTGTACTGGGCCGAACCGAACTTTTTGATTTAGCGAAGGGTCGTGCTAACTTGGCACTTCAAACGCCACGATTCACTCAAAACGTCGGGGCCAGCAATCGACATGGAGCTCCAGTCTCATCGAGGTGTTGCCTGTGTTTGCTCCTACCCAGTTCCTGGTATATGGTGGTAAAACATCTCAGAGTGTAATAAAACCCCTTGTTCCATTGCATTCGGTCGACACCATACTCCCATTCTCACTTTGTGTGAGATCACTAATATTACAGTATAACAAATTCAACCAAAGACTATATTATTCGTCAATGCTAACACAATGTGTGATATGGTAGGGAGTTTTTTACTCTCCTAGTTCGTGCCTGGGTCTAATATAATTAATCAGACAAAATCCCTCAAAGCTCACCTCAGATCTTGAATTAACAAATAACAAAACAAGGAAATAAAATTAACCCACTTTGAATTTAATCGAATAAAATAGAAATGAAATGAATGAATCAAACTCCTTTCAATATTCAACGTCACCTAATTGCTCGGATCATAATTAAAGACAATAACAGAACAAGGGATTGATAAACAGTGGTTTCTCACCTTTATTTAACAATATTCAAGCGGGGGAGAAAAACGCTGAACTTAAAATCTCTGGCTGATAAGGGAGAAATCAATTACTACGTCGCAGGGCGCTTGAAGAATCAGAAAGAATGCATAACGGTTCGCCTTTCGGAAAACCGAACAGGCTCTCTTCTCCAGAGTCAGCACGACAAGCACTAAGGAAAGAATGCCGGTAGAACCCAACGCACCCTTCACAAATGATACATGACTGGAGTAGTGGAACTGGACTATCTACGTACTCCTAAAAGCTGCTCCTCCCTTTTTTTGAGACTGGCCCCAGACTACATTATATTTGCATTCACTAGACTGTTAACATGCAGAAGACGAGTAGTTCTGCCCAACTGCACATGAAAGAGTACTTCTGGTTTTCCAATAGCCATGGGCCAGCCCACTTCGATGTAATGTCGAAGTCCCCTCTTGGGTATTGAGTTGTACAATGTAACCCTTTCGCCTTCTTCCCTAACCAGTCCTAACCAGCCCTGACCCGGTACAATGGGGAAATGAGACAGGCCAGTGTTGGCCTGCCGGCTCATTGATCCGCGTGAGTGAGGGGGAGGGGGAGCGCCTCTACGCTAGGCAGTCATCAGCTGCTAGCGGAGGCCTGGCGTGGCAAGTACGCAGAGCTAGGGATAGATGGGTGTCGTCTCCCCAGTCCTTGGCTCCGTGGCCCGAGAGCAGCTGCACTTCCGTGAATGTTGGCCGCCCCAGCACATCTATAGCCTCCCCTCAACTGAGGGGATGATGCTGTGGAGGTGCCGCGTGGGCGGACGGGAGTCCTCTGTCCCACTGCGCCTGCCACCCATCAATGAGGGCCTCCTGTGCAAGATTGATTCTCCGCTCCATGGAACTCTCTTGCTCTAGCGTGAGAATGAAGGACTGGAATGGCCCGCGGTACTCATCAGTGCAGTCCCGCTTGATGCAGGACCGGAGTACCATGTGGTCAAGGCACACCAGCAAGTATTTGGAGGGCCAGGTGGGACGTAATGCGGTATGCCTACAGGACTGCTAGCAGGATGTCCCGCTGGGCTGTGAGGGCCAGCTGGTGGTCGCGGTGAGTTGGCGCCACCCACCAGGTTGCCACGGCATACCCTACCACTGGAATGAACACAGCCTAGTAGTAATGATACCGGGCGTACGAAGAGGCCCCCCAGGGTGACCCTCGTTCCCTCGGCCAGCTTGATTCGTGGGGGAAGGGATGGGCCTGTACGCAGCATGACGAGCTGGATCTTGGCTGTGGAGAGGAGGAGGCGTGTGCGCTCACACCAGGCTAAGACCAGCCGCATGGCCCACCGCAAGTGGAGCTGTGAGAGGCCGAGGTGCTCCGCCTCCACCACAATCGTGACATCATCAACGTAAGTGATCGGCGTGTAGCCGTAGTTCTGAAGGAGGCGGAGCAGTTCACCTTCTTCCCACTCGCTAGTTGTTGCGTGCGAATCAAAGTCGTCATTCGGGGATCGCATCTTTTACTTGGCCTCCTGAAGGCGATGATGGTTTCAGACCATCTCCAAATCAGCAGTGTTGAAGGATCGGTAAGTTGGTCTTACCCGAGCTTCAAGTTATCTCGTACTCCAAGCACAGATTAATGTACTGGTCATTATCCAGTGGTAGCTTGTGGTGACGTTCTGTAAACGAACAAGAATATCGGAACTTTTTCATCCCAATGACTTTGACGAATAGTGCGAAATTTTTAGTCAACGTGCGATTGTGTCGTTAGAAAACCCCTTCGAATTGGGGGTGTAACGTGGTTGAAATCATCGGAAAACATTTCATAGAGTTTCGTCAAAACTATTTTGTGCGTAGCCACACACAACACTCAGCGACCCTTACAAATTCGACGATCTGCTGTGAATACGAGCGATGCATTTCTCACAGTTTTTACCCGATAATTCCAAAACGGTAGTCGCGTTTCTTCTCAAACAAAAAATGTCAGCAATTACCGGTTCATTGGGCGCTTAAGGACGGTCACGTCATGAGTAGAAGCACTTCAGTAAATTCCAGAACTTTACGCGCAACCATTTTCTGTACAAGTTACGTTTTACCGAGTTCAAGCGAACTGATTGGAAAACGTATTGGATTAGTAGCTAAAACCGTGAAAGTCGATGAACACTCGGGGGCTGAGGAAATTTTTGTGATGCATAGCAGGAGATGTTTTAAATAGTGAGATGACATTGGTACAAGGGGTTCGCTTCCATTTCGCATTACGTTTTTGGCTAAGTTGTGGACGAGCTAAAGCGTTTTTAATAATCAAACAGAACATCAAGCATTATTGGTGAATTTTTGTTTTCACTACTGAGAAATATCTAGTCCAACGCATCACACGATTTTCCTCAATTCCACGTTCATTATGCGATTATTAGCTCCACCAATCCGCTAAGTATCCCATGCGCTTTGCGTAAAACTGGAATTCTACATTGAAACTTGTAGGTTTTAGATTTTATTGGGCTACCGCGACGTTAACTGAAACTTCAGCGTTCGCTAATTGATTCTGTTGTCACACATTGATTTTTGGGGAGCGTTAGTACAAAACGACGTTTGTTTGAGTTCCAGAATTTCGGAGGCTCTCGCTTACTTTATGACCATTATTAAACTCCTGACGTACGGGTAGCTTAATGGAACATCTTTAGTTTTTGGAGAATAGTAGTGTTGTATGAGAGAAAAACTACTACGATATGCGTGGGTTGAGGAAAGCTGTGTAGTAGCACCATACATTTTGTGAGTCTCATGTTATTTTTACACGAATGACAATCTAATATTACTGTTAAAATGAAACTGTCAACCCAAAAATTAATATCCGTTTTTGAGAAAGAAGTGCTAAATTACAGCTGATTCGGGGCCAGCCGTTCGTTTTCAAGTTGTGGCCACTGAAAAGTCTGCAGAACACTGAAAAAGAAGTGTTGAGCCTATTACGCGAGTCTTCGTAATACTTTTTAAGGCTAAGTGCCACCTGGATTCTCGAAATCATTACGTGTACGATGATTTCTGCGCAGGTTCTATTAGAATAAAAAATCCCGTTTTTTAAAGTGGAACTGAAGATCTTTAGTGAAGCGCGCAATGCACTTGAACACAGCCTGATGAGATTTGTAACAGAGCAGCAATTTAGGATTCGTGCGTTCTTCAGATGACCCAAAAGAACGTTCAATTAAGAGCGAGTCGTTGCGGCAAACCCAACACGCAGATGTCAAGCAGAGGAGGTTCTGTTGAATGGAGCTGGAGGGGAATGGCAAAGCGAAGGGCTGACTATGAAATCTACGACTGAGGCTAATTTCAGGCCTGGGAATCAACGAGGGGGAGACAGAAGCAGAGACATTTTGAAGAGCCCCCTCCTCTCTCCCAAGGGCCACCAATTAGTCACCCATTTAACTGATATTTCTCCATTATTCTCCATCACGCACACTCGTCCGGCTCTCTGCAGTCCAGTGACGGAGAAAAAGAGCCGGGATTCCGTACCTCGTTCGCTTCCTAAATCTCCGTCACTAATTTGCCCAGCTGCTCTCGAAAGTCGATTCGACGGCTCACACTCCACAAGAAACGGTTACGCCCACATGAAACCAGGGCGCCAGATCAGCACATTTTTTGGACACGTAGCAACCACTATCCTTCCAAAATATCTGATCCGTCTTTAAACTACATGCCGTAATGAGCGAGTTGAGGTGACAGAACTGAAGTTATCATCACACACTGCAGAACTCTTCTGGAAGGTTGGAGTATCAGGATCTCAGAAATTCATCATGGCCGCATAAAACTTCTTGTAGAGGGGCATCGTGTTACAGGTTTGAAACCTTCTTCTGAGCAAGAACTCACGTTATTTATTCTTATAGTATCAGGATCCAACTGACTCATCTCTGTAATTTATAGTTGTGGGTGCCACCATTGACTTGACTCCAGCATGTGCCATCTAGCCGCCACATCATTTGCAGTTGGCTCTGAGGTAAGAAGGAAAGAGCGTCTTCGGGCGTTCTTGGCCAATGCAAGATCGATGGGAGGCGGAAATGCGAGCGTTCCCTGGGCACAGAGGAATCATTGTGAGGCAAACTTCATCTTCAACTACTTTTGACGGGGTATAGATGCTTTAGGTGCTACCTCGGTAAAATAGGGAAGAATGCGACCTTACTGCAGATATTGTACGGAGGCAGCCATTGTGGAAAGTGCGGAGCTCGTTTTCTTCGCCTGTTTTCACTGCTGGCTATTCTATGAAGAGAGCTCTGGCAATATATGGTCGATGCATTACGAAGAGAGCCAGGAGACTTGACCAGCCTCGTATGGACTCGCCCGGACCACGATTTGTCAAAGAGGAGTAGCATACGGTTCTCATAAAAGAGAAGAGCTCTAGTACAGCATATTCGAGGGTGAAGACTGCAAATTGGTCGCTCAACAACATGAATAAGACTAGTCTCAGTGATCATAAATGCTTATTCGATCCAATAGATATTTGCAGGGCTGTCTTAGTCGATCCAATCCACCAAACCACGTTTTTGCTACTCAAACCTTTGCTTAAATCCTACAAGAGACTTGAGTCCTTTTCCCTAATGTACAGGCTTTTATACACGCAGAACTATCTACCCATTCTTACTTAAAGTTCAAGCCTTGGGCCTGAGGCGGGCAGATCACCCCATTTGAGACCATAAATTGCTCCTTAGGGTTCTCTCACAGGGACCTTAGGAGACGTTCGAAAAGTGTGTAAATGTCCAATAATTCGTGTTCTACTCCAATTTATTTCATCTAATACGCTGAGTTACATTAAGAAGTGTTGTATGTTGTTCCGTGTTAATGTGAGTGACGTCCTCACTGCAGCCATCACCAGCTCCATGCGCCATTTTATGAACTATTCCAACCATCGTCTTCTCACAACATGCCTCGTTAGAACCGCTTGTATATTTTATTCATTGCCATTTCCTGACAGTTTGCTGTGAAAAGCGTACTTACCGCGCATTCAGCATTCTCGTCGGGTTGCAGCAATCCGAAACTCGCTGGAAAACAACATACTCGTAGTTCGACAACACCCGCCAGCGTCATACCTGGAAGTAATACTTCGACCACTATACAGCCGGAGGCCTATTGTACAACAAGTGGCAGCAAGAACTTTAGTTTTTATTTTTTGTTTTGAACTTTTTCTCGCGCAATTATTTTTTATTTTCTATGGCAATTTTTTTTTTTTTAATCGTTCGCCGGTTGGTGGCAAAAGTGCTATCTCCCTCCGTGCAGCCCAATACATATAACTTTCTTTCTTCCATCTTGAGGAATCGTCATTTATTGGTCGTAATTGTGTAAGCTTTGGGCACGCTTCTAAGTGCCCAGCGTCCATTTCCACCTGCATATCACAAATGGGACACACAGGCGATACGGTGTAAATGGCTCTGGAGAAAGTCGTGGCCTGTAGCCATGCGAAAATTCGCAACGAAATCCTTCGTGGTAATCCTAGTGGTATTGGCTCTTTCACGAGTTGAGCCCACTTTTTCCCAGCTGCTTGGTCCCGTGTCCTCTGTAGCCACTTATCCTTAACTTTATGACGCGCATCATTTATGGCTTGGCTTAGGGTAACGGGTTCCGATAAGGTAGCAGGTTGGTTGCTGCCCTGCTTTGCCAATCTGTCTGCTCTCTCGTTGCCAGGGACCCCACAATGTGAAGGGATCCATTGAAGGGTTAACTCCCAACCAGCAGCGATAAGCGCTCCAATAGCTCTCCTTGTGGTGCGCATGAAAGCGTCCGGTGCTGGGTCGCTTGAGCAGAGAGCTATTATTGCGGCCTGGGAGTCCACGAAAATCACTGCTCTTCTTTCTGCTGTTTCGAGGGTTGCCAGGCACCCCACCGCCTCATGAATAGCTCTCAAATATATGGCAATATGAGTTCAAAGATTAATTTATTCTAATACTTTCTTTTGTAGCTTGAAGTTTCTTTGGAAATTTCACCACTTTGCAACAACAATTCGTTTTGATTGAAAATTGAGAAGTGATATTAGAGCGCACTCCTTCCACTTTTCGAAATCCATTCACTTCGTAGAGGTTCTGATAAAATGGACCCCAGTGACGGTGGCTGGACCACATCTATCTTGCAAGAGTTTCGTTGGACTGACTCGGGATTCCATTTGAAAAAGAGCATGGAAGCTCACTCTTCATTCTATTCTTTCGCATGGTCGCCCTAAATATCTTATCATACCGTCTGTCTGGGTAACTGTAAAAGTATCTGCTTACTACTCGCAACGTTGAACCAGAAAGCCTTATCGTAAAGGAGTTTTAATGACATGCGGAATGGCGACGAGTGGGAACTGTAGAGTAGTGGGATGGCTGTGGTCGAGAAGACAAGTCCAGTGTCTATGCAGTCGGCAGAGTGATCGGGGGGGTCTTACGCTCTCACAATCAAGTCATGCTCATATAAACCATGTTGTTGAGTACACAGAAGTGGCTTTTTTTGCCGACCCACTTGCGTGTTGGATGTTGGTTTCCTGCCTAACAGCCTCAACTCCACCCTTGATCGTGGTGCTTTCCTTTCATTGACGCACCGAACCTCCAGCTTACAAACTACATTAGAAGGGAATATTAAGGCAGTTAGTTAATTGTAGGTATTTCGGCATGAAGTGTCTTCTGAACTGTGAGTTTTGAGGTTTTGATGTACCGACTGAGACGAGTTCTTCTGAGCAGCGACAGAAGAAAAATGAACTAGAAAAGCCATAAAATTTACTGGGGCGGACGAGATCGATCAGTCGTAAAGAAAGACGTCGTCGTTGACGGAAGTGAGTCGTCCGAAGAGGGAGGAACCCGCCAGGGCCGCGTCGTCGGCAAGTGAAACGGGCCTAGGGAGAGCCGCTGCTCCAACGCTGAGGATTTACAGCCCCCCTGCGGCGGCTCCCTCGAATATCTTGACGCTCCGGCGCGGCGCAGCGAACGACATAAACTCATTTTGGGTCGTCGCGGAGGCGGAAGCGAAGGGGCCTTTTCACAGCCGTCGAGGGATTTTCTTCGGAATACATTTGCAGCGCTTCATCCCGCTCTTTATGGCGCGAAACATTTTCCAACGGCTTAATACAATACTTTTATGGCCCTACCTCTACCCCCTCCGGCCTGGCAAACTCGTTCATGGGGCCGTCTTCCCTCGTTTCCTCGATAGCTCCAGGTTTTTTTTTTAAGTGTCTTCTTCGTCACAGAAGAAATTCATATGGCAGTCGTCGCAGCGGCCTCCTGCTGTGAAGTTACGTGCCACTGATACCCCCTACCCAACACGCTGTTCTTATTGACTGGACGGTGAATATCCGCAGAGGCCAATTTGATCCACACTGTTCCCTCGTGAACTGTTTCTCATGAACGTCTTTTTATACGCGGCACATCCTTCTCGTCCGTCAAACGCTTGGAAAATCGATTAATTGATGATAATGGACAGGGGGGAGTTCAGAGTGGAGGGACAGGGTTCTGGTGACAAGTATGGGCATAAATCTCTCGATAGGCGAACTAGTGTAAGCTGAGAACTAGTGTCAGTCTTGAGTTCAAGGTTCTGTCATGAAAAAGTTGGCAAGTAAGGAGTGAGAAGTTTGATGAGGGAAGAGGGTAAGCAATAATCCAACTGAAAAAACCATAAGAGGAAAAATACTCGTACATGGTCGGTTCGGGTCAGAAAATCGAAAGACAAACGATTGACCGCGGTCCAGGGGTTTTGAGATGAGCGGCTATACATCAAGGCTGGAGAAAGCCCGGAGGTCCAAGCTCGTGATCTTTTTCAGGGCTGAGGACACTGAGGGTCATTTCAGCTTGAGCTCCGCCGAACACCCCCAATATTCATTTTAGCTGCTCTCGCTTCTCTTGAATGTGGGGCAGGAATGAAAGAGTGTGTATTCCTACCTGTTGAAAACCAGCCACGCTTTGCTTAACATACGTCCCACGAACGACCACCTTTGCCACTATCCTTGCATACCATCGTTCCAAACTCCAAATTGTACAGTACTTCAAACTATTCATCATTCGTTGAAGATCTGAAACTGTTGGGGCTAATAAAACTACCTCGTACATGAACGTTAAACAACTGTTCTACCCTTCACGCTCATTCCTCCCTGAGAGAATCAAGGAGGTTATTGAAAACCTTCTAAAGAGGGTTGAGGTAAGTATACACCCTTGCTTAACTCCCCGATTTGTGCCGAAATAATCCGTGTTTGTGTAACAGTCATCGTTCGTGCCATTGAAAAACTCAAACATAACTTTGGAACCTTGGAGCCTTGCCCTCCTCCACGTTCACTATTTACTATTTCCAATTCGCTTATAGAAAATGATTCATCAAGCCTTTCGACATGCAATAACTATTACTTATATCCACTACTTAACTAACTAATAACTATTAATTATAGCTACTTAATTACTTGTAGCCAATAATTATTGACAATGAACGTGTTTGTTGACACAGAGAGGGGGTTTTCAGTAATAAAAAACCAATTGCCCAAGTGACAAACGTGTAATATAAAATATCTGGTGTGTAGCAACACACAACTTTCCGCCACCCCCGTAAGTTCGAACACCAGCTACATATGCGGGCGCATATCTTCGTTCAATGCATTTTCACAGAAACATTCATGGAGAACAAAATGTAGGGACTAGTTAGCTGAGAGTACTCCGGACGTTTGCTCGAAATCGTTAGAGCCGTTTTTTGAGAAAATTGGAATACCGATAAATTAATATTCGACAAATCTCCTTTTCTGAGTTAACTTGGCTTATATCTCCGTTCAACATATATATACAGAAATAATTATAGAGAACCAAATGTGGGTATGGGTGACTAAAAGACACTCCATTAAGATTTATCACATCTGGTGAAGAAGTTACCCTGGAATTTACGGAAATGTTCGAAAAAACGTTATTTTCGACACATTTTGATTTTATCTCTGTTCAATGGACTGTCAGAGGAACATTTATCCAGAACAATATGTAGGTACTAACTATTTGAAAACATCCTGTGAGTTTGGTGAAAATCGCTGGAGCCGTTTTGCCAAAAAGCGTAAAAAAAAACGATTTTTGCTTCATGGGCTTTTATCTCCGCTCACCGTATTTTCATGGAGATATGTATAGAGAAGAAAAGTTAGGCATTGAATGGTAAAAGATAATATGAAAGTTTAATCAAAATCGTTAGAGCCTTTTTCGAGAAAAATGCGAAAAACCCTAGTTTTTGGTACATTTTCGTCCCCTACCCCCCCTTCCCATCGGCCGAAATCGTCCATAACCTTATTTTGATGTCTACAAGAAAAACGAACAAACTACAGACACACACACATACACACGGCCCACGCGCTAAATTAGGTTTTTTAGACTCAGTAGGCCTCAAAGCGTACGGATCTGAAGAAAACCCAATTTTTTTTTTTTTTTGAGCCGATTGCTATACTTTCCTTCCCTTCGGAAAGTAAAGTAGCGGAAAGTAAAAATTAGAAAAAATCGGAAATTAGGAGCTCCAATTAAATGAAAGTAAATAACGAAAAGTGAACAATAAAAGGTAGAAAATGTTAAAGCTAGTGTCCTCGAGGAATTGGAATAAAAACGACTGACCGTTTAAGTGAAGTCGGGAATTGATGTATGAAACGAGAAGTCGGCGATTCTTGCAGCGAGGAGTCGGCAAATGATGTTCGTGTGAGAGTAGATGTCAGGTGGGATGCTGATGACCCAATTTATCGTTATGGGATGCTGATGACCTAGGGAAACAAAGCGATGAAGTGGCAGCTTTATACGACAACGTTTATACGGTCGTTTATACGGCTGAACGCGTTGTGTAAAAAAAAAGAGCGGGGCAGTAGCCGAGAAACGGTGAACTTGAGGAGCGGGGGTTTTCAGACGACGCCGAGGAGGAGAGCAATAAAATACGTCTTCCTTTTTCGCGTTAGCAGAACGAACTATTAAGAAATATACGTAGATCTTGTACTGTCGGGCTGAAGAGAGATTATGGCGTTGCCGCCCTTTCACCTGAACTGTGGTGTTAACCCTAATCAGCGTTCTATAGCAAAGGGTTAGTCCTCGTAAATCGATGGAGCAACCCTTCCATCCACGATCCCTGGATTGGAACATCCAAGTGCACCCAACGCGCTCTGATTTGAACTCAGGTACCAGACGAAAAGGAGGGTTTTCTTTCACTCTGGTTCGGTTTGCTTCGAGAGCAGCCTTGTAGTGGCTTGTGAATATGTTCATAATGCGTATTGTCCCCAAAATTTTGATGTTTAGTTTTTGTTTACATTCATGGTATCTTTGTTATTGCGTCTTTAATTTTTATTTTAATTTATTCTTTAGCGTAAACCCTGAAGTTGAAGAATCAAACTGAAGTGTCATAGAAGCCTTGAATGTTTAATTAGTACTAACGTGAAGTTGAGGATTGGGAGAGATTTACCCGCGCACTCTCTTGAGAAATTAGGCCAACCCGCAAAAACCGCAAACTGTCTGCTCCCATTTCCCAAAACCCCTTTCCACGAAGAGCGTCAACAAAATTAGCGCAGCTCAAAGAAAACCAATTTTTGGATCAACGGCAAACATCCCACGCCGCTCTGTTAATTGCAATTTATGGGCGCCTCGAATTAATTTACCTTACATGATTTACAAACCTCCCCCACTCCCTTCAGAGAGGTAAATGGGGAGGAAAATTTGATTTACGGCGGCCCGAACCGACGCTGGAAGAGCCTTCTCGCCCCTCTAGACTCCGTCAGCGCCGTTCACAAAGAAACTCGCGAGAGCTTCAATTCGTTTTTGAAACGCTGGGAGATTAATATGCGAAAGGAGTTTTCCAAAGTTTTGCGTAAAACCTCCATCAACCGACCTCGTTGATTAGGCTCATATCCGCGGGTTTGCCGGGGAAGGGAAGGAAGTGCGAACGACAAGGGAGAAGTGTATGGAGGGGGTTCGACTCCAAACTTTATAATTTCTTCTACTTTCAGTCCTCTCGTTTTAGAGGCCGACCACTAAATTACCCTTTATCAAATTACTTTCCTCAAGTTATTAAACAATAAAGTACTCGGGAACCCGCTACTCGAAGCTCAGATAAAGTTGGTCTCGGAAATGAGAACCTTTTGGGGTGTAGTGCGGCGGGACGAAGGAAATGATGTAATGAGTTTGAGTGCTTCTTCACAATAATCATTCAGGTGCACATAAAACAGAAACACAAATTCAAAAGTGGATTTAGAGCTCAGGTTCAATTTTTTCATTTTTTTCATTCATTTATTTTGTTACTCTAAATACATGGTTATACATGTGAGGAAACCTCGTGCTTGGGGGAAGAGTTTAACTTCAACATACTATTAGGAACACCACGGAATTACGTACAAAATTTAAAAAATAGTTAATATTAATATGGAACATATATAGAATATTTACCGAGGAAATTGTAGAGAAAAGAAAAAAAAGAAAACTCAAGTTATAAATAATTCTTTTATAGCTGCCTTGAAATGGTTTAAGAACGAAATTTGTCTAACCTGCGGGGGAGTTTATTAAAAAGCTTTGCTCCCCGATACGGACACGCACTTTGACCTGCTGCGGTTAAACGAAAGTGCGATCTAACGTTCCCAGAGCCACGAATATTCGAGTCACGATATTCATATGCACTAGCTGATATACTCTTATGCGTTTCGATTAAGGTAACTATTTTGGACATCGACTAGGAACTTGGGGCCCTAAACAGCCTGAACCGCTCAAAAGAGGGGAAACTTCTATGCTTAAAAAAAAAATTATAGAGCAGGATGAAATCGACTTTGAGATGTGATTTTTCGAAAGCAATCGTTTTATTGGCCCCTTATAAGTACGAAATTACTCAGGTATTTAAGTGACGCGCCATCGCAGGCGATTTAGTCACTCGCTGTGAAATTGTGGAGTCATTGTCAAGAGAGATACGTATTAAGAGTTTCAGAAATGAAATCATCGTTACCGCACAGAATCAATTAAAGGTGTAGAGGTTTCGACGGTTAAGGCATCATCAGTGCCACTAACAAACTGAATCTATTACAAAGTAGAGACGTCAGATGTACCAAAGTGAAAGACAAGTCCATTCCAGAGCGCTCTCCCATTGGTTGGTGTTTTCCAACGAGTCTTCTTCGGTTCTCCGATGAACAGCCTGCTTTTGTTGCTGAATGTTATACTGAGTCAGGGTGAGTAAAAAAGATGCACCAATTAACCCAGTCTAGGAAAATGCTTTTGTGCGTGCGATGATAGTAAGAAGCGAAAGAGAGAGAGAGAAGAAAGAAAAAAAATGACCTAAATACTTGGAAGAGGAACAAAACAAATTGATTGCTAGGTGATAAACTATAAAATAAAGTTAACTTCTGCACTATGGAAATAAAATCGTCTCACCGTTTTCATCTGTAGCGATCACAGTCCTCGTGGGGGTTCGAGGAGGATGAGAACAGCGTTCGAAGGTGGAGCGATGGTCGTGGAGTGGAGAACACAACTCCAAGTTATACGTCGGCGACTGCGATGTAGAAGAATTGGAGACAGTTTTTGAACATGGGCGGAATTCTGACGATCCTATGTCCCTATTTATAACGCGAATAAAAAAATGCTGGGAATTGAGCTATCGCGGTCCAGGTCGTTAGCAGATCGAGCACTGGTAAAGCCGCGAGACCGGTTGCCGTAAGAGCCACCCCTTCTCGGGGGCCAGGGGGAGCTGGTAGAGATGCAATCGCCTGCAGTCCATCACAGGTTGATTCTGGATCCTTTTCAGAAGTGAAGAGTTTCATGAGGCATGGTTTATCACAGATGAAATAAATAATAAAACAAAAAGAGGAAAAGACCTCAGCGTTATCACTTTTGTGAAACGAGCCTATGGCTCCTTCTGAGTTGCCAGAACAGCTGAATTCTGCTTCGTGCACACCATTGACTCCTCTTTCTGGCTGCCGTTGAGTTTTTTTTTTTTACTTTCCTTGGCTCTACGAAGTAGAAAGGAAAGTTATGTAATGGGCTGAAATTTTTTTTTGAGTTTTCTTCAGATCTTTACGTTTCAGGCCCTCCTGACTCCGAAAAACACTATTTGGGAAAATGGTCTGTGTGTGTGTGTGTCACTAAACTGTGTCTGTGAACGATTTTTAGAGAAAACGACTACCAAATCAGCTCAAACTTCATATCTCGCAGGCAGGTTACCATGGGACCCCAAAATAAGGGTATGAACAAAATCCATCGAAATTTAACTACAGTTATCATAGTGATCAAAACACCAAATATTTGTTTAATCAAAAACGGCTCTAACGATTTTTAAAAAACTTTTTATATTGATAGCTCTCAATAAGGCAACTATACCATAAAATTCCCATTTGTGGGAAAATGACGAGAGCAGCACAATAAATTATCAAAACTTTCGTCGAAATCGAATTTAGCATGGTTTTTAGAGAAAACAACCGTACCAAATCAGCTGGAACTTTATGTCTATCCTACAGGTTACCATGAGACGCAAAAAATAAGGGTAAGAACCAAATCCACTGAAAGTTAACTATAGTTATCATAGTGATCAAAATACCACAATTTTTTCTCAAAAACGGCTCTAACGATTTTGATTATATTTTTTATATTGATAGCTCTCAATAAGACAATTATACCATATAATTCTCATCCGTGGGAAAATGACGAGGGCAGCACAATAAATTATCAAAATTTTCGACGAAAAGCGTTTTTAGCGCAGTTTTTTCCTTATAAACTCCGCTGCAATGTTGGTAGAATGTTAAAGAAAATTGGTATTGTAGTCCAATCCAATACCTAAAGGGTGAGTGTTTAAAACGGCTCATGAGATAGATGGGGCTCACTCCAGAAATTCCTCAATTTCAACTACCACTGTTTCGCTTACTACCAGTTCTAAAAGTGTTTACAGCCTCATTAATTCTCTGTGTACGAATCGCTCAATAATCGTCTTGGAAGAGTACGAGCGGCACAATAAATTCCGGAACTGAGAGCGTCACTGCTTGCTGCTGCTGTGAAGTGTTGTTTAACCAAGTTCTAATGAATTGATTAAGTAGAAAAAGCCATGTACACAAGTGAATTGTTGTAGAGCTAAGGAAAGTTGTGTGTTGCAACGCACCAGATATTTTTTTCAAGTTTCATTTGCGAAGACACACAACGCGAAGACATAACTTAGTGGAGCTATAGTTGCAGTCTGATACAGGCCATTTAATTGTGTCTCGGCAAAGCTAAGTAACCTATTCCCAGACTACATCAAGACTAACTAAAATCTCATTTTTACCTAATTCTCTCTCCTTTTTCTATCAACTGTCTATCAACGGCTACACTGCATACTTATTTAGCATGAACAGTATACTGCCAGCGTCATGTGAACTAGTTGTTCTTCCCCATGCCTATCGCACATCTGGTGGGATGTTCCACTTTCCAGCTTTCTTCGAAAAGCTGTGTTGGCAGTCGATCGATCACTCAATAGAGGCCGGGACATAAGTACGAATTCAATAACATTAAACGATAGAACATGGTTCAAACGAATTGAGAGAAAAATTAGTTAAATTAGCTGCTAAAGCAATTAGAATCGCTCAAGTGGCTAGTGCACCTCTGGGGGGTTTTCCAATAAATAGAGTGGACTTTGTTGTCAATATTGACATTACAGTTAGGGCAAGCTAACCACATATACAACTTGGGACTTGCTTATTGGCAGTCCTGTACCAGTTGAAGAAACTGATAAACAACTTACAGTAACGATACGGTAAAATTGTGATTGTTTTGAATAAATAATTAATGGTAACGCAAGGTAGGGTGGGGGGAGGGTGTAGCATGCTTTTGTACGTAGTTTAGTCTACCAGGAAGTCTTATCGTTTCTTCCATTTGAGTCGCCTGCCTTGTGGCGGTGGTGTGTTCAGGGGGTTGTTAGCGACCAGAGTGTTTTCGTGGTCAATCATCGTGTTCAGGATCTGGACAGGCTATGGTTTGTTGTACAATTGGTATACTCAGTTCGTGGTGAAGGGTGGGGTGCCCCAGTTATGATTCGCATGATACGGTTGAACCTGAAGTCAAGCTTTGGATGTTAATTGCTGCTGCAGATCTCCATTGCCCTGCGGAGTAAATCCAGATAGATCTGATGAGAGTGAGGTAGACGAGTCGTTTTGTGAGCAAACTAAGGGGGTGTGGAATATCCAGGAAAGATTTAAGTTATCGAATTCTATCCCTTATTTTTGTGACTGAGCACTTCACGAGTAACTCCAGTGTCAGCGTGATGTCTACGTGAACTTAAAGGGACCGAACATTGCGCAAAACGGTGCTTCGGTTAAAGCACTGAACGGTATTTGGGTTTGATGTGAAGAGAGTCTTGAAAGTTGGTTCTTCATTTTGTGATCACTTTGCTCCAAATCCTGATTGGGCAGCTTAACTTACTCCTCAGACCGGTTACGAGCTCTTCCCGTTTGTCATATACAATTTTTGGTGACTGTATTTACTTATTCAATTTGGCAATAATCACGGGTGTTCAATTTATCTCTCTTTCTAAATTACTCTCTCAAAATAATTGTGTTCTATGCAGCCGGCACCTCAGTTATGTAACGTACCTTGTCTACAAAACAATTTTTATATGGCGGAAAAGGCCTCTACTACATTGTTAAATCAAGGTTTAAAAGCTAAGGCTCCGTCACACCATTTAATTGTGATTTATTTGGCGAAATATGTCTGTGCGAATCGACGTTTTGAACCATCGTTCAGATAAAACTATGATCATTGTATTGGTGAACAACCACTCGAAGTGAGTTTGTTCGTTAAGCTTTGTTTTATTTTTTTGCTGGTTAAGTACGAGCGGAGTTAAATTTGTGGCGTTCTAGAGTCTTCCGCCAACAGGCCCGCTCCTGTTTCTCCTCCATCAATCTCCTGCTTATTTATTCGGCCGCTAGTCGTTTATAAAGAACGATGACTTCGCTTTTTGTAGCGTTTGTTATTATCTTTTTTTGAACTCTTGAAGTGAATGTAAGTCAACTGGGGTGTGGAAGAGGCTTTAGATGGAAGAAAAGAAATGGAAATTCTTAACAAATAGATCTCTCTCCCTTTCGCTCGTTGTGTACAGCGGTAGAAGAGACGGGAACAATAGGAGTCATGGCCTTTTCAGATGAGAAGGAGAAGAGAAAAAATAAAGGCGACAAGAAAAATCCACCCTCACTTCTTCCCCCATGTTTTATGTAACAGGCAACGAGCGCTAAATGATGAATGGGATCGTCCGTCGGGGCGACAACACATTTAGAAAATGGATTTGTAGTAATAATATACGCAAGTGAACGAAAAGCCACTAGCTTTTTCCAGGGCAGGGTCGGACAAAGCTCTGGCGAGGGACGTCCACTTGTTTTGCTACGACGGGTTGACGTATCACGATGTCGCCTCGACTTTTCCTTCAAATATTGTTCCTCTTCGATCAAGTTGCAGCAGGTCGCCGGGGAATCTGGCCCCTCCCAATCCAATTTGGATTTGTAGTGGGGACGAGAGGATTCATTTTGTTTGGTTAATCTTCAAATTCTAACGGGAACAGAGATGAGTTCATTTCGATTAAGGTTGTGCCGTCAAGGTACGAGTTCATTACCCTCGCGGGGAGGAACCTGTGGGCCTTAGTAAATTCAGACAAATAAAAATTTTACGGGTTAATAAAATTAATGAAGCTAACTTAATCAAACCAAAAAAAAAAAATACAACTCTGCTCGACAAGTAAAAGAAATATAATAAAAATATAAAAGGAAGTGAACAAATTATTAAAGTTTACGTATCTGTTAGGTGAGTCCGTCTCCTCTGGCTGGTGTGTTGCTGGTGGCAAGCGCTTTCGATGTAAAGACATCATCGTCTGGCCGTTAAGTCAGTACTGGAGTCAGTCAGTTGGTCGTGGTCTTTATATATGAAAGGCAGATAAAACGGGATGATGGAGGGTCGGGGAGAGGAGGTCATGTACCTCAGGGGAAACCCCTAAGGTGAATGGAACGTCTTGAATGATCTGTCAATTGTGGAATTTCCGTCTTTTTTCTGTAGGGTGGTCTGTAAATCCGTCAGTTGGTTGTTTTCGTTTGTGTAATGTTTTGAGTGGTGTGAATATGGTGTCGCATTTTGTGTTGATTTGTTCATTTATGATCTGTCCATTGAAGTTTTTTGTTTGTAAATTTCCATGTTTTCTAATATGTTCAGTTTTCGTCCTTTGTATTGTTTGTGTAGTAAGGTGGTACAGTCCTGTATTTTGGTAGGTTCATGTCCAGTTGTTTTGAGATGGTTAGCAAAGTTTGAATCGTCTTTGTTCCTATTAAGAGATTTAATGTGTTCTGAGTATCTGGTCCGTATTTTTCGTCCTGTCTGTCCTATGTATGCGTTTGTACAAGTACAAGTTATTTTATATACCCCATTTTGGTCGAGTGGGTCTGTCTTTTCAGTCTTTGTAGTTAGTTTGGTTCTAAGTGCGTTGTCCGTACGTAATGCGATTTGTGTACCTTCCTTTCGGAGGATGTTAGTTATTCCGTATGTTTTTGGTCCTGTGTACGTGAATGTGCAGCGTCTTGTTAAGGTCTGTGTATTCTGTGTTTTTGAGTCGTGTGTTTTGGATTCGTATTGTCTTAATAATTTGGTTATTGTTTTTTTGGAGTAACCGTTATTTTCTGCGATGGTATTGATAGTATCAAGTTCTTTTTTGTAATTTTGTGCGGGTAGTGGGATAGTTTTTAGTCTCCGTATCCGTATTTGCCTTCTGGCGGACATAACCCTATTGCTTTAAGAAGTGAACAAATGATAATGAAAATGAAAACAAACAACGGCTTAGAAAATAAACGTTTTTTGGGCCCTATTGGCATGCCAATAAAATAAACACCTCATTGGAGTAGTAGTGATCAGTACCGAGACGAAATTCGATTAATTCTAGATGCAGGGAAACTGGGGGGGTTTTGTTGCCGGACGACGGAAGAGAGCAGAATTTGGAAGAAAATAAAAAAATGATATCGTATCGCCCGGTTTCGCGGCAAATAGCTTGGTGGGTTTTGAAGGGCTACCATGAACGACTGATAGCTCCAAGGCGCTCTCTGACGCTAGCGATTTACTGCCCACCGAACCGCGCATTCGTCCTGATCCTTTAATTTCACGTTACAAGGTACAGAATGCGTTGAAGACGAAGGAACAATCTTTTCGGGAATCGCGTGCGATCAAACGTAACCGCTGAGAGAACTGCTTGAAATTTGAATTAATGACTACCAATTAGTAACGAATTGGAATTAAAAAGAAATAATAATACGAGTCAGAAGTCGTCTTTCGCGAAGAACTGAGTCGACATCCCGATATTATTGAAGTGCTTCTTTTATCCCTCATTTCATAGTATAGTTGGCTGATCAAACCACCACTCTTATGTTTTGATAACGTGCCATGCTTGCGCGATTTAATACAAAAATAGCACTAAAATAGTTTTTAGTCGAAAGTTTTGATAATTTATCGCGCTGCTTTGTCATTTCCCTACGAGAGAATATTTTATATAGCCGTTCCGCCATTTTTACTTTCCTTGGCTCTACGAAATAGAAAGGATAGTTATGTAATTTGCTGAAAAAAAAAATTTGAGTTTTCTTCAGATCTTTACGTTTCAGACCCTCCTGAGTCCGAAAAACACTATTTGGGAGAATGGTCGGTGTGTGTATGTGTGTGTGTCTGTGAACGATTTTTAGAGAAAACCACCGTACCAAATCATCTCAAACTTGATATCTTGCCCGGAGGTTACGATGGAACGCCAAAATACGGGTATGAACAAAATCCACCGAAAGTTAACTATAGTTATCGTAGTGATCAAAACACCAAATATTTTTTTTCTCAAAAACGTCTCTAACGATTTTGATTAAATGTTTAGTATTGGTAGCTCTTAATAAGATAATTATACCATAAAATCAACATGTGTGGGAAAATGACGAGAGAAGCACAATAAATTAACAAAACTTTCGACGAAAAGCGTCTTTGCCGTGGTTTTTTCCTTTTAAACTTCGCTGGAATGTTAGTAGAATGTTGAAGAAGATGGGTACTGTAGTCCACTCCAATACCTATATGGTGAGTGTTTAAAAACGCTCATGAGATAGATGGGGCTCACTCCAGAAATTCCTGAATTTCAACTACCGCCGTTTCGCTTAATACCAGTTCTAACAGTTATTACCCAATAACTCTGCAAAAGTGATTACTATCCTTCTTCAAAAAAAATCCGTGTTTACTGCCTCATTAATTTTCTGTGTACCAATCGCTCAATAATGGTCCTGAAATTAGTACGAGCAGCACAATAAATTCCATAACTGTAGGCGCTACAGCTTCCTGCTGCTGTGACGTTTTGTTTGACCAAGTTCAAATTAGCTGAGTGATAAATGAATTGATTAAATAGAATTAGCCATTTACAAAGTGAATTGACGTAGAGCTAAGGAAAGTTGTGTGTTGCAACGCACCAGATATTTTCTCAATAATCGCACTCGTATGATACTAGCATTCTCAGAATAATTCGAATGGTAGTCCAATATAATGGATATGCGGTGACAGTTTAATAAAGCTGGTAAGATTTAGGAGCAGTCGTTGACACTACGGAACAGTCAACGCAGTTTTGTCGCTTACTACCATTTCTCACAGTGTTTAACTAATTATTTCAAAAGAGTGAACATGACTCATTTAAAAAAATCATGTCAACAGTCTCATGACTCACCCGTGCATTGGTTGCTCATTCATGTTCGTGGGATAAGAAGGAGCACTTCAATAAATTCAGGAACTTAAAGCGCTGCCACTTTCCGGGTAATACGTCAAGTTTTACCAAATTCAAATGAATTGTTGCCAGTTAGCGATGAAAATTGCTGGATGTACTTAGGGCAGGGGATAGTTGTGTGATGCGTCGCACCATATATTTAACTTTCAAAATTCTTTTTCAAACTGTACGTCTGTGTGTCTGTGAACGATTTTTAGAGAAAACCACCGTGCCAAATCAGCTCAAACTTGATGTGTAGCCTACAGGTTACCATGGGACGCAAAAATGAGGGTATGGGCAGAATCCATCGAAAGTTAACTATAGTTATCATAGTGATCAAAACACCAAATTTTTTTCTCAAAAACGGCTCTAACGATTTTGATTAAATTTTTTATATTGATCGCTCTCAATAAGGCAATCACACCATAAAATCCCCATTTGTGGGAAAATGACTAGAGCAGCACAATAAATAACCAAAATTTTCGACGAAAAGCGTTTTTAGCGCAGTTTTCTTTCCTTATAAACTCCGCTGGAATTTTTGTTGAATGTTAACAAAAATTGGTATTGTAGTCCAATCCAATACCTAAAGGGTGAGTGTTTAAAAACGCTCATGAGATACATGGGGGTTACTCCAGAAATTCCTGAATTTCAACTACTGTCATTTCGCTTACTACCAGTTCTAAAGGTGTTTACCCAATAACTCTGCAAAAGTAATTACTATCCTTCTTCAAAAAATTTATGTTTACAGCCTCAATAATTATCTGTATACCAATTGCTCAATAATGGTCCTGAGATGAGCATGGGCAGCACAATAAATTCCAGAACTGTAGGCGCTACCGCTTCCTGCTGCTGTGACGTGTTGTTTGACCAAGTTCAAAGGAACTGAGTGATAAATTAATTGATTAAATAGAATTAGCCATGTACAAAGTGAATTGACGTAGAACTAAGGAAAGTTGTGTGTTGCTACGTTTATCCCCGATAAAGCTGTGATGATTTGATAACGTTTTTGTTTGAACTATTCCAAGTAATCGAATGGCGATGGAACTTTGTATCGCGAAATATAAAATTTTAGCTGATTTGACACTACTGTTATCTTTGAATCGTGTGTAAAAATGTTTTGGAAGAACAGATGGTTTTGAGAGTCGCACAGGGTACTTTTTTCACCGTGAATGATACCCGACAAGAAACTAAATAAACGAAAAAATAAAAGTAACAATGTCTCGGCCGCTCAATCCCATCTACAGAAAGAAAAGAGTTGTGAGGGTGAAGGGAAGATGGAATATGAAGGTCAGTGATGGACTATCGACGAGTTAGCGACACGAACTCGCCCGTGGTTTCACAAAAACACCCTGCCCTGCTCCTCAGTAATTATCATGCACCTGTTCTGAAGTGGCAGATCTAGAACCAACCATCACTTCGTAACAGGGTGGCCCTCACACCTTTCATATCTGCACTTCACGAGTTGCCAAATGAGCGAAAGATCTCAGCTTCCAGAGATATCACTACAGCAGACTATCAGCACCTAAGGAATATGACCCGTTCAGGCCTCACTCCTTTCTCAGAGACAAATCGGTGGTGCTAATCTTAGTTTCTATACCCCATCCTAGGAAACATGACTCCAGCACCTGTTTGCCATCAGCATCATGATGCTTAGTGCGCTAACACATCTAAAGCAAGTCGTTTAGTGACTCAAACGGGTTATCATTGGCATGTGTTATATATAGGTCAGGGCTCACTTCACTTCTGACCTCTTGTACACTTAATTGCTGGCTTTTAGGCAATAAATACATAGAATACAATAATTAACTTCCTATCAATTAAGAATGGTTCAATCCACCCAAGCAGAAGAGTATGATGAGTCAAGATATTGCTTGAGTAGCCGTCTTTTAAAACCGCACACAGGGACCGCGAATGCCTAGGGGGAGTTGAGACCGAGAGTGTTGTTATGTCATACACCGGCAGCTGGTGCTGAACTAATCCAAGACCAACCACAGTGCTCAAGAGATCTCAACCAGGCGCCTACAACGAAAAAACGGAACAGATAATTGCTACCCATTCCATTCTTTTGCATTTCCGTGGGTCCCTACTCCACTTCAATCCTCACTCCCCTCTACACGACTTCCAACAGCTCTTTTCCCATTCAGCAACTTGAAAACTCGAACGTCAGAGTCAACAAGAATATTGATTCTCACGAACCTCTCGTAGCGTCCATCCCCTCGTCGTCTCCGCAAACCGCAGATAATACGTCCTAAAGGGGCAATCGTACGCTAAAAAGCACTCAATGTAATGGAAGGGTGACTCATTTCATTGCTCTTTCACCCTCTGTCGTTCGGAGTCCCGTTTGTACTGTCGAGAGCCCTGAAAACCGTCACTTGATTCCAAAAAGGCGCATTGTCGGGTGGCCATAACCAAAGGAAACGTCAACTACTAATAAAAATCATCGAACTTCAAGATGAAATTCTCGAACTGCAACAAATGTGATGCAGATGATCTCCTCAGACAATAGCTGGTTGAAGGTCGAAGATTTTATCAGAGTCGCTGGTTGCGGATCAATCATGGCCTACGTCGCCAAATTCTGAACTGATTGGGCTTAGAAGTAACTAAGGAAATTGGGTTGTGTCCGCCAGTAGGCAAATACTAAAGTTAACGTACCTGTTAGGTGAGTCCGTCACAAGCCAGAGGAGACGGACTCACCTAACAGGTACGTTAACTTTAGAAGTAACTGTTGAAAGGTGATGACTACTCAAAAACAACTTCGAATTATTTTCCATTTTGGTTTAGTATTCATTCTGAATAATAACCCTATGTTTTCGGTCACGAAAAATGTTTTACAACCCCCCTCAAAATTTGATACTTTACGTTTCAAGACATGGAGATTCCAAATTTGCAATGTCCGTCCGCTGTCCCCCGTCCCCCATCCGCCGTCCGGGCCGTTTTGTGCCTTTAACGTGGTCTAAAAAATTCGTTCTTTCGCACAAAAATCTCATTTGGTATCTAGTTGAGCTCGCCATCGCGGCAATCCGATCGGACGAAGCCCACGGTTGTTATGGGCAAAAAATGGTTAAAAAAATTAATGAAACGCAGTATAACGTGGGAACTACAGCAGAAGTCAACGTTTCGTCGTTAGTACTCCCTCCCTCCCTCCCGTCATATCAAACTCAATCACCTGCCCGCTCGACTCGCAACGGGTTCGCTTGAAGCCCCCGTCCCGATTTCCCCGACTCTCCGACGGGGCGGAGGAAGGTTAAGGCCACTTCCTCCGCACACCCCTCCATCGGATCATAAATGCCTACAGACGTTTACGGGCGCCTGGCGCCGGGGGAATATTTAGTTTCCATAGTTTCATTGTAGTCTGGTCATGTTTCATATGGTTTACTAGTATTCGACGCTGAATTGAATGGGATGGGTCTCGGAGCAGTAATACTAGGTCAAGCTGTTCATGAGAATAATAAACCAATGTGTAATAATTTGCAGGGTTTTTCATATTATTTTGTACAGTACTTTCGTCGTGTTTTTGTATGTTTACTCCCCTTGAAACCTTAGAATCAAAATATACCACAGATCCTTCAAATTATGTTTTACTATTCTTTTATGATACAGTATAGTTCTCTTTCAATATTTCTGTGAATATTTGGTTAGTACCAAACACACAGTGCTATGCATCAGAAAGAGATTGTTTACACTTTTAAGCTATTTTCATCAAACTCACAGAAATCTAGTAAATATTTGATATTATTCAGCATAAATGTTCTCCAGCGGTGGAGACCCTTATGACGACACAAAAAGGTAAACACTTTTCCCGGAGTGTCCAGTTGTTGGTCACCCTGAACGTGAAAATGCGTTCAACTCTGTACAGAAGAAAGACGTATTGGAGGCCCTAGACGGCACTTTTAAAGTACCTGAAGACGTACTCCGGGTAATGAGAAGCTATGTGCGGGATCGCACAGTTACGTACGATACAGCTCAGGTTCTGAAACCTAGATAGAGACATGGATTCTGACAATTTGCTTGGTTGGTGAAACAGGAATGAAATTTCCGTTCTAGGTAGCTTGATATTAAACGAACAAGTTTATTTGTAGCTTTTTCAGAAAAAAACCGTCATGAAATTGGTTATGAGTTTCACGCCCCCGTTAGATTTTTGAAAGTATTAGTAAAAGGCGTCACAGAAAGGAGTGGCTTGCTGAAACTGGCAATTGTGAGAAGAGACTTCAGTTTTAGTTGTTCACACGGCCACCAGGTTCCTGAGAGTATGAGTTTCTGGCGTTGCAACTGAGGCCCAATTTTACCAGGAAGTTTGTACTAAAATTCAGCAGGTTATTATCTAATAGGTCGCGATAAGTGCTTTGACTCTATGCAGCTGGCTTGGTTAGAGCTTTGAAGATTGATCTAAAAAGCCGACTTCTTCCTTGGTTCTCATGACAACTGAGAGGTTGATTTCATTGTCATTCATTCATGTGTCTTGTCACGGTGGTTTACGGGCAGGTTGTCGTGAGATGGTGGTTAACAACTGTTTCAATCTCTCGATCTGCCGATTCTGCTGGGGTCTCCTGGAGTAAATCTCTAACTTACAATGACGGGCTACATTCATTTTCATTCCACGGAAGTTTGAAGAGTATTTCTCTTTAGGTGAGTTTCCATCACTTTTGACCTGGCAGGGTGATGCCTTCAGCCGACTCGAATCGTCGCACGTACGTAGAAAAAGTTTGTAATTTAATAGTAACATGATGATTAAACGTAGCAATTGGAAGACCCGAAATCGGGATTAACCCTTTTAATTAGAATTTATAGGGAGAGGTTATCTCCCCTCCGTGAAATTCTGAGCCCTTCGCTTGGTTGCAGCTTCTGATAAGGTCCCCTCACTTCGCAAGCCCCTGGATATCAGCTGAGCGCCTCTCCTCGTCAGAGAGTTCTCCTGTTTAATCAGCTGT
Source organism: Pachypeltis micranthus (assembly GCA_020466155.1). Classification (NCBI taxonomy): domain Eukaryota; kingdom Metazoa; phylum Arthropoda; class Insecta; order Hemiptera; family Miridae; genus Pachypeltis; species Pachypeltis micranthus. The sequence goes on along the minus strand of CM035774.1, from coordinate 10,780,470 downwards.
GAGTTGTTCAATCTGTAACTCTCTTATCTGATTCAATTATATTTATCTGAGTTCCTTCTTTCATGCCGGTTATTACGATTAGAAAACATCGGGAGCCCTCTAGCAGCCGAAGTATTAGATCAAATCCGCAACACACATTCAAATGTTCAATAAACTTACGAAACAATGAGCCGAGCGCTTGATAATTGCTCTCCAACCCGTTATCAATATAATTAGTCGGTGACAGACGGACACAATCAAAATTCCACCGGGTTCCCCAACCTAAAGGACGCCAATCAGCGTTAATGTATGGGTCAATTATGCTCTCTCCCATTAATATGCGGCCTGTATCAGTCAATTCCATTTCCAATAATGAATTGCTTGCTGCAAGCGCTGCAGGGGGGAGAAACAGGTGAACGCGCCATGAAGCAACCGGTGAGACAATTCGAGACCTGAATAGCAGTTCCCTTTCTTGTTCACGAACAATAGACGCGTGACTTGCTGTTACTTTACATAATCGAATGAAAGTTCGATTGGGGAAGTAATTGAATGGAAAAGGACCAGTTCAACTCGTATTTCACAATTCAACATTTTTTCGGTCTTATTTTTCTGCACATTTTCAAAGTTGACGAATATTTCGTAATCGTAACCGAAAAGCGCCTACCTTATCAAAAATCACTTTCACGACGTTCCCTAGGAGTCCTAAAATTATTATTTTATAAATAAACATGGTAAACAGAGATGAGAAACTGAAAACCAAAAATGGTTACTCATGAAACAATGAAAGCGATATTTCGGGAGGAGGACTGTCGTTAGACGTAGGAGGGAAAAGAGAAGAATGTGGGTGCAAACAGAGAGAGAGCTATGGAAAATTCTTTAGTAAGCGAGCGTAATGGGTGAGAAAATCGAGAGTGATTAATGCCCGTAGAAACAAGAAAAAGGTAAACATTAATAAATTAAAGAAAATGGTCGAAAATAGATCTTAACACTTGGACAAATTAAAAATGAACAAAGTGAAACACTACGAAAATTAGTTATACATAAATAGAGAAAGAATGAAATATCTTACGTGTAAGAACTTTCCACAACTGCCGTAAATTCGATGATCGAAATCTAAGCATTTCTACAGGAGCTATGGGAGCACAATGTAGGTACTACTTACGTGAACGATCAGTGTCGTTGATGCCGTTTTAAGCACATTCGAACTAGACAGCTATTTGGAACTCCCAGAAATAGTTATGAGAAACAAAATGTAAGTATAGCTTACTGAAGGGCATTCTGTCCGATCAAACTCACTTATGCATTTACTGGGGAAATTTGGAAAACGTCTACTCGCCTTGCTACCTTACATGAGTCACAGCCCTCCTTCTTCTCTTCTGTTAGCTCTTGCAACTGAGGGTGAATTGGTACCAGTACCCGCTACCACCAACACTGGATCCAGAGAAACCTTGCAGCATGAGCGAGCAATTCGGAGGGCACACCTTCTCCCTACCGCTGCCTTCCGTTTCCTGTGGCAGGCAATTCTCAGCGTATCAGCCCACATCGTTGCCCCGTATAAGAGGATGGAGTGTAACACGCTCATAATCACCCAACTTCCACTTGCCTGTGGCTCCAGACGCCAGGCTTGTGTGTTGGCCATCAGACGAGAAAGAGCCTTTATTGCTGTGGCAGCTCTATTGCCGTGTGTGGAAACCAAACGACAATTCGGTATCCACCATTGCCCCCTGCAATGAAGCAAGGACGCTTCAGAAGTTTGATGAGTACATAAATATGCCTCAAGTACCTCAGTAGTACGACACAATAGTAGAGCGAGAGAGGTGGGTAAATTCGTTCAATTAGCGCTTACTACCAACTTATATATAAGAAGTTAATTGTTCTATTTCATTTATTATTTGTCTAAAAGTCAATTACATTTTGACGTAACTGCCTAAAGCAATTAGGTGTGCAGAAGGTCAGAAGTGAAGCGTTTTGGGTCACTAAACGGCGTGATGTAGATGTGTTAGCACACTAAGCATCATGTTGCTGATGGGTACCAGGTGCTGGAGTCATGTTTCCCAGGGTGGGATATAGAAAGTAAGAGTAGCACTACCGATTTGTCTCTGAAAAAGGAGTGAGACCTGACATCATACTCCATAGGTACTGTCCAGTCTGCTGTGGTGATATCATCATTTCTGGAAGCTAAGACCTTTGCTCATTCGGCCATTCATGAAACGCAAATATGAAGGAGGGATTCATGAGCCAGTGAATGCTGCTGGCCATGCTGTTTTATAGTGCCACAGGTGGACAAGGTGGCTACGCAGAATTGAGGGCACATTTGGGCCAGCTAACCCCATAAGGGTTCGCCCAGACCGTACGGAAAACTTGAGAGGCATTGCTTCAAACGTCCAGGCAGTGCTGAGCCAGAAGCGGGTCAGCATGTTGCAAGAATGAAGTTCGTCGTGCAAGCTCAAATAAGTTATCAGGGGAACGTAGTGTGATGATGATGAAGCAGCCAAGTGCCCTTCAAATACATTATTCCTTCAATACCTACATGAAACGTGCATCATCGTGTGCGACATAAGGTACTACAGAACCAACAGGTGAAAGTGTGCCCTCCAAATTGCTCGCTCATGCAGCAAGGTTTCTCTGGATCCAGTGTTGGTGGTAGCGGGTACTGGTACCAATCCACCCTCAGTTGCAAGAGCTAACAGAAAATAAGAAGGAGGGCTGTGACTCCTGTAAGGTAGCAAGGCGAGTTTATGTTTGCCAGCAGATATTTTTGTCGTAAAAAGTGGTTGTAGTTGAGACGTGGTTGGATTTACAATAAAATGGGATTCCAAAGTAGTTACAGTCGTGGAAGCCTGTAGGTGAAGATAATGAAAACGAGTAGTACAACCAAGAAACGACGAGGGGATGAAAAGCGTAAGGCAGTAGGAAGCCCCCTCGAAAATATTATACCTAAGGCTTCCGAAGGTGTCACCTTTCCCCCGAGTCGCTAAGCGAGATTATCTCTCTTCCCCAGAGACTCAGAGGGGCCGAGCGTAGGCTCAAAACCCCAGCAGTGCAACAGTCGAGGCGGCAGGGGAACAGGTGAACTAGTTCAGAGACTAATCCGATTGTGTAACTAAATCTCTAAATTGTCTTTATAGGCAACGACGAGAAAACAATTTCTGTCCGTCGGTTTTCCACAACGAAGTGAACTTAAATGTATTTTTATGCTACTTCTCGTGTCACCATGAGTATTTTGTAAACTTTCAGTGTTTTTTAGCCGTTCACCAAATCAAATTGAGAATAGCCCATGCGAGTTCTGGGGGTTTCCCACAGTGAATACAGGACGGACCAAGACGATTTTCTCGATATCGAAAAACCTCGGACCTCGCCAACAAGTACGGTAAACCCAGCATGATCCGGATTAATAGAGCGTAGCTCAATCCAGATCTCGGAAAATCGGGAGTATCCAAAATATGGTTTTGGTTCAATTTTTTCTATTCGATCTAGCTATGACTGACGACTTGGTGTCGTCGGGAGAAAGGGGCGAAATGAGCGTGGATCTATATTAGTGAGGTTCCACTGTACACGCACACACAAGCACACTTTGTTTTAACACTAAGCTGCAAGTACGTCACGGATCTTATTGGGCCACTTTTCCTCACATTGAGCCGAAAGGAGTGCTACTCTGCTAGCTCCTTAAGGCAGTTGCTCTGCAGTGGGTCCCTCGAAACATCATGATCACCATAATCGCGTCTTTAGGGTAGCAGTGAGGAAGCAGTGCTACTCTGCTAGCTCCTCAAAGCAGTTGCTCTGCATTGGGTTCCTCTGGACACCATGATCACCATAATCTCGTCTTTAGGGAGCCACCAGTGAGCGAACAGCGCTACTCTGCTGGCTCATCAAAGCACTTTCTTTACAGTAGGTCCCTCGGGACACCATGATCACCATAATCGCGTCTTTAGGGAGCCACCAGTGAGCGAACTGCGTTACTCTGCTGGCTCCTCAAAGCAGTTGCTCTGCAGTAGGTCCCTCGGGACATCATGATCACCATAATCGCGTCTTTAGGGAGCCACCAGTGAGCGAGGAGCGCTACTCTCCTGGCTCCTCAAGGCAGTTGCTCTGCAGTAGGTCTCTCGGGACATCATGATCACCATAATCTCGTCTTTAGGGAGCCACCAGTGAGCGAACAGCGCTACTCTGCTGGCTCATCAAAGCACTTTCTCTACAGTAGGTCCCTCGGGACATCATGATCACCATAATCGCGTCTTTAGGGAGCCACCAGTGAGCGAGGAGCGCTACTCTGCTAGCTCCTCATGGCAGTTGCTCTGCAGTAGGTCCCTCGGGACATCATGATCACCATAATCGCGTCTTTAGGGAGCTACCAGTGAGCGAGGAGCGCTACTCTGCTGGCTCCTCAAGGCAGTTGCTCTGCAGTAGGTCCCTCGGGACACCATGATCACCATAATCGCGTCTTTAGGGAGCCACCAGTGAGCAAACAGCGCTACTCTGCTGGCTCCTCAAGGCAGTTGCTCTGCAGTAGGTCCCTCGGGACACCATGATCACCATAATCGCGTCTTTAGGGAGCCACCAGTGAGTGAGGAGCGCTACTCTGCTGGCTCCTCAAGGCAGTTGCTCTGCAGTGGGTTTCTCGGGGCACCATGATCACCATAATCGCGTCTGTAGGGAGCCACCAGTGAGCGAACAGCGCTACTCTGCTGGCTCCTCAAGGCAGTTGCTCTGCAGTAGGTCCCTCGGGACACCATGATCACCATAATCGCGTCTTTAGGGAGCCACCAGTGAGTGAGGAGCGCTACTCTGCTGGCTCCTCAAGGCAGTTGCTCTGCAGTGGGTCCCTCGGGACACCATGATCACCATAATCGCGTCTCTAGGGAGCCACCAGTGAGCGAGGAGCACCACTCGGCTGACTCCTTCAGACGTCTGTAATATATCAAGCTTTACCAGAAATACACCACATCACAGCACAAGTAATATTGAGTGGAACACATACACACTTATTCACAAATCAATTTGAGTCAATATCGACGTCACCTACTTAGAAAAAAACAAAAATGTTATTTATTACCTTCGGTCATTGCTACTGGCAGGTCAACCCCAGGACCTCTGGATGCATGCTGCTAAAATTCGGAAACATGAAACAAGGGAACTTCTCTAGACCAAGGTCTCAACACAGCAGAGTGAATAAGTAAATGAAGAATCTGGGTGTTAGAAGGTATTGTGCGATCTTGCTGCAACACGACGACTTAATTAATTAACCAGTTATATCAGTTTCAGCTGAAAGGAGTTCCCTGCGTACGAGTTCCAATTTCGTGACATAATTTCGTTCCCACCCTGCGTGACGATTTAGACGCTGCATGTTCCATGGTAAAACAAGTACACACGCAAATGGACGGTTTCCCCAAACGGCGTTTTCGAACCTTCAGACGTAAAGATCAGAAGGAAACTCGACATTTACTCGACAGAAAAGTGAAGATAAGGACAATCAGCTTGGGAGGTTATTAGGAAAGTAGACATAATGAAGTAACAAATTGACAGAACAGATTTGTTAGTAATTGTCAATTTCATATTTACTTTTTAGCTTATTTTCTTTATCGCGTGTTTCAAGGGTATTGTATGTTGTATTCTTCGATGTCGATAAATGCAGCTGACTGCGCTTTTACATTAATGAGACCCACCACTTTGAGAGTGGCATTTAACACCTTCGGTCACTTGAAGATCGTGAGCGGGGAATTGAAGCGCATCCTAAAGAGAAAACGCCCTGAAAAAGAAATTGAAGGAAAAAGTCGGAATGAAAAATCGTCCCTTAAATGAACAAGTGCCAGATCCCGTGCCCTGGAAGGTGAAAAGAAGGGGAGAGACGACGACGGAGGCGAAAGCCTTCTCTTTTACCAAGGCCTTGACTAATCTTCCGAGATAAACCTCTCCATTATGATATGATAAACCCTCATACATCTTCCCTCGCTACATCGACTTTTTCCAGCGGAGGGTAAAATAAGTGGAAGCTGCTTGATCTTAAGCCGACGTCATGACGAGCGGCGTTTTGGATTCATCCGGTTCAAAATGTTTGCTTACCCCAAGCAAAAAAAAGCGTGTTTTCTGGAGTTCGTTGATTTGGGAGCCTTGTAGGATCCTGCGGGGAACTTGTAGTCGTTTATCGGTGGCTGATGACGTCTTCGGACTTCGGAAGATTAGGCCATCAACTAATGGTGCATTCTTGCACACTATCTGTCAATCTGTTGTTACAAGATCAGAGAGAACTGTTAATAATTTTGTTCATTTGTTTCTTAGGAAAATATTCTATTTTTTTATTTTTTTATTTCTATTTTTTATTCTTTTTTTATTCAAAATTTATAAACTTGAGTTTTGGTGTAATCTTTATTTGGAGGACTCCGAAACAGGGGAAAACTCCCTTCGGCACGTGGGCTGTAGAAATATTCTGGTGCGAAGCACCACACTTCTTTCCTGAAGTAAGTGAATTCGATGATACACCATGCATCTTCTTTCAATGCATTTCTACTTAAACGATTATAGAGAACAAAAATTAAGGATCTTGTTAGCTGAATGTACATTTGGTGCAAGTCGTAAGAATTAGAATAACAAGTTTACGAAGATGTACAGCAGTATTGTACAGCAGTATTCCAGTAGCGTGTTCAAATAGAAATATTAGAGTAGATTCGGAGTGGGATACAAATATCCAGGTACAGAATGATACAAAATCAAATAACTTGAACTGCACTCGTGGGGATAGAGACAGGACCCTTCGCTCAACACACACAGATGAACAGGACTCGCCGCTGAAGTGGCTGAGTCACAAAAATCGAAAAGTGGTCTTACGTCATCTACCAGCAATATGTAACTCTGACCATCCCTTATTCAGAATACGCACCATTCTGAAGTTCTATTGTGCCAGTTCTAATGCCTTCGGAGTACATGGCTCCCGAAGTAATGCCAAGTGTTTTGAAGAATTCGTCAAAGACCAAAACTTCACCGCACCAAAACGACACTGGGCCAAGACGTTATGGGAAGTTTCCTCATCTGTACCACGCCACCAGCACGGATGGCTGTCAAATACGCCCATAACACTGGTCAACAATGAAATCATTTCGGGCTTAAAAATATTCAATTCATATGTGTTTTCACCTGCTGAGTTCAAAAATCAACGTAATGACTTATTTTTGAGATACAGAGGCACGTCATTTTATATAGCGTATATTTACACTAATTGAGAAATTTTGTTTTCACACTTGCCTACTGACAAAACAAAGAGTTCTACAGCTTTTTAGAGGTTATAACCTAACTACTACTATAAGTGCTGTGATAACAGTGAGCTTCTGTGATTTCTGTTGTTTTGTTTATAGGATTTATTGATTTGAAGTGATTTTAAAGAGTAAACGTTTTTTACTAAGAATGCCTCGAAATTGTGTTAACCTAGTGAATAACTTTTGTGGTGAAATAACATTTTCGTCACAAAAACGCTATCTGACGCCTTTTGTTAGGACTGCCTATCACCATTATTTTGGTATGAAGGTAGGTGATCAAGATAAGTCGTGGGTTCCACATACATGTTATAACTCTTGTTCGGTTACTTTACGAGAATGGTTGAAAAACAAAAAACTATCCATGGCTTTTGCTGTACTTATGATTTGGCGGGAGCCTACAAACCATATAAATGACTGCTACTTCTGCTTGACTCCACCTGTTAAGTCTGGATTGTCAATGAAGAAAAGAGTAACAATTCAATGCCCAAATATACCTTCTGCTATTCGACCTATTATTCATTCGAATAGTTTGCCAGTACCTATTCCACCCCACAGTTATGAAATTGAAGAAGAAAATGAAGATTGTAGTGAAGAAGAACTTAGTGAGCCTTGCACATCTCATGATTCTGATTTTGAGGAAACAAATGATAAACCGCACAGACTGAGTCAAGCGGAATGGGGTGATCTCATTCGAGACCTTGATGTGCCAAAGGATAAGGCAGAACTCCTAGGGTCCAGAACAGCAATGGAACCTTCTACAACGTGATGTCAGGGTGTCACATTACAGACAGCGTCAGAAGGATCTGATTCCTTTTTTTGTGAAGAAGAACAATCTTGTTGTTTGTTGCAATGTTAATGGCTTGATGAAATGTTTGAACTTGAACCATGACCCTACTGAATGGAGGCTTTTCATAGACTCATCTAAGCTTAGTTTGAAAGCTGTATTACTGCACAACGGTAACCGTCTTCCTTCTATTCCAGTTGGCCATGCAGTTCACATGAAAGCCCTCCTCGAATCAATCAAATACGCTGAACACAAGTGGAAGATCTGTGGTGATCTAAAGGTCATCGCTATACTCTTGGGAATGCAACTAGGGTACACAAAGTACTGCTGCTTTTTACTTTCCTTGGCTCTACGAAGTAGAAAGGAAAGTTATGTAATCGGCTGAAAAATTTTTTTGAGTTCTCTTCAAATCTTTATGTTTCAGACCCCCCTGATGAGTCCGAAAACCACTATTTGGTAAAATGGTCTGTGTGTCTGTGGACGATTTTAAGAGAGAACCATCGTACCAAATCCAGTCAAACATGACATCTCGCCCGCAGGCTACCATGGGACGCCAAAATAAGGGTTTGGACAAAATCCATCGAATGTTAACTATAGTTATCATAGTTATCAAAACACCAAATATTTTTTTTCTCAAAAATGGCTCTAAAGATGTTGATTAAATTTTTTATATTGATAGCTCCCAATATGGCAACTATACCATAAAATTCTCATTTGTGGGAAAATGACGAGAGCAGCACAATAAATTACCAAAACTAATAAACTCCGCTGGAATTTTCGTAGAATGTTAAAAAACATTGGTATTGTAGTCCAATCCAATACCTAAAGGGTGAGTGTTTAAAAACGCTCATGAGATACATGGGGGTTACTCCAGAAATTCCTGAATTTCAACTACCGCTGTTTCGCTTACTACCAGTTCTAAACGTTTTTACCCAATAACTCTGCAAAAGTAATTACTATCTTTCTTCAAAAAATTTGTGTTTACAGCCTCATTAATTATCTGTGTACTAATTGCTCAATAATGGTCCTGAAATGAGTACGAGCAGCACAATGAAATCTGGAACTGTAAGCGCTGCCGCAAAGCGTTGTGTGACCAAGTTCAAATTAACTGAGTGATAAATGAATTGATTAAATAGAATTAGCCATGTACAAAGTGAATTGTTGTAGAGCTGAAGAAAGTTGTGTGTTGCAACGCACCAGATATTTATGTATATGGGACAGTAGGGACAGGAATTCACATTACATTCAAGCAGACTGGCCTGCAAGAAATCTTAACCCAAACGAAAAAAATGTAGTTGCAAATCCTCTTGTTGATCCGAAAGACATTTTCCTTCCCCCACTACACATATAGCTCGGTTTGATGAAAAACTTAGTGGTTTTTTGTGTATCAGTGTAACATACGTGTGCTAGTTCACTTTGCAGTGTCCCACGGTGAATCTGTCCCAGTGCCCTTCCTCTTCATCATCAGAAGTCTGGACAGTGGAGCGTTCCAGTCAGTCTGACGCATTCTTCTGGCGTAGTCTCTAACTGTCCTCTTGAGTAATGACGGGAATGCCCCAGCAATAAGAAAACGCACACATGATTGCGATAAATGGCGCAGTTTCTAGTCCAATAACCTGCCCGCAGATCGCGGTAAATATTGTTCAAACGAAGGACGTTTTTGCAATGACGTAGAGTCAAATTCCGCAGCGTGAACCGTACGCTCAATGTTTGACAACCTTCCTTGTAACGTTTCGTGTTCGGGTTTTGTTGTAAGTTGTAGAGGTAGCGGTGCGTGACGCTATTAAAACGTGAGTTGCGTCAACCTATTGCGCCTTTGCTGAGAAAGTAGAAGAAACTTTCGTTGTTCCATGAAGAACGACGCGTTGAATGAAGTTTTCATCGTGATATTAAAAACCTGAAACTGTTTCTTCTACGTGCAATACATTTTGTTTGAAAATTATGAAATCTTATTTTATTAAAATTGTAGTTTTGTCGGGTTTATTGTTTAACCGAAAAACAATACATTTTTGAATCCCCTCAATTGAACACAACAAAAGCCGGGTTTTACATTGGTACACCACGATGAAATCGTTCAAATAAAGAGAAATAATACATAGTGATACATTAATTCAATTTACTGTTCAGTTTCAGGACATTTTCGGCAAAAAAACCGCTATCGCGAATTTATGTCATTAAGAGGTTTTCTTAGTGAATCTAGTTTTACCTAAGTCTTGAGGAGATTGCTGATTTGGGATGTAGAGGCTACTGTTTCGTCGAGACAAAACTGACGTACAACCAGGGTAAAGGTGAGAATGAAATATAAGAATTTGTGGGATAAATTGAGAAGCAAGAGCCTTGTATACACCGTGTGCGGTCTGGAGAGTTAGAGAAGACTGATTGAATGGCCTGGGAGTATGTCCACAGCTCCCCCTTCCTCAACCTAAGTGAGTAGGAAAAGTACGCCCCAACTCAATGAACCTGACTGTTATGATTTTTGGCTGCCTATTGGTTCGTCGTATTTATTAGTAAAGTGAACCATTTATTAACATAATGCTGTGAAATGGTCCTACTTAGATAGGAATTAAGTTCTGAAAGGTGGTATGTATTCTAATAATAGAGTAATTCGATGTAAAATGTTTGGTACGACGGGTCACTCAACATTCCTAAGCTAATTTCAAGGCTTTAGCCCCATCCAATGTATTTTTGTCTCAGTTCACTTGAACTTGGCATAACTTAACGTTTCATATTGGAACTGGGAGTGTTCCCATAATTAGAGGGTTGCTTTTACTGATATCCCGTTCTTTAATGAATGGCCCTTGCATTTCCTTATTTAAAGAAGGACGGGTCACCCAATAATACGAAGCAAACACGAGTAAACACTTCAGAAAAGCTTCAGCGAAAAAAAGGCATGTAGTCGTCAGTGGTTTGGCTTAAAGATGGTACATTTATTGTAGAACGAAATATGGAGGACGCCCCAGGCCCCTCGATAACTGTAATTCAAACCCTGGAACATGTTTGTCGAATAGGTACATAATAACACAGGATGCTTATATACCTATGCGGGAATAAATTCTGACACGTGTTTCTTTCCAACGACAACGTCACCAGTGGATGAAACGTGAGTGCTACATAAGCCAATTTTCCAATGGACCCCATCGGAAGCCAGGCACATGCTTTCGGCTCCTCACGCCATGCCTTCAATAACTTTCTCAAGATCCCCCTTTTAACTATAGCCTATAGTTGGGAAGACAAGGCCATGAATGGAGTGAGTGGAAAGCATGAAGGTCCGCCTTTCAATGGGGTGGCTCGCCAGAGGGTTTCTCACATTCCTTGCCCTGGCACTTTCGCCCGACTCTTCAATGGACGCGTTGAAAATCTTGTAGGACCTTCCACGCGTCACTCATTCCTCAGCTTCAAGAACATAAGGTGAAATCATGGCTTTAGTTACTGATCCAATCTATTCTTCATCGTTCGTTTGAAATTTGAAAACCATTACTTCACGTTGTACGTCTTATATTATCAAAATGTAATGATGTGTCTTACGCCCCGAAAATTAATGAGCCATCAGTAGAGAAGACTGTCAACACATTTTTCATAGTACCATCTCACTTTATCGGGATTATCGTGCAAAAACTGTGCGAAATGCTAAAACTGAAACGGCGGGGGTTCGAATTCCAGAATTTCACGGGTTACTCTTAAAAATCTTAAACCCCCATCGTATAAGGTAGTTAAGTTTATGATAGTTAACTTCCACATAATATTTCTGAAATTGCTAGTATCATAAGAGCGGGATTTATCGAGGGAGACGTGTACTAAAATCGATTTTCCAACACATTTTTGATGATTTATTGTACTGCTCTCGTAATCCCCCGAAATGACAATTTTATGATACTACCGCGTAATTAGTAGATGTTTTCAATTAAAATTTAATCAAAACTGTTTTTAAGACAAAAAAATTGACGTCTTCATCACTGAGACGACTACAGTTAGCTTCGAGAGGGTTTTAAGCCCTTATTTAAGCGTTTTTGGTTATCTGCACGTTAGCTGCTTTGGTCAATAATTTTTCACTTAACCGCGTTCACAAACACACAAAGAACATTTAACCGAATGATTTTTTTTCGGCCGATTACATAACTTTCTTTCCACTTCGTGGAGCTACAAAAAGTAAAAAGTGAAATAAAATTCTAATTATTAAAGTTGGATTTCAAAACGACCTACTTAGATAACAGTTTTTGAGTTCTAAAAGGTATTTCATATTCGAACGATATGCTCTGATTTAACCCAAGAAATTGCAATTCCGAATGTTGACTAACGAACTTTCAAGTTGCTTCCACGAAAAATTTCGTTATGTGTATGACCAACTGGCAGGATAGCTTGCTGCTGCCTGGCCGACACAGTAAAACAGCGAAGACTTCTGAAACTGTCCGAATGTTCTTCTTTTAAGCTCCCGAAAGCTTTCCTTCTTCCAAAATTTGAGCACTCAACTATAGAATGGGCGAGCGAGCCCCGTTCACGAGAGTTACATCCGGAGCGATGCTTTTGAAGTTGATCAATGCTTTTCAAAGTTAAAAAAAACAACACTGTCATTCCAAACCAATGCAGCGTATTTCATAGAGGCCATCAACCAAACCCCCAACGATGAACCAATCATGATACCCTCGTGTATACAAGGGCATATAACCCAAAATTTTGTACGTTGATCGCTCAACGAAGAACAAAACGAGCGAAGAGCTAAAATGTTATTACGCAGCTTGTGTACTTTACTTAACTAATGGATCCGATACTTTATTCATTTTGCGCGAGACTCGGCTTCTACATTTTGTTCTTTTTCCAGTTATTATTAATATTCAGTTGGACGTCATTAAGTCATAATTACTTCTCCTTGCGGGGAATAAGACGAATATGGAGTGAGGGGGGGGGGGAGCAGTTGAAAAATGCCTCCTTTTCTTTCGTCCAAATGAATAATTCAGGGAGCGACAGGAGAAGGGGGCTGGATCAAATAAAAGATGAAAGAACACGACGAAGAAGTGTTTAGGTAAGTAAGGAAGTGGAATGAGTAATGAAAAACTGTCCTAAGACAACCGAAATATTGCCCTACAGCTCCGACTTTTTGTAAGAAAAACAACAAAGTATTCGCTGTAAATTTTTTGTCACCTCATCGATCGCGGAAGAAATATGCTTTTCGCTGTAATCTCAATAACAGTTGCTGTTATTTTCAGCTTATTGAAACGAGTAAAAATTAACGCTATCTAATTTGAGCAATCCGTGTATATCACCTTACCTTAGACCTCTCCAACACACTTCTGGAGGTGGTATGTAAACGCAACAAACCCTTCCAAATCGCGATAGAGCGGATGACTCGGAAGGAGAACGATTGATTAAGAGACGGGTTCATTAGGAAGCCTTCTGGAAATGTTCTACGAGCTACGTACTAGAACATCATTTCGAGAAAATCATCGTCCATGAACACAAGGCTTCAAGTCAGCTAAAATTTCATATTTGGACTCGAAAATAGTGGTATGAGCAATATGCCCGAAACTAACTACAGTTATCAGCAACATTTTCTCTTCTCGCGTAGTAAAAAGACAAGTTGCGTAAGTGGTTAACACACTTTTTCAGTTTCCTTCAAATCCAAGGGCTTGTGAGCTCGAAGAACGCCGCTTGAGAAAACGGTCTGTGCGTGTGTGTTTGTGAACGCGATTGAGTGAAAACGGATAAATCAGATCGGCTCAAGCTTGATATTAATCCATACGACGTCAAAATACGGGATTGAGCACAATCGATACAAAACGAACTATAGTTATCATAGTGATCAAACGAATAAATTTTGTTATTCAAAACAGGCTCTTTGAATGATTTTTAAAATTAAAATGTCTAAATGATGTCTCAGTACTATACAATTGTTCGGCGGAAAAATAATGAGAGCAACACAATAAATTATCAAAAAATATTAAGGAAGTAGCCTATAGGAAGAAAGAATGATAACGCCGATAAAATAATTAGGAGGGGAGGCAGAAAGTCAGGAACTCACTACCCCATTTCTCTCAACTTAACCCGAACATTCCACAACTGTAGGCAGGATCTTTATTTTTTAAAAACGAGTAACAGTCCAAAAGATCACCTGCGCACAGATTGCTTAATTAAGGTCGTTGCGTAAGTAGTAGCGCCTCAATAAATTCTGGAACTAATACGGAAATAAGATTTTACCGAGTTCAAATGAGCGAACTAAAAGATATCGTAGATTTGCACCAGAAGCTCAGAAAATTGCTACGTGTACGTGGGGCTGAGGAAGGTTGTGGTATGCGTCGCACTGTATATATATTTTCTCCCAAACAGCTTTTCTGGCGGGTTTCTCATTCGTGGAAAATTATCACGCATTCCGATCACCATAATACGCCAAAATAAGGGTATTGTACCGCCCAAGGAACGGTAACCTCGAGACGAAGAGCTGAGCATCAACATTCTCCCCCTAGAGAGAAAGCTTCACGATCGTTTCTCCTCCTTGCCGTAAACCATATCACCGGCACGAAGAGTGATAGTTAGATGAGGTACCGGCTTGAGAACAGAATTCGAGGTGGCGAGTAGCCCAAATACGGAGGTAGCCGAATCGAGAGTGCTTGCTCAGCAGAGGACGATCGCCGAGCCTTCCACCGAAAACCAGAGCTCTCTCTCCATTTCCGTCCCCCGAGGAAGCAGGTTACCCTTCACTAGCCCCGAATATAATTATCTAGTCTCCACAGTTGTTCTTTTTCCTAGTCTCCCAGCACCTTATCTTCCTTCTCAATCACCACGTATTTCTTCGCACCCTTTGGTATTTTCCTATTTATTATCGTTAATCCTCCGACCCCTCAGTTTCGGCCACGTCGGAGCATTACAGTATGAACGAAATCAGTTCAATAAATAATAATATAACGGGATGAACCAAATCCTTCAATTCAGCGGAGGCTCATCCGGGGCATTTGTGCTGACTGGGCACCTCAAATGCCCCGATTCGCTCGAGACTTTGCTGCCGTCAGTTGCAACTGAGCCAGTTCCCTCGTCGCCTCGTCGCTCGCGTTTGCTCCCACTCAGTTCCCTGTCTGTGGTGGTAAAACTTCCTCGAATGTGATTGAGACTAAACCTCTGTTCCAATTGCTTTTGGCTCCAACTCTCTTAGTGTGATATCGCTTTCAATATAAATCCCTCCCGTAACAATAACTATAATTATCATAACGAAAAATCTTTCAGCCTGGAACGTGCTTTAGCTTTCATGTGGCAGCCAAAAAGCGTTATGTTGGGAGGGAATGAAAATACAAAAAATAACAAGCATATAAGAACTCCGGTCGTTGAGCCCTCTCGCCCCTCCATCTGCTCCAATTTTTGTTCAATCAGTTGCAATGACAGTTCCAATTAATATGAAAGTACCATACCATTCTCGCTAGCGAGAAAATGACGAGAGAAGCACAATAAATCCTCAACAATTTCTAGGCTAATTCGATCTTACAGCAGTTTTTTCTCAATAATCGCACTCGTATGATACTAGCATTCTCAGAATAATTCGAATGGTAGTCCAATATAATGGGTATACGGTGACAGTTAAATAAAGCTGGTAAGATTTAGGATCAGTCTTTGACACTACGGAACAGTCAACGCAGTTTTGTCGCTTACTACCATTTCTCAAAGTGTTTAGCCAATTATTTCAAAAGAGTGAACATGGCTCATTTCAAAAAAATCGCATCAACAGTCTCATGACTCACCCGTGGATTGGTTGCTCATTCACGTTCGTGGCATTAGAAGGAGCACTTCAATAAATTCAGGAACTTAAAGCGCTGCCACTTTCCGCGTAAAACGTCAAGTTTTACCAGGTTCAAGTGAATTGTTGCCAGTTAGCGATGAAAATTGCTGGATGTACTTATGGCAAGGGATAGTTGTGTGATGTGTCGCACCATATATTTAAATTTCAAAATTATTTTTTAAACGTTTACTTACCTTTTTTTATTATCGCTTGACTTTAATAGGTGATTGAGACGAATGAATGTTTCATGGAGATCTCAAAATTACCAGCAAAGTGAATATTGTGATGACAATGAATTCCAGGGGAGGACGCAATATTTGGAAAGCCTCTGTATTGAAAGTATCGAAAATGTATAGAAAATGATGCCAGTGGAAGAGGACTCTCACTGTCTATACAAGTGATGGTGCTGTGAGAGTTTATGCGATGTCTTCTATCCTCGCCATTCATAAGTGATTCGTGCCCATTTACGTCATTTTTAAACTCACGTCTTTGTCTGGTAGATATGCTTCATGGTGTTTCATTTTGCACAGGGAGAGTCAGGTTTAGCCTTCCAGAGACCTTCTCCCCAATCAACATCGACAATCACCCAAACAACGAGCGTTAAAATGTGAACTAGTTGTGAGTCATAGAGCCTTCAGAAGTTGTCACACAGGCAGGATTGTACTACAAGATGTGTCTTGCTAGTGCCCTAGTTGTTGCAAGTTGAGCGTATATACCTTGCACCGTGAACACCACCGTCACTAGGAGCTGCCCTCGAGCTGAGTTATGACTACAAAATCCGTACTTACTCAGAGTTTGGCTTCATGCGCTTCAGTTCTGACGCGTCAATAACATCCTCATTCTCACTAAACGACACGTCGACGATGACGCATTGAGAATTTACTCCGAATCTCTGTTCAGAGGGTTAACAGGCCCAAACTGCTCCAACGCCTCACCCTGCAGAATAAAAAATAAGCAACAGTTGCGGCTCTTGTTATTGTTTCCTTGCGTCAGCTCTCATATAATTCGACAAATCAGATTAGCTTCCAACAACCCCTCACCCTCCCCCTCCACAACGAGAGGAAGGCTGTTTGATGAAAGTGGAAGCTTCGGATTTGGGCGAAAAGGAGCGAGAGGGGAGATGCACAAATATCGTCTATTGTTGGGCGAAGGTCTCTGAGGGCTCAAATCAACTTATGGCAGGCCCCTCTCGTTGTCAGCCTGAGCCCCCGCCACATTTTAACCAAACAATCCACCCTCACTAAAAGCAGGATTTTCTTTTTCTAAAGTGACGAGGGAAGCAGTGAATTACTCCAATATACATACGAATACGAGTAAATGAACAGATAGAGCAGAGTGTAAGCATTTGTGGCGGTTGATAAGATTGTCAATGTACACAATCGAAGCCCCCGGCGTGCGTCAGCATGCGAAGATGTAATTTGAATTCTCGCGATTAGCGGTGGGGCTCTTCCAGACGTCTAGTCGATCACGGCCTCACAAAACTGATTTGCACCGCTCAACTTGAAATAGTTACTGGTGCTCAGTAAATGCTACCCGTTAAAACATGAGAATCAAACTTTGCAAGAAAATACCAAACGGGGTGTGGGATTTCATACAGCTGCCAACAGCAATCCTATTTGCAACTGATCCATTACAAATACATGACCTTGTGAGGATCTCGAACGTTTTATGGCAGCTCTCAGCCGTTCGACCGTTCAGGTCGTTTGATGTGTTTGGATAAATCGCCCCTCGCAAAGTCTAATTTTTCGTCACGACAACTGCCCAGCGAAGCCAACTTTTCATCTACTCGTGCTGCCCCAAAACGAAGAATCAATCGCCAAGAGATATAACAAGGAAGAGGAGGATAACGAGATTTCCATAGAAGTAACCCGAAGGGAGCTCTCAAAACCCCGACTTGAGCGATCCCAAAGGAAAACACAGTACGTCCGGAGAAGCTCTGAAAAACTTTTATTGTTAACTCCGAGGATCGGCAATGTCTGGAATTTAGGAGGGTTCTCAATAAGAGTTTGCGGGAGAACAGCCCTTCAGGGCCGCTACCTCGACTCAACTTTAATTAACTTGTTGATTCGTAACGAAATTGATTTCGTCGTCAAGCAGAGGTGTTTTCCTCGCTTCTTCAAACGGGAAGTTTGTTTACTTCAGCTTTGAATGTAAGCGGGACGCGTTTGTGCCTGGTAGGGGGAAGGAGGTACTGATAACCCACCAAGCAAACAATTTTATTTTATCAGGCGCATGCCGGCATTGTAAGTTTGAACGAGCACAGCAATATCCTGGGATTGTGAACGCATTTACATAAGGTTAGACATGTCAACCAGCATGCGTACTTGACCATCAGACCCTCTCTCGTCACTCACCTCAGTGGAAGTTTGGGAGAGGTTTTCCTGGAAACTAGAGGTCGACTTGTCTTCCTCCTCTGTCTTAAAGATCTTGTTCTGTTCAGCCCAAGGGAGGGTATGCTCCTAATGACCTCATGAATTGATGTCAGTGGCTGTGTGTTGAGGTATCAAGCCGAAACTGTTTAGTGCCTCACTTCAAGTCGACCCTCTCGCCCCTCTGGTGTGACAGTTCTTCTCAGTAGAGTGCCGCCATTCCCATACATCATCCCTCACTCCCATACTTCATCTTTGTGGGATACTGGCCTCAGATCAGCAAGCTCCATCTTTTTCTGTCGCAGCACTGCTCATGCGACTTGAGCACTGAACCTCAGTTTCCTGCAGTAATCTGCACAGGGCAGACGAATGCCTCCAGCGTGACCCACTCTGCCAGTCTGCCTACCTTTGGCATGAAAAGATGTAATAGAGAATCAGTTTGGACTCACATCTGCCCAAGTTCAGCACAGGTACGCCTTGAATACTCCATGTTCTGTTAAGAACTGGGTAAGGTCGAAATCGACCTCACTGTACCGCATCCGTGGCTCAAGTATTAGAATCAGCTGCATGGACCTTCACCGCTTATGAGCTGTGTCCCATTCGCAAGGGTCCCAAGGGCCACAGCCCTTCTTCTCTTTTGGTTAGGGCTGGTTAGGTACTCTCATTGTTCGTTGATAGCAATACCTTCACCGGAAGGTGGAATATCAGTTGCCAACATCCAAGGGTGACAGCTCTCCTCCTTCTAGTAGCCATACACAGGTGTACCATGATATACTGGTTGGTTGCAAGTAAGTGGATCGAGGCCACCTCTTCATACACAGTGTTGTACGAGCCACCAATTGGGCGTACCACATCTGCACTGCTGCCAGGTCAACTTTTTGGAACCTGAAAATGAAATGAGTGATGGTTGGTTATAAGCCTTCTTTTATTTATTCATATTTATTTATTTCGGCAAGATAAAATACTAACAAGCGTTAAATTTTCCACACCTACAGAAACATCCAAGATCGAACCCATCCCAACAATAGAATAGATTTAAACTAACTTAGGTGAAGTTCGTTCAGATCCCATTCAAATGATTCACTTCATTGATAGCAACACTCAAGAGCGCCACCATTGACCACTTCGAAATGTTTGATTTAACGAAAACACTGCTGTCCTTCTTTAAAATGACGTGGACATTAAGCACGACCCACGTTCGCGTTTTCGAACTCAGGAGATGAAAATCCGATCAAAATATTTGTCATAAGGCGTTTGTCATACGCTATTCACCTTCTGGGTTCAGGAAAGTGAAAAGACCCGATTGGTGGAGGTGGTGTCAGCAAAAAACCCGAAGCAGCGAATATAGTGCGCCAATTTTCAAAGCCCCGTAGTAGTTTCGATAGTGTTCAAAAAGTTCAATTCCTGCGGTAAAAATCACGTTACCAAAATGATGTTTGTATTAATGCGAAGTGTTACACTGGCAACAAAACGGTATAGAAAATAGTTGGTTGAAATTGGTCAACGTTATCCACCACACATGTGCTAGATACACAGTGGTTATCAATACGTTTTGTGCCGATAAAATTCAATAGATTTACACATCTAAGCAGCACATCTCGCGTCTGGCATTCAGAGGGAGAGACGGAAACTTGGTGGGCTGTGCAAACTAGCAGGTTTCGAGCCTGAGCTTCGTTATTCTCCTTCGTTTCCGAGCTAGGAAATGCAAATCATTAAGGAGGTTTTACGGGAGAGGTAAAAAATAAATAAAGGCGGCAAACAATGACAGACTAGAGGCTAAGAGCTGAGGGAAGTGCTAACGAAGGCTCAAAGCACCGGTTTTTCCAAAGAAAAATGGAAGACGAAGCGGCTGCGCAATAAAGTCAAATTACGTTTTCTTTTCGGCTCATTTCCCTCGCTTCCCGTTGTGTTTGTTCCCCTTTTCTTTCGTATCAGAGCGACGCGACATCATTTCCAGTCTCCTCCAATCAGGATATTTGTCAGCCTCAGCTTTCCAAACCCCCGCCCTCGCCGAATTTTCCCGGGGGCAAAGCGCCGAGCCGAGTTCATAACGTATTCAGCCTGCGCAGGGCGTCGCAGGGCACGAAAGGGACTCTTTCCCCGCAAATGAGTCTTTGTGACAGGGCCACTTTATTCGGAAGGATCGATTCTCCGTCGTGACACTTAAAAGGTTTGGGAAGCCGAGAGGTTCCTGGATGCTGATCGAGGGGGAAAGGGGGTAGGGCCCGTTAAGCCCGGAAGATGACACAGGGCGTAGGTGTCTTGAATAAAAAGTTTCAGCTGCCTCCGCAATTTTCCTCTTCTTGTTCTTCCAGTTAGGGAGACTCCTCAGTTTCTCGATTCGACTTTCAAAAACTCGAGAAATTCGCCCGTTCCCTGCAAATGGCGTCGATTAGCTTTTCAAAAGTGAGCGCACCAAACTTGATCTTGGCATCAACTTCAACTACACAGGGCAGCGGAGGAACCAACTTTTTAAACTGCCATCCTAGGCAAAAAGATACGAGGATCGTCCTCAAATTTGCCTCGTCTTTTGGCGTGTGGGCCTCACAGGTGATTTGTGAAGACTGGAGAATGACTGGTCGCACCTCTAGTGGCCTTCATCGACTCGGATGTTTTGATTACCAATCTGTCCATAGGAAGAATGAGGGTGTTGTCAAGAAGATCGAAGGGACCAGCACACATAACATGGTGTAATACATCACTCTTCTCGCACGCACTCCTACAAAACTCTCCTCTTGAGCCTAGTGCACAGAGCTGTCATGTTTCGCGGTTGTTAAACGAACGACGTGAGCTGCCAAAGACGTTTATTGGTCTGTCTATTAGTGATGTCGGTGTCCCATCAAACGATTCTCCTATTTCCAGTGAGCTGTAACGTAAAATAGTACTGCAATTGAGTGAATTCACAAAACCTTTACGTTGTGCGATCTTCTGAATCGAAACACTCCAACATCAGCGCCAATCTTGTGGCTCAGAAGTCAATTTTGAAGGAAAATGAGTTACAAATGAGGTAAAAGTTATTCTACGTCCCCACTACGGTCGAGTGGGTCTGTTTTCTCAGTCTTTGCAGTTAGTTTGGTCCTAAGTGTGTTGTCCGTACGTCATGCAATTTGTATGCCTACCTTTTGGAAGATGTTAGATATGACGATGATGTTTTTACATCGAAAGCACTCATCCACAGTATCTCACCAGCAAGAGAAGACGGACTCACCGAACAGGTATGTTAACTTTAGTAATTTACCTTCACTGAACTAACCCAATGACTTTAATACCAAAATCGATTTTAGTGCACTTTTTTCTTCATAAATCCCGCCGATATGATAATAGCATATTCAGAAATATTATAGTCCTATACGCTACCTAAACGATGAGAATTTAATGATATTCGTAAGACTATTAAGAGCAACTCCAAAAACTCCGGAATTCAAAGCCCCACCGTATCTCTCAATGTTTACACAATAATTTCGATATAGCCGGCAAGATGCCGCTAACCTTAATGACAGTCTCTTGAATCACATAAGACACTAATTGCTTTATAATGGTCTTGGCATTAGTTGGAGGTACTCAATAAATTCCGGAACCTCAGGTGCCACCAGATTCCGTGTAGAACGTTGTAATACTGAGCCCAAAACAGGCGTGATTAGTTAATTGATTGAAAAAAAGTCGCTGGGTGGCCATGGGTCGTCGCACCAGACATTTTGTGCTGCGTTCTCACGCCACGCGCCGACTATTCTTTTCCTCTCTATTCATCCTTTAAGATCGCACTCGACGTTGATTCGATTTAAACGACCCTCCCATTAATTTATTACCGTTTCCGAAAATCATCCATCTTACACAACTGAGGATGTTATTGAAATTTCGGAAGGGCGTAGCCTCGTTCCGCCGCTCGGGCGCTAACTGGACAAATGGTCGGCTCTTTTGACAGGGCGTCTCATCACATTCTGACTCTGCAAAGATGAAATCGCGGCGTCGTTTATAACAATTTGCTCGCAGTTTCCCTTTGGACTAATGCCGATTGCCGTTACGGGCTAAGATAAGGCGGCGACTCTGGAAGATTTGAGGGTTTCAATACGAAATAGATATTGGTTGGATCATTAATGAACTCAACGCCAAAATCGTGGGACAGATTTGTGTTCGAAGTCCTAATGCACGTGTGGCTACGAGTTGGGGCCCTTAACGGCCAATTGTGAAATTTGAAACCCGTTTTTGTTTTGAATTACGGATTGAAAAACCTACGGTGTAGCGCATCACGCAACTTCTGGTCGACCAAACAATTCTGCAGGCTTTTCACTCAGCTTATGCGAGCCCGTTAGCACTTAAGTATAAAGTAGTAATGGTTAACGCCCAGAATTTAATGGTGTAGCAACCAGTATTATCGACCAGCGTGACGTTAATTTGTGGGATTGTCACGTTATTGTTTCTATTCATAGTCCAATGTTTTCTTCAGGCGTTACGTTTCAACGTCTTCAGAGCTCAAAAAACAACACTCTAAGAAATGGTCTGAATGACTGTGAATGCGGTTGAGAGAGAACAGCTAAACAAAATCGGGTAACTACTTGGTGCCAAAGTAAAGAGATACGCAATATCGGTCCAAAACTAACTATAGCTATCACAATGATCAAAACCTCAAGTATTTTGTCTTCTCCGAAACGACCGATTTAGTATAAATAGTTCTAGTTATATTAATCGTGTCAAATTGTCATCGGTGGTGAAACGACGAGAACAGCACGGAGCAACTCATTGAAGATGCGCAAGGCAACCATGGCTCTGTGGGCATGCAAGAAGATGTGCAGTAAATCATGGGTCATCACTCCGAAAATGTGGGAATCATGGGGTCTTACTATCCCCTTGTTGACAGCGTTCTATACGCCTCTACCGCATTGTTGAAGGCGACAAGTCGTAGTGTCGTTCAAAGAATGCGAGAGGTTGCTCTGAAACCACAGAGACCATGAACACTTGCCCCACAGCTCAAGTAGAAGTCCTATTGAATATCTCACCCCTCCACGTATATTTTCGGCTGTTCCTAGGAGCCGTAAGGCTTGTGCTGCCCAGTGCTATTTCTACCAAGGCAAAGGAAAGCCTCCAAGAAACTGTGGAGCAGTTCAAAATAGAAGTGGCAGCAGTCCTCGCTAGTGGCGTTACGTTAGATCGATATTGTCAGCTGCCATTCTTCTTCTGCATTCACTCTGCGTCTGCATCCACTCAGAAGAATGGTGGGAGAGCGAGCCATTCCCAATTGAGTTGGGTGCGCTATGGTACAGTGATGGTTCTGTGATCGCGGCGAGGCTGGTTTGTGTATATCAGCCTTGGTTCTGTGGCCACTGTAAGAGCACGCCACAAAATATCCGGCAGATAATGTCAATATCTGCTCTCAAGAGATCCTAGCAATACGTCTCAAGGGCAAGCAGATCTATATACTCTCGGACCGGAGGTTGTCTTAAAAGGCACCATCAGATCCAGGCTAACCTAGTTTTGAGGCGCTCAAACGGAAGGGCCCGAGCCTACGAGCGACGGAGAGTCGCCTAAATTGGCAGATGGCCCAGTGGAAGACACAGGAAAAACACTCCCATTGGGTGTCATCTAACATGAGTCTCTGTTCATGGACAAAGATGATGCACACACTCACCAGGCGAGAACTAAAAGAAAGCACTGCCCACTAAAACACCACCTCAACATGGGCAAACCAGAAGAAGTTGAACGCTGCGAGAAGAAACAGCAGAGCACATCCCATTTGAGTCCCTGTCTTAGCCAGGCGTTTCAAGCACTTTTCCTGGGGATTCGTTTGAACTCCAAGCCATAGTCAAGTCTGAGCCGAAAAACATTCTCTGCTTCTTCAAAGGTGTTACGTACGTCGTTTATTGGGTTAGGGAGATGGTCACTCTAGTCCCAACATGTAGCTGTAGTGACCAAGGGGCTTAGCCCCGTGTGCCCTGGTTAGTCTGGTCCAAAACCTCATACACGGTGACCGTTTATTAGCTAATCAGAAGTCACTCCAGTGCGAAATTCAGGAATCCAAACTAACAGTAATTTTTTTCGCGGTATTTCAACTATAATTCCACAACTGTTGACAGAAACTACTCCAACAAAAATCGTGTTGTCAGTGACCCATGTACTGATTACTTGATAACGAGCGTGGCGTAATTAGGAGCAACAGACACCTAACGGCACAGGATGTGGTTTTGCTGAAGCTCCCATCATTTTGAGGCGGTTTTGGCGTCAGAATGTGTCGGCCTCTTTACTTCCAAAGCGGCAGTTGATATCAGCGCCTTAGTTTCCTCAACTACGAACTCGTTGTTTTCAAAATGACGTCCTAAACCGCTTAATGAAGAACATTTCTTCTTCTCCGAACTGCCATAAGGTTCTAAAAGAGAAGGACGGTTTACCACTCGATTGACCAGAGTTAATGACTTGTCTGTAATGACGCAACTTTTTGTCGTTAGTTCCCGACTCGGTATCTCCCTCTTTGGGTCTCTCTTTTGTTTCGTTATCTCCTTCATTCTCCACTGCCCCCGCCAGCTCTTTCCTCTCTAATGAAAACCGCTAGATTACCGACCGCAACCTCCACTCACCCCTTCCCTTCACCCCTCGACCAGCCCTTACCCTTCCACGCAACACAGTTTTCCCTCTAAACCCCCGTCCCGTTCCACGCTTTTCTCCCCTTTGCCGTTTACGATCTTCACGCCGATTGCACACTTCAATTTCCTAACGACTGATTAGTGGGCTATTGTCGAAATTTCCAGTTTCACTCTGAAATATGGTCGTTTTCAACAAGTTTCAACGAAAATTGGAAATTCCCAGGACGACCACAGATTTCTTGCGTTAAGACTCGGATTTCGCCTCTAAGCCACAAAATATTCGCATAAAAGCGTGAGAGCCGATTCGTAGGGGAATTATTATTATTATGCGTGTTTCGACGTACGTGTTTCCGTTCCACGAAGTGCTAGCGAAATAGTTAAGGAGGAACAAATACGGTATCACAAGGACCAGAAGGTTTACGAACAGAGCGGCGCATGGTGGTTGAAATCGCAAAAAACTTAGTTAAAACCCTCAAAGCTTTATTCTATAGTTTTTTAGGGTGCTGAACACGATACTTATGATCAAAAACTAGTTGTTTGGGTGGAACCAACTGACTAGAGGAAATTGACGCATCTTAAAGAAATCATTGCAAGTCGGCAAAATAAAATCAAGGCTGATGTAGAATATGCCAATAAAAATAAGTATATACTTATAAAATATCAGGTGCGCCGCATCACACAACTTTCTTTAGCTCTCCATCAATTCACGTATGCTCAAGGAGTTTTCTGCTAACTCAATTTATTAGTTATTCATTTTGAATAATACACCGATATTTTTGGTCAGGAAAACTTTTTTACAACCCCCCTTCACCAAAATATGATACTTTAAAGGATTCCAAATCTGCAATGTCCATGATTGTTGTGGGGAAAAAGAGCATTTTTGGCAGTTTTATCGCAAATCCGCCGTGTATGGTATCGTTTTCTAGTTGTTCTTAGATGCTGGGTCGAATGAAACAATTTTCAGAGGCGTGCGTCTGCGTCTAGGCGAAAATAGTGATATGGCAGTAATTATAGTGAGGCAAAGTCTACTAATTGAAAGAACTCGCGGGACAACAACTACAGCTAAAGTAATCGTTTCATCATTTGTACTACTTTCCTTCCGTTTCATTGCAATTATCCGCCTGCTCGACTCGCCATGATATTTAGTTTTCGTCGTTCCGCAGTGGTCAGGTCATGTTTCGTCTGATTTACTGGTATTTTTCGATGCTGAATCGAAAGAGATGGGTCTCGAAGGTGGGAGACTAGGTCAAGTGGGGCAAAAGAATAATAAACCATTGCGTCATAATTTGCAGGGTTTCATATGGACTAGGTAGTAAAGTTCGTAAGTCTAAACAACATTATTTTAATGATACATTCTTGAAGGGTGACTAATTTAGACAGTGTGCTGGTGAACGCTCTTTCCTCCCCTCCTGCCAGGCTGATGGAACTAAACAAATATAAACCAGTTTTAGCTTATCTTTAGACTGTAAATTTCTTAATTTTAGAAAAAAGACGCTGGGACTAATGAAGTTTGGCCGCAACTCTCATTCCGTCTTGACATGGTTTCACGTTTGAAACTGTTTCCCTTAACCCGTTGCGTTGAATAAATCGAGTCTATAAGTCGGACCTACTTGAGCTTACGACAGTAATGGATTTTCCACTTTGAAAGGTAGGACGAGGCGTGTGGACGTCCTAAGCAGTGAGTTGGGATGGTGTGTGGCATTCACAGAAAGGGGCACGCTCAGGTGGCGATGATCATGAAAACGAATACTCCCAGTTTAAACATGGACCAAAGTTCCAAAACGATCCTTTTCTTCTCAAAAGTCTAGTAACAACGAGTGAAACGCTGTCACCTACTAGATTGATTTCAAGGCCACAGTTTATGGGCTACCAACGAACTCTAGTCGTTAAGAAATAATTCGAAGTTCTGAAGAATAGTTATCTCGACGGCGAAAGAATCGTCTCCATTTTTAATGTAGCGAGGATTTTTCAAGATCCTGAACACACTGAATAAGCATCAAAATTGACAATTCATCGAGCAAGGACGTGGCAGTCGATGTCATTCGAAAGGGGTGCGAATGCTGTGGTTGGCGTCGGTTAGTGCCGTTCTTCTTGCTCATCTTTCCTGTAGCTGCCGCCGTCTACTTTTGGACGCGTAAAAACGATCTGGAGAGACGAGTCGAGGACCTTGGAGGTATCGTACTCTCAGTGAATTTATTTGTACAGAGTAAAGTCGATTGATACGTGGCCTTGAGTAGTGGAGTGGTTGATGTGACTGAGTTCGCTGAGCAAGTCTAGTGTTCGACCCCACAGATTGATACCAATGGGCCACCAAGTCCAAGATTCCCTCGGTTTATTTTAGTTTTGCCCACGTAGTTTAGCTTCCCGCATCAATATTTCTATCATTTACTTGAGTTTTCACTCTTGGCAGGTGAACCACTCCCTAGCAGAGGATGCAAAGGATTATTGTGCCATCATCACGACGTTTCTACCGGCGTCACTAAGCCCAATGGCGGGGCTGGCGACTCGGATCTGGGTTACAACGGACCAAACACGTTTAACTACGAAGATCCTCCACTCCTGGAGCGCCCGCCTCCTCAACAGCAGCGTCCATGCCGAAATAAAACCCCTTCTCCGACTCGACAACATAAATCCTCACCCGGGAAGAAACCAAGGCCGGTTCCCGCGCTATACGGTCAATATCCGCAAAACGACCGAGGGTATGAATGGGAAGCCCAATCAGAGCCTGACAACACTATGGAACAAGCCGTGATGTGTCTGAGCCGCACGATGAAATACACCAATTTGAAGATCATAGAGCTGCAGGACTCAGTCTGCTCATTGGATCAGCAACTGAAAGAAGTTTCCTGCGAAGTCGATGCTTTGAGAATGGCATTTCAAATGCGAGTAGAGTCTGGCATAATGTGAATATAAGTATTGGAACAACTGCGCCGTTTTTTTGTGCCTGGCCGTCCTTTGTCTACTAACTGTGTATATTTCCCTGGTTCTACAGAATAGCGCTGGCTACGATTGGAGCTATTCAGCAGCCTCTATTTACTGTTGAGCTGATTCCTGCCTGTCATCTACTTTCTACTATCTGGTTTCAGCGATGTCATACATGATGATGGCTACAGGCGCAAGGCTCAACTAAATATTTAGCAAGTGCTTAGCCCTTCTCCCCCTTTACGTCTTGCGGTATCACTTACTCGTCATTTATTCGATTTTTGGTATTATCGGTTCTCTCTTTCTCTCGTGCGAGTTTACACTCTTGAACGCACTCCCTAAATATTTTGTAAAAGGAATATTC
The DNA here is from genome assembly GCA_020466155.1 of Pachypeltis micranthus. Lineage (NCBI taxonomy): Eukaryota > Metazoa > Arthropoda > Insecta > Hemiptera > Miridae > Pachypeltis > Pachypeltis micranthus. The sequence goes on along the minus strand of CM035774.1, from coordinate 10,752,477 downwards.
GGAGAAAGTGGCGTTCGCAACAGTGCGCACCTATGAAGTATACATCATTCCAATGACGTTGATTTCCTGCCTTGGTGCAGCGCAGTCTCCGAAATATCCCTCTGAGGAATTCTCACGCACGTTTGAAATTCATGAGAAGCCGAATTTGCAAAATGTATTACCCGACCATTTCAAAGGATGTTCAACTCGTATTAGGGCTCCGTAGAAGTTTCCCTGGTGGAAGAAAACCACTTTTCCAGGAGGAAGGTAAAAAAAAGAAGTAAAGATGCCCGTCTATAGAAAACTCCTTTGAACTCTGTGGAAAGGGGGAAGCAAAGACCTGACTCCTGCACGAGGCTCAAAGTGAAGAGTCGAGACGGGGGCCCCTGGGGCGGCCTTTTCTCTTCAGTCTCGCTCGGTAATGTCCTTTTACGGTCAAATCAATTGGAATATGGATATTTACTGTGGCAATAATGCCTTATATGAGTCCCCCAGCGATGATGCTCAGCCCCTGAAATCTCCTTCCCCTCCGGAAACATATCACTCGCCCCTCCGCTCGATAATTATATTCCTGCATTAGTCCGCCGGGCATCCAAGTTATCTTCTGTCAGAGCCAGCCATTAAGAGATGATTCATGAAAACTCTGGGTTGACGGCCTAAAGGCAGGTCTTGTCGCGGTCGCCGCTATCGTGAGAGACTGCAGAATTCATTGCTTCCGAAATGACCGCTGGCCCCTTATCAAGCGTTTCGAATATAAAATGCATTGGTTAGAGCGGGAACAAGTTGCCCCTCCCCCCCCACCACCGCTAAATTTGATATGATACTGTAAGGTGACAACAAAAGAGTTAGTCATGAAAATCATATTCATCTGCTATTTCGTTATCCAAACCAAACGCAGCACCTTCATGTATTAGGAGTTTTTATGTCGTTCCTCTGAAGGTAAACCTTAAACCGAAGAATTGATACGTGCAAGTGGGCAACACCCAAAAGATCAGATTAGAAAAACAATTAGAAATTAAGTTCAAACCATTCTTAAACCAGACTAAACCGGTAATTCTTGTAAGCGATGTCCGGGTTTCGATTCTTTTCTGATCGGGTACCACAATAATTCCTAGATTTACGACGTATTTATTTCCTTAGCTACACGGAGCAGAAAAAAATGTTATGTAATCTAGCGAATGTAAGATTTTGTTAAGAAAAACGAGCGGTGCTAGCAACAACTTTCCGCCACCCCCAAGTTCAAACACCACCTACATATGCGAGCGCAATATCTTGGTTCAACGCATTTCTACAGAAACATTTATGGAGAACAAAATGTAGGGACTAGTTAGCTAAGAGTAGTCCGTAAGTTAGATCGAAATCGTTATAGCCGTTTTTGAGACAATTGGAATACCGATAAATTACTATTCGACAAATTTCCTTTTCTGAGTTAACTCGGCTTATATCTCCGTTCAACATATATATATATATATACAGAAATAATTATGCAGAACGAAATGTTGGTATGGGTGATTTAAAGACACTCAGAACGATTGATCGAATTTGGTGAATCAGCTACTCCAGAATTCACAGAAATGTCCGAAAAAACGTTATTTTCGACACATTTTCATTTTTATCTGTGCTCAATGGGCTGTCAGAGGAACATTTATTGAGAACAATATGTAGGTATTAACTATTCAAAAACATCTTGAAAGTTTGGTGATAATCGATGTAGCCATTCTGCCAAAAAGCGGAAAAACCCTATTTTTGCTTCCTAGATCTCCGTTCACCGTATTTTCATGGAGATATGTATGGAAAATAAAAGTTAGGTATTGATTAGTAGAAGATAATTTGAAAGTTTAATCAAAATCGTTATAGCCGTTTCTGGGAAAAATGCGAAAAACACTAGTTTTTGGTATATTTTCGTCCCCCACCCCCCTTCACGGCGGCCGGGATCGCCCATAACCTTCGATATGGTGTAATCGGATCAGCCGTTCTCCCGCTAATCGAACTACAGACACACACACACACACACACACACGGACCACGCGCCGAAATGAGGTTTTTTGGATTCAGTAGGCCTCAAAACGATCTGAAGAAAACCCAAATTTTTTTCTTGAAATTACTATACTTTCCATTCTCTTTGGCGTAGCGGAAAGTAAAAAGAGTTTTCTTCAGATCTGCGCGTTATAATGCGCGATTCAAGCTGGCGGGTGGTTGGAGTGAGGCAATGAAATGATTTACACACAGTCGTCTACCTACGAGGCTCATTCCGTTCGACCCAGCATCTAAAAATACCTTGAAAACGGTACCAAACAAGGCGTATTTGCGTAAAAACTGCCAAAATTGCGTATTTGTTATTTTTAAACAATTAACCCCCATAAAAACCACGAGCTTCGTTGGGCAACCGACAAGGCGGGAACAACTTAATACCAAATGGGATTTTCGGGCGAAAGAACGAATTTTTTACTCCACGTTAAGGGCATAAACCAATGAAGTTTGAAAAAAATTGATTGACCGAAAGCATAGGATTATTATTCAGAATGAGTGAGAGTACGAACGTCATTGGAAGAGAACAGCATAACCTAATCGGCTAAAATTTGTTATTTAGCCGGGGCATCAACATGAGACTCAAACAACGTTATGATGTGTCCGATATTTATTCTGCAGGTGATATTGCGAGTCAATGGCCCTTCCTTCGATTTCTGTGAGCATTTTGGCAGGAATAACTGCCATTTTATTTTGAACTAACCATTCCAATTTTTCAGGGAATTTTTTGTTGCTTTCATTTTATCTACGATTTTTATATTTTTAAAGGTGTTGTTCGTTTATTATTGGAATGTAGTAAAATGTAATCAGTCTTTTCGTTTATTCTTTAAGTGGTTTAATTAGCGAGCACATGAAACTGATAAAAACATTCTACGCAAGCCAGATAGCGATGATTCGTTTTATGCAGAAGCAAAAAGAAGGCAGTATTTCAATTCTGAAGAGGGCTCGGAACGAGTTCGCAATTTCGTAGAAATTTAAGGCCCAGGGTTCGAAAGAATAAATGAGCTGCTGGCTTCCGTTCTTTTCTGCTGTCACGTTAGGAACGTCATCCCGAGCGACTATGCGGTGGAACTCCAATAATATTCATGCCAGGGCCCTACAAAGGAAAAATGAGTTCCCCAAGAGGAAGTGCAAGTGACACGTTTCTCTTCTCCAGCTTTTCTCCTTTCAGGTTATATCTACTTATACAAACCGCCGTCACAGAAGAAAAAGAAGAAAAGTCCCACTCTCCCGTGGGACAGTAGGAAATGCCCAGGTTCCCCTTTTTTACCCCTCCTCTTCTCGCTGACATCCGAAGTGGATGCGGGTGGATATTGTCAGCCTATACTTGTCACCTCGCCGTTTCTCGAAAGGTTATTGGGCCTAAGGGTGAAGATTTTTACACCTTTTGCCGCTGAAATCCTCCGAAACAACTGGATTGTCTCACAAGATGAATAGCCTCGGCCTCCTCTCTCGAGCTTATTTTCAACCGACTGAGATGGTGAGGCCGCGGGACGAATCCGGAATGAGGGCCGCGTTATTACGGAGATCTGCCTCGGACCGACGTACGTGCCTGGATGCAAGTTTAGGATGCGAGAGTCAATTTCGGAACGGAGAAAACGAATCAGAGAGACTGGTTCTGTCCAATGATGCAAATCGTGGAATGTTTCCAATAGGAATAACGTTCCGGATTTTATAATTAAGACCACTCAAGGGGCTAAACGGGCTTGTCATTTATAAATAGTGCAGCATACAACTCTCTAGAGTTAACGTGTATTGGATTCCTGGGTATAAGTCTGGAATGATGCGGGAATGAGGCACTCCATACGCTTCATCTCACAGTAAAAAAATGAGATAAGACAGAGCCTTCTGAGGATGGAGAGGAACAAACTAAGACAGATTGTGGGGACCATCACTGGACACTGCAAAATGAACGAAAACATGCATGTAATGAGCGTAGTCAACACCCCTTGGTGTAGGGGGTGTGAAACAGATGAGGAGACTCCCTACCACGTCCTGGCCCAGTTTGCGATTTCTGGTCTTCGGTACTACTTCTCAGAGGGTCAGCATCAAAGAAGACTCTTGTAGGAAATATCTGGCATTTCTCAGGTTTTGGTATCGTTTTTAAGATACTTTTAAATGCTGGGTCGAATGAAACGACTCTCAGATCTGTATGACTGCGTCTAGACCGAAAACAGTGAAATCACAGTAATTATAGTGAGCCAAAGCCTACTAATTGAAAGAACTTGCGGGACAAAACACCGAAAGTAACCGTTTCATCGTTAGCTCTTCTATTCTTCTCACTCCAACCACCCGCCAGCTTAGCTTGCCACGTCATGCAAATTGCCAATACGTAATTTTTCGTCGTGGCGTTGTAGTCAGGTCATGTTTAGTATCGCTTACAGGTATTTTTTGATGCTGAATCGAATAGGATACATCTCGGAGGTGTGAGACTACGTCAAGCCGTGCAAGAGGTCAATAAAGCGTCGTGAAATAATTTGGAACGTTCAGTACCCTCATCTACTGTCGAGGGAAACAGCTTATTCGTGTCTTAGAAAAAAACCTCAATTGGTTGAGACCTTCCACTGCACATACGAATACACGCCAAGCACCGAAATTATGTTTTCAGCGGATTTATGCGCCCTCAAAACCGAAAGTTCTTAAGAGAACTCAACACTCGCTGGTACAGTAGTTTAGTTGTAGACAATTGGAATAAATAAAATCTTTCTCACTTAGTTCACTCGTTCATGCCCATTTTTCGAAGAATTTTCTTAATTTTTGAAGGTTTTGAAACAGTTCGTACACGAGAGATTTAGAGAGTGAAGAGTGCTTGCGGTTCGAAGAGTTCAGATTGTGTTTGTATGTGGAAAGCCCGCTTTCTCACTTTCGTTTCTCGGTAAGCGACTGTTTTGTTCTTCTTCGGGAGAACGCAGCGCCCTTTAAACGATACGGGCAGACGTCAAATTCCAATTACGAGTTGGACGGTCCGGCATTAAACTTTCAAACTGTTGGGACGACTCCTGAGGCGGAGGAGGATCCGAGGGAGAGAAAGCATCTGTTGCACTACTTGGGAGTTTGAGGTATATCAACTTGCTGGGAGCTTGGATGGAGCTGTGGAGGGGTCGAAGGGAAAAAAGCTCATCCCGCCAGAAAGAGGCCTCGATATCGATTTACTATCAAAAACTTCTACCCCAGCAAAAGGCCTCACTTGCTCTTCTTCTTTATTTATCGTGAAACCACGTTCTCGATGAACAGGACGGAAAACCCCCCTTTCGCCAAGTTTAAATGAATTTACAATTCCAGCGAATCGCATGGGCGTAGTTTCGTGCGATATGCATTGACAATGTACTCAGGTGGTCGAAATTTGTACGAATTTCCGATTGGGGTACTTTTATACATACGTCAAACACAAGTGTATAGAATACGCATCTATATATAAAGGAATATACTCATATAACTGTATCACAGAAAATAACGGTCTTTTGGACAGGGAAATGTAGTCTCGAGCGTCTGGATATTTACTTCGTGCTATTTCACGGAAGCTGCACAGGGCTTGAGAAACGTGGGCTATGGAAGTGTAACTATAAATAATTTACAATCAATCAGGCGTGCATAAATGAAAGTGGTGTTGTTTATTGGGTGTGTTGAAACGTGTACGGACATGGACGACATGCTTCGCAGAATGTTTTACAAACGGTTCGGTCTTAGCTAGAATACGGAAGAATGAAGTTTGAATAGATGCCCCTCGGGAGCCGATGTTCTTGAATTAACGAAGCGCTGCTGATTTCGAACGGTAGCACAGCCAACCTTCCTGATTGGAACCCTAATCGGAAAGGGCAGCGGTGACCACTAAAACGTCTCCCCCAAAGGGCAAGGAAATCGCTTCGGAATTCAACGTCAAACAGTGACCAGAGACGATCACAGACCGGAGGTCGGAACAAGTAGGCTGACGATGAAGAAGCACGTCATTCTTCTACACAGCGCAAAGGGGGGGGGGGATTTGTCGTGAAGTTCACATTTGTCCCCTGACATTGCTTGCTCAACTTAAACCTAAAATATTAGATCAGCAACAATCACTGAAAATAGCAAAGAAAGGTCACCGCAAGAGGTCAGGACCAAGACTTGATGCAATGTTTAATTTAAGGGCCAAAATTGTGCTGCTTCAACCCTACCAGTCATCTGTCGACTAACATCAACTGTATCTGAAAGATCTCATCTGATGTCCCCATTGAAACAATTGAAAGGAGTTGTTTCCTGGGTCATCGTGATTTTGCTGCTCACCCACCCCACCCCCTCCCACACAGTCAACTTTTGTTCACATTCTCAGTTATTCATTTTTCAGTTTTCTTCAGTTCGTGCGTTTCCGATAATTTCCTGCGTTAAACTTTCGGGTTAACCAAAATGGGTTGTTCTATGAACTTGTGAATGGCGGGAAATTCACCTAGAGAACCTTGGTTCACAAAACTAGATGGTAAGTACTAAAGTTAACGTACCTGTTAGGTGAGTCCGTCTCCTCTGGCTGGTGAGTTACTGTGGGCAAGCGCTTTCGATGTAAAGACATCATCGTCTGGCCGGTAAGGCAGTACAGGTGGTAAGTAGTTTGGAGTAAGTTCTTGAACGGCTAAATCGTCTGATGTTGATAGAGCCGATAAAAGTATAATATTTTGTTACCCAAACTTTAGGTAGATTGCCTATTAGAGGAAGGGGGACTGAAAAACTCGGTACCAAAGGCAACCTGTCAATGGCTGAAGAACTACAATTGAACCTTCATTTCTAACCTCTGAAAGAAGTGTTGACTGGAAGGGAGGACGTTGAGACAAGGGATTGAAGGACAGTCGGACTTTCACGAAGTTCCCAAATAAAAGCAGTGTACCTCATCACACCTGTAACACCTGAGAGAAGTTGTATGGCGACCCCGTTGAAGGTCTGCTGTTAACCACCGGTGGAGTTCCCCTCAGGTCAGTTTAAAATCTCCTGGTCGAAGGTTTACCTCGACTCTTAGATATCACGATTGTAATTGCCTGCTATACAATGATACTTCCCCACTACCTTCGGCTTGGTTCGTGATATTCGTCACATTCTCTTTTGATCAGTCAACCAATATATTGGCCCAAAAAGCACTTCAGTTCTCATTACACACGTTTCGGAGACAACACCCACAGTTAAAATTTCTCAGGCACTCACAGGTCATTCGATACTCACAGGCAATAGCTGACAGTTAATCTTTTAGCAAGGTCAAGCTAAGTAATTACACCGTGCAGATAGATAATAAGACTAACAATATGATGTTTGAGGAAATGCTAACTGCACTAAAATCGCTATCTGTCGAAACGTGTGGGATTTCTTTGGGTAGATAGCATTTAAATTTGGATACCGCTTAACTTTTACAAATAATTTACTGTATAAAATGTGTATGAGACAAGTAGAAAATGGATGTTTTATTCGTATTTACGATGGATGGACGCTTTGGGTTTTTGTAATTCATTAAATAATATGATCGAGTTATCCCATTTCCATTTATTTTTGTTTCAATCGTTTCCTTTCGTAGTCATTATTTTTAAAAAAATTTCATGTTTTCCGTTCAACTCTTAGAGAAGTATTTTACTATAATCTGTGAAAAGTTTATCGAAATCGGTAACAGGTTCTGAGTTTTCAGAGTGTATAACTTGAAATAATTCATCGCAAGGACAACAAGTGAACGTTTCGCCAATTCGGTCGATTACGAACCTCGAAAGACTTCGAGGAACAACTAACGGGTTTTTTTTTCTTAAGAGGAAAACATTTTCTTCGTTCCTACCGCCTTAGTTTTGTCGAGTCAAACGTAGCTTTTTTCCACCCTAACCGTTTCAAGAGGCAGTTCATAAGGTATTCTCAAGGGCTGGACGGTAAGCGGAGAAACCTCGTTTGATCCCCGGGTCTTGTGTGTCTCCGGCCTTCTTCTCGTTCGACCTCCATAATGTCACCAACCACCTGACCCCCATCAAAGGGGGGCTCCGGAGCTTCTAGCAAGTCGGGCCATTTGCATTGGAACCGCTGTTTTTTGCTGAGCAGAACCGGCGAAACCCCTTCGAAATCGCTTTAAGAGAGGCTGGATTGGTTGAACTTTCCTGGGCGTTTTAATATGTAAAGAAAAGAAGAAAGGCGGCGTTCTTGTGACGGGGAGCCTTACAAAAGTTATTGCGTACTTTGGAAGGGTTTGGTGATAAATTATTGGAAAGTGTGGTCTAGTCCTACATAATTCCTAAGAACTCATAAAGTCACACATCGTTCATCAAATACACAGTCTGTCTAATTGCACGAAAAAGGGAGTAGTAAACAGTTGAAGAGTTTACGTTCAAAAATGAGGGAACTGGACATTAATTAAAAATCTTCTTCGGCAGTCGCGGGTTGTACATACACTTGAGCTGTGGATATGTATCTCGGGCGTGGCAGTGGTTTCCCAGAAGCTCGTTCAGGAATATAAAATGTTTGGTGCGATGTATCGCCCCACCCCTTTACTCTACACCCTCTACTTACTGCTACTTACAACGCTTTTCTGCATATATGTGCTTTCGATCAACGCATTTCCGTTAAAACATTTACGGTGAACGAAATGTAGGTAATAGTTGGGTGAACGTGCCACCCACTATGGGCCCTCTTCCATTCTTTCTACAGCCCTCTCACCACACCCATACACACTTTCTGAACATTTAAACAGGTCGGAATTTGCTTTGTGTTTGCAGCTCCACTTGCCTTGAAGCTATTTGCAGGAAAACGAAAGGTATTTAGGTAGGCACTGGGTGAGGCTAGTCACCATGCGGTGATGGCTCAAATCCTCCGAGGCAACCTCCTTCGGATTACATCGGCGCAGGATCTTTTGCAGCAGTTTCAGTGTGAGGAGGAGGTTCCACGGGTTCAACAACGAGCTGAGCACTGCTGCTATCTGGGTGGCCTGGCAATGAAATTAAATTAAATGAAATGAAATGTATGGACATATAAATATGATAGAAGAAAAAAAAAAGAAACATTGGATTGCAGTCAATATATTGGTGGCTGTAGGCATAGCCCGTGCGGCCACCAAGAGTCAAATATCTACCTCCATGTTAAGTTCACAAAATTAAATTTACTCCTTATCACAAATACGCTTGCCAATACTAAACAAAGAAAATTCAAAATACCTCACCTGTACACATATTGACTAGTCTGTCCGGCCAGTAGTAATGGGCCAAGTAAACTCTAGTTTCTTATATTGAATTCTGCTGAAATTTCCAGGGAATCTCATTTTCGTAGTTATTTTATTACAAGATTCAAGATTATGTAGAGGGGATCTCAGGTATAAAGGACGATACGAGGACGCATATTCACCACATTCACCACGCCCCTAAACCTGAATCTTTTTTCATATTGACCGATAAAGTTCACTGGATGCATAAAATTATGATTTTTGTGAAAGGAATTAATGCGACCTTCACATAGATTTGATGAAGTGAGAACACCTAAGTACATTGGAACAGTTGCTCTGTAGAGTATCGCCTTGGCTTCTTAAGATAAATTTTCAGTGCTGCCTTTTGTGAAAAAATCAACCGTTGAGAGATACATTCGTTCCTCCCCATGCTATCACTGCAAAGTGCAGCAGTGACTGAAAAAAGTGTACATGAGTTTTAACTCATCACTTGGAAAAATAGATCGTACTGAGTAAAATATGTAAACAAATTTCAAGTTCAACCTACGGTATCTGTATGCTCCTACCAAGATAATCTACTGTCAATCACTACACAGAAGTATTTATAAGACTCAACCCGTTCAATATTGGGTCAGCCGCAAGCTACATCACTGTCCACACAAGTGTGAATGACTAAATTATAGCGTTCAACCTCAGGATCGTGAGCATGGCCGATCGTTATGTACCTTGTTTTGAAGCATTCAATGTGAGTACAGTGGCCATGTACCCCGAAGGAGTAGGCCAAGGCTATGTGAGGGGTGATTGCTTTATGTGTTGTGACGACATAAACAAATTGAAATCTTGTGGGGATGAACCCAAGGTAAATCAAGGGTTAATATAATATAGGTAAGTGGAAAACAACAAAATAAACTTGATTAGGATAGGTGTCGCTTCATTTAAGCAAATCAAAAAAATAAAAATAAAAATTAACTTTATCTTCAAGTAAACAACTCAGGGTAGATCTCTGTCACAGATATACATGGTAGGTACGATAGACTTCTGAAATTAAGCGGGTACTCACTACGTGATGAGTGGGTATCTTGGCAGAAGCCACGCAGTTGGTGAATAACTATTCTTTCGAACTCAACAAGGGTGTAATTTTGGAAGAGACGGGAAATGCTGATGAGCTGTAGGTAGATACGTCAATGCTGGACGGCGGAAAAAGAACAATAGAACTCCGAAACTGGTGCCGGACCTGTTCTCCCAACTCGCCTGCAGGTAGCAGCACACGATGGATTCAACAATTTGTCTCCAAATTCATCAACGATTTCTGGACCTATCAGTGTTTTTTTTTCCTTCTGAAGAATATATTTTACATAAAATAACTGTCCCACTTCTTAATTGGAAACAATGGCTGGAAAAGAAATAAACATAATTTTCCCGTACGCATTTACTGCCATCTGGCGGAAGACTGGAACGGGTGGCGCCGAGAACCGCGAATTATGAAAGTGGCGGGACTACGAATTATTCACTCATTCATTCAGTCGCTACAGTGTTCAATGTCTACCTTACCCCTAGAGACCCGATTGGAGTCTTTCAGAGGACATTGGGGAAGCTAGAGGACGCCATAAGAGCAGTAAGGGTGTAGGTCCCGCGTTGCAGTGATTTCAATACTGGGACCCTTAGTGGGAGAAGCCTTAGCCCAACTCAAGAGGGTCGCTTGAAAAGAAGACGGAACTAGCTGACCCGGGGCCAATATCTCTCAGGGATGAAATACCACTCCTGAATCTCCCGGAGGATGTATGAGAATGGTGGCACGGTGCAAGATTCTCATGAGAGTGAAGAGGGCACGACAGGAGAAATGCGACAGAACGGGTGAGTGGCTCAACGCGTAGACATAAATTTATGGGTTACCTAGGAGCAGACTACGTTCTAAAAACAAAAAGAGTTGACCTCGAGCCGATCAAGATTGCAGACTTTATTGGGTTAACTCTACTTATATCAATTATAACAAGCCTGTTAAATGTAAAAATTGTGGGGATTGTTGAGCCAGTTGTTTGAGTAAATTGACTTCAATTGTCGAAGGGCTATAGAAACGTCGAATCTAGTTGTAGCAGAGGAGTTACCTGGCGTGTAAATACGCCTTCCACTCAACTTTAACTAACATCTTCTCAGTGTGGTGTCATACAATTGTGCCGTCCAATATCGTTCATTAGGGTGACATGGGTGCAGTCCCTATTTCTTGGTGTATTAATGTTGCACCATGTGTGGCGGGAGCCCTTGAGGCATGACCAATGATAACTGCTAAGTAAGGTTTTAATAGATGGTGTTTTGGTTTTGAGAAAGAGAGCCAACAAAGTAGCGGTACGGAGATAATTCCTGAAACGGCATCCACAGACATCTCTAGACAGCGACTCGTTTCAAACTGATGATATTTATGCTACTCGTAACATTATGAAGAAGGAGATGCTTTGCCAGCAAAACCTCTGACTAGGTTAGGGTTTTTGTTCCTTGCTAGGTAACAATATATATAACCCGTGTGCATTAATTTGATAACTGCCTTTAAACCAATTTACGTACACCGCTTGTGTGTCTAATGTACGAATTTCAATCACGAAACTGGTTACGAACTTTTCCTCCACTTACATGACTTACTTTCACACTTCCTCGTCATGTGCGATAAAACCTCTTAGTAAGGTGATCTTAGGGTGAAATGGAACGAAGCCATCAAGCTCTTTCCTTCCTTCTCCAGGAAACGCCGGGAATATAAAAGTTCAAAGCCCCCCCACTCCCTTATCCTTACTACTCGTCCCCCTCCACTTCCCCTCTTAGTCAACCCCCTCCCAACTTCCCTTCGCCACAACAAACTTTCCCAAGGAAAAAGGAAGTAAGAAGAGAAAAAGAGTGGCGAGTGGCGGAGAAATGGTTGCGGGGGTGAAGAGGGCATGAGGGAACGTAGAGGAAGAGGAGAAGAGGGGAGCCACAATGTGATTCAGAGTGATATAGAGAGAAAAGGAAGAAGAAGCAAGAGGGGGGTGGGGGTGGGTGGAGAGGAGAAGAACGAAGGATGGACTTTAAAAGGGAGATACAATTCACTGCTTTATCGATTCCCCTTCTGACGTCTAATGGATCTCAGCAGGCAATTAGAAACTTCTTCAGTACAACAACTTCGGTATAAGCGGCGACTCGTCGAGAGGCTTTTTAATCGACTGGTGGGTTCCAGAGACATAATGAGACTTTATGTCTACTCTCTCCCTGTTATGTGTCTGTGAACCATCAAATAGTGAGAACCCTCTAACGGAGTTCACAGTCCGAAGCGTTATTTAGAAAATTATTGGAAAACTTTTGATCACTGAACTGATCTAATTTCTGCATCTTTAGGTCTCCTCACTCCCCACATCGTTCAAATTTGGAGCTGCAGGTGTGCTGAAGCGGAATAGTTTATGAAGACTGCCAAAAGTCGCTATTCTGGAACATCATCGTTATCATTTTTATCAATGGAAGGGCGCCTAGGCAATATTAACTCTCAAACGGGTTTTCAGATGTGGATTATTAACTAAAACAAATTATTAAACAAGCTGTTCAGGAGCTCTCTGTGCCACAGAGAGTGGTCAAACAACCATGGTGAATGGGGATCCAATACGACTCACCTACAGAGGGCGTTGCCAGAAAGACACACTTAGCAGCGAGCAGTGCATCTTAAAGCGTAACAAAACCACACTATCATACTATTCAAACTTATATTACTTTGTGAATATAAGTCAAGTCAACATGGAAGAAAGACATTTTTATGTAGTTTCGTACGTAAAATATTGTAGCTTGTAAAGCATTTTTATGGTTAGTTTTTTATTTTTGCTACAGCTCGTCCTTCGTCTGTAAAACAGGGAATTATCAATCCACCTTGGGCCTTACCGCGAATTCTTAATCTAGACATAGACAGCCTTAAACAGATCTTAAAATAGACAGCCTCTGAGTGAAGCTGTGGCTGGTAGGGCCGGAGGCATGGGTTGATATACTAAGCATTGCCAACCACAGGAAGTGTATGGAAGCGATGCAGAGAAGGTTGCCCTCTGCACTGCTTGTTCGTACCTTACGGTTTCTCAGTGCTGGCGGAAGGGTTTGTTATACCAATCCACCTTGCATTCCTGTTGAAAGAGCTGTACCCATCAAGAGGGCCAAAACCACCACGGGGACCAGTAAATGGTTTCCAGAAGAGAAAGAGGAAGGCTGCGCCACGGTGAGGTAGATTTACCTCGCTCACTTCCTCATGGGACGTGAAACATTTAGGGGCTACCTGAACCGAATGGGTAAAACTGCAAATCCGAACTATCTGCACTACAGGGAAATGGTGGATGATGAGGTTGGCTAGCGGTGCACAGTGGAGATCAGAGTCGCCCGGCTCACTCGAAAGACATCAAGAGGGCTCACTAATCTGGGGCGAGTATTTCACAGGGATGATGACATGAAGGACAGACCGTTCCTGAAACTTCCATACTGCCCAGTTGCGTGTACTGCCCGGCGACTTACTGCAAGATTCCAGTGGGAGTGAAGAGGACAAGAAAAAAGAGCTGCCATCGCAGAGAGCGTGAGGGCCTACCTGATTCTATCTGGTATATGATTCCTAGTTCGATGTAAATACGTAGGATTAAATTCACGGGGCCACTAGAGGACTACCCTCCCGCCAACTCCCCCCCCTCCATCCCTAAAGACTGTGAATTTAGTTTAAAGGTTTTCTGATTTCCGATTCTTTAAGTTGACCACTATTAGTAGCTAGCGATCCGGAACGTTGCTACAAGAGGACTCAGAGATTGTCAGACTCACGAAAACATATTCAACATGAAGACCACAGGGAGAAAACGAGCTAAAGTAGGAACTAAATCACACCCAACGAAGTTGCGAAAACCAATTTCAATAATAAAGCGGAGAATGAACGATTCTCTATTTCCACTGACCGTCCAATGTTACATCGATTTCGACGGTTGAGTCATCAGAGGGAGAAATACATTTACAGCACAGTTCGTCTATTTTGCACCATCCCTCTTTTCTTAGAGTTCGGAAACTCAATCGAACTATTTAATGCTCCATTGCTGGAGTCTGATGAAATATCTGGTGCGACGCGTCACACAACTTTCTTAACAGCGCACTTATAATTTGAACTTGGTAAAACGTGACTCAAAGTTTTACGTAGAAAGCGATAGGGGACTGGGATCCAAGTGGTTGTCAAAACGTGGCACATTCTTCTTCTGAAGCTTTCGTCGGGGGCCAGTCTAAGTTTCGTCAACCACGTTTTTCGACCGTTAGGTCTCAGAACTTCTCCAACAGTATTAGCGACGAGGTTATTGCAACCTTTTACCGAAAACCATACATTTTTATCAGCGATTTGTGGACACACTACATACCAATAAGGACGAGCATATTCAAGCAGATTGTTAGACTTAAATCACAAGAAGAAAGCAAAATAGGAATAGAGCAACAACACAACAACGCGCGCGATTAACATATCAAAAGATGAACGCGTTTCCAGCAGTCACTGAGAATCAAGAACTAACGTTTTAACTGAATACTATACCAGAAATTCCAAAAGTAGGCATCGCTTCCCTAGAAGTATGAACAATCGTGATTACGCACAGCTCTTTAGTTCTCTTCTCCTTAGTCAGACAGTTTAACCAACATTTACGGCACAACTTTACTTTACAAAGAAATTTAAAACATAACTCAGAGATTACAAGGCATCAAAATTAGTTTGACAAGACCTCATCTCGTCTCGGCGGTTAAGGCGACGGCTTTCAAATGCCCCCAAACGCCGCTCAAACCCCCCCGTTTTTCGCGAAACGAGAGCGAGGAGCGAAGAAACCGAGTTACGAAAATGGGACGAGGGAAAACCCGAGAGCAACAGGCACATTTTTCATTAAAGGGCCCGGGAAAAGCCTTTTCCCAACCCCTCAGGGCTGACTCGGCTCTCGATATTGGAAGGCAGGTGAGGTGAAATCAGAGCGTGAGGCAGCCAAGCATCCAGCAATGGGGTGGCTTTTAGTGAACTGTGGCATCCTCCCTCTCTCACAGCAGCCCCCCCCCCTTCCGCTAACGAAAAAAAAACGAGCGGGGTGTAGACGTAACAAAAATTTGCTCGGTAGGAACGAAACGACCTGCAGTAAATGGAAAATATTGCGGTGATGTTGTGTAAAAGCTGGCAAAGGTCTGTCTGCAAGATGAAATACCTGATAGGGCGTATTACGCCACCTTCCTCACCACTGTGCGAATTCCAGGGCACGCTATGTACACAGAAGCTGCATCTTCGTTTTGCACAATACTACATGAACGTTAATGGAGAACAAAATACAGACACCAGTCAGCTTGGTGTACCCTTTTTTTTGGTTTCGGGAGAATTTACCACAAAAACCCATTCGGCATTTATACATTCATGCTTATATCTCAGGCTGATCGGATTGCTACAGAAAATGTGTTTGTGCATTCGCGTGTGGCTTAATATTTTAGTTGAAAAGATGCCAGCCATTTTAGGCTCACTGAATCAGAGCGAATTCAGGTCGAATTAGTAGCTCATTTTTTGATGAGCCATGAAATCTTCAAGGGATTTGCACGACTGGAACTTTTTGATTATAACGTTCAGCGGCAGCATTTTGCTCCGGTGCCAGAGCCTATTGATTGTGAGAGGATTGAGTGATTAATTTCTTTACTTTTTCATTAGAAGTTCTCTTCAAGAATTAAGAAAATCGGTCGGACCTGATCAGATCTTCTTAAATAAACCATCCAAATAATTATTCTCCATTGAACCGCCGACAAAGCTAACGGTATAATTGCGCCCGCGATTATTCCCGACGGTTGCATTTTTCCTCCGTAATGATTTCGAAAACCGATTCCTCGAAATAAAACCAGAGACAATTCTGCGACACGTTAAAAATTAACAACCGACTCAACCCCGAGCGAATCTAAAATGGCGGTTCCTTTCAAAACTTCGTGGGAGATCCTGCATATTTGATGTCGAGGGGCAGAAGGATCGTACAAATCGTTCTACGGAAATGGTAGAGAGACAGTCGTCGGTTTTTATTGAAGTTTCCCAAAAGAGGCAAAGAGAATCGAAGGTGCGGTCTGGTCGTGTAGGAAGCGGGGGGGGGGGGGTTGGAAGGGCGTACAGGTGTGATTCAATCGGCACGAAGGGGCGAATGCGTGACTTTGTATTGACGTAGTGCGAGAGCTGGGGAGATGAGGTTTGTTCTAGAGATGGACCACCTTATGAAAAGTAACCATCGCAAAGTCAACAGTTCCTCCTTTTCCTGAATAATTCATTCCGTTCGTCGAAAACTCTCTGCAACTCATATTTAGTAGCTGAAAATAGGGAGTTCCGGTGGGGGATGTCGCAGTGACGTCATAATCATTTGAAAGCCCCCACCCCCAACACGTGAATCAGTGTCGCTGAAACAATTTCTCTGCAAATAACCATCCACCGCGCAATGCGTCAACTGTGATGTCATTTGAAGGGCATTACGCAGACGATACACTGACAATGTACACATCCCCCTTTACATTACGGGTACGCCATGTGTGTTATCTTAGTTTTGGAAGGAGAGGAAATCTATTTATGTATAATACGATATGGCCTGGCGTGTACTATAGTAATGACGCGGTATCAAGTGTATTCTGATAGCTAAAAATTGAAAAATGCATTTAATTTTCTGACCACCATCCGCCATCGAAGCCATATTTTGTCTTTCGCGTGGTTTGAAAAATCGGTTCTTTCGCACGAAAATTCCATTTGTCATCCAGTTGTGCTCACTTACTCAGCAAGCCTACCAGAAGAAAATCCATGGTTATTATGAGACGAAAATGGTTGAAAAAATTGATCGCCACTCACCACTCAACTCTCTCACTCTCTTTCTCTCTCTCCATTTATTTTCCCAAGCCACCAGTTCACGTGTATTTAGAGCCCCCTTGTTCGTCTTTGTATACTCATACTCAACCTAATATCGCTATTCTGTCAAGTGTAGTACAGTCCTCACTCACCCTCACCGCGTTAATTTAGTTCTCAGTTTCAAGCTCCCCCATTCGGGCGCCCAACAGGTATAATACAGGTTTTGCAATTCAATTTATTTTACTCTTGGATATTCTTTTTCAATAAAATGCGTGAACAAAAGAGTTGCCAGCTGAAAGTAACCCGAGTTGTTGTTTTTGGATATTTCACAGGTCCCCTCTGCTGGCTAGTCACCGACAACTGAGGTTTCTATTTTTGGAAGTCGAACGATTCCCTACTAAATGAACGCAGCGCACATCAGATTCAACGCAAACCTTCAGTTTGAATGCTGACATCACGCAGCCCAAAGATTTGACACGCCCCTTCCCTTCCGCGTTATCACCGCACTGCCATTAGTTTATCTTCCCGGGTTTTCCATCAATAACTCGAAATGCAAATTCAAAACAGAGGCTCCATCCACCAGCGATGGCGCGGCACTCGCTCGGGGGCACCACAACTTCATTCATCTCAATCACTCGTCGCTCCTTCCTCTCTCCCCCTTGTCATTTCCATTTCAACTGATTCGAAAGGGCCGCCTCGCGATCGCTATTGTGCCTTATCTTCTTCTTTCTCATTTATTACGTTTTTCCTCCTGGGCGATAATAGCTTTTCCATCGGCCTGAAATTCACTAATGCGAGAAGGGACAGCAGAAAAGTGTTAAGAAAATGCCCCCTCATCGTCACAAATTTTATTTTGAATAAAGCGCCAACTTTCCTAGACATTCAACGGACTGGAAACATCTTTCAAGATTTGCTTTGATTATTACGCCAATTTTGGCTGAATTCTCAAGAAAATGAAGAAATACGCCCTCGAACAAATATTTGTTGTAGACATTTTACGATTCGTCATTCTGAAACATACTGAATTCCCTCCCGTGGCCTTCAAAAATGGTTCTAGAGGCCTTAAGAGTTTAAACTTTGAGGTAAAGAACCAGTTCGGGGTTTCATAAAATGCACAAAAAATGAGATGACATCTGTCGCGATTGATAACTGGATCAGAATGCTGGCCAGAACCTAAAACTGAACGCTTGCTCAACAACATGAGGCCTGTACAGAGTTTGTGAATGGGCACGGGAAACAAACCAAGGCTGCAATAAGGCAAAATATATAACCCCTTACGTCGATACATTGTGACATTAATTTGTCTTATGGTACTGAATATGCAGTCAAAAACACACATTCACCGGCGCTACACCGATATTCGAGTCACGTACGTTCAGAAATGTCTCATTGCTCGGTGTTTCAGAACGCCAAGTAACGCGGAAAAGTCTTGGTTATTCCGTAGTTTGGCTTCACTTTTCCATTTACCCCGACACGCGCATGAATTCGGCTTTTAGTTTTGCCTTTATTGCTACTCAACTGACAATTTGAAACACGAAAAATCTACACCACACTACGGGCACAGTATTATTAAATTGTAAACAGTCACCGCTAAATGAGGGATAGTAACCACATTCGATAATAGTCAACAATTTTTATGCAAATAAAAATACTGACAAGTTGAATATATTTTTTCTGTCACATTGTAGATTTAAGACAGGTCTATAATTACTAAGACTCAACTTTCCACTTTTTCCTATTATGTATGGACTTGTTATTAGGCGATTGCCCATATAATTAATAAATATATATAAACAATATTTATTATTAGATAACTACAGCATTCTTCTCATCTTAGGAAATTTAACTGACTTGGTTTCTCACCTACAAATAACTCGTCTGATCGTAAGAAAGCTCCCAATTTAGGCCAGTCCTCCAATATGAGCACTGCAAAAGGCTGATAAAGGCTGCATGTTATTGCGAAACGGTTTATAACTCTCTTGCAAAGGATGGTTATCCAGATTGACGCAACTCGAACCTCGAAGACTCACCTCATTCGACTCAGCTACAAAAAATACTAGAAAAACGATATGAAACATGATCTGACTAAAAAAATAAAAAATGGAAAATTGATGTAGTCTAAAAAGTCCATTCTTTTGCGCTAAAGTACCATTTAGGATCTAATTGTGTTCTCGTAGTCAACAATCCAATCGGACGAAATCCATGGTTGTTGTGCGCCAAAAATGGTTTAAACGAGCGGTGCGTAGCAACACACAACTTTCCGTCACCCGCGTAAGTTCGACCTCCACCTACATATGCGGGTGCTAATAAATTCGTTCGACACATTTCTACAGAACAATTTAAGGAGAACAAAATGTACGTACTAGTTAGCTGAGAGTATTCCGTAAGTTTGATCGAAATCGTTATAGCCGTTTTTGGGAAAATTGGAATACCGATAAATTGATATTCGACAAATATCCTTTCCTGAGTTAACTTGGCTTATATCTCCGTTCAACATATGTATACAGAAATAATTATACGGAACGAAATGTGGGTATGGGTGACTAAAAGACACTCGATTGATGAAATTTAGTGGAGCAGTTACCCTGGATTTTACGGAAATGTTCGAAAAAACGTTACTTGCGGCACATTTTAATTTTTATCTCCACTCAATGAACTTTCAGAGGAACATTTATTGAGAACAATAAATACATATTAACTATTTGAAAACATCCTTTGTGTTTGGTGAATATCGCTGAAGTCGTTTTGACAAAAAGCGTAAAAAACCTATTTTTGCTTCATAGGCCTATATCTCCGTTCACCGTATTTTCATGGAGATATGTATGGAGAAGAAAAGTTAGGTATTAATTAAGAAAGTTTATTTGAAAGTTTAATCAAAATCGTTAGGGCCGTTTCTGAGAAAAATGCGAAAACCCTAGTTTTTGGTATATTTTCGTCCCCCCCCCTTCCCATCGGCCGAAATCATCCACAACCTTATTTTGGAGTCTACAAAAAATAACAAACAAAACAATGAAAGAACCAGCTCAATCGGATTAGCCATTCTCCCGCAAATCGAACTACAGACACACACACACACACGCGCGCGGATCACGCGCCGAAATTAGGTTTTTTAGACTCAGTAGGCCTCAAAACGTAAAGATCTGAAGAAAAGCCAAATTTTTTCTGACACGATTATTACTATACATTCCTTCCCTTCGGGCAGCGGAAAGTAAAAATGAGCTGAAAACGAAATTTAGGCCGTTTGATACCAATTACTTGGTATTTGGCATGGTTTTTCACGTATTTCTTTTTAAACGGGGTCAAATGTGACGTAAAGATATAGAATCGCGTCTAGATGTAATACAACGAAGTCACAGTTAATGTAGCGAGGGCTACCCTCATTTTCTGCTCTGAATAATGAACCGTTATGTATTAATTTGCGCCGTTTTTATATTTCAATTATGCCAGGACTTCGTTATATAGTTTGCCCAACTGCGAGGACATCGAAAACACGCGTTATGATGGGAAGATCAAGTTACAAACAAACGTTCAGTTTACTTAGGAATTAATCGTCATTTTACGTTACTTAGCCCCTGGGTCTAACGTTTCAAGGGCTTCTGATCGGTCAAAAGCGATTGTAGTGTAATTAATGTAGTATAGTTGTCACCGGTGTGTCACTAGCGTCCTTTTAAAAATCTGACAGTTAGTGAAATATGCAACCTCAGCTATTCTGGAATTCAAATTCACGTCATTTCGTTGGCTCTTTCCGGAGCTTCTCCTGTGATTAAAGAACACTGGACACCAATCTTTCAATAAAAAATCATCTTGACCGTCACATTCATTGCTTTGGTACTTCAACGATGATCGTGGCATAAGTAGGGACAATAAATTCATAAACGTTACGAATCACCAGTTTTGAGCTATAGAACGTTGAGTTAGGTTATAACGGGCATAAACTAGGGGAAATTATATTGCTTTTAGTGATGTGTCACCCCAGATATTTTCGTTAGGCTGGTATGTTAGCTTATCAATATGGCTGTCGCTGAATTCTCATGAGAGAGTCATGTCAGTCGTTATTCTCGTTTGGCAATGACGGTATCTGATTTTAAAAACCGGTTTCGCTGCGGTAGTGGTTGGTGGGCTGGACGCAGCCTACACGCTGAATAATGTGGGGAGGTCAGTGGATTGAAATTTAGGAGAAACGTATTGGCGCACACATTCACGTGTTCCTTAATTGAGGCTTGAAGGTGAGTGAATCGCAATCTGTAGACCATTTAACGGGTTGTGTATTATTTATCAATATGTTTATTTCGATGAAGAGCTTCGCAAAGGCTATTTTCTGACTTCAATTCACGCAACCGAAAAACTTAACAAAAAGTCAATTACAGACAGCAAATGTTTCTTCTCGTGAGTCATTGTTGCTCCCGAAGTTGGGCCAATATTTAGGAAGAAACGGGGGAAGGGATGAAAGGACGTAGAAGCGAGCGGAAAATCTATTCAACGAAGAACAATGAGAAGCAAACATCGACTGCGAAACAAAAGGGAGTAGTTACAACGAGGGAGCGAGGGAGTTGAGGGGCTGAAAGGAAGCCAAACGGAAAGGATGGTACCCTCTGAAAATCTACCCATGTGAAACAAGTCAACCTGTCAATCCCAGAGACTGCGGAGGTTTCGACGGCCGGGGCTCCCGGAGGGAATAGAAATCGTGACTGGTAGTTTGTGACATGAGCCTTAGGTGACGTAATTGACAGGCCGTCCCGTTATGGGGGATCTTTTCGAATAATTGAACCACCTGTCGAGATATGAGCCAGGACCGACTTAGACGTTAGACATCACGCCATTTCCCTAACAGAATTAACTCCATCTCCTGATAACCAAAACAGAAAAAAGTTCGAATTATTCAAAATTTAAAATGAGCTAAATCATTCATGACTCGATATACATTAAATATTGTTATCCAGAATCAGCAGTTAGTGTTCTACATAACTCCATACCTTCATGCCGACTCAGTCACATTTAACTTCCATCCCCGGCGGCCTCGTGGTCTCATCAATTAAGATCCTGCCGTCTCTTTGAACCCCCTCAAACCCTTCAACGGCCTCGAGTTTTCTGCGGTTCGCAGATAAGGGCTGCCAAAGACCACAATTCAGCCGCGAAAACGACTGCAGATGACTTAGCTCGTAGGGAAAGAGTGACCTCGTTAAGTTGGATCTAAAAGGACGGGAACCCAGTGCGGGCGAAGATATGGAATGACCCTTCGTTCGATGATACTTGGGAACCGCACATGCTGTCATTTGTCGTAGAGCCAGGTTATCGAGGTAAGAAAAGTTGTTCCGGGGGGGCACGGGTGCAAGCAGGCAATCCTTCAAAGTTTTAGATTATTTTGACTAGATTATCCGAATAATCAACTTAAACATGGAGGAGAGATGAAGCAAATTGAATTTCCAAATAAAATCCCCCAATTCATCGTTGAATAATTTGTATTTACCTGCTGAGAATCAGACTACGTAGGTCTGATGTTCCTACCTTGCCCATGAAATTCAACAAAATACACTAGTCTTACATAACTCCCATAAATAAATTGTTGGGTAACACGCAGGAAAAATGAATTCTGAAAGTAATGTTCACCAAATAATTCGTCTCTTATAAGTATCATTACGTTGTATACTTTTTTGGAAGTGTTGATGTCTTTTACGTTCCTCCATTGTGCAGTCCACTGACGACGAAATGTCGTGTTTTGAGAAACACTATAGTAAGGGTGTGAGCTAACCGACTTAAAACTTACTATAGTTGTTGTTCGGCGTATGAATGGGGGAGCTTGAAGCTGAGGAATAAATGGACGTGGTGAGCGTGAGTGAGGGCTGTATTACACTTGACAGAATAGCGTTATTAGTTTGAGTGTAAGTATATAAACGCGAATAAGAGGCTCTAAGTATATGTGAACTGGTTGTGATACTAAGTGGAGGGAGGGAGAGAGAGAGAGAGAGAGGGAAAGAGAGAGAGAGAGAGAGAGAGAGGGAGAGAGAGAGAGAGAGAGAGAGAGAGAGAGAGAGAGAGAGAGGGAGATAGAGAGAGAGAGAGAGAGAGAGAGAGAGAGAGAGAGAGAGAGAGAGAGAGAGACGAATCGTTGTGAGAAGTGGGAGACGACTGCATTCAGTGAGAGCTAGTTGATGAATATATCAATGGAGACGACGGAGTTTCGCGAGAACTCGCACAAGAATGAATTTGGGAGGAGCTGTCTGCTGTGGAGAGAAATGTAAATGGAGAGGAGGGGAAAAGGATATTTGCAAAAGTCCAGAAGAAGGGGAAATTCGTTGTCAATCAGAAATAACTGACTTCTTCCCACAGTTACAAGAAAGGGGGCACTATCTGTTAGGGCAAGTGCGGACATTTGTGGAGGTCAAATACCCAGCTAATTCGAAAAGTTATTACGGTGATCAAAACACTAACGTAAACGTTACTCCTACTTTGTGCAGACAGCTCCAAATAACGCAACAGTGCTCTACAATTTTCATTTAGGTGAAAATGACGCGAGAAGTTCGTTAACGCCACAAGCACAGTGATGTTTGAATGACAATCTCAAAACGGTTAAACACCTATGAGATTCCGTAATTCCATCATTTACATTATGTAATGATTCTATGATCGTTTCCTTTAACAACTTTCACGGAGTGTTTTAACTGCAATTCCTGAAGTGTGCGAATAGATTTTCCTTACAAAATCACCTCGACGGTTTCATTAATCGAACAATAGTCACCCCACAAAAGTCTTGAGGTAAATAGTAGCAACCGAATGAGATATGTAATTTTTGACCTAACTATTTCTTCGTAGAACGTCGAGCTTTCACCTTGTCTGTATGAAGTAAAGCAAATGTGTTTAGTGCTAGAGTGACGGAAACCGCAGCACATTTATGAGAATTGGGTGAGTTTGAGATGCTTTCGACCAGATTTTGTTTCTTCTGTTTTGTGGGGAAGGAGGTTATGTGATCGACTGAGCTTTTTTACAATGGAACATGTTTCCTCTTTCACCTAACTGCCAAAAAGTGCCATACTGTGAGAGTGGAGAATCATTTCACAAAATAAGTATATAAAAAACTCGGCCTTCCGAGTCTTGCGCTCCCCCATCCCTCCTAACTCTTCCCTCCACACATCACCCGTTTTACCAGTTTTTCGACGATGGTCGCAAATTACGGAACTGTACTACCAGCTTCTACGAAAGTGTTACCAAGTTCATCAAAGCTGAGTGAAAAGTGGATTGAGTTAGAAACCCGGAAGGTATGTGTAGGAAAACTGTGTGATGCGTGGAACCATATATTTTCAACGAGTGAGTGAAGAGAAGAAAACGACAATTACAAGACGTTCCCCAGTTCATTCGGAACCTTGACGCATTGATTTACTGCTACACGAACATCGAATTCAGAATCAGGCAAGACGGAGAACTTTCTGTGCTCACCTACCAGTTCTTGAGGAGGTGCTTGAATAAAAACCCCGAAGTCCAGTTGTCTGTCATTCCAACCGTGACGTTGAGGAAAGGATCAATAATTAGTCCCGCTCGATCCCGTGGATCAAATTCGACTGGATCGTTATATTCGAATCGAGTCGATTTCAGTCGTTGAAATAATAATTGCCGGAGGCTAACGAAAAATCACTCAATACCGTCCGAAAGGTCAGCTCGCGGTCTCGTTTCCGCCGTTTACGCCGAAATCCGATTCCAAGGGCAACGTGAATCATTCACGAAGTCAAAACGGTCAAGACTGAACAACTTGAGTCAGGGGAGAAGGGGAATCTCGGAGTAATTATTGGGTCTTGATAGTCGAACTGTTTAAAATATGCAGGAAGTTGCACTGACTGGGTGGTCCGAAAATCACAGCCAAGGAGAAATAAATCGAGGAACGGAAATATTGACACGAGTGAAATGTGGGGCTTGTTGATGGGTACGGTCTAGAGAATGGAGGAGGTTGGGAAGAAGTGATGCACTATGACTGGTTCACAGCGCTCTGGTCCTGTCACAACCTTCGTTGCACATTTCCAGTAACTACCCGCGTGACATGACGTGACCCTTTTGATACTAGGCGTATCTTTCAGAATCAACCACTATCCCACATGATGGGGATGTTTTAATAAACTATTGAATTCACTACGAAGAAGAGCCTCTTTAAATCCATTCGTGAGTGAGTAAACCCTCATTTCCGACTAGACTAAATGATTTTCCTGTCCTGTCAAAATATATAACACATTTATCGTTCATAGCTTATGAAAACTGTATAGTTACCCGACCACACAAGATTGATTATGGCTAAAGAAAGTCACGTGAATATGAATGAGAACCCTGTTATTTGGACATTTTAGTGATTCAGGACGGACAGATGAAGTCGGATAACTTTTTTAGAATCTAATTTAAAGATCTCATATCCTTATCACATGGTGACTTGATCATCTAATCATCGATTAGTAATCATCAGGCATTGGCCAATAATTAAATAATAATTTATTAAAATGGAAATAGAAATAAATATTTTCTTGACATTAAATTAAAATAATAATTTCAATTATACTACAAACCCGACGTGGAATAGTAAGGTGTGGACACGAAGCCCAAAAATAAAGGATATGGAGGGGAACGAAAGATGGAATACAACCGGAGAAGATAACTCAAGAAAACGGTATGTATCGATATTTACAAATTGAGGGTGAAGTGGCATCAAGGCCACCTTCAAATGGAGCTGAACGACTCGTCCTACCTGAGATAGGCCAGGTCAACGTGACCTAACTGAAATTGTACCCATCGACAGTTACAGTTATGCATTCGGGGATGTCTGTGGGAGTTCCGAACGGGTGGTCCTTATCTCCCTCAGACCCCGCAGTTTAAAGCCGAAGACAGGGATGGGATTACTACCCTCCAGCGACCACCACAATGTCCGCAGAACAAGCGCCTGTGTAGGAGTCGGATTGCTCCGTTCTACCCTGCGAAAGCCTGTCGTGGCTCTAACCCATAATGCATGGCACAAGGCCGCGGGCTGTGCACTCCCGCACCATTTTGGATCAAACAACCCTTTAGGCCAGAATGGTCACAGGCCCGCCCCATCATTCGATGACACTTATGGCTTTTCTTCATCCCAAGGTGGGACTGTTTGGACTTACTGAGCTCCCTGGGGTTCGGAAGGACTGCAGTAAGCTGTTGTTTTCCTTTGTTTATTTATCTATTATGTTCCCTTGGCACCTTAGAAACGTCTACAATCATTGCAGGCGCGGTTAAGAGCTTCTGACCAGACAAGACGAGCTTACTGCCCCTCCTCAAGAGGATGCTTGATGGCCTGGTGGGCTCGAATCTCCGGCAAAGTGTGAGCGAGAGTCTAAAATCGAAATCGGAATCGAGCCCTTTTTATTACGCCCTCAAACAAGTTGTGCTCTGAAGTGAAATTTATCTATTGAATTTGCTTACACACATTTTGAAAATTTAAAGAGGTTCGTGGCATCATCGTGACTCCACGCAATGGTTAACACGATCGTCGTCGTCGTCCCACGATTGCCTGATTGCCAAGAGACAGCTGATTTATTTTATTTACAGACAGTAGCTTCCATCATTTACTGTTTCGATCGCAATTATAGAAGCTTCATTTTATTTTTATTTTATCTCTCATTGCACGTGTTCAACACAAAACCCTCGTTTTACGTGTTCGCCTCAATTAATTGGTGTCCGACCTCTTCACCCCTATCTGGCCCGAACTACTTTCAAGTGTTGTGTTGTCAAGTATGTGTGTCAGTGAAGGCGAATTATCAGATTGCCATTCTCATTGTGGATGAGTAAACGGTGGAGTTACCTATTTTTACTTTCGACAACCCTAAGGGTACGAAAAATGTTGCAATAATGTTCTCTTCAGATCTCTAAGTGTCAAAGCTTAATGAGCTCTGAAAAACACATTTTGGAAAGATGGTCTATGCGCACGTGGGTCTGTGAACGCGATTGACCGATAACGGCAACCAAATCAACTCAAACATGGCGTCTAGCTCGCAGGTATGGGACGCCAAAATAGGAGTATGAGCAAAATCCGCCCAGGCTTAATTATAATGATCAAAACTCTAAATATACATATTTTTCAATAACGGCTATAACGGTTCTGATTAAATTGTTGTATAGACATATCCAAATGACACAATACCATACAATTCTCGTTCGTGGGAAAATTAGAGCAGCTCAATAACATACCAAACGTTCCGTCGAAAATCGATTTTAGTGTGGTTTTTACTTTATAAACTCCGCTCAAATGTTACCAGAAGCTTCAGAAAAACCAACGATGAGCATTTGATAACGGTGTCGCGTAGATTGTCTTTGAAATCACTTGCGAACTGATTGCTCAATAACAATCGTGCCACAAGTAGCAGCACCACAATAGATTCCAGATTCGTGTGTTTTATATAAAAATGCATATTTTATTAGATTCATGAAAATCACTGAATGCGGGCAAGAGATGTTGGGTAAGACGCGTCACACTGTATATTCTTCTTGGCAAAGATCGAAGGGAGATTATCATCAGGTATAATCTCGACTTGGAGGAAAATGGAGAGACCTACAGACAATGCCCGCCATTATTAATGAAGAAATGGTAATTTCCGAGGACATTTGAAACATACGGACAGGTGAAAAAGGTTTACAAAAATAACGGTGTCAACGTGTTTTTATTTATTTTTTGACCCTCACTCGTCCATAAAAGTTTAGTATCACTGAAATCACCATCGTTGGGTGTCGAAGTATCAACCTACTGCTCCCCACGTAGATCTTGTAAATTTTGGGACAAAATGTATGCTGTTCTTTAGAAATTAGGAATGTACAATATAGTCTACATTATCCGGTTTTTTATTGCAAAAATATTCATCCGCATCGTAGTTTGCTTCCTTAACTAGCATTCAGAATTGTATACAGTCGCAAACATTCCCTCATGTCTCTCCTGTATAGTTAACAAAACGAACTTAGGTCATATTGTCCATCCCCATTTGATTTGGGACGTGTTTGCCAGCCCTATCTCAGGTTGGTCAGGTGTAAAGGTAGGTCTTGTTGTCTTTTCACCCTCAATATATTAAACGAAATCTACTTGCTTCTTCAAGTAATACAAAAATAAAGGAAAACTGAACTAAAATAAATTCAAACATCTCTAGGCCCAACCTACGGAGCTTGAATCTCCTTTCTTTGTTCGAACTTAGTTAGGATTGATAAGGAAACCGAGATTTGAAGGAAGGAAATTCAGATGGGAACAAGGAAAAATGGTGACAAAAATTTAAAATAGCTATAGTCGTATCTGCCCCGTATGTCTTAACCTTCGGGCATCCTGGCATCCCTTAGTGCCACTGAGCTCCTTACTGCCACTGCAACCGTGTGACTCGAACATTATTAAGAAGGTATATCAAGGCACGGAAGGCTTTTGATAGTCAACCAGCACATCAACACCGGACGTCAAAATGATGGTTTGAGCTAAATCCGCCAAGAACTAACCGCCAGTTACCGTAGCAAACAAAACACCAAATGTGGGTTTTTCTCAAAAAACGGCGTCAACGAGCTTGATTCGGTTTGTTTGTTGGGAGATTCAAATGACGCGACGGTAGTGTCAAATGTTCAAAAAAGACGAGAGAAGACCCAGTAAATTATCGAAAAATCCATACATATCGGTAGTACAGTTTTCTTCACTGATTCGTACCACGCTTTCCTATTTACGTTTATTTTTATTTTCTGAATGGTCATGAATGAGAACAGCTCCTCTCTATGTCGTAATGTAGGTACAAGAATCTGTTCCAACACACGCCGCCAGTGAATGTATTGAAGGCGCATTTGACGTTTCTACGAAGTGTAAGTTTTCGGTTGCAGAAATTAGGAGCTCTCATTAGAATTCTCGTCAGCCTGGTAACGAGCTTGTGAGAAGGGATTGGGATGAAGGTAAACCATCTGCTTTGATCATCTCAATGACGCGTCACAGTCTTCTGAAGGCCATCGGTACCTGAAAGGGTCGTTCCTCAATACAATAGCGCCGTTGCTTTCGGAATAACCAGTCTCGCTATTAAACTGCTCAACAATAACCCTTTGAAAGGAGGAGGAAGACGGAAGATGTCGCACTTCAAAATCTCCCGTCTTTCACGCACCAAAAACCACTTTAAAGTGCGGCGAGGGAGTGGAGGTTAGAGACCGTCTCAAGAAAGAGGAAGGGCCAAAGTTCTCACAGGCCCTTCGACGTTAGGAAGTGCGCGACGAGGTAACGGAAGGTCGATGGCGATGGCGTCGGTGGAAGGGCGAGAGCCTGCAACCTGTGGGATGTTCCCGTGGGATTGCCGCAGGGATGCCCGCATGCTGCTTCTCTTTTCTACGCGGATATCGCAGAGTTGAAACTTCCCTCATCCGCGTGTTCCCTTCGCTGCTCTCAAGCTAATCACGTAACTCGCGTTTCCCACGTTCGTGGAAAACAATTAGGGACGCTATTACCTCTGGGCCATCACTCAACTTGTTATTGCCGAGCTCGGCTCCCCCTCTGAGGAGTTACACGTAGCCAGCCAACTACAAGGAGCGATCTACTACCTTCTATTTGAGGCCCCTGGATCGCATTAAGCCCTGTTAACTAATCTTTCAGCTTTTATGGGAAGAGCGTTTTACTTCCCTTTCCTTCTTAGCCCAACAACAAAAAAACAATCGTACATATTTTCTCTTAATTGTTTACTCAAGCACGGTTTATCATCTGGTGACCACACTTTAGAGTTGGCATCGTTGTAGGTGACGCCTTCATTGGACTCCTTCTCTGTGCATATGATTTCGTTATAATATCAGAAGACCCAGGGTAAAAGAAAACGAACATCCCTGCTCTCAGGGCTTAACATTGAGTTCCATGAAATCTTGATTGTCGTTTTTCAACATATTGGGCACGTGGACTCTCAGAAAAGTGGACCGTAAGCGAGTACGAATAGTTTGGAGTAAATACTGCCTCTCAGCTTTTTTCCAATAGGCGCTTGAAACTTGAAAGAACCTGAGCAGCCACTATGAGGCTCCACCATTATAAGCGGATCTATTCCTCACTGGGCTCACCCCAGTGCAAGGTGCAAGTTAGACTGATTATGACGGAGACATGCAGGTCTAGGGTGCACCTACACCGAATCGGCCTTGCTGCAAAACGCAAATCACCTGCTGTCCCGGTCAACCATAGATGATGTTTGCCATGCAATATCTCATTCCTCGAAACTAGAAACAATAATCAGTTTATGTGAACCTCACGCACATCAGCTTCTGTTGACGGAATTGCCTGTTCTTTGACGAATTTTTCGTACTTGAGGCGTGTTGGCAATTTAAACAGACGTAGTAAGCTCAGTGTTGGGCAGCTTGAGTTGGAGTAAAACAAATAAACGAATGAACTTGGTGAGCGCGAGTGAGGACTGTATTAACATTTTTGGGTATGAGTTTGATTGAGTATTTAACGCGAACGAAGCGTGTGTATGAATAGGTGAGCTGATTGCAGGGAACGAGAGCAGAGAGTAGCCAGAGAGCTGTGAGATGAGTGTGCGTATTGGGGTTTGGTCTGGGAAGATCTGTGACTTTGTTGAGGAGGTAAATCGAGTGGCGGGAGCTGGATAACTTGGAAAGTCAAAAAGGGAAAATCCGTATGTTCTTCGGAAATAAACTGAATGGGCAGTCCAGACTTTCCTATAGCTACAGACAAAAGCCTACAAGTCAGAAAGAGCTCGACTCGATGTTCGGTGAAGTCGAGAAACAAGGACTTTCCATGGACGACAAGTTCGGAACTTCTAAGCTCAAGATTTCAAATAATTCGGCCTGCGCCGAACACTCAGTTTTGGAAATTACTGGACTTCAACGACGGGCTAGCCTTCTTTTTTTCTCGAGCCGCCCTTCCGCCGGATGAGCTGTCAATAAATTATGGAACCACGTCGGACGAACATCGACCAGTAATTCATTGACCCATTTTTAATTAACCCCCCTTTAAATAAACATGGTTCAACTTGTAGATCTCGAAGAGTATTTATAAATGACTCGCGGGGCGAGAAATCGATTTCCCTGAAAGTCCGCAGTTCCTCGTTTGACCCGATTTCCCAGCGACGATTAGCCTCTGAATTTTCATGGACGCAGACCGCGACATAATTGCGTTAAAACTCAGCTTTTTGCGATCGGATTTTA
Organism: Pachypeltis micranthus; assembly: GCA_020466155.1. NCBI lineage: Eukaryota > Metazoa > Arthropoda > Insecta > Hemiptera > Miridae > Pachypeltis > Pachypeltis micranthus. The sequence continues at coordinate 10,721,344 of CM035774.1, read as the reverse complement.
TTGATAGTAGGTCACCAGTTATTAATACTAAAATCGTTATTATGCCCAATATGAATGTAGCAAACACTGGAACAGTGAGTTACTGTGCAAAATGTATCAGTACGTACATGGTGTAAGTATATATCTAAATAGGTGTGAAACTACTTGAAAAGTTTCTGCACTTTGACGTATAAAAACAAGTGAGTTCTGGCGAGTACAGGACCACATGTCAGAGCCACTGTATTTCTGATCCCAATAGGCCCTCCCACTAAACTCCGTTGTGGAGAACACTCATATAATTTACCATCTCGCGAAGCTGAGTCGCACAATATTGAGTAAACTCTAAGTTAAAAGACGACATTGAGAACCGCCTTTAGGCCATTAAACTCTTCGACTTTTCCATTCGAAGCGCGTCACAACAGTTGTCTTTAAAAAACTTGGGAAGGATTATGGATGCGCAAAGCCGTTATGGCGACCATTTTACAGCGTTCGTTGAATTCGAAAAGACACGGCCTTTGCGCTTATAATGAAATTATGAAGTTGAGAATCGCTTTGGCGCAGGGCGACGGCTCTGTTTGCATTTTTTAGAAGCATCCGCAGAGGAGTCGATGCTCCTTCCACCTCGTAACGTGGAATAAATGAGAAGCTGGGAGGATTTGTAAAACGTAAAAATGTGGATGTTGCCAGCACTTTGCCGCCGTCCCTATCCTTAGAGACCTCTTTGTGGATTTAGCTGCTTTTTACGTTCAACTTGCCGAGGGTTACACTGTTTACAGAGACTCACGCAGGAAGGTTACTCATGTTTCGTGTACCAATGCAAGATTGGAGACTGCCAAAATCTAGGAAACGCGACGTATGAGTTGATTTTGAACGTAATTGAAAGAAAACGGAAACTGCACGATTAGCAATAGCACGAATAAAAGGTAACAAAAAGAGGAAAACCAATTAAAATATCAAGAATGAAATTTAGAAATAAAGAGAAAGCGAACAAAACTAACGATAACGTTACGGTTAAATAAAAGTGATATCGCACTGACTGAAGCATTGTGTGTGAGGCTGCCAGACAATTCGTACACAGATTGTGCTCTTCCACGTAGGTTCTTCGAGCCTCTTGGCTGGAGTTGAGGAAACGTGGGCACTTTTTTACCCCATCATGTTTGTCGCAGATAGGGCAGGGATGTGGCTCTGGCGATGGAGGTCTTCATCAGGCCTTTTTGAAGGCGCATGGTTTCCCCGGACTCGTCGTTTGAGAGGTCGTTCGGGGACAGACACGTGGGAAGATGTCAATGTTGATGCAGGATGGGGAATTGGGTCGTTGTGCGATGTACGGTCCGTAGGTTTTCGGTGACTAGTAGGTTTATGCTGCTGCGATTCTAGATAATGCTGGTAGATCAGAAGCTCCTTGACATCTGTCCTGCTTTCCTCGAAGCAGCCGTTGTCGATTGAACACAAAGCTGTGGTTCAACTGTTCGTTAAGGATAGACAACGTTCGAACATAATGACTGGCAAGAGAGTAGGTCAGAAAAGTTGATGGTGGGGGATCAAAAATTCACTCCGGTACTCCGGTCTCGCATTAAGCGAGATAGCATAATAGAGTACTGCGAACCATTTCAAGCCATTCTCCCCTTGATCCAGAAATAGGGGTCCTCAAAGCGGAGGCTTGCTCTCGCCCAGGAGCCATCACTAGGTGGCAGGCACGGTGGCATGAGGGTCTTACAGTGCAGCACCTCCACAGCATTCTCCCCGTTACCGACTACGAATGGAATGGTGGCGGCCGTCCTTCCCGGCAGTGCAGCTGCTCTCGGGCCATGGTGCCTTCAATGAGCGGCTGCACTTCTTTAGGCGCCACCACTTCTATGACTGCCCCTGTGGAGAGGCCGCGGAGAGTGCAGCACATGTACTCTTTGCCTGTTGCCTATACAGTGACGCACGAGAGTGCACTCGAATCCCTGCGGTGGGAGGAGCTCCTTACCAGCAAGGCGGAGGTCCGCCGGTTTCACATCTTTGCCCAGGCATGGGCGAACCAGCGGAAGGGTTTGAAATCCTGGTGCCTACCCGGATGCAGGCCTAGGACTAGGAGGAAAACTTCCGCTCAACACCCTCGCACTTGCTGCACAGTACCTTCGCCAGGGGAGGTCCACCACCTTCCCGGCGTAGACGCATGCGCCTCCCATGGAACAACGAGCCAGTAGGCTACACTAAACCTTAGACGTTACCCCATTGGGTGAAGTGCGCCTGTATGGCATGTGTGTATTAGTAAGTAACGCAATTGTGTGTAATATATTTCCGACAGTGAACACAGTCATGTCCTCTCTCTCGCGCTTACATTTTATATGCACGAAATAATTACTTCACATAACACTTTCTATGTTTTGTTTATAAAAAGTACAAAGTCGATTTAGTAAGATCAGAGCTATTTCTTGATATCATCATTAAATTGATTCTCTCGTCACGATTATCCACTCCTTATTTCTAGCCGCTCTAGTTCCGGGCCTCCTAACCCTTAGGGCAAATCCGCAAGGACCCTTGGGAATCCGTACCGTCTGGGAGGAGTTCTTAGCCTGGTTTCCCACCTGATTCAACTATTTATCTAGGCGGCAAGCTTCAAAAGGAGAGATCAACTTTGACCACGTTTTTTCGTCATAAACTTCTTCCCAAACTGGGCGAATCGGTTATAACCTTGTCTAGTGGCAGTCAAAAATGGTAGGTATGAATGATTTTCCAACAAGACTGTAGAAACTGCACGAGGAGCAGCACGTGGTTTCTTATTTCTTATACACTGGAGGCACAAGAGTCTTTGAGAGAAAAGAAGAGAAGCCGTCTGAAGTCGCCATGTCTCATAAGGAACTAGCTCGTCCAGGGGTCTGGCTCAACCCATTTTCTTGAAAGACGTTCAACACTTTCACCCCTAGGACGTTCACGAATGTTGGAAAACTCACACATTGTCACTTCCTTTTGACGCGGGTTTCCATCACGCTTGCCATTCTGCTAATTTTCACCTATTGCGTCACAGACACCCACACATTTCGTGTGCCGAAGTCAACGTGAAAACATTTTTCTCGTCTAATTACATACTTGTGTTCCTATTTCGTACGGCTAGGGATAGAGGGAAGTCGACCATCGTCGAAATGTTTGCAATTTATTCTACTACTCTCGTCGTCTTTCCATGAATGAAAACCCCTCATGTTCTCGTCATGTTATTTTTATTTGTTCTCGCTAAAAATGAAATAAAAGTCTGTAGAGTGGGTTTTGAGAAGAAATGTGGTATTCTGCTCACTGTGATAACTATAGTTAGTACAAACCCATCCTACGCCCATCCCAACCTACTTCGCCCATACGCTTCCATGTTGATCTGCAGGCTGAATATGTAATTTGAACTGATTATTTTCTACCGATTCTTCTTAATCACGTTCGTAGACACACTCACACACACAGGTATATTAGTGTCTTCTTTTTCAGTCGAAAACATAACTCTCCTTCCACTTGGTACGGCTTGGGAAAGGAAAAATAGTTTAAAGGAAGGAGGACGAATAATTACTGTGTAAATGAGTATGCGAAGCAAGTAAAGTAGCTATGTGTCAGCTCCACATCAACATCAGGTATCATCTGATGGATAAATAAACTATGAACAAAGCAACGTCGAAATGACTGCGCGCGGACAGACGAAACGATCAGATAGAAATGAATTATTATTTTTGATGTCAAAGAGCTTGAGTTTGTGTAACCCTGTTCAAGAGATGCCGAATCCTGTGAAGGGCTTCATGAGTATCGAAGAAGATCTTTGGACGAACTTACCGATTTTCGTGAGTTTCGAGGATCTCGATCACTCTGAAGAGGTTCTGGCGTGAACTCGTTTGGACCGTCAAGTTGAATGCTGAAGGAAATGTTAGGAGCTCTTTTGAAGCGCGTAAAAAGGCACAGAGTTCAACAGAACGTATGAGCAACAAGTATTTGTCGCTGGGCGATAACCTAAGTCAGCAGTTGATGAACATCGAGCTGAGTGTTGTCGACAATTAACAATATCGATCCGGTCCCCTTACAGTTTAAACTTAATCCAGTTATTAAATCGTTATTTCCAGCAATTATTTTCTCAGTAAAGTGCTCTCCTTCCGAAGTCTCTAATTGTAGAGGAGATGCTTCGTTAGTGATAATAATGATCGTTCCAGGTGTAAATTCACCGTGGCTATTACAGGTAAACTGAGGTCTGCTAGCGCCCTTGTCCTCACAGAAGGCTCTGACAAGCCGATCGCCGTCATTAAAACGGGTCGAGGGGGATGGGTGGTTCGAGGGAGCGCTATTACCGCGCGTTATGGGAATATCTAGCTCCTACCGTTCGCCCCAGCATCACACCCATATGCCACCAGTAGCGGAAGGAAGGTCCCAAATGTTGGAACGTCAGGTGTTTTGTTTCGTTGCGTGCAATGTCGGTAGGCGTAGTTAGCCGGAGGAAGGGGTAGTAAAAATCGTCTCGTGATCGTGTGGGAAAAACGATGATCCGTAACAATGTGATGACTTGAAAAAAAAAAGAGGACGGGCTAAGGGCAACGGTTGAAAATGAACGCTTCCGGTCATCTTCTCGCAACGGATCAACAGTGTGACACAGATCGTGGGACGCGCCTGTCAGCTTCACTCTTTTCCCATTAATAATCCAATAGTAACAACAAATAATCGTTCTACGCTACAATGTGTGAGCCAGGCTTGGGCTTTTGTTTTTTTTTCCAATAAAAAACAACCCGACGAGCACGTATTATTACTAAACCTGAACCTCCCCTTGCCCACATCCGTCTTAGCAAATTTTCATGGCTCAAAATGGGATTTAAATATGCATATCACAAAATTTGCTTTGAACCACGCACATTCTAGTTACTAAGCCCAATGTAGTCTTCCCTCAGATGATATGAACGTGTAAAACCCAACTTAACCTTCTATTTGAAAACTATTAGATTGGAGTTTCAGAAATTATGTATTGCAGCTACTTATGTCACCATACCTGATAACTACTTATGTCAGCAAACCTGATAACTTAAATTCACCAACTTATACGTGATAGGGCAGTTTTCTTGGATCGGTTTATTCCTACAGTGCTGGACTTGTATGGGAATCTACGGAACAAACTGCGGAATATCTGAGTATCTCTTGATTAACATAAAAGAGTTATTGGACTTTGGTTTTACAAGCAGCTCATTGGGCGACCACACTGATTTATTAGATAATTCCATGGTCACGTGCATGGTGAGGTTGATAAGAAATAAACGCTTCTTTTCGAACCTTTTATAATTAATCGTGCTGCTCTCATTATTTTTCTTAAAACGAAAATCGCTGAGTAAGATCATATGGATGAATAATGTCCGTACAAAAAATACAATGAAAATCGTCGTAGTGGTTTGTGAGTAAAAAATATGTGGTATTTTAAAATGACATTCGTTCAGACCCAAAACGACAGTAGTTTGAGCTTTGGAATTTATCAGGTTGCTTATAATTATCGTTAAATTTTCATCACATAGCTCATTACACTACCAGCTCGATTGACACGCAAATTACAATGAAAAACAGAAAAACTCGATTCTAAATCGAATTGAGAAGAATTAGGTGATAGAGCGACCATTGTGGTTTGAAACCGGGATCGACTAGCTCCATAAACGAGTACTACAAAATAAACTGTTTTATGCTTCATTCGTCAAAAAATGGAATGAAGGAATATGCTCAAATACATTGAGGGTAAAGCCCATTTTCCGATCTGTTCAACGTATAATCACAGAAATAGCTATGGGGATCAAATGAAGGTATAAGTTGCTAAAAGATACTTTGTTAGCTTGATCGAATTGTTTTACGTTTACTGCGGAAACTTTGAAAACGTCTAACAATCGTGCTAACAGTTCCGTTCATTACCTATCCGCTTAGGCCCTTCAGGCATCGCTTTGGGCCAAGCCCCTCATGCATGACATTTAAAACCTTTAAAGCCTGCGTCTTAACTTCGAAAACATGGAGCATGGGAACTTCTTTGGGTCAAGGCACCAACACAACTGGAGGAGTAGGTAAATGAGATGTCTGAGTTGGACAACCTCGCTCCAATACGATGAATCTCTGCCCGAAACCAGAAACATATGTTTTAAGGTTGAAGAAGCCTTCAAAGGGAGGGGTATGAGCTTTTTCTATGCTTATTTCGTGATATAACTTTGTGACATTTCGTTCCCTCCCAGCGTGACGCTTTTTGGCAGTTAGGAGTATCATAGGAATATTTATTCAGAACAATATGTAGGCGCTGACTGTTTCTAGACATCCTGTGTGTTGGATGAAAGTCGACAAAGCTCTCCTTGCAAAAAGATTGAAAACTTCACTTTGCTTTTAAGGCATTTTATCCGTTCACTGAAAGTTTACGAAAAAATTTATGGAGAACAGACGTTGATAATGACTACTAATCAATCTGAGTGTATGATCAAAAATACCGTTAAAATGCGCAAAACCATTGTTTTGGTACATTTTAGTTCAGCGCTCCTCTTTGCCACCCATTCCTCTTAACCTTATTTTTGAGCCTTCAAAAGGTTGCGCACGGAAAAATAGAACCAGCTCAATCGATCGAAAACCCACAAGTCTGTTTCCTTATCTAATGACTGTTGCTGAAACCTCGACGAGGGCTATATCAGTTATGGAAGTTGTGGTTTCGCTAATATGCAAGAGGCCGGCCTCTGCAGCATCCACCGAACTCAGACCTGCGGAGGTACGGCAGGTATTTGGTCGTTAGCCAGTCCCCCGGTAGAGAGCTGTTGCCCGTGTGTGACCGTGCGGAGGTGACTGCTTGAGGAATCCAGTACCGTCTGGGAGAAGTTCTTAATTTGATTTCCCACCAGATCTAACTATTTACTTGAGTGGCAAGTTTCAACAGGACAGATCAACTATGACCACGTTTCTTGGCCATCACCTTCTTCGCGAACTCTGCAAAATGGGTATAGGTTTGTTTTGTTTTTTGCCGTCCCAACAACCGTCGCTCACTGTTGTAGTAACTGCCCTGCCCTTCTCTATGGCTGGTGCGGGGGCAAGTCCAATCCCCGTATCCCCATGGAGATAAAGTGTAGGTGCCGGTTTAATGCCTCTTGGCAACTACAGCACCAGGGCCTGCCACCCATTCAGGTCCTTAGGCTGCTCAAGCTGCAGCCATATAGAATGGGTACCACGGGGGCTTCAGCCCGTGGCCGGCAGCGTGGAGCATTTAAAGCGTGGCGCTGTCGGCCGTGAAGCCATGGCATTGGCCTCGTGGGGACTGTGGTTTCGCTGGAAATCCCCCTAGAGAGATGACCGGTGCTGGCTGGAGAGGGGTAAAGGCTGTGAGGCTAGGCACCCTCTCCAATGCCACGGTCAATGCTCAAAGCACAATTACCATTATTGTAGAAACTGCAGTGGAGCCGCACGTGGTTTCTTGTTTCCTCCACACTGGAGGCACAAGACGTGCATGACGGTGAGTCTTTGAGAGAAAAGAAGTGTAGCCGCGCATTGAAGCCACCATGTCCCGTGAGGAACTGGCTCGTCCAGTGGTCTGGCTCAACCCATTTTCTTGAAAGACGTTCACGGATGTTGGGAAAGAACGCACGTCCCTTTGACGAGGATTCCCATCTTGCTCGCCATTTCTCTAACGCCCGTTCGTCGATGGCGGCATGTTTCTGTTCTGTGAGGAGATCCGCACGCCCAAAGCGGGGGAACACACCAACACACACGGAGAGCAGGTAGAAGGTTTTGTACGATTTTGTGAGACACAATTCACGTTTGTCAGTAGTAGACATGTTTGTGTAATCTGTAGACAATTCAATTTTCAGGCTGTTCTGAAAAAATACTTTTATGGCAATACTGTCTCATCCCTTTGAAAGTTTTGAAGCAAGTGAGCTGCCACTGCAATAAAGCATCCTGCGTAAGGAATGCGAATTCAACAACCAGAGGTTTATAAGCCTTGGGACGGTTTAATTGACAAATATATACTCGGAATAGACTCCGGGGTCAGATCAAGATGGCGATTGTTGGGGCAGATGAGATTATATACGCCTCTTGTAATTAATAATGAAACGTTTTCACGGAGGTCTTTCATAAGCTCATAATTACGGTCGGGACCACCTTCCGAAACTTCTCCGAACCATTCTCCCTAAATTGTAAAGCCTCTTTCTCGGACCCCTCGTTCTTCCTTATTCTCAGCCCAAAGAAAACTCAATTCAAAACTCCACCCGCACTTTTAAGGGACCCCCGTCTTCCGTTTCGCGATTTTATGTAAATTGCGGGTTTCTCGAAAAAGGCAGTCGGCTCCGACTATTATAAGAGTTGAGAAGGGAAAAGGGGTCGTCCACTTGAAATAACTTCTACAATAGCTAACACTTAATTACAGCTGATAACGGCGTTGGAGGGACGAAGACGACGGAGAGAAAAGGGAGAAAATTAAAGTTAAAGTATTTCCCACGAAGGGAAGAAGAAGTGGCGGGAAGACACTTTGAAGACGGTGAGAGGGTGGAGGGTTAAGGGCAGAGAAAACAATATTTGCCTAAGCTTAAAGTGAATGGTAATTGATATCCCCTCATCAATTTTAACCCCATTCGCTCCGCGAGTAACTTTTCTTGAAAAAGCCTCTGAGGTCTGGGATTCAACAGGGTATTTCGAACGGAGCGGGTTAAATAGAGGCTTGCAATTCAGAACTTTAATAATTAATGTATGAAACTGAGCTTTTATTCGAGAAATAATAAATGGAAGAGCGGGACCGGTGGGAAGTGGGATAGAAGTATAAAAAGAGTAAAGGAGGAATGGAGAAAGAAGCAACGGGATGACGAGAGCTCAGCCTTTGACGGTGAAAAATGGAGATCCCTCTAATTACCCGGTTAAAAGACAGTTCCATTACGTTTATTACTTAACGTCCCTTTCAAAGGAAATATAAAAGAACTAACTCAATTCAACAAATGTAATAACAAATTTACCTTCGTAGCATTCCCCTGGAATCGATGTTTATAGGGCGAGCTTCCCGCTGGGGGGGAAAGTACACACATTACAGGATGACTCGTAAAACGAATTTTTGGAGAGCATTTCCCTTCAATTTAGGTGAGTGGTTCGTACTGTTTTTATTTCAGCCGAGGGCGCAGTGTAACTCGGAATTATTTCCGCGGGGAAAGATATTCGGCTAAATGATGTTTTTTCGAAACAAGGCGATATTACCACGGTTCTCGATAAGCAACGTTATTTTCAGTCGTGGAAACCATCCATCGCTCTACGCATCGAAATATTGCATGTAAAATTCCCGCACGCGGTAAGATGTTTGTCTATATCGGGCCCCGGATCATCTGAGTTCTGCGTTAATCACATATCATCGAGTTTTGTTGCAAGGTGTTGCATACTGTGTTCTCGTACTTCCTTCGAGAAACGTTAAAGGGTAATCGAAATGCACTGTTTTCCACGCCAATAATGACAGCCATCTCTCGATTCCTCGTATGAGTTTTCCACTCTCCTTGCAATCTTATAAAAGTTCTGCTGGAAACAGTTCTTCCTGATCAACTTTTAAAAGGTTAACTCTAGCCACCACAAGACAAAATGGAATTCCCTGAAGTCAACGGCCGTTATTTCTCTTACACTTCCCCTGTTTCTCTCTGTCAACCCTCCAAGATCTTACTGTGTTACTGTTAAACGTAAATAATTTGAAATTGTATCTGTTTGTTAGATCAACATTTCAGAAAGCGTTCTAAACAACAAAACATACCTAAACAGTGGACAAAAAATTTTATTCCAAAAAAAGTTCTCTCCAAAATCATGCTCGTGCGTGGTTAAGGGCTATCTAATGTTTTGTATCTTTATTATTGTGTTAATTCTTTTACAATTGGTGTCAGAAGTGGGCTATGTCGTCAAGAAGACTTAGAAGCGAGCACAACCCTTCTCCATGGAGCGACACAGCCACACAAACAACAGAAGCTTTTGACGAACGTACTTGAGACGAGTCTGTATCAGCGAATCCTCATATCACGCCCATGAACGTGCTACCTTCCGTTATTGTTGAACAAATAGATAGTCACATCGAGATTTCGCGTAAGAGACTCGTGACAGACGTAATTAATTGTACCGCCAATGCCCCGCCTACCACACACACAATCTCACAGCATCGAGACACTATTCTCCATGGATTATCCCTGGATTATATTAAATGAATCGAGAGAATCCCGACATTTGAAGAAGACATTGATGGAAGTGCCGACTGGGAAGCGTATAGAACCCAATTTGAAATTATCGCATAACATAATGGCTGGAACAGAGCTGTCATGGCGACTGAATTTATTTGTGCCTTAACTGGTTTTGCCCTCGTTCTGTTAAATGAGGTTCTACTATCCAGAACTTATGAGCAACTCATAACAGTATTCGAAGAACATTGTAGGACTAAGAACCAATCGCAAATGTTCTTGACGCTTCTGAATACTAGAATACAGGGTCAGAATGAAGGAGTGAAAGACTTTCATCAAGCAATCCATCACATTACCCGTAATACCTGCCCAGCTGCTCCAGAAGAATTCTTGAATACACAGGGAGTATACCACTTCATGCGGGGATTAAGGGATCAAGATCTAAAGGGCTTGTTGCTTTGTCGTTCTCAAACTACGATGTCTGAAGCCTTGACACGCGCTCTTAGATTCGAAGACACTTTGAATGACGATCGCTCTACTACACTGACTAACTGGAATGTTGATCGCCTTATACATCATGTGACACCAACCTAGCAGATATGATTCAAGAGCAGATTATTGTGCTGGTTCTGCGATGAGCTTATTAATTTTATAAATACGTCTTTGTTGAGCTCAATATTGGACCTCCTCTCAATCAGTATACGGATATAGCCACCACGCTCCTAAAACCTGTTAAAAAAACGATAAAGCGCTTCTATCTTTCCCGACTCTCCACAATAATCGTGCTGTACTGTGTGAATAGACGAGTTGTAAGGAAGAATACGAAGTGCGAGGCATCACACCAATTTTTTCGAACTCACGAGCGATCGGCAATTTCTGTCATTTCAGCAACTAAGCAAACGTATTTCTTTCGGCTTACGTGAACTTAGTGGAAGTTGACTCAGCGTTCTACACAAAACTGCTCAATGTTCCAGAGACCTGAGAAGAGAGAATGGGCTGTATTTACGAGACAACCTTCATTGAGTGACCATTGCACAAAAAGAAAAAACCCTGCAAATTATTACACAACGGTTTATTATTCGGATAATCAGCTTGACCTAGCATTAATGCTCCGAGACCCATCCTGTTCGATTCAGCATCGAAAAATATCATAATGAAACCCAAAAAAAGGTCGAAAAGAACTGAATCGTAATATTAAAATAAACAAAAAAAACGAAAATATCTAGAAAAAACTGAATTTTAATATGAAAACATGCACGCTAAATACTAATATCAAAATTTAACCAAAAATCTATGAAAAAAACCAAAATGAGAATGAAACGAAAGAATCTAAAAAAATTGTATCGTATTAAAACCAAAACGTCGGGGAAATTGGAACGGGGGCGCTCGAAGCGAAAGGCCAAAGGGGAGTTGAGTGGCGGCGTCATTGGGAGGCAATCAAGAGCGGGAGGCGGGGAGGCGCGCTCGCTCACCTCGTGCGCGGTTGCTTTTTCAATGAGACGGGCGGGAGGGAGGGAGTTCAAACGACGAAGCGCTGTACTGCGTTTCGTTTATTATTTTAACCGTTTTTTGCCCTTTACAACCACAGGCTTCGTCCGATCGGATTGCCGAGATGGCGGGCACAACTAGATACCAAATCGGATTTTTGGGCGAAGGAACGAATTTTTCAGACCACGTTAAAGGCACAAAACGCCCCGGACGGCGGACTGGTGACGGGGGACGGGGGACGGCGGACGGACATTGCAAATTTGGAATCTCCAAGTCTTGAAACGTAAAGTATCAAATTTTGAGGGGGTGTTGTAAAAAATTTTTCGTGACCGAAAACATTATTCAGAATGAATAATAAACCAAAAATGCGCGAAAATTTGCAACGCACACGTTGAAAAATGTAATCGTCAGCGATGGTTCGAATACTGGAATTACGGGTGTTGTACTTCTATATTTGATAACCATCAGTTAACTACCACCGAAACGATTTCCTCCCCATGATGATTTGCAGTTTGACTATTAATTTGAGCTGGTTTGGTTCAGAAGTTCTACCGTAATCACGGCTACAGAGTTTTTTTATTTTACAATGCTTATAGTAATACCTAAATGAACAAAAAAGTCTATTTAAACTTGGTAAACGGGTGGACTTCTCTTGACTGGCTCTAGGGAGAAAATGATGGGGAGAAGGAAGAAAAGAAGGATAATTTTGGTTAAACTACCTCTATTATCCGAGAAACACGCGAGTGGTGATACATCGCAGAATCCCCGCTGGTATTCACTCCTGATCCGTCTCTTCAGCACGTCCTTGTAACGCACGCCCAGCCCAGGGCACGGTCAGTGCAGCAACCGTCGTGTTATCTGTCATTTACTTAACGAGCTTTCGACACAACCGAATTCAAAAAGGTTCGCTCCATCATATTCGCCGTTCTCGGCTTGCCAAGTTAGCTCAAGATCCTCGCTTTTATATACTATCTGAATACTCGGAACGAATAGCGATGATGTTGATCATCAGTTCTCCAGGGGCAACTCCGCAGTGGCGCACTTTTCCCAATTCCAAGCCCTCGGACAACAATGCACCAGTAACCTGATTGCTACCGCACCGTGACGCACCTAGACACGGCCCAATTGAGCATGTGGGCACACGTGCAGAGCTGTTAAGCTGAGTTCCCGTCGGTCAACCGAACCATGCAGAGCAGTCGAAAACTCAGAATACAGATTAATCCCAGCGAGATGGAGTTCCTCAGCTGGTTCTAAATGAATCTAAGACCAGCCACGCACAGACATAATTCGCTCAAATGGTGTTTTTCGACTGTATTATCAGAAGACAACTCAGAAAAAAATCAAAAACGCTTCAGCCATTCGTATAACTTTCCTCTTTACTCCGTGGGACTAAGGATAATAAAAATCAGGTCACGAGCCCAATGCATTTCTGGTACTCTAAAACAGCAAAGACGAACCTTTCCAACAAAATCACACCGACTCCTCCACAAATTACCCACACGCTAGTCCCTCAGTAGAGCTCTTGACATAAATAGGAGCAGCCCAATAAGTTTCAGAACGTTAAGGTTTACCGAGTTCGTATTATCAGACTGAAAAACGGGTTGGACTACTTCCTAGAATTTCAAAAATCGCTTAACGGGAGGGGGGCTGAGGAAAGTAGCGTGTTTCGTCACACCCGACGTTTGTTACCCTCAACATCGGCGACATTCCAGGTATTCTTTACATGCGGAGGAAGGAAATAGGACACCCAGTTTAGTAAATTTCCAACCGTGTTCAACGGAAGAGGGTTCATTTTTGATGCGAACCAATTGGACGACCTGCAGGTTTATGTTAGTGTTTCGCAGTGAACGGTGAGGGGGGGGGGGCATTCACCCCGGGATAGTGGAAAAGTGTAACATGAGATTTGCGGTAGCGCGACCACAATATTGTTTCGTGGTCTAATTGACTCCGACTTGATTTTTTGAAATAGGGGGACGGCCAGAAATGACGAGGGTAACGCAAATGCGGTCTACGGTTCCCACGCACGACGACACAACTATCGATCCAATACCCGCAACAATTTACCTATTTCTGCCGACCACGTAACTCAATTAAACGTACAAACCCTTCATTTTGTCCTTCGTGCCGCTCGTTACGATTTAATTTACATAGGTTTCTTTTTTTTTTTTCTTCCTCTCTTTTAATAAAACAGCGGAGTCCGGCAGTCGGAAACTTAATTACGTCAAATGTTGGTGCGAGTGTAATGAGACACGAGGGTTTATAAAGGGAAAAAAGGTGACGAGGCGGTGGGGGTTAAGGGGCGATGGCGATGGTAGAGGGTGGGGGGGGAGGGAGGTAGAATTAGGGAAGCAAAACCTTCTAGAGGGTGAAGCGGATATTCTGAACGGATACGCTGATACGTAGGACAGGGGATGGTGGCGGCGGTGGCTTTCAACCGCAAAGGTCATTCCACAGAAAAGGGCCTCGTGTGACATTAAAAGACAAACTTCCCTCCTGCGATGTCATTCACGTCCTTCTTTCGTTTCTAAAGCGCCCTCTCTCGACTTAATTATACCAGTAATGCCTCTGTGGTAATATCAACCCCGGCATTTCGAGTTGAATGCGGCTGACAAGGCACAATGATTTGTCGAGCTTTCACTCGCAAGTGAATTCCGACGAACGGGCATACATTTTCCGTTTAGCATTGAAATATACAAAAAACGTGGGAGCACAGTAGAGTGATCTATTGAGCGATTAGTACTTTATTTTTTAAACCCTGCACACTTTTGTGCGCACATGACTACTCTTACGATCAACGAGGCTAAAACACTTCAGTAACGATTGCAAGAGTTGTGTTAGAAATAAGTACGCGTGAAAAAGTTACGTTCTTCTTTGGGAAGAAGATGAAGACCTACGGGGAAGAATGGTACATGTCCAAAAAATTTAATTTTGAGAAAAAACAATTTGAAGGTTTGTGGCATGGTTGGGGAAAATGTACGATGGATTTTTTAATTAAAAAAATAACACCTTAAGCAACAAGTATTTATTATTAATCTCGAACCATATATAGAGACATCACCCGCGTTCACAACTTTTTTAACACGAAGACGAGTTTTATTACACCTTTAAACTGCTTTTTGAGTTACTTTCAGCGGGTAATCGTGGTGTTCATGATTCCTTCAGTTTGTGACTAGAGCTATCCGAGGGACGAGCTCTCAGCCACTAAACGTGTTTTTGATTCCACTCTCAAAAATGCACTCGCACGAAAGCAATCTTAATGTGTTGCTACAAGTTACTAGCGATTCTCCGGGATGCACGAAGGATCGAATTTCCCGTTTTCTGAGCGGTAGTTGGTTCGGAAACTATCGACTAAAACCACCGCAGCTCGTTGGATCCAACGGACAGAAAACCGATGTTTATTCAACCGAAGCCATCCATCAGCGCTCCCTTCATCCAATCTCTGGCACGCAAACACCTTCCCGCATTTGGAACTTGATTCGGATTTCCGCTCTTCCTCATACCATTTTCTTCCGTTCTGTTGCCCCCGGGGCATCACTACGAACTCGTCCCTAGCGCCGAGCGAATATATCGCGTTACTCGCCATCCTCGGCAGCTATAAACCTTTTGTCCACTTGTAGATCATCCAAACGAACGTGTGACAGTAAGCATTGTGCTGGCAGTGCATCTATCATGAAGTCAGGTCCCTTCTCACAACACAATACCCGTCTTTCAGGTAGACTGTAATGATATCGTTGCATTGGCTTGAAAATATTTTGTGCGCATCACACTGACAGTACTTGACGTTCCTAAAGTTTTGGGGATTGGGAACAATCGAGTTTCACATTTCACAACGGCATTTACTTCTCTTAGCTCTACGAAATAGGAAGAGTTCAGAACTCTACGTTTCGATCACTTCCGAGTCCGAAAAACACCCTTTTAAAAAGAGGTTGGTGTGTTTGTGAACGCAATGGAATGAGAATGGTCGAACCAAATCAACTCGAATCAGATATTTCAGCATATCAGTACAGGAATCCAAAAAGGGTTTGAGCTAATTGGTTCGAAAACTGCTGCAGTTTTCATAGCGATCCAAATACCTAATACCTTGTCTCAGGAATCAAATGACTTACCAGCTATAGAAGAAAGAACGATTATTTACGAATCGCGAGCGAAAATGAGGGGAGCTACACAATGTGAAACCGAGTTTAGTGCGGTTTTTACTTTCCTCTCAATATTAACGAAAGCCTTGTAGATAAACCCTGCTCATATGACGCTAAAGTTGCGAAAAAGTCATGTTGATAGCCCAATAGACAACCTATACGATACTAGTCTAATAATGACCATGAAATAGTTAGTAGCAGCTTCCGAAAGTTGTACAAGAGCTCTAAACGCAAACCTTTCTACTTCTCCGCCGCATCTCCCAAGTTTCGTCAGTCCCATGCGCACTCGGCTATTTTTATCACTCTAGCGTTTAGGCAACTCTGGGTTTCATTCAGTTTATACGTATTTGATAGGACGTTGGTCAATAAATAGAAACTGGAGGCGGGGTTAAGGTTCCGGAATTGATTGAGTTGCTCCTACTCACGCCACTTCCATTATTGAATAATTTATTAGCAGATTTATGACGCCCACAGTGCGATTTTGGTTATTCAAAATGAATAACAAGCCTATGTTTTCGGTCGGCAATATTTTTTTACAACCCCCCTACAAAATTTGGTACTTTACGTTTCAAGACTTCTGGATTCTAAATCTGCATTGTCCAAGAGTTGTCCATTGTCCGCCGTCCAAGAGTTCCATTTTCTATGCGAATTGGTAGAACGGCGATTCCTGGCAATTAGCCCGCACAATACAAAAAAATTGGCTCACGGCAAAATGTCAAGCTCCTGTGAACTCATCGGCGATTGCCAGCGACGCCACAAATAATAAATGATTAAGACTTAGTGTTTTGACGGGTTACGACGAATTATAGTCAGCACGCATCGAATTCAAACCATGTTTAGACCAAATCAATGTCAAATATTTTATTGAACAACTGCCATCTTTCATTTGTCACCGCAATAATTTTATAACTACCTAATTACTGAATTATGATCGATAGCCGCCAGAAATAACGCAGCAGGGACGTGGGCACACGTTCAGCTTGCAAAGCACGATCAAAACGTGAAGTTTTCAATTGACAAAGAGTTTGCCAGGCGGGGAACACCAACACCGTGGGCAGTACTACAGGATGCAGATAGAAAATTTAGATAGCGTTAGGGATAGTATTTTGTCAGAAACTATGGTGTCTAGGCCCGCCTACTCGGCAATCCGATCGGGCGAAGCCCATGGTTGTCATGGGCAAAAAACCGTTAAAAAAATTAACAAAAACGCAATTTTGGCAGTTTTATCGCAAATACGCCGCGTTTGGTATCGTTTTCAAGGTATTTTTCGATCCTGGGTGGAATGGAATGAGTATCAGACGTGTAAAACTGCGTTTAGTAAAATTACAGTAATTATAGTGAGCCAAAGTCTACTAATTGGAAGAACTCGTTTCGTCGTTTGTACTCCCTCCCTCCCGTCTCATCAAAACCACCCGCCACGTCGTGCCAATTGCCTACAGGCGCGAACGGGCGCCTGGAATATTTAGTTTTCGTCGTTCAGTGTGGTTTATTGGTATTGTTTGATGCTGAATTGAGTAGGATGGGTATCTAAGCTGTCAGACTCCGTCAAGATGTTCAAGAGAATAATAAACCGTTGTGTAATAATTTTCAGCGTTTTTCTGTAAAGGCTTTTGAAGTTTGAAGTAATTGCGGATCTATTAGGTAAAAAAAGTGACGGAGTAGTTAGCATTTAGAAATTTCCGTGGTTGTCCCTAAGTATTTTACGAACGTTATTAAAATGTCTTCGTATGGATGACTTATTGGGAGTTTTAAAGAAAGCGCATAATTAATTTATAACAGAAAAACCCGCGGTAAAATGGATTTTCTGCGAGCGCTGAACTGAATTTTACGGCAAATGAAAACATCCATGGTAGTGTGTTGTATCAAATAATACTGACAAGGCAAATAGTTTAATTGAATTCGTTCCAGCAGTTTTTGTAAGAAAAAATTTAAGTTTAAGCTCAATTATTTTTTAAATACGTGTAAGATCTGAACCTCACTGTTCCTTCTAATTTATTTCTGCGTAGTTGCAAAAACACATGTATCAAGCAAAAAATGTATTTCCTCGAGTTTGTGTTGTCTGACAATAATTTAACTCAATTTAGTACTACAATCCCATTATAGCTCGTTTTATGTCAACTACTCACTTCACTTCTGCTAAGTTTCGTAGGTTGATGGTAGTTAGTAAATTGAGTCCGCCAGGGGAAGCCGTTTGTTTTATTATGACCGACTTTCCAGAAAGACATTCCACACTAGAGTTATAAGTATAGTAAATTTTGTGCTTATTTCGCTTATAATGCGTTTCATCGTGCGACCTGCGAGCTTTGAGCAGATGCGGTCCGGCCGTTTTCCCACAATTGCTTTCACAGTTACAGAAACACACACAGACCATTTTCAATGGCGCTTTTTGGACTCTTGAAACGTAAAGAACTGGAAAGAATCACACATTTTCATTTGAGTCGCTTACATAGTAGTCTTCATTACGTAAAGTTTAGAAATGCTATATATCATCTACGTCCTCTTGTACACACACAGACCATTTTCAATGGCGCTTTTTGGACTCTTGAAACGTAAAGAACTGGAAAGAATCACACATTTTCATTTGAGTCGCTTACATAGTAGTCTTCATTACGTAAAGTTTAGAAATGCTATATATCATCTACTTCCTCTTGTTCGTGTGTAGTCAGATACCAATAACAAGAGAGTTGACAAAGAAACCACAATACAAGGGTGCGACGAATGCATTCTAGAGTCTAGTAAATCGACAATTCCGCCAGTTCGGTTTATTTTGACACACTTGCTGTTTAGCATTTGGGTAATATAAATTGTCGAGGCACGTGTTGTGTAAGCTGGGGTGGAAAGGAGACCATGCAACACGTCTTAGAATGGAATTAAAAGCGGCGTCGACCAGATCTAACATCAGTATTAATCACCGGCGGTTGTAATACAATTCACCACATGAATAATATCTTCTTTTTTTTTATTCGTCCTGCTCTGCGTCCCTTCAGAGACGCCAGCCCGTCAATGAATAATAGCGTTGCAAGGGTCGACGGTATAGAAGCCAGAAAAAAGGTTTGAGGGGGGGGGGGGGAGACAAAAAAACTCCCGACTTCCAAAGGCTCACACTCCTGCGGTTCAAATATTTTCCAAGGGGAGTAACAAGTGAATATATACTTCGTCTTCACCCCCCCCCCCACGTTTCAGGAAAAAGGGGTTTTTGGGCGGAAGGGAAAGATACCGACTGTTTTGGGTGAGCTCCAGAAAACTCTCCTGCTCTCTTCCCCCCATTTTCTCTTCCATTCAATTCTCAGGAAGTAGCGACTGCATTGCGTATACTGCCAGAGTGAGAGGGAAAGGAATGAACCACTCACAACTTTGACCGTATGCAGGCAGCTATGCTCTACAGTAATTCCAAAATTACAGGAACGTCAAACTAGACGTGCACCAGTTAGAAAACATTTTTCGTATCGATGCAAGTAACTCGGATGTTGACTCATACAGTGTCAGAGAGTTATCATCTTTTTTTGGTAAAGGCTTACCTCCGCTCTAGGTATCTTCGCAGATAAATATATGTATACATAGTTTGGTAATGATTGAAATGGGATATATGCTGTCAGTCTACTTCAAACCAGGTTCAAGATTTCAATCAACTGGGCTGTATCGGTTCAAACGTGAATGTCTGACGATAATTCTAGGTACATATTTTCGTTTGTTCATGTAACTCTCTTATAAACTACATATACTAAGATCTTTCCTACGCCAAAAACCACTGAAGGAAATGTATTCCGATCGGTCCCCATCGCTTCATTGACCCGAACACGGTGTGTTACCATAGTGATCAAAACGCAACATTTTTTGTCTCACCTGCCAGTCCGACTTTTTAATAAAAATTCCTCGGTTGATGGCTCAAAACAATTCAAAGTGATTCGTAAGTTTTACCAGTGGGAAGATGGCGAGTGTAAAGAAATGAATTATCAAAAATTTCGACGAGAAGCGACTGTCTTTTTTTTTCTCTATAAATCGCACTCACATCACAACAGCGTTGTAAAACAGTGGTGCTGGTAGTCCAATAAGCCACCTATCGGATATCGATTAAATGATAGGTATAAATAAGGTAACCAGAAGAGTCCGGTTTTTACTTTCCTTGGCTCTACAAAGTAGGAAAGGAAAGTTATGTAATTGGCTGAAAAAAAATTTTGAGTTTTCTTCAGATCTTTACGTTTCAGACCCTCCTGAGTCCGAGAAACACTATTTGGGAAAATGGTCTGTGTGTATGTGTGTCTGTGAACGGTTTTAAGAGAAAACCACCGAATCAAATCAGCTCTAACTTCATATCTCGCTCGCAGGTCATCATGAGACGCCAAAATGAGGGTATTAACCAAATCCAACGAAATTTAACTATAGTTATCATAGTGATCAAGACACCAAATATTTTTTTTCTCAAAAACGGCTCAAACGATTTTGATTAAATTTTTTATGTTGATAGCTCCCAATATGGCAACTATACCATAAAATTCCCATCTATGGGAAAATGACAAGAGCAGCACAATAAATTGCCAAAACTTTCGACGTAATCGATTTTAGAGTGGTTTTTAGAGAAAACGACCGCACCAAATCCCCTCAAACTTGATATCTAGCCCGCAGGTTACCATAGGACGCCATAATAAGGGTATGGGCAAAATCAATTGAAAGTTAACTATAGTCATCATAGTGATCAAAACACAAAATTTTTTTCTCAAAAACGGCTCTAACGATTTTGATTAAATTTTTTATATTGATAGCTCCTAATATGGAAATCACACCATAAAATTCCCATTCGTGGGAAAATGACGAGAGCACAATAAATTATCAAACTTTTCGACGAAAAGCGTTTTTGCCGTGGTTTTTTCCTTTTAAACTCCGCTGGAATGTTACTAGAATGTTAAAAAAAGTGGTGATGTAGTCCGATCCGATACCTATAGGATGAGTGTTTAAAAACGCTCATGAGATACATGGGGCTCACTCCAGAAATTCCTGAATTTCAACTACCGCCTTTTCGCTTAATACCAGTTCTAACAGTTATTACCCAATAACTCTGCAAAAGTGATTACTATCCTCCTTCAAAAAATTTTTGTTTACAGCCTCATTAATTTTCTCTATACCAATTGCTCAATAATGGTCCTGAAATGAGTACGAGCAGCACAATAAATTCCATAACTGTAGGCGCCACAGCTTCCTGCTGCTGTGACGTGTTGTTTGACCAAGTTCAAAGGAACTGAGTGATAAATGAATTGATTAAATAGAATTAGCCATGTAAAAAGTGAATTGGCGTAGAGCTATGGAAATTTGTGTGTTGCAACGCACCAGATATTTTAGAGAAATGTCCCCTTGTCCCGACCAACCCACTCGGGGCGCTTATTTGTCCCGTTTTCATGAGTATTTGTAGTTGCAGTTCGTCATACTATTACTTTTTAGTTTAAAAGGTTTTATAACTGCTTTACACTTTTAGGCCGAATTCTGTCCGCATTTCGAGGTGCAATAGGTTGTACTGAGTTAAAATACAAATAATCAGGTGTCAGAATAATATACGTAATCCTTTTCCCGAATCCCTATTTCAATTTACACTATCATCGGCCATTTCCGGCGTTGTTCGTGAGCGTTCGGGCCATTTACCGATACCCCGATCGCAGTGGATGGAAAAACAATTCATACCTCTAGTGGTCCGTAACTACATCAAGCAAGTAAAATATCTCGACAAGGAGCACATTTTTAGGTACTATCTGCTTTTTGGCTGCTATCTGCCGTTGTTTTCTAGGAAAACTGTACCGATTACTTAAACATGTGCCCATGTCATTTTGATGACATGGAAAAATATCAATGGTTAGTTTTGACGGCAATGCCAGAGTGAGAAAGAATCGAGGAAGGGATAGATTTAATTTCAAGCATATTTACAAAACTGGAGATTTTAGATATAGTGAGCTGTTTGATGAAGTTACATATCTAAGGGACTTTGTAACACAAGAAAAACTACTGAAGTGTGCCGATGGAAAAACTCCTTGGACCAGAAATGAGTGAAGATATTTTTCACTTCACGAAACAAAATGTCCCAATCAAGAACTTAAAACTGATTGTTTTGTTCTGGTTGTTGTTGGAGGTTTTTTTCTCTTGCTACCAGAAACGAACAAGCCAGTAGAAAGAGTGTTCACGTTGATCAATGACATTTGGTAAGAGAACAAATCCCAACTGAAAATGTCTACGCTAAAAACAATGTTAACGGTGAAGTGCAACTTTAACATGTCATGTGAAGTTTTCTTGGAAATGCTCAAACACAAACGAGACATTTTGAGGAAGATTCATTATCAGAAAAGTATGAGAAATAAACACATGACAATCTTAAACGTTTAGAAATCTGTGGCTACAGATTATTGTGACTTGATTTGGCTACCTTACTTTTGTATCCTGTATTATTTTAAACATGCACATATTCGTGCATGTGGTAAACATCTTAAGTAACTTCAAAAATGTATCTTAAATAACCTGTAAAATGTTGTAAATAAATACTGTACAATTAATTTGGTCATAATTCTGTTCAAAACCCCCTGTATTATCAGAAGTTTAATAGAAACATGCTCTGAACAATTCAAGTGGAAAATTAAATAAAATATTTTTGTACAGGAAAAAAAATAGTAAATATAAAAGGGCACAAAGTTTAAAAATTATCTTTTAAGTCCCCCAAAACTCACAATTTTACTCCTAGTTTTCAAAATTGTGTTGGAGGTACTCTGTACACCAACCCCTCACCACTCTTATCAATGCTTCGACTCAGTTTCAACATGTGTCCCGTTTTGGATAAACAAAAATCTGGTCACCTTAGGTATGAAGCTATTAGGGACATTTGGCGAAATTCTGAAATCCTGAACGTTTTCGCTATTATTCCTAAACCACATCACGAGACTCTCCATAATTGTTATTATTTTTTAGGGGCTTTCGAGGAGGCGCAAACAGACGCACGATTATGTCCTCCTCTCCGTGTAACCAGTTTTTTCCTCTTTGCACACTGAACATTCTCAAAAATCACCATGATCGGTAGAACTGTAGAAAACTATCAAAGTTGAAGGTAAGGGCGGCTTGTTGTTGAGGAGCCGCACTATCATGTTTACTTTTCTTGTATTATAGGGAAAGCACGAAAAATCCGGGTAACTTGAAGCTGGGGGAATTTTCCACGACCCCTCTCCGGATTGTATACCCAGACTAATTTCACTTTCTTCAATGTGAGAATCTTGGTAGGCTGATCGAACGTTACTTTTTGTTCTTTCATTTACAACTTGGCGTTACGTAAAGCAACTTATCGCTCTGTTTCCAAGTAAGAGCTGAGATTTATGAGTGAGTGGTACCAAAAGGCCGGGTATATTCAGATCATGCACATACACAAGTTGTGCGAAAAACATGAAGGGTGAAGGGGGTGTGTTGATAAGCATTCCGGAAAGTCAACAAAACATAAATGGCTTCCAGCAAAGGTCCGATTTAAGTGATTGACCAACCGACCTGATTGTGGTTCGTCGTTTTGATAAGGAAATATACCTGTGCCAAGAAGGAGACTTTGTGATTTGAAACTTTTGACCTTAGTAGCATGAATTCCGAAAAGAATCCTAGTGCTATTTTTGTTCGATGAATGCAACGGCGACTGTGTGTGCTTTCTGGCGTGCAGAAGTTTGGCTTGTCGCCATTTTGAAAAATGATGAGCTACCAGCACATGCCTGTACCAGTTGCCGCGAATTTTTGGTAGGCCCAAAATGTCCACTCCGATCCTACCAAGGGTTGATTTGTTGATGTGGACTTGGTTCGATTGACCCGGGACCCTTCACTGGACGATATACTCGACCTGTGCGGAGGCTTGACATGACAGTTAATTACACGAACCCAAGATTGCTGTAGTTTCTTCGGGTTCCATCACCAGTCATACATGTTAAATCAAATGGGCTGTGTTGCGAGCACCGGAAACGTATATTAATTCAGCGCTGTGCAACCTTTACATTTTATCTCTCAATAGGATTCCGGATAGGCACAGCACATGCCACTAAATCCAAAATGGCCTCCTATATTCAATCGTCAAGCATAGTCTGCATGTAGGTTATAGTTGCCTCTACACTCAGGTCTGGTCTAGGAGCTCGCGTCCTTCACCAAGTCTTTGTCTCTTCGATCAACTGTTGGGTGCCACAGGTCA
This sequence comes from Pachypeltis micranthus, assembly GCA_020466155.1. Lineage (NCBI taxonomy): Eukaryota > Metazoa > Arthropoda > Insecta > Hemiptera > Miridae > Pachypeltis > Pachypeltis micranthus. The sequence goes on along the minus strand of CM035774.1, from coordinate 10,697,429 downwards.
CAGTAACGCTTGAAGCCCCTTTCATAGCTCTGCCGCACCATTCACAGTCCACAAAAAGCGTAATTAGTTTTCCACGTCAGTTGTGTTGTGACTGCCGATTCATAATAAATGCATTGCGTCCGCATTACCGTAATAATATACCAGAATGTCGAACCATTTTTTTAAAGTAACGGTTCTTTGATGTCAAAGGTGGCGTATTTTATCTCATACATATTATAGATATTCCCACTGCGTTCAGTTGAGTGCATTGGTTTTTACCTGACTGACGACTCTCCTAACATCAAGTGGCTAGTATTTCCCTAAGGTAAATCCTACACTCCGCATCAAACCCCTAAGTAATGAATACTAAACACTGACAGTCTGATCCTTAAAAGCTACCAATAAATTATTCCTTCATCCGAAGTACGGTCCCTATCTTTTCTCTGTTACCCCCCGCCACTACCGAACTACCCCCTCTCTTCACCGCTCTTCCGAAGACGTAAGCTTTTCGCAAAGATTTGGATTTAAATTCGAATAGCTTCGGTCGTCCTCCTTCCGGTTCGGATTTCCATTAGCGGATAAAAGGTGAAGAGGAGGCATAAGTACCTTTCAATTTCCTTCATTTAAATTCCAAACTTCGGGATTGAGGACGGAAGAGAGTAGAGAGAAAAAAAAGGGAATTCGCTTAGGTTTCGTTTAATCTGAAGGATGAGGAGCTCAAAGTCTTTGAAGGGGCGGTTAAATCACCGCGATCCTTTTCCTTTAAATAAAATACAGGCAGCTTAAGGAGCGTTCGCTTCAAATTAGTGTGTCCGTAAACCGCATTTCAGAAAATTTTCAGAGTTTACACTTCAATCACACAACAGCGTTCCATCGGTGTGATTTTGACACTTAACGAAATACAAACAACTTGAGTTCTCATCAGGTGTTTATGTTCTAAAAGGTGCCTTAGAGTTCGAAAAACTTCATTTGGCCTGTGCACGAAGTTGATTCACAACCGCTGCGCCAAATTACTGTTTGACCTCCCAAAAACCAACCCGTAGGTCAGCTTCGGGAGCAGGTACGCCCGAAGGAGGCGTAGCTTCTACTGTGGCTTCTGTAGAGCTTTGGCAACTTTCCGAAGATAATCGTCAAGTTCCACACGGCTTCCGAGTAGGTTGCACCGAGAAAGTCGATCCCAAGATGCCGCCACATCCTCTAGCTGGGACACGGGATTCGCCAATGACAAAACCCGCATCCACGACCTTCACGCTGTAACCTCGATAGGACGGCATCTATGAAACCGAGGCAGAAACACACATTTTCCCAAATAGTGTTTTTTGTACTCAGTAGGGTCTGAAACGTAAAGATCTGAAGAGAACTCAACTTTTGTTTTTTTTCATCTTCAGCCGATTACATAATTTTCCTTATTACTTTGTTTTAAATGTAAACATTATTTGAATCTTCCGACGCACTACCGCGCGTCAGTACATGACGCACTGATTAAAGTGAGATGGGTGCAGGATGGCTGACCATTCGCAGTAGCTGTTTTTTTCAGTATTAATAATTAATCAATGTAACAAAATCAAAATATCTGGTGCGTAGCAACACACTACTTTCCACCACCCACGTAACTTCGAACGCCACCTACATATGCGGGCGCTATATCTTCGTTCAACGCATTTCTACAGAAAAATTTATGGATAACAAAATGTAGGGACTAGTTATTTGAGAGTACTCCGTAAGTTTGATCGAAATCGTTAGAGCCGTTTTTCAGAAAATTGGAATACCGATAAATTAATATTCGTCAAATCTCCTTTTCTAAGTTAAGTTGCCTTATATCTCCGTTCAACATATATATAGAGAAATAATTATGCAGAACAAAATGTGGGTATGGGTGACTAAAAGACACTCCATTAGGATTTATCACATCTAGTGAAGTAGTTACCCTGGAATTTACGGAAATGTTCGAAAAAACCTTATTTTCGACACATTTTGATTTTTATCTCTGTTCAATGGACTGTCAGAGGAACATTTATTCAGAACAATATGTAGGTATTAACTTATTTGAAAACACCCTGTGAGTTTGGTGAAAATCGCTGAAGTCGTTTTGCCAAAATGCGTAGAAACCTATTTTTGCTTCATAGGCCTATATCTCCGTTCACCGAATTTTCATGGAGATATGTATACAGAACAAAAGTTAGGTATTGATTAGTAGAAGATAATGTGAAAATTTAATCAAAATCGTTAGAGCCGTTTTCGGGAAAAATTCGAAAAACCTTAGTTTTTGGTACATTGTCGTTCCTCCACCCCCCTTCCCACCGGCCGAAATCGTCCATAACCTTATTTTGGTGTCTAAAAAAATAATGAACAAAACAAAAAACGAACCAACTCAATCGGATCAGCCGTGCTTTCGCAAATCGAACCAAGACACACACACATACACGGATCACGCGCCGAAATTAGGTTTTTTAGACTCAGTAGGCCTCAAAACGTAAAGATCTGAAGAAAACCCAAATTTTTTTTTTTTACCCGATTACTATACTTCCCTTCTCTTCGGGTAGCGGAAAGTAACAAAGTAACAATACAACCAACACGCGATACTAATTTTTCCCATCAAATCACTGGTTTTAAATTGGTCACCGTTATAGTAGACCGACGTGGTGCTTGTGTTTCACGATTCTTGAGGGGCAGGGTTATGGGGTGTTGCTCAATATAGCTCTTGCTGTTGGATTAGTGCAGTCGTTGGTAGCAGGATTAAAATGTTTCATCCACTGTCAGAAGCTCCAGGTCTTTGTGCAAGGCGGCGGTTGGTACATACCACGGTGCATCCACCATTAGGCGCATGCATTCTGCGTGAAAACTCTATAAGCCGCCGCCTTAGAGACAAATCAGCCGAACCAGTGAAACGTGGACCAGTGTTTTATGCTCGAGGGATAAACGCGATACAGGAGAGACGAGGACTTTGAGTTGCCTAATACTGTGTCGCAGTTTTTAGAGTTGCAAATAAATATGTAAGGACCACTTAAGCCGTTTATCCAAAACTAGTGCAAAGTCACCTTGTCTGCCTGAAATATCTCCGCCTAGAGCAGTAGCGATGTGTTCTACTTGTCTTTTGTACGTGAACTTGACGGCTTTCGATTTGTGTGCACTCAACTCGACCCTCCATTATTTGCACCAGAGTTCAACTAAACTGACGTACTCCTGTATATCCTGTGTTCTGGTTTCTACGCACGTTCCTTTGTATTACACAGCAACATCATTTGTAAATTGGGCAACTCCACTTGAGTGTGAAAATGGAAAAAACGGATGCGTAGATGAAATAAAGATGCTCCCTTGAGGAATTCCAGAGCGTACGTTGACGAGGTTGCGTTTCCGCATTTAACTGCGTAAGTTTGAGATCTCAAAAAGACTGCAGAATCCTGAAGTAACTGTCAGGTAAGTGGTGTTTGACTTTCACTAACCAGCTTCGTGTCAAACTCTAATCAAAGGCGCGGTAGATGCCTAGGAACAGATCGAAGCAAGTGGTCTTGTCTTCAAACGCGGGCAATAGTGTGACTCCCCAGGCCCTAACTGAATGTCAGGATAGTCAAGATGTGGACGGAGATGAGCAAGGAGCGATCATCTAAAGATCTTAGCAAACAAAGACGATAAACTGATGAACCCTCGGTTGTTTTTAGGTTTGTTTGGTTTGTTGATCATCATGGCCGTGTTTGCAGGCTTTTGGGGAGTTTGAGATGCGGAGAATGATGTTGAAGATTTGGTTGGCAAGGACTTGCGTTACTTGCGTAATTTAATATCACATCTCATTTTATGCAATTCTATAATTTTGAAAATATTTGTTTTTGTTGACCAGCCCACACAATGAGACGGTAAATGATCGAAAGGCCCGACAAACATCGGCCCTGGTACGGTTTTGTTCAACAATAACCCCACGTAAATCTAACGACGCCAGGTTGGCATTTAATTGGGCAGCCGATTAGATGGAAATTTGACAATGGTCGGAAGATGCTTCCGAGCGACCCGTTATATTCCCAAACTCCAATTGCAGTAGTTACAAATTCAATCAGAACTCACTATATCTAAGAGTGGGAATCTAATTCGACTGATACAGAGACGGAAACCAATCCAGAGGTAAGAAATCATGCAAAATCGTGCGATCATTATGGGTGCGTTGTATCGCTCCCTACACAACGTTAATCGAGAAGCTCCCAGCCCTAAGGTGCTGACGTTGTAGAGCCCTGGCCGTGGGTATTATTGGGAATCTTCCTCCGCCCAACTCCAGCAACTTTCAGCAGGGTTTTAGGTAGCACGGGGCAAGCTCATCTCAGAAGCATGCATAGCTCTGTCCTCCACATGCGGACCACTCAAATATGCGAGTGTGAAAAATAATAAACAACAGGTAAGAAGAGGTAGAGAGGCGAGCCGAACCAAGACCTTCACTCCATTCCCCCAAGTCCACTCCAGATCACGTCTGACAGGAATCATTCCATCGAAAAATCACCCGAACTTGTAGCCAGCGCAGTCTTCAATCATCAGGTTCGTCCCATATCGTCCCTCTTGAACTTCGTTGTTTCCTCGTAGAGCGCCGTAGGGGAAAAAGATAACATTATCTTTCCTCAGTTTCGTAAATAACATTCTCAACAAAGAGCTCGCCCATGCAGCATAAATTTCACTAAATCCAGACGAAAAAGAGGTGAAAAACTACGCAGGAAACACGTTGATAAAGCGTCGGGCTGCCGTTCTGAAAAGAGATTATGAGGAAAAAAAAAGAGAGAAAAGAGGCGTGGCGACGCGAGAAGAAAAAAACCTGTTATCAGCTCTTGTAAATCCGCGTTGACTGCTCCCTGAGGGAGAAGCTATGATACCAATAAACGTCGTCGAGGCGTGCGGGGCCCAAACATAACAGTATTTCAACCTCATCGTGGATGCAAATGAAGTGACGTCGTCTTCGTGAAGGGTTGAAGAGAAACAGGGCCGAAAGGAAATTTGGAGACGAAGACGATGTAATATTTTACAACTCAAGGGTTCTCCATTGAAACTTTTTTTTTACAGCGCTAGATTTTTTTCCATGCACGTCACATCAGAAATGCACTGCTGGTTATGAGATTGTTGCAAAAATACTTTAAAATGGCACCAAGTAAATGACCTGAACAACTTGGTGTTGGATCGCTGTGATAATTGTAATTAGTTTTGGTCCGATTTCTCTTTACAGCGATCACTAGGTCTCAGTCTTGAAGGCCCCAACAGGAGCGCAGCTCTTTGAGAATGGGTCAGTAATTTCTTCTGATCGACTGTAAGTTTGCTACACCAGACAACGGGGCAGCAGCTAAGCACACCTAAGTTAGACCCTGTACGTGAGCTTGGGGGCTTTGCTAATCGCACAATTCAGCTTCGACGCAAAATAACAGCTTTTAAATAACTAGATCTTCGGAAACGAAAAACCGACTTCCTTTAAATTTTCTATCAATCAGAGCACTTGTCCTCAATTTAACCAGGGGATGGTTAGGTGTTGTTTGTCGAAAGAGAGAGAGGGATTGGATTTTGTCTTAGGGTAAATTTATGAAGTAAAAGATGAGAGTCATCCATTGATATCAAAATACAGGTTGATTTGGTATGCACAAATGAGAGAGCAAGAGTTCAGGTTTGTTTCCAGTCATAGTGCGAAACTGTGAAAGAGCTTGGCGAAAGCGCAGTTACTGTTCCATTGTTAGGTGATTTGGAATACATTCCGTTTGGACTGAGTGATCAGGTTTTTGGTGGTAGTTGGGTAGGAGAAGGGGCAGCAGTTTTTCCAAATACAAGCCACCTTTTGTACAAGGCATAGGCAGCAGCTATGCTATGAAGCATCCGTTGCAGTATATAAGAACCCAACTGGTTAGATGGCTTAAAAATAGACTAGATTGATAGAAGGGGGTTTCCAGAGGTATTTGAGGGTTGAGGGTGTCTTGGCAGCAGGCGGAATGAGTTCTAGAAGCCCTTGGATTCGTGGCGGACGACTATGCATCAGCTTTCATATCGAGTTTTGGCTTGTTATAAAAAACGGTTACCAAGCTATCTAGAAGGAACCTGAGGGGGAGTTAGGCCGCTTTTCCGCTTAACCTGGACCTCTTCGTTAACTTGCCTCTGAATTAAGGCCTGAGAGAGATGGGGGGGCCCTAGGCTAGGCTATTAGTGCGTTGAGAAGAGTGATAAAAGCCCAGCGAAGCACTGCAGACCGTTTACTGACGCCAAGAAAATCGTTTCTTTTGTTCTCTCGCTCAGAATTCAGTGGATACTGCAGTTTGAAGAAAAGGACTGAAAAGGCTAATAAAACGTAATGCAGTGTTCTGTTACTTCAGTTAAATCTCTTATACCGGCGGTTGAATGCCTTCGGGCGATCACCCCTCTGGGTTGCACGGAAATGAAGCCCAGGATAAATAGCGCCATTACCTCCTAAGGGAATAGGATACAAAAAAGAACCATGTTGAACAGGGTGAATAAGACAAAAGAAACAAAAAAAAAGAGTCATTCCAGTCAAACGGCCCATTTCGCTCGTCTTTCGTCCCTTTTTGGGCCCCAACGGCCCGACATCCGTTGGCAATGCCGTGTTGCGCATTCCCTTGAATTGTTGTTGCCAGTGTCGTCCCAACAACGACCAGAGCCGCCTCTGCTTGGAGAGCTCAGAAGTTGTGCAGGTGAAAAGACGGTGGGAACTGCGTCATGTGGAACCCACCTTGAACTCTCTCATCGTCACCGCTCGAAAGTTGACGCTTCGTCATCTAATGGAAGTTCGGAGCAAGGGGCGAGGCAAATCGGATAAAACGCCAGACAGCAAGAACTCGGAATCCCTCTGTCGCTATACCCTCGTCATCACTTTCTCCTATTCTCGTTTTCACCCTTTCGAGCTCTCATTCAGCTCGTCAGACGCAGATCAAACGTGACGCAGTAATTATGTTCGAATTTAATTCAGGTTCCGAAAATGAGTACTTCTTGACATTTCGCGAGTTATTCTTACTGAGGTCCAAAAGGTCAGAACTGAAAATTAAATTGAGTCCGTACTCTGGGCTCTAATATAACAATTACGTCTTAAAAAGGTTTCGGGAGCTATTCATAGGCAAATTTGACGGTGTTATCCAACAGCCAAGGAGTGAAGTAAATTAGGTTTTGAGGCTTGATACTGATGACGCACACAACTTACGAAGGACATATCTTCCTAAAATGTATGGAGAACTCACGTGAAACTATTGCATAAGTTTAACACTGCTTCATACTGCAGTTCTCATGAAACGATTTGAAGAACGTATTTTGACGGCCAAAGCATCCACCTCAGTTTTTCTTACCTATATACACTTCTAATTATTACTGAAATATTTCCGTTGACAGATTTCCCATTAAATGATGAAATTATGATTGACATTTACAATTTTGAACTTGGAAATTGTATTAAGAATGGGGGAACGAGAACAGGTGGGAATTTCCTTCATTCGAGGAGCCGACAAAGCAAAGGAAAAAAAACCCTGCAAATTATTACACAACGGTTTATTATTCGGACAAACAGCTTGACCTAACATTAATGCTCCGAGACCCATCCCGTTCGAATCAGGATCGAAAAATATCAAAATGAAACCCAAAAAAAGGTCGAAAAGAACTGAATCGTAATATTGAAATTAACTTAAAAAAACACGAAAGTATCTAGAAAAAACTGAATTTTAATATGAAAACATGCACGATAAATATTAATATCAAAATGTAACCAAAAATCTACGAAAAAAACCAAAATGAGAATGAAACGAAAGAATCTAAAAAAATTGAATAGTATCAAAAACCAAAAAAATGAAACGAACGAACTATTAAATAAATAAACCAAAAATAAACGAATAATGAAAAGTTCAATCGAAGATAACAGATATTTTGCTAACGGAAATAGTTGAGACGGAGCGAAACAGTCATTCATGGAGGTGAAGACGAGAACAAGGCAATCAGACGATAAAGAGACAAATCGTAATGCCAAAGGTTAAATACGAAACACAAGCGCTTCCTAGAGGAAGCAAAAAAAAATTGGGCGAACCCGTTGCGAGGCGAGGGGGTGGTGTTGCCAGATGAGCAGGCGAGCGATTTCGTTGAGAAGGGCGGGAGGGTTGGGAGTTCAAACGAGGGAACGTTGACTTCCGCTGTAGTTCCCGCGTCGTACTGCGTTTCGTTAATTTTTTTAACCGTTTTTTGCCCCCAACAATCATGAGCTTCGTCCGATCGGATTGCCGAGATGGCGGGCACAACTAGATACCAAATCGGATTTTCGAGCGAAAGAACGAATTTTTTTGACCACGTTAAAGGCACAAAACGGCCCGGACGGTGGACGGACATTGCAAATTTGGAAACTCCATGTCTTGAAAGGTAAAGTATCAAATTTTGAGGGGGGGTTGTAAAAAATTTTTCGTGCCCGAAAACATAGGGTTATTATTCAGAATGAATAATAAACCAAAAGGAAAATTTATGGTACATTTACATTTATTTGCAACGAAAGTTTTGACTGGGGATGGACGTGAGAAGATAATTCATCCAATGCTTAAATAACTGCTATTTTGCACAAGATAGATATACCATATGTTGAGTGTTAGGTCTGAATGAAAAGCTGGAAGATGGTTTCCCAGGCAGTCTATTCGAACTTTGAACTCTACCCTTAATAACAAGTATTGAACCATTGTCCTCTCTGAAACTTCTACATCCTGTTAAATTCTCAGCGCGCGTCAAGGGGATAGCTTATCGCTCTACTTCATAACCCTGATGACGGTTGATTTGGATAGTCATATTATTAAAGAAGTAGTGGACGACATACACTACTATTAGCCGTTTTAGTCAATTTGCTGTTTGTCGAGTTGACGGAGTTTTATGTGACGGCTCAAACGATTTCAGATTAAACTTAACTAATTATCTTCCAATTGTTTCCCATAAATGTTTGCGTTGAACGAATATGTAGCGCTTGGGCGTATGTGAAATCACAGGGGTGGCGAAAAGCTGTCTACGCGCAGAATATTTCAACTCCTGTTCTAGTCATCCTCACAATCGTTGTGTTTAAACGTTCAAATGTTATGTTCAAAATTGGTGTAAGTTTAAGCCAATTAGAAATAATTTCTTATACCAATGTGAGTGCAACCGAATGAGCAAAGAGATATAGCGAGACAAACTAAAGCACTTGCAATAAAAGTATGAAAACTCATTTCAAGAAACAAAAAACGTAGTGTTACTAATTTGAGTTACAGAGCTAATTGATTTTGATGGTTGGATTGATTGGAGTGAGCTATGACACGTTATTAGGAATTATGAGACACTGCAAATCCCTCTAATCGACTTAGTCTTGTATCTAAAAACTAGGGGAACTAAAGTACCTTTACTCCATCTTTTGTTTCTAGGAAGCCGCGAGTTTATTGGTTTGAATTCTTCTTGGTACTACACATGTGCCTGTAACATCGGATCACCGAGACAAATTGGATGGAAAAAGTCATTCCCTTCGTACGGCAGCGAAAGGGGGGGTGAAAGAAAGTAACGATTTCCCGCTGCTCAGCGGAAGGTCGATATGAAGGTTGAGTAACAGGTACCGCCTGTAACCACTTAGACAAACAATAGGGCCGTGTTTACTTTGATAAATGGTCGCCCGCGGGGAGTTCGGCGGTTGAAAAAGAAGTGAGAAACTTCAAAACCCTTTTACGCGTTGAACTTGTTGCTATTTGAACATGAAACACATCAGTCGCAGAGCCTCACACAACTTTTCTCGCCCTATCGGACACCTAATGCCAAGTAAAGTGAATTCAGAAGGCATAACGACGGCTATGCTAATCTTCTTTAACTTCGGAATTGTTGAGATTTACAAGTGACGAACCTTCAGTTAGTTATTGGTTGACCAGGCATATGTGTTATTTCTGGACATATATTTTTTTTGTCTATGAAAAATTATAGTTCGTTCCGTGACATCGTCGAGTAAGTTTATTCTCGCGCATTAACCGTAATATAATTTTTTATTTAAAAGGTTATGGGCTTTTTATTCCTATTCTCCCGTAAAACGCGTTAGGCATATCACTATGTGAATTGGTTTTTCGAGTATCGAATTCTTCCAAGATTTTTGTTCTCAATGCTTCAGGGGTAGGTAAATTATCTCTCGAGTCGATCGCGCACCGGAAATTTTTGAAGTTGCTAGGCAAACTATATAACAACATTATGGAAAGCAAATCGTTGTTCATGGTGATGTCCATATCAGCGAGTTTGTCCAGAGTATTGAAGAAACGTGACACGTGATCTCGAACGTCTTCTTCAATTTCCATTCGCTTTAAAATCAGCCGTTTCAACAAAGTCGCTTTTCGTGCTGGTCCTTTCGAATGATAAATTTCGTGCAATTTCATTCAAAGTTCATGAGATGTCTCACAACACTTCAATTCGGACGTACTGATCGCAGAAATGAGATCTGATCTGGCTTTCAAATCTGCGCCCTCCCATTTCGCTGCTTTGGCTTTTTCCGCGGGCTTCGCAAGTCCGCTAGCGTAAATCCAGCCGTCATTCTTTATAAGGATGGCTTGCATTTGAAGACGCCATGCGTCGAAATTATTACGGCTCAAAAGTTCGATCTTCTGGAGGCTCATCTCCTCTCAATTAACCAGAACCCTACACAAAGGTACCCAGGCCCTTTTAAGGAAAAATTATATTAACGGTTAATTCGCGAGAATAAACGTACTCGACGATGTCACGAAACGAACTATAACGTTTCAGACAAAAATCATATGACCAGAAATAACACGTGTGCTTGGTCAACCAATAACAAACTGAAGGGTCGTCACTTGAAAATTTCAACAGGAATTACTTGTCAGGTCAAATACAAATTATTGCTGCGATAGTCAGCTATGACTTTTTATTTTTGAATGAAGAATTAAACGAAGTTCCATACTTCGTGCTCTGATCAGGATGTCTCTATCAAACATTACCAAATTGTCATAAAGCATCTTCGTGCACGAACGATGAAAGTATTTTTCTGACTTGTGCTCTGAGTTTTTCAGAAATCATCTAGGTTTCATCCTTTTAAATGTTTAAAATCGCACGTGGCAAGTTTACTCCTCACAACCATCCAAGCCTCCTGTAGGCTGGAGATAGGCCGCCACATTTTCTTCGTTTCTGGCAATTTACAACGCAACATTCCGAAACACTACAAACGTATATGTATGAGACAACTGTATTTTATTATGGATTGTGCAACCAAATCCTTTATCCTGAAGGTTGAGGTAAGAGGTCAAACAGGTGGTTGGAATCTACAGAACAACATAAGAAGAAGAAAGAATGAAGAAGAAAAAGAAAGACGACGAAGAAGAAGAGAGAATAAAGAAGAAAAAGAAATCGTGGAAAAGTAAGAATAAAGAAGAAAAAAGAAAACATAAAGAAAAAAAGTAAGAATGGTGAAGAAAGAAGAAAGAGAAATAAAGAAACAGGAAAAAAAAGAATGAAGAAGGAAGAAGAAAGAATGAAAAGAAGAAGAATACAGAAGATGAAGACAAATGAAGAAGTACAAGACAAAATCTGATCTTCCTCGGCCCCGTCGGGCAAAAAGAGTAGGGGAAATTGGGACAGGGTCTACTCTAGCGAACCCTAGACTACTGCGATATCGAACGGGGACCCATTTCTGAACCCTGGCAGAGGCATCCGCCTTTTGCGGACCAACCCATTGAGCCACCGGCTTGCGCCGTAGGCTGTGCACCCCCCGCAGTACCATTTTGGGAGAATTATCCCTTAAGGTTAGAATGGTTGCTAGCCCATTTGGACTTGCGTCCAGACTTATGGCTCCCAGGACCTCCGCCTTAGAGGGGTTTGGACTAGCCTCTCCTTGCCGATGGACCCCAGGTCCCTGGTACGCAAGGACCCACCTCCAACCAGCCACGCCCAGCAGCTGGAAGGGGGGAATGGGCCCCGAAAATGCCACTTTCCCATCCCCTAGGGGGTTTGGATTCCCTCCTAGCCCCCACTCCCACTCTTCTCCCATTCACCCCACCTAGCACCCGTATAAATTACTTCCGTCCATCCTCACTCATACTCTAACCTAAAATCATTCACTCAATAAATTACTTAATTAAATTACACCTGCCGGATGAGGGGGTGCAAAACCCCAAGCTGTCCCTCGAGCCCACCCATGCATAAGTGGACATCCCCGGACTCGTTCCTCAGGGTGTTCTTAATGCCCGGGGGTCTGGAAGGCCCCTAAAAATTAACAAAAGGGCAATAAAACTAATCAAAATTCAAACCAAATAGCTGATATAACAGGAGAGACAGAAGATAGAAGAAGAAGTGAAAAGAGAAGAATTATAGGGAAGAAAAGTAAAAAGAAATAAACCTCTCCAAACAAATAAAAAACACGCTGTAGGTCCCATACGCTGGTTACTCTTTAAAGGTCGTGGCATAGCAACCAATTTTTTCATCAAACGAATTTCTCCAAATAATGTTGAGTTCCACCAGTTGAACTGAGTGCAACATTGATTTTTATTAGTTGGCAGAGCAATGAACTCATCTTAGAGATGTTAATCGTCATGTAAAGTTGTTCCAAGTTTGTAACACGGTTCAGTGGACGTGCTCGATCTTCTCGAAATATTGGAGACATGGAGGAGCGAGAAGCCTCGCCACGTAGGGAGCGAACGAACATCAAGTGACATTGAAAACATATCAGAAAACAATTAGGTAGCTCAGCTATCGCTGTTGCTCCGCCGTTGCTAATTACGGTTTGATGGCCTCATCCCTTCTGTCGCCATTCATTCCGCTCGGGTTGGCGGCTGAGGATGGGAGGTCGAAACTGAGAAAAGGGAGTCAGCTTTGCTAGACTAACAAGATTTCCTTCGACGCCGCGAATTTAGGATGAGTGAAGTACCCTTCGTTATGTTGAATTTCCGTCAGTTCATGATGAACCTGGTCTTCAAATATGGCTACCTACAAATGATGCTATTTCTGAAATATGACATTCTAACAACGTCTCATTCTGAAATATATGCTACCGTTGCCGTGAAATCTTTCCACACAACGTGACGTATTTTATTGAGTTTTTTTTTCTACTGAATTAACTCCTGCACAAACTAATTGTCCTTTGTGAGAAAATTATTGGTGTTCGCGCCAAAGGAGATCTTTATCTAGTCCGATAAGGGCGCGCTCGTCTTCGCTCCCTCCTTCATAAAACGCTCAGTCCTCTCAAAGGAACGCACGCCGCGGCACTACTTACAGCCAAGGGTAAATGAATGGGAACAGAAACCGCAACTTCCCCGCCAAAACTTCTACCAATTAATTTACCAGTTTAGAAGAGTGGTCCCGCTTTTTCCAGCTCTTTTCAAAGTTAGTGCATGAGAGTCCTGCATATACAGATATTGAGCGAGTTACGCACCTCGTCTCACATTTGGAAGGTCCTGCAAAAATTGTGTGTTCATCCATTCCACACACCGCAGAAAATTATGAGCTAATTTCTCAAACTCTCCAGGGTAGATTCGAAGACAAAAGGTCCACACACATAAGGTTTCAACTTATATTGATAAGATTCTCAACTTCAAGTCACTTCAAAATGAATCAGATAAAGGTTTGGATCAATTTCTGTGCAACCTGTGAACGCTCTGAAGCAAATGAGCATAGTGGATTTGGCTGACTACATCTTTTTGCATGTAGGTTTGAAGAAACTAGATTCAAACAATAGGAATCCATTTTGATTAACAGTTGATATTCGTAGCCTCGGATTATCAAGGATTCAGGATTTCTCGCCGATGATCTTCCCATCGTAACATCGCTAGGGGTGTGATTTTGGCTTTACCTGTCAATGGCAATCCACTCGCCCATCACACGACAAAGGCATTGGCAAGGTCTTAAAGTTCTCTCAATTGCTTTGGCAACGCTCTACGCAAATACAACATCACTACAGAGACATTAGATAATCGACAATAGCATTCAACAGATGGAACGACATAGCAACAGCCATCTGGAATACCGCCTCCAGCATATCGAAGTCTCAGGCAGAATTTTGGGTTCGGTAATCCGTTATGTAATATGAAAATGTATGATTAAGTGATGTCTTAGGAATGGCTCAGCTCAGCTTGAGACGAGGTGGTGCGAAAGAGATTAGTGTCCTCAACCCGAACTGAGTCCCTGAGGTCAAGCTGCTCTGACCTCTTTGTTTTCACTATTCGTTTGATGTTACAGCCGCCCAACTTAGGGACTCAACTTCAAACTGTGGAAAAAATCATGCTCAACAACAACAGCTTCGAAAGGCAGCGTTACATGCTGATATCAGGTCTGTTTCCTTTATCAAATTACTGTTCCTGAATTCTCCAAGAGGGTTATATCAGTCTTATCACCTGACGGTCCTAATACGCATTGCTCTGGATGAAGAACCACAAGATTTTAGTCGTGTTGACATAATACTGAGACATGACTACGCACAACATTTGGAACCGTTCTCGTATTGGCCTCGGGCAGTACTTTAAGTTGGGATAAGATCATGTCAAGATTATAGACTGTCAGCCTTTACAATATAAAGGATAACGCGCTTATCTTGGTGGTTCATCCATAGGAATCCTGTTACCCCTCTCGTAGAGCGTGACGCAAAGCGGCTGATATCATCACGTCAGCGGAAACCGTTTTTCTTGCCGCGTTTGTCGCTAATCACGGCCTTCAATAATTGAACAGACTTAGCGCTCGAAATAGAGTCCGAATTTAGTATTCGAGCTGTCACCGGTGATTGGAGAAGCGATCATCAAAAATATAATGTGTGGTGAAAACACCTTAGTTTTTTCGTTGTGGTAAAAAAAGGAATTACGATGACTCAGAGGACGACGTTTGAGAATATTCGAGGGGCTATGTTTGTCAGCGTAACACATGCGTTCACCTCTCGATGGCCAAGTCAAACGGTGGAAATTATTAAGCAGCGACAGACCTTTCGTCGCTGTTTACCAAGAATAATTCATTTTTGTTCACTCGAATCGTGAATTTTAAAACTATTTGCTCGTCGTCGACGACATCACGTGAGCCGACGAGATAATTTCTGTTGATCAAAAAGACGAAAAAAGAAGGGGAAAGGGAAGAACGACTCAACAGCCAGTAAAACAACCTAATTTTTGCCCAGCCCCATAAATAATTCTTCGTTTAAAACAACTTTCGAGAGACCGTGGATCAATTGAAATGAAATCGTAATTCGATCATTCGAGTTGCTTCGGTCGATCGTCTTTCCGGTGGGCGAGTTCACAAAAATTGTCATCTGCACAATGGAAAATTTTGTGGAAAATGAAAACTGGAAACGGGTTTCTATCAGAGTACACCTAACATTTGTGTACGTGAGCTGGCTACCAGACTGAGAGCGATGCTGTATATGCTCGAAATTGTGCCATTCTGCGGTGCACAAATTTGGAAGTGGACGAGAGCGAAGTTGACTGTATTACTATTTGTGTACTGCCTAATGTGATCTGAATTGCCTTCCTTTTAAAATGAAAATGGCATTGAGATTGGCTGACAAAGTACTTATAGTTTGGGATGCAGCAAAGGAGGAATCGACGGGTCGAAAACATAGATTTCAGGAAGCTCTCGACTACTTGAGAACGCTGTCACCAGTGTCATCAGGAAACACACGAGCGTTCCGCCTGGGGAACTCATGAAGCTGATAGCGTGTGTATTGTGGTCAGCAAACAACAGCTAGTCAAGAAGGACATCTGCGTAGCTAATGGTGGGAAGACAAGGAGCACATCCTCAATGGTAAGAGAGTGCTTAGGGGAAGATATGAGCGATGGACCCTGGTGGCAAAGCATTTTTCAATATTTAGGAGGTTTCTTTTGGCAAAGGTCTGGGGAGTTAGGCAGTCTGGTTGTAGGTGCACTTGATGGGTTTTGACATCGGCAATATTAGGGAAGTGCACCCCCCCCCCCCAACACTCCCCATGAGTAATGGGAAAACCCTGTTGATCTTCATTGAGATTAAAAGAAAGGGGCCAAGTGTAGACCCGCAGGGAACTTCAAAAGACGCAGTAAAGATAAATGAATCCCCACAGCTTATTCCCTGCTACATAAGATCCTCGTTTGACCAATTCTAGAGTATTTCAGCGACGCTTTTTTCACTATGAACTGTAGTGTCATGTTCAGAGACGCTTCTGAGGTTCTTGTTCTCGGGGGAGAGGTTGTATCACGATGGCTTTTGCTGGTCTCTACCTTTTTAGCTGTTATAACGGGCGCCGTCTTCATCCATCAGTGACCTGCCATTAGGTTCGTTGACTGTTCTGCTCGTTTACTTGTTTCTCATACTTATAAACAGGCGTACACAATTTCAGAAATGTACAGTAATGCGAAACAAATAAGACTATGCGTCAGACACAGAAAATAAGGTAAAGCATCTGAATTGGTGCAAAAGTCACAGTCCGGATGGTAACGTTGAGGAGAATGGGTGGAAGGGGGTAGTCATGTGAGTTGGCTGTTCATGAAGTGGTTCGTACGTGAGAAGGGGATATGTAAAAGAAGAAAAGACGGGTTGAGAAACACGGGCCAAGTAACGTAGTTTTGCAACAAGGATTCACGAGAGTTCGCAAAGAGTGCAGACATCGAACGCCTCTTGTCTTCACCTGGGAGGCCTCTTATGTGAGATGTAGCGTAGAAATATATGTTGCACCTTCACCAGAGCCTACCTGTGAACACCGTAGTAGGGCGACCTATCGTACGACGAACACGGAGCACAAACGCTTTGCACTGACAAACAGTGGCGGAAATGGCGGCAAACCCCTGGGTACTTTGAGAAAACCTAAAGCATGGAGGGCCCTGCCAGCAAGGCGCTCGATATGCTCGAAGGCTACTACACTGATCCCTGGAGTCCCCTTGGAGATACAGCGTAAGTGCTCTTGGCTATTCTGGCACCTGGGCCTGCTACCCATTCAGGTCTGGAAGCTGCTCAAGCCTCAGCCAAATAGAATGGGTACCCGAGGGGCTACTGCCTGCGGCCAATGGCAAGGAGCCTTTAGCGCGTGACGCCCCCAGCCGTGAAGGGTTTTGGTTTCATGGGGGCTGTGGTCTCGCTGGGAGTTCTTGAAGTAATGCGATCCCCATAGCCAGGATCCCAAATATTCGCTTATACTTGTCATACTAAATTACAAGGTCCACCATCCTATTCATATTCCCGCTGCGTGATAATAAAAATATTTTCTCATAATTCTTTGTTTTTGTCCCTTTCGATGATAATTATCCACGACTCTATGAGTGATCTAAATCGTGGTCCTCACCACTGCAGTTGGCCATAGTTGGCGGATATGGCCAGCGATCCAGCTGGTTCTGGTGGCTCTTGAAAATATCGTTGCCGGAGAAGATTCACTTAGCGAAAGAGAAAAGAGAAAGAGGGCGGAGCGAGAACTTGTGGCTGTTAATTATCATCCGGCCAATTGAACGAGATCCACCGGGAAGAGAAGAAAGAGGAGCCGTTCTCTTCTATTCGCGCCGGCTCACCTCTTCCTCGTTACGGAGGGGATAAAGTCCCAATGTTTTAATCAAGAAAGTCATCGTCTTGGCAGATTAGGAAACTAAAGGCACCACTGGTCCTTCGGCTCCTCGGCCTCTCCCATTTGAGTCGCCCTGCAGGGGAAGAGGGCTTTCAGGTTTACGATAACTGCCCTCATCGCGCCCGCAAAAGCTCCTCTTTTCCCATCCGTCCCCTCCGACGGTTCACTGGATTAGCCCGATGCCGCTCCAGCAATAATGGAATCATGTTTATCGTCGCGGATTAGACGGAGGGGAGCAAAATATTGTGAGAAGACCCCTGCGATGGTTCCTGGGCTCTCGTAGGCTGCGCGAGAGGGTTACAGTGGTATTGTGGAGAGGGGGGACCATTTCTCGATTTGCATACGTAACAACCAGCTCATCAGCAGAGACCGCCGCGCGCTCCGACCGTCCGATTGCTTTCCGGGTTCCCGCAGTCTTTGCAGGCTCCAATCCGCATCAAATCAAATTATTACGTTTTCATTTAATATGGAAATACAGTTGCATTGTTATGGATCGGTCATCGACTATGGAATTCCCGCCTACTTCGCATGACATTACGTATATGTTTCCACTTGGTTCAACACGAGGAACTGTTTACCGTTGGAACTGTCCTCAAAACCACTGAATATCTGGTGCGACGCATTGTACTGCTTTCCTCGCCACCAACTTCAAAAACACCACTGTATCTTCGTTCAAAGCTTCTTGAATCGGGGAACCTTTAGTGTGAGCGAACGAAAAATTGTGAAAGAACGCCTAAACTCCTTTCCTGTGAGGCAATATTTACAAGTCTCTGTAGGAGGGATGGGTTCATAATATAATTGCTATATGTGGCGGCACCAGCTCAGGACTAAAACTAAAGTTTACAAAATACGAACACATCTCAGACCATCCCAACACCGAATCAGTGGCGAAATCCATGAAGCCCAAGCTGAAACTAAATTCAGTGACTACACGGTAAGTTCCTCTAATCAGCCACTCCGTAGCATGACGCCCATTTATCAAGCATCCTGTGCTTTGCATTTGAGTGACCGTTGTTCCAGGACAGAAAAAGTTTCATCTATCGCATATTTGGGTGTATTCATTGATCAGAAGTTGAAATGGGATGTCCACATTGATAATGTGGTAGCAAGGGCACGTAAGCTGCCTCGTGTACTGGCACCTTGCGGCATTGCTTATATATCACTACATTGAGTACTGTTTATTTTGCCTCAGGACAATCCACCCTGCAATATGGAATCGTAGGCTGGGATTCACTGTAAAAACAACTATGATGTCACTTATCAGGGCTCAGAAGGCGCACATTCAATTCTAATGAATGTATCTTGTGGAACGCAGAACTTTGAATTCTGTACAGCGAGCAAATTGTTTCTAAAGGCGTCTCTATTTCGAATTAAGAAAGAACAAAATTAGCCATGAAAAGTGTACCAGAGCGCTGGAGAAATCGATGTGGTAAATTTCAAAACGTAGTACCAGTTTCTATCAACGGCATTACAATTGTGTGGGGTCCAGGGTTTTCAATGCTCTTCCAACGAGTCTCAGACATTCAATGGTTGACGTTACTTGGAAGTCGCTAATTACCACACACCTCATATTAAACATGCTCCAGTAGCTTCATAGTATTTATGTAATGATAATAATAATTTTACCAACAAATTTTTATTTCTTGAATAGGTAGGCAAGTAGCAGAGGTTATTTAGCAATGTGTTTGAACCCGTTTTTTAAGGCGGTTATGTGTCAGTTTTCGCTATTTCCACTTTTTCGGGCTCATCGATTGCGATTGAAAAGAGTCTCGTAACATTGGCGCTTACAGGAGAAAAACCAAGACAAAGTTTCTGACGTTTTTTGAAAGGGGCTGTGTGAGCCAAATAACCCTTTTCAAAAGAAACCTTGCAAGCTCCGTATTTGGTTACCATCGAATTTCAAGGTCTACAATGCAAAATAACAGTCACTCCATACTCTCCTTGCCCTCACTGAAACAAAACGATTCGACAAAATAGTTCAATTTTTCCCGAGGAGAGGGCACAGTTCCCTCCCGTGCGATCGTTTTCTTCCATCAAAGGAAAACCTTGGAAAGTAGATCGCCTATATAGTATTCACGGTTTAACCAGAATCGTAATGATCAGCGACAACGCTAGAAAGTCACGGTATGTGAATTGCATGACTCCTCGGAGTTAATGTTGGATTGCGGTCAAACTTGCTGGGGAGGATACAAAAAACCACTGTGTCTTTCGAAACCCAAGAAGTAACGGCATATGATGAACATCTTTGGATTCAGTCAGTACATTTTAGACTCGTTCGAACCAGGATGGGTGGTGGCTTTCCCTCAAATTAATGCATCAGCCCGACACTGTTTCGCCCTGAAAAAAAAACCAGAACTTACTAGAACTAGAAAAGAAGATTCCTACGAGAAAAGTTCCGATCAACCCAAGTAAGATTGCTGATCTGCAGAGCTTGATGTGCTACATTTCACAATAACACCGCCAATTTTATGAAAGCATAACCAATTCATGGTCAACCGAGGACGAGATGCTGCCGAGTAAAAACCGATAAAGCGCTTTTGCTGGGATTCGGTTTTTCGCAACCCACATTCCCCTATTGTTTATTCATTATGAATACTTTTCATGCGACTTGAAAAAGAGGTTTCCCATGTAAATACATTTTATACGAATAAGGGGATGTTTATTAAAATTATTTATTATTAGGAAAGTTTGATTTTTTTTTGAAAGGTGCTATGTGACCAAATTTCAAAATACAATTTGGTACACTTCCTGTGGCAGAAAAAGCCGCAGAACTTCTGGACAATTGTAAAGTATTTAATTGTACTGGAACATCAACAAAAATTGGATGTTTTGATCGTATAGACGACAAGGGTTAGTTTTTTGCATTTTTCCAAAAGTTTCGAAAACGTAACATACTCCCCTTAAATAAAACCGGGTTCACTGGTCGCCTCCTCTTGCTGTGTGTGGTTTTCCACCCTCCAGAGAGTTTTGGTTTATTATTCATTCTGAATAATAACCGTATGTTTTCGGTCACGAAAAATTTTCTACAACCCCCCCTCAAAATTTAACACTTTACGTTTCAAGACATGGAGATTCCAAATTTGCAATGTCCGTCCGCCGTCCCCCGTTCCCCCTCCCCCGTCCCCCGACCACCGTCCGCCGTCCGGGCCGTTTTGTGCCTTTAACGTGGTCTAAAAAATTCGTTCTTTCGCCCAAAAACCCGATTAGGTATCTAGTTTTGCCCGCCATCTCGGCAATCCGACGGACGAAGCCCGTGGTTGTAATGGGCAAAAAACGGTTAAAGAAATTAACGAAACGCAGTACAATGCGGGAACTACAGCGGAAGTCAACGTTTCGTCGTTTGAACTCCCTCCCGTCCCGCCTGTCTCTTTAAGAAAGCAAGCGCTCGAGGCTCGCTTGCCTCCCAACGACTCCGCCCCCCTCTCACCGCTCAACTCCCCTTTCGCCTGCCTTTCGCTTCGAGCGCCCCGTTCCAATTTTCCCGACGTTTTGGTTTTAATACGATTCAATTTTTTTAGATTCTTTCGTTTCCTTCTGATTTTGGTTTTTTTCATAGATTTATGGTTAAATTTTGATATTAGTATTTAGCGTGCATGTTTTCACATTAAAATTCAGTTTTTTCTAGAAACTTTCGTTTTTTTTGTTTATTTTAATATTACGATTCAGTTCTTTTCGACCTTTTTTGGGTTTCACTATGATATTTTTTGATGCTGAATCGAACAGGATGAGTCTCGGTGCATTAATGCTAGGTCAAGCTGATTATCCGAATAATAAACCGTTGTGTAATAATTTGCAGGGTTTTTTAGACTCAGTTGGCCTCAAAACGTAACGATCTGAAGAAAACCCAATTTTTGTTTTTGTGGACACGATTAATATCAGGGTAGCGGAAAGTAAAAATCAAATTGGATTAGCTGCTATAGCTTTCCTCGGGACTGACTAAGTTTATAGTAGCATCAGATATTTTTGGAGGGGAAACAATACACTTAAGTGATCGATAGGTTCTTCACTACATGCCATTGACAGGATAGAAAGTTAACGAACTGGACAATATCTGGATTCATCCTATTGACCTATGGCCTGTTGGCGATAACGGCTTGGGCGGCAGCGTGCTGGCTATGTAAACATCGTCCTTCCAGCCTCGTTTCCTAATGATTTGCGAAGAGTGGACCTGATCGTATTAGTTCCCAAATGTTCACAATCGATGCGAGCTCATTGCAACTTTGCCTGAAGGGCATTAGTTTCGTACTCGGTCAAACCGCTGCAACTGTTCCAGTTCCAATCAGACGAATTAGAATACTCCTTTCGTTAATCTCAAGACACGCTACGAAGAGTAGTACGATGAAGACGATTGATCTTTTTCAAAGAAGCTAAAGTATAGCGCACTCGAGCGGTTCGATGTCATCAGCCGTCAAGCAAGTTAACGAAGTTGCTGTCATTTTCCTTCTAATGAAATTTTCAACCTACTGCCCCGCTTCCGTTTCGCTTGTGGATGATTTCCACAGGCCACCACGGCTAATGACCAACCCTAAGAGATGCCTTCAATAATTAATCACCCTCAACCAGTTTTCCAGACGCACATGCAGGTTTTACGATAAATATTTTGGAACTGTCCACAATGTTCATCGATCTCTGAACTATTTCGGACCCCTGGCAACCTGTTATCAATGGAAACTACCTCAGTCGGTTGATTAGCAGAAGTACATCAATGATTGAGTTGCTTCAAGTTTTGCCATGTTCAACGAAAAATTGCCTCGTTTATTATTGAGAGCGAACGCTATATCCCGCTGGTCATTGACGACCCAATTCACCTTCAGACGGCGAGATTCGTCAGCGCCGCATTAGAAATCGATAAGAGCCCAATTATTTCATATTAGAGCAGAGTCAACAGGAGAATTCCTTGTTACAAGCTCTACGAAACTAATATTTGTGTACATACTCGCAACCGCGCACGAAGGTGATGGATGGCTTGTACACAATTTGGCTATTCCGTGGGGCGTATAATAACCCGGTAGTTAGTTGGTATTCCGGTGAATGTACTATTTGGGAACCAAAGACAAACACTATCAATAATTAAGTTCGTAATAAAGTAGTGGGTTTCTGGGCGCGGATTACCGTTTTTAAGGGTGGATTACGGACGGATGTAATAACGGTGCCTCCGTTCATTGGAAGTACGGAGCCTTCCCAACCAATTGCGTGACAAACATTGAACGCCAAATAATCCCATGGTTAATAGAATTAGCGTCAACCTTTGATGGGATTTAAAATGAGACATTGGAGGCCTTCAAGAACTTTCAGGTAAGTATAGATAAACGAGGGCAATTTGAAAAGAGACCTAAAAGTTCAGTGTCACCGCCTAAATCGGGAATCGCTTCCGATAATGATTGTACAGCTACAAGTAGAACAAAATTTCTCGCATTCATGCAATTTTAAGGTTTTCATTCGTAACCAGCTCTACTTACAGTTCAGTTCTTTCTACTTCCCTTAGCCCTCCGTAGTAGGAAAGAACGTTATGTAATCAGCTGTCAAAAAATTGTGACTTCTCATTAGGTTTCAACATTTCAAGGGCTCCCAAGTCCAAAAAATACAATTTAAGAAAATTTCTGTGAACACGACTGAGAGAAATGCAGTTTATCATGGGACCCCAAATTTACGGCACAGACAAGATAGCTCTGTAAGTATAAGTTACACAGTGATGAAGACACAAAAGTTGTTTCAAAAATGGCTAAAATGATTTTGATTTTTTTTGTTTGAAAATGCATTTATTAAATAATACTTATTTACACATTTATAACATTAAATGATCAATATGCTACGCAGCCCTCGGGGTAATACCCGTGCTGGGCTGCGGAGTAACTTCGAATCAATATCCTTGTTGTATTAACAAAATTAAATACAAATTATAGTGTAAATAGCTTATAAGTTAATTGTAATTTATGGTATAAATAGCATCAACTCTGAAATTAATAGTCCTTTAGTTCATTTTTGAACTTATCTAGTGTCACCTTTGTAATAAATTCTTCAGGTAGTTTATTATATAAGCAGACCCCATTGGATAAATAAAACCTCTGAACCGAAGCAGTATTTAGACGCGGCGCTATTAATGTAATTTTTTCACCACTTCTCGTTTGAGAGAGAACTCTTTTTATCATCTTCCCCTGGATAAACATTTTGAGCGTGTAAATTATCGTGGTCTTTTCTATTAAATTTTCCACTTTCGTTACTTCAAATATTTTAAATAATTCGTCGGAGGGAATCTTTTCAACAATTTTTGTGTTATTATAGTCTGTTGAATTTTATTTTTATGTGCAGTACCCCTACCCACAATTCGATAAATGAAAAGGTTGTATTAAAGCAAAATAAAATTGTCTCTTTAATTTTTGCGACATAAAATTTTTGACTTCCCGGCAGATAGGGATAAGTCTCCGAAGCTTATTGTTTAAATGATTAATGTGTAGGTCCCATTTTAAGCATTGGTCAATAGTTACTCCTAGATACTTAGTTTGGGCAACTTGAGCAATAGAGGACGAGTGCAATTTTCTGCACAGTTTGTCTGTACATGACAAACAATTTGTCCAATAGCTGGTATTTGATTTGTTGACCATGAAAAGGCCAACAAACACATTACATTTTTTGCATGGGCGATAACCAACGACAGCGATGGGAGAACGTATTAATTTGGGAAAATGTCGAGGGCAGCACGATAAATGCGATCGTGAGACACGGGCGTTCTCAAACAAGTCAGGATGTTACATTCAAGAAGCTACTTGTGCACGAGGGCCATTCCCCAATGGAACTGTAATGAAATAATCAGGAGCTACCTCAGGAATTCCATAATCCAAACTAACTTCGTTTTTAGATTAACTTTTTAAGCAGTTTCGATTTGTCATCAATTCATTACATAGAATTCCAATACTGTAGGCCAGGGGTGCTCAAACTTGAACTGCTGGCGATCAACCTCAATATTTTTAGACTACATACGATCGACTCTGAGAGGCTCCAAGTATGTGTGATGCAGGGTTGTCGTACATACACGATACACCCTACCTACCTAACATTATTTTAGTCAAGGTTTGGGCAAGGTTTAGTTAGGTTCTTCTCTACAATATCAATGAAAAAACTCATAGTTATCCAAAATTGCAGTTTATTGGTTGTTACAAAACAACAGAGTTACATAACTACTAACTAAACTTAACTAAGGAGTGGATTTGGATGTTGAAGCGTGGCACTGTCCTCAGCATACTTTTCATAAGATGGTACATAACCACTGAGTGCTGATCGCGAGCATGATGACATATGATCGTCAGTTAGCCGATTGCGATATTTTGACTTAATTATCTTCATTTCAGAAAATGAAGACTCGCACAAGTTGACCCAAACAATGCCGCCAATTGAAAGGCGATTTGCCTTAGATTCGAATATTTATCTTCAGATATGAAACACCAGAACTTTGTATCAGATGCTGTAGCTTTGAGATTTATATCTGATATATAATCTGCACCAACTCATTTTCAACAGAACATGAATTGCTATTTCAGTTGCTAATTCCTCAATATTTTTACATGAAAAAGGATAACTCTTAAATGATGCTATATTTTCCAATTTACTGCAATAATAAAAACGCATTTCAAATTGTCCCAAAATATTTGATAATTCAGCCTCACACGTATCATAATTCAACTGAGGAATCCTTGCTTTCAAAGACGGAAAATGTTTCAGATCCTTTCTGTTCAGTAGATCTGAAATATTGCCATGTCCTGACACATGACTTCAATACGCCTTGTGACAGTTGGACGAGATAACTGAAGTTCTCTAATAGCAGACATGATTCCTGTTTTATTTTTAAAATCTCCAAATAAAGTCTCACCCGCTTCAATAAATATTTCCTTCATGGTTTCTTGCGTTTCGCCAATATATGAAATATTTTAAATGACGCGATCGTAGCAGCTTTTGATTGTTTGACTGGTGTTGTGAACATGGTTTGTTCTTTTTTCAAACAAGATATCAAATCACTTACTTTTCGCTTTCTTAATTCACTCTGTGGCGGAAAATCCTTTTCATAGCTTTTATGAACCGTTTTATGATGCCTCTCCAAGTTACCACGCTTAGGTATTGCAACTGACGCACGACATATAACACAAATGCATTTAGCCTTCACCATACAAAAGAAAAATTTGTCCTCCCAATCCTTATTAAAATGATAAGTTTTAGATTTTTTCACTGCACTCATTTTCCACTATTTAATAATACACTTTGTATCGACGTAATATTGCCATCAAGTTACAATTCAGAATGACTCCAACTCCAGCAGGCGCAACATTTATATCGGAGTGAACAAAAGCTCAAATGTTCCCGTCAAACACGCCGCCCGAAACTAGACAGTACAGTCTAGAAACAACGGGGCTTTTCTCTGACAAGTGCCGCGCGTTCCTTTGAGAAATACGCCTTTTGCCGCAAGCAGAGTTATTTTATTACGTAATACATTTTTGTAGTTTAGTTACTTACCTGATTATTAAAAATTGTTTTCTTCTCGAGATCTACACAAAAATCACTCACGATCGACCGTTTGCGCACTCCTGCCGTAGACACTAACCTAAAAAAAACGCTAAAACACTGCTAATCCTTACAATATGGTTTATTATTCTCTTGCACAGCGTGATTGTGAGCTAGTCCTTTCAATTCAACGACGAAAAATATTAAGGATATTACGTCGCTATATACACAATCCGAGAAACGAAACTCATACGCAAATGACAACGTTTGCGGAGCACATCCGAGACACCACACACAACTACAACGAAAATTTACACTTTCTAGGCAACGCAAGGCAATTGGCACTGATGGGTGGTTGGAATGAGACGGTCGACAGTGCGGGAAATGAGCGCCAGACTTGAAGAAACGAAAACATTCGCTATGTTGGACAGCGAGTTCCTACAAGTCGTAGAAATTTCCACATTAAATTTACTGTAATTTCACTGATTCGCATCTGTGAACAGTTCTACACTTCTGAGACCCGTCCTATTCGACTCAGTATCGAAAA
The DNA here is from genome assembly GCA_020466155.1 of Pachypeltis micranthus. Lineage (NCBI taxonomy): Eukaryota > Metazoa > Arthropoda > Insecta > Hemiptera > Miridae > Pachypeltis > Pachypeltis micranthus. The sequence continues at coordinate 10,670,928 of CM035774.1, read as the reverse complement.
ATACCGATGAAACGTAAACACGACAAAATCGCAATGAAACCGCCAAAACTTAGTTTTAGGCTGATTTTAAAACTATTTTTTGCCGATAACAACCATGGGCCTCGTCCGATGGGCTTGCTGAGAGGAAGGTCACAGCTAGTTCTCAAACGGAATTTTCGTCAGAAAGAACGGATTTTTTCATACGTACTGGATGGCAGATGGTTGATAATGAGACGCATCCTCAGAAACTCCGGAAATCAAACCACCACATTATTAACATTTTTACCTGAATATCAAAACTATAAGCGCGATCCTTCTCAAAAACATCATGCCAATGGTCTGAAAAGACTGGAATTTATTAGGCTGCTTCTGCTTATGCCGCCACCATAATTGAGCAATCAGTGCACTATGAGACTGTCAACTCGGTTTTACTTCAATTGATCGTGATCACTGTTTGGAAATTTTTTTAAAAAAGTGTGAAAAGGTGGTGGTTCATTCCGGAATTTCTGGAGTTACTCCCAACTAGTTCATTCAAACTATCAAACCGTCATCATGAAGGATTGAGGGATTACTATCATTATTTTTCTGAAAACGCTAATATCATACGAAAAAAAACAGCGTCTACATCGATTTTTTCCCAGTTTCCTATAAACTTAATTTCTAATATGATTTCATTCCCTTCAGGCGCGTCGCTTTTTACGCAATTAGGCTAAAGTATGTTTCAGTATGGTTCAATAAAATAAGTAGTTCAAGAAGCTACTTAAACGACGGAAGTTTAATAACGGTCTTGAAGTAATTAGCTGCAACCTGCAAAATTCCGAAACTACTGTCGTTTAATAGACAAACGTTTTTCACAGCTTTTTCCCTACAATTACCAAACGGTAATTACACGCACCTGGATAAATCCAAAGAGATGTAGATATATCAAAGTCAATTACCTTCAGATTGAAATTAAGTGGTACAGCTGTAATAATAGCCTAGGAATGTTAAACAGTGCGTCGCATCAGATACTTGTGCGTGTTTCTCACAATTTTGGTGGTTTTTGGCGCATCAGTTACATTATCGTGAGCATTACGCTTACTTCTTGTTTCAAATTTTTTTGTTTCTCCTATTCGTCGACTCTTTGAAGTACAGTCATGAGCCTCATAATGAAGGAACTCCACTAAGGTCAGCGAGGCGAGTCCTCAAAAACTTGGAAAAAGTTACAGACAACAAGTTCATTTTTTTTCTCCCTCGCTCAGAGTTCGAAGGTTGTTTTGGAGGTCACACAGGAAACAAGGGGAAATTCGAGTAGAACCTATTACGAAGGGCATACCTTCTGACAAATGCTCCCCAGTGCGTGAAGATGAATCAGCATACTTTTCACTTCACGGAAAGTTTTCTTCGCAAGATTGCGGGGAGAAAGAGAAGAAGCGGGAGGAGGGGAGTTTAAAAGATTTTGGTAATGATCGTTTTCGGAGCGGACTTGTGGAGTTTTATGAGAACCACATTTCTTCAAGCGAAAGTGCTCAGTTGCAGTTAAAAGGGCCAGTTAAGGAGAGCCATTAGCTAACTTTTTGGAACTCGTCCCTCTTTTCTTTTCGAGCTCCGTTTCGAGAAAAACAGATCGATCCCGAAAAAAGGGGGTTTTTCTTCCCTTTTTTTCCATCGCTTTTCCCTTTTGCATAATATATTTTCAATAAAGTTAGTTGGCAGCGGCCTACGTCGAGGAAAAACTCCCCCCCCCCCCGTCACTACTTCGGGAGGTGTGCTAAGTTTTTTCTTCCGCCGAACGGCTAGGAAGGGGTAGGGGTGTTAAGGAGGGAAGAGAAGGGGTTTGGTTGGTGGCAAAAAAGAAGACTAATGCGTTCCCTTCGAGAGAGAAGAGGTTTCGAAGGATTTCTTTCTTTGCTGGTCCTCCCTATTCCGAAGGGCCAGGGAAGAGAAGTTCCCTTCATATCCCGAGCCCCTTGCAAGAACTTGAAGCTTCTCTGGATTAAGCTTCCCCAGGAGGCTTTGGGAGGGTATTTTTCACGCCTCAGCGAACTCAGCTCTCTCCTCTTCATTCGCGCCCCCACTCCTGACTATCGCCCAATCACTCTGGTAATACTCTGTAATGACATCGTGCGTCAACAAGGGAGCAAAAAACTGTTGACAAAGCTCCGTCTGACCCTCTCTTTTCCTCTCTCTCTCTCTGAAACTGTAATTCGTTTTATAATTCATCTTCCTGGATTAAAATTATCTTTGTTCTTCGAGTTTCAAACCAAATTCTTCATCAGCAACTAAGAATAGCAACATGCCCTCGTCATTTTTGAATTGCTCGCTCGTTAGAGTGATAAGAAATAAAGAGAATAGGGCAAAATAAACAGCTCATTTCAAGAAGACAAAACCCGACTTCGGTATGACGCATTAGCTGCGGGGTATCAACATTGTTTCGACCTCAGTCGCTTTGGAGATCCATCTAAATAAACACTCGAATAATAACAATAATAATAGCTGGTGCGACAAATCACAAAGCTTTCTTCAGCCCTGCGTCCAGGGGTTTTCATAACTCTAGCTACTCAGCAAATTTATTTTTGACTCAGTTCGTTCGAACTTGGTAAAACGTAACTTGCCGGGTTATCTACAAACAAATAGCGCTGATAATCATGTGACAGTCATTGCTGAGTAATTTGGCCAAATATTGAGGTTGTGCTGGTGCCTAATGGACCATCACTTTGTTTTCTAGGCAATTCTAGGGTCGTATGAGCAAGATTTAAAATGAAAAAACTGCACTAAAATTGCTTTCAGTCGAGATTTTCCATGATTTATTGCTCTCCTCCAGTCATTCCTCTACGGACGAAAAATCAACACTACCGTTAAGCCAACTGTAGTTACTGTAGCTACTACTCCAACTGTAGTCAATTTAATACCAATTGTATTACTCGTACTTATGACAGAACCATTATTGAGTATTCAGTGACGAGGTGATTCGAGGGAATATCAACATGAAAAACGTTTTCCCGTGTAGGTTCGTGTTTTTGGTTTATTATTCATTCTGAATAATAACCCTATGTTTTCGGTCACGAAAAATTTTTTACAACCACCCCTCAAAATTTGATACTTTACGTTTCAAGACTTGGAGATTCCAAATTTGCAATGTCCGTCCACCGCCCGCCGTCCCCCGTCCGCCGTCCGGGCGGTTTTGTGCCTTTAACGTGGTCTAAAAAATTCGTTCTTTCGCTCAAAAATCCGATTTGGTATCTAGTTGTGCCCGCCATCTCGGCAATCCGATCGAACGGAGCCCGTGGTTGTAATGGGCAAAAAACGGTTAAAAAAATTAACGAAACGCAGTACAACGCGGGAACTAGAGCGTTTGAACTCCCTCCCTTCCCGCCCGTCTCATTAAAAAAGCAATCGCGCTCGCTCGCCTCTGAACGACACCGCCACTCAACTCCCCTTTCGCCTCGGAAGTGAGCCCGACGACGGGGAAAAATCATCAGACGTTTTGTTTCCGTAGTTCCATTGTAGCCAGGACATGTTTCGTATGGTTTACTAGTATTCGATGCTGAATCGAATGGGATGGGGGAGCACTAATACTAGGTCAAGCTGTTCATGAGAATAATAAACCATTGTGTAATAATTTGCAGGCTCTCTGTTTTTTATTTAGCGCGATGTCACAATCCACTCAGAGGTTGCGCCAATTGTGGGGGCATGACGTCACGATCCTCTCAGAAGTTACGGCAATGGTGAGGACACGACGTCACATGATGATGTTGGCTTGGGGGGGTTCTGACGTCTTATAAAGATGGCGGGGGGGGGATGACGTCATTTCATCTTGATGGTGAGAGGGGTGGGCTGACTCGGGAACCCCCAGAAGTGCCATAGCCTTAACTACTGGTGAATCCTGTAAGAAATAAATGTTAAAGAAACGTTAATGAATTCAATTCAGAAATTTCTGAGGTTGCTCGTAATTAACGTACGAACTTTAATTATTTTTCGTGCTGCCCTCGTCATTTTCCCTCGCTTTAGATTTGAACAGATTGGTTCAGCAATATATACAGACGCGTTTCTCACACAGACACACACACGCCATTCACTCAAATAGTGTTTTCCGCACTCAGAAATCATGAAAATGTAGAGATCATAACGAAACTCAAAACAACAAAATTTCGACAGTTTTCACAAGTTTTTTCATTTTAATCCGTGAAGTTAAGAAAAATCAAAAGATTGACGATTTTGAAAAAAAAATTCTAGTTCGTTGCAACACACAACTTTCCTTAGCTCTACAACAATTCACTTTGTACGTGGCTTTTTCTACTGTCAAACAACACTTCACAGCAGCAGGAACCGGTAGCGCTTACAATTTCGGAATTTATTGTGCTGCTCGTACTCATTCCTGGACCATTATTGAGCAATTGGTACACAGACAATTAATGAGGCTGTAAATACGAATTTTTAAAAGAAGGATAGTAATTACTTTTCCAGAGTTATTGGTTAAGAACATTTAGAACTGGTAGTTAGCGAACGGCGTTAGTTGAAATTCAGAAGTTTCTGGAGTGAGCCCCATGTATCTCATGAGCGTTCTCAAACACTCAACCAATAGGTATTGGATTGGACTACTACAAACATTTTTTTTTAAATTCTAGTGACATTGCAGCGGAGTTTATAAGGTAAAAACCGCGCTAAAACGCTTTTCGTCGAAAATTTTGATAATTTATTGTGCTGCACTCGTCATTCTTCCACGAATGGGAGTTTTATGATATAACAGCTTTATTGAGAGCTATAAAAAATCAAATCAAAATCGTTAGAGCTGTTTTTGAGAAAAAAATTGGTGACTTGATCACTATGATAACTATAAATAACTTTCGATGGATTTTGTTCATACCCTTATTTTGGTATGAACAATATCTTCTCCGCCTGCTTTCCTCAGTTTTACTGTGGGGTCATCCCAAAGAAATATCATCCAGCGGCCTTCATTTAAAGCATTATTCACCGCATGATAATAATACCGTAACCATATTTTAAACGGAAACATAAGGCAAATGCGTCAGAAAAGACTATTCTCCGAATAACGTTCGCTATTTAAGTTTTCCCCGAAACGGTTACAACCACTTTGATTAAACTTTAAGCTGTATAGCATCTAAATTTTGATCTGCATAAGTTCTTCTTGGGAAATTCATTGAATGGACGTACGTCGCGTGCGATCAACTTCACTGAGGTACAAACCATTGAGCTCACGCCATCACTTCAATTTACCTAAGGCACGCTCCGGCAATCACACTAACTCCTAATAACTGGAAACAGCTTCAAATCACCAACCAAATGCAAATCTCGACTTTTCGACGTGACTTTGAGTTCTTCACTTGCAGATGCAACTCCAGAGGATGTTTCAAAATGAAACAACAGGGCGTGAATAAAACGTTTCAGCAGATCCCAGTTTCATGACATTCCTCAATGCATCCTACATTTCAACACGTTTTGAACGTATACTCGTATATACGGTACACGGATAAATCATGACGGGTACTCTAGCGTTGTTTCTTCAGCTGACTCAAAACCAATGAGTTGTGAGTCCCCCCCTTTACTTTGCTTTTTACCTGACTAACCTACAGCAATTTTGAAGCGTACAGTACACAACCAACCAAAAGAAAACAGTATATATTGTGACTCCATGGGACATAGGCGCAATTAATGTCTTCTACTGAATCATGGAGACAGAACGCGTCCATAGGCATGAGGCAGCTGGGGCATGCAAGATGGGACCCCATGATATTCCTCTTACGTTGTACCGAGTGACTTCTACAGCTTCCATCATTATTAGAGAGTCCACTGACAAGCCCTACGCAATGGCCATGGATACTGGTGCTAGTCACTATTGCGCAAAAAAGGAATTATACCCTTAGGGAGGTGGAAGCAACCATTGTGGGAAGTCACTGTAGAAGAGCAAGTTGAGTTGCTAGTACGGTAACGCTAGTTCATACCATACTTGTAGCTGACATTAAAGACGACTTTCTTTCTGTTGACAGCGAACTTTCTGGTGGCAGCAGAGTACACGATTGACATAGCTGTAGGCAAACTGTAACTGAACACTTGTAAGATAGCAGGCACAGAAGTGGAAACAGAAGGGTGCGCCCGAGAAGATGTCCCTGAGGATGCTGTCTGGTTTTTCAAGCTCATGGCAGAGACAAGTATTCAGCACCATGGCCATGTGGATATGTGTAAATCTGGGAATGTGTTTGCCGGGGATTAATCCTCTCTCTAACAAATCAAAAGGCATGAAATGCCTAATTACAGACTCATAACTTCTTCATTATAGGGTCTTAGAAGTGAAAGTGACTTTTTGTTAACACTGTTTCAATCGTCTTTGTGAGTTTGTATACAAGCGGTCTGTTACAAATAAAATTAAACGTCAAAAACATTAGCTGTCACGTGAAATGATGGTGCAAGATTTACCAGTGTTGAACTATATTGCCACTCAAACCCCATCAAGGCTAATTACATAAGATACAAGTCCGTACACAAACCCATTCCCTCCTTTCAACTCGCCTGTTACAATCTGTTCCATTAATTTCACCCCGGTCTCCTCAGGAACCAGTGATAAACGAGTAAAGGCCTCTAATTTCAGTCAATCAGTTCAATGAAAACGAATAACAGTTGTCCGGGAGCTAAATTTGATGTGACATTCATTTTAACCTTGCATTATGCAGTAGGCTGAACATTCAGATATTAGAATCTTATCCCCGTCAGTAAATAAATAAAACATTTACCTGACAAGAGCAACAAAATTAAGATACTAACGATGGTTGTAAATACAGCACCGATGACAAATCGACTACAGTTACTTTGAGCGTTCCGGCAAGATTAAGAGATTGTTTCATTTCAAGTGCAGCAGAGACGATTTTACTAACATTAAAATTTACTGGTGACAAGAAATCACCATAGCGATGAAGTTGTGTGTTTATTTAAATAACCCCGAGGCAAGTAGGAATATGATCAAATCACTCAACTCAATATAAATTTTAGGAATGTTCGCGAACATGGGAAATGAGAAGATGGTGTTTATTTACGACTTTCGATTTGCCATGCGGCGAAAAACAATAAACTTCGGAGAAACCCGAATTCTTCTTCTCCGGTAATATTCTTGAGTGGTTGCGTCCTCCCCTCTCTAGACGCCTGACGCTCTACAGATCTCCAGCCAGATGTTTCAACAAGCGCAATAACCCCCAGAAGAAAATTGATGGTTCCAGCGGCTTCGTTAGATGATTTCATATCCCGAAGGTGCGGGAAGGATTACTAGGAGATCCGTTTCGGCTATTACTGCTTTCTGTCAGAAGGACTTAAGAAGAACATCACTCTTGAGCCGAGAAAGTTGCGGAGGGTAGGAAAATTGTGCCATACATCAATAATTCTGGAGCGTTGCCGGATTTTCAGTGCAGGGCGATTATAAGTTGAGGGGACGACCTACTTCGCCAATCCCATGCATTAGATGGATGACTCAAATCAGGTTTAGGATTAGTTCAATTCCCCCAAATTTCTCAAGCGGTCCAATATTAGCTGATGTACTGGTGACCCAGAAATCCGATAAAGCACAGTAGATTTTTCGACATCAACTTGGGTGCACACAGCGTTCTATAACAAGTTTATAGTTTTTGTAAAAAGCAGCATTACATTGCCATCAGCAATTCCAGAGCCTTTGCAAATGTGCAAAACAGCGTCAAAAATATAACTGACTTTGCCAAAGTATAAAGCGAGTACTTCGCTGCTTGTTGGGTCGAGGCATCTTTTCCGAAAAGTAGCATCCAAGATCTTTTCATAATCTTTTCACGTCTCTCCCTAATCCTCCAGGCTGTGGGTATGTTGGAGCATGCGGGGGAGGAGGAGTTCCTGCCACTTGATCCTTGACAAGGAGAAGGTGGAGGGGCCCAAACTGCATGTGGTAGACTCAATGCGTGCGAGGTTCAACTTCGTGATACCCTTTCGGGTACTCATTTATGAGCGATCCAGGCGGGAACGGGGAATTTCCGCTTTTGAAGCTGGAGCCCTGGTATATTACATTGTTAGCTCTGAGCAGGGTGATCTTGCAGGAGCAGGCATCTTTGGGCTGAGAATTAGAGCGGCGTTCCCATTGAAGTCGCTGGCCACGATGTTCCAGGCTGAGGTATCTGCAGTGGCGGTCTGTGTGCAGCGGCTGCTGCAGAGGGGACTGAAGCGGCAGAGAATCTACATCATGCTGGACAGTCAGGACGCCACTCTCAAGGCCTTAGCCTCATACTGTCTTACATTGCGGCAGGTGTGGGAGTGTCTGACTGACTGACTGAAGACCCTGGCTGAGGACAACAGTGTAACACTGGGTTGGGTGCCCGGGCATCAGGGTATAGAGGGAAACGAACAGGCTGATAGGTTGGCTAAGAAGAGATCGGCGCGCATTCCTATTGGCCCTGAGCCCTTTGTTGGGACTACCAGGATCCACCTACGTACATAGGTTGGCAAGTGGGAGGATAAGTGCAGGGCTGCCCATTGGCTGGGGCTGCCTGGCCTTAGACAGTCAAAACTCTTCATCCGACTGTCCAAAGGGAGGGCCAAGGAGGTGCTTGCACTGGGGAGGAAGGATATGAGGATCATATGTGGCCTGTTCACAGGTCCGCTGAGGTACCACTTTGCAAATATTGGCAAGTGCGAGTTACAGGTATGCAGATTCTGCGAGGTGGGGCTGGAGACGGCTGAGCATGTGTTGTGCGTATGCGATGGACTCGCGCCGTTGTGTGTTAGAGTGGCCCTTTCTTCGGCCAGAAGAGGTGGCGAATGCAGAACTTGCGGATATCCTCCGGTTAGTGCGGGGTGGTGGGGGCACATAGGTGACGTCACACCAAGTGAGACCAGTGCCGTGGGGTCTGGGGGTGGTGCAGAGGGGCCATGATGTGAGGACCATGGACGCCCTTACAAATAGGCCCGTTTGTGGCTGCAGTGAGGATATCGCCTGCATCCACCGTTTCAAAAAAAAATCCTTAGATTTATGTGGTGTTTGAGCAAATGGTCTGGTTTCCGATTTGAGCAGGGAGTATCGTAAAGATGCTGCAAAATTTCTACTACCTTGAATTGAACAGATGAGTCAATGTACATCCATGGAAGTTCTTCTTTCTTCTGACCTTCCATGGCTCCAGATTTAGATTCTACAGCACATCTTTTTCATTCCAAGGGGTTTCTATAAATATTAGCCGTACTCTGCCACTGCCATATTACGTTGTAAGGGCCAGAGCTGAAGCAATTCCGGTATGACGGCGGATGAGTTATTTTCCGCACCGAAGCGTTCACTCGAAAACTACTATTACTTTCATCTGTTCCCCGTCTAGCTCATTCTACCGTCGCTTCCAAGTCGAAATGAACCACACTAACTGTTGAACCTTTGCACTATGGAATCAGACGATCGCACTTCGTCAAATACACGCTGTTACCGTCAGTTCTCAAGTTGCTGCCAAGATCTTCACCCAAGTGTTGTTTTTTTTTGTACTACTCGTATATGTTTTCCCCTCTGCTCTCGTTGCGTTTTTAATTTTATTGTTGTGATTTTACGTACATTTTGGAAGGTTTGATTTATAAAAGGAGAGTGCACGGGGGACGTAACGTTTTACCGAGGCGTATGTGTGTCGGCTTGATCTCTAACGTGTGTGTCCCGAATGCGGTACCTATTTGAGTGCATACGTCGACGGTAAAGACAGCATTGCTAAATATTATGACTTTCAAAATGGCACCCTTCAAATTTCGGACGCCTAGAAACCAAGGTGATTCCTATTTTTAATTTTACGTATCGGTTTACATTTGGAGTACATGTACAGTATGGCCCTTGTGTGACGTGAACTGTACTCGTGAACCCTACGGTCAAACTGAGGAAGGCAGGTAGAGAAGGTTTGGTTTATGGGAAGCGATATAAAACTGCCAGTTGAATGAATTTTTTTTTTCAAAATCGTCAATCTTTTGATTTTCTTAGCTCTACTGATTAAAAAGAAAAAACTTGTGATTGGTCTAAATTTTGTTGTTTCGAGTTTTGTTCAGATCTCTACATTCTGAATACTCAATAGTGGTTGTGGCTTAAGTAATACAATTGGTATTAAATTAACTACAGTTATCATGGGGATCAAAATTTTACTCTCTGAAACGATTTGGATAGCTTCAAATGGCTGAATGATACTGTGGAGTTTTTATCCGTAAGGAAATGACTTGAGGTGATGACGAAGGAAGCGATTTTAGTGCAGTTTTTGCTCACACGACCCTAGAATTGCAAGGAAAACAGAGTGATTGTGCATTATGCACCAGCACCGCCTCAATATTTGGCACCATTACTAAGTAATGGCTGTCGCATGATTATGAGCAACCCGATTAATTCCGGGCAATTGTAAGTTTGTAAGTCATTAGTTTGTACATAAAACGGTAAGTTACGTTTTACCAAGTTCGAATGAGCTGAGTCAAAAATAAATTTCATCAGTAGTGTTCTTCTTCTTCTTTCCGTGTCCAGATCCACCGTTTAAACTCTGTATTTCCAGTATTCAGGCGCTTGGATCGCTTCGTCATTACATGCCAAAATATCTTCATGTGCAGGTTGATGTTAGTAAGTCACATCGTAGAAGATTAGTTTTGCACTTGGTTACTTTTGTACGAAGTCCATTTAGTAGTTTCCAGGTGGTAAAGGGAGTTCAAAACCACCGCTTGGTTCTTCTTTTAGTTCCAGTATTGGAGTCGGTAATTTATCTTAGCCATCTTTGTTCTGGAGTCATGCTTTAAGGTTCTATCGATTTAATAAAACCTTTCCTGGACTTAAGTCTTGTTCGTTGTTGTTGGTGATTGAACAGAGTGTGTCTTGGATCACTGGATTGTTTTTTCCGCTCTATTTCAGATGCAACTGTTCGTCGAATAGGTTCGGGAGCTGTACCTACAATTGGGTAAATTTTTTCGATAGGTGTTGGTCTAAGGCATCCTGTAATGATTCTCCCTGTTTCATTAACCGCTATGTCGACTTTCATGCATGGACTGACTTATTCCAGACTGGGGCAGCATACTCTGCTGCAGAGAGCGACAATGCCATCGCTGATGTACGTAGTACGTGAGGTTGAGCTCCCCAAGTTGTTCCTGTTAATTTCCGTATTATATTGTTTCTAGCAGTTACTTTCAGCTTTTTATCATGACAGTGAGCTTTATAGGAGAGTGTTCGTTCTAATTTAACACCAAGGTATTTTGGCGTACTGCAGTGCGTCAGTGGTATTAACTGCATTTTTTTTGCATTTATTCATTAGGAATATAAAATCACACTCGTATTACAAAATGCTACGACTCTTTTTGAGTAAGCATACTCGTGCTAAGAGTCGGAGCCTAGTCCGCATTATATATGTGTAATTTAAACATACAAAAGAAAAAAGTTCGCATTCAATACAGAAAAAAATTGTGTACACATAAAGTCCAGAAGAATGTATATCGTAGGTACTCACTCAAAGGTACTGCACCTATTTTTATTTTTCCAGAGAAGTATTTTATTACCTCTATTTTGAATTTAGCCAATGATAGCCGTACTGTCAATATTTTGCACGGCAAAGTGTTAAAAAAAATCAACCCCCCAGGTGTTATATAAACGCATTGCCAATGCTGTTCTCATTCTGAGTTTAAGCAGTGTGATCCTATTCGCAGATCTTGTGGGGTTCTGGACCCTCGATATTTCAGCTCTCAAGAACTTGTTGTATACTTAACTTACAGTACATTTTTCCGCTAACTCATAAAGACTCAGCACTGGGAACCTCGTAAAAACTCTGTCCGTTGAATATCTCCTTGGTTTCTTCAATAGTATTTTTACTTTCCGCTACCCGAAGGGAAGGACAGTATAGTAATCGGCCCAAAAAAAATTTGGGTTTTCTTCAGATCTTTACGTTTTGAGGCCTACTGAGTCTAAAAAACCTAATTTCGGCGCGTGGTCCGTGTGTGTGTGTGTGTGTGTCTCCGACTGAGATGGTCGATCCGATTGAGATGGTTCTTTTTTTGTTTAGTTCGTTATTTTTTGTAGACACAAAAATAAGGTTATGGACGATTTCGACCGATGGGAAGGGGGGGGGGACGAAAATGTACCAAAATCTAGGGTTTTTCGCATTTTTCTCGAAAACGGCTCTAACGATTTTGATTAAACTTTCAAATTATCTTTTACTAATCAATACCTAACTTTTCTTCTCCATACATATCTCCATGAAAATACGGTGAACGGAGATATAGGCCCATGAAGCAAAAATAGGTTTTTTACGCTTTTTGGCAAAACGGCTTCAACGATTATCACCAAACTTTCAAGATGTTTTCAAATAGTTAATATCTACATATTGGTCTCAATAAATGTTCCTCTGACAGTCCATTGAACAGAGATAAAAATCAAAATGTGTCGAAAATAACGTTTTTTCGAACATTTCCGTAAATTTCAGGGTAACTTATTCACCAGATGTCATAAATCCTAGTGTAGTGTCTTTTAGTCACCCATACCCACATTTCATTCTCTATAAATATTTCTGTATATATATATTGAACGGAGATATAAGCCAAGTTAACTCAGAAAAGGAAATTTGTCGAACATTAATTTATCGGTATTCCAATTTTCTCAAGAACGGCTCTAACGATTTCAATCAAACTTACGGAGTACTCTCAGCTAACTAGTGCCTACATTTCGTTCTCTATAAATGTTCCTGTAAAATGCGTTGAACGAAGATATAGCGCCCGCCTATGTAGCTGGTGTTCGAACTTAAAGGGGTGGCGGAAAGTTGTGTGTTGCTACGCACCAGATATTTATTAATAGCTTTTGCATTATAAATAATGACCTTATCTTTGAAGTGGAAGACGGACCCTACGCAACTATGCCATAAATAAGTAGCGGCTGTAAGATTGCAGTATATAACAGTGTTTTTAGCTTCTCCGTCATGTACCCCCTTACCTCTACACATATTGGGATTAATGAACGTAGCTTTCTGCTTAATCCTCCAATATGATGTTCCCATGTTAAGCATTCGTCGATCAATACACCCAAATATTTCGTGTGAGAAACCTGGTCGATAGCAGGACAGTCACAGCCTCTACAACCATGATCGGCGTGACAGGTCAGCTTCCCTATCCGTGGTACTAGCGTCGACCTTGAGGCAAAAGATATAAACTTAGTTTTTTGAAAGTTAGTTTCATGTTATTAGTACTGAACCATTTCAAAAAAATCGTCAGATTTTTTTCGGTTTTAGCAGCTATTTCCTCCCAACTTTGGCCAGTTACCCGCAAACCCCACCATCTCTCCCTCAATGTTTGTGTTAAAAATGTCATTTACATATATAAGGTAGAACATGGGGCCCAGGACAGTGCCCTGAAACTGGGCTGGAGTTGGTTGCATATTCATAATCGAGCTTTGATCATTAGCGCTGAAGTCAGGGATGGTCGCAGCGGGTGGCGGGGTTAGAATCAGGCGAGGATTATCTGCCTGGGTATTTTTCAGATTTTCGAAAATTGGCCACCCAATAAAAGTTAGTGTCCATGACTTCAGGGCAAACGGTCAAAACATTTTTTGGGTGGCCAATTTTTACCTAGGCCAAATCTCAAAATTCTGAAAAAGACCCAGCTAGGCATTCCTCTCCTGATTTTACATATATTTCATATTCATGTTTTGGTCCATCCATGACTTCGGGGCAAACCGTCAAATTCGTGGGTGGCCAATTTTGAATTGGTCCAAACTCCGAAAAACTAAAGAAAGACAGTAGATATTGCTCGCTTGATTCTAAACATGTTTCGCGTCCACCGCTGCGACCATCCTTGACTTCAGGGCAAATGGTCAAAGTTTCGATTATTAATATGTAGCTAACTTCAGCCCAGCAAATTGAACACATCGAGATGCCTCTCAAATAAATTGTCCCATAAATCCCCTGTCCACTGATTGCTAGATAACTGCACAAGTAGAATTGGCTCAATAAATCTTGAGCAGCGTCACTTCGGCTGATCGAACGATGTTATAATTGGATGGAAAATAGGTTATATTAGTTGCTTAAGTGATGAAAATTGCTGAATGCGCGAGGAGTTGAGGAATGCCTCATCAGATATTTTTTCTCAAAATGGGCAATTTTAATTAAACGTTTTGTATGTGCAGCTCCAAAAAACACCACAGTATCATAAAATGCTCGTTTTCGGAAGAATGGTGAGAGCAGCGCGACAAATGATCGAAAATTTCGATTTAATCACCTTTCAATCCGCTCACGATACTCATTCAATTACGCTCTCACGATAACTAGGAACAACCCCTGACACTCCAGAACTGAAACTGTTTCTCTGTTTCACGTACTACGATTTCTCATGGCTTTTACCGACGTAAGCAAAGGCAAAACTGGGTTCGCATTAGAAAATGTAAATTTGAATTCGATTGCAGTGATGGGGTGTCTTATAGAAATTTTGTGCGTAACCATCCGTTGAGTGAAACGAAATATATAAAGCGCCTGTATATACATCATACCATCGAGTGTACAGAGTATGCAGAAAGTTATGATCAAATTGGTAGGAACTTCTCTCATTCACGAAAACTTTTCACGTTCTTTTTAATGTGAAGTGTCTATCGCGAACTATCGCCAACTTTCGTTTTGAAGGCGGAGTGAAATAAATGCAGTCGAAAGTTTGCTTGGTTCAGCGTGGCCCTGTAATTATAAATACGTAGTAGCCGCGGTCGGGTGAAGCTGAAGGCTAACAAACTGGAGAGGGGCTGAAGCATAATTACAAAGGAGTGACGCGGTAGCTGGCACGAGTGACGCTGTTGAGCACGAAGCTTGTTAGCCGCTGTTGCTCGCCCGAGTGGGCACTTTTCGAGAAGTGCTCGCGCACGTTTCGACTCAAGTGGCTCGTGCTTGATATATCGTCTCCAACACGCTCATCCGGTTCCAATTCCTCGCTCGACTCTCTAATCCTTTATTAGAGTCGTGAGGAAGGACACGAGGGGGAGCGGGGAACGCCGCTTTCTACCGCGTGACACCTTGCAGAATACTCCTTTAATTAGGAGCCAATTAGTGAAGAAAAGCTGAATGTATAAAACGGTGGCTTATAATTGGAACGTGGGTACAAGGGCGTTGGGGCGAACTGAAAGATTGTTCTGTTTGCTTAAAACTATTTTTATACTCATAAATGCACCTCCGTCCGGGGTCGTATAAGACGTGGTGCTTGGAGCACCCTTCAGCTAACCTTTGCCGCAAGCTTATCAAAGACCCGTAGCACTGTGACAGGTTTCTCAAAATGTTAAGTTCAAGACTAATGACAGCACAGTTCACATTTAGGTTACCTAGGTTAGATCCGTTCGATTAAACGCGTTCACATGCACACATACCATTTTGTTAAATTCGGACTACGCAACTTTAAAGGGCTAAGGACAATGAAAAATAAAGGCGCTCAGTCATCCTACCAAAAAGTACAGACAGAAATTGGGAGTTTTCCACTCGAATGGCTGAGAATATTTGTGTTTAGGCGCTTCCTCGACATGAAGGGAGCAGAGTTGGGCAACTCACAACACACGCCCTTCTCAGTTCATCCTCCTTCTTCACTTGCGTTCCGACCTTCGCCTAATGCGTGTGCACCTCCTTTTATTATATTTTATTTCTTTTCACATTTTCCTGACATTATTTCCATTTGGGCTTGTCGTCACATACGCCCAACTCGCGATTTTCCAAAACTGCGAGGGAAGCTGCTGGCAGACACACCTAGG
Source organism: Pachypeltis micranthus (assembly GCA_020466155.1). Lineage (NCBI taxonomy): Eukaryota > Metazoa > Arthropoda > Insecta > Hemiptera > Miridae > Pachypeltis > Pachypeltis micranthus. The sequence goes on along the minus strand of CM035774.1, from coordinate 10,655,258 downwards.
AAGAAGCCTCGAGGACGTCGTACGAGAGGTATTCCTTCTATTTCTCATTCTCATTCACCTTTTCTTTTAGGGTTGCCGTCTGTTTGCTCCGTTTCATGTTTTGTAAAAGCTCGTGTGGATCACCAAGGCCTACAAGACTGTATCAACAGAAGCACTCCAGGTGATCACTGGTCAGTTACCGGTTGATTTGGCCGTTGAATGCATGGTTGACGAGAGTAGAGTGAAACGGGAGCTTCCCCCGCTTTGGGCTGAACTCCGTGCAGACCTCACCACAGAACAGAAACTTGCCGCCATCGACGAATGGGCGTTAGAGAAATGGCAAGCGAGATGGGAATCCTCGTCAAAGGGACGTGGCACGTATGAGTTCTCCCCAACATACGTGAACGTCTTTCGAGAAAATGGGTGAGCCAGACTACTGGACGAGCCAGTTCCTCACGGGACGTGGTGACTTCAATGCATGGCTCCACTTCTTTTCTCTCAAAGACTATCTGTCATGCATGTCTTGTGCCTCCAGTGTGGAGGAAACAAGAAACCATGTACTGCTCCACTGTAGTTTCTACAGCAGTGAGCGACGGTTGTTGGGAGGGCAATCGAACTTAGCAGCATTGACTGCTTTTGCAGAGTTCGCAAAGAAGGTGATGGCTAAGAAACGTGGTCATAGTTGATATGTCCTTTTGAAACTTGCCACTCAAGTAAATAATCAGATTAGGTGGGAAACCAGATTAAGAACTCCTCCCTGACGATACGGGATTCCTCAGGTGGTCACCTCCGCGCGGTAACACACGGGCAACAGCTCTCTACCGGGAGACTGGCTAACGACCAAATACCTGCTGTACCTCCGCAGGTCTGAGTTCGGTGGATGCTGCAGAGGCCGGCCTCTTGCATAATAGCGAAACTGCGACTTCCATGACTGGTATAACCCTCGTCGAGGCTTTAGGAACAGTCATCAAATAAGGAAACAGACGTGTTGATGTGCAAAATCTTTCTTTATTATATACAGTCCTCTTAATTTACTCGTGCACAGTTTGTTATGAGTTGTAAAGAAGAAAATTGGCTAAAAATACCACTGACAAGCTTGATTGTCCAACCTGAGATGCACTGTACTCAGTAGGTCACCACCAATAATATACTGTTCACAAAGCATCTTTCACACTTTTACTGCGGTTTCCGACGAATTGAAACGCTTTCTTATCGTTATAGATCATGAGTCAGCGCGGGTGGATTCTGGTGAACCGAACGTGGGATATTGTCCCTTGGAGCAACTGCAGGTTTATATTGGGTCTGCCTCGTATCTCTCTTTGCACTCCCCCTCCGCACTATACGGCACTCAATGTTCGCGCTTGGAATCTTCAAACGGTTCTACTTGCCCTTCATCAGAAGAGCGCAGATTCCATTTCGATACCCTTTCAGACGTGATTTCTATTTGAAACGTCGCTGGAACCGAAGTATTACCCGCCTCCAGGTCTTTCGTTTCCCTTATCCCTTCTTCGGCAATCAACGAACCTTTGTCGATCAATCTCGAAGGAAGAGGAGAACGGTAGACAGATAAAGTCGTTCGTCGAGCTCTTTTTCCTCTCAGCTGAGCTCTCGACGCAGCCGCTGTTGCTTCCCGATTGAAACTTTCATTTTGGGCTCACTCAATTTATGAAGTTCTTAACGACTTCACCATTTTCATGACAGTTATGTAATAAACGGTCGAAAGAAGAATTGAGTGTTTTCTTCCAATTTTTACGTTTCCAGGGCTTTGCAGTACGAAAAACGCCATGACTAAACTATAAGTGTGTGTACGTAAATGTGATTGAGATGCATCGTCGGAACCAAATAAGCTGAAATTTGATGCGTAGACAGCAGATTTACATGGTACGCCAAAATGAAGAAATGGGTTCAAAATTAACTATAATTAATAGAATGATCAAAGCAGTATTACTTTCTTTGGCACTGCAAAGTAGAAAGAAAAGCTACTTAATCGGTTGAAAAACAAATTTCGGGTTGTCTTCAGATCTTTACGTTTCAGACCCTCCTGAGTCCGAAAAACACTATTTGGAAAATGGTCTGTTTGTGTCTGTGAACGGAATGGCAACTTGTCAGCTCAAACTTGATATCTAGCCCGCACCACGGGACGCGAAAATATGGGTATGAGTTACATCCTTCCAAAACTAACTATCCTGTATAACTGATCGCGGGTTGCGAGAGCCATCTTGCATTCAGGTTTTCGCAAGTCCTACAAGATGTCCTAATCGAGTCTCTCCCGTTGTCAGCCAGATTATGGTTTCAATGCTTTTCCCGGCTTGAATATTGTTGGATATAAGGGAGCGAATTCCTGGTGTGGTCCCTTGTCCGCTTATTGTGTTTAATCCCGATCCGAGCTATTAGGTTAAGTTGATTTTATATTGAAAAGGAGTTCGATTTGTTCATTTCATTTATATTTTTCGATTAAAGTAAGTTCTTAATTTCATTTCCTTATTTTCTCCCCAAGAAGTGTTATTTTGTTCGTTTGAGATTGAAGGTGAGCTTTTAGGTTTTTGTCTGATTTATTATATTTGGTCCATACACGAACTTTCATTGCACGAGTGAAAAAACACACAACACATCAAAAACTGCAGTGAAGGCCAACTTGTAAGCACATATTTCCTTCGATTTGGTTAATGTAGTAATCTTATTGATTTTTCCCCTGATTTTTCTGTTTGGTCTGCTTGCTACTTTCCCACCTTTCTCATTCCAAATAATCGTAACTTTCTCCTCTTAAGCCACTCACCAATTCATCCGTCGCATTCCTCTCCCTCACAGGTCGCTTAAAAACAGAAGAAGGCCGTTGTCAGTTTCTAGTTACGGGAGTACAAGGCAATTCCTGAAAGCTCAACGACATCAAGATTCTAGCCCTAGCGGTACACACACTTTCCCAAAACTCGAGATTTAAGCTTTTGTCACACTTTCAATGCACACAAAAAATGAATAAACGAGCAGCCCTTAAATTTCGGAACTGAAAGCGCTACCGCTTCTTGCTGCCGTAACGCGTTGTTTGTCCAAGTTCAAATTAACTGAGCGATAAATGAATTAAGTAGAAAAACCCTGCAAATTATTACACAATGGCTTATTATTCTCATGAACAGTTTGACCAAGTATTACTGCTCCCCCATCCCATTCGATTCAGCATCGAATACCAGTAAACCGTACGAAACATGACCTAGCTACAATGGAACTACTGAAACAAAACGTCTGATGATTTTGCCCCGTCGGGTCGGGGAAATTGGAACGGGGGTGCTTCGAGCGAACCCGTTGCGAGTCGAAAGGGGAGTCGAGCGGGCGGCGTTGGGAGGCGAGCGAGCGAGCGGGTGGTTTTTTAATGAGACGGGAGGGAGTACTGACGGAACGTTGAGTTCCGCTGTAGTTCCCGCGTTGTACTGCGTTTCGTTCATTTTTTAAACCGTTTTTTGCCCATAACAACCATTGGCTTCGTCCGATCGGATGCTGAGATGGCAGGCACAACTAGATACCAAATGGGATTTTTGTGCGAAAGATCGAATTTGTTAGACCACGTTAAAGGCACAAAACGGCCCAGACGGCGGACGGACATTGCAGATTTGGAATCCCCATGTCTTGAAACGTAAAGTATCAAATTCTAAGCGGGGGGTTGTAAAACATTTTTCGTGACCAGAAACATAGGGTTATTATTCATACTGAATAATAAACCAAAAGCCATGTACACAAGTGAATTGACGTAGAGCTAAGGAAAGTTGTGTGTTGCAACGCACCAGATTTTTTAAAAAACATTCTAGTAACATTTCAGCGGAGTTTAAAAGCAACAAAACCGCGCTTAAACCGATTATCGTAGAAAATTTTGATAATTTTTGAGCTGCTCTCGTCATTTTCCCATGAATGGGAATTTTATGATATAACGGCTTTATGGAGAGCTATCAATGTAAAAAATGTAATCAAAATCGTTAAAGCTATTTTTGAGAAAAAATTGGTGATTTGATCACTATGATAACTATAAATAACTTTCGGTGGATTTTGCTCATACCCTTATTTTGGCGTCCCATGGTAACCTGCGGGCTGGATGTCAAGTTTGAGGGTATTTGGTTCGGTCGTTTTCTCTAAAAATCGTTCACAGACCATTTTCCCAAATAGTGTTTTTCGGACTCAGGAGGGTCTGAAACGTAAATATCAGAAGAAAACTCAAAAAAAAATTTCAGCCGATTTTACTTTGTAGAGCCAAGTAGTAAAGTAGTAAAAAGTAAGTAGTAAAAATCATTTTTGTGCTTATTAATTCCACGAGTGAACGCGAACGGCGAATGCACTCAAAACCTCCGTAAAAATGGTCATCCATTTTTTACTCCAGTCAACCTCAAGTGACGAACTTAGTCTTCAGTTCCACACATTTTTTGGTCGGACAGTTTCACCCCATTCGTCTCGTAGCTGCTAAGTGACTCGTTGAATCCATAACTAAGCAACTCTAATTATTCACTGAAACTACTACGACGCACAATGGCAGATTTAATGATCCACTCAACGCCCGTCATTAGCAGCTCGGTTCTCCATCAAACACTTAGCTAAACCTCGTCAAACCTCGCCATAACAAATAACGGAAGAAAAAAAAAATTTAGCGTCTCCTCCAAGTCAATGGCTCGGCTGGGTGAATGTCAACAGAAACGGGGTCTTTTTACTATTCGGGGAACTGTGGGGACGTCCACGAAATTCAAATCCTCTCCCCCCCTTTCCCACAACATCGACAATGCTCAGTACGGCCATTGCATATTCTGCGGTGAATAATTGAACCTAATCTAAAAGGGAAATTTAACGACGGCAGCTCTCCCTCCGGCACTCATCTCGTTTCTCTTCAAACTTTTCTTCTCCCACTTTTTTTTAAGGTGGCTCTCATATTTTTCTTTGGGGTCACGAAAATTCAATTTGGAAACGTAGCTCCCGAACCTTAACTTGGTGATATGTTGAAGAATAACCTGATTATTTATTGCACAGCTAAGCCCTTAACAAACATGACAAACAGACAGGCCAGTTCCTAGCTCAAAATTTGAAAAAATCAAGCGTCACTGTTTTGATTTCCTGTCATTTTTTAAAGAATTTGTTCTCACTTAGTTCTTCGTTATAATATTTTGAACATATCTCACGTATATTTATTATAGTAGGCCATGCCATTTAGTTCAGGGGCTCTGTCAATTCCTCTGGTTGAGTGCTGCTCGGGCGAATTCAGGAATGCACTTCCAGTTTTCATCAGAATTCAAGATGGTGCGAATCAATGTCTCAGGTGTGAGCCGGTGAACGGAGAGTTACGCGTCAGAGGGTAGAAGATTTAAATTCCGAAGGTGGTAAAATTGAAGTGGGGAGTATTAAACAACCCATTCTTCTACGCGAAAATTCCATTTGGAATTTAGTTATGCTCGTCTACTCTGCATCCAATCGAACGAAACCCGCGTTTCGAATGGGAAGGGGGCGGGAATTGTTTGAAAAATTGGTCAAAAACGAATTTTGGCCAGTTGTATTGCCATTCAGTTCAGTCGAGTTGAACGGGTCCCAAAGGTGTGGAGCTGCGTCCAGAAGGAAACAAATGAAACCGCAGTAAGTAGAGTGAGGGGTACTGCTCGAAGAAAGTTAACGTTTGTCCCTAGCCTGCTGTCATTTCCCCTACTGCCTCCAATCCCTCTTCAACCACCCGTCAGTTCGAATCCTGACGTCGTGCCAATTGCCTCGCGTCGCTTACAAATTCCATTGTTCCATCGTATTGGTCCTGACAAAAAAAACGTGGGGCAAGCGTTAAAAAATAAGAGTCTCGTCACCCTTAGGATAAATGACAAAACATAAGCACGACACGATAGGTAGGACTGACTGACTCACATTCGTTACAAGATGGCATTGGGGGGTTCTGTAAGTGGTAGCTTATTTACGAAAAAACGGAAGATTAAAACGGAAGTCAGTCGGTGAAAATGAAAGACCAAAAACCAATTCAGGAAAGTCAGGTATTAAAGAAATTGGGTTGTGTCCGCCAGTAGGCAAATTACTAAAGTTAACGTACCTGTTAGGTGAGTCCGTCTCCTCTGGCTGGTGGGTTACTGTGGGCAAGCGCTTTCGATGTAAAGACATCATCGTCTGGCCGTTAAGTCAGTACTGGAGTCAGTCGGTTAGTCGTGGAGAAAAGTGAATGGTGTGATGGAGCGTCGGTGAAGGGACGGGGAAGGAGGTCATGTACCTCAGGGTGAATACCCCCTAGAGATAAATGGGACGTGTTGGATGGATGGTCTGTCAATTGTGGAATTTACGTCTTTTTTGTGTAGGGTGGTCTGTAAATCCGTCAGTTGGTTGTTTTCGTTTGTGTAGTGTTTTGAGTGGTGTGAATATGGTGTCGCATTTGTGTTGATTTGTTCATTTATGGTTGTCCATTGAAGTTTTTTGTTTATAAATTTCCATGTTTTCTAATATGTTCAGTTTCGTCCTTTGTATTGTTTGTGTAGTAAGATGGTGCAATCCTGTATTTTGGTGGGTTCATGTCCAGTTGTTTTTGAGGTGGTTGGCAAAGTTTGAATCGTCTTTGTTCCTACTAAGAGATTTAATGTGTTCTGAGTATCTGGTCCGTATTTTTCGTCCTGTCTGTCCTATGTATGCGTTTTTACAAGTACAAGTTATTTTATATACCCCACTTTCGTCAGGTGGGTCTGTCTTTTTCAGTCTTTGCAGTTAGTTTGGTTCTAAGTGTGTTGTCCGTACGTAATGCAATTTGTATACCTTCCTTTCGGAGGATATTAGTTATTCCGTATATTTGTGGTCCGGTGTATGTGAATGTGCAGCGTTTTGTTAAAGTCTGTGTATTTTCTGTTTTTGAGTCGTTTGTTTTGGAGTCATATTGTCTTAATAATTTGTTTATTGTTTTTTTAGAGTAACCGTTATTTTCTGCGATAGTATTTATAATATCAAGTTCTTTTTTGTAGTTTTGTTCGGATAGTGGGATCGTTGTTAGTCTCCGTATCATGTGTCTGAATGCACTTAGTTTATGTTGTTGTGGGTGGTTTGATGTGAAGTGTATGGTCGTGTCGGTAGCGGTAGGTTTTCTAAAAATGTCGTATTGCAATTCGTTGTCCAAACGTGTGATTTTTAGGTCCAAGTAATTAAGAGTTTTGTTTTGTTCTTTGTCCATGTCATATTGGATGTTATGGTGGATATTGTTTAAGTCTTTTAGTATGTCGTCGGTGTTATCGCGGCCTAATACGCAGATGATATCATCTACATATCTGGCGTAGTGTTTGATATCGTGTTTTGTCATTAAGGTCTGGATGTGAGTTTCTTCGTAATGTTGTAGAAATATTTTCAGTTAATATAGACGAGGTAGGGTTTCCCATACCTAATCCATCTTTTGGCTTGTATATGCTATTGTTAAATTGAAAGTAATTTTGTCCGAGTGTCAGTTTGGTGAGGTTGGTGACGTTTCTAGTGGTTGTCGTGTCTATTTGCCTTAGTTTGGTTAGTAGTATGTCAATGGTTTCTTTTATTGGTATGGAGGATGGAAACTAACTGCAAAGACTGAAAAGACAGACCCACTCGACCAAAGTGGGGTATATAAAATAACTTGTACTTGTAAAAACGCATACATAGGACAGACAGGACGAAAAATACGGACCAGATACTCAGAACACATTAAATCTCTTAGTAGGAACAAAGACGATTCAAACTTTGCCAACCACCTCAAAACAACTGGACATGAACCCACCAAAATACAGGACTGCACCATCTTACTACACAAACAATACAAAAAGGACGAAAACTGAACATATTAGAAAACATGGAAATTTATAAACAAAAAAACTTCAATGGACAAATCATAAATGAACAAATCAACACAAAATGCGACACCATATTCACACCACTCAAAACACTACACAAACGAAAACAACCAACTGACGGATTTACAGACCACCCTACACAAAAAGACGTAAATTCCACAATTGACAGACCATCCATCCAACACGTCCCATTTATCTCTAGGGTATTCACCTGAGGTACATGACCTCCTTCCCCGTCCCTTCACCGACGCTCCATCACACCTTTCACTTTTCTCTTTGTATATAAAGACCACGACTAACCGACTGACTCCAGTACTGACTTAACGGCCAGACGATGATGTCTTTACATCGAAAGCGCTTGCCCACAGTAACTCACCAGCCAGAGGAGACGGACTCACCTAACAGGTACGTTAACTTTAGTCAGGAAAGTCACTTCTTCCTCTGATTCTGCGAAAGTTACTCATTAGGAGACACTGGACTTTCCTATTCATAACCAGTCTGGTCGGAGCACGAACGGAGGTGCATGAATTGAGAAATGAATGAACGTGGTGAGCGTGAGTGAGGACTGTTTTACACTTGACAGAATAGCAATATTTGTATAGCCCTCTGACTGTCCCACAAGTGGGATATGCACCGCGTGCAGATGACCTATTGTGCCAGTCCTAATGCCTTACAGGCCATTGGCTAGCCTCCTAAGGAAAACCAGGTGGTTCCTGCAAGAGCTGTCATAGGTATCCACCCTGGGAGAAGTGGTACCAAAGACCAGAAGTCGCTCTCCATCAAGCCTCCGGCACTGGGCCAGGACATGGTCTCCTCATCTGTGCCACACCTCCTACATCGAGGGATGTCGACTATACCCATAACATACATGTGTTTGTTCATTCTGCAGTACACGGTGATGATCCTAACAATCTGCCGTAAGTCCTTCCTCTCCATCCTCAGAAGGTTGTGTCTTATCTCACTTGATTGCTCTGAGACAAAGCGTTTTGAGTGCCTTACTCCTGCAGGACTCCAGACTGTTTGATGCAGTCTTCTGGAATGTTCTTCTACAGTCCTCTTGACTAGTGACAGAGAAATTCTACAATGGGGCGGAGCCCAATAGTTACCGTAGACGAACCGCGTCTGGCCAGAGGGTCCGCCCTCTCATTTCCAATGATCCCCTTATGCCCAGGAACCCAATACACATTAACTCTATTCGCACTTGCTAAGGAGTTAAGCCAAATCCTGCACCACTCATGCACCAATTTTTACGTTGTGCAGTTACTCATGTGTTCCTTGTAATAGCAATATCAGTTTTAGTTAACATACACGTAAAGTGGATGTGTGGGGAACTAATTGAAGAGAGAGAGATAGAGATAGAGAGAGAGAGAGAGAGAGAGAGAGAGAGAGAGAGAGATTGGTTATGTTTATTTATTCATCAGGGGAAATTAGGGCCATAAGGTCCTCTCTACCATTACCCCTGGAATCAATGTACAACACCCTCTCGTGCTACAAAATTATATTGCCCCTCTGTTTTAGATACTTTTCCACTAAAGCGACAAATTTCCCTTCCCAAAGGAAGCTCAATCATACCACCATGTAAAATAAATTACACTCATACCAACAAATTCACGCCTACTGACACATAAACACTTACCTACTGAAATTTGAGAGGGGTGAGTACTCGAATATTCCTCTACCTCTCAGCAGCACACAGACGAAAACTAACATACACAACAACCAACCTCATTCATGCCTAAATAAATTACACTCATACCAATACATAAACACACAACTGCTGCTATTCTAGAGGATAGAGTACTTGGATATTCCTCCTCCTCTCGGCAGCGCAATAAGTATCTTAACTAATATACACAAACACATTGAACAAATCATCTTACATCAACACATTACACACTGGGGATCGAGAAATTTGCCATTACATTCATTTGAAATATACCGAACAATCAATCAACACCATATAATCCTCGGTTGTGTTCACTTAACATTTGTTAACAATCTGGTTTTCTACAGAAATCCATTTTGAATAAGCGATATCTATACACAATAATTACACAAAAAACAAACACAATAAAGAGCATTCACCAATCATATCCCGCTAATAACTTGTCTCTGAAAATATTTCTTAACTGTTTGGTCTTCAGAGAAAAATCAAACAGGTTCACTAAAGTGAACGTACCGTCCGTGGGTCCGTTTCCTCTGCCTGGTGAGTTACTGTGGGCTTTCGATGTAAAGACATCATCGTCTGGCCGTTAATTCAGAGGAGACGGACTCACCTAACAGGTACGTTAACTTTAGTAATTTGCCACTGGCGGACATAACCCAATTGCTTTAATACCAAACAGGTTCACATTCTCATTATCGACCTTGATTTCCTGCCAGACGAATGATCTTTCAAATGCTATTGTGCGATGGGCAGGCACCTTCAACACTCTTCCTGTATTGCGCGTGCTTCTATCCTGCACCGCTGACATGTACACAAATTGCCTGAACAAATAGTCTAGTTTACGGAACTTCAAAATCTTGAAAGTGAGAACCGCAATGGCTAACTTCTTCCTCTCGGCAATCTTCAGCCATCCCAACTTCTGATACGGTCCCAACGAAGTCTCATCACGAAACGCACGGCCTTCGAGAGAGAGAGAGAGTGAGAGAAAAAGCGAGAGAGATTGACCAAGGGAAATCAGGGCTACAGAGCCCTCTCTACCATTTCCCCTGGAACCCAAATACAAGCAATTCCTCGTAGCGTTAGAACACTGACACATATCGAGAGAGAGAGAGAGAGAGAGAGAGAGAGAGAGAGAGAGAGAGAGACTGACTGTGTATTGGGAGAACTGGGATCTGACTGTCTATCACAAGAACTAGTAGATGACTGACTGTTGTGCGCTCACCAGCTAGGGAAGACTTCCCGCATTCGTCTCTGTCGTTGCCTACAACATGATATTTATTCGGTTCTCCTGAGAAAACATTGAGTATGTCAATTTTACTTGCTTCCTCACACCCGTTTTGACTCTTACTTTGCTGAGAAACAATTTCGAATCTGATACTGTGTGAGGCAATGCTTCACTTCACTCCACTCTGGTAGCTCCCTGATTCATTTACTCAATCTTCCAGCGAGATACAATACACATCAAACGTATTTTCTATAGAACGTACAATGCATGCACCGAGAGACAACATATAACACGATATACGTTTTGGAACGTCCTAAAAACATTCTAGAGTGGTAAGCTGTGACCCAGGGTGTATTTGAGGCAGTAAACTATGATCGTCATTAGGAGGCGGCGAACAATATCCCCCCACTTTGATGATACTTAATGGGAAAAGATATTAATCAAGACACTCCAATCGCACGCACGGGAGCCCCTCCGCTTTTGTTTCGTGATCAGTCAAAGAGTGCAAGAACACCCAGAATTTAATCACATCCGGCGCTTCGGCAGATTAATTACAGTATAGTGACAATCTGAAAAGCAATTTCAAACGCTATCGCCGCGTATTATTCGGAGGAAGGCGAAACGGAAAGTTGTGGGAGGGCGGTTTTAGTGCTTAAACAAAGCCCGGTAAATTGAATTTCGTTATTAATAGGTTTCCTTGCATCGAGAATCGAATGAAACAAAGGGTCGCTTTATGGTAGTCAGCCACTGATGTCAGCGAAATTTCAGAAGCAGTTCGGCGATAGTTCAAACCTACTGCCTAAAACCAATTATAGAACCTGCTTCGAACACACACCGCGCTGCTTCGTTCTATCGTAGCTATAATTTGTACGGTGCTTGTACAACTGAAGTTTAATCGACTACAATAATAACCGTGTACAAAATGGCGTGTAGCCTCCTCATATTCAAAGCGAATACCTGAACGAATAACCAACGCTTCGACAATAAACAAATAACTCGACATTACGTCATAGAGAATGTGGCCACTCTTGCTTTTTTGTAGCTTCACGCCAAAGGTCACTTACATCGGTGTTGGATGCCCTGAAAGGTCGATGGTATGTCAGGGCGCACAAGAATGAAAAAGTCCAGTGTGTGTAGGATACCGTCTGTCAGCCGCCCGTGGCAGGTCCACCTCATTTCACCGAGTCAATATTCCGAACTGGTTCGATGTATTTTGGACTTCGTTCCTGGGGTGTATTTAGATCATTTTTTACATTCCTGAGCCTTACGCAGTAGCTAGACAAGTTCTGTAGTTGGCTGAAAAAGGTTTGAGGTTTATTGAGATCTTTACGCTATATACTCGTAGTAAACACGAACAAAAAGAAAATCATGCTGACAATGTCATGTCTCACCCATGTATTGATTGTTCAATGAAGGTCGTGGCATGCGTAGGAGCATATCAATAAGTTCCATAACACTTAGGCGTAGAGCGTGAAGTTCTGTTTTTTATCACTTTTAAATGAAACTAGATTGGATTCGCCATGTGATGGATGACACTATATATACTGCACTGACCAAACGATAATCTGTGTAATCTATTCAGTCAGTGGCGTTTATTGAGTTTAATCTCCCAATTTGGAACTATGCTTTGGAAGGATGTGTTACAGAACTAGTTGATCGATTGTCTAATGTCTTATGTTCCCGCATTCAACTCCTCAATATTCCATGTCAAAGCTAAGGTTATTTTTTCAACTATTTTCAGGAGCCGTATCATTTTCTCATCGTTTCGTTCGATATAACTAACAAATATAATAGAACTAAGGGTTGCCACTTCTAGTTTTTATCTATTGAGTCATTCTTTCAATCCTAACTGTCCCATAAAAAGTTGTGTTGTGGAATGAGTTGATGCAGTCGCTATGTTTCCGTATTCAACTGTTCAATATTCTAAGTCAAAGCTGAGGTTGTTCTTTCAACTTTTTTCCAGAATTCGTTTCATTTTCTTATCTTTCCAATCAATAGAACTGTGAGTTAAAGATTAATTTTGGATCACACACTTTACACAGCGAGGGGATTATTTGGTTGTATTGAAGGTATGATGCGTTCTGAATATTGACTTTCTATCGTGCGAGTACTTGACGTTTTGAGTACGTACAAAAATAGGCCAACAGTCATCAGAAAATGAGATTATCCAAGGGTCGAAGCCTTTTTTCCAATTTTATTAAAAAATGACAACGACGAGTTTTGATCAAACTCGTTACGTTGCGCCTTTCGTGGATGGGTCTGTGTAAAAGCGTCAGTACGAGGGACGTAGAATAGAATTTACGGGGTGTGATGGAAGTTTGAGGGAAGAACAGACATTTTAACTTCCTGCTCAGCGAAGAACGGACACTTGTAGATTCAGAACAAGACACAAATTAGACAGTTAGTGGAACGAAGCCAGGCTCCTCCAAGAGACTATGAAGTCTCGTACCTGCCAAGATGGAGCAGCTGCGGGCGAGGACCGGATTGGCGACCCTTGAAAAGGAGTCCAGCCGTGGGCGGGCGACGGTTCCAGAGAGATGGCTGGAGGGCTCAGTGATTTGTGCTGACCGCACAGAGTTGTCTCCCTCTCACAGACATAACGAGAAAAGAGGGGCCCAGGCTGGAGTTTCGGGGCGGGGGATCGATACTTCCCCCGACCGCGCTAAGAAGCTAATAGCCCGTAGATCTTTTCAAGGGAGCTCCCTTCTCTTGTTCCGTTTTCTCGAGCGATGTTCCCTCTTCACGAACATCACGACACTGATTAACCGCTCAAGTGTATCAATTCGATAACGCGATCAGTTGGGCCACTCACACGTTGATGTTTAAACGGCGCACAACATTTCAGGCTCGTTTCGTTCTTGAAGTATGGTTTTGGTGCCTAACTGCCAGACTTCTAGTCCCACTGGAAGTAGCCTAAGGAGTCTTCAACCTGCTCCTCCACAACAGCTCAGCTAAGCTTTACAGTTCTCTTCAACAATCCTAAACACCTCTCATCAGCAAGCTCTCTTTTTACTTCCCTTAGCTCCACAAAGTGGGAAGGAAAGTTATTTAATCGGCTGAATACAATTTTGTGTGTGCATGTGTGTGGGTTCATGAATGTTTGTAAATGTGATGAAAGAGGACAGCTGAATTAATTCGATTCAAATTTAATTTTGTAACAAGGGACATCAAAAAGAAAGTGTGACTAAAATCGGTTTAAAACTGACTATAGTTATCATAGTAATGAAAAAACCTATTTTTTCCAAGAGCCAACCTCCTGGTTCTGGGTTATCTTCCCAGGAGCATGCCCATGCTACCAGGCGCGACCACGGGTTGTGGATAGTGGAACGGCCACGGCATTGTCCCCAGGGGCATGTCTGCGGCCAGCTGTGAATAAGGACAGCATGCTGACTGAATAAGCAGCCGCGAACAATGGGCAAAACCCAAGAGATCGCAGAAGAGATCCTGAACAAAGGACTCAAGGGCAAGCCGATCTACATTTTCTCAGACAGCCAGACCGCCTATAGTTTTAGGTCTAAGCTGGCATGGGAATGCCTCCATGCGCTCAAGCAGCTCGGCGCCCGTAACAGGCTCTCCCTCATTTGGGTGCCGGCTCACAGGGGGCATGACGACAATGAAAAGGCTGACCGCCTTGCGAAAAGGGGTACAGAATCCCTACCCATCGGGCCTGAACAACACGTAGGTATGACGAAAAGTCACCTGAACCGTGTGGTTGCTCGATGGGAGATACAGGAAAATGGCGCCCATTGGCATCGCCAGCCACAACTAAGACAGGCGAAAAGGCTTGTCACGCCTTCCTGTCAAAGGGCGGAGTCGATGCTGACACTCTCTAGACAAGATCTGAGAGTACTGATAAGCTTCCTCACTGGGCACTGCCCACTCAGATATCAACAAGATGGGCATCTTAGAGACGGTGGAATGCAGACTCTGCGGTTAGCAGAGCATATCCTGTGTGTGTGCCCTGCCTTGGCAGCAAAACGCTTTGAATACTTTGGTCAGGGGACCACTGAACCCCAAATCATGGCGGAATCTGCGGTGAAGGACTTACTCAGCTTCCTAAGGGGGGCGGGTATGTACGACGCCTTCTACTAAGAAAGGGCCGTCACAATAGACCCATATGTGGCTGCAGTGACAAAGGGACTTGTCCCACCCCCCCACGGGTCAAAAAAAAAAAGAGCCAACCTATTTCTTTCTTTCCAGAGCCACCTATCAGTCACCAACATTCTTTAATATTTCAAGGTTCTGCCAAACACAAGAATTACCCAAGTCCTAGAGTGTCCCAAGTAGACGTATTTACCTGTACACCCTGTCTTGCTCGTCTCACTCATCAAATTACTCCTCGCGTTATCCAAGTCCATCTCTCTTTCTTTCCTACACTCAAAAACACTAGCGTTAAAAAAATGCCAAATACTAGTCCAATAAGGTAGTCTAATAAAGGCAATTAAATAATCAGCACGATCACAGAAGTTCCATAAGTCAAAGTAACGTTCACCAGCTTTTTTTGGCGGTTTTATCTCAAAAATGTCAGAACTGAGTGTACGAACCTTCCGAGAAAAATCTTGTTGATATTCGCCCCAATTACATAAATGTCCGTAGCTGCAGCCCAATAAATTCCGGAGCATTAACGTAACGCCCTGCGGGTTTTTAAAGGGACTTGATAAAGTTAGGTTTCACGGGAGGCATCGAAATCATGTAAAAACGAAGTTGATTTGAATATGGTGAACTGCGTGGCCTGAGTTCCAATTAAATTTACTTCTGTAACCGATCTTTCCGTCAACAGTAGGGTGGGGGGGGGAGTTTTTCCCTGTTTTTCTCAAGAACAGCTTTAACGATTGTGATTTAATTTTTAAACCGTTTTCCACTAATTCATACCTTACTCGTATTCTCCATGAATATTTGAGTGAAATTTTGATGAACGAAAATTTAGGCCTAGGAAGCGCAAAAGCATCTTCAGACTTATTCGAGAAGAAAACCAAAATGAACGATTTTTCTTGTACTCGCTAGGTGCGTTCAAGACCTCAACACCTATATGTTGGTTTACATAAATGTTCTCCCAACAGTCTGGTAATCACAAACAACCAAACAAGCCAAAAAAGGTTTTTTAAAATGATTTTGAAATTGTATTTTCTGTTCTCGAAGTTTGTCTGCAATTTTTTCCCATGAATCTTGGTTGTCATGGTTTATTGTCCATTTTTAATTTTACGATGCTCCATGGGAATGTTGGTTTTGGGATTTCTTCCGAGGAACTAGCTTTCCGCTTCCACCTTGTCCGAATGATTGGATTTGTCTACCTCCTAGGGTTGTCGTTGTCTCCGATCTCTTCCAGTTTGTTTCTGTTTTTTTTTTTGCTCGTGGGCATTGCATCTATTTGATCAAGGAGGTCAGGAGAAGTGCAAGGCTGTCTATTTGCGGGATTTACCTGGCCGAAAGTAGTTGAGGTTTTTGGTCAGACTCTCCAGGAAACGAACGAGAGAGATCCTCAGCCTGGAGAGAGATAGTATACGGATGACATGCGGTCTGTTTACAGGTCACTGTCCACTAAAGTACCACCTGGCCAAGATTGACAACTCAGAGATACAGAATTGCAGATTCTGCGAGGTGGAGCTGGAGACAGCGGAGCATGTATTATGTACGTGTGAGGGTGTGAGGTTGCGGGGATGGGCCTCAAGGTTGTCTTGCGTTTTTATGAGAATGGTGGGGACGTATTGTGAACGCCGCATCAGAGAACACTAGCTCCACATGAGCAGGGTGAGGAACTGGGAGAACATGAGAGGGCTCATGCTCACCCACACAATAGGCCCAGTTGTGGCCGCAGTGGCGGTTTTCCCGGTGCCACCAAGCAAATTAAACAAAAAAAGGCATTGCACCTGAACAGATAGCCGCATAATGCTGTTATAGGTGAGTATAACTCGTTTAGAGCACTTTTAATATTCGAATCCAAAATACAAGCCGTTTATTTTTGGTGTAGCGCAATCTGCACTTTTATTTTGTCAATAAAATAGTGAACGAACAACAAACAACGCCGCTCGCGAGTTACGTTTTACAATACCTGGTGTGGATATGATCTACTTGCATTGTGTTTATCGTTGTTTGTTACTACACACCCGACGGCTCGCATTTCATTATACATTGTTGTGGCTAGCAGGACTCACGTCATGTAAAATTCCACGAAATATTGTAGAACAGACTTTTGTTGAGGGAGCTTCCATAAAATAGTGGCTGGGCTGAGTTTACCTAGTTCTGAACACCACGCATCTACCATAAAACATCTAGCATCCCAGTTTCCTGAGCACAGGTTCGCTGTTACGAATGATTACAATTTGAGAACTCTTGATTGGTCGGAATGGTTTCACTTTTTTACTTTGCCTTACAAAGCTCAAGTGATTCTCAACGCAATGAATTTTCTTCACCGATGTCAATTCAACAGTTTCCATAATGTAGCAGGCAAAAATCAGGATCCCTGAAAGGCTGAAATGGATCATCTGGTGCTAACAGCTTCACGCCATATTTTAAAAGAGTGATTTGTACTTTTATTTTGTCAGTTGCACCACAGTGACGACAGTTTAGTTTAATAGAAGTTGGTGTTTTTGTTTTGATTTTTCTTGATTGTTTGTGCATTTCGTTTCACTGTTACAATATTTTTTATTTAAGCAATTCTCACAGGCCCGTTTGCGGTGTTTTGTTTCTGGTTTTTTATTTCGTACATGTTCTACACGGTTTATCAGCCTATTTTTATTTTTGGTCTAAGCAACTTCCTGCCCCCGTAATAAATAAATTTTGTTATACAGCATTTTGTTTTATTCCGTTGCGTTTCAAAGCATCTCTTGTTCAGTTTGAACTATTCACCAAATCCAATTCAAAGCGTGGTAGATTACAGAAACGCTCGCACGACTGGAACAGCCTACAGACAAAACTGTTGTTTCAAAAATAACAATTAAATATGGTAACCGAGAAAAGTAAAATGTATATATTTGACTACAGTGGCATTGTCATCCAGTCGTAAGTCTTCCGAATATCGAAGTATTTTGAAAAGAAGAAGGAGATACAGTCATTCAAGATTTCCAAAATTCTGAGGACAAATCGTTTAGAAGAATCCTTCATTCAGATCACTTCAAATGTGCAATCAAACGGTATCTGAGAAAGGATGGGAAGGAAGGGATTCCAATTCTTGAACAACTGGTGGAAACGAGAATTGGGTTATAAAGTGGTATACTTATAAGCCGTTGAGAGTACTTGAAGGGTACTTAATATCCCCTCCCCCCAACACCAAACGTTCAACGAACGAAGTGCTCCGTAACCTCCAATTCATTTTTCGGCTCATGCGCGACGTAATGACTGCTTAACAATTTATCTTCGCCCCGTAATACCTTCGGGGTTCCGGATCGTTTTCCACAATCTATATATAAG
This sequence comes from Pachypeltis micranthus, assembly GCA_020466155.1. Taxonomy (NCBI): domain Eukaryota; kingdom Metazoa; phylum Arthropoda; class Insecta; order Hemiptera; family Miridae; genus Pachypeltis; species Pachypeltis micranthus. The sequence continues at coordinate 10,637,173 of CM035774.1, read as the reverse complement.
CCCCCCTCTCTTCTCTCAAGCAGGTGCTGTCATACATTTCCAATTTCGAATCACGTACTTCCGTGCTAGTCTTTCATGTGCTTTGACTGTAATGGGCAATCATTACCCTGGGCACATCCGACCGTATTGATCACGTCCCCCTGCATAATGGAACGGTTGGACGTCAATAGATCCCGAACAAAGCAATGATGATCCGGACTTCAAAAATTTACGAAGATTTGGTGCCACACGAAACCGCGTTCGAGATTTTCTCCGCTACTTTCGGGATGTAATTCCGGTTTCTCATCCAATTTTCAAACCAATCAACAACTGTGCTCGGACTATTGAAGAACGGAATGTGGGAGGGAGAGAAAGAGAAAGAAAGAGAAAATCGATTTATTTATCAATCTCGTAAATGTTTGCTCTTTGCGACCGTCATACAATTAATGAGCGATTCTAGGTTATTAAATACGAAACTACTCGAACACTAATTGTCGAGTAAGAAATGTACCAGAAAAAAGTTTTAATTTCCTAGGGGCAAGAAAGCCCTTTCAAAAGAATATAGACAAAGAAGTTTCGAAGCCTGACAGGCGCTCAACTATTTTTACAAGAAACATTCACGATCTTTCCTCTGCCTAACGCACGTTCTGTGATTTTTCTGGATTCAGCAACTAATTAAATCTGTTATTCACTGAAGTTTATCCACTTGACAGAACATTTTACAAAAAAACTAATAGGCGCTTAAGGTTCCGGGCTGTATCACACCTACTTATGCGACGTCTATTACTGAGAAGTTTGAGCTGTCATGGGTCGTGCTTGCTGATTCGGAATCGCAGGGTAAAAACTGTAAACTGTTACAATCACGGGATTTCTGGGGGTTCTTATGATTATCTATCGAACGCAGTTGAGTTACTGATTTTCCTGAGACTAGAACGGGATTTGTAAAGAGAAAACAGCGTTCAAGTTTGTGGAAGTTTTTGATAATTTATTTACTCCCGTTATTTTCCAAGAAATCAGCGCTTCATAGTACTACCGTGCCGTCGGAGCTTCCCACGCAAGAAATTTGATAGAAGTTGACTGTTGCCGTTTTTGAGAAAATAACGCTCGGTTTTTTTATCACTACACGAGAATTGCGTGTAAGTTGGCGCTTAATGCCAGTTCGCAGGCTATACAAAATTTGTGCCAATTCGTTTCAGCCGTTTTCTTGTACACTGGCCATTTTTCGAAATCTTGTTAAAACCTGAAGATCGGAACAAAACTCACAACTTTTTTGGCAGAATGGCTTCAACGATTATCACCAAACTTTCAAGATGTTTTTGAATAGTTATTACCTACGTATTGTTCTCAATAAATGTTCCTCTGGCAGTCCATTGAACAGAGATAAAAATCAATATGTGTCGAAAATAACGTTTTTTCGAACATTTCCGTAAATTCCAGGGTAACTGCTTCACCAGATGTGATCAATCTTTCAGAGTATCTTTCAGTCACCCATACCAATATTTCATTCTCTATAATTATTTCTGTATATATATGTTGAACGGAGATATAAGCCAAGTTAACTTAGGAAAGGAGATTTGTCGAATATTAATTTATTGGTATTCCAATTTTCTCAAAAACGGCTCCAAGGATTTTGAGCAAACTTACGGAGGACTCTCAATTAACTAGACCCTACATTTGTTTTGTTTTTACCGATTATTCCCCTACTTCTATTTGCCTACAAAAAGTAAAAAATCGGTCGAAGAATGCTACCGTTTTAGTTCCTTATTTTCAAGGCGTGTTGAATTAGTTGAAATCATGAACTTCCGCGCTTGAATGAAGTCCTTGTAGGCCTTCCCCCAACGTAGAGTGCCGGGTCTTTCTGATCTGAACCCGTTTGTAGCTGTTGGAAAGTCTAGACTGTCCGTTCAGTTGATTCCCGAAGCTCACAACGGATTTTCCCTATTGGACTTTCCAAATTATCCACTTCCCGCCACTCAACTTTACCTCCTCTTCAACTCTCAGATCTTAGGGGGAAAAAAAAATTTTTTTTCGGTCCAATCAGAGCAAACGAAACGTGTGCGGGGGTGTGTTTTTCTCGGATATTCAAAACTCGCAGTTAGTTACACTGGGCAAACAGAAATGTGAGAAGGGAATGAGGCAAGCAGGAATTTCCCAGTGGCATAGTGGGGGACACTATGGCCTTGAGGTGTTTAAGGTGCGGTTTGCGGTGACGGAATGGGCACATAGACGTTGGCGGAGGATGAGTGGAAGTTGATGTGCACTCTTCACTAACCGAGTTAACCCTATAAAAACATTTACCATGTTAAAAGTAAGTCTTGTCTCTATTGTTGTTACAAATAGAGCTTTGCACGAGTTTACCCCGAATTTTTGATGGACTTGACGATTATTTGGTGAGGTGCCAGCGGATAAAGACCAAGGTGTTGCTAAGAAGGGTCTAAAAGCGAGATCTGACAACATACAATTTATGTTTTCTGGGACCCGGTAGCGATTAAGAGGGTAGGAAACGGAGAGTAGGACTTAATTGTTGATATAGTGAGAGTGGAAGCGATGGCGACAGTGAAGCCTCATTGCGTCAATGATGTACGAAATATGGTTATTTACGATAAACGCTGGGGCGTAACCAGAAACAAATCAAAACAAAATTACCAAGTCTGTTTGTTCGCTTCAAAAGACCCTCAGACTGGTGGCTTCTTGTTTGGCTATGGCACTATGATTTAGATCCCACCTGTGGAAAGTCAATTGTGATGACGAGAAAGATCGCCCAGTAGACCGACGATCCCGAACAATTTTCCCATGATTTTGGATTGAGGTACTTTATAATTTATTGCTAAACAACCTGACAGGAGAAAATTATAAGCATTTGATGGAGGATACATGAGGACTAATAAGATGCTGTCTTAAGTTTACTTCGCCGGAATATTCTCGCATTACAACGATCAGTGCACCAACAAATAGAGCACCTCTGTAACTCATTAATTTGGAAGAGTGTACCAGTCACTCGATCGTGAGCGAATGTCATTAATTCATTTGAGGTGCGAACCAGCTCCTCAAGAATAAAGTCCAATTTTCGGATGAGCGCGTGGGAACTGAAGAAGAACGCTCTAACTGAAGGGCCGCTCTGGAGCTAGACACTCGAGGAAACAACGGACAAAGAGAAATCATGAAGTGGAGCGGAAATGGCAGAGAGCACGTAAGGGAAACCCTTTTTCGAGAAGCTCCGGGTCCTGATATCAAGAAAAGAGGGCCAACTGGCGCGAAAGGCAACGAATAATTTAATTATATCCAATAAAACTTCGGGGGAAAGAGGAAGCTGGAGGATTAGCAAGCGAGAGACGCTCGCTTCCTGAGTTTCGTCAAAGGGGAAAAGGTTTACAAGGTCCCTTGAGAGTCCTGGGGGATGATGTTCAAAATCCCTGGCGCCCACAACGTTATTCCCCTCTCCTCGTATTATGAGAATCAGCTGCATTATACAACCAATTAGCGGTGGTACGATACGCTCGAATAAACGCGTTCCTTTCCTAGAGGCACCGTTACTTCCTGTCGGTTTTTAATTGCAAGAAAACGTAGCCCTTTCGTTAAATATTTAAAGGTAAACCGTATGTCATGAACCCTGATTGACGCTCATACAAAACACACACATTGACGAGAACAAAAACCAAACTTTCAACGTTCAACGGATATTCGTTCGAATACACGTACCAGAAGTACAATGTTCACTGGAGACAGTGCTCACTCAAGCTTCATCTTCTTCGTTAAGGTGGAGTGTGGAGACACCTTTTTTAAAGATAGTCTATCAGTTATTTGTGTGTTGCTATTTTCTGGTTAAGAGGTAACGTTGTTCAGTTTGGTAATATGTATTTCGAAATACTTCACACTAGCGCTGCGACAAGGAATGACTAAAAAAAGGGAAGAATGCTGAGTGTGTTCAGGCAGCTACACCTCTTATACAATCTAGTATGCTCAGTTGCATTAATAACATACCAGCTCCATGCGCCATTTTACTTGAGTGGCCTCATTACAACCATCGTCGACTCACCACATGCCTTGTTATAACGGCTGTTATAGTTTTTCGTTGGGGATTCCCTCGCTTATTGTAGTGCAAAACCTGCCTACCACGCATTCAGCAGTACTCCAAAAGTCGCTGGAACAATTGATCTCTTCCTTTGAAACTTGCCACTCAAGTGCATAGATCAGATGGGTGGTATGCTGCAGCGACATGGTGGGTGGCCCATGCCGTGACTTAGCGGTGCTCCATTCCTGCATCAAGAGGAACTGCATAGTGGAGGCTTTCAGGCCCTGCTCCCCTTGCTTCAGCAGGAAGGCTTCCCAGAGTGAAGGCTCGGCCTCACTGAGGAGGCGCTCGTCGAGGGGTGGCAGGCGCGGTGGGACCGAGGCCACACAGAGTGCAAGGCATGTACTCTTCGCCTACTGCCTTTATAGCGACGCTCGAGCACACGCTCGACTTTCTGCTGCGGGAAGGGTTCCACGTATTTGCCCAGGCTTGGGCGAACCTGGAATGGGGGCCTGGAATTGTGGAGCCCAAATGAGTCAGGGACTGGAGGGACGACTCCCGCCTAGTCCCAGCCCATAGGACTTGCGGCGCTGCGCCTCCGAAGGCAGTCGGCTGCTGTAGCATAGAGGTGTGCGCCCACCCCGCGGAACAACGAGGCAGGAGGCCAGCACAGGCGTTGTTAGTTTCCCCCATTAAGTTAGATCAGATGAGAAACCACATTAAGAACTCGTCCCAGATGCAGCGTTCATGTCTCACATGAGCAATAGCTCACTACCGGAAGACGGGCTAAAATTTAAGATGGCGTACCTGCACAGGTCTGGGTTCGGTGGATGTTGAGCAAGTACCCCGTCTTTTGCACTATAGCAAAATCGCAACCTCCATAAATCTGTACCGATATAACTCTAATATGAGTGCTAACTAATAGTCATTCTGATAGAAAACTGACCTGTTCTAATGAGTATTATTAAATTTTCAATGGGTTTTTGTTACCTTCTTTTTTAGGAAACTACTTTTATTGCTTTCAGGGTGTCTTCAACTAGTCAACACCTCAATTGTTCCTCTGACAGTCCATTGAACCAACATAGCAACCGAAATGTTCCAAAAATTGAGGTTTCTTAACGTTTTTTACACTAAATTCATTATCTACCAACGTTTTTGTTTCTTTACAACAACTCGTATTTATGTAACTACCAAATATGACATTTGAATACGTTATCAAATTTTCTCAACATCGGCTTTTTGATTAAACTTATGAGGTGCTTGGTACATATTAGTTTTCATGGCCAGCGGAAAGGCAATAAAAGAAAGTATAGCGCTCGTATTTGAAGCAGAATCGAATTGAAGTAGCTAGTAGACACACGAGATAGAACTGTGGATAGAATAACTATACTTATAGATCGGTATTTTGCATAGTCCACAATGTTTTGGTTTGTCAACATGTTTACAAAAAAAAGGACGTTGAACTTCTGACGTTACGTGGAATGTTCAACTATTGTATAAAAGGCTTCCAACCACGCTAATTGTTCAAAAGGTAAATGAGTTCGGCGGAAAGCAAACCGAGAAATGTGTAGGACCTGGGGCATAGAGGCCAGAGTGGTCTGATGGTTTTATGAAGCCACGAGAAATGAGACCAAGCACCCATTTGTCAATGATTTAACATAATTCAGTAATAAATTCCCCATTAGTCTAGATTTCCATAATGATGCGTTGGAGACGCACATATTAGAGAGGAATAAGCTACAGCAATATGAATTTCTGTACCTATTCTGCACAAAGTGACTGAACTAAGGCAAGAAATGGTTGTTACTGACGGAGCATTGGAAAACTGATTGGTGGGGGGGGATGTTGAGGGGGTTGGGGGAGATAACGAAATAAGTCGAGTGGACAACGACTAAGAACATCGAGGAAGATCGAGGAACAGCATGAAGCCCGAACCGCATAGGAAATGGTTTTCTGTAAGAAGTTGTTTGAACTGCGGGTTCATTAGTCATAAAGAAGAATTTGAACGCCCAGGGACTGGAAGCTAGTGGAAGCCTTGAACAATTAGCAAGGGTATTTGTTTCAAAAGGGCGAGTGAACAGAGAGCCAGCTACTTTCATAACAAGTAAGACTCAGTAGCTATCGAAACGCGAATTATCTGTGGAAAATTTGACTTTTTCCAGCAAATGATATAACTGTCCTTTCCTCTGCGTATGGCTAAGGAGAACGAACATAAATATTTTTATCGTTGATTAGCCAAAGTGGAACGGCAACTGATCACGCGTACGTACGTTTCTTAAAGTGAAGAAATTCAAATTTGAAACAATTCGTATTACATTGCGCATTTGTGCATGACGGTTTACCGGAAATTTCGCTTGCCAGGCATCGCGCGTGCTTGCCTATTGACTCCCTTTTTTTTGTATAAAAGAACCTTTCTTTCGGGAATTTATGTTGTTAAACTAATAAGAAATTGGGTTGTGTCCGCCAGTAGGCAAATACTAAAGTTAACGTACCTGTTAGGTGAGTCCGTCTCCTCTGGCTTGTGAGTTACTGTGGGCAAGCGCTTTCGATGTAAAGACATCATCGTCTGGCCGTTTAGTCAGTACTGGAGTCAGTCAGTTGGTCGTGGTCTTTATATACGAAGAGAAAACTCCCCGCCCCTTCCCCAACGCTCCATCACTCCCTTCACCTTTCTCTTTGTATATAAAGACCACGACCAACTGACTGACTCCAGTACTGACTAAACGGCCAGACGATGATGTCTTTACATCGAAAGCGCTTGCCCACAGTAACTCACAAGCCAGAGGAGACGGACTCACCTAACAGGTACGTTAACTTTAGTAAACTAATAAGCTCAACCGTTCTCAAAGATTGCAAAACGTAAACTTTCGAATCACCCGCCAAACTAAGAAATGTTTCAATCAAATTCCTCCCGTTCCTCGCTCTAATTCCTCAACTGTATTCAATCTCTCGAAAATGGCATCGAATGAAAAGCATTGCTCATCGCAGCTTGGATGCGGGCATGTCGGAAAATATGGTAATCCGCGCCGAGGGAATCGAAGCTCCACTCCGAACGAAGCAAACGCGTTTATCATCCCCAAAGGGGCTCTTCAACCCTCTCATCCCTCCTCCGCACGCATAAAAGTTCATAATTCATATTTATATAAACCAATTTCAGGAATCCGCTGAACTCATCAGTACTTTACAGTTGCTCGTCACCCCACCCTTAACCATACCCCCCCTCACGCCACCACTCTGAATACTTCCTGCACACCCCCCTCTCATCAACGTTTTAGATTTGAAGGGCGAGCGGCTGATCTGAATTTTTAATTTTCCAACGTCGGACTGAACGGCAACTTTTTGCCTCCCAATAATTTTGCTGAAGGTAAAACGGGCAGAAAAGACTTGAAATACGGTGGTTATGTGTCGTAAATAGGGAATCATAGAGGAAAGTTCTAAGAATAGGCTTAAACGCAGTCGGCGAAATATATAGAAACGGGTTGGGCAGGAAATTGTATTAAGAGAAAACATGAACGACGAATGAAGCGCCACGAAGTCAGGTACAGGCATATTGGAGGAGCAGTTGAAGTCAGCAGAGTGACGCTCTAACAGAAAGTTTGCATTGAATCAACAAAGGAAGTTTGGCACAGACATATTCACGATCAAGGCGATCTTTTTTGTGGTCACTTTCTGAACGCTCCAACGAATTTTTACCTCTTCTTCTTTTATTTATCTCTCTCGCTTGATTCATCGTTTTTTTGTTTATAACTCTTGTGCGAATAATAACTAAAAGGGTAACTTTACTTTTCTAAAGACCCAAAAAAAATAAAATTAAAACAAACAAAAAAATTCTGGAAGGAAATTTAAACGCTATAGCAAAATCTTGAAAACTTAAAAAAAGTTTGTGTGATAACGCGTCCAATGTCTTTAGCTAGAGTTTACATGCAATTACAGCAGCCTTCGTGTGTAGCAATTCCATCTTTTCTGAGTCCAAGGTATCAACGCAATCCGGGGTCAATCCAATTGAAGTGCAATGGGCTCACCCTAGTGGTGATCATGGTAGTTCCCAATCCAGACAACAACCCTTGTTTTTTGCACCTTATCCCCCCCCCTCGACAGTTCATAACACACGTGTGTAAAAAACTCGAAAACAAATTAAAGAAAGGAAGAACTCAAACGGTTCAGCCATCCTCACCCAGCAAACGGCTTTTCGCGGCCTATGACGCGAAACGAGTTTTTTTCAACTTTTCGGATAAACCTAAACCTACATGAACGTTTCTCAGATAGTCTGTTCAGAAGAGGTAACAGCCAAAATGTGCCGAAAATTGTGTTTACTTAAACATTTTCGAAAATTTCTCCAAGGACTGCATTACTGAATGTGATCATTGTGACAGAGTGACTATATCTAGATTTTGTTCTCCACAAATATCTGTAGAGCTTGATTTATCATTGCGTTTATAGTTGAAATTGGAAAATTTCACCATTAATAACAGTCTCTTTCGTTACTTAGTTGAATGCATTCTAGTTAGCTTTGAATGAGTAGAATGTTGATAGTTCTTCGATGACTGGACTAGTTACTGGGGAGTCGGCTGTTTGACGCGCTCATCAAAAGTGTTTCCTCCCTTTAACTGAAAAAACCCCTATGCTGCATTAATCTGCGCCAGGAGGGAGAATAGTTGGAGTGATTGGGCAAGAGGGAAGGAAAGAGCCAATAAACGACGTTGGAAAACAAGTGGAAAAAGTTGGAGAAGCGTGAAAGGCGTGTGAAATGTGCAGTTTCAAGTCCTCTTTCGCTCCCTCCCTGGCAGCGAAGAAGAGAGGCGGGGTCGCCATGTACTTGACAGTTGCTGACTAGGCGCCACTTGATGCTTCCAGAGCCTTTTCCGAGGAGGGCGAAGGCAGGAGGAGTTCACACTGCGCACTCATCAATTTAACCTTATCACTTCCCCTCGACGCTCAACTCCGTCTGAAACCCCTTTCCCCCTTCGTCTCGCTCATTCGGCTCTGAACAAACTTGGGACGAGATATTGCTTTCTAGTCCGACGGAGTTGCGGAACTACCTCGTGTTAGCTTCAACGAGCCATGAATAAAACATTACTGCAACAACTGGCCCTCGGTTTTATATGAAAGATGAATTCAACTCCCTCCACTTCTGTTTTTGAATCTCTGCAAAAAGTTATTCTGAGCGCTCAACGATTCTTTGGTTAGCCCAGGCTATACCAAATATTACGTACGCTCCACTTTGTCTGAGTTAGAAACTACGTTCGAGACGGTACCTCATTGGGGTAGAAACAAGCGCAATGATGACGTAATGTTTGACGCACCAGTGGGAGAGCTTGACTTCACAAATAAAGGAACGTGGTGAGCGTGAGTGAGGACTATATTTCACTTCAAATGAATAGTAGTATGAGTTTGAGTAGGAGTATATGAGCGGGGCTCAAGGAGCTCTGAATACGTGAATTGGTGGTGAGGGTCAGTAGAGCTATGACTGGCACGAGAGGTGATAGGTGAGTCTCGATCCTGAGAACTGAGAGACGAGGGTGTTAGAAAGGATTTGTGTGTTGGAGAGGAAGTAAATCGAGGGGTGGGAAGAAGGAGAAGTGGTCTGGAGGAGAAGCCGACCTAACAGCTGGTTCGGACTTACCCACGGCTAACATGAAAAAGGCTCTAGGTCAGAAATAATTGGATTAAACGCACCTGAGAAAGGCTTAAGCTCAAGACTCCAGCTACTTCGGCCCATACTGAACTGCTACCATTATAGGGACGTCATCCAAGCATACAGACCACCAGTTTTATTATGCTACCACCCCCTACCTGCTCTAATCCACATGTCTAGATACAAACGAATGCGAGTGCATCGGTCGGTACGTTGAAACCTCCTGAAACATTCCTTGTGGATTTAAGTTCATTGAGCTTTTCAATCATTCGCTATTTCAATTCAATTCAACTTTGCGTTCCTAGCGAAAGCACCACTGCATAACTGAAATTTGTTGCACATTTCAATCTGACCCTGTTATCGTCCAGAACATGCCAAGTAAGTGTCTGGATTGGGAACTACCATGATCACCACTAGGGTGAGCCCATTGCATTTCAATTGGATTGCGTTGATACCTTGGACTCAGAAAATATGGAATTGCTACACACGAAGGCTGCTGTAATTGCATGAAAGTTTAGTTAAATACATTGGACACGTTATCTCACAAACCACTATGAAGGTCATGCTTCTAGGGTCCATTCAAAGATGGAACTGCTACAGACGACGGTTGCTATTATTATATTTAAACTGTAACTAAAGATATTGGGGATGTTGGCCCATAAACCACCGTTAAAGTCGAGCTCCTTGGGTTCAAACTCCGTTAGATGAAGCGAACTAAGCCCTTGCTACACAATAGTTGTCGATAGTCGACGGTTACATTTTTCCCTTATGCGATTGCAGTTAGCTGTGTTACATCCAAGTGTCAACGCATCCAAAGAACTGCTCCACTGTTCTTGAGCTTGCGTGAGTGTGCTAGTCTCCAATTTGCTCGCACAATTCCTCAACTCGCTCTCCTTGCCTTTTAGGTATGCTTGGAGTTCAATCAGCACACTTTGCTTCACTTCAAGATTGTGTAGTAAATGGTTTGTCGCTGTTCTCGACTATCAAGCTTGGTTGTTGGGTATTACAAATATGGATTGATGGCAGCAAACGGCTAACAACCTTGGGTAGCAATGTCTCTCCATTTACGCAGGAAGTAATCAAGTCCAATTCGTTCAAATTTCACAAAAGCGTCGATTCCAAGGTACCTAAATTGTCTTGATGTCTTAAGTAATACATGTTACCAACGAATTTTGACGGGAGCCTTCCCCTCCAGAACTGACTTTTCTCCCCGTTCGGAAGAGGCCGGCTCATTGTTCGTCATGAGTGACGTGGAACGGTATTGTGAGACGCAAGCTCTGACATTATTTGACCTTTTTATGCTTCGGTTATCCCCTTTCAGATGAGCCTCGAGGTTAAAATGTCATACCACGTTTGAAGTGAAAGATGGAAGGGAGGGGGAATAAAAACGACGAGGATCGGAAGAGGGTTGGAGGGAGGTTGTTTGCGGCATAATTGAATTTGAGAGACGGAGAGAGTTCAACGATGAGACGAGAGCCGTCAGCGCTTTAACCTACAGCTTTCGCTTGGCGCATAGAAAGAGCGAAGGGAGAAAAAAAAAGTTCATATTTTCACGCACTTTAAAAGCGTCTACCAGCTTCAGCGGGTAAACTCAAAGGCATTGGCCAATATTTCAACGAGCTCGCTCGCAAAAGATTACCGCGCACAAAAATTGAGATGTTTTGAAATAGCACCACTCTGGGAGACAGTTATCTCCACAACCATAATCAGCTCCAAATTGACTGCACACAAAACATTGCCAAACGTCCTCGGTTGAAGCCTTAGGAAGTTGAACGGTTCCCAGTAAGATGAAGCCAAGAATATGTCCATTGCAAAGTTGTTAGTTGTCGATACTTGTGTCTGACTTTACAAGTGAAGCCAATCGCCTGGATGACCGCTTACAGCGAACATATGCCTGAATATTTCCGTTTTGATAACTTTGAAGTTGACTATAGCAGAAAGCAAGAACAATGGGAGATGAATTTCATCAGGGGAGATTGTGAGATTGTATGATGCGAGGGTACTCATTTTGGTTTATTATTCATTCTGAATAATAACCCTATGTTTTCGGTACCGAAAAATTTTTTACAACCCCCCCCCCCTCGAAATTTGATACTTTACGTTTCAAGACATGGGGATTCCAAATTTGCAATGTCCGTCCGCCGTCCGCCGTCCCCCGTCCACTGTCCGCCGTCCGGGCCGTTTTGTGCCTTTAACGTGCTCTAAGAAATTCGTTCTTTCGCACAGAAATCCCATTTGGGATCTAGTTGTGCTCGTCATCTCGGCAATCCGATCGGACGAAGCCCATGGTTGTTATGAAAAAAATGGTTAAAAAAATTACGAAACGCGGTATAATCGCAAATAAGCCGTGTTTCGTATCGTTTTCAAGGCCCACTCGACTCACAACGCTCTTTGAACTCACAACGTCCTGCCAATTGCCGAGCGAGTGCGGAGGAAGGTTAAGGCCACTTCCTTCGCACACCCCTCCATCGGATCATAAATGCCTACAGACGTTTACGGGCGCCTGGCACCGTGGGAATATTTAGTTTCCTTGTTCCATTGCAGTCAGGTCATGTTTCGTATGGTTTACTAGTATTCGACGCTGAATCAAATGGGATGGGTCTTGGAGCAGTAATACTAGGTCAAGCTGTTTATGATAATAATAAACCATTGTGTAATAATTTCCCCGGTTTTTGATACGTGAAGAACTCAATCATCACCCTCACTGGCACTAGCTGTCACCAACTAGGCGAGACACATTTAGTAATTTATTATGTTTTAAGCCAAGATGTTTGAAGTCACCTATTTTGAGTGAATGAGCGACCGCCGAGAGAAAATAAAGGAATTGTAATGTGATGGGTTTTGGGATCGGAGTGAAAAGGTGTACTTTGAGGTTACATTTAATTTAATTTTGTGAAGATTAAGAGCAACGATTTTCCCCACAATATAAACCACACTAAGTCATATTTTTCAACTCTTCTACGTGACTTCGTTTATCGCTCTTCAGATGTAGCCCTGGACATTTTCTCGACGCCGTTTTATCGATTTTAGGCTTTGCTTTTAATGTTTTTCAGTTTATCCTTCGCTTTCTGTATAACTTTTTCAATAAGGTTCATCTCAATTGTATTTATCAAAATAAACTATTGTTTCTCTCTCAAAAACGACTAGAGATCGTTATATAACCCACGCTCCACAATAAGAAACTTTCAGTCGTGAATGGGTGATGCGAGTGCAAAACACCATCAAAAATAATAAGGTAATCGATTGTAGCAGAATGTGTTCCTCGTAAAAACTGCTCATGTAACTAAAGCGTTCTCCTAAAAAATAGGGTGGTCTACAGGTGAAAGAACAGTCATGAGATCATCAAGAGCACTTCTAGAAATTCCGGAATTTGAACTACCACTCTTTCTCACTGTTTTTACTCAATAGTTCCAAATCGGTAAATAAGAAAATTGTTTAAGATTTTTTTTTTCACGTTGACTGTTTCGTAAACTATTCAATAAAAGAGTAGGAGTAACTTTATATATTCCACGTAGTGTAACAGGAGCAGGTGAAAGCCCCCAAAGATGCAAACATCACCTGGCAAGGTTTTTTCTTCCGTATTTTGGGATTGTCAAGGTGTTCGAGCGTCCAACTAATTGGCGGCTCATGAAGCCCACGGGAACGTTGCTCGAAGGAACGTAGCTACTGTAAAAAGCCCGCCTAAAACTCGGAATCTTTTATCTTTTATCAGTTTGTTCCATTATTATTCATTCTGTTTTGTCTTTTCCGCGAGTGTGTTACGCTACTTGTGAACTCAAACTGTTTCCTGGATTTCCGGATATCATTTTCATTTCTGCGACCACACGTATGCAAGTCGTTTTATTTACTTTGGCAGTGCCGCTTTTCATTTTCATTTTTTTCATTTGGGAAGTTAGCTCAAATAAAGGTTTACTACAGCGTAGAAGGTTGACACCCCATCAGTATACCCAATCATTTTGGTCAGTCCGAGCCAGATTTGAATAGGCGACCTCATTCATCTCTCCCCATACCTATCTACTGCGGAAAACCCTACTCATTCGTTTCACAAATTTGCATATCCCTACGAGCTAAGCTATGCCCGAATTACCCAAGCAACCTGCTTCCAGCGAAAGCGGACAGCCGGGCTCTAAGGAAGAAAGGCGAATACCTGCGGCGGACCCCGGTGCCAAAGTCGCGACTAGAGGGCTTCTACGGAAAGTCAACAAAATTAAGGAGCTGTCAAGGGACATTAAACGTATTCGAGACAAAGGTCTATTGTCCCTTTCAAATGTTGCTGAAAGGAGCATATTCAGAGGTATGCACACTGTCCTAGAAAAGTTATTAGAGCAATTTACTCAACTTTGGGATGAGAGTGTAGCGTATTGTGAGGATTATGAAATTACCCCTGCTTTTCCGGACAGCACTGATGCTCCTCTGCTTACAGCTACGAAAGACTGGTACTATGAAGCACTAGGATACCACATTCAGATTATGGCTCTGGTTAACCCATCTAAGCCAGATCCCTCTACTTCCCTAAACTCTTCATCCCTCACTGAGTTGACACAATACCTACCCCGTAGCTCGCGGACTATCTTGCCTAAAATAAACATTAAGACGTTCAAAGGCGAATTTTCAGAATGGTCGACCTTCAAACAGCTCTTCCATTCTTTAATCGTGGAAGACAGTTCACTTAATAATACTGAGCGACTTCATTATTTAGTCTCGTACACTGAGGGCCCAGCTTATGAGGTCATCAAGCATTTTCCGGTTGCTGAGGAATATTTCACACAGGCCTGGAATGCGCTGCTCAAAGTGTATGATGACAAACGCAAGATAGCTTGCACTTACTTAGAACGCCTACTGAATTTTAGGGCACCACAAGGAAAGGCAACATCAGAATCCCTTCAGTCATATCTCTCACAAGTTATGGAGAGTGTTACGGCCTTGAATAATTTGGGAATCCCAAATTTTACTCAGTACTTGTTATGTGAACTAGCCTTGCGTGGTCTTGATTCGAAAACAAGGGAGGATTTCGAAATATCGATACTGGATGTCACCTTTCCTACTGCAGAAGTCTTAGAAGCCTACATAAGGGGGCGTTGCCAGGTTTTACGACGCACGACTGATACATACAAGCAAATGGAATCATCCAAACCCTTCTCCAAGCCAATGAAAGGTCCTAACAAATATGCACCTCCAAATCGCCATGCTTTAATGGCTCACTCCTCTGATAATTCGGATACTCCAAAAACCATTCTGTACCAGCAACCTTGCTTCATTTGCAAATTGGACCATCGGTTAAATGATTGCCCAAAGTTCCAAGCTGGGACTCCTACTGAACGGTTGGGTATGCTAAAGCGGTACGTTGGCTGCCGAAACTGTTTACGACCAGGTCATAAGACCAAAGATTGTAAATCAACCTTCACGTGCAGAGTGTGTCATTCTAAACATCACACTGCTCTTCACCTAGAACCTCAGCCACCTAAGGATACGAAGGGTGCAGGTACTCAGCCACAATCAAACCTCGATGCTTCCCTTACTGAGTCCACGTCAGTGGCATTCTCTGGCTGCAGCTCAGCTAGTGGAGCAGGGGTTTTGCTGGGAACCGTTGTAGCTAATCTCAAGGATGCTCGAGGCAATACCCGATCATATCGCGGTGTCATTGACCCAGGGTCACAATTCTCTTTAGACTGAGGCCGTTGCAAAGCAACTTGGCCAACCAACACACCCACATTCTGGAGCCATTGCAGGGATAAATAACTCCTCCCTTCAACATATCAAAGGGAAAATAACGCTAACACTTGTACCTACCGAGCGAGCGCCACTCCAAACAGATGCTGTTGTTGTGCCATCCATAACCCCCTTTCCTTCCCCAAGTCTCCCTCAAGCATTCCATGTGGAATGACTACCTCAGTTATGATCTTAGTGATCCTCATTTCACCCAGTCCAAGCCCATCTCATTTCTAATTGGGGCGGATATTTACCCTGACATAATTACAGGCACCCCAATTACTATTCATGAAAATGGACCACGACTTATGCCTACTATTTTTGGGTTTACAGTAATAGGACGTTACTCACATGAACAATATCCCCACACCTCAGTGGCGCTTTTTGTCCTTATCTGACCTTCCCAATCTGATGCAAAGATTTTGGGAGGTTGAAGAAGTCTCATCTTACAGTCCACAACTCTCTCCAGAAGATGTTCTGGTGTGAGCGTCATTTTATTGAAACCCACTCTCAGAATGAGGACGGTAGATACGTCGTTCGTCTACCATTCAAGTCTAAGCCCCCCCCGGTAATTGTTGATTATCAAAAGGCTCTCAATCGTTTTTACAGCTTAGAAGCCAAGCTTGCGAAGAATGCTCTTTTGAGAAGTGAGTATTGTGCTCAGATGGAAGAGTACCTGAGATTGGGGCATATGAGCCATGCCAAATCCCCACACCGCTACATCATTCCTCACCACGGGGTTTACAAGAAGGAAGGAGGCAAAGCCAAGTTGCGAGTGGTCTTTGATGCCAGTTTTTCTACTGGTGCTGGCAGCCTAAACAGTTATCTTCTCACGGGTCCCCGACTACAAGCCGACATTGCGGATATTTTATTAAATTTCCGTCGTTTTACCTATGTTTTTAAGTGCGACATTGTTAAGATGTTTCGTCAAGTGCGCATGCATCCAGCTGATAGATGTTTCCAGCAAATCTTGTGGCGTTCATCCGTGGACCAACCTATCCAACTGTATGAACTAAACACAGTAGCCTTCGGAGTTTGTTCCTCTCCTTTTTTGGCAATTCGTGTCATACACGAGCATGCACGGAAATATTTGAATAAATATCCTGAGGCCGCTTCTATCTTGCTAAACAGCACATACGTTGATGATGCTACTGCAGGGAGTGACTCTCTGAATCACTTGTTTGTTTTGAAGACTCAACTAATTGAAATTCTTAAGGATGCCGGTTTCGAACTTGCCAAGTGGAGCTCCAATTGCCCCGCGCTTCTAAATTCCAGAGAGCACCCTGAAGAAGAACCGATTGACTTTATTTCCTTCGATAACCAGGCAACTAAGATTCTCGGCATAAATTGGGATCCTAAATCTGACTCCTACTTCTACAATATCTCTTCTACCCCTGCTGGTAATTCCAAGCGGGCCATACTATCTCATATTGCTCGGATGTATGATCCCTTGGGCTACCTTGGTCCTGTACTGTTTCATGCCAAATGCACCATGCAACGCACCTGGGCCTGTGAACTAGGTTGGGATGACTGTGTCACTGCTGACCTGAAGGCCAGGTGGGAACAGTTCGTCAGCGAGCTTCCCCAACTGTCCTCAATCGCTATTAGAAGAGCGTTTCCCACCTCAGAAACTCCTTGTAAATTGGTTTGTTTCTCGGACGCATCTGAATCCGGGTTTGGCGCTGTCGCCTATGCCAGAACATCACAAGGCGATAAGTTTTCCATGACCCTGATTAAAGCAAAATCGAGGGTGGCGCCTCTTAAAACTCGAACAATTCCTCGGCTGGAACTAGAGGGAGCCCTACTTCTTACTAAAGTTCTGAAATCACTAGAGCAATTTCGGCGTGATCATCAAATTGAGGAAATCTTTTTGCTTCACGGACAGCAAGGTTGTGTTAGCATGGCTTCACACTTCTTATCGCTTGCAAACATTTGTTTCAAATCGAGTTCAAAAAATCTTGGAAACAGTGCCCGTCCAATCGTGGCACCATGTCAGAGGGAGTGACAATCCCGCTGATGTCTTATCCAGAGGTATACTGCCATCAGCTCTTAAGGCGCATCCGCTATGGTGGTCAGGACCACCCTGGTGTATCCAACCAATTGAGGACTGGCCCCATTCCAATGAAACTCCTTTAAGTGAGATACCCGAACTAAAGAAAGTTCCAGATGCTGTTGCTGGAATAGCTGTGACGAATGAACTTGTTCCCTATGCTAAACGACACTCGTCATTTACTCGTTTCGTTAGAATTATTGCATATGTCCGAAGATTTATAAATAATGGCCTAGCCCACCACCATCGGAAGAAGCGAACCATTGGCCCTATCGGTAGCCTGGAGTTTGAACAGGCTAATTATTCATATATCAAACTACTGCAGAGATTTTATTTTCCCGAAGCCTTCAACGCTACCCCACATAATTCGTATCCGGTAGAGTTGAGACGACTAAATGTCTTCATTGATGAGGTTGGTGTCTTGAGAGTGGGAGGAAGACTAAAAAACGCTCCAGTCTCTCCGGAGCAAAAACATCCTATATTGCTTCCTGCCCGATCATACTACACAAGTCTTGTGGTAAATTATTATCACCAACAAAATTGTCACGGAGGCCTAGCAACTTTACAAGCCTCCATTAACCAACGTTACTGGATTCCTCGCGCCAGAAGCCTCATCAGACATTTACAGCATAAGTGTGTAGTTTGCGTCCGACACTCTAAGTCCCGGCAAGTCCCTTTCATGGGTGACCTACCCAAATCGAGGTTTGCTGGCATTCGACCCTTTTTGGTCACAGGCGTGGATATGGCGGGCCCATTCCTGTGCCGTCAATCAACTAACCGCAAAGCCTCTCTACTTAAGGCATATCTATGCCTGTTCATTTGTCTATCGTCCAGGGCACTTCATCTGGAGGTGACCACAGCACTCTCCGTCGAAGCTTTCTTGACGCCTTTGATCGAGTTACAGCAAGAAGAGGAACTCCCGCAAAGGTCATCTCAGATGGAGGAACCAACTTTAAGGGGGCTGCCCGATATCTGCAAGAAACTAGAGTGCTACTTGAGTCACCAGACAGCCAGAGCGCCATCATGGAGCGAACTTCTCACCAGGGCACTGTATGGTCTTTCAATCCACCATACTTCCACACTTTGGTGGTAGCTGGGAGGTTTCTATCCGATTGGTTAAAGAACTACTCCACAAGTCTTTCGGTAAGCAACCCTTCTCCTCCCAGAATTAAGCACAGCCTTTGTCAAAATTGAGGGCATTCTGAACTCACGACCTCTGCAGCCAATATCCAGCAGTGTGGAAGATTTGGGAAGTCCTCACCCCAGGCCATTTTCTAATCGGACAACCTACCACCCCTGCCTGAACCTGACCTGACCAGCATTAACCCTAACCGTCTCAATCGTTGGCAGCTCATAAGAGAGCGCGTGCAATACTTCTGGACTCGGTGGCAAAGGGAGTATTTGAACAGCCTGCAGATGAGGCAAAAGTGGGACAAGCGAAATCCCTGTTTGGCCGTCGGTGACATGGTACTGCTCATGGAGTCCAACACTGCAACCACTCACTGGCCACTAGGAAGAATCGTCGCGACACATCCTGGAGATGATGGCGTCGTTCGTGTAGTCAGCCTGCGGACTTCGAGAGGGGTCTACAAGAGACCAGCTGCCAAAATCATTAGACTCGACCTGACTGGCATTCATGATCCAGCTACAGACACGCACTCAGCCGCCAATTGGGGGGAAGATGTTCGAGCGTCCAACTAATTGGCGGCTCATGAAGCCCACGGGAACGTTGCTCGAAGGAACGTAGCTACTGTAAAAAGCCCGCCTAAAACTCGGAATCTTTTATCTTTTATCAGTTTGTTCCATTATTATTCATTCTGTTTTGTCTTTTCCGCGAGTGTGTTACGCTACTTGTGAACTCAAACTGTTTCCTGGATTTCCGGATATCATTTTCATTTCTGCGACCACACGTATGCAAGTCGTTTTATTTACTTTGGCAGTGCCGCTTTTCATTTTCATTTTTTTCATTTGGGAAGTTAGCTCAAATAAAGGTTTACTACAGCGTAGAAGGTTGACACCCCATCAGTATACCCAATCACAAGGTATTTTGTTTATTGAATACCTTGAGAAAGCGAGTTTTACATCGAGTTGTCTGTGAGTTTAAAGACAGAAATTGCTTTAAAAAAATGGCCACACGTGAAAAATAAAAAAAGTACTCATTCACCAAGACTATCGTCAAGATGGCTAAACTACACAAATTGAGTTTCGAATTACTTGACCCTCCACCGTATCCTTCAAATATGACTCCCAGCGACTACTGGCGCTGTTTTCACACATCAAAAGAATGCTCCAGAGGTAGAGATTTAAAACGAATGTGGAAGTTATTGTGCAAACTGAAGCGTATTGCGTATTCGGCCAAGGACAAATAATTTTACAGAAAAGGCATCGTATTGTTGGAGAAGCGTTGGGATTAACGTATGAACGTAAAAGAAGACGACTGAATTCGAATTTTGCCTGAAAATGGTTGTTTTATTTGTTAGACCCAGGACTTATTGAGTAAAGCGTTACCAGTTTCTCATTTATACTCAATCGTTTATACTCTTCCTAAACGATTGTGTTGAAGGCCGTAACATAAATAGGGGCATATTCCATGCTTTTTGGAACGTTAACCACTGCCTTTTTGTGTAAAGCGCGTTAAGTGCTACGGAGTTCATATTGATTGAGTGAAAAACATATTCTATCCGTTGATAATTATAAAAATTGCATTCGGCCATGGTGAACGTTGTGTTATGCGTCGCACCATATATTTTGTATTTATTTCTATCGCCTGTGTTTGTACATATCGTGTTTATCAACTGTTTAGATATTGAAAAAAGGGTTCAAATATAAAATGAGAACTGAAGATAGAACGTGGTCAATGTGGTGCTCACAAAGGTTATCCCATTTGTAAGAAGCGGTACGCGTTATTATAACTACTATTGTAATTTGACTACAGGGTTTTATTCCCAATTAAAATACAGAAAGTGGATGTAGCAGCACGAACAGCGTGAACAGGCAAACATGGACACTTTGGCACACCAACTTCAATCTGAAGACGTGACGTTACTCGGTACATCAGTTCATTTACAGACACGCCTGTGGTACGCTAAATCAAAGCGTTAGTTTATGACAGTATGTTACGTTACGAAATACCTTGAAACGGACTTTGGTGCGATTTATTTAAAAATTCGCTCTTTAACTTTTATGAGATTATAGTAGTGTTTTCGTTTTACGTTGAAATTTGCTAAGGGATAACCAGTATTTTACATATTTGTTAATCGCTTAATCCAAATAACGTTTTGTCCATCGTTGTATGCAGATTCGACCCCCCAGCGGATCGGTATCAAGAGCTTAATCAGGAAAATTTTCCAGGTAGAAGAAAATTGAATTAAAATCATTTGATTGATTTTCACTCGAGATAATGACTCCACCCTTTTCCAGTTATTGACAACCCTTTCTTCCTCTTCCGTAATTTTTTTCCCCTCCCTTGGTCTCGGGTTTTCTCTCCTTTCCTCTAATTATAGGCCTTAATAAACAATTGAGAAGGGCCGATGGATAACAGGGAACGTCGTAATAATAATTGAATATTCTGTGCAATTAGAAAGATAATTAAACGTCTTGAGAGACGAAAGGGTATCCAGGGACGCTCTGAACGCCTTTTTTCTCATCGGCCTCTTTTTTCATGGGACCCAACGGGATTGAGGTTCACGAAATCAAATTAAATAAACCCTTCGTGATTTTCGAAAATGATTGAATGTTCTATAAACGAAAATACGCTGGTAGGTTTTCAATGAGAGCGAAAAGGTAAATTCAACTTGCGAGTTGACGCTTGTCGCTCGTCTTCCTGGAATAACTCGCAAAAGTAATCAAAATACCAAATCATATAGTAATCAAAATACCAAATCATTTTCTTCTCAAAAACGACCAAAACAATGTTGATTAGTTTTTTATGAGTACAGCTACAAATAATATGAAACTATTGTTTTTTATGGGCAATACCTATATACTGAGAGGATGATATAAAGCAAAATAACAAGGAGCTATCTTGGTTTGCTCCTAACTGTATTTACAAAATTTAAATACATGAAAAATAAATGCGCTATCGTTACAAAAGAAATTGGGAAATAAAAATAAAAATAAATGAAATCATCAAGCTATGTATTTTAGAGCCCGCCTTTTGCCCACTGGATGCACTCTTAAAACAAAATCACCTCGTTCAGTTTAAAACCACATTTTCAGAAAAAGCTGTAACAAATGTAAAATTATTATCATTACAGTTTTGTGCTTATTTCGTATTGCAATTAAATATTTTGCGAGATGGTTCTCTTGCGTTTTTTCATTTATTGGGTTAGTTATGGAAGAATTTGATCCGTGGTGCGATGAATAGCAGCCAATGCCACTTCTCATGTACATGGGCTTCCAGCCATTATTGGGAATGAGGTTTCCAGTTTCATCTTGTAGAGTTTTTTGTGATGTCAGCTTTGTTCGTTTATGTTATTGTTTCCGGTTAGTTTAAGAACCAGTTCATTCGGTTATTGGCAACTCGTGTAGTATATAACGAGTTGATGTGGTAAATCTGTAACTACGTATCTTCGGGAATTTTTTTTTTATATTATCTGATAAATATTAAACGCCAATGCTTAAATCATTGGGGCCCTTTCCTACCCTGAGCGCCTAAATAATTACCAAGAAATTTTCATGTGTGTGAGTTTCATGGGAATGACGATAGCACAATCAGTAATCACAAATTTCAGCGAAAAGCGACTTTAGTTCTGTAGGGAAAAGCGTCGCTCCTAATCCTCAAAAAATAACGTTTTAAGTTAAATGTAAAATCGGAGACACGGAAGGTTCTTCAATCCAATCTCAAACGCTTTTCTCTCGGCGCTGCTCATCGCCTCAAAACAGCTGATGACACGAAAGTAGATAATACAAAACATATTAGGTGGCTGAATTTGAATCTGGACCGGTAGTCCAGTAAGCTTACTGTGCGATGAAAGTTTAATAGTGGTCATAAATCTTCCGAGAACAACCTTAGAAATTTCATTATTTAAACTAAAGCCTTTTCAATTTTTTCCATTGTGTTTCCCGTGTATTTTCAAAATTCAGAAACCTTCCCAAATCAATTTACGTTGGCAGTAATATTAATTACCCACACGTTGATTACTCAATAAACGCGCTAACGTGAGTAGCAGCAGTTCAATAAATTTGGCGTAAAACTTGAATTAGTGTATCACCAAGTTCACGGGAACTGAGAGAAAAATAAATCGGATTCGGCCACTAAAATCGCTGAGTGTGCGTAGTAGCTGAATAAACCTTTGTGAAGCATACATCATCAGAACGCTGCACCGGTCATAATGCATATTGTACTCCCGGATTTTTTTTCTTTTTAGCAAAATCGCATGCCGCCGCTAAACCTAAATAATTCCTATGTATGTTTGTCTTTATTGATAAATGTTACTACTACCGATGAATACAACTCGTGCCGGTGATGGGAGTCGCTTCAGTAAGCGTTAAAAGCAAAACAAAACAAATAAACCTAATTTAAATCCAATTTAAATTGGAATGATTTTAAATCAAGGTTGCTCATTGAAGTTTACTACATATTTGTACCTATAAGACTCAGAGGACACGAATCGTGTATCCAGTAACATAATCTTAATTTTACCACCTTACAGTTCTTTAAATATTCGAGTTAATGAAGTTCGGTTTATTAACTCATCTAATGGTTTAGATTTCTTTAATATTATTCATTAATTTATTATTTAAATAAGCTAATCCGTTCTCTTACATTTATTATATTTCTATATTATATATTTAATAGCAGAGCTTTCAGCGTGACGAGAACTTCTGTGATTATTGATGTTCTTGCTCCACATTAAGCGACAAGTTACTATTTATAGAATAAAGGCAAAATATAATATTTTAATAGTTTCAAAACGCCAAGTAGGAAATTGCGCACTTCAAGGCAAATAGGTGTTAATTTCCCAAGTTTTTTATTGATTAAGTTTAAATTTTCTTGTCGTGAAATGTTTCGGAATACTTCTTGACACTCATTGGTTGGGCATCGACATAGTTGATTCACGTGAAAATTTATCCCGTAAACTAATGTGACATTACTGTATTTAATTGAAAAATGTATAATCTAACTTTTTTATAGTTTAATTTCATCCCTTCACAATTATGAGTGTGGTTAACCTTTTTGAGATGATATTCTGTTTTATTTTTTGAATCTTCCCAAGTGAGATGAGTAACACATTGTCTGCGAATGCCACTAGTTTACCATCAAGTTGTGTTCTCTAAATGGTATTTATGGTTGTTATAAATAGTATATGCCTTAGGGGATACTAAATTTCGATGTACGGAAGGCACAGTGCTTGAGCTATTTTCACTCCTTGTGGTCGTTTCTGTAAGTAGCTTACTCACATGTTTAGTTGCAAGCATCTTCAAGGAGGCAGATGAGCTCTATAATCAGGACGCTCGTATAAGCGAGAATAGTCAAACAGCAGAGCATTTTAAACTCGATTTGGGTGTTTTCACAAGACACTCGGAGGTTCAGTCAAACTGTGAATCATTAGTGTCCAATGGGAACAGTGTACGTCCGTACAACAAGTTCAGACTGCACAACATCAAGGTTCGAAGAGTTAACACGTGACCCGATCGATTTGCCCGAGGAAAAGGGCCAGCCAACAATTAGCATGCAAGAAGTGGATTCGAGGCTCCAAAGACTAATATTTGTCCAACGAAGGAGCCGAAGGGCCCCCCTCTAGTTTAAATTGAATGGCTTTTCCACCCTTTCCCCAGGGTTTTCCTGGACTCGAGCCATTGTATTCCGCTTCCTCCCTTTTCGTTCGTAGCTGATCGCATCGTTCGGGAACGGCGTTGGTATTCAATCCGCGTTATAAGCCGGATTCAACAAAAGGGCGAGGGGGAATCGCTATTATAAATAATTTTGCAGCTGATTTGGGGCTTTATCGAGCCCCCCCCCTTAATTTCCCTTTGTGAGTCATAACTTCTCTTTTTTTCAATATAATAGACTCGCCGTAAAATAATATTTTGCAGAATACGTCGTAGTTGAATTTACACACACGCCACACAACATTCCACTCCAGGGCCGATGGCCGAAGGCTCAACGCGTTTCTCGAGTAAACCATACCGGGAATGTAGTTGTATAGTTGAAAATATACTGAGACTCAAAGGAGACAACTTTGTAACCGTTTTCGAAAACGTTCGAGAAAAGTCACTAAATGCGACTCATCACACAACTTTTCTTCAACCGTTTTTAATTTATCGAACATTCGGTTTGGATCAGATAACGTGACAGAATTGCTAGTTGGGTATGTGTATTTTTATTCCAACCCTCATCCACACCTCCCACCCCTAGCCAAAAGAAAATTAGCAAACCATTTGTTGCAACCTCAGACATCACCGAACTGCTAGTACTTCGTGAGCCAGATCATAATTGACATAGCCATGTAAATAAAAAACTTGAAAGAAGAAATTCGAATGTTAGAAGAAATGCATTTTCGGGTATATCTTCGTTTAACGGATGGTTGCAGGGAGTATTTTGAAAAATGCTATTAGGTGTCTACCACCACAAAATATTCTTCAAACCTTGTATAGTCATTGTATTCCAATTTAATAATCTGCTATCATCGTTCAATGAACTCGAATCGAACTAGTCAGGGTGGAAAATACCGCTTAGACAGTTTTAACGATTACCTATGCGTTCATTATTTTGAGGTCCCATGAGGGGGTCCAACCTGTGAACTCACGAAGGAGCAAACCACCTGGATCCTAAATGCATGGCGCTTGGAACCTTCTGCCACAATTCAAAAACGTGGAACATGTGGGAGAGAGGTAGGAGGGCGTGAAGTCCGCCTGGAGGAATTTGTTACGAACTTACTTTGTGACATGATTTCGTTCCTTCCCAGCGTGACGCTTTTTGGGAGTTACGTGAAGGCCAAAGCATGTTCTACGCTGCAAAATGTAAGTACTGGTTGCCTGAGACTCAGCCGTATTTTTCATGAAAGTCATTGGGGCTGTTTTTGAGCAGTAGCCAATGATGCAAAATTATTAATTGTTCGGCAAATTCCATTTTCCGATGTATTTATAGACTGCTCTGTACGTCTTCTCAAAATGATAGTTACAGTTGAGAAAAGGAAAGTATACCGTGCAAAGCATCACACAACTCTCCTAAGCCCCAATTAAATTCAGTCATTTTCATCATTCGAGCATCTTATCAAACCAATTATGCATTTAGTTCACATGAACGTAGCTCATTGTTCTCAACGTTCGTTCGGCTTCAGCTTACAGAATTTATAGAGCTGCTCCAGCTTATGCCGCAATCATTGATTAGTCAATGCGCAGGCAATTCATGATGCTGTCAATACGCTTACGATTCTGGATAAGGCTGGGGAAATGACGGAAAGTGAACGGTACTGCTTCAAATTTCAGAATTCTGTAGTAGTTCCCTATTGGTCTTCGGAAATTTACCAATTCCCGCTCATTCAAGTTCATTTCACTACCAAAACGCTAATATCGTATGAGCTCGATTCATAAGATTGTTGCCAAAATTTTAAAACATTTATTGTTATTGTCCTCTCGTCATTTTCCGACATATGAAATTTTAGAATCACCGTTTTCCTCTATGAAACGCCTTCACAAGAAGTAATTTTGTAGAAAAAATATCTGGTGCGTTGCAACACACAACTTTCCTTAGCTCTACGTCAATTCACTTTGTACATGGCCAATTCGATTTAATCAATTCATTTATCACTCAGTTAATTTGAACTGGGTCAAATAACGCTTTACGGCAGCAAGAAGCGGGAGCGCTTACAGTTCCAGATTTTATTGTGCTGCTCGTACTCATTGCAGAACCCATATTGAGCAATCGCTACACAGATAATTAATGAGGCTGTAAACATGAATTTTTTGAAGTGGATAGTAATCACTTTTGTGGAGTTATTGGGTAATAACTGTTAGAACTGGTAGTAAGCGAAACGGGCGTAGTTGAAATTCAGGAATTTCTGGAGTGAGCCCCATGTATCTCATGAGCGTTTTTAAACACTCACCCTTTAGGTGTTGGATTGGACTACAATACCAATTTTTTTTTAGGATTCTTCTAACATTCCAGCGGACTTTATAAGGAAAAAACTGCGCTAAAAACGCTTTTGGTCGAAAGTTTTGATAATTTATTGTGCTGCTCTCGTCATTTTCTCACAAATGGGAATTTTATGGTATCATTGCCTTATGAAGAGCTATCGATATAATAAATTTAATCAAAATCGTTAGAGCCATTTTTGAGAAACAAAATTTGGTGTTTTGATCACTATGATAACTATAGTTAACTTTCGGTGGATTTTGCCCATACCCTTAATTTGGCATCCCATGGTAACCTGTAGGCTAGACATCAATTTTCAGCTGATTTGGTACGGTTGTTTTTTTTATCCATTAACCGCGCTAAAATCGATTTCGTCGACAATTTTGGTAATTTTTTGTGCTGCCCTCGTCACTTTCCCACGAATGGGAATTCCATGGTATAGTTGCCTTATTGAGAGTAAAAAGGTGCTTTGATCACTACGACAGCTATAGCTGTTTTCGAATCGATTTTGAATACACTCTAATTTTGGCTTCCAACAGTGAATGTAGGCGAGACGTGGTCCGTTGTCGTTGATGTAAATAAATAGAGTATTTTCTTTGCAGGCCTATATCGGCAGGCGTTCTTGAGAAAAATGGGGTAAGCTTCGGTTTTTTAAACATCCCCCCCCCCCTCTTTCTTATTTCACTTAAATGAAAATTGCTCATAACCTTATTCTCGCGCCTTCGAAAAATCGCCAACAAAACGGAATAAAACTCTACTCAGTCTAAATTTGTCTCTCAAATCTTCTTGCAGATAGACTCACACACCTCAAGCACAAATCATGAATTTTAGTGAAAAGTAAAAAGTCGCGTGATGCTACGCACCTGATATTTATGCAATAATGCGGTCGATCTTGAGAGCAATGTTTTGCAGCACAGTCAAAACTCACGAATGACGTCAGCTTCATCAAATCCCACTTTCAACGGGATAGGAATGTTTTGAAGAAGCGTCTAACAGCCTATCGAATAAATAAACCACCCCACGCCGTTCAAAACATGTCTTTTTAAATCCTGTCTGCGCGTTTGATACTTAAGACGAGTTGAATTGTCGGCCGCGGCGGAACGGAGGTTGGAAGTCAACAGCAGGTGAGTATTCCCAACCTTCAAGACGTTCTCGTTGTGAGGTTGTGGAAAGAGCGGGATATTTCTACAAGAAAAATGACCGCCCGAGTAACCGCTGCAACTAATTAACCACCTTCTTCCACCTCCATTTATCAAAATAAATAGGATACGTGATTAATAATTGAAAATAACCGCAAATAAGTCTCTCTAAGGTCCGTTGCTAGTAATGATATCGTGATTACCCATGAATGAAGTGTTAAACACTTCGACCGTGTTCTTAATCATCCCGTATTAATCAGTTTCCGGCAGTTTCTTGAGATAGCACACATTCAACGGTACTTGAATATATCAGTACCTCCTATTACGTTACCAAGTCATATATGTACCGAGGAAGTTTGGAGATGCTTTTGAAGAGCTGCTGACTCAGGCAAAAATTACGGCAATCGCGCCGGAGATTCGATCCACAACCCTCGACTTACGTCGAGAATTATGAATCGTCTGTCTTATCCACTAGACCACAATCAACCGCTTGCCTTTAATAAGAGTCAGTCAGCACATCTCCCCCCTCGTCTGTTAACCGCTGCTCCTGGAGCGGACTCTTTTAAGGAAAGAATTTACGAGAGTTGAGCGAATCCCCGGAAAATCCGATCTTTGATTCGAGAAACGAGAGGGCTACAAGGAAAGTCTTTTTTCTTTCGCATTGTAGTGGGCGCGTCGCCCATTTTACCTTCGCGCTGGAACTTTCACAGCGTCAGCGAATCCCGGACCCGAGAACTCGTCTCATTATTTTCTCTCTTAATTTTTTTATTTTTCTCTCTGGGCCTCTTCTTTTTCTTATAATTCGACCACTAGTTGGGCGCCAATTGTACTGAGGAAGTTTGGAGATGCTTTTGAAGAGCTGCTGACTCAGGCAAAAATCACGGCAATCGCGCCGGAGATTCGATCCACAACCCTCGACTTTCGTCGAGAATTATGAATCGTCTGTCTTAACCACTAGACCACGATCAACCGCTTGCCTTTAATAGGAGTCAGTCAGCACATATAGTTAGAACGTCTCCACTAAGATTGTTTGGAAACGTAGTCATAAAAATTGCTGTGGATATGTGAACTGAATTTCTTCATTTTCATAATGTGATGTGCGAGGTATCAAATTTACGGTGATAAAAACTGACAATCCTACAAATCCTGACAAATGATAATCCTCTATTCGCCATGCCCGTGGTGAAGGATGAGTCTTATCAAAATGATCGTGTTAACTATTACTAAATTCTTCCAAGAATACAATTGCAACTAAATGCATAAATAAAATGGAAAGAAAATTAAATCAACTTTCCAAATTAAAAATGCGTAGATAGGGAGCCAACATGAGCTACTACAGTAATTCACGACTTGACTTTTCTCGAGACAAATACTGTTGAAAGCAACGCAAGCAAGTGAATGAACGAATTGTGTTCTGCAGCTTTGAAAGGGCAATGAATTTTATTTGCCAGGAACTGATGAGGGCAGATTGTTCTCGTAGTGAAAGCTTGGAAATTTCACGTAATCGTTATGAAGCGCCTTCTTCGTACAGCTCCTGGAGACATGGAAGATTCACGGGGGTAATACTCGTATGGGCTCAAAAACAAACTTTGGCAATCGAATAAAATATGTTTGCTAACACATTAAGGACGTTTCGTACGCGATAGCCCAGAATGGTGCACCGTAAAGTAATTACTGATTTTACGCGACATGCTGTGAGGAGAACGCTGAGACTTTTCCGGTTTAATAGCGAATCGATAAGCACACCTTGGTACTTTATTTTGCTCTCTCTGTGTAGAGCAAGAGCAACTCCGAGAACCGTCGCAGTTATGAAGTTTGATTGAACTGAATTGATCATTTGATCGACCTCTAGGAATGTCACTTTCCAATCTTTTTGTGTGACTACCAATCCCGTATCACGGGCGAACATGTAAGCATGTAAGCAGATCGTTGACATAAATTATGAACGAATCGGGGCCTAAAATTGTTCCTTGCGGTACGGAGTACTCTCCAGTAAGCATGCAACCCTCTATAACGCCATTAACAGTACAAAACTACTACTGTCGTCAAAACAAGTTTGTATCAAACACTCCTAAGTCTCCTTCCGGCCGCTTTTACGCCCAACTGCCAACTACATTCGCCTATTCGTTCACCGGCGCGCGTGATTTTTCATTTTTCGGACAAAGTTGGCAGCTTTTAAGACCTCCAGCAGAACAGATTCAGCAGTCCTGAAACTGCAAAAATCTAAAGAAAACGCAACTTTATCTGGAACGATTATAACGTACTCCTTAATTTTAGCGCAGCAAAAACTAAAAATATACTCGTAAAACATCCAGTACTTCGAAATAAAGAGAGAGGAATCAGTTGTTTACACTCAGCACCGTCGTTTTAAACTATACCAATGAGCTTCATAGCCCAAATTTAACTTTCCCGATGGCCGACGGTGTCACTTAACCGAACACAACCAGCTGAGCAAAATTGATAGACTTTCTCTAACCTCGAGAAACGGAAGACACGCAAAGGGCTTCCATCATTCTCGCGAGCGGCGCGCGATTCCTTCGCTCTCTCCGGGACGTTCGAGAAACACCTACGCTTTGAAAGGAGAGAGGGAGAGAGAGAGAGAGAGAGAGGGAAGTAAATGTAGGGCAGCTTTGAATTATTCATCAAAGAAATAGGTCGCCTTGAATCGTGAAAGCATGTCAAGGGAACTTGGGAGACTGAATTTTGATTTCAAAGTTGAAAAGTTTCTTCTCGCGAAAATCGTACATTTTGTTATGCTAAACGGAACATAAGATACGATGGCACGATTATTTATCCTGACAATTTTGCGTACTGTTAGTCAGAGTGAAGCTGAAGTATAATTATAGTTCACACCAATCCTGGAGGCTGATGGTGTCTACAGCGAGTTCCGATTCAAAACATAGTTCTTCACTTCCCCTCACCTCCAGCTATGGTAGTTATTGTTTGTAATTAGGCATCACTGGGTGGTTTGGTTACCACACGTACCACTCAAATCATAGTATTAACGAATTTCAACCATTCTTTTCGAAAAGTACTAAAATACGTTTTTTTTTCAAATCGGGTGTGACGCAATACAAAATAGAACGAAAAGCTATGTAATCGATGAAAATGTTTTTTTTTTTCAATTGTATTCAGATCTTCACATTTATGAGCTCCTGAGTTCAAATAACACCGTTCACGATGTGTGTTTCAGAGTCTGCAAACGAAATGTAGAGCGAACTGCTGAACCGAATCAGCTTCCGTTTGATACTCAGCCTGCAGATCAACATGGTAAGCCGTGTAAGCCGTAAGGACATGAGCGGTATTGCTGCGAAGCTTACTAGAGTTATCGGGGGTGATCATTACACTAAATTTTTTCTCCAAAAATGGCTGTACGATTTTGGTCAAACCTATTGTCTGGACAGTTCCAAGTGACGTAACTGTTCTATGAAATTTTCCGCAGAAAAGTGAAGAGAGCAATACGTTGAGTGAGGAGAACGACCAAATATTTCCGCTAAAAATCTAATTTCACTTCAGTCTTTGCAGCATCGATCTCACTCATGATGAAACTTGTAGTTTATTGGATAAGAGTTTACGAATGGACCTAAGACAGTTACGAGTGAGATAGAGTCTGCAGTTTGAAATGCTGTAGTTTGACGGCTAACTTTTTCACAGCGGTAATACGAACAGTAAAAAAAAACCTTTTCAAAAAAAGGTATTTGATTATCAAGGCAGTCAACGTTGTAACGTTGAGCTCAACCATTTTCTTGCAACGTAACGTTGAATTTCCCGTCAATCAAAAGAACAACATATTGCAACTTGTGGAAAGTTATGTTCCGAGAAAACTTGATGGATGTTAAGTTGGGTATTAAAGCAATTGGGTTATATCCGCCAGTAGGCAAATTACTAAAGTTAACGTACCTGTTAGGTGAGTCCGTTTCCTCTGGCTGGTGAGATACTGTGGGCGAGCGCTTTCGATGTAAAGACATGACCGTCTGGCTGTTAAGTCAGAACTAGAGTCAGTCAGTTGGTCGTGATCTTTATATACGAAGAGAAAACTTAACGGCCAGACGATGATGTCTTTACATCGAAAGCTCTCGCCCACAGTATCTCACCAGCCAGAGGAGACTGGCTCACTTAACAGGTACGTTAACTTTGATGTTGAGTTGATTAACCCAAACTGAGCGGTTGTTATTTTTCTTTCTCGGAAACCACATCAAAGTTTTTCTATCAAGCTTACTGCGTATCTTGCACAAATCGGTATCTAATTATGGAACGGAGGAATGGATTCATGAACGAGAAAAGTATTTTTTTTCCTACATTTAACAATAAGAATGATTCCAACCGTAGATACTCTTTAGTTTGACACATCTGCGTGAAGTGGGACTCAGCTAATTATTAAATAACTCAGTAAAAGCAATATGAATACGTAAATTCACGAAAAAATCAGTAGTCAAATGAATGTATAGATTCTTAAAAGAATGAATGCGTGCATGAATAAATAAATAAATTAAATATCCGGGTAAATGAAACAGTTAAATGAGTAAATGAATAAAATAAATGGACACATGCACCGATTATTGAATGAAACGGTAACGTATATAAACGAGTAATTAAACTATTTAATCGGGTTCATAATGAGTAAATTAAATACCCACTTGATTATTATGATTTAATAGATTAGACGATTCAGCGAGTAAATTACGTGACTACACGGATTCGTTAGTAAATTGGTTGATTACATCAATGAATGATTTAATAATATCACACTAATAATAACTACATAAATTGTGCATTAAATAATTAAATGAATTTGTGAGTAAAAATAATAATTGAATAAGATAAATACCCGGATAAATATGCACGAATTTAAAAAAAATTTGATAAATGTAGTGTAGACTGTAGTATATTATTTCATACGATTATTGATCATAAATTGTGACAAAAATAGTAAATAAAAGTAATTAGTATATATCAATGCAGAAGCGTTTAGTTAATTTTATACTCTCAAATCTTGTTTACCCAATAAGCCTCCGTCGACGTTGTGTGTGTGCTTTGTGCGCGATAAGCCGCCGATCTGCAGTTCGCCTCAACTTGGATCCTGCTGAGACTCGCTGTCTCTCCCACCAGACACTTCGAGTTGAAGGCACCTGGTGACTCGGATTATAGCCGGTATTGTTCTCCGATCAGAATCTCGCCAGACCACATCTCCTATTTTACTTGTGAAACTTCGAGCTGAAGGCCATCAGCATCCCCTGTTAGGATTTTTGTGAGGATCGTATACGGGTCATCAGCATCCCAAATCCCCGACTCAACTGAATCTCCCTCTACTTCATTCTTCTATATTTAACTGTGAGTCCGAGCACGAGCAACACCTCCCATTCATCTACCAACAGATCCGCAGTCGAGCGGTCAACTTTTAGCAATTTTTGGTAAAAAATGGTTTTCTTTGCAGCTCCAAGTGGCGTATCTGGCAGCACTGTTCCGTATCGCTTTTTGTCTTTCGGGCTCAGACCAAGTTTCGGCTCGTCCGGTAAGTCGTCACAGTGCACACGCGCGTGCTCCCCACGTCACGTCGAAATGGTCAGATATTTAATTTACTTTAATCATAGAAGGACTTTTAAGCGACACAATACCATACAGCGTATTCCGTGAAAACTGTAATTGATTTCAAGTATCTTAGAAGGAGCTCCTTGTTGCACCTTGTAATAATTCAAAAGTGAAAATACAAATTAAACCAACTCTTGTTGTCTTGGATGTTTGGTATTTACACTACATCGAAAGCCACATCTCTGGTAGATAACAGTATATACCTAGATAAAATAAAAGTAGATACACGTTAGCACATTATGGATAATGCGCTAACACACATTTCTCCTCCAACGTCACTATCGCCCACTCAAAAGGATTGTCAATCTGCTGACTCCACAGATTCCGCCAATCTCCTGAGCTTCGTCACAGAATTGAAAAATAGACCCATTATTATCAACCGCTATATAAACCACCTTTTACTTGAATCATTAGCTTCACTTCTGTTCCGTCTCTCATAACGTAGCGCTGTCCGTTGTTGACTTGAATTGTACGAAGTTAATAAAAGTCATTTCAAAAAACATTCAGTTCAACGGGGGGTACTTATAATTTACACGTGTATATGCGTGAATGAATAAACAATTAAATAAACTCTACAACGTATTGGCTTAATATATTTTTCAATAATCAGAAACTTAAACATTTGAATGAATTAATGAACG
This sequence comes from Pachypeltis micranthus, assembly GCA_020466155.1. Lineage (NCBI taxonomy): Eukaryota > Metazoa > Arthropoda > Insecta > Hemiptera > Miridae > Pachypeltis > Pachypeltis micranthus. The sequence continues at coordinate 10,603,340 of CM035774.1, read as the reverse complement.
CACACAGAAAGGAATGGACCAAAGGGTGATTAAACTAAATGAATATATGAAGAAGGGATATGGTTCAACGAAAACGGTGAATGGATACAATTTTCAAGGAAAAAAGAAACGGGTGAACGAATTATTAAATAAACATAAACCCCTACACAATTAAACGAGTAAATGAATTAAGAAATATAATAACTTACATATAAATATGACGTTGTGTTCCAAATCTGAATAACAAATAAAATACCTTATTTGGAAACTGCTCTATCAATGGTTATCGAAAAATGTCATTATCCCAGTGACAATCCGTTGGAAAAAGATAAAACAGGCAAAAAGTGGAAACCAGGAACGTGCATTAAAAAAAACTTTTTTTTCCAAACGTTTTTCTTAGTGAATTCATCACTCAATTTGATAAACCTGACGCAATGCCTTTCGGTAGCCAGTACTCTTTTTTCACGACTTAATGCTAGTTTGGAAACCACGCGTTGAATTGGAAGCTAAAATGATTGAAGTTGTGGGGGGCGAGACAGTTCTTTTCGAGTATCTTCGAGACTGGCAGTACGGTTTTGATAACACCCACAGGGTACTTTCAGTCGGTTTTTGGTACACGTATGTTTTTCTGTGGAAATTAGAAAAAAGGTATTTGTGGCGTACAACGAGGAATATGAAGGACGTCGTTCGTCCGTCCGAAAATTACTTTTGGTGCTGCGGTCAGAGTTTAAACACATTTGATTTCACATTGTTGGAGCACAAATACCCTCGAGCTACGCATTTCTCGTTACTTTCGTCCTCAGCTTTGCAGATCTTGTTTGCAACACGTGAAATCGGTTATTTTGTGGGTTACGAATCGGAAAAGAGGGTTTGAAAAGGTTTCGTCGAATCCCACGTGGGAAATATACGCAAACATGAGTCGAAATTTGTATTAATACGCGATGGAGTTAGAGGCTGGAGTTCGTTTCGTGATTCAAACTGAACCGTCCGGTGGTGTGCAGTTTCAACGACTATGAAATAACAACAGCCCGCATTCATGGACGACATAGACACTCCCGAACGAAATTCAATTTCGTCTCCTATTTATACATCCCTTTGCCATCTAGTAACTCAAACGGCCACTGGCTCCTTTTTCATCGCTCAAATGAAGTGATGTTGTGGGGGGGAGGGGGAGGAGAAAGCGAGACGAGATGAAAATGCATGAGACCGCGTAACAAGTTATTTATCCAATTTGGGCCTTCGATGATTAGGTAGGCCGGGGAAGCCGTAATTTAGCGAGAAGCGGAGTAGGAAATTCTGTCACAAAGCCACTGTCCACCTGAATGATGATGCAATTAAACGGCTTGGTTTAAGGGGTGCGGGGGCTTTGGGCTTCATCTCACCTTCATTCTGCCCAGCTTTTGTGTTCACAGTTCCCTTCATTCTCGAAAATACTCGGCCGTTCCCCTCTGTTCATCCGTTTTCCGCAATTACTGATGCGTCAGGCTGATAGTCGTCGTTCGCATTGTTCTACGCTCACGGCGACAACGTTGTTCGGCTCTGGTCGTCAAATTTTCGAATTTCATCGCGTGCAATTGTGAGGAGCACTCTGGGAATTTGAATATCCATTCGTGAAGCGACAGAAATCAAATGTCTACTTTTAAAGGTTATTTAGCGCCACACCAGTGGACCGCATCGCAAAATATTCTTCAGCCTACGTACACTTAGGAGCTGTGTTTCTTCCGTGTCTTCATTCTCCACCGCTACCAGAAACTGGTCTCAGATCAACAAGCTCCACCCTATTCTCGCTAAGCACTGCCTGGGAAAGTTGAGCAATGATCTTTCAGTTTCCAATGGAATTCAACATCGTGCGGACGAATGTCTCTGGTTTCCACCACTACGTTTGTCAAGAGATGTCGTAGAAAGTATCATCCACCATGGCACTGCAACACAGGCAGTTTGGGCTTGCGAATTCGGTGTACGTGCGCCCTAAATACTCCAAGTTCCGAGAGGAACTGTGTAAGATCCACCTCACTCGTGAACCAAGTACTGGAATCGACTGCCTGGTTCTCCGCCGCTTCTAGGAAGAAGAAGAAGAAGAAGAAGAAGAAGAAAATAGTTTATTACAAAAAACAAATTAATTTTACCTTTCATGACAATAAATAAACCTTACGACATGGTTTTGAAACCGTCCGCCGGAGGATCGGGCCCGATTCCAATTATCTTAAGACTGATGTTTGTTAAAGAGGGAAAGAAAATTTTACAATAGATATTTTACAAAATTAACCGTAATTAAATTCCCTGATAAGACTATGCCTATAACGCCACGCCAATCTACAGTAACGGGCAAGACCCGACCAATCAGGACCAACAAGGAGCACCAGTGCCTCATCGCGCGAATGTGCCGGCCTTCCAAACACCACGACTCGAAACTCGGCAAGTATTGGGCATACACATAAAAAGTGGAAGACATCCTCTCGTTCCAAAAATCGACTTCCCAGTCGTTGCAATTTAAATAAGCAGAACTTAACAACAATGGCTTCATCTAGACTCACTATATTCATATTGCCTCGCCATTTTTTAACAGCCACTAAAATACCACCACTGGCTCTTCCAACATTACTCCTCTTTTCAGCATGCATCCAGCTAACTTCGAACTCAGGGAAATAATTAGCGTAAATTGACTCAGCACATTCAGTTACATGCGTTTCTATGAGAATAAATACCTGAAAAGATTTGACAAAATTAATAAAAGAAAAGTCATTCTTTTTACTAGAAAGACCTGCCACATTATAAATCAAAAAATTATAACAAAATTCATTATACATTGACAGTTCAGTTTCAGCCACAGTTGCATCCTCTCTCCGACAGACCTCCTCATTTCAGCCGCCAGCAGTAGTCGAGGCTGTAACCAACACTGGCCCCTCACGTCCCCGAGACTGGCGTTCCGAGAGTAATCCCATGATAACCAGTTTCAGATCAACTCCTGCGATGCTGCACACCTCCCGACCGTCCTCTTTCGAGCATAGACCTATTTTTTCATCCCAAATAAATGGCTTGTTTTGTACCAGGAGCCTATCAGATCTCAGTTGACAGATCAATGCTGAATTTTTCTTTTTCAACTCGGACCGAATACGAAGTAATTTGGACCTTCTAACACGCACTGCTACGGGGAAGTCCTGGGAGATGCTATATCCAGTCCCATTCAAAACGTGTGGCTTATTAATGATCACCCATTTATCGGTATAATTGCGTAAGATCACCAATAACAATCCTCCGGTTGCGACCAGCGAACCACCAAGACGTCGAACAGAGTCCAACTCAATACGATCCAAAATCTGCAAAGTATCGGCGAAAAAACGTTGAACCACATGGTTGAGATCGTCCCCCAGCTGAACAATAAGACCCCTCAAAATTAGGTTATTTTTTCGGGAATTAAGCTCCAAAAATTCAATACGACGGTCTCTTTGGGTTGCCGCCGCCTTCATTTCAACAATCTCAACCCGCAGCTGCTTGTTCTCCTCCCTTAACCCCTGCACCTCAGCACGAAGCTCTTCAAAATCTTTCTTGATCGTGAACCAAGTACTGGAATCGACTGCCTGGTTCTCCGCCGCTTCTAGGCTGTGCCCCATTCGTCTCCCTGCCTTGTAAGGGTCACACACTCTTTCAATTCTTGTGATAGCCGTACTTCTGGTGGTTCCCTTGATGGGTACCGCTCTTCTCACTCAGTTACAAGCAGGTGGGCCGAGAAAGCAATTACTACCAACAGTGCAGTACGATCCATTTCCTCTGCACCACTGCCATCCGCTTCCTCTTGTTGGCCCTTCGTACTGCAAATGAGTCTCTTGCTCCTGGCACAATCATTTCATGACGTCGATGTGGTACGTTGTGTGCACTCTGGTTGGCCTTTGATTTGTTTCTAGTCGGCTCGCTCTTTGTCATTTATTGAATTCCTGCTCCGGCATTGTACTCATATAATGATCTTGATTTTGTTCCACCTGCGTCCACTATTGTACATGTTACCTTTTCCCTTTTTTGTAATTCTGGTATTATGGGCCCCTTCCCGCCAGTTTCAAATTAAATAAATACACATGGAGCACAAGGAGAGCCTTCATTCTCAATACAGCATAAAGCTCGTGAGTCCTAAATGTGAGCTCTCAACGAGCGCTTCCAAGCCCTGCCCTGGTAGAGCTTGTCCTCCACAGAAGTAATTGCGATGCAGCACGCAGTGAACTCCACATAATGTGGCCGGTCTGTTTCCATGCCAAAATTACTGTCCCTCAACACTCATATGTTAGATCAGTAGAAAGTCACGGAGGTTACGATTTAAACGCCAGATGGTCATTTAGCTAGTCTTCCGGTAGAGGACTGTGGCTCATCTGTTACCACACGGAGGTACGCCCCTGGAGAATCCGTACCGCCTGGGAGAAGTTCTTAATTTGGTTACCTGGTGGCCTGATCCAACTATTTATTATTTATTTTCACGGGAGACATCAACTGCGACCACGTTTTTGTCTTAACTCCCTTCGTCAATAGAGAATGCGGTAGCAGAACATTTCTCAACTTTCAGTATTAGCTGATTGTCCGAACACTACTGTTGCAATCTGTTCGAGTTAGAAAACGTAGGAGCTTCCCAAGTAAGCTCCACTCCAGAGAGGGTTATGTTCTATACGGGAGCTTTTTTCCCCCCAACTCCTCTTTTCTCACACAATTTGAGGTTGAGAAGCCACACAGGGAAGAGGTGGTATACTTGATCCCCGAGGATACATGATCCCCCATCTAAAACTACCGCCAAAACGTGTTTAAAGTTGTTCTGTTGGCTACATTGGGACGCCGCCATGATGGCTAGTACAAAGTGTAAACATCATACAGAAACAATAGCTTGTTGCAAAAATAATTGGTAATTTATGTTTTTCACCGCATCCTACTTGTTTTGTTTAGTGTAAGGCAAATAGAAAAACTTCTGGTAAGTGTACTTTATAATATTTTGTTTGCGTTTATGAAATATTGTGTCTATTTCGCTGTATAAATTCAGTTATTTCCGATTCAAACGTTTTTATTTTGTTGATGTTTTTTTTCCATTTAAAAAAAGTTGCTGGTTCGGGATAGTTGATCCCATCTGCTAGGGGGATGCTTGATCCCGGAATCAAGTATCCCACCTATAATTCTTTTGTTTGTTTTCACCTACAATACGAAGTAATTCTTCCGTTCTTTTACGTGCCGTGGAAGTATGTATCGAAGCAAGGGGCCATGAAACGGGTACCGTACGATCCGGAAGCCTTGAAAAATGCATGGAGCAGGGTACAAAACCGTCGCAAGAGAATTTAAAATTAATGTCATGACACTTATCTTACTATGCCGTCGGGACTCTTATGTTCAACCTGGTTTCACCAATCGACAAATTTTCTCTAAACGTGACGAGGATGAACTGGGAGCGTATCTTGTTAATATGGGCTTTTGAGCCCACCAGAAAAGAAGTAGGGGAATTTGTAGCTGCAATTTACTATGGCTTGTCATACCCAGGAAAAATTACAAAAATACATGCAAACGGGGGTACAACAAAAGCAATGGAAAAAAGTGGACGGCTTTGGAAGTGGCCACACGGGAAGACGAAATATTTTATGTATGGGGTGACATTTTGGGACACTTACCGGAGCCAACGAAATTCTCAAAAACACGTGAAATTTATTCCGTGCCACTGCTCGAATAATTTTCATTTTTGTCTGTGTTTTCAATTTTTTATGTTCTTTTCGTTTTGTATCTACTCTACCTTTCAAATAGTTAATTACGACTTATTAATTGTATGCCTCAGTTAATTTAATTTCCATATTTAGGAAGGCCTACGACTGAAACTTTGGCGGGTCGGGTGGGATGGTTGATTCTCTGGAATCATACAACCCACTCACCGGGATCAAGTAACCCCATAGGGAGGGTTAGTTGATCCTTGTGTCGGACTTTAAAAAAAAAACCTTTTTGTCGTTTTTGTTCAATAAATAGTTCTGTATTGGTGCATAATCGGTAGTATGGAACGGGGATACATGTGTAATTTAAAAAAAATCAAATTAATTAAAATTTTTCGAATTACTAAAAGAAAACCAAAGCAGGGAGTATACCACCTCTTCCCTACGCATTCCCACCGAACCCGATTCCAGTCTCTAGAGAGTCACTATGGTGAACCCCAAAACCATTTTGTCCCACGTCATGTACGGTTCCCTTAACGGTCCCCCGGCATGCTCCCAGTGCAACTATAAAAACTAACATTTTCGTAGCGTTGTGTTAGGTTCAAACGGCGTTGAGGGGGCTTCGTAGAAGCGTTTATGTTTACGTAGGTAGGATCACGTTACTGGTGACGAAAATCGGAAAGTTTGGCAGTTGTGAAATGACTGTGACTGGCCACCTTATATCTACGTACTGTTCGTGAGCGACATTATGTATGGTTTCTGGTTCAAATTAAAAATATCATAAATTATTCTGGAGGCTCCGTTGAAGGGAAGTTCCATCAAGTTTAATGCAGATGCGTTCAAATCGATCGTCAGCAGCGTTCCTCCTGCTGTTGTGTTTCTGGCAGAAGTTGCTGCCGGGCAGTTGTACAAAGGCCGGCGCTCGCCGAGGAAACCTATTGAGCCCAAAGTGGGCGCTTGAAGTTAGCGACGGGTCATTAAGTGCAGGAACGGGCCCTTTCATCGTCGACGATTCTGTCGTTATTGGCGGAGGATCGCTTCGGATGCGGAGCAATTAGTTTCGTCAAGAGGCGCATACGAGAGTGTGGAGAAATCCGAGTTTTTGACTAATTAGCGAATAGTTATTAGCGATCGGGCAGATTGAACGCGTGTTTGTTGGGAACAAAACAGTGGACGAGGGAGCGGGTGAAGGGATTCGTGAAAAGAAGGGATGAAAAGAGCGTGAAGCGATTGCTGCGTGTGATGTTGAGAATGTCGAAGGGAGACAAGATTCAACAATGGCATAGCAGGCGTGTCACGAGGCTTCTGCGTTTCGAGGGTGGGCGTTCTCACGAAAGACTGCAACCGATTCTTGAACACGTACGACCCCCCCTCTCCACAATTCCGTCACTCACTACCTTGTTGTCGGCTCATACGGAGCTCTCGAACTATTCCCCCCTTCCGCTCTTCACAATTTTCGTCGACGACGCCGCGCCGCAGGGGGGAGAGTTACGAGACAGCACAAAAGGAGCCCGAGTGCGCACATTTGGCGCATCCTTCCAAAAAAGGCCTTTTGTTCTTTGGACCCGGTCGCATCCATAGATCGAGTTTTGATCGATCCGTCGGGGAGAAGGGTGAGAAAGGTAGGGCATGCATCTCTGAGACAATTGGTTTATTCATCAACACGTTCGAACCTGAACAGTTAGCCAATTAACGACAACGACGTGATCTCAATCTAGAAACCAGCAGAAGGGGCTCTATGTTGCAAATTGGCGACTGATATGCGCTGGTGTACGAACGAAATATTCGCTCATTTCACACTGAAATTCCTGCCATAAAGCGTCAAGCTGGGAGGGAACGAAATCATGTCATAACATACAGGTAGGTATATAAGAAACTGGGCCTTTTATACCGCGATCCCTAGCATCACGTCTCAGGTCTCTTTTCCCTTGAAGCTGATATAACTAGTTATTGCTACCGGGTTATTTTATTAGAGCGAGATTGGGTAAGATGTATATGTCTTCATCCAGGTTGGAAACTCGACCCAGGGAAGCTCACGTGTTCCAAGGGTTATGATTTTAGCCACAGACTCTCACTAGCACGCAGCAGGGGGTTCAGGTGGGGCTGTCAAGTAGCAGAGCGTCTTGCGAGATTCGGAGGTAGCACACGTGCGGATAATTAACAGAAATATCAACGTGATTTTTTAAGACACTTTTCGTTTCTCAATTGGGAGGAGGTGAAACAGAGGACTGCAGTCATCTGTCGTCAGCAGTAGGAACCCAGCAAGCAGTTGACAAATAGCTGTACCCGGTTGTCAAAATGTAATGTAAATTCTTGAACGCGACTCACGAACGGAAACTGGCTATACACTTCCCGGCCTGAAAGCGCGAACTGCGAATCGGGGCACTAGGCAACCATGAAGTTTGTCAATTTGATATATAAAAACATGCCCAAAAAACCCCCTTCAAAAATTATTATCGAGGGGTTAAAGTGCACTAAACTTCCTGTCAATTCTTTCAAGCAACTCAACGGCTCAAAAAATGAGGGCAGTTATAATTCCCGATGGCACACGCGACAACTTTCAGGGACTTCGACAAATCATGTTGTATCAGGTGATCACTGATCCTGAAAAGTCAACGGAATAAGCAGCGGAGAGAATCCCAATTGACGAGAGGGGTCAACAAATATAGTCCTCAACTCCCCCACCCCGCCCCTTCTCACTCCAGTGATGGGTCATGTAGCTCAATAAAAAGAACTCGAAAATAGAATTGAAGGGGTCAAGTGCGATAGGAATGACGGACAAAGCGGAAAAGCTCATCAGGAGAAGTGGTTTCTGTGAAGCTTTGAAGGTCCTCCGCTCTCTCGTTTCTCGTTTCCCATAGTCAGCATCGCCCCTCCCTCTTCCGAGTTAGAGAGCCGGAAATAAAGCGGGGAAGAGGAAGTGGCGGATGCCTTTGAACTCAATCATAACTTCCCCCACCCCTCGAGTATTCGCGCTTTGAGCGGAAGAATAAAAAAAAGCAAATAATATGTATAATTATTGCGTTCATACGAGTATGAATGCGTCAGCGTGTGAGTCTGTAAAGGAGGCAACGCTGCATCTCCGCGAAGGGAATCTCTTTACAGTTTGAACTGCAGAAGGTGAAAAACAAAGTGAATGCTGCATCAAGCTGTGGAACTTCAAACAAAACTTTAAATGTTCGAGCGATCACTAAACTATCTTCAGCTCAGTGCGCGCAATAGTATCAATTAAGGCAGAAATCAAATCTGCACAACTTTCGTTTGCGAAGTACCAAATGGTACGACGACATTTTTATTCGTTTAAGAATGACCATAGGGGCACAATAAATTATGAAAAATCTCCCAAAACATCGTTTTGTGAGCAGCTTTTTACTTTCCTTAGCTCTACGAAGTAAGGAAAGTTATTTATTGGCTCAAAAAATACAGTTCTCCGTAGGTCTTAACGTTTGAAGAGTCCAGAACTGTGTGTCCGAGAACGCGAATCGAATCTGCTCGAATTCATGAGCGAAATTGGCGCGAAACGAACTAGTTATCATTGTAATCAAAACACCATGTTTTCCCCTGCGAATGGACCAACTTGTATTCAAAGCTCCTAATGACACAGCGACAAACTCTCGTTGGTCCGAAAATGATAAACTGAAGTTTTATTGTCATCAATAGTTTCAGGTCTTGGAAATTATCACGAATTTCGCGCGTACGTCTATCATGGTAGGAACCGAGTTTTCCATTTGTAAGACTTAGGGTTAACATCCACAAACTGAAATAATGCAAAAGAAACGATGCTCAAAGTTTATTGAGAATCGAAAACCAAGCCGATTCTAACGTACAAACGAATTATAAATGAGCCAAAGCGGGAGATGAAAGTAAAGTTCTTGGTAATTAAAACAACAGCTGGTTTGGAAAACAACATGGAGTGACTGACAATACTCCAGGTTGTGATTAACGAGGAAATGAGCTACGAGGTCGGGCAAGAATCTTACAAATAATCAAACATTTCGTAGAATATTTATTTTAACGCCTTTTTTCAGATAAATTCCTTCAATAAAATTTGGTGGGGGGGGGTAGTTCAACTAACTACCTACGTGCTGAAATTTAGTTAACGCGCATAAGATTTTTAAGAGCAACTCCAGCAAATTTGGATTCCATCAACCGCTGTTTCACTTCGATTAGATTCGGTTGACTCCGATTTGTTAATTTCAACTGCCAGCGAAACAGTTCGAACTAGGCTACTATTATTCTGATTCAAGCCGACTCAAAATGCTGTAAATATTCAAAGTATACTCACCAGTTCGAAGTTCCTTTAGCCATAGTAAAAGGTTTAAAGTCAGTTAAACACAAGGAGAAATAAAGAAATATCACTCTGTACTCGTTGTAAGGCAAATCAGTTTTCAATATGACGCAATACCTAAACGGAAGCGATACGAGAATAAGAATGGGGGACGAGGAGAAGCCGAGACACCATCGGGAACCGAACCACCTGAACCACTTACTACAGTGCATCACACATTCCGCATGTGAGTCACGAACTATATCACGCACCACAGCAAACAACAAACATTCAGGGTCAATTATTCGAACGAGCAAATAGTACTCCAATTCACAAGAGCCAGCAGGGTCAAAGTACTAATCACTCGGTGTGACTTTTGATTGAACCGGCAGCCCCTATGGTTGTCCGAATTCGGACTATGCCTCACTTTGGGGACCTAGTACAATTTAGCTCAACGTTAAATATAAATAGTTTTATTAAGTTGAGAATATTCATCTCCACGACCAGTCCTATCTAGTGGCCTATCGAACCCAAAATATCTGGTGCGACGCATCTCACAACTTACGTTCATTCAGCGATGCTCTTGATTCTAAAAACTAGTCAAATATGTTTTTCATTACGTTTATACCAATGTTCTACATGACAGCGGGAGGCGCTAGGTTTTGGAAATTATTGAGCTGCTCATGCATGTACTGCGACCGATATTGAGCAAACAGCTCACAAGTGATCTAAAATACTGTTCACGTGATTTGAAATAATCAGATAAAAACTGTGAAAAATGAATGCAACGGTGGGGGTTGAGATGCTGGAATTTCGGTGGTAGCTCTTATATACCTTATGAGCGTTATAAAACTAACCTGGTATGGGTTTTGATTGTACTACAACATAAATTTCCCTGAATATTCTACTAATATTTGAGCGGGGCAAAAACTGGGCTAAAATCCATTTCTTCGAAACGCTTCGTATTCATTGCGCTACTCTCGTCGTTTTCCAACGAATGAACATTTTAGGGCATTGACGTCTCATTAGAAGCTGTCGATAAAAAATAACTTTGCCGAGGCAAGGAAAGTAAAATTTGAATTTCCGCGCACGGTCCGCGTGTGTGTCTGTTCAATTAAAAGGACAACGGCTCAACCGATTGAGTTGGTTCTTTTCTCGTGATTTTTTGAAGACGTGAAAGTGCGGTTATGAGCGATTTCAAAGGAGGGTGCGGGAGTAAATATACCAACAACTCGGGCTATTCGCATTTTTCTCGAAAAACGGCTTTGACTATTTTGATTAAACATTCAAATTATTCTCTGCTAGTTGGAATCTAACTTCTCTCCTACATAAATATCTCCACAAAATTCGGTATATCGAGCAAAAAAAAGCTTATTTACACTTTTTGGTAAAACAGCTTCAACGACTGTCACCAAACTGTCAGAACGTTTTGAAACAGTGAATATCTACATATGGTTATCCATAAATTTTCGTCTGACAGTCGTTAAAAACCGAAATGTTTCGAAAATTTTTTTGAACATTTTCATAGTTATTATTGTAACAGCTTCGCTGTGTTCGATCAATCTTACTGAGTGCTTTCTAGTAACCTTCGCCCGTATTTTGTCCTCCGCAACTATTTCTGCATCTATCTGTCGAACGGAGATATAAATCGTTTTAGCTCTGAAAACGAGATTTTGCTGACCATCGATTTATCGTTTTACCAATTCTCCCAAAACTGGCTATAACGATATCGCTCAAACATACGGGGCACACTTAACTAACTACCGGCTACATATTGTACTACATAAATGTTCTCGTAATAATGATTTTAATGAAGATGCAGCCTCATGAAAATATAGGAGGTCATTTTTACAGATTTGTTCGTCTGAAATAGTACAAAGGAAAATTATGCGTTCGGCTGGAAATAATTTTTTGGCTGATGAGTTCGAGAAAAAATAGTTTCTTCCGATAAGTCCAAAACGATAAACACAATCCTCAAAAAAAGTCATGACGTCAGTCCCATAAAATATCTACTCGAAGATAACTTAATAATGATGTGGTATCAGTAAGAGCAATTGAATAATTTCCGTAAATTCCGCTCCAGTTTCTCTCAAATGTAACTTCACGAATTGAACGGAAAATGAATTCGATTAGCAGCTAAAATGTACGTGGGTATGAGGAAAGTTGCCTGATGCGTTGGAGCAAGGTGATTCGTGCCTGCGTTGTACAGGTTCACGTCTATCGACTGAACTATGTAGCGCTTAAAAGTGACTTCTCTTTTTCGACGATTGCGTTGTCCGCCTGCACTACGTTTTGAACACGATTTTGTCGCTTTGTGAAACGCTCGAGCCCCTCTCCTTTAATGGTTGATAAACTGCCTGTTACCAGCTCCCGTCGACTCGAGAACGCACACAGTCGGCCCGAAGTCTCTTTCGGCATCGGTAATGACTTCACTTGAAAGCTCTAGCGCGTCTAATGGGCTTATTGATCCCCCGCTAGACGCACCAATCGGAGTTGGAAATTCGCTAACAGGAATTTTAAAGGTGGAAACTTGTCAGTTGACTTTCATTGAACGCGAACGCGCGCTCGAACGTAAACTGCGGTTAAGTAAAAACAGAAGTTACACGGAATTCATTACGAGTCGACTCACGACACTTAGCGAGTTAGAGGGTCCTTTGAAAGTCAGTTGTCTAGGAACGAGCTCAGAAGTTATTGACCCGTCGTTTTTCGAGCCCCCCCCCCCCCCCAGCACGTCAACCTGATTCCAACTCTTTGAATTTACTGTAACGTGTTCAACGTGTGTTGTCCCTTTCCTCGAATAAATTAGTCACCTGATGAGTGAGGTCTTCAGATCCACCGATCCAAAACTGTTCCGGGAAACCATTCGACTAAAATAGTGAAAAAATGTACATTCAATTGACCTACTCCGACAAATTTCCATTCCCATTGATGTATACTACTCAGCGCTTTTTATATCAGTTCAGACAATTTCATTGCTCATAAACGCAGAACGCTTTAGCCTCCGAAATGTATGAGGTTGCTCTTAAAATTTGCGCGAAGTGAGCTGAACAGTGTTTCATCAGTTAACTTGCACGAACACGTCCAAAAAGATTGTTAAGTGTATGGAATGTTAGATGTAACTATAAAAATTAGTCGTTTTCTACCCACTGGAATGATGGTGAGAAATGACCTGTTGAGTTGCTGGGCGACGACCAACGAGGCGGCAAAATGTGAATCAAGGGGAAAGTGAATAACAGGTTGAGGGGAGTTCGAACATCCCCTTATGACAATCAAATGTGTTATGACGCCACCGTGGCAGTTGAAGAGCCGTCCATACCAACCACGAATGTCGGACCGACACGAACAGTGGCGAAGGAAATTGTTGAGTTGATAAAATACGAAGTAATCAAGGTGAATATCGACAAGAATCGTCAAAACAGTCGTAAAGAGCTAATTAGAAGGGCAATAGATGATGAAGTAAATCACATCGAAGAAGAGTAATCACTTGATTTAGTTGATAAATGTGAGTGGCATAAGCCATGGCTAAATGAGGCACCATTCATATCTCGCTGATCATTCCTATTACTCGCTAGGAAACTCGCTCCAGTAACTCAGTAGAGTAACTGGTAGCCATTGCCTCAACCCTTTGAGTTTTGAGAAGGGAAAATGCCTTGTCTGGGATCGAAATCAGCGTCGAGGCTGGTCCTATCCCTACTTGGAGCAAACATCCTCACGTACCAAAGCACTCGACCACCACGCCCCCTCAATGAGTGGAGGACGTCCTGTTGTTCTCTTATCCGTTGAACAGGTCAATCACTGATGCGCTACTCTGCCCCCTTTAGTACTACTTACCTCGATAGCTTACCTCTTTTCAATTTGAATGGGTACATGATAAACTCCCAGAAGTCTCACTGTGTGTCCTTGTGCTTATCCAATAACGAGCTGGGATAATGTCGTGAGCTTTAATTGAATTATTAGGTTCATCGCTATTTGAAATTTTTGTCACAAACCATAAGAAAATGTCGACGCCGAATGAATTGAAGTTCGATTCTAAGAATCAGAAAAAACCTATACAAACACCAGGGACTCCAACGTTTTGAACTAATTTCTAACTTCTTTATTCCTATAGTCACGCTCATGACTACGACATAACTTGCCTTCAATACCTGGACACCCCTAACGCAATTTCTGATTATCTACATTTGCGACTCATCTTTCACCCGTCACTCAACTCCTCACTCTCCCGTTGTGAATAGAAGCGAGCATATCGCAGACAAATGCGTCCATTACGTCCTCAGTCTCAACAGAGATAAAACGAAGTATCACGAACGATTCACGCCATTGACCTCTCGCAGAGGAAGAAAAGGGCTCGAAACCGGTAGAAGGGGTCTCAAACCAAAATCGTATTGTGAAAGAGAAAGGGTCGCCGAATAGGAAAGAGGAAGTCAAGGGCTGGCAGTTTCCTGTAACTCTAACCTCCTTCAAACTTGGGGGCGCGTGGGTTCCCTTCCCAACGCTTGGTGCCGCGTGACTCATACCCGGATATTAAACGTCTGGCAATAATTTCTAGGCGGTAATCCATAGTAGGCCGAAACCTGAAACAAGGCAACGAGGGAGGAGAGAGAGAGAGAGAGAGAGAGAGAGAGAGAGAAGGGGAAGAAGATGAGTGGAAGGCTTTAGCAGGTTCTGAAGGTTATTTAACTCCAATTTCGAGCCCATTAGTGCCTTGCTAGGGTTAGCTGCTCGTACGTACTACAATCAGTTCCACACAGTCACAGTTCCTCTGATATGCAATGGTCCACAGTACAGTATAGTGTTATAACTGTTCCAAGCATCATTCAAGTCCTCATGCTCGCAATACGGCGAACAATAGTTTCCACGATGACATTTGATGTAACTTCCACTCGCGAAATGATCAGCCGATTCCAAAAACACAACAAGATTACTTTCACACAAAGTTTGGTACTAGAATACAGCACTAGTTTATTGCCCTATGTTTTAACTGTGTTACCGCTCCAATTCCGAAACCGTGGACGTGATTCCATCCAATCAATCATTGATTTAACCCATTAACCCATTGTTACTCCACCGAGGAGAGGGTTTGCATTTCGGTAATTACCCAAACGGTAAGCTTCAAAAAAACCCAACAAAACTTTATACTTCAAAAGTATGTACGGTGAAACCAAATCAGGAGCTCCTACTAGGTGGACAATAAATTTGGAAGTAAAGTAAATATTCGGAATATAAGAACATTTGCTGCGACGCAATCCATCACTTTCCGCAGTGTCACGGGTTTTCATGCCCTTGTCTGTAAATCCAAAGTATCTGTCAGTCCGTTTTAACTTTAACATGACCAAATCACGCCCCGACCATTATTGAGTGAGTTCATAGTTGATTTATAAGACCGTCAACCAGAAAAGATCGTGTTTTCCGTTTTGAATGATTCCACGAGAAGTTTACTAAGTGAAACGGCAATGGTAGAACCCCGAAATTTCTGCTGATTATTTTACGCGCGTAATCAAACTCTCATCGTATAGGTAGTTTGATGGACTACCAACCCCAACTTTTCTCAGAATGCCAGTAACATAAAAGCTAAATTTATTAGTAAAACACTGCGCTAAAATCGCATTTTCTTTCAAATTCGTGATAATTTATTACAATAGCGGGAGGGGCTTGTGGCTCTGGAATTTAATATGCTGCTCCTACTTGTGTCACGACCGTTATTGAGGAACTCTTACACAGAACATTAATTAGACTGTACACACGAATTCTGTAGTATTGTCTTGTCACTTGATGCTGTCTATACAACAAATTTGTTCACAATCATTATGTTCGCGAACCAACTTCCTCATGATCGTCGATGGTAACACTCTAAAAGGGTACAGGTCTCCTTTTAATGAACCTTGTGCTAGCGACCCACGGAAACCAATTAAGAAAGTAATGGAAAACTTCAAACTACAAAAGGTTATATTAATTATCTCCCACTTGAAATAAGAATGGCACAAATCAATTATTTAAACTAACTACAGCTCTACAACAACAAAAATCACGAAAAATAATAAGTAACTTAAGCTCATTACAAGACGAAAAAATAAAATAAAAAAGGCGTCTCAAAACGAAGAGTGAAAATTGGGAGTACAATGGTGGCACTGGTCTTCTTCCAGGTCTTCAGATTAGAGCGTAACGAAAAACCGAATCCAACCGATTCAGAACTTCAGTTGCGTCGTTCAGAAACTATGGAGACAGATTGCGGTAGTACTACTGGTACGGTAGTCTGGTTTGTGTAGTTTTCTCGGGGAGAAGTTGGGTGAAAAGGAAATTCAGCAGGTGGCCGAAAGGAGGACGGCAGGTTGGGGCAGTTGAAGGCAACGGAACAGAATGATTCGAGCCTTCCCGAAAATCTTGCAGTGGCAGCTGAGATGAGTTAGCGGCCAACAGCGTTAAGTAAAACCTAAGGCCAAAGGTGAGAAGACTGGGCCTGTTCCTGATCCTCGCAATTCATGTTCTGTATACGAAACCACGGGATTATTTCATGTCACAACATAATTATATGTGTGTATGGGTTAAATGTTATATAATAATAATGTAGATATATGTTATGTAATTACAATGTAGATATATGTTATGTAATTGTAATGTAGATGGGTTAAACGGTAGTGGGAGACCTTGATTCTTATGAGCATGGACCGGATTTGAAACGAAGAACTTTTGATAATTTATTGTGCTGCCCTCATTTTCCCACGGATGATAATTTTATGGTGCTTTCGAGTTATTTGGTCGTATGTACAAACATGCAGCGTAAACAAAATCGTGAGAGTCGTTTTAAACGAAGAAAATATTTGGTGTAAGCTCGCACTACAGGTTGGACGCACGCTCACAAACATGTGTTCAGCGTTATTTAGAACGGTTGCTTATTATCCGTCAAATTTCACGTGAATTCGGTGACTTTTTTTCTAACGTTGACATCTTTGAACTGTTATTAAATTTCTTGGCGATTTTGTACAATGAACACTTCGAGGACCCAATGCAAGGGCAATCTTGAACGACATTTACTGATGAAGCCTCGAAGATGCTACAAAACAATTTAAAACGTCACATTCTCGGTCATCCATAAACGATAACTGACGAAATTAATTCGCCGCTCTTGCCCCGTCGCGGTCTCGTAGTTGCCCTGTATAACCGGAGAAAAGCCCTTAAACTGACCAAACACGAGAACCGCTCTCCGGAAAATCCCCTTTACATCCTCCGTCGTGTTAAATTCATTCGCTTCTCCGGACAAAAAGTTCACGAAGGGTTCGTGAGTAGAACGGTCAGTTGCCAACCAACGGGGGGGAGGGGGGAGGCGATTTTGTATCGGAAAGCTCGGAATAGTCGGGCGATATAAGCGGAATAATCATCTGAAAACTTTAGATTGAACGGTGCTATTCACAAACCGATTTTCCGTGCCGATTTTCTCTCAAGTCGAAAACCAATTATAGAGTGAGAAAGGACTACGTGCGAGGAATTCCTATAATTGACAGCCAATTCCCTCCCCTTCATCGTCGCTCGGTTGAATGTTGCAGGAATTGTAGGGTCGGAGATGTATAAACGCCTAAAGGGGCAGGAAAACGATGAATGAGGTACTGAATGAGTAAACCGGTCTCTGACAATGAATCTAAATCCTTCTTTCGTCCTTACTTTTCCTCACACTCCTCTCTCAATACTTCAATAAACTCGATGTAAACAGTACGCGTTCGTTCAGGACAATAATAGGAAACAACAATTTAAGCAAACTGGAAAGGAACAAAAAGAAAGGAAACGCGGATTTATTCCAACAGAAACGTCACAATACGCTTATTTGTTAATAAACTAATCAATATTTCACGCGTGAAGCGCTGGTCCAATTTTGCTAGTTCCGTAGTAGGAAGGAAAGTTGTGTATTCGGCTGAACGAAAAATTTGAGTTCTCTTCAGATCTTCACGTTTCAGAACCTACTGAGTCCACAATTTGGGAAAATGGTTTGTGTGTGTGAGTGCTTCAGTCACGACTCTGATTGGATACCTCACTTCCTCATCAACTTCTGAACCCACTGGTACTCTACTCGTCTTGTCCTTAAGCTGACCTATGACCACTTTCAGGGGGCAGATTCAAGACGTCTCCATTCCGCGCCCCCACAGGTTGGGTTCTCAACTCTTGGGAAAATGCAGGGCAGATAATCTCAGACCAGGACCAAAAACAGCCCTGCAGGTGATGGTTCTTATAACCTTTCACTCCACTCGCCTGTTCAGCAACCCTCCGAATCTTACTCCTCAAAAGATAGAGGCTGATCTGAGACACACAAGTCTGACCAGATTCCTGCAGGCTGCTGATCCAGGTTTGCAATGGAGAGCCTGGTCGCTATTTGCGAAGGTTTGATCTCTGCATGCTGCTGCTAAAAAGGAAGGGGATCGCTCTGCCAGATGTTTGTTCACATGGCGTAGCTTCTTCCTCGCAGCTTGCGCCTCAGCAACTGCATTGAGCCTCATCTCCTCAGCAACATGCCTGTACACTGCCATATCGACTTCAATCTCTTCATTCCTTTCGAATGAATTCATCTGCCAGACGTCGGCCCATACGTCTTTGGTGCTTCTGAATGCCCGACCTCAGTAGTGGCACTGGCAAAGATGGAGGAAGGGTAGGAAGAAGGTGAGGAAGAGGATGGGGAAAGGAGAGTAGGCCGAAGTCCCTGCCTGGATAGACTTCATGCACCTCCTCGAAAACCCCAAGTACCAATGGGATCCGGGGGCTATGAGGCATATTTCTTCAGTCACAAAGCGCGGGGGATGGGTAATGAAAAGAGCAGCAATATGCTTGCATATGTTTTGATGTTTATAGCCGAAATTTTGGCGGCTTACTTCAACCAATAACCTTCATCAGTCAATTTTATAGAAAATTGTATTTTGCCTTGCATATTTGCCCCTTCTTCCACGTTTCTGCCGCGGCGGAGCATCATTTCCAGTGTTTTCCACTTCGTTCCGGGATTCTTGCTTATCAGTGCTCTGATTACACCTGTTCAGGCAGCTCAGAAGGAACCTTGTTTCACAGAAGTGATAACGCTGAGGTCTTTTCCTTTATTCTTTGTTTTATTATTTATTTCGTTAGTGAGCAACAATGACTCATCAAGCTCTTCGCATCAAAAAAGGACTGCAATGACTCAAGTTTCAGCATTTATTCCTTTTCAATACGAATTGGGTCATAGGATCATCTGAATTGCGCCCTGTTCAAAAACTGTCTCCAGTTTTCCTATATAGCAGTCGTTAACGTATAGATTGGAGTTAGGTTTTCTATCATCTACCACCGCTCCATCTTCGAACGCTGTTCTCATCCTCCTCGAACCACCACGGGGACTGTGATCACGTGTGCTACGGATGAACACGGTCAGACGATTTCCATTGTGCAGAATTTAACTTTATTTTATAGGCTCTCATTTAGCAAATCATTTTTTTGTATGGTTCCTTTTCAATGTATTTAGGTTATTTGTTTTTTCTTCTACATCGTTGTTATTATCGCACATGAAGCAATTTTCTAGACTGGGTTAATTGGTGCATCATCTTTAATCATCCCGACTCAGTCTAACAACACCAAGCTATAAGACGATTAATACCTCGCAGGCGGTTTTACTGAACGTCAGAACATGTTCACCACTCCAAACAGGAACATACTATCTTCTGTTTCCAGTTCTGGACGATAATCCGAGGGAAAAGGCTGTGGACGGGGAAAGTGCAATAGGATAGATGGGCAGCTCAGCTGATGTGATACCTACCAAGGCACCTGTCTTTCGATTTCTTAAATAAGTAAATTCATTGATGATCAATGTTTACTTAGGATATTACAAATGGAAAGTTCTCAATTCGATTGGGAACATTTTCAAATCGATTTGGAAAGTTCTCAATTTGACTTGGAAAAGATATAAATAGGAATGATTGTAATTATTAAATTTTAATTAAATCTGAAATTAATTTACAGGATTGTCAGATGATACATTACGTAATCGTAAGTATGAAATAATAATTAAGAAAACTCTGAAATGGGTGTCTCTCGTGGTCATGACGATTCTCGCTATAGTTAGTGGTACACATTAGACGAGCTCCAATTGCTTCCCATCCAGAACAAAATTAGTGGGGTTTTCGGCGCATAACGAAGAAAGCAGAGAAAGAAAAACAGCATATGGCGAAGAAGGGAAGAGCGGCGGCTTCATATCCCAACTTCATAAACTTAAGTTGTAATTGGGCGTAAGTAGAGAGGGGTATCAGTTTGTATTTGGGAGTGAGCTCCGGAGCGTGCTCGGCATTTTCGATTGGTCCTATCGACAAGCAGCTTACCGCCTACGAGGTCTTCTCCGGTGGAAAAGGGAAGGTTCGAAGCGGTGAAATGGGATTCTGTCTTGCTCAGTTGAAGAACTTGAATTATAGCTTCCTATCCGACGGACGCAAACTTATTACTCCGCCGCGGTGAAACTTCAATTCGCTTTGGAAACTGATTTACGAGGGAGTATGAAAATTGAGGAACTTTTAGTACGACTTATGACAAGCTCCCGCAATACATACGAGATGCCTCTGTTGGCTGATGTCCCACCGAAAGGAAAGCATTTTTTTTCTTTTACTTGACTCAAACAAAAGTGGAAGTTAACGCGCATGTGAGTTTGATTTTCATGTGAAAAATCGTTAAAATATCCTTGTTGAACTCATTCGTGTTCGTACTTTTCTTCAGGTGGCACAGTTGTTGTGATCATCGGTGTTTCGTGCGTATTCGGGTGTAGTGACGTCTCAACGAGGTAATGAAGAGAAGAGATCAGAGCAGAAGATACCAATGTGCTTCTTCATTCGTATTTCATGATTTTGATTGAAATTGAGAGTAAATAATCTCTAACGATCGCGTGGTAACGTACAATTTTCATCCCTAGGAAAACGACAAAAACACGGCGGCACATTATCCAAAATTTAATGAACTACAACTTGACAACGCTACATTGGACAAGGTTGCGATCCTATGTAATGGCACTTGCAAGGAAGTGACGTCAAGCACTCAAGAATGGGTGGCGTGGGAACATTGGACCAAACTAAACATACCACGTACCAAAAAGACGCCGAAATTATTATTTTTTCGATGCAGTATGCCTCAATATGCTAAGAGGTGGCGGAAACTCATCTTGATACTTCAACACTCCTTCAATGTGGCACCTAAATTCCCGCCAACTACCCCAGACGGTGTTTTTGAATTATTCTCCATTTTAGCAACGTTCATCAGAGTTCACTATCCCCACGAAAAATCGATATAACTATCTATCAGCTCGAGTCTTGTCAAAGAGATAGTGTCGCCACCTGCTCTAGCGTACACCTTTCGTTTACACATCGTAATTACGTCGTCACTGCGACGAGAGGGATGTTCCGGTGTGTGATAACAGTTGCACAATTTCACACTAAACTAAATGTTGTGTGAGATGTCGGGAGGGGAGAGAGAGAGAGAGAGAGAGAAAAGGCCGAGAGGTTTACACAGGTGAGACGGGAAAACGAGGGAGTTCGTAAAGTTGCGCCGCCTGGTACGAAATCTAATAATCTAAGAAGAGTCGGAACTATTTATTTCGTGATAATGTCGGCTGCGGGACCAGCTGGCGAACGCAATCCGTCGGCCAATATCGCGTGAGCTCGAGGAGGTTCCTTCCCGATAAAATACGTTCCTGCCGAATGAACGTTTCATATTAAGCATCAAAAGGAGAAACTAATAGAAACTTAATTTTTGGGCCAATGAGGAGGGCTCGCGTCGGCTCAGGAACTTCGCTTAAATCCCTCGAACCTCCTTGAAAACCGTGTCAACCGCGTACAAGCTTCATCTCCGAACAACTCCCAACCTTAAAACAATGTCAAAGGAGTAATATTTGAAATATTTTATGCGTACGTCACACAACATTCCGCATCCGCACGTGCGTCCAGCTATCGAAAAATGATCTGACTACAACAGAAGAATTAAAATTGATATTTTTCACGCTATGCTAGGCAATTTGCACGACTTGGTGAGACTAAAAAAGGAAAGTTGGAGATCGACGGGAAGCAGGGCATGAAATGAGCGCAGGCCAAAGAGAAACGATAACTTTCGTTATATTGTCCCACGAGTTCCTTCAAGTAGTGGAATTAGCTTCACTATATTTTCAGTTGAAATTACGTGGTTTTACATCATGACGCAGTTTCACATTACTCAGCCTCGTCCTATTCTTGAGGAATGATACCAAACACGGCGTAATTTCAATAAAACTGCTAAGATTTCGTTAAACTTTTTAATCATCTCTTGCCCATAATAACCGTGGGCTTCGTCGGATCGGATTGTCGACTTAACTGAAAAAACTATATCCCGAATGAAACTTGTTCGCCAAAGAGAGGATTCGTCAGACCCAGTAAAAGTCGAAATAGCGCCTGGGCGGCGAAAGAACATTACAGGTTTGGAATCCCCACACAATGAAACGTGAATTGTCGAACTAAGGGGTTACGAAAAATTGTACTGCTCAAAAACACGTGTGAATTATTCAGAATGAATAAGGAACCAAATCGAATTACATCGGAGGTAAAGCGACGTTTCTTTTGTTTTTCGTAGAAAATAATATGAGAATATTCCTTCCAGTGAGAACGGGTTCCCACTACTTACCTTGTTTTTGTTTTTTTTAACGTATTACAAACAAGGTTTGATCAATAAGTAGTAGGACTATGTTTCTGTAGTGTCAACGGAGTGGTGAAAGTGGTCGGGCCACTTAGGAGTGGTGTCTTTCGAAGAGATCAATGTTTTTCCCAGTAGCCTGCGAGCAATCGTAGGTGAAGTACGTCAACTTTTGCGAACTTCTATCAACAACCGTTTAACAACGTTAAATTTGGAAAAACCGCAACGGAAACCCTTGGAACGCTTGAGTATGCCTACGGGGATGCTGCCATGAGCCGCTCAACGGTGTTCGAGTGGCATAAGTTATTCGAAGACGACCAGCTCATCAACTTCATAAATTGAAATGCGGTAAACCCATATTTCACGAGGACGTGCTTAACCCATTCAATGCGGGACCTTCCTAGCGCTCTACACTCCCCTACTGAAGAAAAAAAAAAAGGATTTTCGAGTGTGTACTTCTCTGGTGTATTGCGGCTCAGGTATATGAGGTACGGAAAAACGGCGCATACTGGTGCACTAAGAAAATCATAATGGAGCATCCCATCCCACTGCAGCCCCAAAAGTAGAAGATCCCTCCTTCGAATACGAAAACGTACAGAGCGATGCGAGAGGGCCTTGGGGTAATATTACCTCAAACGTAGGAGGAGTGAAGTGTCATGAGGTCCACTTCACCGCGACAACGCGTCCCGTACAGTCCAGATCGGGCACCGACTGACTTTTACCACCTTCCACGGCTCGAGCCTGACCTCAAGGGTGACGTATACTGCTCCTTATCTTCTTCTCATGGTGCCGTCTTCTTCCGAAGGTTGGCGATCATCATGACAATCCAGACTTTCTGTACGGCTGACCGAAACAGTTCCACTGATTAGCAGCCAAACCACTCCCTCAGGTTACGTAGCCAGGAGGTTCTTCTTCTTCCTACAGACAGATTATGACGGGAAGAATATCATATCTCTCTCCTCTCATCATGTGACCCAGATACTGCAACTTGCGGCTTTTAATCTCGCTGATTAACTCCACTTCCTTGGAGGATCGCAGCAGAACCTCCCTGTTGGTGACTCTGTCCATGTACAGTATTCTAAGGGCCCTTCTGTACAGCCACATCGCTATCCTTTTTAATAATGCTTTATTGAATGTGGCCGCTTCCATATAGAAGGATAAAAAATATACAGCACCTCAACATACGGACTTTGATATCACCGGTGATATCTCTGCATTTTTACAAAAGCACTTCTGGTGATCTCAATGCGTGCTTGTACTACTGTAATCGAATCATTGCTGCTGCCATGTTTTCAGATACTCATACATGAAAACTCTTTCAAGAATGACTTCAGAAACTACTTATTGTGCGTTTAAATTAGCTCGTTTTGTAAAAACAAGAAACATTGTTTCATGTAGATTCATTGTCAAGTACGCGTGACAAATCTTTGCAGATCGCCAAAACTCTCTGCGAGGAGAACGGTATCGTCGGCATACCTTGTATTATTTACGGGGATCCCGTTTATGACCACTCCAGCCGTCCAATTTTCAAAAGCCTGGTTCATGATGGCCTCCGAGTATATATTGAACAGTAGAGGAGAGAGAACTGCTCCGTAGAATACGTCGAAGAGGCCGTGACATCTTTGATGAGGATCCCGGGAAGCGAGTTATAGAAGGCGTACGTGCATTGGAAACACGTTATACGGGGTATGTCGAAGCACAATAGTGCCATTTCGGTGAACACTAAAGATTTTACTGATCGGTTCAATAAAAAAATTCAAATTAAATCAGTCCTACTACTTATTGAACGTACCCTGTAGCCTGGAACTGGTAATTATACCATGAAGAGGGTGTGATAAGAAGCAATTGCTGCAGTGATTTTAGAGGAGTTACGTCGTACTTCATTCCAGCTAATGTCACCATATAATTTCTTTGTAGAGGATGATATTATTCATCGTCCGCCACTCCAAACGGACCCCATTCCCTCGAGAGCCCCGCCCACTGTGCGTTGTTTTGTCGCCTGAAAAGCCTCGGTGACAATGTTGAATGTTGGTTTCATCATCTGATGGTACGAAGTTCGAAGAAGGAAAGAAAGAAAGTTGGTTTTTGCTCGCGAAGGGCTCCCTCCTCAGTTGCCTAAGAGGATTAGGAGCGCTAATGAGATACCGCGGACTTCTTTGCGACGGGTGTACATTTCCAGGGGATAGCGACCGCCTAATTGTGTTTAAACAAAAGTAACCTAAGGTAAAAGCGTCAGAAACGGTGGAAGTACTTTGCCTGGTCGTAGCGGCAGAGCTGACTAGGGTTTTACTCTGGTTGTTTAGCTTAGCTTCTTGTTAGTGCTCACCTTTTACTTTTCTCCCTTTTTTTCCTCCTCTTCCGCTCCCTCAAGTTTTGAATTCTCAAGCCGTTTGTGCTAACTTGGGCGATTGTTCGTTATTCTGAGGGGGAAAAAAAGAGTCACCCTGCGGGGCATTGTTTGAGGAGACAGTCGTTCGGGCGACACTGAATATTCCGCTTCGAAACTCAAAATAGGACGCATTTTCTTGATTTTAGCTCACAATGAAACTCGCCTCATAACAGTAATTTTCTGAAAACAAACAAATGGCCGACGCTATTCACAGCGCACCACTTGTACGTATTTATAGCCATACCATCTAAATTCGCAAGAAATTGCCTTGATTTAATTTATACAGAGACGAGCATCAGATTTGTAAATAATTATTAAAAAACGTGACGTAAACGCGAATTTAATTTTCGTAATAATAATATATGTCGTGTCTCAGTCAAGTCAATCACCAGGCTGAATACCAACAATTTAACGCAGCCCTTTGCCTTGATGCAGAAGATAGCTGTGAGCAGTTGAGGCGACTGTTCAGTGGGTGACACACACATCCCCGAAAGGCTTTGACAGCCTCCGTCAACACTCGGATTTTCTCACGGGTGGGCTTCTTCCCGTTTTCCTGTGTGCCATTGAACTTACGCCTACCTGTAAACCCAAGGGTATATTTGAGGTCTAAGAACCACCTCGAACCATTCCAGCTGAATAGTTTCATCATCTATCACCTGTGCACGTCATTTCAACTAACCCGAATCTCTCACTAATTTACACTAGGGTATACTTTCAGTGAATAGCGTCTTGTCCCCGATTCCCAGTGGCGTTTTTTGTGTTTTATTTTGTTGGCGATACCCTCACTGCAGCCACAAATGGGACTAGCCCAACCTCGCAGAACCTGCATACCTGTACCACACACATGCCAGTATCAGTTGACAGTGTCCTGTAAACAGGCCACATATGATCCTCATATCCTTCCTCCCCAGTGCGAGCACCTCCTTGGCCATACCTCTGGAGCGTTGTATGAAGAGCTTCGACTAAGGCCAGCAACCCATTCCATATCCTCCCATTGGCCAACCTATCCATGTAAGTGGCTCCTGGTAGTCCCAACAAAAGGCTCAGGGCCGACAGGAATCTGCGCCGCTCCATTCATTGCCAGCCCATCGATCCATTCGTTTCCCTCTATTCCCTGATGCCCCGGAACCTAACACAGTGCAATGCTGTTGTTCTTGGCCAGGGCCTTCAAGTGTAGCCAGACACTCTCACACCTTTCGCAACGTAAGACAATACGAGGCTAAGGCTTTGAGAGTG
Source organism: Pachypeltis micranthus (assembly GCA_020466155.1). Taxonomy (NCBI): domain Eukaryota; kingdom Metazoa; phylum Arthropoda; class Insecta; order Hemiptera; family Miridae; genus Pachypeltis; species Pachypeltis micranthus. The sequence continues at coordinate 10,577,167 of CM035774.1, read as the reverse complement.
GCCTGACTGTCTTCTGCCGCTTCAGTCCCCTCAGCAGCCACTGCTCACAGACCGTCACCCCAGACACCTCTACCTAGAACATCGTGGCCAGCGAAAGTGGCGTTACCCCGAACTCTCACCCCCTTGACCTCAAAAGTATATATACCGTCTTACCAATATGTGCATTTCCGAACATTACAGTCCTCTATTGTTCACTAATTCTGGTGCTCTCTCAAAGTTCATGGAGTGGTTTTGACAGAAAAGTGTAAAGCTCATTAAAATTCTCATTTTCGTTAAACAACTGGCTCACACAGTGGTCTGGCTCAACCAACTTTCTCCTAAGACGGTTATGGATGTTGGAGAAACACTCGTACCCGTCACATCCTTTAGACGAGGATTCCCACCTTTTAGCGCGACAAATTTTCTGGTGGAAAGGTCTATGCAGAATCGGCCCAGAGCAGTTGAAGCTTCGTTTCACTCAGTGGCTATTGATCACTTGGAGTGCTTGAGTGTATGCTGTCTGTAGGTCGGAAGCGCAGCTCTCTTCGATTACGCCAGTGATTTCGTGAGTTGAGGAGGCAGCCACGACTATTGAGAGGCTGCCGTTGGTGGTGCAGTAGACGAAGACGAAGTGAACAGTTGAACCGACAGCTTTGGTTATTTATAGACAGCTGGGGGGAGTAATACATTGGTTTTACGTAACGTTAGTTTCTTGGAAGGGTTTGTGAAGCATGACTTTGGTATGAATTTGTGTGCCGATACATTTAACCATTACACTCATAAAGTATAGAAGTCCTGATTTGCATTCGAGTCTCTTGCGTAATGTTCTTTTCTTTGATAATGAACGTACTTCAAATGTTCGGTTCAAGATAGCACGAAGTTTGTGGTTTAATGGTAATTACGGGGGTCATATTGGAAATTCGGAGGAGGGATTCAGCCTCTGCCATTCTTGATAGCCGGAGGTGGAATCCTTAGTTTTTGATCAGCTGCTGTACAGTGGAGAGCATGCATGAAAACGGGCAGTGGCGACGGGTTCCCACGATGTGTTCCTCGCTTTAAAGCTGGGTTGATCGAGTTTCTAATGTCTAAGGAGTAATTCGAGTTAACTATATTTATTTTTATTTATTTATGTTAAATATTTTGAAGGTGAAAGCTATTTTAATAAAATGATTCCTTCAACAACCTCCGTGTCAGGGTTATAGTGAGAGTGCTATAATTGAACTGCATCACTGCTGCTTGTGCTCATTGAACTGCATCACTGCTGCTTGTGCTCATTGAACTGCGTTTCTTGTGAGACGCTGTGTTCTCAAATAGCACAAGTAGTAACGCGAGAATGATGAGAACTGGGACGCAATAATTTGTAGAAGGCCGACGTGCATAATATGAAAAATAAGTAAAGCATGGGTCGAGCAATTGTTTACGGGAGAGTACGTGCACAAGTGGTTGTCATTATCCTGAGACTGAGGAGGAAGTTACGTTGGAGATGAGACAGCCTGCTCTAACTGTGCCGCCCGGTAGTTGCGCTTGTTGGTACAGAGGTACAGCGAGGGAGAGGAGAACGGGACAGCGTAGAGCCCACTTGGACACATCCTCTCTCACTCAGGAACCGTAATTGGCGGCAAGCTCACCTTCAAAGGGCTTATATCCACCAACCCTTTCTCAACGGCATCGTCAGGCCTGGAAGGGGGTTTACCAGCCTTTTCCCATTGTCTTGGAGCCCTGGTCCTCTCCCCTAACGAACCAGGACGCACTCACTTCCCTTCCTCCCTCGCCATCGCTATCGCCTTGTCTGTTATCCCGGTAACCTGATTACCCGAACGAGCGATATGCAAACTAATCAATGATTTCCAAAGCACCCTCCGCTTGGGAAAGGCCAGCGAAGCAGAATTAGCGAAGCTTCCGCCGAGCAACAATAGCTTGATGAATCAGCTTTCCACGCTAGCGGGCTCCCAGATTACGAGCAAACAACTTACTTCCATCGGACAAAACTCAAACGCTCTCAGCAGGAAAGCTCGTCTTTCAGACAGATAGCTTCCTGGAGTGCACTCAGAGACCGCGAAACCCGAAACTCCCCACTCAAATACACCCAAAGCAACGGTGGAGTGCAATCAGTTCCATTGTGGATTTCCGATTGTCCCCACCCCTCTCCCAACATTATTCACTGCCTCATCGCAATTGAAGTCAAATTCCGTACCATCCTGTTTTCGTAATATCGCGTATAAATTATTGCACCTCTAATTGCGCAACTCAGTTGAACACCAGGCACATTGTTGTGAGCCTTCTGCTTATTGTTATAAAATACTGTGGCATATCAATTCACCGTCTGCTATCGATTCGTTGGAACTGTGCAGTAAATAAAGTTTGGTTATTTACAGACACTAAGCAGGTGTGTGTGGTGTATGTAAATCCTCTTTACACAACCACTTATTTATTGTGATAGAACGTTACTCAAATTCAACCGCTCCAATTTCCTCAATTTTACAGACACCACCTTAAAATACGTGGTCTTCTAGCGGATCACGCGGTATCTTATACACTTTAAATTCGATTTTGGGTTTTATGAGATCACACAGTACGGCCTGCGAACGTCTGATTGGCAGTTCAAGACACTTCACTCGTTTTAACGTACAAGGCGATATTGGAATGACTTATGAGCGAAGGAGCATTGATGTCAGAAATACTCATTACATAAAATATGCTCTGAGTGCAAGAGCGAGAGTTCGTAATCACATGCAACACATTGGAACTCACCTCAGTTAAAGCGACGTTGTGAAGGGATTAAACTATACAAAATGAGCTTGAGTTCGCATGAGTCCCCTAGACGACGATATGAAAGCCAGTTCCGCGATGTGAGTGGTGATTATACAGTTGAAAACGCCTAAATTAGCAATTAGGATGTTTTGACGATAGCAATGATTGACGAACCGCTTTGATGGATTTGAATAAATGTAAAGCATTTACAAACATTCTGGAAAACGTGGTTCTGATTTACACCAAGCACCCACCGTAAACGCTGCAAATGATTGGTTATTGGCTTAATATTGTTGATAAAAGGGGTACGACATTAAATGAGAAAGTATAGCAATCATGGGTTTTCGTCAAAGTTAATGTCGTTGAAAACGATTTCTTGCTCCAGTTATGAGATAATCGTTTATGTTTTAAATGTTATCCTCCACTTCAAGTTTTAATAAAACATCTCTCAAGTTTTTGAGCTTTTATTTCAAGAATTTCCATTACTGGAAACGTTGTGATTTCTTAATTGATCATTTTGTACGCAACGTGTCCGAAAGCCGTGACTTAAACATTGTGTTAGGGGCTGAGTGATAGAGGAATATTGGGGAATGAGGAGGTCAACCAAGTGGCGAGAGGCGGATCAGCGTTTCTCCCAGTGGAGCCTGAGCTCGTCGTAGTGACCACCATGAGCCGTTTGAATCAGGACGTTGGCAGTAGGGAGGAGAAGTGCAGTGTAGCCTTTTCTTCTGATAAACCAGCCAAAGGCAGTCAAGATTATTTATCACACTCTCCAGGGAGAAATCAAGAGAGGTATGACGCCATATATGGCCTGTTGACAGGGCACAGTCGACTAAGGTACCACCCAGCCATGGTTGGCGAGTGTGAGTTGGAGATTCAGCTAGGCGGCGCTGGAGCCCATGGAGCAAACTTGTATATTTGTCAGGGGCTAGATGCAGTCCGCTTTATAGTGCTGGAGGTGTCGCAGCTGCGGCTGGAAGAGGTTGCAGGGATGGCCCTCGAAGCTGCTGCACGCGGTTATGGTGGGGACGTACCATCAGGGAACACCAGATGCGTGGGAACTGGGAGGTAAACCTGAGAGGACATGAGGCAGCTCTTGGACGCCACACAATAAGCACATGTGAGGTCAGAGTGGGGGGTTTTCCCCGTCGTCGCCGGTATACGATACGAGTATACGGGGGGGGGGGTAAACAAAAAGTTACTACCATTTCTCACAGTTTTTACCCGATAATTCAGGAACCATTAACAAACAAATTCTAAAAAAATTAACGCCGCCACGTTCCTCAATAATGATTGTGTCATAAGCAGGAGTAACTCAAAAAGTACTGAATCTTAAGCGTTATCAGTTTCTAAGAAGAAAGGTCCAATAAACTGAGTGATAAATAGGTTTTATTAGTTTGACGAAATTAGAGTGACGAAAATTGAGAGTGCACGTGTGGCCGAGGAGAGTTGTGCCACGTGCCGCCTCTGTTATTATTTCATTTATTTGGTTTTGTCTCACTAATAACGTATTTGGTTGCTTGTCTATCTGTGCGTGTAAACGAATGTGCGCTAGTAGCTATTGTAGTTCTGTATTTCACAGAGATGGATGAAAGAGAACCCTAGAAGACTACCAAACGATGTACGCTATAATACAGAATTTATTGTGCATATACTAATCTAATTAAGGAACTTCTACTATATAAATGATCACTTAAACACAAAATTGTAGAAAGAGAAAATAACGCTAAAAGTTGACTCTCACGATATCGACGTAACGAATGGACAGGCACATGAACCCCGAACGACAGATTGCTGGTTGACCGTTGATTGTAGCGGTACTGCCAAGTGCTTTCAAAACGGCGAAATTTCATACGGCTGATTGAAGTATAAAGGAAGTGTTGGGATGGTGATGACCCGAAACGAGAAAAGAAGTCCAACAGAAGAAGAAGTGGGATGAGTCGAGCCGCTCGAGAGGTGAGAAAAGTGACCATGCTCAGACAGAACAGCTTCGTCGCGAAGATTAATAAACTAACTGAAACTTATCAACGAACAATTGGCTCTAACACTACATATAATATATTATTTATAAGTACATGCTTCTTTAATATTACACGTTACGTATAATAATTTACCAAACGTGGCCACATATTTATGTACATTATGAACAGTAAATATTCCTATTTTGATCATTTCACGTCATAGTATGCATTTTTTCAATCGATTAATTTGTGTTTCTTCTTTGCAGGGGTGAAGAAAGTTAGAAGTCGGCTTCTTGTGAAGCGATAGATTGGCTCATACTGAGTTGGTCGCAAAACACCAATATTTAGAGCTACTTTTCTTCTCTTTTGGCAACTTGAACGGTCTAATTTCTTGATATGAGGTTATATTCAATAACTGCGATGTTAAACTGTTAGCATCATTCGAATGGTTTCTATATAAAGCTATTTCCAAGTCTCGGAATTCTTTCGTTGGTTTCTGTTTTTTTTACCGCCAATTCCCTGAAAATGTACGAGTTCTCTAACGTCGCAAACGATTTTCCGCTCAGCGCAACCGTATCGGGAGACGCGGAAGAGCCCTTCGGACCTAACTGGCTGTACAGTAACAGGTTAGACGACGGAAAATGGACATTGAGTCATGCCTGGTTGGAGCCCGGTCCACTCAATCTAAACCCCCGGGAGCCCTCCCCGTCTCATTCCCTTCTTCCCGTCTGACAGGTACAATGGATGGAGCCTCGTTTTGGCTCTGGAGGCCGAGCTCACGGGCTACACGTCCCGTGAAGAAGAGCCGTGGGGATGCACGAGAAGGGGGTGAAGGGTTTCAGGGGGAGAAAGCTCGACTACCCGGTGGCCGTGATGGTCTGGCGGGTAGGAGGAGGGCAATTTAAACTGCGAGGACAAATGCCTCCCTCTTTACGCCCCCATAGATCACTTCCAATGTTCGGTGCCCGAGCAAATTGACTTCTTGAGTCGTGATTAATTTTTAGGGTAATGGTCCCTCCCTTCTCAGTGATGAGTTGAGTGAGTGCGGCAGGAGGCATAACCGTAAATTACCGGCGCCTAACCTGGCGCTACCGACATTTGTCAGTCTCACATGCACGCATCTAATGTTTGAAACTTTCCAGCGTTCATGGGAAAATAACAGTTCGACGCGAATTCAGAAACCAACCAGGGGAACGCAATAACGACAGTTCGACCCAGCCTAGGATGAAAAGGTGTGGCAGTTTATCTTTCTCAGATCCCCAGCCTTGATCTTTAGCTGATGATTCTGGAATCCCAAAACCAACTCCTCCCTTCGACGTTTCAGGCGCAACCGACACAAGTTATGACCCAGCCAACAACGCATCCCATCTTACAGTTTCTCCTGCAGGTTTTCCTCATCTAACTTCTCATTCATTTGTTGCCACTTGCTACAGCACCTAGACAGCAGACAGTTACTCTCACTCCCAGCTCTCATTCTGGTCACACCGGTTCATCTATCTAGATATTCATACCTAAACGGGTAACAAGACAGGCCGTTATTGGCCTACTGGCTCGTTCTGGTGTGGGTGGGGGGTCCACAACTCCATTCTTTGTGGCCTGGCTACCCACGCTTGGGAAAACTTGACGAACCTGCGCATATCAGAGCATCACGATTGCTTCCTCGTGGTCCCCTTCCTGCTAGTCTACGTACAGGGGACAGGCGAAGAGCACATGTAGGCAGTGGTCTAATGCATTAAAGGCCCGGATAGGAGCTGGACCGCCGCGGAGAAAAGGTGCCCATCCCTCATCCACAAGTAGCTCCAGATGAAGGGGAGCAGAGCGTGAAAATGGTCCACCATGGAGCTCTCGTCTCATCACTCCTGCCACGCATCGAGAGCCCTCTCAAACGCGAGCTCCCCTAGATGTGTCACGTATACGCTGACCTTCTCATGCTCTACTCCGCTCTGAACTCTATCTCTATCATCTCTCAACTGTAAACTCAAGTAACCAATGCGATGTACAGTCCCTTCTCACACTCATCTGATTCGTCAACTTATTCTTACCCAGCACAAAATTGATGCCAAATTGCAGCAGAGTAAATTGGAGAAAATGGAAAGGCCATGTGCGAAAAGAATATATAAAGAGGGGTACAAGAACGCTCCCCTATGGAATCCCCACTTTCACGGCTCTCACTGCTCACACGACACATTTAGTTTTATAAAACCTAACACCCATGACTTCTTCGACCTCTAAGTTATCGTCCGCCTTTTTTCTATCCTTATCCAGCTTAAATTGGAGCACTGCTCGACGGTTTAGTTCCCATTTTATGCCAGCGGGAAGGACCAGCTGGAAAGAATCCAGTGGAAATTACTTCATTACTACTCGTACAGAGCTGGTGTACCATAGGACGATTTCCATGTCTCGGATGCACTTTTGAAGAGTGCTTTGGTTCGGTTACAGGATCGGAAAAGTCATGGCAATGGGATTTAGCTGCGTAAGCTAATAACTGGCTCTGTTGATTGGTCGGAGCTTTTCGCGTTGCTGTGTATTTGCGTGGCATTTCATGGAGTTAGGGATAATGCCATCTCCTATGCGCTCAATGCTCCGAACAAATTTATCAACTCTTACTACCTACATACGCAGGGCATCCTAAATCGGCTGAACTTTGAAATCTCCATCGCCAGTTGCTGTTTAGTAGCTTGTTTTCCCCTGGAAGTAATTAACAGTTATCTTTTACACATTTTCTCTGTTCTGTTTATTGTTTTGTTGTTGGGTATTATTCTATTGTAAGCCTGCCTACTGTACATTTTGCAACTTAGTATATTTATATTACAAATCTCTGTTATGGGGGGGAGGGGGGCAAAATATACATGTCGAATCCGCCAACACTGGGTAGAGCTTGACCGACATACCTTTTACCCAAACACGATCAAACGCCTTTTCTGTGTTGAAGAATTCTGCATGTCAGACCTCCTGGTTTTAGGAATGGTGTCCCCCACTGTGTGAAGCTGTTTGAACGCTAGAGTTAGTGCTTATAAATCCATATAGCGTAGGCTAATCGGTATCAATAATATTCGTCTCAGCCCAGTCCGATTGAGGTTCTAAACAGGATAGTCGAGCTAATGCTCTCGAAAATCCTCACCTGCATTCTTTCAACTTTCTCCATTAAGGGTCGTTTCTAATCTTCGTGTTTCTGTGAACGGTGACCACGCATTGCATCTACTCTCGATTGGAATGCTGTGTTTATTGCGAGACCAAGCACTAAAGATCGTTTTGACAGAGACGGCTTTTTATGAGTCGTTGAGAGATAACGGTTATAAAAGTAATGATTACACAATTGTATCGAGAAAATGGGGGCAATAGCTTTTCCTTATTTCGTTTCTCATGCTCATTTATCTCCATCCCACAATCGAAACGACCAAAGCCCCACGCTCTCAAAAGAAGAGGAAGTGCATAAACGATATCTCTACTGATTTACGGTGCTAGAAACAATAGAGAAACATTTTGGGATCAAACTGTATATCAACATGTTTGGGCCTTTACGACAGTTTCGAACAATTCGGAACGGCCATTCCGAGTGGATGACGTAATTGCCTTCAGAATTGGGCTTTATCTGGATCTAACCCCGTAATAACCAACTTAGGAAATAAATATTCGCTTTGTGCAGATAAGAAACCAGCCGGAAAAGTCAATTCGCGTTCTAGCCTGAAGTTTACGATGACTTCCTTAGAACGTCGAAAATATGTGGCTCGCATGGAGTAAGACGTAAGTGCGTGACATGATATTCGGGTACCTGGTGAATTTGATGGAGGTTTGTATTTCGGTATGAAAGAACAGCTTAACGGCTGTTCGGACGACACTCCGTCACGCTCGCTTACTGTGCAGTTATTGACTTCGTATAGCGAACAGTTACAGAGCGAGTGAATTAGCGACCTGAGTGACCAAAAGTGTGCGCTTCTCGCCATATGTCCACTACAAAATGGAGCTCATTTGAAGTCTCATTACATATCCGATGACGATGAATGCAAAGATTCAACCGAAGCTGTGGAACAGCAGCCTCGTCAGGAAGCTTGCTTTGGTTTCTTAGTTGGATTGCCTGTACCCATCGTCCCCTAGGTTTGGTACAGGAGGGGGATGCCTGGTCGGGGATCGAACCCTACAAGCCTGGTGCAGTCCTTACCATCTTGTTTACCTAAAGTTGTCAGCTACAGTCTTCATAATTTTTGTTGTCGTTGCCTCTGCTTCATTGTTCGTTTCCACCCGAGGATAACGCCGCCCCGGTCCCAGTTCCCTTCGAAATCGTGATCATCGCACTTCAACATCTACAAAAGCCAACTGAAACATTTGCCCTGCAGAATCTCAACCCATCTTTCCGTATTCCCTACAAGTATCCCCTTTTTTCTAGCCAGTAGTGTTATGCCAGGGCAAGCCTAACTCTGAATTCGTTCTTTCACATCATCACTGACTCAAATCTTCTATTTCTTTTCCGACTTTAGCCCATACGTATTTGTTCATTTTTATTTCTTCAAGCAGGCGCTGTTGGGCGCACAAGAGGGGCACCTTGAGGATGGAAATAAAAATGAAACTCAGAGAGTAGGAATGTATTATACGTACGGAATTGAGTTGAGTTGAGTTAGATTTGAGCTGAGATCTTGAACAATAGAGCCACGCAAGGCTAGTACTCAGAACGCGTCAACTGGCACGGGAAACCGTATGGGAGAGCGAGAAGTTAGTACGCCGAGAGTTGGAAGTGGAATGATTTGGAAGTGCTCAGTCATGGAGAGAAATGTGAAATGGAGGAGAAGGAAATAAAGAAAGGGGAAAAAACCCACGGCTGTTAGAAACAAACAACAAACAACCGCAGTGGAGGGATTCTCACAGGTGAGGGACAGGTATTGAAATAGAAGGAGACAATGACTGGGGAAGTCTGAGGTCAAAGACACGAACCGATTCGGTGCTTTGCGTCGAACAAGCGCTATTAACGTCAGATTTTTGTTCAGAAGATCCTACACTCCAACTGGGCCTACTTTCTCGTCCTTAGTAATCCTATTCAACGAAAAAATAATATACTTCAGTCAGAACAGGTGTTCAATAACGTATCTGTTGTGTAAACAGATACATTCGACATTCCACAGTTCCGCATTTGATGGTCCCCCTATAAGCTTCTCTTGTAGGACTCAATGCTGGTAGGTTTGGCTACTCCTGCAACAACCGGTCACTTTTGCAAAACTAAAGTGGAGCAGCACATGGTATTTCGTTTCTTCCATATTCGAGGCGCAAGAAGCGCAGGACGACTCCCTGGCAGATAGTTGTTGTCAATAACACAAAGTGGCGTTGTTGAATGAAACCAAAGTTCTAAATGTTGGGCAGTGTGTTGATGGTGAGCATTCAAAGATGAATTCGGAAGTTTATAGACTGGATAAGCTTCTGGCAGCAAGGACACAGTATTCAACAGTAAGCTCATCTCCAATGATATTAACCGTTCTACACAAGTTTCCAAATTTCTACTCCACACCTCTCTCGTACACATTTGCTACTTCACATACAGTTTGCTACCTCGCCTTTACCGTACTGCTACTTCGAAAAGTCAATTAACTTCACAGCACAACAGTTGACATAGGCGGTACAGGCCAGGGCTCCATAATGCAACAGTTAGTGTTATTTTCCCAGTTTCTTTTTCGTTTACAGCCTAGGTCCATTTGTAATGTTTTAATTTTGGGCGTCACTAGCTCATTCTAATACTATCAGACAGTAACAGAGATGTATCGTCAGTATAGTGTCACTTTTAAGCCAAAACTAATCAAATAACAATTAGTTATTAATTGGAACGGAGTGTGATAAACAACGTGACGATTCTATTACGTCGTTTGGGAATAACATTAACACAGTAACTACAACAGAAATTGCGAGGTACCCCCGATCAATAATCCTAAAGGTCGATTTGCTGCGTGTTTACGTCATCAGAAAGTTGATGCATTATTGACGAGACTACCTTAATTTCCGAGAGAAGGGCATCACTTTTACTCTTTACGACGGTCAACAGAAGATGTTTGCTGATTTCGTTACTGTTTATTTCAGCGAATCGCTCCGTGCTCGTAATGACTGTAACTCAGCACGATCGCCTTGCCACAATCGTTCTTCAATTCTCCTCAAACGCGTGTTTTACGTTGGCAATGATTTTTATGACAACGATCAAAGTTTTGTATTATTGGGAAATCCCCGTTCTTCTCCCGACGATAGTTACGACTTACGATACTTTATGTGTCCCAAGGAATCAATACTACCCTGTTTGACATTTTGACGAAAGCTCCTCTGGAAATGACGCCACAAATAACGACACAGTTTTTATTTCTTTAGCGCTACGAACAGATTAAAAATTTCTTCAGGTCTTTACGTTTTCAAGGCTTTTGAGTTTGAAAACACCATTTCAGAGAAAGGTTTGAGTGCGGGTGTATGTTTGTTGTGGCTACAGGCGTCCTTGAGAGTTTCGAGTCGAGTATCTCGGTGCAACCTCCACGGCTGGAGACCGCGTGAACCTGGGCGGTTATCTTCGGAAAGTGGCCAATGCTCCACTGAAGCCACAGCAGAAGTTGCGCCTCCGTCGGACGTACTTTGGAGGTTTTTGGGAGCTTGATCGTTCGAAGGCTAACGCTAGACCTCCTACATAGCGTACCATGTGTATCACGCTTTGGTTCATTCTGGGGGACTCTGTGTTCCCTCTCCCTCTCCCACTGTTCCATTGTACTTTACAGGCATCGGACTGGGTGTCGCACAAACTGCGGTTGGTCTTGAATTCATTTAGGTTCGGCTGCCGTGGTGTGACATAACGACTTCATCTACTCCTAAGCCCAGTAAGCCTTCGAAGTTTGCGGCTGCTCTGCACAGTTCAGTTGATGGATGAGAATTCAGGCAGTGTCCTGATTCTCCTTACTCTTCTGCATGGTTGGAGTGCGCTTCAGAGAGCATGCATGGAAGAAATTACCGGCACTTCCACACCGTTAGCCTCACTGCTTACAGCGATGAGGTGTATAACAGGTTGCGATCAAGAACACTGCAGATGCTCACTGTGGTAACCAGTTTGAGTCGCTGAATCCTCGTGTGACCACGTACTCCTGGGGGCTGCTTCAAGCGTCATGATGCAGTGTGCAAGCAAATTGCAGGTGCATTGTCATTTGGGAGCTGGAAGCATCACGACTGGATTGTCTCTGGACAATTACTGAGACCTAACATCGTCACTGTTGGTCCCAACTAGTCGGCAGTGATCGAGGATGTTCAGGTAGTACCTGGGTCTTGGCACAAACTTGGCAAGCAAAGAGTTGCAAATATGACAAAAAGGATCTTCGTTTGGCGGAGTCAGGGGCAGGTAACATCAGAGATGCAATTTGACCGTGCCCTGGCACGATGTGTGGTGCCACAAGAGTGTTGATGAGATGCGTCGACTAAGTGTGTCGGCAGGCGTTTTTCCTAAGAGTCGATACACGGTCTTTGCACCGGTCTCAACCAAACTGGGGGTCCTTCTATCGTAGAACATCTTCTTATCCTCACCAACAGTGTAGTCTATGCGCCCTCCCCATTTTCTTAACTACTTTTTATTCAGCTCCATTAACGGTGGGCTTGGAAAAAAAATAATGCCAGTGAACTCGATTGGAAAGAACGGCTGAAACAGAGTAGCGGCAGCCCAACATGAGCCGCCATGATGGCGGTATGGGAATTTATCCTGGGAAAGATGACGTGAATGTTACATCCTATGGGACAACTTCGAAAAGAAAAAAATAGATTTTAACGAATAAATGAATACTTTTTGAAAAGAAAGTAATTTGCGATACTATTTGAACGGACATTTAGAAACCAATAACTTGAGCCTGAGGACTGTGGGAGTGGAGCGGCTATTTTTCAAGTGAACAAGTGAAGTTTCACACAAAAAAGAGTCCGCAAAATGAATATCCACTCAACTGCGAAGAAAAGGTGGTTCGTGAAGGCCACTGTTAGCTGACGTCAACGTTTTTGAGAGATATAAACGACACGGTGTCCATAAGGTGGAGTTAATAACCTTTTGGGTCATCCGAATGCGGAGCAGTCTGTAGATAAGCCACCAGCCTGCTAGGAGGAAAAGCGGGCAATAAGATTCCTGCTTTGGTTGAGCACTAGCACGTCAAACAGTGCTGTTATCCTCGAATTCCCCTGGGAGCTTCGAAGATGAAATATTCGACAAGTTTGAGTAGTTACGAGTCAACAGTCGATGGTTCAGACGTGATGTTCCGCTCATTTTTCTCTGTGTAGTGTGTCCTCTGATCAGCCCTTGTTTTTAATCTTCCTAGGATTTCCCCATGCACGATAGTATTCTTTCTACTTTTTACCGTTTTCCTCTACCCCTACCCCCCTCTGCTTAGTGCTCGATCCCTACCCCAGCTACTTATTGTGCACGTTGACTCATATCGAAGAAATTCCAGGCCTTAAATGCTGCACATGTGCAATTATGGATTGCTCCTTAAACTCACCAGCCTTAAGCGCCCTGAAGAGCGGTTATTGCTGGTAATTTACGTCATTGTCTCATAGCTATTCTTGTCATTCTTAACCTGATCTTCTCTCACTTGTCTGAACAATTCATACTTGAACTTTGTGTCACTGTACACCCATTTTTTTACTGGCCGAACGGAAAACTCAATGAAAACAGTTGAATATTGTTGAATTTTATCCATGATGTTTCAGCCATCGTGTTTTTTAAAAGCAGAACGCTATGAGCTGTAAAGATACAAAAAACGAAATCCGCGCGGGGGGGGGGGAGAGAAAGTTGAAAACAAACGTTTAAATTCATCTATCTATCGTGTATCGAACATATTCCTGCCATAAAATTCGCCTTTGTACTCTTTCGGCGTATGAGAAGAACGTTTTGTGACTCCATCGGCATTTTCCCCTGCGCATCAAAGCCTTCGATCCGTCTGACCTAAGCCATGCTCTTCAAGTCCATAAACGATGGGTCGTTTCACCTCTTTAAGTTTAATACTCCGCCGCCTCAATACAAACTCACGTTGGAAAGTCTCTGACACGACATCACTATCAACGTTGAGGGGTGAAAAAAGACTGTAAATCCTTTAACGCCCCGTTTGATCGTTACGAAAAAGATAGATATAGAGATAGAGTAAGAAATAAGGAGCAAACGTGTGGAGAAAGACGGCCAGATAATGCCAAGCAATTTACGAGACACATCGCTAACCATCATAAATATTTATGCCTCGTCGACAATAACAAACTGAAACTGATATTAACTTCGATACAGAAAAAGATGAGGAAAGCGCGATATATGTGAAGATTCAACCCATAGCCGTACAACACACCTGCACAATACTTTTCTCGAGCTGTGAGTTTTGGTGATTGTATGCGGCCGAACACAATGATTGATGTCATCAGCCAGCAGGGTGTGCTAGAGAGGTGAGCTCTTGCCAAGGAGGAAGATAGGGTTTTTTGTAGCCTTACTGATACGTCGCGTATCACCAGGGGGCAGATAGATGGATTTCACAATGATTGAGATGCTACCGGAAATTCACTAAGGCGATAAGGTACAATGAGGAAGAAGGTTGGAAGGAGGTTGAGTGAATGGTATGTGTGTCACAACTTTGCTTGAGGGACCAACTATTAGCTGCTCCAACTCACCCCTAAGGGCAAACAAACACCTTCTTCTCACGCATCTCCGGCTCTCTTTTTCAAATAGCCATGATTTTCCCGCTATTAGCGTGAGCGATGTACCACACTTAATGTGAGAGCTTTCATTGGATTTCTGGTAGCAATTCCTTCTTGAAGTGGAAGATCACACCATCAATACTTATTGTGATATCAGGCATTTGCGTTGGACGTTGCATTATTGTGACCATCTGGAGTTGGTGATATGGATGAGCTTGATTTATAATAAATTAAACTTAAATATCACATCGACGCAGTTTCGCAGACTCGTTGACTACCAGCGTTCTGGAGTATTCCCATCCTCCGTCACACTCTGCTCCATTCTTTGTCTGCAAGTAAAGTAGCTGGTGTGATCTCCCAAGCCTTCACCATCAAAATATGTTGCACGCTTACACTTCAGGAGAATTTCACTGGGCTTCCACGTTTCCGGGGCCCTGCACGATTGGTGGGATGGGCTTAAGAGGGATGGAGTGAACGACAAACCCTGAGTAAGCTGCAGGGTAGTGCACCTTCAGCCGACTCGTGTCTAATATGCCCGTGTCGCAATCCTCTTCGTAGGTTCCTTCCCAGTGCTATTTGCTGTAGATACCCGCTTCTAGCGTCCCTGGCGTAAAAAATCCGATTGGACCCGTAACACTCTCATTAATGAATGAGGGTGAACGAATAAGAGAACATTCAGACACAACGGTTACGTCAAATCGCCCAAAAAACATGTACAGTCATGTCGCAAGTGAAGTTGTGCTCTTTCGTGGCATCCAAAGGAGCGGTTTACGGGAGTCGTGTCAAAAATACTTGTCAAAGGCTGAGATTTTCTGACAGAACTTGCATGTTCACAGTAGAGCTGTCATTCAAGACTTTAGGCGATAGGTTGAAAAGAATCGCCAATGATCGGCAGCGTGATCTGGAAGCATTAGGTGCCTCGGAAATACGCCTACGGATTTTGAAGAGTTGAGAGGACGTCGATTCCGCACCTAGTTTCACAGTTCTCTTTTTACCGCATCTCAAACGCTGGCGGTAAAATCTCTTCAATTCACCGATCAGTCAAAGCAACAAACCGATGAATTATCAATGATCCAGATAGTTGCCGTCTCTTTTGCTGAAGTAGTTAGTCCTAACGTTCGCGAACCCGCACTTTCTCTTTGTCGCACTCTTCCTTCAACCTTTACCATTCACGAGAAAAAAGGAAAGAGAAAAAAAAACCTTCCAATGAGGGTAATTTTCTTACCTTGATCCCTCTAAACAGAATACAGTGATCAAAGTGAATCGTTTCAGTTTGATCGGGGCCTCGTTTGTGTGAGGGAAGGGCCGAATGAAATGCGGGTCGGGAGCCTTCGAGGAGACCAGAAAGGTGAGGTCTGAGGGGGATTGCTTTAGCGAAGGAGAGCGAGAGCAACAAAAAACCCCTCATGCTGCAATATTGACATGAAGTGGATAGGGGTCGAATTCTCTTCCAGAAGACAGGTTCGGTTCATAAAACCAAAGCAGCCTTTTTTTTCTTTCTTTTCAGTTTGTAAATAATTAACCTATGAACCCTTCCATAATGGTTTACTAGTTCTATTCATTCGGTTTCTCCCCTTTGGTTTTCACATAATGAGCAAGAAGAAACAGGTCCTTCCGGCTATGAATCCATTAAAGTGGCGAAACCGTCCCCAACCAACAGTTTGTTAACGAGCACCCTCCGCTCGGAGCCTCACTAGCGAATTCAACAAGAATATCCTCGTCATTACATCGAAATGGGTGTTTTCGAGTGGTCTGGGTTGTTGGGAATGACCGCCGTGTCACTATTATGTGGAGGTAATGATATGCTGAGCACCGCGAGGCCTCTTTTGGTTCCGACCTACGGGCGGCTTGAATATCAATAAATGCAGGTCGAATAATGAACGCCCTCAGACTCCTGCGGTCATCGCGGCAAAACGCAAACAACCTCATTTTATAAATTTATTTTGAGACGTCTTCGAAGCTGTAAAGGGCAAATTATTTAAACGATCAAACCACGATGAGGGTGATATGGGTTTTTCAGTATAAAATTTCCTCACGGTTACGCCAAAAGAAAATACTTCGTTCCAATTACAAACGGTACTTGGTAACCACGGATAGGTAAATGTGGCGCAAGTTCGATACAGCGTCGTGAACACTGTTCCCGCAACTCCAAATACGTTTCAACTATGCCACGCCATTGTAAACGATGAAGGAAAAACCACCCAGGAACGTCCAAGCAACTGCTCTCGTTTTTTATCCGAAATTCAAGATCGTCAGCCCTCGACTTCCATAAACTTCTTCATCCTCCCTAACCTCCAACGTATGAGTTTCACAACGCAGGTCAGTTTACTTATCAGAATGACTCTTCACATTCACAAGAGTGAAGGCAATTATGTGAGTCTAAAGTCGTGGAGGTTGCGGTTTCGCAAGCGCGCATGATTCCGGGCACTCACTCAGCATCCACTGAATCCAGATTTGTTAAGGTATCGCTGGTTAAGGTTGTCATTCAGCCAGTTTCTAGGTCCAGAGGCCCGTGCGTTACCAAACGGAGGTGTGATCTAGGGAGTGGAGTTCTTTATCTTCCAACCTGTTCTAACTATTTACTTGAGCAGCAAGTTTCAAAGAGAGAGACGTGGCTGCGTTTCTATTTGCACAGCCTTCTTCGTACACAGAGCAAAACGGTCATAACGGTTACTCAGTAGCTATGAAAGCTTGAACGTTTAGCTGCACATTCAACAATTGTCCCTCATTGTAGCAGGAACTACAGTGGAGCTTGACGTGGTTTCTTGGTTCCTCCACGCTGGAGCTGCAACGTGTGCAGAACGGAGAGTCTGCGAGAGGAGCCCCGCACTGAAGCCTCCAAGAACTGGCTCGCGTCCACGGACGTTCGTGGATGTCGAGAAAGAACTCATGCATGTCACGTCTCTTTGACGAGAACGCGAACTTTCAACTCTATTCGGGTTGAGCTGAGCTGGACACCGGTAAAATTCAGTATGTCGAGTTGTACGAAGTGGAAAGGTTTCCAAATAATTTGGAAAATAGTTCTAAATTTTTCCATCAAATTAGGCTCTTCAAAAAGTCAATAGTCGGACAATGTTGGAAATGTTTCTCTAACGGACTTATGAATACTTAAATATCCGAAAATGTTGTTGTTCGAGTCAGAAAATTTACCCCACACTTTCTTTCCTATGCCCTGTCCCTCCTTTCTGTTAACCCTTTTATTTCCTTGTTTATTGTTATCTGTTTACCTTTTATTCATTCCATGTTGAGTGGGAATCGGAGAGAGCAATGGCAAGGATAGCCTCTGCTGCCTTCTCCCTATTGGCTTCACCCGCTTTTGTGATTCTAAGTACTCCACTTATCACAATCATTATTATCCGCCGTATTTACTATCACCAACCACCTGTTCTTTTTCTACCACGAAATTGCCACTATTTTCACGTTTTCTCCGCGTTTTTTCGTGTACGCGACACTGTGCAGACGCGAACATTATTTTCTTGCAGTGCGGCGCATAAACTGGGTTTGTTCCGGAATCATCGCATCCCTCCTGGCCAGAAGCAACCAACTGAACGCGCCGATTCAGGTACCACTATTATCTGTATTAATACCGCATTCCAACTCAACGCTTTCCTTTTTCTTCCTTTCCCTTCCTCCTTGCAAATCCAAACGTTTTCGGAATTTCTATGGCAATTTGTTACAGAATTTAACCAATTTGACGATATGTCTTATTGGTGACATTTTGTCCCTCACAAATATTTCAGAGGGTGATTTACGCAAAGATATATCAAAACATTAAATTTGATAAACCAATTCTCCTCTATCTTTAATACGAAGTGAAATCGTTAGTTGATGGGTATTTTTTTATTGCGATTCGGGCGTAGAAGGTGCTGTCAAAGTATATCACACGTTATCTGAGCGAGATGCATCACTTTTCTTTTCAGAAGTTCTAAGAGGAAATGCAAATAGAAAAGAGAACTACGTAAAACGAGGAGTCACTACAAAACATTTCGCGCTTACTGAAGGAAGCGTTCTGTAGCGAATCCTCCTTAACGAGTTTTTTTTCGTTTTTAATTGTAAACCCCCTAACCGACTAGTACGATTCACAGTTTGAGGAAAATTGTGTAATGTGTCGCGCCAGTTATTTATTTGGAGTACTTGAAACATAACACCCAAACTGCCCCCAACTCCTCGCTCGCTCCAAGTGACAAAATAAAAGGGAAGCGAAAAACAAGATATAAGTTTTGCAAGGGAAGATAACGATGTTGATGGAAGAATAAACTTTTCATGCTTCCCCTCCCGCTGACATTAGTCTTCGCGGCTCTTCGGATCATTTTTACCCGACGTATCGTTAATCCCATGAAAAATGAGCTCCTCTTCCGAAAAATAAAGGCGACGGCTGAAATAACAAAATATGACGTTAAAACTGAAAACAACCGCGGGAAATCGGCGAAACGAGGAGTGTCAGGGGAGGTTTTGGAAGGGATGAAGCCAACGCCGAGAGGAGAAATGCGCCTACGCCTGTTGTTTTTAGGGCTTAACCGCAAAATAATCTCCGGCGCCAGTGGTATTTTCTCTCAAGCTAAGGCCAACTGTAAATGAATGAAATCTCCTTTTTTTGTGAGTAACCCCCCCACCCCTTACCCTCCCACCACCATCAGTGAGGTAGTCGATTCTTTACACCTCCAAAGTAGTGAAGGGAGAGGGTATGGCACACCATTAGAAATTCCTTCTAACAAGGGGAACCTAAGTGCTGGTCCCCTTGAATATGCACATGCACTCAGTCTTGCAATTCTAATTACGACCCCCCTTCTCCCTTCCTACCACTCGCCAGCCACGCCCTTCGGAAAATAAATTTCTTCCGCCTCTCCGCGGTTTTTGCATTAAAGTAACGACTTTAAACTGTGAAACTGCTGAGAACAGACTGTTCTGATAAGGAAGACTGAGGGGCGCGCTTCGAAATTGCTCCGTGTAAAACAATGTACGGCATTATCGTCCGTGCGGGAGGATGAGAGTGTAAGTGCCGCAGAACTTGGCTTTTCACCAATATCCAATCAACGAAACCATCAAAAGTATTACGCGATGTTTCATTGAGTTACAGAACAGAAATCAGATTATTCGATCATCGTATGACAGCAGGATGTGAATTGAGGATGACAGCTCACTATTTCGCACAGAAAGCCCAAGGCTTATGCCCTGAACGTCGGCATTTTCACGTTATTAAATCGTTGAATTCCTCATATTGCTTTCGTCAGCTCTTGTGAGCAATTTCTCCTCTGAAAAAATTTTTGTTTCTTCCTATTTAACGTTTCTTCGGTTTCAAAACTCTGGAAAACGCCAAGAATAGTGAACGCGTTCGATAGAACGCTGCTACGATCGAATGCAGGCATATATCTGTCCGAGACCAGCACTCGGAAACGCCTTCTTCTAACATCTTCTCAGAAGACTGACTGAGCCGTACGCCTATGTGGATGATCTGATTGTGCTGATCTGTCATGCCGTCAAATGGGGGCAAACCCATTACGTGTTCTAACTGTCGTACGATGGTGACGCGGAATGACCTACTGGGGGGTACTTTATCGTGATACGATGCTCATGTACAATGCCATACACCAAGAAGGCGAGATTTGCTACTGCCTGTAGCAAATTCACAGTGAATCAGAGAATCTCAGATAGCTGCGTACCTGTGGATCACCAAGGTCTATACGACGATATTGACAGAAGCACTCCGAGTGTTCACTGGTCACTGGATTTATCAAGAATGAGTGTAAGTTATCCATTGAATGCTTTATGTTATTGTATTTTGTGTTATGTGTTTCATGTAGTGTGCACTTTATTGCTTGGTTGTATATTTATTTTTAGGGAGGGCCAGGACACCCCCCCCCCTTTTTGCGGATCGGCCAAACCCGCTTGGACCAGATCACGTAGGCAAACCTCCATATAAGAGGAAGCAGACCACATGGTCGGACGTCCGAATAGTTCAGGAAAAAATAGGGAAACTCCAGGTTATAAGAAGAGGGAGCAGAGTACCAAGCCCGACGAACTGTGTGCCTTACCTCTGCCCCTGCCCTACTAAAATTGAAACAAAAATAAATAAATGATTGAGAATTGCCGTCTCAGCCAATCAAAACCTGGCTCCGCCACGAGTTCCAGCCTGGACATACCAAGAGGTATGACTGATGCCAGGAGGGCCGGGGGGCCTGCTGTTCCCAGGCTTGCTGGAAGGCGTGTCACTGCAAAGACGAAAGCGTTCTTGCAGTCAATGATTAACAAAGGGGCGATCGGAATGACTGAATGAGGAAGCAGGTCAGTTACCAGTTGGCTTGGTCAACAAGTAGAGATTGAAACGAGAGCTTCCTCCACTGCCGGTCTCTCCCCTGAAGGAAAACTTGGCCCCATCGATGGATGAGCATTAAAGCAATAGGACGTGACACCTATGAGTTTTCCCCAACATCTGTGAACGCCTTGAGAGAAAGTGGGTTGCACCAGACATGGGGACTTCACTCCGCGGCTTCACTTCTTCTCTCTCGAAGACTCTCCATCCTGCACGTTTGGAGCCTCCAGTGCGGAGGAAACAAGAAACCCTGTGCTGCTCCACTGTAGTTCCTACAACAGTGAGCGGCAGAGTAGCATTGACTGCGAGTAACCGTTAGCGAAGAAGACGATGGCAAAAAACGTGACCACAGTTGATCCGCCACCTTGAAACTTGCCGCCCAGTTAGTTAGATCACGTGGGAATGGCTAAATGGTTCAGTTTGGTACCTGGAGACTGGCTAAATGAAAACCTGAACCGGCCGTACCTCCACAAATCAGAATTCAGAGGATGCTGAGTGCCCTGGCTCATGCATGCTACCAAAACCGCCACCGCCCAACTGATATAACTCTCGAAAGGACAACGGAGGAAAACACCTTGTCTTACTGCTGGAGTGGGGGTGGAGGGTTGAGGTCTCAATAAGCAGTTTATAAGGAATAAACGAGGGCCTCTCGGGAATAACGAGCTGAGCGGCTGTTGGATGTGTTGCGTATTGAACTGCTTGTGTGTCTTTGAGCTATAGAGGTGATGCTTACCACTCACACGCCAGGTGGGCCGTTTAGCGTCGAAAGGATTTGTTGGACGTTTCTACGAGGTATGTTCAAAAAATGCTGCGAGTTTGGGCTTCCAGCGGATAAATATATTCGGTTTTCAATTTTTTTTCGTTGCGTGCTCGTGTTTTTCATTTATGCTGGTCATTTCCCGTGTACGTGTTTCGGCTTGTCTTCGATCTCAATCTACTACACAGAATTGAATATATGTAATACATAAATAGTTCTGTCAGCACGTCCAATCACCCGTATTTACACCAAAACCAACGAGTAACTGGGAAATCGACTAAGCATGAACTAGAAATTAGTAGCTTCAAGTTACGATAACGTTGGATCTGGAAGGTCAGGAAACCCCAACCAAGTACGCAATTAGTCATTGTCCATCTTAGCTCAAGTCTCTAACAGCTGACACTTCTCGTATAATTAATTATTGTCCAACTTGGAAGCAGCTAAATTTCGAATTCTCATTAAAGAAACTTGCTTCGAGGCGGGAAGTCATTGTCCCGCGCGGACCCCAATGATATCGTCCATTCTCCGATGTAGAAGCCTCCGTCATGAGCTGTCAGTGAAGGGCTTTCAAATCGAATCTTTTGTTTTGCGGCTCTCCTTTATCGTCGGTGAAGGGCGGTGACGTTTCAATCCTAATGTTTTCCAAGGTGGAGAGATTCATGAGGGAAACACGAGATTCTCTCGTCGCAGACGCGAGTAATGAGCGGAGACGTTAATATTTCGTCTAATGAAGTAGATATCGATGTCATTCAATCGACCCCACATAGCGATAATTAGGCAAGAATTCTGCACCTTCTGAAGCGATCATAAAACTGGAAATCACGGAACATTCTGTTCCATGAACGCACTCTGCCCTCTACATCTCTTCAAATGCTTTCAATTAAACTACTAAAGTACACAGAGATTACCCAAAGCCGGAGAAACCAACACCGGGGAAAAATCAGACCATGTAGGTATTTAGCTGGGAGCATCCGTAATATAGAATTTTATGAAAATAGTGTGTCTCAGTTGAAAGTGGAGAAACTGACCGCAGATCGGCAAACACCATTCACATCTGGCTGAGCACTGCCTGGGCTAATTAGCTAATTTTCGTTAGAATCAAACGTGGTCTGGACGTGGTACATTTTTTTTCTGCATCAAATGATTGTCCACGGGAATGGGGTTTTACAAAAGAAAAGGGTTACGGCAAAGCACGTACGTTGTTATCGCGGAGCTGAAGACGGACTGACTCTTCGCTGAAGGCGAGGTCTTTTATATCAAAAAATTGTGGCATCAGCAGTTTGAGGGTAAAGGAGGCTGACGCGTCAGGGGGCCTATTGGGGTACAGATACGCAATTTGAATGTTTTTTTATTGTAATATTTGGTGAGTTGCAGCGCACAACTTTCCTCAGATGGCTTTTCCTACTTACTCAATTCATTTATCACTCAGCTCATTTGAACTTGGTCAAACAACACTTCACGGCAGCATGAAGCGGTAGCGCTTACAGTTCCGAAATTTATTGTGCTCCTTGTTCTCATTCCCCGACCATCATTGAACAACTGGTACTCAGAGAACTAATGAGGCTGTGAACACGATTTTTTGAAGAGCATAATAATCACTTTTGCACAGTTATTGGATGAAAACTTACAAAACTGGTATAAGCGAAACGGCAGTAGTTGCAATTCCTGAATTTCTGGAGTGACCCCCATATATCTTATGAGCGTTTTTAAACGCTCACCCTATAGGTTTTGGATTGAACTACTACACCAATTTTGTTCAACATTCTAGTAACATTTCAGCGGAGTTTATAAGAAAAACTGCACTAAAAACGCCTTTCGTCGAAAATTGTGATGATTTATTGTGCTGCTCTTGTCATTTTCCCACAAATGAGAATTTTATGGTATAATTGCCTTATTTAGAGCTATCAATATAAAAAATGTAATCAAAATCGTTCCAGCCGTTTGTGAGGAAAAAAATTGGTGTTCTGATCACTATGATAACTATAGTTAACTTTCAGTGGATTTTGGTCATAAAATTATTTTGGCGTCCCATGGTAACCTGCGGGCTAGATATCAAGTTTAAGCTGATTTGATTCGGTAGTTTTCTCTAAAAATCTTTCACAGACGCACACACACACAGACCATTCTCCCCCATTTGTTTTTCGGACTCAGGAGGGTCTGAAAAGTAAAAACCCTGCAAATTACTACACAACGGTTTATTATTCGGATCATCAGCTTGACCTAGCATTAATGCTCCGAGACCCATCCTGTTCGATTCAACATCAAATAATATCATCATGAAACCCAGAAAAAGGTCAAAAATAACTGAATCGTAATATTAAAATAAACAAAAAACTAAAGTTCTAAAAAATTAACGAAACGCAGTACAAGGCGGGAGCTACAGCGTTTCGTCGTTTGAACTCCCTCCCGTCCCGCCCATCTCGTTAAAAAAGCGAGCGAGCGTGCCCCACTCAACTCCCCTTTCGCCTTTGGCTTGTAGCGCCCCCGTTCCTATTTCCCCGACGTTTTGGTTTTAATACGATTCAATTGTTTTAGATTCTTTCGTTTCATTCACATTTTGGTTTTTTTCATAGATTTTTGGTTAAATTTTGATATTAGTATTTAGCGTGCATGTTTTCATATTAAAATTCAGTTTTTTCTAGATAATTTCGTTTTTTTTTTAATATTACGATTCTGTTCTTTTCGACCTTTTTTTGGGTTTCATTATGATATTTTTCGATGCTGAATCGAACAGGATGGGTCTCGGAGCATTAATGCTAGGTCAAGCTGATTATCCGAATAATAAGCTGTTGTGTAATAATTTGCAGGGGTTTTTAACGAGACGGGTGGGACGGGAGGGAGTTCAAACGACGAAACGCTGTAGCTCCTGCGTTGTACTGCGTTTCGTTAATTTTTTTAACCGTTTTTTGCCCATTACAACCACGGTATTGGTTGTATTACACAACTTCCTTTCAATAAGTTCACGAGTATTCCAGCAAAAGCTCTTCGCACACGGCTCATAGATTCTAGGGTTAATTTGAGCTTTATTGTTTACCACCAATTTCAAATTCCACACCAGATCCCACTTACTTTGATTGCTTAGTTAGGTGTTGTCGCCTATTCAGCGTGATTAATCATCCGATTGTCGTGAAATTATTCGAAAAAATCGAAAACTAAAACCCCCTCTCTGACATGAAATGCTCGACGAAAGTATGGCCGGTTCTGAAGTAAATAGATCGTATTTAGCGAAGATTTATATTACGTAGAACTGGCGCTTTTAAAGGGTGCACCCCTTGACGTTGAGAAGGTTGGCAACAAAATCAGTTTTAGAAGTCGAGAACGAGAATGCAAGTAATGAGTACAACGGGAGGCGGTTTTTTCTATTTAAAAAAAAAGTGTAATTCAAAATTCAGTTGTTCTTCGCTTTCAACACGCATAGGCACGTAATTCAAAACTAACGACGAATGGGGTGCGGTGAGGGGAATAAAACGGCCGCTTCCTCTCTTAACAATTGTTCTCATTATTCGCCCCGTACGCACAAATACTGAATAGCCACTCTCGAAACGGTACTCAGGTGGGAAACAATAATGATATTGGCCTCCGAAGGGCCTCAACAAAAGATTGCTTTTATACTCCCTCCACAACAAATATTGCCGCCCAAACAAAAAAAACTCTCGCTTTTCTCTCATATTTGCGTGGGAGGGCCCTAAAAAGTTAAAAGGGTTAGAAGTTAGTTGAAAAGAAGAGAAAAGGGAAAGACATGGCCGAAGAGAAAGAATGAATTGAGTCAAATGAAGATGGAAAAGAGGGGGGGGGGTGTTACTAGGAGACAGCGAAATGGTATGTTTTTGTCGTTTCTCAACACGCCTTTCGGTCAGGACGAGCTGTGCTTTGACAGAGTCAGACGGGAGGAACTGGCAAAAAGTATTCGTATTCACAGTGGATTGTGTTAAACGTTTTAGAATAGGGGATATCTAGGGGAGCTCTGAAAAGAACGTTATTCGACAAAACGACGTTAGCGTGAACTCGAGAATTGCAGTACCATAGTTTCTCATGCGTGGCTTATTGAACTGCCATCCTGATTTTTCTTGTAACGCGGACATCTTAGGAACGCGATTTCAAAATGAAAAAACTGTTCTAAAATCGCTTTTTGTCAAAATGCTTCATAGTTTGTTGTCAACGGCTACGAACGCAACTTTTATGGTACTAGCAGTTTGGTGATTGCATCACAATGATAACAAATATTGGTTTCGGGCATTTTGGCGTGTTAAATGCCGGCTAAATTTCAAATTCGACCTAATTGGCTGTTGTGATTTGTAACTTGTTCGCCCGCTAGACCATAAATAAACTGTGTCATGACAAAGAGTTTGATAAACGCCCACAATACGTAATTGTACGTCTCAATTTTTGGACCGACCGCCACCGCATGACACAAGTATTTCGTTGCTCTCTTGGGAACGTGAAAAACGAGAAAAGAGAAGCGAGAGGGGAATTCGAAAAGACCGCCAAATTAATTATTCCAATTGATCACTCAGGAAATCCCATTTCGCCATAAGGGTATCGTCGTAAGCGACATTAGGTAGGGGCTGCCGAGCGAGCGTTAGTCCCAGATGCGGCTCTCCAAGAGCTAAGTAGGTTTAATCTAACGCGTCTAGAATTACTCAATGACAAATGTGCGAGCGAGTACAACAGTAACAGGCCGCAATTAGAGGGACTGGGAGTATAGAGATGGAAAGATGCGTCGAGGGAGGAGCCGATTTAATGCGCTCGTTCTCGCGAAGCTCCCCGTCGTCGTCTACTCAAATATCGCTGACCCGTCGAAGAGGGAGAATGCCAATGAAGCTAATAAAAGTGGGATGAGCTGAAATGGGGATCGCGAAGAGGACTGCAAAGGTTTCGAGATTAGCTTAATCCTCAAGCTCATTCGATCGTAGGGGCTTCAATAGCGATTTAGTTGTGATCACTTACATCATCCCTATTCATGAGCTATATGATAGACCAATCAATTAAAATAGAACTTCACAAGCAGAGCATCTATAGTAGATACATTGAGCACAAGGGTTGAATATAGTGGTGAGTGCAGGTGTACCTGAGCAGCATTGTCACTCAACCTGGTAAGAATCAGACAGAAAGCATCAACTAATAAGAGTGAAGTGTTGGGCAGAGAGCGGTCGTAGTAACGCACTGGGGTGATCACCATCAGTCAATCTTACCAATAAAGGTATGAACTTGTGGTACAGAACAATTTGATCGCTAAAAACCAAAATTATTATTTTAATGGGTTAAAATAGTCTTCATTTGCGTTTTAAATCCATTGCAAAGTCAAAATTAAAATGCCTTATGTAACATTAATATATATCTTTGCATGAATTAATTCAAATTGCAAATATAGTTGAACCAATAATATGTTTAACTATTATTTAACGTTATAAGTTTGAATTTTATTTTAATGGAAATGTTTTGAACTAACAATTATGTGTTTCTACTTTGCAAAATTGAATGCGTATTGTAGGCTAAGAAATTTCTTTAAATTATATTAGCTATCCAAATGATTGTAACTCTGGAAAAGCAAATAATCAAATTTCTGCACCTATAAAAATGCTATTGGGTCAGTTAACAATTTTTAGTCTGCGGAACACCGTGACATTACAACCGGTGTTGTAAAGTTGGGGAAGGGGCCTTAGTTGCTGAAACCTGTTCGCTTATCACGCCTTCTGCTGTACTCAGCAAGTAGTAAAAAAATGCCCAGGCGTTTGACCGAACCCGTGCAGAGTTGTCGCGGTTTGGAAAATGGAACCTGCTCGCTTGCTGACTTTAGATGGGGTCAACCTATGGAGGGTTTAGACTCACCCCGATGGAATAGAAGTGGAACGTCAGTGGGACGGACGCTGTCACCGCAGGCATCCACCAGGCTTTTGCTTGAGGGTCGCCCTCCATCCCCCTCCCCGCTCCCACCAACGCTTTCAAACCTGTAGTCTCATTAGCATTCAACCTTAGATGTGCTGTCCGAAAAATGTGCGTACCCGATACTCAAAGTTTTTGTGAATGTGATCGAGTGAGCGAAATGTCAGTTCTTCTTTTCCGAGCTCCGCTGGACTGGTTTTCGTTTTTTTCCCATTTGAGCTATGAGATCCACTACAAGAATTTAATCACAACGGATTCATCTCTGCTTGAGTTAGGGGATTTTTGAACTGTCTCGTTGTGAATTCCACGAGAGCTGCTGAGTACTAACACGAACGCTAACATCAATAAACTGGATTTATTGGAATCCTTCTTGTAAGACGCACGAGAGTATACTGGGCAGGATTGTTACTAATAAGTAAAAACTGTAAGCGCTGAAAACACTTGCAGGGCAGTTAGCCTCGGCATTTGATATCAGAAATCGTGACGAGCAATTTTGAAGGTCGGCCTTATATTGGTTCATAGAAACAGAACTATTGTGGAGCAAAGCTCAGAACTCGGGAGAGACAAGGGAAGCGCAGATGAGCCAAAGAAGAAAAGAAGGATTCATATGTTTCCTGTAGAATTGCTATTCCTCTTCCCTTATTGTTACACACACGAAAATCGAAATAGTCCGTTCCTTAAGGATTTGATGCTGAGGAAACGCTAAGTAATTGGAAACCTCAGAGCAACAGTAAAAAAATGGAGTTAACCTTCACGCGGGGGTAGGTAAATGATGGTTGATCGCTGGAACGAAAATGTGCGATAGGAATATACTCAATTTGACCGAACAACGCTTTCATACGTCGCAAGTACACCCTGCGGCAAGCTGTTAAGGAGTAAACCCCTCTCCGTTAAAATTGAGGTATCTGAACTAAATTTTTTACTCAGTCGGCTCCGTGATATTTGATCAATAACGCAGATGGAACCTTTTCGTCCCGTTCAGTTAGGCCTTTGGTCTGAAATAGTAATCCGAAACGGAATAGACCAGATCGGCTCTTTACGGGATGAGGATGAGCTGAAGTGCTTCTTCCTCTTACGTAAACAGCTGGTCCGGAGCTCCACAACAGCTGCGTCATATTACACGGCTTGACACCTGGATGATCACCCTGAGTTCATTAGGCGTCGTTACCAGGGAGGGGAAAAAAACGAGTAAGAAGAGGGCGGAAAAAAAGCAACATTTCTCGCTTGTGAGGGCGGAGCATCCAACTTGTTGAGTTCCAGGTTGAAAACCAGTTGGTTGTTATAGACGAATCTTGCGTTCAACATTCGGCGTGAGTGTAGAATATAACAACGATACATATTTTCAGCAAAAATTGCATAAAAATTATAACAATTTCTTTGGTGCGTGTTCCGATTCCATGATTCTGTGTGCTGGGAATTCGGTCCAAAAATGTGGCAATATATCGCGATTCCATACACCACCGGGATCAACGATTTAAAGGGTGGTCTTAGCTCTGTTTTTTGGAAGGAAGACATGTAAACATGAACCTATCGAGAAACAAAATTCTAACGACGCACACAGCGTGTCCTCTGTCTTCTACCGTCTTTTTATGGCTCTAGCAACCAATCAAATCATTCTAACCCGGTTCATTTGAACTTGGTGAAACATGACTTTACATTTTCCGTGGAAAATGGTAGCCGTTAAAGATCTGTAATTTATTGTGATGCTCCAACTAAAGGCAAGATCATCATTGAGCCATCTGTGCTCAGAGAATTCGTGGGACTGTCCGCGTGATAAATTTATTTTTGGTTACGAACGTCTGTATCCACCTTTTCAAAATTATTACAAACTTTTATAAATAACAGCAAATGAAACGGCAAGGGTTGGTATTTGGAGATTTGGGGTTGCTCCTAACTATCTCATGAACGTTATTGGGCCCTCATTGTATTAGCATGTTTTAACTTTCCCCGACCCAAAGAGAAAAGAATGTATTGTAATTGTGTCAATAAATAAAGTTCTACAGATCTCTACGTTTCGAGGCCTACTGAACTGGAAAACCCTCATTCCCGCACGGTCCGAGTGTCTGTAAATCAATTTGCAGGACAACGACTAGATCGATTGAACTAGTTCTTCTATGTTTTGTTCGTGATTTCTTGTAGACGTGAAAAAGTACCAGTAACTAGGGGTTTTCGCATTTTTCTCAAAAAACGGCCATAACCATTTTGATTAAATTTTCAAATTATCTTTTACTGCTCTGTAACAAAATTTTTATCCCCATAAATATCTCTACGAATGTTCAGTGAACGGAGATGTAGGCTTATGAAGCAAATATACGTTTTTTACGCTTTTTGGCCAAACGGCTTTAATCATTTGCACCAGTCACAGAATGTTTTCAAGTAATTAATGCTTATGTATTGTTCTCAATAAACCGTTCATTGAACAAAGATAAAAGCCAAAATGAGTCGAAAATAATGTTTTTTCGAACATTTTCGTAATTTTCCGAGTTGCTGCTCCACTGGGTTTGAACAATCTTACAGTGAGTCTTCTAGCAACTTATACCCGCGTTCCTTTCGTCTTGATTATTTCTGTACCTATATGTTGAACGAAAGTATACGCCAAAACAGCTTGGAAGACGAGATTTATCAAATATTAATTTATCGTTTTTCCAATTTTCTCAAAAACGGCCCTAAAGGTTTCGATCAAATTTACAAGGTACTCTCGAACCTTCCGTTCTCCTTAAACGTTTTCGTAGAAATCGGTAGAAATAAGGAACATCTCCCGTATATACGGCAGGTCGTCAAATTTACAGGAGGTTGAAAGGTCGCGATTCCGACAGTGAAACGATCATGTGAGAGGGATTTATAAGGAAAAAACAAAGTCGAAATCGTCGATAATTTGTTGTGGCACTGCCTCATTTTCTCACAGATGAGACTTTTACTACACTGTAGCGTTAATTTGGATTGTTAGTGCGAAAAGACCTAATAAGCATTTTACCCTAACGATTTGGATTAAATTCTTCGTCAAACCACCAGGTAGCCCAATACAATATCTATATTACAAGAGTTTGGTAACGTTCATAAAATAATGAGAAACAGCCCCGGATATTCCCGAATTCAAACCACCACCATTTCACCTGCTACCCCTTTCGCAATTTTTACCCGATAATCAAAAAATGGTTACCACGATAGTTGTCAGAACAGTCAAACGCGCCGATTCATGAATCTCTCATTTGCTAGTTACTCAAGAACGGTCGTAGTAACTCAGCCAAGTTGATATAACCTGAGTGAAAAACAGATATTTTTGTTGAGAGTGAAAAAAGTTACTGAAGGCATGTGGGGCCGAGGAAAGTTGAGTGATGCGTCGCAACAGGTTTTTTTTGACACCAGCGACGGCTTTGCCTTGTTCGAAAATTCACTAAATCGCTCAAAATTGTCGAGTTGCATGTTCCAAGGAAAAGGTAAATTATGTGAAGGTTTAGGTCCCGACTTCTTACGTCACGGATGTGAATGGTGTGAGGGAGGTCGTGGACGTAATTTGTTTTGAGAAACACGTTTAAAGAGTCCTTCAGAAGAACGAAGATTGAATGAAATGAGCAGGTAACACAGGAAGTCTCAAGAAACAGGTAGACAGCGTCTTACAATGAGACGGAATTGAAAGGGAAAACTATCTGGGCGTTACCTTTAGATCTGAGGCCAGACACCCAACACGCGCTCCTCTCAAGAAAATACAAATCTACCTCAAAGCTCAACAAACGCAACAGCCCCTGAAGCTGCAGAAGGGGGAGAGCCGAACTATTGTCTACAAGGCAGATGTTAATGAAGGCGTAGGGGAGAGAGTGTGGGCTATTGTCGAGAAATCAGGCTCTTGGCCCGGTCACACCTGTGTACAAGCTGGTTGAGGGTAGAGAACCGGCTAGACAAAAGAGGCAGATGCAGCTGGTTTTCCGCAGCTGGTTTAGGTTTTTAGAGGGGTGCTCCGAAGGGCCTTCACCTTCCGTTAGCGAGAGGGCGGTAACGGAACTGATCCTTGCGGGCACGCGTCTTTCCTCGCCACACTGTCCAGGTTTCTTTTATGGTTGTTCCGGTTTCAGAAAAAAAAAAGACTTACGATCTGACGTCACTTTCTTACCTAAGCCCGCTACGTCACATGAGACTCACTTGCCTGCCTTCAGATTCCAGCCCTCCTGCCGTCTCAAGCCTCCGGGTTGAGTCACCTTGTGGAGCTCAAGTCTTTTGTGTCTCCTTCCGCCTCGACCTCACGACAAGTGACCATTGAGCAACACCACCTTAACATTTTCGAAGCATCCCTATCACCTTACTCTCAAGAAAATGCAAATTGACTTTTGATATTTTTTGCTACTTTTCTTAAAAAAGGAAGCCATAGCTATCGCGCTAAAAAGTCGAAGTGCGAATTTCTGAAATATTTTTGCACTCCTTTACGAATTCTACAAACGTATACATTCATAAAGGATAGTGAGTCAAAACTGGCATAGAAGTAGCTATAGTAATTTCCTTTGCTAAAGCCCTTCGTATTAAGTAACTGTTAAAAATTACGTACAGTGCCTACTAATGAATAACGACTTTTACCTTTTTGTAACCAAACCCTTCTAAACTCCGCTCAAATATCATGAAACTCTTCAGAAAAATTCAGATGGTAGTTCAATCAAGTACATATACGATTAGTTATTAATAACATTCATAAGATGTATACAGGCTTTTCCAGAAATTCCGAAATTTCCACCCGCTGCCGTTCCACTTTCCATCCATTTCTAAATTACCGGTTTTCCCCGACAACTATGCAAAAGTCTGTATTACTGCGTACTGCCTAATTAATTTTATATGTACGAATTGCTCAATAGTGTTCAAGGCATGGGCAAGAGCGGCACGATAAATTCCATAGCGTTTTACAGCTTTTCACCACCCCGAAGTGGCGTTTTGCCAAGTTCAAATGAATGGAGTGAAAAATGAGTTGAATTATTAGCAAAAGCCATCAAAACCAGTGAATTTATGTAGAGCTATAGAATATTGT
Source organism: Pachypeltis micranthus (assembly GCA_020466155.1). Taxonomy (NCBI): domain Eukaryota; kingdom Metazoa; phylum Arthropoda; class Insecta; order Hemiptera; family Miridae; genus Pachypeltis; species Pachypeltis micranthus. The sequence goes on along the minus strand of CM035774.1, from coordinate 10,544,861 downwards.
GTGACGCGGAGGCATCTGATATTTTTGAATTAAGGTTACAACGAAGTCAAAAACTCGCGATGAAAATAATAATATGACACAGTTATGACGATAAATACCACAAAAATATTAAATAATAAAGTATTCACTCAGACCGCAAGGCTAAGCACATTAAATACAGAGAATACAAAACTACTTTATCAACAATTGGAACAAAAATGTGCCATGGAATCGAGACAAAAATATCTGGTGCGTTGCAACACACAACTTTCCTTAGCTCTACGTCAATTCACTTTGTACATGGCCAATTCGATTTAATCAATTCATTTATCACTCAGTTAATTTGAACTGGGTCAAACAACGCTTAAAGACAGCAGAAAGCGGTAGCGCTTACAGTTCCGGAATTTATTGTGCTGCTCGTACTCATTGCAGGACCATTATTGAGCAATTGGTACGCAGATAATTAATGAGGCTGTAAACACGATTTTTCAAAAAAAGGATAGTAATCACTTTTGCAGAGTTATTGGAAAATAACTGTTACAACTGGTAGTAAGCGAAACGGCAGTAGTTGACATTCAGGAATTTCTGGAGTAAGCCCCATGTATCTCATGAGCGTTTTTAAACATCCACCGTTTAGGTGTTGGATTGGACTACAAGACCAATTTTTTTTAGCATTCTACTAACATTCCAGCGGACTTATAAAGGAAAAAACTGCGCTAAAAACGCTTTTGGTCGAAAAGTTTGATAATTTATTGTGCTGCTCTCGTCATTTTCCCATGAATTTTATAGTATCATTGCCTCATTGAGAGCTATCAATATAAAAAATGTAACTAAAATCGTTAGAGCCGTTTTTGAGAAAAAAAATTTGGTGTTTTGATCACTATGATGACTATAGTTAACTTTCAGTGGATTTTGCCCATGCCCTCACTATTGCGTCCCATGGTAACTCGTGGGCTAGACATCAAGTTTCAGCTGATTTGGTACGGTTGTTTTCTCTAAAAACCGCGCTAAAATCGATTTCGTCGAAAGTTTTGGTAATTTATTGTGCTGCTCTCGTCATTTTCCCATAGATGGGAATTTTATGGTGGAGTTGCCATATCTGGAGCTACCAATATAAAAGATTTAATCAAAATCGTTAGAGCCGTTTTTGAGAGAAAAAAAATTTGGTGTTTTGATCACTATGATAACTATAGTCAAATTTCGGTGGATTTTGTTCATACCCTTATTTTGATGTCCCATAGTGACTTACGGGCTAGATATCAAGTTTGAGTCGATTTGGTACGATGGTTCTCTCTAAAAACCGTTCACAGACACACACACACACCCACACAGACACGCAGACCATTTTCCCAAATAGTGTTTTTCGGACTCAGGGGGGTCTGAAACGTAAAGATCTGAAGAGAACTCAAAATTTTTTTTTCAGCCGATTACATAACTTTCCTTTGTACTTCGTAGAGCAAGGAAAGTAAAAACTCTCTCGAACAGCTTCTGGACCTAGTATCACACCTCAGCATCAAAAAAACGCCAGTATACCATATGAAACATGACCTGACTACAATGGAACGGCGAGAACTAAATATTCCAAGCGCTCGTAGGCACCTGTAAGCAATTGGCTCGACATGACGAGTCATGGACGGGTGGTTTTAGTGAGACGGGAGGAAGCACAAATGAAGAAATGCGTTCTTTCAATTAGTAGAATTAGCTCACTATAATTACTGGGATTTAACTATTTTCGATTAAGACGCAGCCGTAAACCTCTGAGAATTATTCCATTCGATGCGGCATCTAAACATATCTATAAAACGATACCGAACACGGCGTGTGGGCGATGTAACTCAAAATTGCGTTTTTGTGCATTTTCTTGATCATTTTTTGCCCATAACAACCATGGGCTTCTTCCGATTGGATCACAGAGAAGGTGGGCGCCACCAGATACCAAATGAGGGTTTTTAGACCACGTTAAAGACACAAAACGGCCAGGACGGCGGACGAATATTGCAGGCTTGGAATGCTGATGTCTTGAAACGTGAAGTATCAAATGATCAAATGTCGAAAGGGGGGGGGGTGTTAAAATTGGTTCTGGGCCGAAAACATGGGGTTAGTATTCATAATGAATAATAAACCGAAATGGTTACTCAAACCTTCAACCTCATCGGCGTGGATCATAAGTTTTCAATAGACTTGCCACGGGTGATGTATCGACGTTTGCTTCTCTCATCGGAAACGATTGAATGCTCGACCTTTGATAGCGTATTGAATATCATTGCATTGAACAGTATCACCCACAATTCTATACATTCGCCAGAAAGAGAAAGAGGGAGAGAGAAGTTGTCAGAAACACCATGACGGACATACATCATTCCAACTAAGCCCCACCCTGCGCCCATACTTCGCCCGTGCGGGGGATATCGTAATTAGAGAACGGTAGACGCCCCTAGCTATTTCGAACTGGACTGATGATGTGGCTCACACTATTCGAACATAGCGGCAGTCGTCGAACGTTCAGATTTCTTTCTGGCGAGGGGCAGTTACATCTTGAAACGAGCTTGAAGGAACGCACATCGAGGCCCCGCTGCAAAATGATGTATTCTTTTTCGACGATTTAAATTTTAAAAAAGGCAACCCAAAGCTTTTGGACCCATTCTGAATAAAGTACAGGTAAATGGGGGAAAACGCGTTTTGCAGCTCCACGGACGTTGACAATAACACCGCCAACGTTTAGTAATTGTGACGTTGAAACTTGCTCGGGGCGTAAAGACTCGATCGGCTGCCCAGAACGACAAATGGTCCCTTCGGCTTCCTACAAATTGAAGTTTCAGATCGCCTGATCGAACCGTTCAGGCGGCCGAGGCAGTCAATCTAATTCGTGATAGAGACGCGTGCATTACAGCTGCTCGGGACAGATGTAACACTTTCTATGCTCTTAATTTCCGGGCACGAGGCTCCTTCGGTAGTGCACCCGGAGGCTCTCAGGCAGATTAAAAACTGAACGCTTCGTCGAAACAAAAAATGCTACCAGAGCCAGGGGTAGGTTTCATTTTTTTCCCTACCAACTGGCTGTTAAAAATCACCGAATTATGACAAATTTAACGCGTGTGCTTTCTGTTTGTTTAAGATAACGACGACGAGCTTGGTGGTGTTCAGAACGAACGGAAGAGAAGCATTGACAGAGAGGAATTAAGTGACGCACCAACGAAAACTAGTAAACAAAGAGGCGAGCATGGTTACTGTAGCGCGAGCGCATGAACACTTGAAACGAAAATAGAACATTAGGCACCACACGCGATGTGTAGCAGAATGATTTTTTAAAGGCAAGGCCTGGAACCTGGCGAATACTGACCCAATGCATCACCGACCTGTGACAGCGTATCACATTATTGAATTTATGCTCAAACTCCACGCCGTTTCTCTACATGCCTCATATTGGATCTTCAGAACTTGAATCAGAAGTGTGGTCATTTGCGTGTGATTCCCCGTTGTACACTCTCGATGCAAGGTCGCATAACTTTCTCAGAACTTGAGAAAACTTATACTGTCCCTTGTGTCAAGACCTTATTGAGTGATTTTTGTAGGGGGATATAGTGGCTCCGGACCTTTACTTCTCAGTATTGAGAACCAACCCAGAACCGTTTAGCACATTGCACTCGGTTGGCCCTCACGCCTTTTTCCGATGGCAGCTCTTCTTTCCTGTTCTCCTCACCATCACGAGAATCTTGCAGCGTGCCATCATTCCCACATATCCTTCCATAATGCCAAGCCGTTTAGGAAGTTCTGGAGGTGTCTTTGTTCCTTCATCTCCATCGAATTTAGCGATGCACTCAAAGTTTTCATCGGAACTGAATGTGATGCGAACGAATGCCTCAGGCGTAAGGCGGCCGTCTGTGCCGTCCACCGTGTGCCACTGGATTTCCCACCATAGGCATGAAAAGACGGCGTGGGATGGGATTTTGGGCTTGCAGTCTTATCAGTTCAGGGGCGCCCTGAATCCTCCACGAGAAGGAGCTGCCTGGTAAACTGACCCTTTTGGAATGTGTCCCACCTGCTTATTATCTTCTGGTAGCCATACTCCCTCGATGAGATCTCTTCGCATGGCTCTTGTGAAACTGTGTGGTAAAAGCAAGCAATGGGGAGGGCCCACTTCCTCTACACCACTGCCATCCGCTTTCTTGCAGCAGGCAACTCTTAGTGTACCAGCCCTCACCTCCGCCGCACGCAAGAGTGCAACACTCACTTCTGCCTTTCCGTGGCCCTCTCGGGGTGGCCATCATGAGGGAGCCGTTGTTTCTGTGTCAGATTTAGCTGCTGCTGCGTGCCGGATGTGGGAACCACACGACAACTTTACTGTCAAAAAGTGGGCAACTCACCGTTCTGTACCTAGAAACACGTGATTCTCAACATTCCCAAGTTTATCGCGTTGTTTCTACATAAGTGTAGTTTTTCATGGAGTAGCGATCGTATAGATGATTCATGGGACATCCCAAACCAATTTTATGCGAAGGTTCGTAAACAATTTTCCAGAGGTAGGTGGTAGACTGTGATGAAAGTTAGTCAATGAATGGCGTTAGTTTGAATGTTGGTACTTATCGGGTTGCTTCTACTTATAAAACGGTTAATTTTAAACTTAATAGCACAGGTAGCAAGTGATAATAACAGCATATTTTTACGAAAGTAGTATTTTCACGTAAGGCTGTGCTATTAAATACTGGTCCAGGCTATGGACAAGGAGGTTCGTGCACGCTTTCACAGCCAAGTGGTGAAAAAATCAACTAAAATTGAAGGGATTTCACGAGACGGCTTCAACGATTTGGTCAAATTTACCACGCATTTTTTACTAATACTAAACTTGTGTTACTTTTGTTACCCATAGACATTCCTGTAAGAGCATGGAGAGCGATAATATAGACCGTAAGAGGAGGAAGAGATTTGTTTTAATTTTAGCAAGAACATTTTTTTACCAGTAAGCTGTGAAAGGTACAACGTAGACATGGCGCTAGTATACAATGTCCAACGTGGCGGAAAGTTGGTGATGCTTCGCACCAATATTTTAACTTCCTTCACCAGTACTTTTCGATATCCGATCTGCAGTTGAATGTGTTGAATTGAATTTGAGCAAAATTGGGCCAGAATTAATTATAGTTGTCATAATGATCCTGAACCTTATTTTTTTCTCTCTAAAACGCTGCTAATGATTTTTTATACATTCATAGTTGTATATGTTTGAATAGTTCCAAATGGTAATAAAACTTACCATCTTTGGAAAAATGACTAGAGTTGTACAATGAAGTAATTAGGCTAGTTCCGCTAGTGGACAAATTACAAAATTTAACGTACCTGTTTGGTGAATCCGGCTTCTCTGGCTGGTAATATACTGTAGGCGAGCGCTTTTGATGTAAAGACATCATCGTCTGGCCGTTAAGTTAGAACTAAAGTCAATTAGTTGGTCGTGGTCCTTATACAGGGAGAGAAAGGTTAACGGGAACAAAACACGCAAAGTACACAGACTTTGACAAGACACTGCAAAGACATTTTGGCAAAAACCGACTTTACTTAACAGCAGTTTTTTCTTTTAAATGCCACTCATGTGACGAAATTCTCAAAAAGATCAATCAATTGCCTGTAGTATCATAGTTTAATGGCTGTTATAAATCATATAGGGACATCCCCCCGAAATTCCGGAACTCAAAGTATTGCCGTTTCTTTCAAAATCATGACAAATGCATGGGTAACCCAATAAATTTTGGAATCTTAAACAGTACCAGTTTTTGTGTCGAAGGTTTGGTTATGTTCCATAATAAATCCGTATAAATCGATCGCAAAACAGTGTATAAATCTTTGAGTGTACGTAAGTCTGAGAAAAGTTGTGTGATGCATCTTACTGTGTTTTTTATTTATTTTAAGGTATTTACCCGGCTTTCCTCAGCCTTCAAGAGTAATAAAGAGAACCTCCCAATAAGATTGTGATCGATGGGATATTGTTAATAATAATATCCTGTTATTCCCGAAGACGAGGACATGTGGTTGGAGCGCGTGCCGGAAAATGGTAGTTCACTTTGATGAAACGTCTTGAATCTTCTGGAGGGTCAGCACCACCTCAAAAAGAAAAAAAAGAAGAAAAATAGCGTTTCGAAGGAGGATATGAAAGGGAGAGAGCTCGTGGTTTTGCCCCGGGATGGATGGTGTGGCACGGGGGTTGAAAAAGGGGCAAAAAAGTGAAGGTTCTGTTGCTTTAATCTGTTGGACGGTCAGGTGTGGTTTTCCATGAGCCTCCATTCGGCTCCTTCCGTCCTACTTTTTTTTTCTTCCTCTCAGTTCATTTCATCCCTTCGGTCGACGGTAAAGAAAGCGGGGATAACTGGGAAGGCGCTGGTAGCAACAGGCTGACTGGCAAGGCGAGTGATCGTGCAGGAATAACGAAGAAAAAAACAGGCAGGTTAAACTCGCAACAGGCGGTACCCCGCGGTGAACCCTTGTTGCACATTTATAAGCGATTCAACAAGTATTTATCATGAATGGACATGAGCCAGAAACGGAGGAAAAACGAACGAAAGCTGTCTCGCTCCAGTAACGCTCAATAGTTGATCACTGGAACAATATCGGCAGATTTGTTGTTAATTCAAATAAAAAAAACCACAGATGGAGTAAATGTTATCGGCCAACGACTTATTTGTGATGAATTTTATTAAATTTTTCAACACTCCCATCATAAAACACGATAATTTTGAAGTCAAACTGAAATGCTCACAGTTTAATAATAATACAAAAGCCCATAGACGTTCAAGTCGTTCTTCCTCAAAGGCTTGTCCAGTTTCATGGAATGAAAGACTCCAAGAACGCAGACTTAGTCACTTGAGCATTAGGTAGGATCTGCCACTATAAAATAGCGTGCTCCAGTATGGAATCCGATGAGATTCAGAATCAGCGAAACGAAGAATAGTCGTTTCCAATTATGCATTGAACCACAGAGGTGTTTCAGAACCATCTTACAAGAAGAAGAAAATGGAAACATGACGAGGAAGAAGAATATAATGACGAAGAATAAGAAGAAGAAGACTAGAATAAATAGTCAAGTAAAAAGAAGAAAAAAGTTGATTGATCAACGCGTTGTATTTGTAAGACAATAAAACCATGTTCCGTTGTTCCTCTAGAATAGTACACAGTAAAAAAATCATACATTTTCGCAAAAACGAGTTGAAACGAAAAACATGTATAAAAGTTGTCAAAATAGGATAATTGAAAAAGTTAAACTGTAGAAAAAAATACAGAAGAAAGAGCAAAATTAGGATAAGAAGAAAAAACTAAAAGAAGAAGAAACAAAATTATAAGAAATAAACCGAACAACATGAAAATAAAGTGAGAACAAAACTAATTATCTAGAGCGTAGCAACACACAACTTTCCGCAACCCCCGTAAATTCGATGACCTGCTACATATACGACAATTTTCTTAGCTCCACTGTGCATGAAGATGAGACCTGGGTGGATTTCCATACCAAATTTCATCTTTCCACCATTCTGAAGACTCACATGGGTGAAAAACGCTTTTTAAGCGACGACGAAGTGAAGAAAGAGGTCCTCAAAATGGCGGAAAGAGTTGGTGGGAGAATTTTTCGAAGAGGGTATCTAAAAGCTTGTACCGAGGCCCAAAACTTGCTCAGAGAAAGAAGGCGGGTAATTTTTTTAACGCAATTTTTGTTAATAGGAGAATCCAGTACTCTTATTTTCTGGGGGGAACAAAATGTAGGTACTAGCTGGTTGAAAGTACTTCGTAAGTTTGAATGAAAACGTGTGCAGCCGTTTTTGAGGAAATCGGGAAAGCAATAAATTAATGTTTGACAAACCTGTTTTTTCGAGCTATCGCTGTTTATATCTCCATTCAACAGATAGAGACAGAAATAGTTAGACAGAAAGCCCATGCCATAGGTGGAGTCCTTGTGGTTCATCAGCTGCGGCCAGAGGAGGTTGTAGGGATTGACCTCCAGGGTCCTAATGTGGACGCCGCATCAGAGAAAACCACCTCCACAGGAGCTGAGGGTGGAACTGGGAACTCATGCTCGCCCACTCCATAGGCCCAGGTGTGGCCGCAGTTGGGGTTTTCCCGGTGTCACCGAAGAGAATTTAAAAACCACATCCCTAAGAGTGTGTTGTGTCCACTGCTCCATCTAGGGACTCCTTAGCCAGCGCTATGTATTCCCTGGAGAAATCATGAACGCAAACGGTGGGTACAGCTTTCGTACAAGTACGCAACCACTAGGAACATTTTATCTCTTTCATTTATTTATTTTTTTTTTTTATGCAATGATAACTACGTTTGATTGTGCTCGTTGATGATTTCGATATAATGGCCGCGTCAATTGCAATTGACATTATCACTTAGTCACTGAGGGTATTAGAACGTTTGATGTTACCAAGCGTTAGATTTTGTCACAGACGTTACCATGCACTTAACTCAACACAAATTTCGTGACGCTTCTCCGTTACATATCCCGCATTACATTTTCGAGTTTATGTAGCAAAGTAAAGACATAAAATGTCAAAAAAGAAAAATAAGAAGAACTCAAGAGGATAATAATGATGATTATTACAGCGACGACGATGATGAGAGCAGACGAAGAATTTATATTTGCCTCGAATTAAACACGAAACGATAAACAGCTAAACTGAAAATTCACTACAGAATAGAACATATCTTTATTGACAATATAAATAACCTAATTACTCAAATGCACCGTTAAAAGAATAAAAATGAACATGTTTTGGAAAACAGTTTTATTCAGCCTGCTTAATTCGCCCAATTCATTTTAAATCGATCGATGTGTCATCTCGACGGAATTAGTTAACGTCATTGGAGGAAGATGTTTTGACTTCGAGCATACCCAAAACGAGGTTTGGAATTCGCATCGTGGCGCCTGCACGCTCACAATCCCATTTCTATTGATTTCCGTTCACTACGAAGCTTACCATTTACCGAACATTAACTTGTCAGCACCTTGTTTATTGGCACCTTTTTTAAAACTGGACGATTCTCTCACTTTGGCCTCTTCCGTCAAAATACCCCTCCTCGAACAGTATGGTTATTGCTATCCCTGTATATCCGTCGAAAAGAAAGATTTCGAGTTCTCTTCAGATCTTTACGTTTCAGACCCTACTGAGCCCGGAAAACACTATTTGGGAAAATGGTCTATGTGTGTAAGTGTCTGTGAACGCGATTGAGAGAAAATAGTTGAATCAAATCAGCCCAAACTTCATATGTAGTCCAAGTATCAAAATCTGCCCAAAACTAACTATGGTTATTATGGTGATCAAAACACTCACAACTTCAGACTCACAAACGGCTCAAACGATTTTGATAACATTTTGGTTTAGACAGCTGTACTAGAAAATGCCTATTTCCGTGGAAATAACGAGAGCAGAACAATAAAAAAGCAGCTTTAGCGCAGTTTTTTCTTTAGAAACTTCGCTCACAAAGGAGCGGAACCTTCAGATAAATCTATCGGGTACTCCAATTAGCTACTTATACGGCGAGCCTTTAATAACGCTCATTAAATATTTCGGACTACTCCGAAAATTCTGGAATTTCAGCCACCGCTGTTTTGCTTACTACCATTTCTGAAAGTGTTCACCCCACAACTCTGGAGAAGTGATTACTATCTTCCTCGAAATATCGAATCTACAGTGGCATCAATCCTCTGTTTGGCAGTTGTTCAACAATGGTCAGAGCAAGAGTACGAGCAGCGTAGTAAATTCCGGAACTGTACGCACTACCGCTTTCTTCCACCGTGAAGTTAGGTTTTTCCAAGTTCAAATGAACTGAGTGAAAAATTAAATTAAAATGAATTAACAGCGAAAGCCGTGAAAACCAGTGAATTTATGTAGAGCTAAGGAAAGTTGTGTGATAAAGCGCACCTGATATTGTACTCAGCCGGTTCCCAGTGCTAGTCACTCTGCTTTACGTTATTTGTTTAAGTTGTGCTCACTCTTCTCAATCGCATTTTGTGCAAGTTGAGGAAGGTGCAACAACGCTCAACTAAGTTCTGTGGCTGCTTTCAGATTTGGCGGTATCATCGTCGACCTCGTAGACTGCAGTGCCTATTATTGTTATGGTTCGTGATAATTGAAAAATAGATACTGACGACAGACGTTTTTATACAACGTGAACAAAACATGTGATGTAAAAGACGACAAGGAAAAGAGGAAAAGATCACTGGTTACAAGATAGATACAGGATGACTTGATCGTAAATAATATTATTTTGAATTAATTAAATTGGCATTGCTATACTAATAATTAATTAGCCGGTGTATAATAAATTAAATACAGTTAAATTATTATTTATATTCAACAATTATAACTACCGCCGATATCATTAACTGAACTTTGACCAGAATTAGTGGCCACTAGCCCACGTAAGAACGAACTTTATATGTATTACAAGAGTTAGTTCAATCAGCCGGTCTTTATCACGTCATCAGAAGATACAAGGTAACTTCAAACCCTTGTTGATGTTGCTCAAGCAAATAGCCCGTAGTTGATGTCTCCAACTGAGATCGGAGAGCGCTCGTCAGAATTTAGAATTCTGGAACCAGTCGTTTTCAGGAACGGCATTGGCGTTGGATAGTAACGACCGAGAGCAAACTAGGCCTTTTTCAAATATGAAGGCGAGAATGTGGAAGAAGAGAGCGTGGACTCAACAGAAACGCCCCCCTTACGATCTCTGGGGAGTGTTCTTTGACGCATGATATCTCTCCTGGGTGCGTACGATCCTCCAACTGGCTCTTTTCTCGTTTTCTTTCTTCTAAAGAGGATTACCAATTCCACAAGAGTTTCGAGTTCGATCCTCAGGAGATTTCCTCGTCACTTCGCCGAAAATAGAGGGAGGAGCGAAAGAGAGAGGCCTCTAACGAAAAGTGAACTGATGTACCTCGTTGAGATCTCTTTCCGTGATTCGAAAACTAACGTTCTTTGCTCTTTCCACACCACACACACACACCCCTCCAGTCTTCCATTCTCGCAAGCACATCATTCTCTTTTCGAAGGGGTTCATCAAGTTTATTTCTTCTCTTTCGTGGAAGTCGTATTACAAATGGATTTAGAGGCCATCGCTATTGATCCCCGTTGGGGCAGTTTCATTCCCGATCATTTCTCGCCCAATTAATCTTGTCAAGATCGAAGGAAGGGGCCGGCCAATCGAAGTGCACCGTTCTGAGATGATGCACGCCGAGAACACCATTTCTCAACTGACATCGACCGCCAACCGCACAATTAATTCTGAATTTAAATTCTCATCAAGCTTCATAAGGCGGATAAGTTGACGCAATCCAATTCCGATACTGACGTTACTTCGAATACCACATAACGTAATGCTCCGACAATTTTAGAAGGGCATATTAAATTGATTTAAATCGGTGGGATTCAAAAAGTCTCAAAAATTGTATTTTACTTTTACGAAATGTAAAGGACCAACCAATTCCAATTGAAACTAATGAATTGTCACTCGTCGTCGTCTCTTGTCTACAGATGTAAATTAAATACCGTACAATATTCCTCAGCACCATATACGTTCATCAAGCTTTAGGGCTCCGCTAAACTACAAATCCAATTTTTTTTTCACTTAATTTGCAAGAATAACGTTTAAATAAAAAACTGTCAGTGCTGAACGTTCCTGCATTTTGAGAACCTATTTTCCCATACATTACAACCTTTACTGAACGATTAGCGCGCTAATTTCTATCGAAATGTAAATATTGGGTCTAACAGAGGGAGAGATTTGAGGTTCAGTGCTAGCGAAGAACCGCTGAGGAATGAGATGATTGAGAGAGAGAACTTTCTTTCCACTCGAGACACGAGAGTTGTTGACTATAAATAGAGCATGTGAGAGAACAAGGTCACACGACATGAGGGGGTCATTGGATAGGCAATGGGACGAGAGCTGAGAGTAAGATGAGAACAAGCTGGCAAGAGCTTGGAAGTAAGGGCTGAGAAGAAGACGAGGGTAGGGACTGAGGAAAAACCCACTTGGGAAACCGTTAGGACAACAACTTTGCCGGCTCAGGTCATAAAATGGAGTTGGCAGGGTTTGAAATATCGAAGAGTTGATTGTACTGTGATTCCGGGATTGCTGACTAATCCTGTAAGCTGGGGAACGACCCTGCAATTAGGATCAGGGGCGCTGAACTGATTCTAGAACTGAGGCGAACGGTAAGTTTTAGAAAGGTTTGTGTTCAAGTTCTGGATTGATTACTACTGTTGAAGTCAGGAACGTGGTTTGAGCGCAGGAAATTCATGAGATGCTGGGGAGAAGAATAGTGTCAATCATTTTCACGGACGAAATTTATCATCATATTTGGATACTATTGTACCGTTGACACAAAAAGTTCAATCATATTGTTTCAGGGGGATAATGCTTAACTATAGTAATTACCGCTAAGTTTGCATCGATTATGACAGTAACCTTGTTTTGGCGTTCACAAAGCTGCGAATATCTAACCTGTATTTCACCCTGTTCATGTAAAGATTGGCATAACGCTTCAAATGGAAGCTTATAGTAATCAAATTAGGGGGTTTCCAATTCAGTAGGCCTCAAAATGTGAAGATCTGAAGAAAACTATTCTGACCTGACTGCTACACGTATGCAGAACTGTTTTTTGAAGACGTAGAAGAGAGGGTCTGCTCATAGTGACTACATGAATTTACTTGCGTATTGAGAACCAACCAGGAACTGTTTTGCACGTTGCCGCTATGAATCCACCCACACTGCCCATCAGTTTGGCAGATAGAGAAGCAGTGCCTTGCCATGCCTCTATACTTTCATTCTTCATCTCTGCAAGGTACTAGGAAGCTCCATCCTCTCCTGCCTGAGCACTGCCCAGGCACCTCCAGTTTTCTTCAGAATTGAACGCAGAGCAGATGAATGCTTCTGGTGTGAGACCGTCGACTGGGTTATCTGTTGGCATGGGAAGATGGCATCGCATGCACTAACCCCCATAGCCCTGCAGTACAGGCCGTTTAGTGCAAGTACGCTCTAAATGTTCAGGTAGGAAGTGGGTGAGAAGGCGCCACCGGAACCAAGTGCCAATGCTGGTTACCAAGTGCTGGAATGCTCTTTCTGGACTGTGTCCTACTCGCCTTCTTTTCGCTCACACGCCAGAAGATGGATGGATTACGATAGCACCAACACTGCCTCTTGAGAAACCGCGGGGTACGAGCAAGCAGTTCAAATGGCGCACCTCCCACTGCTCCTCGTGCTTGCCCCTAGCCTTCTTGTGTTGACCATCAGACGAGAAAGAGCTGTACAGCTTTATTTGCTGCTTGTCGGATGTAGAAACCAAACTACAATTTTGTGTCCACCGTCACGCTGAAATATCAAACTAGCACAAATTGCCTGGGTATACCGTCGATGTCACAGGAAGCTCGTCTTGGAAGACTAGAATTATGTCTAATTAGGTTGGTATACGTCACAAGAATGTTCAGTATTACGTAACCGTGTCGCATACGCATCTGCACGGCCAATGAAAAGGACATTTGCGATACATTGTCACCCATTGAGATGAGAAAAGTAAAAAGATTTGAAGTGAACGAAACCTGTGTTTTTTTATGGTGTTGGGTTCAGAGTGAATTGTACGTGTAGCGGCGGGGGAGTTGGAAGCCGCTCTTTTATTTGAACGGGAGAGCGATCAAGAGAAGCAAAAACGCTAACGGATCCATTAGGTATCGAAGCAGACGGCTCTGAGAGGGAAAGCTTTCGAGAGGAAGCCGGAAAGAAAGAGAAAACGGTAGTCAAACAACGTGAGAGCAACAAAAACAGTTTTAAGAGAGCGAGACAGATGTTTAGAAAAGTAAAGGTGAAGAGACCGCAGGTAGAGCACGCGTCTGGAAGACCGTCTGTAACTGTACCTCGAAACATGGGGCTGGTTAGAATAGAAGGATAGTTTGTATCCCGAAGTAAGGACCCGTTGATTGATGCTGGCGGGGTCGGCTAACTGCTGGGTTGAGGTAAAGAGGGGCACCGGTCTCTTTCGTGGAGACGCCATCCGCGCCGAGGGTTGCCGTGGGGTTTCCTTCACTAATTCAGCATCATCTGTTGATTCCATCCGGAACAGCCTCTTGGGAGCAGGAGCTGGAGCGGGGCCTCTGAACGCCGAAGGGGAGAGAAATACGAGAGAGCTCTGGAGAGTTGTACTTATTTGATTAGCCTTTAGGAAGAGGGGAGGACAGCGTGGGAGGAACTTGAATCATTTAGTTGGGGCATCATAACCCTGATGAGGACTGTGAATTATTCTCAAAGTTTCCCCTGAAAGGGAAGAGAGTAGCCCGTTTGTGAGGAATAAGACCGGAAACTTCCCTCATTGTTGGATGAATGCCGTCTGAACCTAATGCTCCAACTTTTGATGGAAACGATGCTACGATTTACAAAATATATCGCGAAGCTTGGACATAATACGAAAGCACTGCATCACAATGCAGCATTGATTCTAGGGTTTGTCCATTCAAGGCTAAACGAAGAGTACATGTCGTGCGTCTTTTACGAGCCCACAAAAAGGGTTCGCAAGCGTCGTTGACGTCATCGTTGCTAAAATTCCACCGTTTGCGAGCTGACCCGAAATACAGGTACGCCATCCTGTCTTAACTATGAACATTGAACTCGAATTGATACAATTAATAAAATATCTGGTGCGAAACATAAAAAACGTGGGCAGTTGAGCAGATCGAATTAATGTTCCATTGAAACGAAAGAGGCTGTCTGCTGCCAGGAGCACCCAGAACCGTTTAGCACGTTGTGTCACGCCTACAGTTCTTCTTTCTTGTCCCCTTCACCTTTACGAGAATCTTGCAACGTGCTGCAATTCCCATACAACCTCCCATAGTGCTCAGTAGTTTGCGTGATTCATAAGGTCTCTTTCCTTCGTGTCTTCATTCTTTAGTCCTACGTGATACTGGCTCCATATCTGCACGCTCCGTCCTCTTCTGATTATGCACTGCACCACTGTGTTGCTTCCGGTAGTAGGCAATACTCAGTGTCCTCGCTGCCCTCATCTCGGCGATCAACAAGGAAGGAGTTTACAACGCCCTCAAGCACCCGCCTAGCACTTGCCCGGGAATTTATGGCGGTTGCGGAAGGTGTGGCTACACAACAAATATTTCTACGTGTTTTATCTCACCTTTCATAGTTAGACACTTAACGGGGCGTACGAGCTGGCTGGTATGTTTGAGGTTTTGAACATCAACGACAGTCGCAGGTTGGTTGGAGTCATCTTTCCCGTCAACGTGCGTGTCTTCGACGACCCTCTTGCAGAGTGCTGAGTTTAACAGTTTACTTGTGATTCATCTGACGAACCCTTGAGTGTGGACGGTCGGTAATGCACACAAGTAAAAGACAAGATTGGTTTTTCTGATTTCAAATTCATGTCCGTGACCATTCAAGACTTGTACTTTCTTCTCTCACGAGTTCCTCTCCAGAAACAACCTGAACATCTGCGTTCCGTCCAGGGCGTGTCGTGTTGCTGCCACGGGTTTTCCATTCAGTGATTGCAGTGTCAAGATAAAAACAGCAACGCCGACATGAATCACAGTCGGTGCCAAACTGCTGAAATCACGTTCCGGACGCGGGGAAACCCCCCTTCCGAGGCTCCTGCAAGCCGGAAGAATGCATTTTAAATTTTTGTCGTATTTCATAACGAGCGCTCAAATTGGTCGACGCGTTCCCATAAATTGCTCCTCCTTCTCCTGGACGTTCGTTATATTCGACGTTCCTGTTCTACTCGCCTGGATTACGACCTCCGTCACGCCATCCATCAGTAAAATATTTATGTATTCACCGCGTCCTCGACTCACCCCTTCCCCTTCCCTTTCGCCCTCACTTCAGCCCACCACTTCCACTCTCGTCCCGTTCCCCAGCGAGTGACCGTCTCGTGGAATTTGCGACAAATTACACCCTTTTTTCCCTCCTCACTCGAACTTTTTTTCTCCCTTCCCTCACTTCTTTCCAAGTACTACCCCCACTCTCCGGTAAACACCTAACCGCGCAACGTTCCAAACAGCCACTTGTAACACACGCAGCTACAGATGATACGTTCTTCCAATTTTATCGATGTCGAGCTTGAAGGATATAAATTAGGGATCCCCAGACTTAGGTGTAGGTGCCATTAGTTTTTTCTTAGGGTGCGCCCGCTTTATATTTGGTATAAACTATCCCTCCCCGCCTATAATTTCGCTCCTCCGAGAACGTGCTCGGTTTCTACGTAATTTGTAAGGTAGTAACTTTGCTAGTTATCCGGAAAATTCTCTCGGCGCTGTCGTTATGACGTACGACTCGGAATGGTAACTTCGTCTTTTCAGCGTCTCATTAGGGATGTAATAAAGTAGCTTATTTCCGAAGGTATGTAATTTATCGTAATTGGTGATTACGGGAAAGTCTGAAGAGGGGGGAAAACCGTCTTGTGTCGTTGATTACTACTTTCAACTCAATTACGTCACGCTTTTACGATCCGTATCGTCGTCTATTAAGAAACAGTGTCGTGCGGCCAGTAAACTGCAACCTACGACAGTAATGACCGTATTTCTTTCATAATTTTATTCCGGTAGAAGTGGAAGAAGGTCGAGCGACTATCTCGAAATCTAGTTCCCATCCGGAGAGCACTGCGGTGTTTTAATGGGGGAGAAAATGGTCAATACACCCCCTAAAACTCCAAATTGTACTCCTCTCCCCGATTGGTCTTGTTAAATACGTTTTGTACTTGAGGCTTGAAATCGAAAGCCACAAGCATGCAACTTGTCAAGGAAATCTGTACAACTTGAATGATGTGACATTGAACCTTACCTACTGATTCCAAAACATATCTACCAGACGAACCAGGACTTTTTTAACGGCCCATTGGCTTATTAGTTTGGGGTGAATCATGCCACTGTGAAGCTCCTGCGGTTGTATATCCTGGAGTGGTATGATCAGGCATTGTTCGGCGTGACTATAATTTGCGATTCCGGGGAGGAATTTACCATTGGGCCCGGCTCCCACCGGCTGCATCATCCAGCAACGGTTTGCCCACGGCTGTGCGAAGACACTCGCCAGATGAAGGATTTGGGGGCCTGGAGGTGCTTTCTACCACTTAATATCTTTGCGGGGAATGGCCACGCCCTAATGTAAGAAGTGCGGGGCACACCTCAAATGTCCAGCGTTTGAAACACTCGAGCCTCGCGTTGAAGGCTCCACGCCCTGACAGCATTAAGCGTTCATCTTAGTTTGACCTGTTGCACGAATGACAGTTCAACTCTATTAGCGTTCTCATGGCTCTCTCACCACGGCCACGGCACGAGTGCAGTGTTCCCTGCTTTTTGATCCACACCACTGTCACGTCCTTTAGGAAGTTCTTGCGAGGGCCTGTAGGAACAGTTGGTTTGTATTGCTGTAGTTGAACACATCCATCGTCGTTTGTTCCATGTCAGGATATATCTAACAGAGCAATCCTGCCAACTGAATCGTTTGACCGAGTGTTCCAAACTCCAAACACGAATGGATAATGAAAGAGCGCAGAGGAAAATAAATCGTGCACATTTTCGGTTTGACAGCCTCACTTCAAGCTCAATAAACAGAAGAGAGCCTCTTCCTGTGACTCCTCGGCGCCATACAGGATTTGAAGCCTCTCACCACACCACCAGTACATATTGTGCTTAAGGTACTTCCCAGGATCCACACAAGTTCCCAATAAGTCCGTTCATTGAGGCGAGGTTCCTCGCACACCTATTTCAGCAGCTCTTAAAGACCTTAGCAAAGATCAGAATGTGATGGTGAACCTGAGTGGCTCAAAGCTCGTGGTAACTAAGTTTTCAACAGTTGCGAGTGCACTGGATCTGGTAATAAAACAGTATATCAAAACGTCTACACGCTAATTCCATTCACATAAGTATAATGAGCTATCAAAAGGGAAAACGTAGCTGAACAAAAACAAAAAATAATTAAAAATTTCTGAGATTCTTCAGTAGACCAACAAAACCTCCAACATGTTTAACTGCCTAATGGCTCCTCTATATGAGTCTACAAACAAGCTACACCACCCATTATTTATGACTGCAGCCATGTTCCGAACCCGAATGTTTGAACCCTTGCTTTGCTCTCCGCCCATGAAACTGATATAAATCTCTCCGAGGGTTCAAGGACAGTCATTTTTACTTTTCTTGGCTGTACAAAGTAGAACGGAAGTTATGTAATCGGCTGAAAAAAAGATCTTTACGTTTTAGATCCTACTGAGCCTGAAAAACACAATTTGGGAAAATGTGTGTCTATGAACGATTTTTAGGTAAAACGACCGTACTAAATCAGCTCAAACTTGATATCCACGATTTGATCCACTAACGATTTTGTTTAAATTTTTTATATTGATAGCTCTCAATAAGGCAATGATACTATCAAATTCTCATTCGTGGTTTTCTCAAGAACGACTGGAACGATTTTGTTTAAAGTTTTTATATTGATAGCTCTCAATAAGGCAATTATACAATAAATTTCCATTTGTGGGAAAATGACGAGAGCAGCACAAAAAATTTCGCGATATTAGCGCGATTTTTTTCTTATAAATATAAATTTCTTATAAATATAAATATAAAGCTGAAATGTTACTAGAATGTTAAAACAAATGGGCGTAGTCGTCCGATCCAATACCTATAGGGTGAGAGTTCAAAAACGCTCATAAAATATATGGGGGTCACTCAAGAAACTCCGGAATTTCAACTATCACCATTTCGCCTACTACCAGTTCTAAATGTTTTCACCCAATAACTCTTTGAAAGTGATTACTATCCTCTTCAAAAAAATAGTGTTTGCAGCCTCATTAATTCTCTGTGTACCAATTGCTCAATAATAGTCCGGGAACGAGCACGAGCAGCACAATAAATTTCGGAACTGTAAGCGCCACCACTTCCTGCTGCTGTGAAGAGTTATTGACCAAGTCCAAATGAATTAAGTGGAAAAAGTTGTGTAGAAATTGAATTAAAGTAGAGCGAAGAAAAGTTGTGTGTTGCTACGCACCAGACATTTGATAAGGAAACAGACTTGCTCTCCGCTCTCGATTGCTGAGTCTTGTCTTGAACCTGGCAGCGCAGTTAATCTCCACTGCATTCTCATCCGTCGGTGCAACCGAATTGCGATATCATTTCCCATCTGTGCATAATTCACAGATGGGAAGACGACCGAGTTGTGTTCGCTGCTTTTTACACAAATTTGGTGTCAAACCCAGCTTTTGACGTTTTCTCGCCTTTTATTCCGGATGACCTGTAACTGATTTATGTTCGGATTTTCTCCCTTTTCGGATGTCCTCAGAGTCTTTCTTCTTTTTTGTTGCCGTTTGAGGACGTCCCTAAAAAATGGTGTTTGTTATTTGTTGTGGCGCGAGGGGACAGAAATGTCAAACCGAAAACTTTGCGAAGCTTTCAACGTAATCTCGTCCAAGAGGGAAAATAATGACTAAAGCCGTTGTTAGAACTTTTTTGATTGGTAATCGAAATTAATTGCTGAACCTTCGGCTTAAATAGGGCGGCTGGGGAAAAGGAAACAAATATTGACGGGGGAGCCTGGAAGGCAGGGCTTTGGCAACTTCGACTGGTAAACAGTTAGTGTTTGTCGTAGAAGGTTTGTAAACCTTCTCTGCAAATGGGGAACAGTAGAAGCGGAGGTAGTTGAAGGGTTGTTTCACGGCCCTCGTTGGAGTGGGGAAACCGGCCGTTTGGTAAAGGTCCAGGGAAAACGAGCGGGGAAACTCTCGGGTGGACACTTGGGCTAATTCCCGTGGAAAGCGACCGACAACGACGTTCCTCTCTTCCTCTCGCAACCTGCTCTCTCGCGTCCTCCAAGTGGACTAGGCAAATATTTGACTAGAAGCTTCATCCTCCTCTTCCCCCAACTTCCTCCCTCGGGAGACTCAGCTGGTTGCCCTTTCAACTCGACTAGGAAATTCTCTGTACAGCCGTCAGTTTCTGAAAGCATTAGAAATGCGAGCCTCTGCTCATCCTGTTCCGATTGACGAGAAACGAATTGACCCAGAACACACACGTCTCCTGGAACCTACTGCTGCAAGAGATCAAACGGTCAGTGCGTTGTCTAACCGTGACAAAACTTGGGCGTAATCCTAACTGTGGACAAATCAAGCGTTATGGACGCGGAACCGAAAGTAAGCTCCGAAACGAAAAATTTTCGCCAGAATAGTAAAGCTCCATCAGTAGAGAGGTGAGCGTAACATTTCGAGAGAAACTTCTGGAAGTATTCGCTTTCCTATAGGGGAGGAGAGTAAGCAGATCCTAAATGTTGAAGAGTCGTTGACCCAGTCAAAATTACAACAATCCCGATCTCCACGGGATGTCATGCAATCAGAGTCAGGCCCTTCACCTTTAGCCACTGCTCCAAGAGTGGACGACTCCTCTGACCGGATTTTCCGGGGATTCGCTCAAACTCTCAAATATTTGATCATGACGGCTCCAAGAATGGGAATGTGAGAGGTGGCTGCATGACTACCATTGCAAGTCTCTTAGTGATCGTAGTCGAGTGGTCAAAATGAAGATTTATATCTCGTGGAAACTCGAGCTTTAGATCAGAGTTTTCCCAGCAATTCCAAACCTCTTGTAACTCAGTCACCAATCCAGAAACCTAAAGCACATCGGATCAGGCCGGTCTTCACGCCTGTATATGGTGGCAGTTTTTATTTCTTGTTCTCATGTTGATCTTGCAGTGTGCCGTCATTATCTTAGACCCTCCTTGCCTCCTGGCAATTTAGGAGGTCCTGGAGCGGTATAAACTTCCCATGGTGGCCAATGGTGTCCTCTACCATGCCCCACAACCCTGTACACCTTTGGCACGAGAATATAGCGTGCCATGCATCATCCACTGATGACGAAGTGCAGGCAGTAAGAGCTTGCAGCACACTGGTAAACTTATCGCATTCTTAGCACGAGATCTTCCGCTTCCTTTGCTATGTGGTGGGTTGAATTGGTTGAGGTCACCTCATTACAAACTTCCTGCCCTGTGCCCCATGGGCCCAGGATTCTACATTACCTGAACGTGTCGGGAATGGACAGGGAGGAGGTCTGTTAGCATATGCGACACATATTCCTCAAAGGTGAACGCGGGGGAGAGGGAGGTTATGATAGTACGCAGATATGAAAATTTGTCGTACAAATTGCGAAAAATATTCGGGGGCACATTCGAATATCGTGAGTAATTTCAACAAAAATTTGAGGACACTCATGGGGTTGTCGGTATAGAATGTGGGAGTCGAGAGGTGTTCCTCCAAATATCGTGGCAGATCCTGAGGACTCGCCCGACTGCTGGGGATCCGTTGGCTTACAGTCAGCGGATGGGGGAGGAAGGGACGGCGCCGGAGTACGGCAAAAGCGGCATTTATATTTTTGGCGAGCTTCGTGACTGCGTTTTTTCCACGCCGAAAATTGAACGTCGGCGCCCGTGACGCACAAAAAGGAGAAACACTCGGCACAGCTAATCGGGGAGGTGTGTTGCGTTGGGGGGAAGCGCAAATTTGCATTTGTCACAAAAGGGGGTGTCATCAAAGAATTTTGGGGATGCAGGAGACGATGATCGACTCATGATGGGGCAGTGTTGAACAATCCGAGCAAGAATGAACAGAAGTGAACAAGGTAGTCGAAGATGTTATGATCGACAAGAACAGGGAGGGACGGGGGGTCGCAATGAACACGACAGGACGCAACAGGAACGTGAACACGTGCACGATTTTCGTGCAAAAATGCTGAAAATACACGTGGCAACCACGACGAATTTTCGAGAGGGGTGAATCGGGAAAGCTCTGCTACCAATTTGTGACGTACTTGGGGAATTATTCTACCAATCACCCACGTACGGAACACGAGTGAAAGTCGTGTCTGGGCCCAAAAGAAAAGAACAAATTAAATACACTCAATTATACTCACTTGATCAAATAAAATAATGGCTCTCAAGAAGGTAATGGGAAATGAAATTATAAACCGAATAAGACCAACTTGAATTTAATCAGGGAAAAATAGAAATGAAATGACATGAAATTAACTCCTTTTAGAATGAAACAAATAACCTATGCTCGGATTGTAATAATGACAATAAAGGGACAATGGGGAAAATGAAACACCAAGCTCTGATCGCTTACCTTACTTCACACAATATAAAGGGACGTTTAAATACTGATTCACTGGCTTAGGAAAAGGGAACGATTCGTCTGTGAAGTCGGTAGCCATTCTGATCTAAAAACGTGGCTCCACCGCTAATATAAACAGCGGCGAACTGCACGGGTGGCGGCAACACTGTTCGGCAGTCCGCCGCTAACCACTACAACCTTGGCATACTAGTGGGGCTTCATAGCCAAAGCTGCTCAAGGATTTTTATCCCGTCTTCTGCATCCACTTGACCAGGTTTAAGCCCCATGCCAGTCAAATCCGATCCCCATTCTTGGTTATAGTGGACCCTCTACCTACAGTCCGATATTGATGAACCCTGATCAAATTCAGTAGACTTTACTCCTCTTCAGGGTTATATGGGGTTTCAACATGACCAGGGTCACTGAAGGGCAAGTCAATTTAGGAAATGACGATGGCAGCTCAATTGATAAATTCTTCGTAGTCTGTCGAGAGAACGGACAATCAATTGCGATTGTGAAGTTGATTCGACCGCTCGATGAACTGGTTTCATCGTTTGGCTCCCCCGTATATGACTCCCATGATTTGGATTGGAGCCAAACGAACTTGAGATGACGTTATGAGGCCAAATAGCTTCACCGTATATGCCCAATCCTCCTTCTTTCATTCACCCTGGTCGACGGATCTTCGGTCAATGCCACAACAGGTTGGATTAGCCGCGAAAGTGACAAAAATCGCTGAATTCGCACACGTAAAAAACGGGCGGGAAGCGTGGCGCCAGATATTTAATCTTATCTCCTACGAGGAATGGGCCGAGGAGACGTACGCGAGGCGCCGTACCTGACGTTATTAAGTAAATAACAACAGGCCCTGTAACTCCGTGATGTCATTCTAACTCCCTACCCTAATCTGAGCGCATTAGTTCCTAAGGGGAAAAAGATAATCGGGCCAACCGCAAAGGTGAGCCCTAAAAACGCTATCAGGGGGAATAAAAAAAAAGCAGCTGGCACCGATCAGCTTCGAGCTGGAAGTTTATTAGTCACCTCCCGCGGTACTGCCCAAGAGCTTGGTCGTGTCCAGAACGCAAATGTTCGAGGGAGGCAAATGGTAGTTTAGTCGGAGGAGTCGAGGGCGTTCAGAGGGAAACAAATGGCAGCTCGCGTGGAAGAGGGAAGTCCGGATCAACAGATGTTTAAACACGGCTTTTGCTTTGACAACACGAGGCTGATAAACCTTAATTAAATATGATAATATTTCGAAAGCTGTCGTCGAACGGAGGGAGACTTTGATGAAAACGTTTTCGGTAATTGAATTACTGACGTGCACTTCAATTAAGGGCCCCGTTCTTATGCAGTTCTATCCGCTCGGGGAATCCCTCGGCTTTTTTTTTTCTTTCCCGATAGGATATTGAAATGCAAATTTACCAAGCTGACGCTCCACTAGGCCAAACTGGGGATTCCGCAGAGACGTCTAAATTGTCGCTCTTTCAATTCAAAAAACGCTAACGAGTCTCTCGAATCAAGCGATGGCCTAAAGAGACAAAAATATGTAACCCATTAAAGCACGTTTATGTACGATTTCCAGGGCTAACGTTTGGATTTGAACACCAATTTGTCTCTAAAACGCGGCAAAATTATTGGCGCGATTGTGTGCAAAATTCGGCTCGCGTAGCCCCACGCACGAGTTGGTCTCGTATAAGGAACCGCGGAATGCATCGTTCATTGATAGTTCATTTCGCGTCGAGTTTTTAGTGGATGTCAGCTCGATTCAATCCCTACAGATTTTTCTAAATTGTTTGACAGGTGGTTTGTCACCTGATAGCGTGGTTCTAATAGCTGGGCACTCTCTTCTATTGGGTTGCAGATTATCTTTTAAGAGCGCAAGATGAAAGGTGTTTTACAATTCTAAACCTTCGCCGGGAACCCTGCCAGATTCACATACCAGTAATTTGCTCTTCATTGCTCCATCAGCGAAATGTATCCTCTACGTTTCATCCCTGGTGTTCGTGGACAGCCACAAGATATTCCGGGCTGTTTCGTGGGTCGCTGGGGGTTGAGGGCCCGTAGCAGTTTTTACTTTCCTTGGCTCTCCGAAGTAAAAACGAAAGTTAAGTAATCGGCTGAAAAAAAATTTTGAGTTCTCTTCAGATCTTTACGTTTCAGACCCCCCTGAGTCCGAAAAACACAATTTCGGAAAATGGTCTGTGTGTCTGTGAACAATTTTTAGAGAGAACCATCGTACCAAATCCACTCAAACTTGATATCTCGCCTGCAGGTCACCATGAGACGCCAAAATGAGGGTATGAACAAAATCCATCGAAATTTAACTATAGTTATCATAGTGATCAAAACACCAAATATTTGTTTTCTCAAAAATGGCTCTAACGATTTTGATTAAATTTTTTATATTGATAGCTCTTAATAAGATAGTTATACCATAAAATTCCCATTAGTGGGAAGATGAGGAGAGCAGCACAATAAATTATCAAAATTTTCGACGAAAAGCGTTTTTAGCGCAGTTTTTTCCTTATAAACTCCGCTATTTTTGTAGAATGTTATAAAAAATTGGTATTGTAGTCCAATTCAATACCTAAAGGGTGAGTGTTTAAAAACGCTCATGAGATGCATGGGGGTCACTCCAGAAATTCCTGAATTTCAACTACTGCCGTTTCGCTTACTACCATTTCTAAATGTTTTTACCCAATAACTCTGCATAAGTAATTACTATCCTTCATCAAAAAATTCTTGTTTACAGCCCCATTAATTCTCAGTGTACCAATTGCTCAATAATGCTCCTGAAATGAGTACGAGCAGCACAATAAAACCTGGACCTGTAAGCGCTACCGCGTCGTGCTGCCGTAAAGCGTTGTTAACTTTACTTAAAATTAACTGAGTGGTAAATGAATTGATTAAATAGAATTAGCCATGTACAAAGTGAATTGTTGTAGAGCTAAGGAAAGTTGTGTGTTGCAACGCACCAGATATTTTCATGATTTTATTCAGTGGTTAGACGGCTAAAGTCTTCTGAGTGCTTGGTAACATCGTTCTGCGGTCACCTGCGGTGTCCTGTAACCAACAGCCACACCTCGCAGTCGTAGGCGGTTTTCTGTTTCGTAGCAGTGAACATAAAGATGTGATCATAGAGATCCTTACAGCGTAACAACCCCGAATTTACTAGTTTGACAGCGATCGTTTGGTCTTTTCATTATGCCGTCCATGTCAATCAGCAGGTGGTTCAGCACCTTTAACAGCACTATATCCCTCATGCACACGTGCTGCCTCGACCTTCTAGTTGCTCCTTCGCAAGATCTTCAATAACCCTATAGACTGCTCTTTCCATCAGAAGATATCCCTAAGGGCCATTGTCACCAAAACAGCACTGGTTGTAATCCTACTGATCGCGGCTAGATAAGTAAATCAAGGCTAACCTGTTTCGTTCCCACCACGCTAGCCGAGATCACTGTTGAATGAGGTTAGAATAACCGGGATTTAAGCCCCATCGAGAAGACAGTGAACTAATGAGGTTACAGTAAAGTAAGGCAATTGCCCGTCCTATAAACAAGTGCTGCGTACACGTGAACGGCCCCAAACCGTATATCCTGTAGGTGCGCAACCCTCAACAATCCAAATTTTACCAAATTATTGCTTCTAATAATTGCCAGAAGCCACAGTGGCCGCATTAACCTCTGCACAAGCTGAAACTGGTGAGAAGCATGATGTGTAAACACGCCTACTCAAACTCCAAGAACTAACAGCAAAGTCATTGTATCTCCAAACACTCTCGTACCGGCAGGAATTTGGCGGCGGATTTCCCTGAAGCGATTTTCCCATCTTTTCCCTCTCCTCCTCTTTCAGATTCCTCTCCACAACAGACAGCTCTCCCCAAACCCATTCACCTACGAACTCTCACGAAAGACACTCATCTCCCCGCGCTGACTCATTTCCTTCCAATACAGTTTCCCGCGCCAGTTCACGCGTATTACGAGTCGTCTCCTTGTTTTGCCCTTTGTACACGAACTCTACTCACTCCATTGCACATAAAACAGTCCTCCTCACGCTCACGGAGTTTCTTTTATTTCGATCTTCAACTCTCGCCCTCTCGTGCGCTCAACAGATCCCAGTTGCTTCGAATCATGCGCGTTTTGAGTCCCAACTTAAAAGTAGTCTTAAGTACTTGTGAAGCGTGTTGACGAAATTGCGGGTTAAGCAATTGTTCTCATTGTTCGCGGCAAATAGTTTCGCATGAACTTGTTGTCATCTGAATATCAAACGCTCGCTATCACGGCACGACAGGCAACAACACGCTCCTGAATGGAACCATTGATAGTGGCTGTTTATGAAGGTTTCACACCGATGTCCCGTTACCCTTGGAGCAATACTTTCAGTCGATTTGGAGGAAAGCTACGTCCTGAACGTCACTGACAATGCAGTACTTTGCATATTGTTAGGGAGTGGTTACGGGTGAACAGATCATTCTTTCTTTCCATAAGGTACGCTTTGTTCAACTATTAGTAATAGTAAGTAATCGGTGCCATCTTTCTTCCACCGCCCACTCCCCCCTCTTAACTGCTTCATCGCCACACTTCAACTTTTCTGATAATCTTCATCTCGTCCCGTTCAGTTATCACTGCAATATTTTTGAAACTACGAGATCGTCTGAAAAAAGACTCACTAACCAGCGAAAGGGTGAACTCCTTCCGTAAGAAGATGTTCCACGATAAAATGCCCACCGTATGACCTGAGCAACGCGCAGGTGTTGATACCTCGAACTACGTCTGCTGACACATTATCGTGGCTTCCAAAATCACTACATGACGGTCAAGAGCAAGGGCAACGATGTCATGCCTCAGTCCTTCTCGTTCTGAGGAAGAACTCGTTGGTGCCGCTCTCTCTCCAACTCTCAGCATCAGATGATGATGCACTGGCATGCTTTCTGATAGCGTCATGATGCTTGAAGTGCCCACTATGAGCATACGTAGATTGGAAGAGCAGGGGGAGTCAGGGCACTGGCCAGAGATTCTGTTCATCAACTGAACCATGCATGGCTGAGTGAGCTTGAGGGAAGATGTCGTTACCATGTCCCACCGGGTACAAAGAATCTAAGACTGACCGCAGCACGCGTGCTAAATCCCAGCCAGATTCAAGCAAAGCAAGCAGGCACTTAAGGAGCAGAGGATGATGGATCCTGAGTCTTCAAGATCGAACCAGAAGGTGAATGTACACACGAGGAGAGCTATGAAGGAGGCCTAGTCAAGTACACCCAGCCGAGTGGACCATTCCATCAAGACTTAGTGGTCAATCTTTCAAAAACTAGCCCATAGGTTAGGACACGTTAGGTCAGGAACAAGTAAGAAGAAGGCATAGCTGGGAACAATGGGAATTGTTTCAGTCGAGTAGCTTTCTACCATATCTCGCAGAGCTGAATAATGTAAAAATAATCGTTATTTCTGTCAAGACAAGTACAGTGTGATGCGTTATCCATTGAAGTAGTGGACTAGCTTGTAAATGTAGCTCTTCGAGTCATTGCTCCGCGATGATATCAGGCTGCACAATAAAAACCACCCCGCTCCGAACACCCCCTGTTTCACAAAGAGGCCAGAAAATTCCCGTCCGTCGAGTCCGACAATAGTCCGCTCTATTCTCCGCTTATATCCGCCGCCACAAAAGAGATGTTTATGATTTCCAAACGGGATACAAACCACAGCCTCCGTCCCGACCGACTTCCTGTCTCATCCCCCCCCCCTCCATCATACCATTTCATTCCTTTCGTCGTCCTGGCAAAACCGAGTTGTTTATCGCGCTCTCGGATTTTCCTCCTTTTCGGAAATGTTTTGTCCCGAACTGTATTCACTCGTCAATATTGTAGTGTTGTACGAAGAAACAACTCCGTGTCGTTCTTTATTTTGCCTGATAGTGCCCGGTTTCATTATGTGTATCCACATGATGTGTACTGTGGTTATAGGTCAGTTTCTGTTTTCGTCCCAAAAATATACGAATGTAACATGGCAATGAAAAATCCGATCGATACTCTTAGCTCAACGATTTCAAAAATTTCAGGATTGTTGTTGGGCGCACGAGAGGGAGAGCTTGAGTTGGAGTAAAAGAAATAAATGAGTGAACGTGGTGAGTATGAGTGAGTAGCAGAGAGCTGTGAGACGAGTGTGCGTTTTGGGGTTATGCCTGGACTTTCCATTAGAGGGGTGTGCATGTGCTGAAGTTCCCAAAATTTCAACTAATTCAGCCTGTGCGACAGCAGAATAACCTCTGAAGTGAGGTTATCCTTTTATCGGGTGGTAGGAATATGGGCTGCAGATTACTGATGTGTAATCCAAGATTGGCTGCACGAGAGTCTTGAAGAGAGGCACTAAGGCAGGGGAATGTGAGGGCTCTGTAGTATTCCATTTTATGAAGCCAAGCGTGCACAGTCCTGAGATATGGTGTCTGAGGAGCAGTGAAGATAAACGCCAAGATCCATGCGGGGAAATGTAGGTCCAGTGATCGAGTAGGTTTGGAGGACAGGAGAGTGAGCTTGATAGAAAGAGGTGACCATTATGATGGGTTGAGAGCCAGGCAATTAAAACCCCACCACTGAGGGAGGCCATTATGGTTCTACTAAGAGGAAGGCACTCTGAAAAGTCCCGATTTGGGATGAGGAGCTTCAGGTCGTCCCCATAAATTGAGAAATTACTGCAATGAAAGAAGGAACTGACTCCATTGATCACAAGTTCGAAGAGAAAAGGGTCAAAATGTGAGTCTTGAGAAAAAGCTCCAAGCTGGCGATCCATGCGTGAAGTGAGCCAAAAACGCCAAGCGATGAGAGCACATCAAGAATTGTACTGTGGGGGTGCCTATCCAACGCCTTGGAGAAGACGGTCGTGACAAGATTCAGCTGATGGCCATCCCCAAGAGCACGAAGTCCTGAAACGTTGCCAGATATGTCGGAGTTGACCGTCAGTGGAATAGTTTCTTTTCCACCGACAACGTGGACATCCCCATGCCCTGGAGGTGAGGTTTTCTAGACTAGTAGAGTCTATCTCGACAGGGGAATTGCTCCCCTAGTCCTCGATATATACGCACGCCTCTTTCCTTCTCAAGGTGACATGTACGTTAAGATATGTGCCAGCCTCTCAGCCCTAACCTGCCCCATTGGTCATACAGAAGACATCGGGACAGGGACTACCTCCAGTGAACCCTCGACCATTGCAATATCTCCAGGACCCCATTGCTGGGTTTCAAGGGATTGGCGGATCACTCTGCCTTTGCCCTAGGGCCCTGCAGAGGCATCCACCAAGCGAGGACCTTACACTCGGTGCACCGGTTTTCGCCGTGGACTGTGCACCCTCGCAGTATCATTTCAGGAAAAATATCCCTCAAGGCTAGAATGATGACGAGCCTCCCCCCCCCTGTTCTTGCGCCCAGATCTACAGCGTCTTGGAGGGGTTTGGACTTGCCCCTCCTTTCCAGAAGACCACGTCCTTGGTACGCGAGGACCCTCCCCATCCAGCCAAGCCCTGCAGATGAGTCGCGTGAGGTCGTCTCAAGGCCCTTCTCGGCACAGCCCTTTGAACCTGACGTGCCTGTCCACCCCCTCCTCCCCGTCCATTTCCGTTTCTTCCCAAAGTAACGTATTATCGTTACTTCTGATTTTCACTCAATAATTTCGCGTTTCCCGGCCGTTGACTCTATTACGGTCTCCGCTATAATCAATTCATAAACACCTGTCGGAACCCGGAGGCCAGGCGGACAGCGGACAAACGCAACAGCCAAACCCCCACCCCCGCACACACACAACACCCTGCACCAGCTACTTCACAACGTTATTTGCGTTATTGATGCGCTTCACCGCCGGTCGAGCCGGCGATGAATAAAAAATCCGGAGCCGCCAGTTGGTCCTGTGATTACAGTCCGTCGTCCGGGTACCGGAGCAGATGTCGTTATCAGCTGACCCCAGTCGACCGTAACGTCGAGATCCCCCCCCCCCCCCAAAAAAACCTCCTGGCTCCGCTTTCGTCGCAACAATTTTTCGTCCGGCTCTTCAAAAGGGTTCGCGCCCTCCGTTGAAATAATAATCGGGAGATTACGTTTCAGAAGCGAACACCCACACACACACACACACACCACTCAGATCAGAAACAGGCGAAACAAAAGTCACGCACCGTCTGGTCCACATGTGGCCCCTCGGAAGACCGCGTAGTTTTAAACTTTAAAGTTCGTACGGTCACCGGAGGGTAACGCCGAGTTCGTCGTAGCGTAAACATAGTTTTCTCTTCCAGTCTCACGACCGACAGGACTGAGGGGACAGACTTTTCGCCCGAAAATGGGATCCAACGACGGGGAAGAAGCGAATGTCAGAGGCAACTGGAGGCTCGAGCAGGTTGTCATAGACAGCGGCGACGAGGGGCCGGCCAGACGTCAGCGACAACCGGGCGCCGCCCCTCAGCTTGTGGCCCTTTTCGACGTCAGCTTCTTCTTTCGCAAGAGTTACGACCGTCACAACTTTTAAACCCCGCTCTGAGGGGTGGGGGGTGTAGTGGGAGAGAAAGAGGAATACTCCCCGCCTCCTCACCCCTCCATCATTTGGGGGAAAACTTGTTTTTCCTCGGAAAAAGCACCTCGTGGAGCGACGAAGAGTTGTACGAGTTTTCCGAAGAACCTGCAAAACATGTACAACGAGGTCCGTGTAGGTCGTTGTACGTGCCAACACGTCGCAGGCTGGAGGTGGCCAAACCGTGAAAAATGTCCAACGCTCTCCTTCGTACATATTCAGGATTTATTTATTTGTTCACAAGAGAACGCGCATTCTTGGTAATTCCAATTGTTATAATGAGACACTCGGAATATTAACATCTGAAAAGAAGCCAGGGTGGGTGTACAGAGGTGTCAGCGCAGAGCCAACATGGCAGTTCAGAATGCAGTGAGGATTAGACCGTAAACAGCAGGTCGAGACGGGGAATGGAAGAAAGTGTCCGCCTGGCAATACGAGGCAGACGGCTCAATGGGGGAGAGAGGAAAAGAGCACAATAATGGGTAAGGAAGCGGGGAGCATTAAGCCAGCCTCAGTAGATGCATGCCTGCAAGGGGCATCATTGTCAGCAAGCTTAACGGGACAAACCATCCAGGAGAGCGATGAGCAGTCTAGTTTTGTAACAGGCATTCCCATCTTGAAGGCAAAGCAGGTAGACGATGGACTCATATCTGAGAAATAAAGCGTACTGGTGGCAGGGAGATAAGTGAATTCTCGTATTTTGCTTAAAAAGTCAAGGAAACATTGTATTGAACCTGGGGTGTTAACGTGTACTGCAACGAAAATTGCGTATTTCCCAGTAACACCTAACACATCGGGCTGTTTTGGAGGACCACGATAAATTATATGTAAACAACAAGTGAAAGAAGGTGAATGAAGAAAGAACAATAAGGAAAGTAATTCGACGTTTATATTAAAATAAGGAATTATGTTGAAGAAATGCATATAAAAATAAGTAAATGAATTTGACTTTCGTTGGAGCCCACAATGAGGTGTTGATGAAAAATACGGTGAATGTAGCGAAGTGGTGTGCAGAAGAAGATTGGAATGATCTTATCTGTGTTCGGACGCAGTAGAGATAATAGAGGGAAAAGATGGGATGAAGCAAAATGTTGGCAACGCGCAGGAGAAGGTTTAATGGATCGTGTCTTATGGAGATGGATCGGTTAGTTAAACTGCAGGAGATGTAGAACCGCACAGTGGTCTCATGAGCAGCTCAGCAGGCGGAGAAAAGTCGACGAGGGGATGCCTGTTTTGGTGTGTCTTGATGGACAACGTTTTCAAAGCCACGTTTGTTTGCTGCACCTTTCTGTTGTGAGCTGAAGGAGCAGCGGGGCGCGTAATGAGGAGAGCACAGAGTTGGATGCCCCTCAGAAATTTTCTCCCCAGTGGGGGAGGTGATCCGTGAAGAAAAACGAGGCGTCCAAAAGCAAGAAGCGTCCTTCATTAAACGGCGATGGAAGAGGAATGATTGGCAGTTGGGTGCATAGGAGTGTTGAAAGGATGTCACCAACCTGATAACGGCTACCAGAATAAAACAAAAGTCGGGCAGGGCCACAGTCAGCTGGATGTCCACCTTATCCAGTTTCTCAAGGAACATGGTGCATTTCGGGTGTACCTGCACCGAATTATTAAGATTGCCAGTCCAAACAGCGAGCACCGCAGGCTAGATGGATGAGGCTTGCCTTGCCATCTTCTTGTACCAAAGTGGGCAGGCTGGCGAGACACAATAGAGGACACAGTCAGCCAGCTAACACCGAAGGCACTCATTTGCACTACATTTGATGTATGAAGAAAACTCAAGGTGCATTGCTCAGGAAGTGCTCAGCCAGAAGTGAAGGGATCTTGCTGATTTGTGACCAGTGCCTATCAGGGATGAAGAATGAAGATAGAGGAAGACTATCTTGAACCTCTCCCTCCCAAACTGTTGGGCATCATGGGAGTATGTATGGGAATGGCGGCAGGCTGAAAAAATTCTGGAAGAGAAAGAGAAAAAGGAACTGGCACCCCACGTAGGCGTGACGGCCAATGATGCAGTGCATTAAACTTGACTAGGTGTTGGCTCTCACGCAGAAGTAAATTCATTGGGCCGTGAAGACCAGATCCTCCCTTCTCCCAAGATCTCCCCATAATTCAAAAAAAAGGAGGTTATTGTGCATTTTGTGGCGTTGAGAAATTAATTGAATAGATCTGCTGAACTAGCAGAATGTCTAGGCCGTCCTGAATCAGTTCGGATGCGAGCCAAAGCATTTACTTCGTCCGCATAAAGCAAGATATCGACACGGCCCGACGCCTTGAAGACCCCATTGGTGAAAAAGGTGAAAAGAAGGTGGTCTGGGAGGGAGCCCTGTGAGACTCGAGACGTGACGCGGTCAAACCTCACCACTAGCCTGTGACCTGATCGATAAGGATGAATACCTACGGACCCATTCCAACAACACACGACTTACCTAGGTGTTATGTACATCCAGCGCTTTGATGCTTCTAGCTGCCAATACAACCCGACTGTCCCTCAGTTGATATGAGATTGGGCGAACTTCATTGGAACTGGAGATGTTCAATTATTGAGATTCTCCTTCATTAGGTAAGACACGGATGGGTAATACATGAATGTCTGACATGATATATACGCCAGATTACTGTTCATGAACTATCGCTGTAAAACAAAACAGTCCCTGTGGGTGCTGTGTGTTTGAGGGCTGTTCAACCTATCCCTTCACCTCTGGCCTTTTCCCAACTTTCCTGGACACTTCTGGTCACTTTGCGTTCATATGCGTCCTGCTCTTCGTAACGGATTCCTCGCACTTCTCTGCTTTTATTTTTCCTCATAGTTTATCTAGCG
The DNA here is from genome assembly GCA_020466155.1 of Pachypeltis micranthus. Classification (NCBI taxonomy): domain Eukaryota; kingdom Metazoa; phylum Arthropoda; class Insecta; order Hemiptera; family Miridae; genus Pachypeltis; species Pachypeltis micranthus. The sequence continues at coordinate 10,511,399 of CM035774.1, read as the reverse complement.
CAAAAGTTGTGGTTTGTGCTCTATACTCATCCTTCAGTCTTCCACTCAGAAAACTATCGTTCTAACCATGTGACTGTGCAAAGCGTCGTTTAGTTACTTTATATTTTAATATGATATGTGGTGTGTCGCAACACACAACTTTCCACAATCCCCAAGGCCTTGTCAAGGGAGATCTGCAAGCCCTTTTTGGTACCTGCAAGGACATCATCTGTGAAGGGACCCAGGGCATCTGTGATTGTTTTTTATCCCTTGGCCACGGACAGCACTGCCTGCAGAATCGTGAGATTCTCAATAGTATCATCCACTCTGGACGTCGCCAATGACACCAGCCACCTGGCGACGAGATGCCAGCACTTGATGGGAGAGCCGAAGTACAACAGAGGACACTGAATTCTGTCTGTAGCTCCTCGGCCTACCACAACTTTTTCTGCTGCCATAACTGTGCAGCAGAAGGTTTTCCTTTGAAGAGAAGTAAATTGGAAACCAGCAGCTTAACATCCTACAGGGTCTTATTCAATGTGCAGAGATTTCACTGTGTACCATCAGCTGAAGTGGACTTCGTCGTGCAGCACTTATGTGCCTCGTCCTGGAGAACCGGGGAGAATATAAAGCTGGCTAAGGATTCCTGTACTTTCCCATGCCCTGGACCCTCCTGCACCTCTTCGTGACAACTCCACAACTTCTAGACCCGCTGGTACTTCACCCTTCTCATTCTTTTAGTGGCCGTATGACCACTTGCAGGGGGTAGATTTGAGAAATATCGGGTCTGCGCCCCCACACTGGCTGGGTTCAGCCTGCAACCTGATCCACAGAAACATCAAGACCAGAAACAACCCTCCTTGCCAAACTCAGCAGGTGAGGATTCTCATACCCTTTCGCTCTACTCGCCTGCTCGGCAAGCATCAGAATCTCACTCCTTAAGAGGGATTAGGAGTCTGAGACTGGTAGGTCTGGCCTGCTTTCTGGGGGCTGCTGACCAGAGCCCAGTCGTTGATTGCGAAGTTTTCCATAAGCTGCCTATACTCAGGCTTTCAACACAGGGCTTTAATGGCTGCTGCAGTACGGGAGGGGAATCGCTCTGCCAGGTGTTTATTGACACGGCGTAGCTTCCCTTGGCCTCCGCCTCAGCAACTGCATGCCTGTATTTTGATGTGCAATACAGTCCTACAGGTATATCTCGTTCAATTCGTGTGTCTATTTTTCTCTCTTTCTCCTGCACTCAACATGGGCTCAGAGCCACTCGTAACAACGCGACCAGTGTCTGTCAGTAATAAGCCCCACACTAGTGAAAAGGTCATGGACGTCGGGGGAGGTTTTGGATCTGCTTCAACTGAGTTCGCTGATATCCCTGAGGACACCGAACGAAGTTCATTTGAAACCTCCGTGATAAACGTTTGTCACCACGTTTCCTCCTGAAGAGCCTGCGGAAAGCGCTTGAAAACTACTGCAGCGTTATCTCACAAAACGTCTGGCCCCTGAATGGCCGAGGTTTTCTTTTTTTCCTCCGTTTCCAATTCGTAGGCTAATACTATTCCGAGAGATCAGAGGAGAGCGAGCTTGAGAGCGGGAGCAAAGCGGAGGAAGGCGAGCCGTTTGATATACTTGGCATCTGAACCACAAATCAGTCCCTAAAGCCTGCCAGTGACACACCCTCCCATTCGCGTGGGTTTCTCTCACCGCTCAGTCCCGCACCTTCAACCCGTTTCCCTCTTTTCCAAATATCTCTTTATCTCCGTCCCTTGGCATTTTTATCAGAACCGGATATAAAGCAAGGTTTCCTCATGGTAATTGGGGGGTTTCTACGAGGCTTCACGGCCTTCCGTCTATAGCCCTTTCTCAAGTGTTTTACCTCGCACGAAAATAAATTTCTCGATATTTTAAAAAGTGTACGGCCCTTTTATGGGAGGTATTCAATTGCAAGGGAGAGGCTTCGAGGGCAAGGCGGTTCGGGAGCGCGTGAGCACCTGCTGCAGTATCGTTTGTATCGTTGGATTCTTCGACTTCAGGCACATTGTGCCAATCCGATAGAATTTATTTTCCGTACGCCGCACAGTACGGAAAGAATGCAAGCCGAGCAATTTCCCCTTTCACTGTTTTCCATTTAGGCTTAGTCATGCACCTTTGAGGCCCATCGTATTAGACTCAGCATCAAAAAATACCTTGGAATCGATACCAAACACGACGTAATTGCAATAAAACTGCCAACATTTCGCTTTTGGCTAATTTTTCAAACCATTGTTGCCCACAACAACCGTGGTTATCGTTCAATTCTGGCCGGGAACATAGGTGAATCATTCAGGATGAATACGCCGGAACGAGGAGGGGTTCAAGGAGGCAGCCCTGCAGCAAGCCTGACGTTGACTCATTTATCTTCTGCTCCTCTTCCGTTGTAAATATTTTCTTACAGGAACCGCATAAGAGTTGAATAATCGCGTTCTGTGGCCACTCAGAGGAAGTGTTTTCTAAAAAGTAGAACCCAACCGACCGTTCATCCATCAAACGCAATCGAGGGTTGCCATTTTCGATTAGTCCAACAATTGCAGCCTACAATCTTCCAGTTACTGTACGTCACGTACTCCTGACGACTACTCCCTCATTTTCTCGTTCTGTAATTCCTCAGCCTGGAAGTCACGTCAGGCGAACATTAAAGACCCATTCGAAGGAGCTCCCGACTTTCTCACTCTCAACCGCTTCAAAAGCCTGAAATTGATGAATGGCTCAGGACTCCACGTTAAGGATCGCAATCGCGTTCTCGAATCAAATCGGCCGTTCGAGCTAAGAGCTACTTGCGGCAAATAGGCGAGGACGGACCATCACCTTCTGTCACCGCTCTTCACGCGATCTCACCCTCTTCCCAGATGGAGAAAAAAAAAATGCTTTCAACTTAATGACGCGACTTCACGCAAAAGTCATTTGGTAGGTGTCAGCAATGCGCTAACAACCTCCACAAGGAGGCAATAGAGCAAAAAGAAAGAAGGGACTTGAGGTAGTTATAGAGGAAGAGTCGAAAATGCTTCAAGAAGCGAAGAAGAAGAAATGGAAGGAATGAACTCTTCTCTCCAACTAGGGGAAGCGGAATCACTGGAGAATTGGATTTTTTTTTTCGTTCCTCCCTTGGCACCTCTCGTGCCAAGCCGTTTTTCTTCTTATGAACTCGCAGTCGCCCTTTCGTGCCTGAACAGATCGTGATGAGACGAAGGGAGAAAAACTAGAAGAAAATTGACGTCAAAGTGATGGTCGGCTGCGTTCAATCAGGCGGAGGAGCGAAGGAAAAGAGCAACAGACACGAGCTGAGGGGAACGAGCTCAGACGATAAGCCGACGAATGGAAGATACGCGAAATTATTCCTCCGAAGATTTCATTTCGGAGGCCGTTTTGGACGGCGCCGAACAATTTGACGGTTCGGGCTCAAATCGCTCTGAATGGCTCCATCAGAGGCGTTCTCCCCATCGCGAACAAATAAAATGAGGAAATCGCTAAAGGTTGTTATTCCATCAAGCGAACGAAAGGGGCGTGCTCTCGTAATCGACGGGTTTTGATGTTTGGCCACTCTCCCGAAGACCTAACTGGCCAAATCGATTACGAAACGGAAGAGCGTCGGAATATGCACCGCTTGACAGTCGAAGAAAACGAAATTGACATCTCCCCCAAGCATTATAAAAACGCTGCAAAAATTATCACACGACGGTATTTTATCATCTGGCACAGCTCGACGTTGTCTCACGCCTCCAAAACCCATTCCATTCGATTTAATATCGAAAAATACCAGTAAACCATACGGAACATGACCTGACTGCAACCGAACGACGAAATTTGACATTTCTAGGCGCCGGTAGGCAGGTTGAGACGAGTCGAGCTGACGGGTGATTGGAGTGAGATGGGAGGCAGCGTTGGATACGAGAGCAGGCTGGGAAGAAATGATCACTTTCGCTGTATTGTCCCGCGAGTTCCTTCAATTAGTAGAATTTGGCTCACTATATTTAGCGAGATTTTACTGTATTCTATGTATTCGTCAGAGCTTCGAATAATACCTAGAAAACGATGTGAAACACGACGTAATTGCGACAAAACTGACAAAAAAAACCAAGCTCGCATACAGTGCAGGCCTGGTTCGAGTTTTTGGGAAAAGACTGTGGATATTGACTGCTATAAGTCACACCATTCGACCAATCAATGCAGGTAATAACTATTAGAAGACGTGAATTTGGTGAAACCTCAAAGCGTCCAATTTCACAGTCGCGGAACTTGGCTAGTGAGGTTATTATTAGTAGATATCGCTATTCCTCTTTTCTGGAACCCCCACATAATGAAGGATCCTCGAATTTACAGGGGTTGAGGATCGTTTGCGCGATCCTTCGCACCGAATATTTTTTCCGTTGGCGGATCAATCCATCGGAGAAACTTCCTTCAAAATGGCTTCGTTTGTCATTGTTCGCTTCATAACGGAACGTAAAACGATCCTTGCAAGCTGGCTTCGCCACAATAAAAGGGTAGCGGTACATCCTTTCCTGCACGTCCGGTGTCGCAGAGAGTCCTTCAGGTATGCAACATCCTGAACAAGGCACGTGTCTAGTGTCTCTTCTCGACAACCTCTTCAACTTACTATTTTTTCCCCTCGCTCGCATCACTTGTACTTCTTTCTTTTTTTTCTTGTCCGCCCCCTTCGTTCTTCGCTAGGAGCGTAATACGAACCCCTTGTCACCACCTCAGTCAAGTAGACAGTACCACTTCCCTTCTTCTGTCGAGTGCCAACTATATGCGCTCTCAGCGCCGTCAGTTCATTGTGCTAAGATGCAGGGGAGACTTATTAATAAATTCTGTCGACTTTGAAATCGATTAGTTCTTCATCTTATGTAACATCGAACTTTGAACCTTTAAAATGTGATTTAGCGTTACAAGTGACGTAAGAGGCTGTTAGAAAATTTGCCGTTACACGAACGTGTGTCTTCTTAACATTTATTTTTTACTTATTGCATATGTCTCTTGCCACCAATTGAAGTTCTACAACACATTTAATTTGCCCCTCCTACGACAAAAACGGCAAAATGATAAGTGTGCTCTTGTTTTCTTCTCCCTTTTATCTCCCTTAGTTTATGAACTTTGTCAGTTATATGTTTTTACTTTACTTAGTGCTGTGGAAGACGCAAAGTAATAATAAATTAAAAGTAATTATCCAATTTCATACTAGCAGCTGTGACTAAAACACCATATTTTGTCTTCTCAAAAATGGCTCCTACGATTTTGATCAAGGTTTTTGTACGAACAGCTCCAAATAATATTGCAGTACGATACAGTTATCAATTATGATAAAGCTAAGATTGTCTTGGATGGTTTCTTCTCGTGAGATCGACAAAATGAGTGCACATTACTGAGACGGAAGAGCTCTTATTTTGGCTTCTGCAACAGTCCGATACCATCCTAATGGGTTTAAGGTCGATCTTCTCGCCGTAAATTCCATTCACGTAACGTGAGGCGGGTAGATACTTCCTTGGCCAAGCCAAAACTAGAAAAATTGTGGAAACTCAGTTTTTTAAGAGAGAAAATCTGTCTAGTTTGACCTATTGGAGAGAACTGAGTGGCATTTGAAATTGAACAAGCGTTGAACTTGGCATAACTCTCACACTGGAGAGCTACTGTATTCTTTCTTCAGCAATTTCTACCTTTTTTTAATCTTTCCTGAGAGAGCCGTAATAACCTGTCGAAAGGTGTCATAAATATGTCATTGGGAATAGAGGTAATACAACACAAGTCAGTCGTCACGTGACAAAAGTTGGCTCTTCACTGCGAGGATTACAACTGTCATAAATGTTTTCTCCGTTTACTCTAAGTTTTCCGAGTGTGTGAACGTTATTGGTCTACAACACATGAGTATTAGGTAACACCGAGAATGAACGTAGCTCGAATCACCTTATGGATTGGGGAAGAGTTGAACTTTGGCTAAATGGTTCGCTAAAATGATGAGTGGGCCGTACCACACAACTTTTCTTAGCTCTTCGTCAATTCGCTTGTGTTCATGGCTTTTTCTACTAACTCAATTTATTTTTCACTCAGTTCATTTCGCCACACTGGTAAAACACCAGTTCACGGCGGAAGCTGTAGCGCTTACAGTCCCGAAATGCATTGTGTTACTCGTACTCATGTTCTGCCCAATTTAGCAATTGGTACACACAGAATCAATGAGCCTGTAAACACGATTTTGTTGGAAAAGATAATAATCACTTTTCAAGACTGGTGGTTGAAATACCAGAATTTCTGGAGAAGCTCCTGTATATCTTATAAGCGTTATTAAAGACGTGTCGTATAGGACCTTGGTTGGACTACCACATAAATTGTTGTGACGACCATAATCATTTGTGCGGACTGTATAAGGAAAAAACTTATCTCACAATCTAATTTATTGTGCCCCACCTCCCTTGTCATTCCTCCACAGACGAGAAACTAATGGTATTGTTCTCATCAGGAGCTTTCCATATAATAAATATTTGTATTTTGATCCATTATAACTATAGTTAGTTTTGAGAGGATTTCGCTCATACCCTTATTTTGGCATTTCATGGCAACCATCAGGCCAGGTATCAAGTCTGAGCTTATTCGGTTGAGCCGTTTTCTCTTAATGACTGTTCATACACCCAGAACATTTACCCAAATAGTGTTTTTTGGACTCTGTAGGGTCTGATACGTAAAGATCTGAAGAGAACTCAAAACGTTTTATTCAATCGGTTACGTAACTTCGTAGAACCAAGGAAAATAAAAATCATGCTGTAATTCTTTACAGCGACCGTTCTTAGAAATCTGTCACACCTCTTCATAATCGGACGTTCGACAATTGTGGTTCCTTGCTAGCGCTGCCTAGAACAGATGCTAAAAAGGTGAGACGTTGATAAGAAGAAGGGGTGAGAGGACTATGGAAGTGTTATGAACTAATAGGCTTGTTTTCCCACTCTGTTCGCACTTTGGGGCTCACTCCACGATTGTTTTCCTTTTTCCTTTTCGCCGCAACGGCAACGTCCGGTCTCTATTTTCTTCTACCAGCGTCCCTCGATGTATTCACAGCTCGTCTTATTCTTCTCCCCAACCAACAACGTAAGAAAACTCGCGTAAATCCTTTCCGGTTTTGTTTTTCTTGAGTTTCTGACGTTGGAAAAACACCTTTGTGGCTTATTCTTCTCCCCTACCGCCCTCCTCCTGCCGCCGTTCGGCTGAATTCTTAACAAAATAGAAACCAATACAGAAGACGTAAACAATACTTCATCATTTCGAGTTCAGCTTCCGTGGGATTCCGACGTCGATGTTGTTTATCGAGAGGACCCCCTCATATTTGCTGTTTGCCACTGTGTTCCTATAAACGTGAAAATAGCCTACAAATCACTTTGGTTTTCGTATTTTTTCGTCTTGTTTCAAGATCAATTTCATTTTGGAACAAAAGGAAAACGAAATAAAGGAAAAGTCGCGTGACAGGGGGAGGTGAACTCGAACTTTTTTTAAAAATTCATTTTTCCAAAAAAAATACACGAAAGTACAGCATACAGGGTCATTTGATGGTCTGCCATAATCTTGGATATTAATCCCCTATATAGGCAATTGCCCGTGTCAGGTGGTAAGCAGCCGTTCTGACTCTTCCACAGCAAGCAAAGCCATCCACCATGGATTCGCAGAATGCAAGCACGAAGTAGCTCCATGATTTGAAAAATTGAGGAAAGTAATAGATTTAGAAAATATTTCATCTACCCAACAATAGTTCTCTCTGAAAATAATTCTTCTCTATTCTTCTCATTCTTCGACGTGCCATCTCCATCAATGAAGGTTGGATATCACAGTGGCAAATCCCTCTCTGTCTTCAGCGGCTCTGATGAGCTCCTCGAAGCTCATGCCAGTCCACCGACGTACATTCCTCAGCCATGACATCTTCTTCCGTCCTAGGCCCCGCTTGACCTCGATCTTTCCCTTGACGATGAGCTGTGCGTAACGGAATTTGTCGTTTCTCAGGATATGACCTAGGTATGCAGTTTTACGGACTTTTACAAGTTTGAATATTTCTCGTTCTATTCCAATCCTGCGCAAGACTTCTTCGTTCGTGGTATGCGATGCCCATGGTATTTTGAGCATTCTGCGATATGTCCACATCTCGAAAGCTTCCAGCCTGTTGATTGTTTGTGTTTTTAGGGTCCATGTTTCAACTCCGTACAAGAGAGCAGACCATACATAACATTTTGAGAGTCTTAAACGTAGGTCGAGACTGATTCGTGAGTCGCAGAGGAGCTTCCCGAGTCGTACAAAACAGTTTCTGGCTTGTTCTATTCTCGATCTAACTTCTATGTCTGGATCTAGTTTGTTGTCTATCCAGCATCCCAGGTATTGAAACTTGCCCACTTCTCCTAGTATCCTTCCATTTATTTGGATTGGTTGTGGGACATTTTTTGACTTTTTGATTATCATTACCTTGGTTTTCTTCGCATTTATTTTCATACCAAACTCTTCGCAGGTATTGCTTACGGTGTTGAGGAGTCGCTGCAGCCCTACATCCGAGTCAGCGATCAAGACAGTATCGTCAGCGTATCTGATGATGTTTATGTTCACGCCATTAACCTTGACCCCCTCTGAGATATCTGCCAGAGATCTGACAAATATTAGCTCTGAGTGAAGATTGAACAGTAATGGGGACAAGACGCAGCCCTGACTAACTCCCCTGCCAATCCATATTTGCTCTGACATGGATCCCTCTGTTCTGATTCTAGTGCTCTGATTCCAATATAGGTTCTGTATCAGAGTAGTGTCCGTCTCGTCGAGGCCTACGCCGCGACACGACTTCATCAGTAGATCGTGTCTCACTCTATCAAATGTCTCGTTGTTGATCATAGCATTTTTGCGCCAGTAGCAGTAAGCTGAACAAAGCCTCTCTCGTGCCCATTCCGCCCCTGAAGCCAAACTGGCCATCTCCAATTTCGCTTCGCATTTGCCAGAAATGCGATTATGAATTATTTTCAGTAGGACTTTCAATGCCTGGCTCATTAAGCTTATTAGACGATAGTCTCCGCAATCTTTTGGATTTGTTTTCTTTGGCAATGGTATGAAGATCGATTCTAACCAATCTTGAGGTATTCTGCCAGTTTCATAAATACGGTTATAGAGAGCGACAAGCAGGTCGATGTTTTCCTCGCTTATTAGTTTTAAGATTTCGGGATATATTTCATCTGGCCCTGGGCTTTTGTTGGCCTTGAGTTGTTTTATCGCATATTCCACTTCGGATTTCAGAATACTTGGTCCCTCCCCATTAGTGTCTGTTTGGTAGGACTCTGCTCCAGCGCTTTCAAACAGAGTCTTGATGTATTTTCTCTATTCTTAACGAACTCTAAAAATGAAAACACATGCATGCACCATCCACACAGAAAACATTGAGAATAAATTATTCTAACTCTAGCCGTCCCAAGTGATCATTTCAATTTATTGGTAGGTGGTTTAAAATTGTTCGAAGCCAAGCATATGAAAAACCTGAGCTCCGCTAGAAAACCGTTGATAATCCCAACTGAACAAGACTCAAGTGTTTTCCTGCCAGTGTTGTCGTATTTTGGGATACTACAGGGTTACGATTCATTTTGAACCTAATACAAATATCATGTGACGGGTAAGTAGGATGGATGTACTGGGCTGAAGTTAGCTACATATTTACAATAGAAACTTTGACCATTTGCCCTGAAGTCATGTATGGTACAAAACATGAATGTGAAACATATTTAGAATCAGCAGAATAATGTCTAATAAAATAATAATCAGTTTTTTAAATTTAATTGATGTTTTGGACCATCTATGACTTCAGGGCAAACGGTCAAAGGTTATATTATGTGGACAATTTCCAACTAGGCCAAATATCGAAAATCTGAAAAACACCCATTTAGACATTTTCTGCTGATTCTAAATATGTTTCATATTCGTGTTTTGGACCATCCATGACTTCAGGGAAAACGGTCAAAGGTTATATTAGATGGCCAATTTGAACTAGGCCAAATATCGAAAATCTGAAAAACATACATCTGGATATTGTTGTCGTGATTCTAAATATGTTTCATATTCATATTTCGGTCCATGACTTCGGGGCAAATGGTCAAAGCTTCTATTGTAAATATGTAGCTAACTTCAACCCAGTGTAGGATGTTGACATTTTAAACAGTGCTTCACAAAAGTTAGCTCTTTAAGCATACAGAATGGTAAAATTGAGATTTTTACTTTCCTTGCTCTACGAAGTAGAAAGGAAAGTTATGTAATCGGCTGAAAAAAAAATTTTGAGTTCTCTTCAGATCTTTACGTTTCAGACCCCCCTGAGTCCGAAAAACACTATTTGGGAAAATGGTCTGTGTGTCTGTATGTGTGTATGTGTGTCTGTGAACGATTTTTAGAGAAAACCACCGTACCAAATCAGCTCAAACTTCATATCTAGCCTGGAGGTCACTATGGGACGCCAAAATAAGGATATGAACAAAATTCACCGAAAGTTACCTATAGTATGGTGATAGTATGGTGTATATATGGAGTATAGTATGGTGATCAAAACACCAAATATTTTTTTTCTCAAAAACGGCTCTAACGATTTTGATTAAATTTTTTATATTGGTAGCTCCAAATATGGTAACTACACCATAAAATTCCCATTTATGGGAAAATGACGAGAGCAGCACAATAAATTACTAAAACTTTAGGCGAAATCGGTTTTAGCGCGGTTTTTAGAGAAAACAACCGTACCAAATCAGCTGAAACTTGATATCTAGCCTACAGGTTACCATGGGACGCAATAATGTGGGTATGGGCAAAATCCACCAAAAGTTAACTATAGTCATCATAGTGATCAAAACACACAATTTTTTTCTCAAAAACGGCTCTAACGATTTTGATTGAATTTTTTATATTGATAGCTCCCAATATGGCAATCACACCATAAAATTTCCATTTGTGTGAAAATGACGAGAGCAGCACTATAAATTATCAAAATTTTCGACGAATAGCGTTTTTAGCGCAGTTTTCTCCCTATAAACTCCGCTGGAATTTTTGTAGAATGTTAAAAAAAATTGGTATTGTAGTCCAATCTAGTACCTAAAGGGTGAGTGTTTAGAAACGCTCATGACATACATGGGGCTGACTCCAGAAATTCCTGAATTTCAACTACTGCCGTTTCGCTTCTAACAGTTATTACCCAATAACTCTGCAAAAGTAATTACTATCGTTCTTCAAAAAATTTCTGTTTACAGCCTCATTAATTATCTGTGTACCAGTTGCTCAATAATGGTCCTGCAATGAGTACGAGCAGCACAATAAAATCTGGAACTGTAAGCGCTACCGCTTCCTGCTGCCGTAAAGCGTTGTTTGACCAAGTTCAAATTAACTGAGTGATAATTGGTTAAATGGAATTAGCCGTGTACAAAGTGAATTGTTGTAGAGCTAAGGAAAGTTGTGTGTTGGTGTAGGATGTTGACATTTTAAACAGTGCTTCATAAAAGTTAGCTCTTTAAGCATACAGAATGGTAAAATTGAGATTTTTTAAAAAGAGTGCTCTCGAGAACTTTTTCACTATGACCTTCAGGGCAGTGATTGACGAGGTAGTGGGGTTCGATATGCTCCACCTCTAACAAGGGAGTACGATAAAACCGATTGGACTAATGCAAACTACGCAACTCTCAGTAGTCCGTCAGAGAGGAACAACCTTAAACGCGCAAACAAATACATATTCTTCCGCAGCAGCTGTGACACCTCGCTTTCTCATGTGCTGGCCAAACCAAACACCAAGATACCGAACGCAATCGGTATTTCCTGATTTCCTACAGGTACAGTTTCCCGGTAAGTTATTCGAGCTCAAAATTAGATGGAACCCAAACTGCATTCAAAGCAAACGTGACGTACTATCTTCTTAACATTCAGACCAAGTTTATTGGCATTTGACCGCAAAAACACGCTGCGTAACCCTGTGTTTGCTTTAAAGAAAATACAAAAATACAGCACCCTGTCGTCTGCAAACACTATGTTAAGTCCCGGAGTGCGCAACTCACCCGAACCGTTGAAATAGGTTAGGAAATGAACTTCTCCGGAATTCACCATGACAATAATTGTACAAAACGCCTTACATTGGTGAATTATTCCCTCCTATGGGCTAATTCTTGTCGAAGAAGAGTCCTACTACCGCCTTACTTCAATTAACAGCTGTAGAAGTAATAATTAACTATTAATGAGATGAAGAACGAAAGATTGTGATTCATTGTTATATTAAGACATTTTTTTCAAGTTCCTCGGTTTATCCAATTAAATTTCAAGTCATTAGGAGGGGAATTAAATACCGTAGCCCCAGCTGACCTGTGGTGCCACTGAGCTGTTGTTGGGTTGTATCGGTGCGATGTCATATCCCGAGAGATCTGAAAACGGGTACGTTGCCCGTGCTCTGGTGATGTAAATTATTCTTCTCTTTGAATCTGCTTCACTACACTCATTTTAATTAGCTCGGGAAACGGCTATTTGTGACCACTTATTCTGAGCAAACGTTGCAGGTCCAAGATAGCTAGTGAACGCCGAGCACCCCAAATAAAATAATCGATTGCACAAACGCAAAATACGGCACTGTCATGAGTTACGCTGACGATGCTCTGCAAAGCCAGGAAAAAACATACATTAATTTGCAGTCTCTTATTCACATTTTATTTACTCTGTTGTCTGATTCCAAATACACACCTGAATATTTTATCTCAAGACACTCACATGGCAGACATTGCACACTGACAACTCAGATTCTTTCGTAAGAATTTGAATGGAGGTTAAAGATACCCGGTCAGGTTGAACTCATTAAGTTGAGAAAGCTGGCACAGCGATGGAGGTGGTTGGTTTTATCCAAGATGGTAACCAGCCCTACTGTTTGAACTCACTTCCATTATATTTCAAGGTGGCGGTTTGCGTCACTACCGAGGCAGGGGACTGCTAGCGTCACTTGTCATGAGACTTGGTAATAGTTGCCAGTTTGCGAGAGCGACCGAGACAGGAGACAGAGATATTAAACCGAAGACAGGAAGACGGTCTCCACCCCGGACAGGTGGTATCTCGTGTCGCGCTCGAATAGCACCTGCACTTTCCAGAAAAATGGCTGTTTGGTGACGAAGATTGCGAAAATATTTAGTGTCATCTTCAAGTATGAGCTCGAAGACACCAACGGACCAAGTGAACTCCCCTAGACAAGTTCGTCGTACGAATTTATTTATGAATCATCTCGACCAATCGAAATTATTTTCGATGACGAATTTAACCAGAGTGTTCTGTTGAATTATTTTTTATTGACTAATAGCGAAAAAATCCTTCTTGGCCTCTAGACGAATATAATTCGCTAATAGGCAATATTTTCTTTGATTTGTTATGATAATACAAGAGTAAGTCGTCTCCTTCTTTCTCCAACAGTAACTCCACTTATCTTTCCATTACAAAATTCGTGACACAGTCAACACAACACGCAACTGACTTCATCGACAGACCATGATAAGGAATGAATCGGAGTTCTGGTTGCAGTCTCGATCTCGACTCTTGTCACGGTCTCCTATCTCTGTCACACCACTTTCAAATACGATTTCGTTGTTACTTTCCTTAACTCTACGGAATAGAAAGGCTGCAAAAATTATAAGTCCTCTTCACATCTTTACGTTTCAAGGGCTTCTGAGTCAGAAAAATGACATTTGACGCAACGTTATGGCTGTGTACGTGTTTTTACGCCATACGCGCCGAGAGGTTGCGAGATGTGTCTCCGAAGAATGGAGCTAGAGTGCGACGTTTGGTTGTTTCGCACCCATTGAGTGAACGTACGCGGTGTAGAGTGTGTTTCTCGGCCTAGAATCGTGCCAAGTCCCAGTGAGATTGAAAAATTGATTGTTAGCGAGAACTACCAGTTTGTTTGTGAGCCTTATTTTGGTGGAGGATGGTGATAGATCGTTTGTTGTTGATGAGGAGGTAGTTTCCGAAATAGCGAACGCTGCCGTGATTCTCTACTTCAACTCCTCCGCTATCACGAATCCCCCAAGGCCCACAATGAGCGGTACTGGGATTATGAAAGTACCTCAGCGGCGGCGGTCGTAAATCATTTTGAGAGTCAACTCGCCCTGAGCACCGATTTTCCGTTCAAGTCCCGCGTTGGTATAGCGTTTTCAGTAGAAACTGCCATTCGAACGGCTTCCCTCCTCTGATTACGAGCTCGCATGTTGTTTGTGGCTCGAAAATGCTTCGGCTTTTCTCCATTAGTGCTCGCCTATTTGTATTGTCAAATGCAACCTGATAGCACGTGACGCCATTGAAACGGAAGGGGAGGGGAGTCGCCGAAGGGATCTCCAAAATCCTTTCACGAACTGAGTTTGCCAACCTGGAAAACGGCCGGAATTTAAATGGGGCGGCAAAGCATTTATTCGAATAGCGGGATCGGGAGCTTGCAGACTCGCGAATGGTCTTTTGGATGGGAAATACGAGGAAACTACTGAATGCGAGTTCGGATGGGGGAAACAACAACGTGTCGGTATTTCTGAGCCATGCCTCCCCGTTCTTTATGATCTGAGAAGTTGGTATTAACCTCACGACTGAAGGTTGTAATCCGTATTGTATTCAACGCGTTAATGGTATCTTCCGTAACAATGCTCCATAACCCCAGAAAAGTAGAACGGAGCAACTAATTCAATTGGTAGGAGTTGTTCACAACTCTCCGAAAAACATTTGTCACCGCACAGTTCAACAATTTAATATTAATTTCTAATTTCATTTTGTGATTTGTTTATTTTTTCTTGCGTACCTTTCCGTTTTCATTTATTTTTCTACTTATTTTAACAGTTATACGGTCCAAGGGACTTCTGTCAACAATTGAGACGGTTTGAAGGCTTTTTGGCAGCTCTCCGCACTCACAACTCAGAAAGCCCCAGGCTTCAGAGTGACGACCAATACTTGGAACACTCCCAAAGTACTGCTTTTTGACATGCACCAGACATTTTGAGGTAACCGATTATGGTACGAAATTTCTTCAACAGGAAACACCCTGAAGGATTAGAATAGATTGCACCCTCACACACCCGTTTTTGTCATAACCTGATTCTTTTTCCTCTTTTCTACAGGACTGAAGTTTACAAAGACTAGTGAAAACCGTGCAGAAGCGATTCCCTCACTACACTGGTCAACAATGAAATTGTTTCGGGCTTAAAAATATTCAATCCTTATGTATTTTCACCTGCTGAGTTGAAAAATCAACATAAAAACCACGTATTAGCTCTTATTTTTGAGATACAGAGGCACGTCATTTTATATAGTGTATATATACACTATTGAGAAATTTTGTTTTCCGAAGTTGGCACACTTGCCAACTGACAAATCAAAGAGTTCTACAGCTTTTTAGAGGTTATAACCTAACTACTACTGTAAGTGTTGTGATAACAGTGAGCTTCTGTGATTTTTGTTGTTTTGTTTATAGTATTTATTGATTTGAAGTGATTTTAAAGAGTAAACGTTTTTTACTAAGAATGCCTCGAAATTGTGTTAACCTAGTGAATAACTTTTGTTACATTTGTGGTGAAATAACATTTTCGTCACAAAAACGCAATCTGACGCCTATTGTTAGGACTGCCTATCACCATTATTATGGTATGAAGGTAGGTGATCAAGATAAGTCGTGGGTTCCACATGTATGTTATAACTCTTGTTCGGTTACTTTACGAGAATGGTTGAAAAACAAAGAACGATCCATGGCTTTTGCTGTACTTATGATTTGGCGGGAGCCTACAAACCATATAAATGACTGCTACTTCCGCTTGACTCCACCTGTTAAGTCTGGATTGTCAATGAAGAAAAGAGGAACAATTCAATTCCCAATTATACCTTCTGCTATTCGACCTATTCTTCATTCGAATAGTTTACCAGTACCTATTCCATCCCACAGTAATGAAATTGAAGAATAAAACGAAGATAGTAGTGAAGAAGAACTTAGTGAGCCTTGCACATCTCATGATCCTGATTTTGAGGAAACAGATGATAAACCGCATAAACTGAGTCAAGCGGAATTGAGTGATCTCATTCGAAACCTTGATTTGTCAAAGGATAAGGCAGAACTACAGCAATGGAACCTTCTACAACGTGATGTCAGGGTGTCACATTACAGACAGCGTCAGAAGGATCTGATTCCTTTTTTGTGAAGAAGAACAATCTTGTTGTTTGTTGCAATGTTAATCGCTTGATGAAATGTTTGAATTTGAACCATGATCCTACTGAATGGAGGCTTTTCATAGACTCATCTAAGCTTAGTTTGAAAGCTGTATTACTGCACAACGGTAACCGTCTTCCTTCTATTCCAGTTGGCCATGCAGTTCATATGAAAACATGAAAGCCCTCCTCGAATCAATCAAATACGCTGAATACAAGTGGAAGATGGTGATCCAAAGGTCATCGCTATACTCTTGGGAATTCAACTATGGTACACAAAGTACAGCTGCATTTTATGTATGTGGGACAGTAGGGATAGGAAGTCACATTACATTCAAGCAGACTGGCCTGCAAGAAATCTTAACCCCAACGGAAAAAATGTTATTGCGAATCCTCACGTTGATCCGAAAGACATTTTTCTTCCCCCACTACATATAAAACTTGGTTTGATGAAAAACTTTGTCATGGAGAGGCATTCAGATATTTAAGAGAAACATTTTCTACATTAAGTGACGCAAATGTTAAGGAAGGAGTATTTGTTGGGCCACAAATTCGACTACTTGTAAAGGACGTTTGACCAGGTTTTGTTGGGGAATGAAAAGGAACCTTGGGATTCTTTCAAAGCAGTTATTTATGGTCTTTTGGGGAACAAAAGAGATGAAAACTATGTTCAGTTGGTGACAAAACTTTTACAAAAATACCGTCAGCTTGGATGCAACATGTCACTTAAAATCCATTTTCTTCACTCCCATCTAGACTGTTTCGCTCATAGTTGTGGAGATGTGACTGATGAACGTGGAGAACGAATCCATCAAGATATTTCTCAAATGGAGAGACGATATCAGGGTCGTTGGAATGAAGCAATGCTTGCGGATTACTGTTGGACTGTGTAAGGATGCTCCATAACTCACTTACAAGAGACAAGTCAAAAGACAGCGAAGTCACGAAGCAACCGCATAGTGTTCTTGTAATCCAACCTGCCAGGTATTCAAACATCAATTTGAAACTTTTAGAAGACTGTAATTGAAGTTTTTTAAATCTGAATGACCTTTCACAATTGTTAGCTGATACTTAAAAATGTATAGTTTTGCCTCGATTGGTTAATATCACATCTTTTGACCCATTGTGTATCACATAAACCAATAAACTTTTTTCATTGTCATATTCGTTTTTCTCACCCAAAAATTAGTAATATTTCACTCATAAAGTAAAGGAAACATTGAAAAAATATTTTTTTGTGTACCAGTGCTAAATTTCGGTCTTCAAAAGAATAACAACCACTGTCAGGACATTTTTTCCAGTCGGCGATAGTCTCAGCGCTGACGTCTAGTGTTCCCGATTTTATTTGGGCGACTAGTGGGAGGAAAGAAAATTTGAGAAATACGTGACTGTGCCTGTTTATATTCTGTATCTATGTGTAACTAGAGCAGCACTGCTTATGCAGCAGTAAAAATGTTGTACCACCTTTTAGTCATAATGTAATGCTGAAGGATGATGTTGACGCATTTCGGTTAATTTAAAAGTGGACAAGAAGGGAATTATAGTATAATTGCCTGTCTATGCCGCTTGTGAGCGATAATAATGATGTTTACTGTTAGAAGTAGTGTTGAGATACCAAAATCAGTAGTAAAAATCATTGAATATCACTTATTTCTGGGTGAATTGATAGACCGTGATTAAAAATAAAAAACAAGGTTGTAGTTGGAGAGAAGATTTGGCGCAAATCAAGCCGAGAGATAAAAGCAACAGATGTTCCAAGAGCCCCACTGAATGGTCGTGTCGTGGAGTGACCATTATCTATGAAATGAGGGATGAGCGAGAGTTTTTGCTGACTCGGAGGGGTTGAAATCGCCCGCGTTTTCCGAACGGCAGGTGATAATATCCCTGCATCAGGCTCGCCACCTGGTGCACGTGCTGTACCACTGAGCGGTATGAAGAAGGGTCAGCGCCAAGCTGGAGAGAATGGAGCACCGACCCCGTTTCCCTCCACACGAAACGGTTTGAAATACGCGGGAAAACGCTTTCGATTGTTTGCTCCGTCGTCGGTTACCGAAAACATCCGCCCGCTCCTGTCAGAGATCCTAGACCTTGTAACGTTTCCAATGTCACGAGATTGAGGTCGTATAATGAGTCCCACTTCCGGAAGACTCGCGTTGTTCGGTGGCTTCACTTCTGGTTTATGAGGGTGGGCGTGAAAGCCAAGGTGCAGATGGAACCAGTTCACCCGGAAAACCGTTAAGTGGAGTTTTCGATGAAGGACGGCATGATTCAAACAAATAATTGGATACTGAAATTTTCAAGTTCATTGTAAAAAGAGCGAGCCATCATGTACAAAAACCATTGCAGATTACATCTCTTGAGATTCCAACACTACATGTTTTGAAGAGGCTCATCCACGGTCTCTGGATAAAGGCGTTGTTATTCCGTTTCGGCTAAAATCCCCCTTAGCTCTTAGCAAGTATGCGTTACAGCGAAAGTGACTGTTCAGTCAGTTCTGTGTCAGTCGCTGTTTAAGATGCAAATCGCGATGATAATAAGGAGTCCAAGTCACTTCCTCAGTAGCAGCTGCACCCAGGAAGAAGGTACACCCAATATTCGTAAATTTGCAAGTTCTACAGAAGCTACATCTGTGAGTGTTGCTTGCGATACAAAACTCACATTCGCGATTCCCCTGCTTCAGTGCACTTCTTGTTAACTATGTATGTAGTGCAGATCTGCCTCAGCTCTTAATGACGACTCTCTAACGCCTTCATGATAATCGTATGATGCATTTTTGGGTTATAACCAACGCTGTCCGTGTAGAAATCATGCTGGAGCCTCATCGCCGTGTTAAATTTTATGGGTGTGTCTTGGACAGAATGAAGAAAGTTAGAGCACCTTATGTCAAGTTCTCACTGTGGCAGGATTTGAGAATAGGGGTTCCTCGGGAAGTGTTTTGTTGCCTCTTGTCTTCACGACGTTCATGAACACCCTCAATGAATTCAGCTACTGCCGCTGAAAAATTTAAGCTGACGACTTGTTCTTGTCAAGCAGTGCAACGAATTGTCAGAAGCGATTGAAATATTGAATTCTTCTGGCGAGAAAAACATGTAGGGGAGAGCTAAGTCATTGTAACAGTCAACTCCAAACTGGCCAGTGGCATCTCGCTGTAGCAAAGTGGCGAGGTTCAGATGCAAGCCACGCTCATTGGATGGGAGGCACACTTGTGCAGGTTCCCAGACACAGGATTGCTTCGTATATTGGTAGATCGTTCAAGGTTAGAGCCATTCTGGCAGATAACGAATACTGACATCGGTTCAGTTTTAATTTAAATTTAAATAGTTTTAAGAGTAGGATGAATGGAAAGTTAAGGAGAAAGTGAGAGGAAATCGAACGATGAAAGATATTTTAAAATGTAACAGCGGAAGTGCAACAATATCAGTCAAAAGTTTTGTTATCAGTGTCAAAAGGTTATCTTTTATTTTATGCATTACTACTACTTTTCATGACAACTAGAAATATTAATTATAGTTTTTGCGCTCACGAATGAGGGAGCTTGAAGCTGAGAAAGGAATGAAAGTGGTGAGCGTGAGAGAGGACTGTATTGATGCACTTAACAGAATAAGTGTAGAGAGAGGGAGAGAGAGAGAGGGAGAGAGTGTTAAGTAGGCAGTAGCGCGAGCTGAGGGACGAACCGAGAGAACTGGGAGACGACTTTATCGCGAGTCCTGAAGGATGACTGACTTGGAAGGAGCTGTCTGTTCAAAAGAAGAATCTAAAATTGAGGGGTGAGAAAGATAGATAGTAAAGTCCGGGACAAGGGGAATCCGCTGTAAATTGGAAATAATTGAGTTAGTGGACTTTCCATAGGTAACAAAGGGCTTGAAAACGAAGGTGTTTGGGGAAACAATGACTTTCCCTCAGAAGTAGAGCGGACGTTTTGGAGGTCAAAGACCCAGCCAATTCGGCCTGCCAAACAATGAGATTGTTCATTATTCTGGGAACAGGGAAGAGAGGGCCATGATGTCCTATTGCTTCCTCAGTTGTTAAATAAACCATTTAGTCAGTAAGTCTCTCTCTTTCTCTCTCTCTCTCTCTCTCTCTCTCTCTCTCTCTCTCTCTCTCTCTCTCTCTCTCTCTCTCTCTCTCTCTTCTTTTTCTTCCCCTGTATCTACATATCTTTCTCGATTTCTTTCTTCAGATCCACGTATTTTCAGCAAGGTGGTAGAAAACGTGTGTCTGACTCCCCTCCTCTACTCGTACATAATTAACAAAAAATGGCTTCAGTATTACAGAACCTCTAGAAGGACACGTAGCAACATTGTGATGCAATTCAAACCCCACGACATCACCCTCAACGCGAACGATAATTCCAAGTAAACTTGAAACCGCCGATAAATTATGCGCGTTCCAATCATTGCGCTAATTCCAATTCACCCTACGTCACATTTAGGAAATTCTCGGTCGCGTTTGATGCCGCCCGGTCTTAGATTGACAGCCAGAGTTCGGAAATGGCCACTTAATTCCGATTCCAGAGCCGACCGTTTTGCAATAATTCATCCACACACTAATTCAATCAGATGTCGTGCTCGGCGTTCGCCTTGTACCCCCCGACACAATTGCCCTCAGACGAAGCAAATCTACTTTAAAACACCGTGTAACGGTTTCTCCCCAAAATATCAATC
The DNA here is from genome assembly GCA_020466155.1 of Pachypeltis micranthus. Taxonomy (NCBI): domain Eukaryota; kingdom Metazoa; phylum Arthropoda; class Insecta; order Hemiptera; family Miridae; genus Pachypeltis; species Pachypeltis micranthus. The sequence goes on along the minus strand of CM035774.1, from coordinate 10,490,553 downwards.
GCGATAATCGAAAGCAATCGAAGCGAACGCCTCGGAAAATCCAAACAAACTGCTTCCTCGCCCCCCCCCCCTCATCCTCGCCCGCCCATCCATTCCCTTCATGAGTTGTTAACCAGTCAAGCAACGTCATTAGGCCTTATTTCCAGTCGGCTATTACCCCTCCCGAGCGGTTGACGGCGTTTCATAAATCCTAGTTAGCCGTTTAAGGGTTGGCATTAACGTGAGGGGAAAAATGACGTGTTTCGTGCGTTACGAGCTAATTGCCTTCGCTCGTACATTAAGGTAATGCAGCGTAACAATTTAATTCAGTTATGGCCGACCACGTTTCGAAGGTGTGGTCTCGTTTGGATCAGAACACGCGAATTATTGAAAATATTACTTGCAGCTGTCTTAGAGTTTTAATGTTGCCACTGAAGGTAAAGCACAAGATTCCAAGCCCCACAACACGCTCACATAATCGTGTAAATATATTTTTAGGTTTATCGGCGGATATAAACCACAAAATAAATAGCTGCACCGCACGTGCATTCAACGGTCTTTATCGTTCCAGCAATAGATACAACTTCACAATATATGAAGTGGACACGACTCAGTTCAACATTCTACATAAAAACTTTAAGTGCTTAAGGTTTAGGAGTTTATTGGGGTGCTCCTACTCATACTCGGTCTTTCTTGGAATCTTTTAGGGAATTAATGGGACAGTCAAAATGATTTGAAGGAAGGTTCGTGTTTACAGTTCTGAGGTTATGAGGAAAGTTGGAGTATGAAACGTCCATGCAGTGAAATGATGTTCTGACGACCTCGGCTTTAGTTTTCGGAGCTCGGCCGCTCGTATTTCGTTTTTCTCATTTTCTAGTACCAAATCTACAAATTCGTTGTTGAGTGATTTAAACAGAAATAATATTACTCACCTTGGGGACAAACTAAGTGGTTCATCGGTACAAAATAATTACTTGGCATTTGTAATGAATACTTCGTTTTCTTTGAGTTGATATGGTTAGGGCTGAACTCCGTTCGCAGGATCCATCCAAGGGAATGGGCCCTGACGGCGTGCCTCCCTCTCTTCTAAGGGAATGTGCTGATACGCCAGCTGAACCAGTCTCCTCTTTGCTTATGAGATCACTGGATTTGGGTGTAGTCCCCTACTACTGGAAGTGCTCGTATGTGACTCCTGTTCCGAAAAGTGACAACAGAGCAACAATAGACCACTATCGTACAATTTGTTCTCTGAGCACATTACCTAAAGTATTGGAAAAGATTATGGTGAAACAGATTGCACCTTTGCTGCGTCCCCATCTATCGCTGCACCAACATGGGTTTATGTCTGGCAGGTCTTGTGCAACAAATCTGTTGACATTTCAGCATACTGTCATGGAAGCGTTTGTTGATGGTGTTCAGGTAGACAGTATTTATACGGACTTTGCTAAGGCCTTCGACAGGGTCTCCTCTATTTCTCAAAAGAAATACGAGGGATTTCAAGGATCCAAACGCCCTTAAGCTGCTATTCACATCCCTTGCCCGTACACCTCTTGAGTTTTCCTCCCCTGTGTGGTCACCGTGCTATACCAGCGCCAAGAATACCTTGGAGCGTATTCAGCGCCACTTCCTGCGCTATGTGTCCTATAGGAGAGGCGACATTTGGGAGGAATTTTCCTACGCGGGGGCGCTCAGGAGGGAAGGCATGTCCTCTTGGGAGAGTCGGCGACGTGAGGCGGACATGCTTCTCCTGCGGGTCGACTGGATTGTCCGTATTTGCATTCCAAGTTGAACTTCTACGCCCTTCCATACGCTACCAGACTCTATCAGCCTTTTTATGTCTATACCTCTTCGACCAACTATCTTCCAATAATCCCATGGTGCGCTTCCAGGATGACTTCAATAGGTTGTCACACGGTGTTTCGGAGGGCCTACTGTTGTTGTCGAAAGACTCTTTTACGTCCAAAATTCGACGGCTATTGTGATCTCCATTAGTTGGCTCGGAATTGTTGCTGATTGATTTGTGCTATTTATTGTGGTTTATATTGTCCTACTTTCATTTATTTTTTGTTTCTCACTGTTAAATTGGCACTGCCCGTATATGTTATAAATAAAATGAAAATAAAATAAACAGTATAAATTAAAATGGGCTGTACTAAGACGAAAGTGAAGGATAAATTTCGCAACGATCGAAGGATAAATAAAAACGCTGCTAATTATTACAAAACGGTTTATGACACAGCATGACTGAGTGTCACATCTCCAAGACCCCTCCAATTCGATTCATAATCGTAAAATACTAGTAAATCATCTAATTATGTAATGATGATTAACAGTGTGGTTTCTATTTGTTTTCTGAACGTTACAAGCGTGACGTCAACAACGAGCATCAGCTTTCTGTAGAGGGTATGAAGTTTTTCAGTCGTATCTAATGTACAGTGTCGTTGTGTCGTGAGCGTCACATCATGTAAATAAGAGGCTAGAAAAATAGTTTTGTTATGACTCATGAATTATGGATAAACGCCTAATCGAAAATTTTGTGATCACTGCTAACATTAGTTTTTTAGAAAATGTGCAAAAAAAAAGGCAAACTCATACGAAACAATGATGAAAGTAAAGGTTGCTCCGAAAACAGCCCTTCACATTGGAGCAAGATCGTATTTTGCAATGTAAGTTTCGAATAAACAGCTAAAAAACATCAGAAATAACTGCATTTAGTAGTTTGAATAGTCACATATGTACAGCATTCGTAGGTTGTGAAGGATATAGCCTCAGATTCCGCCGGCTCTCCTTCGTATGCGCTTTCTGCCATGTGGCAGAAAAGCGGAGGGAAGGGTGAGCGACTTAACCCCTTCGCGTTGAGCTCCATTTCGGTTTATTATTCATTCTGAATAATAACCCTATGTTTTCGGTCACGAAAAATTTTTTTACAACCCCCCCTCAAAATATGATACTTTACGTTTCAAGACATGGAGATTCCAAATTTGCAATGTCCGTCCCCTGTCCCCCATCCGCCGTCCACCGTCCGGGCCGTTTTGTGCCTTTAACGTGGTCCAAAAAATTCGTTCTTTTGCACAAAAATCCAATTTGGTATCTAGTTGTGCCTGCCATCTCGGCAATCCGATCGGACGAAGCCCATGATTGTTATGGACAACAAACGGTTAAAAAATTAACGAAACGCAGTACAACGCGGGAACTACAGCGGAAGTCAACGTTTCGTCGTTTGTACTCCCTCCCTCCCGCCCATCACAACGAAACCGCTCGCCTGCTGGACTAGCAACGCCGCCCGCTCGCCTCGCCATGGGTTCGCCCAATTTCCCTGACCCGACGGGGCAAAATCATCAGACGTTTTTTTGCTTCCTCTAGGAAGCGCTCGTGTTTCGTATATAACCTTTGGCATTACGATTTGTCTCTTCATCGTCCGATTGCCTTGTTCTCGTCTTCACCTCCACGAATGACTGTTTCGCTCCGTCTCAACTATTTCCGTTAGCAAAATATCTGTTATCTTCGATTGAACTTTTCATTATTCGCTTATTTTTGGTTTATTTATTTAATAGTTCGTTTGTTTCATTTTTTTGGTTTTAATACGATTCAATTTTTTTAGATTCTTTCGTTTCATTCTCATTTTGTTTTTTTTTTTCATAGATTTTTGGTTACATTTTGATATTAGTATTTAGCGTGCATGTTTTCATATTAAAATTCAGTTTTTTCTAGATACTTTCGTTTTTTTTGTGTTTATTTTAATATTACGATTCAGTTCTTTTCGACCTTTTTTTGGGTTTCATTTTGATATTTTTCGATGCTGAATCGAACGGGATGGGTCTCGGAGCATTAATGCTAGGTCAAGCTATTTATCCGAATAATAAACCGTTGTGTAATAATTTGCAGGGTTTTACTTTTCGCTACTCCAAAGGGAAAGGAAAGTATAGTAATTGTGTCAACAAAAAAATTTGGGTTTTCTTCAAATCTTTACGTTTTGAGGCCTACTGAGTCCAAAAAACCTAACTTCGGCGAGTGGTCCGTGTGTGTGTTTCGATTTGCCGGAGAACGGCTGATCTGATTGAGCTGGTTCTTGTTTTGTTTCGGTCTTGGATGTTTTCATGTAGTTAATACCTACATATTGTTCTCGATAAATGCTCCTTTGAAAGTCCATTGAGCAGAGATAAAAATTAAAATGTGTCGAAAATAACGTTTTTTCGAGCATTTCCGTAAATTGTGGGGTAACTGCTTCACCAAATTTGACCAATCGTTCAGAGAGTTAGTCACTCATACCCACATTTCATTCTGCATAATCGTTTCTGTATATATCTGTTGAACGGAGGTATAAGCCAAGTTAACTCAGAAAAGGAGATTTGTCGAATATTAATTTATCGGTACTCCACTTTTCTCAAAAGTGGCTCTGACGATTTCGATCAAACTTACGAAGGGCTCTCAACTAACTAGTCCTACATTTTGTTTCCCATAAATGTTTCTGTAGAAATGCGTTGAATGAAGATATAGCACCCACATATGTAGCAGGTGTTCAAACTTACAGGGGTGGTGAAAAGTTGTGTGTTGCTACGCACTGCTCGTTCGTTTTGATTTTTCACGCGCCCTGCAACGAATAGAGCCGCTTCCTTATCAGCCAGAGATTTTCAGTTCAGCGTGTTCGTTTCAATATTGTTGGATAAAGGTGAGAAAATCCCTGTTTATTAACCCCTTGTCCCGATATTATCTTTAATCACGATCCAAGCAAATTAGGTTACCTTGGTAAATATTAAAAGGAGTTTGATTCATTTATTTCACTTTTATTTATTCGAATAAATCCAAAATGGGTCTTATTGGCTCCCTAGTTTAATTTCCTTATTTTATCCCCAAGAAAAGTTATTTCTTTATTTAGGTTAGTGAGATCTTGTCTGAACAAGTACGGTACATATCACAAATTGGTAGCAGAGCATAAGGAATAGTTTCACTGGCATTGAAAAAATTGAAACTTGAGCACTCGTGTTCTTTGAATGTTTTCTCACAATTCAGATCTCCCCAAAGCAACTGACACTGACTATTTGGTGCACTTTTGTTTAGGGATTTTGTCGAGCTATACTAGAGTTCATATTTCTAGTCATCATGCATTTACCCAGATGTGTGAGAGAACATCTAGCTGTGAGTACTGACGGGTTAGAGGTGTATTGACATCTAAAAAAACAAATTTCTGATATATCATATCGTTGGGGGGTGAAACAAAGAATATGGACCGACCGCTTGATAACGCTACGACTGCATGTATCGATAGGTCGCTTGATAACGCTACGACTGCATGTATCGATATGCGTCCGTTAGTTATCTCATATTTATTTCATATACTCATTCTTAATTTCATTGAATTAACTCCTTTTTATAGTATTTGTACATTTAAAATATTTATATAACGAGGTATTACATAATGAACATTAAATAATTGGCATAATCGTACAGCTGTCGTTATTTCTAATTTCAAACATGGTGCCAGAGCCTACGATGTAGGGCATATCGATAACCTGACCTCGGTCGTCATATATCGATATATTGCCTTATCAGAGGGAGCGGTCCATATTCTTTGCTTTTACCTCGTTGGGAGTTGACTGATTCAGATGAGCCTACAGGCTAAATATTGTATTTGTTTTACCGGTACTCCACGGAAGAGCAGAAGTTCATGAGAACCTTCCGTGGGCACGTTGTGACAAATGTACCGGGGATGCCAAAAGCCGTTTTATTTAACGGAATGTTTTAATTTCGTTTGTTGATTCTCCTTTACACGTCTGTGTCTTTTATGTGAAGCGCTTAAATTAATAAAATAAATCTACGTCGTTTTCGCAAAAGGGTCGTGAGATACAACGGAGATACCAGGTTGGCTAGATCTGAATCTCAGTTACAAACGATATCGGTCAACTACAATTACTGCAGCCCTTGTGAAATTTGGAGTTGCAGCCCCTGTGTTGGGAATTTCGGGGCCAAGACGAAAACGTCGCTGTAAGCGGAACGGAAGTGGTGACAGAGATGCTCGCGAACAGCAACTAAAGCTGAGCTGTGTGTAGGAGTTGAGTTGCAGGAATTGCAGGTTATCCTGGTTAAACAAAGATCTCCGGAAGCCTACCTCATTTAAAACACCCAGAGAATTTTTGAGGAAAATAGTGGGTTTGTACTATAGTGAGTACACATAACCATGAGCTGGGGAGATGCGCCGTGAATGCTTAACATCGTCAATTGAAATGCGCGAATAATATCCTTGATTATTTGAACCAAAGCCGTCCGATCCTCTCAGCGCGTTAGCAGGAAGCTGCGCGAATTACCCTCAGCATACTAATTCCAACGAAGGACATGATGTTGCGGCAATGTCTGCGACACAGCGAAGCTTCCCGCTTGTCCAGCTCAGCTGCAGCGAGGTTCGACGGAGAGGAACACGGCCGTAACTCACTTTGGAGTATCGCGTGGCGGCCGGGCCTTCAAGTTGCTGTTGAATAATAATTTCGCCCGGGAACATGACGCCGTTTCAATGTTTCGAGCGTTATGGGCCAGAGATCGTTATACTGAAGGAGCCAAACGGCAACAACCTCGGCCTATTCGTGTGCTTGGCGTGTTTCAGGGCAACAACAGTTTTCGACCATCGTTCGGCCTTTTCGATCAACCGTGTGCCGTGAACGCCGGTAATGTAGAAACGACGCAGCCCTCGGTGATCCTTTAAAGTCCCTGGAATTACGGCGCTTAACGGTCTTGGAGCAATTAAGTCGGCCCCTGAACTTTCAGGGTGGATTAACAAGGGCTTGTATGATCCTGGGAAATACTTAATACCGTCTCAGGTGCTTTCAATAATCACGGCCACCTCAAACCACAAACTTCCAAGAATACGTCAACTGACGATCGATCTTCTGGAACTGCACTGATGGTGACGTTTTGAAGCCAATTGCAGTTTTTTTAATGGATCACGTACAGAATATTTCAATCCAAATCCACCGCGCTAGCCCGGATCCTCCATCAAAGGTACAGCTGAGTTTCTTAATCACCGAAGTTTTACTCCGGTCATTGTGTTTTCTTCCCACGTTCACCTCCGTCCGCAATGTCATTGAAAATCCAATCCAAGCTCAGCTGGAGTCCGAGTAGCTCCGATGTTTAATATCGCAACAGCCTGAAGCAGCCGTGTGTCCAATTTGCCGCAGCGCTCCCTCAGTCATCTCTCGAGGCAAAATAATTATGTGAAACCTGACGCCCATAATATTAAAATCCAGACACGTGGCCAATTGCCAGATGCAGAAAGAAGGGGAGAGTGAGAGTCGAAACGAGGTTTTGGAAATACGAAATCTGTGTTTTGGGAGAAAGGGAACCCTCCTCCCCTTTCAACTGTGAATGAGACTCATTATCACCATCTGTAGGGCCCTGGCTCTTGCGCAGATGTAGACGCCGTGAAGTGGTGAAAACAAGGGCCGCGGAGAGTGAAAAGCTTGATTAAAAAGTGGTAGCTCATGTGCCAATCCGGGCTTATTACTTTCGGAGTAGGAAGCGCAAAGACGTAATGGTGTGGAGTGGTAGTGGTTGAAGAAGAGGAGGGAGGGGTGATTCAAGTAAGTCGTGGAAGGCCTTTTGTTAATTATAGGAGGTCGACGACGGAGAGAATGGTCCCACATCCCTCGGTCTCTGCTTCAGCCCTTTTTACAAAGGTTCCAAAGCAACACTTGGCTCTCCCAACATGTTGCACTCCAATCCGACAAGTGCACTTCCCTCAGCCCACGCTTTTACTATTTCAGGGCGATCGATCCTTCTGAAGAGAGAGCTCGTGCCTTCAAGCTGTCGAGTCACCATTTTAACGACCCCCCCCCTCTCACCACGACTTGCCACGCCGCCAACACACTACACCTCTCACACACCACCAAACATTTGTGTTCTAAATAAAATGCCGCTTTAATTGATCCAGCAGAACAACTTGTAGCCAACGAACTCCATTACATACATTTCCTAATCGCCAATCGGAAATTTCAAGGATTTTTTTTCTATTTCGATTGACGTACGTTGTTGTTCAACAAATTTGTAAGTATAGTATTGTGCAGTAGGAATAAACGTACGGAATTGTGTTCGATACGATTGAGAGCCCGACAGAGAGAATACGAACGGAAAGAACCTGGTAAATTGTAGTTTAGACCTAATCGACTTTTGAAGAAGTAGAATAAGGAAAAGAGTTGTGTATAACGTCCAACTCATTGACTGAGGGCATTGCCTCTGAAGTAAGAGCGAATTGGGAAAACTGCGTGTCAACTAACTGTTCGAATAATCGATTGTTTTATTGATAGTTTATTAATCCAGGGGAAATTAGGGCCGTACACCCCCTCAACAAAATCATTTAATGGATATCACATTCATGCGAAAAAAGTTACGTACGCATCCAAAATCGCACGAGCATACCAAATTTCCTTGCGGACAATTTTCATACCAGCTGGTGGTATTAAGTGGAAAACAAGCCCAAGCACCCCCTCGATATACATTATAGTTGACAGTTGAGGGGGGCGAAACTTAATTATTCCTCCAGAAGGAACAGCAGTGCACATCCTAGCATAAAATATAGTACGCAAACACAACGCTTACACACTTAGACGATATTCGAATGATTTGCTGAACTAAGATAATTTCATGTTCCACGTTTCAATCGTCAATCTTCAATAGTAATAATAATAATTAGTATTTTCATACTTGTCGTATTTTGACATTGGGGAGAGACTGAAAAGTGAGGTGGAAGAACTAGCATAGAATGTTGGAGAGAGAACGGGGTGAAATATATTTTTAACTTTCGCTACCGGAAGGACAAAAAATGAATTGCGGTACCCCGGCAAAAAATCGTATTCGATTCTGTACGATTTGAGGACTACTGAATCCAAAAATCCTGATCTGAGTGCGTGATAAGTGTGTGTATACTTGTGCGGGAGTCTCAAATGTACCAAAAAGGGGGTTTCGCATTCTTCTAAAAGACGATTTCTTCGATTTTGATAGAACTTTAAAATTACTTTCTAATAATTACTACCGGACTTTTGTTCTCTTCGGAAGTACGTCAGTGACAGTTCGGTAAACGAAGGTCCTATCAAGCAAAAATGAATTTTTTGTTTTTTTTTGGCAAAATAGCCAAAACGAAGGATTTTTTTAAATTGTCCAAATTTTAGACTGATTTTTAAATGGTTTAAATAGTAGATTGCCTCAATGTGTTGTCCGCAAGTGTCCTATCCTAGTTTGTCTGACAGTGCTTGTACAATTTGAGCGGATTTTATGAAGCGAAAACTGCACCAAATTTGATTTTATTTGACCTTTTTTATAATTTCGTTTCCGTTACTAGGATTTTTCAGTGTTTAGCCAATAATTCGGTACCGGTTGACTCAAACCTTTTCAGAAAACCTTGTCGTCATAACAGCAGCAGACGAAGTGAAACATAGCAAAACTCGCTCAATTATGGAACTCGCTCAACTCTATAAATTCCGGGTTCTCAATCAGCGATGTCGAGATACATTCTACCTAGTTCATATAAATTGAAAGAAAAAATGAAAATTTTATTTGCTTAAGCGGTAAAGATCGCTGAGTTATAGTGAAGCTGATGAAAGTATATGATGCGTCGCGTCAGACACTTACGTACAAGTTTCGTTACTATCTTCGAATATCAAGACAGCTCAGGGATGGTGCAGGACCTCACCACCCCAGACACTGGGCTGTCCAGGGGTGGATCCTCAGGCCGACTCCTAGGAATGTAGCCAATTCGAATCGAGATGCCGGATTGTGTGATCCTGGTGGGGTACATGGGTGCCGTTGCAACAGTAATAATTGGCTGCAGAGTGGACTCAGCTCAGATGAAGTTTGAACGAGTAATGTGCCGGTAGAGGAGCTGTCCCTCGCTCTGCAGAAAACTAAGCTAGTCCTGGTGGCTATGCGCTGAATGAGAAGTCTCTTTCCGATTCAAACAGTTCAACGTTTGGGTTCGATAGAGGATTATAAGTTGTCGTTTGGCTTTTTCCCGTCTAACGGCTAACAAGAGAGAGCAGGCGGGTCCTTATGAGTGAGGTACTCCCCATACGCTGAACAATGCCTGACATGTAGTGGATAGCAGCGGCACCGAATTGATAAGGCCGTGAGGCCAAACTGCCTTCACTGCAGGGCAGTAAGGTTCTCAAGCCACCTTCTCGAGTAAAAGGTGGGCAGGCTGGTAGCCCATGGTGGAAAACTCATTTGGCTCCCTCACACCTGAGTCATTCGTGCACAACATGTTGAATTTCGACGAAAGCTTATATAGCTTATGTTTAATCGATTTCTTCACTGCCCAAAATAAAAATGTAAAGTAGCAATTGTTATCTGAGTTTGCTGGTGTCGCGTACCAAATTTGAAAAACTTTCGTACACCATTCTTTCAGGAAGTTAGTTATTTTAGAAATTCAATCATCATTAATGATATCCAAGTGGTCAACGAGTTCATCTGGGTAACTAAGCTGATGGCCATCATCGGGTAAAACCCTGGAAGCCGAGGGTCGGTTGTTCATTGTGTTTTGAATTGTCTCTACACACCCTCCCTGGCAGCACTTCACCAGTTGACCTTCTGGGTTTTCGACAGCTCCCATATTCTGCTATTTTCCGGGGCAGTGCTGAGCCTGGAGAGACTCACCGATCTGAGGCCGGCATCTCGCAGGGATGACGAATAAAGACGTCAAGAAAAGACCGCTCCTTTATCTTCCGAACTGCAGGGCAGCATGGGAGGTTGTGACACGCAGCCAGATTCTCATGAGGGTGACGAAAACAAAAAATAAGAGCTGCCATCGCAGAGAGGCATGAATGCCAACCTGATAAATGTAGGTGGTGTGGTTCTGGGGTTTTCTTCAATACATTAGTAAATTCATGCGGCCATTAGAAGCACGCTCACCTCTCTACGCAGAAGAAGAGAAAACAATAGGTTTTCCTCGCACTATCAGTTGACATCCAATATGAACTATAACACATGAAAAAATCTGGTGCTTGTTACCCATTCATGAGTGTTCAATGTTCTCCGAACGTCAAATACGTTTTCTTTAAATTTTCTCGAGAGAGTCAAACTTATCTGTTGCCCGCTCTCTGAAGGTTGATGGTAAACACGAAGCAGCAACAGCGTTGTGCAGGCACCACCTTTAACGATTTTCACGAAACGCGCTGTAACAATTTTCACTCATCCGTAGCTCTAGTTATTTTTCATAATAAGATCTCTGTATACATGCGCTGCACGTATAATCCTGTCGAGTAACCTAACAATGCGATCACAATCCGATCTTTAACCTCATCATCAGCTTCAATTTTCACAAATAAGTCTCTAAAAGGGCTCGTCAAAAGTTCAGCTGCCGATTCTTCGTTTCGAACTTACCTGCCAACTCCACAAAATAGGATTTAGATTGAGTGGCGGGATGGCAATGGAGGGGGGGGGGCTAAAGTTGAGGGAAGGATAAGTCTGTGGAGCCTTAAAAGAAAAAGTTTGATATAAACTTGCCACTAAAGAACGAGCCGTTCGAATTGCAAGCCGCTCCTTCTTTTTTTACCTTCTGGCGGATCTTCAGATGCACGAATTCCGATAGCAAGAGTGGAAAGAAATCGTGACGGTTATAGCGTTGAAAGGGTTTTACCTCCTTAGAACTAGTGACGAACTGAAGTCTGTAGTGCGGTTTCTGAGAATGAAGGGGAGGGTAAACAACCAAACTTGGTTACCGGAATCAGTTTGTAAAAAGAGTATCGTGGGATGTCTGGGGGAGGGGGTTCGAGCCAGTTGTGGAAGCGGAGAGCTTTCTTAGGTAGTCGTAGAGTTTTCTACCTTACGCGTTTATCGATAACATCAAATTCCATCGGTGGGGTAAGTTAAGATTCGCGTGGTTCGCTATCATTCCGATCCGAACGATGCTCGCGAGGGTTTAACCGATTTTCTAGCGACGGTTTCTCAGGACGCTCTTAAACACGAATTTCTGACTTCTGCATTTCAATTTCTCTATTTCTTGGCACAAAATATAATCAAACAAATAAACAGGGCTAAGTTCCAAGAACTTGTGTCCGTCTGTGGAGTTACCACACCAACATTTATGAAAACTCTTTAGAATTGATGTAAACGTGCATATAGAATTGAGCTCTTAATGACGTTCAGCTACACATTTTCACCTCACAAAGCGTTATACAATGTCCCATCATGAATCAACTCCGATAATTGGTTTATGGATGTACTTTTTTTAAATCTCTAATTAACTAAACTGGCGTATGTCTGCTAGATTGTTATAAAACTATCTGGCGCGTGAATTCCGCAACCCCCGTAAATAAGACGACCTGCCGTATGTACGGGATCTGTATCTTCGTTCAACGCATTACTACAGAAACATTTATGGACAAGAAAGTGCTAGTTGGTTGAGAGTTGTTGAAAGCGTTAGAGCCGTTTATGGGAAAATTGGAAAAACAGCAAATTAGTATTCGGAAAATCTCTGCTATTATGGCTTATATCTTCGTCCAACGGATAGATACAAAAATAATTACGGGGAACAATGTGTGGGTATACGTTGATACAAGACAATTTATGAGATTGACCAAGTATAGTGTCGCAGGAAACTACAAAAATGTTCAAAAAAACATTATTTCTGACACATTATAATTTTACCTCTGTTCAGCAGACTGCCAGGAGAACGTTTATGGAGGTCAATATATTAAGTATTAATTATTTGAAAACATGTGAGTTTGCTAGAAATAGTTGAAGCCGTTTTGCCAAAAACCGTGTAAATCTATTTGTTGGAAACGTAAGCTGCTTCCCGCCGATTCGCCAAGGGGCCGGCCGGTCCTTATCGTTTTCCCCTCCAGGTGTCCGCCTCACCTCCCACAGACCACCATCCTTTCCTTCTCACCTACTACTTAACATCGAGCGGTCGATCGAGACGGAGTTATTTTGTTGGATGTGTTAATTGCGATATATATTAATCATCTTTTACCCCCCCTTTTTGTGGAGCTTCCGCTAAGTGTAGTTGTGACGCGACGAAGTGGTTCTCCTAGCTAAGTCCACTGTTTCCCGGCCGGGGAAAAGCTTCTGTCACGTTCTTAAAGGTGAGTCCCTCAAGTTCCTATTTTTCCGTTCCTGCATTTGTTTCCTTTTCAGGTCGGCGAGGTCTCGGCATCGGCGGAGGCATAGTTTACAGACAAGGGGGAAGGAACTAATTTTGATCGGATCCGGGGTGTTTGAGAATACAGTCCACTTTTTCATTCAAGAGAAATTAGGGTTGGCTACCCCGGTATGTTGTGAACACTATTTTTGCTTCGTCGGTTTATATCTCCGCTCACCGAATTTTCATGAAAATATTTATGTAGGAGTAAAGCTGGGTGTTCATTTGTAAAAGATAATTTGAAAGTTACTTCAAAATCGTTACAGCCGTTCTCGACAAAAATGCGAAAACCCCTTGTTTGTGATACTGTTGTGAAAATCGCTCATAATCTTATTTCCATGTGTACAAAAATCATGAATAAAGCAAAAAAACCAGCACAATCGGTTGAGTCGTTCTCCCAAAAAGTTCAACTACAGAAACACACTTTTCTTTTTTTGCTGATACTACCTGAACATCCTCGATCACTGCCGACTGACTGGTTGGGACCGATGGAGACTACAGACCTCATTCCTCCAAAAACAAACCCATTAATGCCGCTCCATCTCCACTTCCCATCTCACTCACTCCATGAATGCCCACTGAAGCCCACTCCACAAGTAAGGGGAGTCGGGTCACAGCCTGAGTTTCTGTCTGTCAACTGAATCATGCCGAACTGCAAGCTCTGAAGGCTTACTGGGCGTAGGGGCGGATGGAGTCACCATTTCACACCACCGCAACTGATCCTGAACGAATCCAAGACCAGCCACAGCTCGCGCGACACCGCAGACAGATCCAGTAAGGCAAGCACGCGCTTACGGCACAAGAACGTGATAGAGGAAGAGAGAGATGGAACAGCAAGTCCCCCAGATCGAACTGGAGCGTGAATGTACGGTATGTCCACGCACGAACAGGAGAGCGCACCATTTCTTCGAGACATCAGTTTTCGGACGCTCAACCTGCCAAAAACCAGCCCGTAGGCCAGCTTTGGGAACAAGTACGTCCGAATGAGGCGCAGCTTCTGCTGTGGCTTCAGAAGAACCTTGTCACACCCACAGACTACGCGCTGAAATTAGGTTTTATAGTGTTTAGTAGGCCTCAAAACGTTAAGATCTGAAGAAACTCAACTTTTTTTTGGCACGAGAAGTACACTTTCCTTACTCTTTGGGCAGTGAAAAGTAACAAGTACAATGAGACTACATAAGAATTGCTACTGATTTTAGGTAACCTTATATTGTATCTGGTAGCTATTCTCTTTGATTCCGTTTACTAGTGAAATGAAGGTGTGTGATACCGAGGTGGAGAATTCAAAATTATACGCAAAATTGTATTTAGTAAATTGTGTTACAATTCCTGAAATCCCTTCCATTTTCGGTATATTACAGATTCATTAGGCGTTAAAATTCTTTAACAACAACTTTTTTCTTACTAAAATTTAAACTACGTACCGCAAACCTACGTACGAGAGTTTTGAGGCTGTGCAACTCGAAAACAAATGTTCCACAATGATGAAAAAGCTTGGAGTTTCCCACGTTGAGAATTGAATTATAATTATGTAACGTCATGTCCACCAAGTTCCGCCCCCAGCCCCGGTGGAGCTGGCGTCCCCTGATGTGACGCCCTAAGCACTCTGAGGCTCACCACGGCAAGCACACAGTACTGACTCCAGCTTGGCCCCCAGAATCTGCAACTATGTACCTCTGACTTAGTAATATTGGCGAGTTTACCTTGGTGGACATTGTTGTGTGAACATGCCACATACCAATCGTATATATTCACTCTTCTGACTAGGGACCTCCCTTGTTCGCTCCCTGGAGAGTTTAATAAACAACCTTGACAGCCCACGTCCCTTCAATAGGCACCCCTGCACTTCTCAAACTTTCCAACCTCCTTATTTTGGAGGCCCCTAAGAAGGGCTCTTGTAGCACCAAGAGAATCGCAAATCCTTGTCTCACCAGGTTGTCAGCCTCATTCCCTTCTAACCCTGTATGACCTGGCACCCAACACAGTGTTAAGGTGTTCTCCTTTGCAAAGGTCTTCAGACCAGCCAGGCATTCCCAAATGAGCCTACGAGACAGTATAAGAAGCCTTAAGCGCAGTCTGTCTAACTTTTCCGTTTCAGCTCCGAGCCCCCATGCACAACATCACTGGAAAACTGTTGCCTGCGCGCCTAGTAGCATTGCTGCTCGGAGCCCTGGCACACGATCTTCTGCCCCCGCCAGGCAGTCAGCTCGCGCTGATCCGTCTGTTTAACATACAATGGCCCAAGTCTCAAGTGTGAGACCACTCCCATCTGAATCTTCCATGAATCCTGAGGGGCAGTTCGAAGTTGTACTTAATCTGTGCTGAGTTCCTGAGCAGTCCCTTCCCTCTACCCACACACTGTATGTAGTGTCTTCCCATTCATTAATAATAGTTACTCCAGCGACACACTCGCATCCCTATTCCTGTCTTGGACGTACCAGGCGCTGTTCGCAAAAGATGTCTTTCGTTCCCAAAAGTTGAACACAACACCCTCGCAGCAGTAAAAATAACAAGACAACGTAGGATAGGGTTTTTGGCAGACACAAAACCAAATTTAAATCAATTTGAATGACTATTTATTATGAAAATATAATAATATGTTACAAAAATTGCTTCTTACTATTTTTTTTTTGTTTTGGTTAGAATGTGAGGTTTTGAATATTCATCGCATTTTTTTCCATCAGTGCCGTTAATTTTTTTTTTTTTTCATCATTACAGTGCTCTTGGAATAGTTTCTAACTTCCAGCTATAAATAATTGTTTGGCTACTTCTCCTCTAGATGTTCGCGTAATATATAATATATACTTTCCTTTACATATATCTTGTAATATATTTCATATTTTGCTGTTCTTAAAAAACAGAGAAGAATATCATAGAATAAAAAAAGGACAGTTCTAACCAAAATTCTATTTGTTTTTCCCTTTTATCGCTTTAATCTAAAACGTTGAGCAGAGGCTAATTAATTGCTCTTGCTGTTGTAAATTAAAATAAAACGAAACAATGAAATCAAGTCTAAGCGGCACGCTGCCTACTTGGGAATTGATAAATTATAATCAAAACTCAAATTTTGTACAAAAACGACATTAATGAATAAATAAAGATAATTAATAAATAATGTCGGACTAGTCAACACATAAATACAATCAGTTACGAAAACACAATTATCATCAACGGAATGTTTCATGACTATAAACTTGAAGTTTATTTTGCCTTAATACAAAGTAAATTTTTATTTAACAGGAAACAAACTACAAAACTATACGAATTGAGAAATAGACTATATAATGATATAATACACTTTTTCGTGACTGACGAAAAAAAAAAAACCACCACCTCGCGCATGGTTTTTGAACACAGGTTATTTCGAAATGAACCGAACAGAAAAATGAATTGACTGAAGGCCGAGGTGAATAACTACAACGAACCAAAATACACCAGGAAAGTACAAAGTTTAGCTTTTCAGAAGAAGTTTTTTTTAATATAGTTACAGTATACGATACTAGACGTACGACGTTACGGCAGGACCGTTGAAAACTTCAAGAACGCTCTTTTCGCGCTAACAAATATTGCCAGGTTTCGTGATTTTTTAAACTCTGAACCTTAAATGTTTACGAACTCTCAACGACTACGCGTCATTAAGAGGTCGACTTACTCGCTAAACTACAGTTATTATTGCTTCAGGATACTATAGGCTTCAATTCTGATGGGGCATCACGCTTTTCAAGTTATGATTTAGTACTAATATATAATTTTGTTGTAATTTTTTTAAAGAACATCGAGAAAGACTACGGTACATCGAATCGTTGTCCTGAATATTGCTTTTTGATTTCGATTGTGCTTCGAGAACCGGGAGGAAATAAGTTTTTAGGATGCCATATGGATTTTGTATTACTTAATGCCCCAACTTGTTTTATTGCCATGAAACGGTGTTATTTTAATTAAACAAACCGATTTTTTTTAAATCAAAACGGTACGTTCATACAGAATGTGTTTAATGCATTCACGCGCACATTCAAACTATGCACACAACTTTCCAT
Source organism: Pachypeltis micranthus (assembly GCA_020466155.1). Taxonomy (NCBI): domain Eukaryota; kingdom Metazoa; phylum Arthropoda; class Insecta; order Hemiptera; family Miridae; genus Pachypeltis; species Pachypeltis micranthus. The sequence continues at coordinate 10,473,420 of CM035774.1, read as the reverse complement.
ACGTGAACTCATACGCACAATTCACATTCACTCCATTTTTTCTGCATTCGTGCTCAATACTCAAATACTGATAAGATCCTAAAATTAAATTTCACTTAAAAGTCCCTACGAGCTAATTATTGTTTATCACGATTTCTTAAACTAGTGACTGACTTGTTATTCCTAAATGTTTAAGAGAAGAACTCTTTTCAGGAACGAAAGATGTTTATAAGACTATAATTACATTACGACTTAGATTGAAGAGATCGTTGAAACCGCAATGACTATGTACAATATTTTGTGTGGTTACCGCAAACTAAGCTGGGACGATTTGCCCTTCCCTCAGATAAGTACTCACGCCACAGTAATATTTTGACTAGATATCACTCGTTTATTTTATTTCCTTCGCTCACTGAGCTTCGTCATTGAACGACACTTTTTGGAAGTCTTATTCTAACTAGGAAGGGGCCGTACAGACCGTGCAGTACGACTATAAAGGGGACGGACGATCACAAGCTATAGAAAAGGACCTACGTTCTAATCGAAGAAGACGAGAAAAAAAGCCGAGGCTTACGAACTACGAAGAGGGGACGAAGAAGATATGAAAGACTAAGATGGGATACAAAGAGCCAACGGAGGAAATGAAGAAAAAAGAAGACGGAAGAGAAGAAGGATAGAATGTTTACTCGCAAAAACTGTTTACAAATGTGGTTTAAAGAAGAATAGAAGAGAGGGTGCCGAGTGGATGAAAACAGAAGAAACCAATATCAGCCTCCCAGCTGACGTTAAGACGACAAAAGGAACAATAGTGGAGTTGAAAGCGGTAAACATAAGAGGCCGTTGGTACTTAACTAAACGCGAACAACAACAAGGGCGAATCAATGAGCGGAGGGTATGAATCATCCTCGAAATAATTCAAAACCTCCCGAAAGACACCACGATCTTAGTGGCAAAATGCGATGATGCAGGTCTCAGGTTGTTGGAACAAAGCGCCTTAAGACGACAAAAACCGTATTATTCGGGTGTAACAAAACTGACCTGAGTACAGGCCATGAACCGAAATCACCGGAACGTTGCGAAACAAGCCAACCAAAAAAATAAAAATAAAAGTTGCAAAAGACACCTATTGAGCTGTTACTCTAAAGGCACTGTAGACTTCAAATTGAACATTCGACCACAACAAGCGCGAGGCTACAGCGATCGGAGTTAAGGGGCGAATCAATCGCCAACACGATCGATATTCGCGTTTTGATGAGAAATATTTGAAAACGTAGAAGTAAAAGAAACCTATTGAGCTGTCCAAAGGCACTGCCGACTTTAAATTAAACGTTCGTTCCAATACCGTTCCCACAACAAAATCGAGCGGACGTTGTTCTGTAGCGAACCCAACATTGTCGACTTTGTAAATGACATTAGAGGCGAATTTACAATTATATCACATATTTTACAATCTACACACAGAGAGTACGGACAGAAGTGCAACAGTGAAGGTTACGAAGTTGACAGGAGGAGAAGAAAAGCGACAGCACACGACATCGTTTGACCGACGGAGCTCAGCTCTTAGCGGAAATCGAAAAGGACAGATTGAAAATTGAGAAGATCCTAATAAGACATCAACACTTAGAAACACTTAACTTTAATCCTAAAATCCCCCAAAAAGATCGTTCAACGCCGAAGCTCGCCAAGAATATAAATAATTTTACACTTAATTTTATGACTAGATGACTGTACACGACTAAGTTAATATTGCACTTGAGTGGCTATTTACAGGAAAACTTATTGCTTCCGAATTGCTTACTGTTTAAATAACCGAACGTGACTAGAGATCAAGTGGAATTTCATTTTTGCTTATTCGACCTAACTTACACTTAATTCGATGACTTTATCGATGACTAGAATGTTCAACGAAGTATGGAGCAACTCCAGCAGTACCCCTAATGAGATCTTATGAACGACTGCATCCCTATTCCCTCCTTTTTATTCAGAGCAAAACGAGAGTTGTTTAGAATGATTCACATAAATCGGTGTTCGGTGGTTAGGGAGGGGATCGGGGGATATACCTTATCATTAAGCCTATCTAAATATATCTTTGGCTGGCTAGCTTACGTATGGCACTAGTAGTGCATCACGAAGTTTAAAGAAAACAAAAAATCAGAAATGAATCAAAAAGACCTTCCGCGAACGCCCAACGAATGTCCCCTTTTTTAAAGGCAACATTCATTTAGGTGTTCACGAATGTTCACTTAATTACAGGAAAATTACTGTGAGTACGCTTATAAATTACAGTGGAGAAAAACAACAACTAAACTACCAAAACTGTGTGACTAGATACAATTGAATGACTAGATGTGCTCGTTATGTTCTAAATGTACACTTATAATTAGGTTGTTAGAAATTGAGACCAATGACTAGATTATGACTAGATGAGCCAACAAAAATCGTTGTTTGGTTAAAACCTATTTCAAATGAGATCTAAACTTTGGGGATTTGAGCCTTCAAATAAATTTTTATATTTTCAAATCGTGAAGTACGACTGACTAGAAATGATCTAATGACTAGAAAAAAGGGTGATGTTTGAAATGACTAAGGACTCGTTGTATAGTTATAATGACTAGAATAAACAAATAAGACTAGAAATGCTTTGAAATAAATAGTGACTAGACGTGGACAAATTAACTCGTATCAAAAGCTATAATACAACACGACACCTTGAAAAGGCGGTTTTACTTGCTATGAACTTACAATTATTCGTTGTCTTCTGAACCGCAGGTTCGGGTTAGTTCACCTCGAACCTGAAATTTAAACCTAGGACTAGAATGTGGACTAATTTTACAGCTATCCCGGCAACAAAAGTCTACCTGGCAATAATTGAGCGTTCCTGGTTTTTTGAAAAGACTTGCCGTAACGTCGAGGAGTTGTGAAGTACGATAGTAGTAATAGAAGCTTCGCTAGAGTGACTAGGTAGTTAGAACATGCACATAAAGTCCTCAATAGGATGGACGAACTATTTGTTGTTTGCTGGACGGTGCGTGTTTTTTTTTTTTTTTTTAGTTCTTGGCTAAATAATTTACTTTTTTGAAAAGTTTTACGAGGGAATCGATTGAATGACGAGGGGTTGGGGCGTTTGAGGCTTGTTCGGTTCGTTGCTCTCCAGGCAGGCGGATTCAAGGTGTTTGTTGAGGTAAGATTTGAGAGCGAAGTTCTTGTGGCAGCGGGAACATTGGTAGTTTTTGTCCGCCGAATGGGTCTGCATGTGAGCTCGAAGGTTGGAGCGGTCGGCGAAGGCTTTGCCGCAGTGAGCGCAACCGTAGGGCTTCTCTCCTGTGTGAGATCTCAGATGACCTTGGAGCAACCAGGGGCGGGAGAACAGTTTGCCGCAAACTCCGCAGGCGTGGCTCAGTTTGTGCGTCAGAAGGTGCATCGCGAGAGCCGGCATGCTGACGTAAGTTTTGCCGCAGGTGTTGCACTTTTTGGCAGATTGAGAGTCCAAACTTCGATGAGTCTGTTTGTGCCTGGACAAATTGGACGACGTGGCGTATTGCTTGCCGCACTCCGAGCAGGTGTAGCGCTGTTTGGACTCGTTCAAGGTGGGGTCGACCGTTTTTTTCTTCGAACGACCGTCGCTAACGAAAAAGGCCTCGTAGGTGTATGCGATTGTTTTCGAAGCTGGAGGGGATGCTTCGAGCTTTTCTGAAGGAGCTAGAGGGGCTGGGGTTGAGGCACTGAGGTCTAAGATGGCGTGAGCCGCGGACAAATCTTCTTCGGCCGGTCGCCATCCGAGGTTGGTGTACGTAGGGGCAGCAGTCGGAGGCCGGTCGTCCAAGGAGTACGGCCGGTAGATGTCTTTCTTTTTCGGTGGGAGGGACAAGGCTGCTCCCGTGCTGGTGTAGCACATTGCCAAAGACTTGGTGCGGGGCACGGGGGTAATTTCAGCAGCAGGTTGAAGCGTAGCGTATGAAGGGGGTGTGGCCGAGGGTTCTCTGGGCAAGTAAGCCGTGTAATGGGACAAGTCTTGCACATAGCCTGCAACAAAAAACAAATCAAAATTATTCGTAACTGAAATTCCGAAAAGATGCTTAGTAATTTACATCCAATATTCAAGGTAATCTGTTTGTGAAATGTTGAGCTGTGTATGTGTGTATTATGACATGTAGCAGTTCCCTGCCAGCTTATATCAAATCTGTAAGACCGCGAAATACGTGAAGCCGTACCTATTTATGTGAAGAGAACGCTAAGCCGCAATTATAACGCCTATGAGGGATAATATGTACCTTTCTTCCACTTCCGTGAAGTCCTCACTGGACCCAGTGGAGATTTAGGATAGAGGGGTAATATATCATGTACTAAAATCAAGTGTCGATGAGATGGACGAGAAGAAATGCATGAACCCTTCATGTAAGTTGATGGCTGAGGTGTCATATTTCTTCGATTACCTTGCCAGTCTATTTACTTGCTGGACAACAGACAACAGTAAGCTGCCTCTGCGAAAAAGGACCATTTCCCGTTTCTTCGATGTTCGTAGAATGTGTCGATGGTGAGCTGGTGAAGGCGTTTATTTCCTTGACTGTTAGTTGTCACCTTGTTATTTCTGCCTTCTGTTTTTTCTCATTTCTAACCTAACCTAAACTATTTAATTCCCGAACAAGGAGTCATTTCACACTCAAGTAGGTTTATAATCTCTCAGCTTTCTGAAAGATGTTTATGTTCTTTCATTTTAATTGTATCGTTGTACACTGGTACGATGAAACTTCAGTTTGCTTTAGCTTCACCTGTGAGTTTGTCACGAAACAATGAAGCCTTAGAAGGTCCAAACCAAATTACAGTAAGCAGAGTAATAGTAGGTGGCTGTGTAGGACCGAGATACAACTGTGGATGAGCTGCCGATCGGTTATTCAGCTTTTCATTTCTGTACGATCGCCATTTGATAGGTCGTTTCGTCAATTCAGTACAAAAGTGTTTCGTAGAGAGAAAAGCGTATTACCAGAACCTATCAAATCAATGCTTCAAAGTTGATCTGCAACTCCAAGGCACCAATGGGAATATCAATAATTCACGTATTTCCCCCCAAGTTTTAGGGTCATATCCAGGCCGGAGGAAGAGGGGCTTTTAGAAGTTTCCTAAGGGAGAAGTTTCCACGAGGAGATCGAAGAAGATCGGCGAGGGGCCGAGGCGGGGGACAGAGGCTTTTCGGGCCAACTGACTGTCAGAACTGGGGTGCGGGGAAATGAGACAAAAGTGGTAAGAGCCCTCCCTTCGCCAAGGCAGAAGGGATATCTGGCAAACTCCCCGCCACATTGAAGTGACAGTGATCTAAAGCTCGAAGCCACCGATTTCTACCAACCGCCCTCTCTTCGTCCTCAGTTTCCAAAAGGTCTCAACGTGAATGTGCTCTAAACCCTATCAGAGCCCTCCCTCATGATGTATAGCGTTCAATAAGATACTCTTTCTCCTCTTCTGGCAATGACGTGGTAATTAGTGCTCTTCAATCCGCTGAAGATCATCGTCACTCCCTCCCTACCCCATTCCACTACGACCACCAACGCTCAGTCTCAACTTGACGGCTCCTCAAAACCCTCCATTGTCGCTTAGCGAGAAGCCTCCACACTTGTGAATGCGGTTCAACCCTCCTTTGTCTCGATTCTCCCAAGTTTAGCAAACGGACGACTTGACATGAATGTGGAAATTGTCACCACACTACTTTCAATGCTAGACTCGTCCAAAATGGTTGCAAAGCATACGCCGCTGAGACCTTTACAGCCTCGGAACTAATCTCAGTTGTAGCAGGACAACAAGGCTGAATATGAGAACGTGACGACAGACAACACAATGTGACTAATAGCGTTTGCTAGGGGTAGTGAAAACGTGGTGTGTAAGAGCAGATCAAACCCGATTCTGTATCTAGCGAGCAACACCAACTGACAGATTTGAAAAGTCCTAGCAACACCAATTCCCGTGAGAATTTAACTACCCCGGTTTTTATAATTATTATTACGCTGCGAGATATCCGCTATCACTTCTACTTTTAAGCAATTAGCAAATGGGTGTATTTTTCAACGTGAAGGATAATGTTGTTATGAGGTGCGGGACTAATCACGATGAGATTTCATCTTTCACCAGTTTCAGCAGAAACTCTCCACACTCTTCCATTGTGAGATTGTCATAGCACCGCTTGACTATAATTGCTGGCACCCTAGTGACCGTAGTCCCAATCCCCTCGTCACATCATTAATACGAAATACGTGAAGGTGGACGGAGAGCAACAATTTTCACTCTTCCTTCGTTATGGAGTGTGTTTCGATTATAAATGTGAGTTGTGCACGCATCAACTCGTTTTAAAGGCTCGTTTAACTAAAATTCCTTCCACCGCTCGGGAGTTACATCAAAAGACTCAGAATCTATCGACACAGTTAGGTGAGCCCACTAAAACTCCACTTTCAAATACTCCACAATCCCTGCCTTCCAGTGTTTTCCCCGACCATTCATTTCTTGGTCGCGTCGTGTACGGGATTCGTCACGATTATTTCGAACGCTCTCTATACTTCGGCCGTGTACTTGAATTAATATCCACTCGCTCACTTCTCTCACTCTTTACTTCGTGCGCTGTATGGAGATTAATTAACCTCCGCAACGATTCGACTCAAACTCAAAAGGCCAACACAGATATTTCACCTTAAGCAACTTTCTGACAATTGTCGTCGAACGGTTCGAAACCTTTTTCAAACAACCATATCACCAGCAACGTCTAGAACAAACTCATAAACCGCCACAACCCGACGACCAGTTTTTGGTCCATAAACAACGGCTTGAACGATCGACGAAAATCCAATGACAGTTTACCCAATTAACGTCCCCTTATTATTTTGGTTTTAAATTTCTCAGTGGAATTCCGAAGCCGATTCGGATCTAACTGAAGCAGTTCCTCTTTCATAACCGTACGTATAGTTTTTTTTTTCCCCGTAACCATCTCTATAACAATCAACTGAACGGAAATGTGGTTGGTTGGACAAAAAAAAGAACAAATTCACTCATAGGCGAGAAGTGTTTCATATCACGCCAGATATTTTCGTAAAAGAAGATTTATCGTAATTTAATTTATTACTACTATTAGTGTTTTTATTTGTTGTTTGATTTTTGGTCTTCATGCTGCATTTCACATCAAAGAATGAATTATAATCCATCGTAACGAAGCGAATTAGTTAATAAGTCATGCGGTCTCAATTCTTTCCCCCAAACATCCAAACGTTACACAAGTTTCTCTATTACTGTCAATCTCTCTGTTATTTTTGTTTCAAAACAAACTTTTCCTATCATCAGTGTTTCGTTTTATCGTTAGTTGTTATTGATGTTTTAATAAAATGATACTGTTTGCAATGAAAAACTATTTACCAGAGCTGTTAAACTATTACGAAGGGTGAATGGTGTAACAACTCTAACAAACAATCAATGCTTTCTTTATAACACAGCTAATGGTTATTTATTTGAACTTCATATGGGTATTTACCTTCTAAAAATATTAGGGACAATAACACGAATAAAATGCTCGTGTTAAAAATATTTTTGGTAGGTAAAAAGAAATCAACATGTTTTCGAGGTGAGTAGAAGAGAAAGCTTCATGGGCCCAACTCTCTCTCTCTCCCCCCCCCCCCGGATTGCAAAATAAAATCATTTTTCCCCTTCCCCCCTCTCTCTCTCTCTCTACCCTCAATCTCTTGTCTTTTTTTTCTCCCTCCCGATATTTCTCTCTCCGTTCGTATTCCCCCTCTCGCCGGTCGAGTCGTAACACCACAGAAACAGATATATATCTTCCCTTTTTCCGTATCATGGAAAGGGAAGGGAGGGGATTTTCCGTTTTACGAGGTTTACTGCCCCCGAATAAACCGCGTTTCCACGCATTTCGACGGAGATAGAAGCAATAAAACTGTCCAAACAAAGAATTTAATAGAGATTGCTGCGACGCTGTATTAGTCAGTTTAGGAGATGTTTAAGAGCCCACTGCAAATACTGGGAAGCGGCTCCGGAGGAGGCGAGGGAAGCGGAGGAGTTTTACTCTCGAGTTGTAATGGGGTGCCTAAGTCAACCCTTCTGATTGCTGTTTGCTCAGCCTTTTCTACAATACCCTTCTCCTGCGGAGCTCCGAGTTGAAACTTCAAATTACGCCTTCCCTCATTACATTCTCCCTTTCCCCGTTCCTCATCGGCCCATGAAATGAATAATTGCCGCCAGAAACTTTTCAATGGCCTTTTATTTATATTCGGAGGGGCTGAGGGCGGTAGATTAACTGAAATCACTTATTCGTTGAATCTGTTGTTAAGACGAGAAAAACAAGAACAAATGGCACCGAAATTGGGGCCAACGTGGCATTTAAGAAAATTCGACACAACGCTCAAGCAAGTTACTCGATATGCGACACGGAGATGGTAATTTATTAGAATCAACAAAATAAAAACGGGGATAGCCCCCAGGTAGACTTGTGAGGGTTTGGCACTTCACGGTTCTCCGCAGTGGTCCATCCACTGGTCAACAAACTCACTCAAAGCTCTCTAATTAAGGTTTATTACATCTCTCTCGAGGGTTTTGCAAAATTTTCGAATTCTTAGATTGTGGGTGCCTTCACATACTAAATTAACAGTCAAACCCCATATTTTTCCCAATGTACTGTCACCCCGTCCCTCATGATCTACCAATCAAAGAATCAGCTCTCAACGACTTCGATGAGAGGGATTCGGCGGGCTCTTTCACTCATGACTTCCCAAATGGAAGAGAACTTCAATTCGAGTGAAGTTACAAAAGATCCCAGAGAACTGTTTCCCGCAGGGAGTCTACTTCTCATGCCAGTCAAAATAGGAGCAATACTACGCGCAGTATTCATTTTTATTAATTTATTTGTATTTTTTAGATGCGTGAGAGGTGGATAAAAGGCAGCGCCAAGGCGTTGTGTCTGATGTGAGTACGCTGGAGTGGATAAAAACGCCTTCATCCTCCGTGCATTACGATGTGGTTGTCTTGTGGGTCCTCGGTGCAACGGCAGCCGCCCCAGTGGCTCACAGAAGATTGCAGGTGGAGTGTTGTGGGACACCCAGCAATGAACTCAGACCCAGCGTGGCGTTCTGTGCGTTGCTTTAGCGGGAAAATGAATGCTCCGCGCTAGCCACCACCAGATTCCTCAACGCCAGTAAGACGCCCCAAAAATGTTCTGTATTGGACCCTTTCGTCCCTCACGAAGGAATCACTAGTTGCCTGTTAGCACCTGCGGCGACGATATTCAGTTTTCTTCACTATAACCTTGACCCCAGGCCTTTGGTAGTCACCGTAAAATCGTAAAAGAGCTACACCCAAGACGATTGTGGAGGCTGCATTTCCATTGCCATAGTCCCTTAACACTCTACCGATTCACGTACTCTTCTACTATTTGACCCTTATTCTTGGCATGAGGCATCACTTTCAACGCTGACCACCTTGGAGCGCTGCAGCGCCTTTCCACTACAAAAGCCGAGCTTGCAGTCAATTGTACGACCAACTTCACTACCATTGCTACCCAGAAGATCATTGCTTTTGTTATAGACGTAACTCTTAGGGTATATTAGATCCGGCATCCACATCAGGGGCATCACCCACAGCGCTTCGCTTTGTAACGTTACACATCCCATGTCGTGACGTCTCAACTTCTGAGTAGCAGTAGTAGCAAACACCACAAGACTGATTTGCACTGATGAAGTAACATCTGAAGTGGCACACGCGGCCTCTTCTCCCCAAGCAAGCCGCCACGCAGGTATATATCACGTGCAAACCACATTCACTCCGCTTATTTTACCAATGACGTCACTCGATTGCCTTCGACCACAATTTTCAAACGACTGGGTTTCCTCGCAAGAAAACCGTTTCCTCCGTAATTGTTTTAGTTCCGTAATTACCGAGGGGAACAAGTTGGGCGTCTCGAAGTGATTGATGTCGAAATCAGGTGGAATGATCCCAACCGTCCGGTAATTGAATTTCATGAGTCGAATAGAAGGGAGTTCAGAGAGAACGACGTATAAAGTAAATAGTTCTCCGATAAACATAATTATGGCGAAGAAGGAAGAAAGAGGCGAGTGGAGAGGGGAAGGTTCAGACGTTATATTCCGAGGTCGGACACGAAACCTCAAAAAGCCCAGAAACTCATAACCGCAAAAGTGGTTCTTCGTGGCGGAAGGAGGGAGAGACCTCCAGATGAGTTCATCTTGAAAAGAGGGGAGGCCTACGAGATTTCTATTCATTAGTCTCGCACGAAACGTAGCAAAAGGAAGACGGAGACCAAAGAGGAGATTGAAGAAGAAGAAGAAGGGGGTTTGCTTTAGTTGGAAAGGTGGGATATTGCTCTTATAACTGGGCTATAGCCAGTCCACTGCCAAGAAATGAATTATCGATCTACCGCTAGTCCTAACGCCGCAACGTTTACTCTTTTCTTCTTTTTTACTTCTTCCATCAAAAGGATCGTTACCTCCAATTTAGTGTTCGGAAACCGAGGCATCGTAAAGGCGAAGCAATCACGGAACTGCATCAAAGCGTTCAACTCTCTGTCTACTTCGGCACTTTCTCGCTGAATGCCGCCGGACTTGAGGGGTGGAATCAAACTACGACGACAATCTTTACTGCGGCGACCCTACTGCCGACGTTATTGCTGACTTCTCGGGACCCAGTAAGAAAGCAAGTTCTGCAAGTGATCTGAACTATCAACCTACTGTCGAGCGACTTAATGCCCTCAAACCAGGCAGAGTTGTGTCCAAGCTGTCTGGGCCAGATCTCGTGCAAAACAACAACAAACGTCTCTGGGAGGGGGGGAGGGGGCTTCGTCGCAACCAAAATTGAAACAAAATCTGGATTTCCAGGGACAATTCAGGCACACCGGGAAAGCAAAGGGGAGTGAAGTGTCGATATCCTGTGACGTTCCAGCTGCGCTGCTGTTAGGCACTGTATCGAAGTCTGCTGGTTAAATCTTCCATCCACAAACTTTCTAGGCAATCACAATTCCCACAAACTCATCGTAATGTTTAATTAGCACACTTTCAACGCACCCTTGCCAAGGTCGAGCGAATCCATCGCCAAAAACAGAAGGTGCGTGCGGAACAGTGCCAACTGCAGACAATTTAGATCCCGTTAGGAAATTCGTTCTACCGTACTATCCAAAATTTGATATAAAAGACCGATTTGGACACCCTAAGGATCAATAAGAAATCTGTTGAATTCCCTCCTACCTCTTCCCCAATATTGAGGGGAAATACAACTCCCTTAACACCTCCACACTTCTTCCTGACCATCTCCTGTGGTAGACGTCTTCAAGTTTGACTACCATTATATGAGTTCCCTTTCGAAGAATATATTAAGTTGCGTTCAGGCACCCTATAACAAAGGGTCTGTTGAACTCAACTTCTGGGAGGCTGTAGTTCAGCTCTCAGCAAAGCGTTTTTCCCCCCTGTATATTGTCGGCTGATACATCTGCACAAATTAGGTCAGGAACATTTCTTTTTCTGACTTCTGGGGATTTATTTTTTTGTCTGGGGGTGTTATTATTTATTTTACGGAGGTGGTACGATGTTATAAAGATATATACTCTCGCACTTTGATTTTTTTGTGCCATCGCTGTAATATGCAGAACTTCGTAATGAACCCCGATGTCCTAGTGGTAAACCCCATGATTTCTACGTGGTTCAGTGCGCTTTTCTCGTGTCTGCGCGGCTTTTGGAGTCAAACTGCGTATTTCGCTGTTCGAAAAAATAATTAAGGAGCAATGAAGAGTGTGGAAGTGCCAAGGGTGGTTCTTCGTCCAGGACTTCAGGTTTTGTACTGAGAAGGGATTTTTTCATTTTACAAGATCCGAGACCCTGTTTCGTTAGGTGTTACTTCGAACCAACTTGGGAACGTAAGATATTTAGGTTCAGTGTACTTCAATAACTGCCGTTATGGACCTTTTCGCTCCAAGTCAGCCAGTAATTAAATGCTCAGATGACGCATCACACAACTTTCCTCCTGACAAAACTTGAAATCTTAAACTTCTTTCAAATTCCAAGTTTTAACAAGTTTTTTACTTCCACGACTTGCTAGGACTCAGTTACGTATTGGTTGATTAATGCTAGTTAATTTTTCAATTTAACGTATGCCACCTCGTCACGACTATGTCCCTTCCTGTTGAGAAACGGCTGAGGTCGAGTACAGGGTTCACAAATGAAATGATGGACATTTGCACTGTTCGTTTTCGCGTTCGCCCTTGCAATAATTTTGGGTTGTATTGTTTCAGTTGTGCCTTTAGCGATGGGAGGATGTTTCCAAGTGTAAAGTTTGAAGCTTAAACGTCGAAAGTGATACAAACGTGGACATTGACTATCTCATGTTGCGAGATCATCGACGGCTAATTTTATGGGATAAGACGGGGGAGAAATATAAAAACGTATTTACAACTCAACAATTCTTCAAGCACATAACCCAGTCTGGCGTACTGGTGAGGTTCGTACGTCCTATCGAGGGCACACCTGACATGAACCACAAATGATACCAGAAGCTGAACAATAACTAAAAATTGTCAAACGGGGTTTTCCCTAACATTAACGAATTCATGCAATTTACTCACTCTCGCGGTGACCTAGTTACTTTCAACAATCATGCATCTCATTCAAAACCGTCTATTCTGCCTTGTCATGATGAACAACAACATAATGGTTTTTTAAAATCCACTTCATTTTGCTTCTGCGAAAAACAAACTGAGGACTGATTCTTGGACCAAATTTATCGAACACGAAATTGTAGTAACCAGTAGGGTGAACTGAAATTTTATGTTATTACGATTTTGACAAGTTAATGTTAGTTTCCGAAGAGCCTGTATCACAGTTGAACTCGCATTTTTGTGCGTGAGAATATTTTTCCCATTCCCACAAGCCGCGAATACGAAAGAGCGAACGTTAAAATATCCTATGCTTTCTGAAATTTTCAAAGATTACTCATGTTACATTTGACAATTTACCTATTCATGGAAATGTTGCGTAATACATCGAGTTGTTTCACTTTTTTGAAATTTCAAAATGTGATTTTGAGAAAAAAAAAGGTTTATAATCAGAAAGTCTTCTAAGGATCGGTTTGCAATTAACATTTTTGATTCGGCACTCAATTACTTTTAAGTCACGCAATGGAAAATTAGGTTTAAGGTCTGTAGTCTGAGAGAAGATACATGAAAGAAATGTTTATTTTAGAGGCGAAGTTTGTTTGGACTATAAAGTTGTCAAAATTTAATTCACGTTTAAATTTTACGATAAACGCTAACGCGAATCAATCAACGTGCAAAAAATCATATTAAAAAGTCATACGCTCAAAATACACTCACCGTCAATCTTTGAGGACCGTCTAATCGACTGGGGTAAAAATCTACTAGAAGAAAACGCTACCAAGCGACTCAAAGAAGGGGGCAGTCAACTTATTTTGACAAATTAAAACTAAAAAAAAATAATAGAAATAAATGAAGGACAAGCCAGGAGGCGGCGGAAGCGCCCCCTTCGGACGAAACGAACTCTACGCCGCCTCCGCCACTACTGAACGGGAAAACCACCCCCTTCGCGCTCGTCGAGGGGAATCGCGAGGGTGGAAGTTAAACCACCCCCTTCTCGCTCCGGTTTTTTTTTTCGGTGCGTCGTCGCCACCCCCTTTTTCGCCCCATGGGGAGGGGGGTGGAGACGATTTCTCTTTTTTTTTAGTTTGCATTCCTCGAAAGGGGAGGGAAATCTTCCCTTAAACCGCTTTTTACGTCGTACCGCATTTTCAAATAACGTAAAATCCCTGTCGCATTTATGCGTTTTTGTTTTTAATCTTGTTGACACCAATTTCAAACATCAAACATACAAAAATTGGAAACTGCGCGATTTTCGGGGGCGCGAGGTAATTTTCACATAAAACAATAACGCCATAAAAACATTACCTACAAAAATTATCTTTGAAACATTGAGAAATTCGGAAAACCTCACAATTTTATGACGTGGGATATTCGTTTTGTGGTCTGCGCGGAAAAACGTATAATTTCATGATAAGCCCTCCCTCTAAAAACCTAATGTGAGTGATGAGTGACTCCAAAAATTCAATAAATATTTACGAATTATCAAAATTAAATGGTGGCATGTCCATGATGGAAATTTGGTAATTGGGTGCGTAAAAAGCGTTGTTGTCAGGTAGTTGGGTGTTGAGGTGGAAATGAATAGGTGGATGCGTGGTGTGAGATGAAAAGAAGTGGCATTTTATGACGTTTGTGCAGAATGTTGATGAGCCCGTGGGAATCAACAGTTCGGAACTTGTTGCTCGGGTGATTTGACCGTGTGTCGTTTTTAGTGAGTTGACAATTGATGAAAAAAAGCAATTTCAGTGACTTACCGTTGTAGATGACCGGCGGTATCCTCTCGGAGACGTGCGGCGGCGGAGGACTGGGGGCAGTCGCCGCGGCCGTCGGGCTCGAGGGCCCCCAAACCTGAGGGCCGGACGGAGTGTCGCCGACGACGTCGATTTCTTCGTCTTCGTCGGCATCTTCTCGCGGCCGGTCGTCGCTCGGCCAGGGGTAGCCTTTCCATTTTTTGGCCATCAAACACCTCGGCATGTCGACATTTGTCCACCCTTCGCGAACCAGCGTGGCCAGTTGGCTGTCAGCTCGTTGAAAATAGGTCGTCTCCGAAGCGTCTCGTCGATTCGAGATGAAACGATTTTCGCGTAATTTTTGACGAAATTAATTTTTCGGGGGTTGGCGAGGGGGAGAATTTCGTGACGAGGGTGGTTTTGTTTTTAAGGGGTGAGCGGGTGTCAAGAGGGTAGAAGGGACGATTTGAGTCGGTCGTAGTTGAAAAGACGATAGGAGAGATAGAAGAGAAGGATAAGGCGAAACTAAAACACAAAAATAAAAAACAGAACCGAACACAAGCGTGTGCGACCGGGTGTTCTCTAGTTTTGTGACGGCGACAAAACGCCGGCGGTTTTATATAAGGGAGGGGGTTGGGCTTAGGGGCTGCGAGGAAGGGGAAGCCGCCCCTGCGTGCGCTGCTCCCCACCCCTCATTGATTCGTCCTCTCGGGATCTAGAGGGGGTAGCACCATGAAAAATATGACGCGGGGCGCCTGAGCGGAGGGCCGTCCTCTTCCGAAGTCCAACCCCCCTCTACGACTTCGTCTTCCAGTCAAAACATATCAATCATCCCCTAACTATTACGTCGACACCCTCCACTTCCTCACTATCACCCTTGCCCTTACCAACCCCCTACACAATCAAACTCCGTACCACCGTTTGACTGCGCCAAATCAGCAACAACGTCGGCAATCAACAGTGCGACGTGTTACACTTGACCAATTTGTAGTCACAACGTGACTCCATACCCCTGGGGATCTCAACGACACGTAACTCACCAGGGTGTAAAATTTGATTTATTTGAAACAATACGGACCAAAGCCCAATAAGCGTGACAAAACAAACGAGTACACACTGAAACCTACCAAGGAAACCAATGACTGTTTGACCAGCAAATCTGCACCTCATCGCCAACAGAAACACGCCTTCAGCGACAGAACTGAGGAGTTGAAAGGTGAAAGGTTAGGAAGGTAAGTCCAATATACGATTAGCTTCGGGAAGGGTAGAATCACGAACACCTAGTTTTTGGACGTACCACGGCGAGTGGTATGATAGAGGTTTGGACTGGAACCTCTTATATATTATAGTTCATTCTACGTATTAATAGCATTAATAACAGCCTCAGCCGCCTGTGCGCTATGATAATCCGTAACCTTCTGGAAATGTTCAGGAATATGGTACCAAACATCTTCATCATAGATCCTGATTCGCTTGAGATTCACTACTTATATACAGATACACTATCTTATTCGGCGATTCGTCGGATACGATGAACACTTGGAACTTCTTATTGGTCATTCTCAAACCACTTTAAAATTTTGGTTTTGTTTTTAAAAATTTGTTTTTTTCTGAAATTCTAATTTATAGGTTCACTCTACCTAATTTGCGCAGGAGTAATAAACCAGTAATCCGGCAAATTTATTGCGACTAATAGGGTAAATCACAAAAGCGAAATTAGAATTTCAAGTAAATTCGCGAACAGTGAAACTTAATGCGTAATGAGAAGCGTCTGACTAGGTATTATATAAGATAACACAAGCGGTGTCTGGGCGACAATGACAACAACGAGGTGTCCACTCTCGTGAGATTGGTTCTGGGCAAAGCCCAGAATGCGGCGATCAAATAATGAGAAGGCACTTTGAAATTATGTGCTGACTGACTCCTACCAAAGGCAACCGGTTGATCGTGGTCTAGTGGTTTAGACAGGCGATTCATAATCCTCGACGTAAGTTGAGGATTGTGGATCGAATCTCCGGCGCGATTGCCGTAATTTTTGCCTGAGTCAGCAGCTCTTCAAAAGCATCTCCAAATTTCCTTCCCCCCGTAACAATTATTACATATTTAATGGTTAGGATTTGTTCTACTCTGCTTGCAGTTCATCGTAGAACGCCCACTCCAGTCTGGTTTTAGAGAAAAAGGGACAAATTGAACGACCAGCAGTCGGTAAATCCTTGTGAACTACGATTGGCGTATTTCCCAACACGAAGAAGCCTCACAACACTACCAAAATCCAAAGCCAAGCGATCCAGAGCGTCTCAAGTTGCGAAGACAAAATACTTAATGGAGTTCCAAAGTCTGGTATCCACCAACGGATCTCCGCTGCCTATTTAAGGCACAAGCGAAAGGCCGTTGGCAACAATGATACGAGTGATACATTTGTTTCGCAAATAGGCGAACAGGTTCGCAAAAATACCAAACAAACCTTGGTACTATTTATACAGTAACTGCCCTAAACCCTTTTTTCAACGTGATCACCCGATGTCGAAGCAACCACTTCGCGAACTGGTAAGGAGACTGAAAGGACGTGCAACACATGCGATGGAGCGGAAACTGCGGAACACCTCATAACGGAGTGTATGTTCACACATAGGCGGGGTTTTCTCTAATTAAAAAAAACCAATTACCTAAAGTCGTATAATACAAAAAGAAATTGAAAGAAAAGGGAAGAACAATTAAGAGCTAAAATTAGGTTGAGTTAATATAAGAACAATTAAAATGAAAAATATTTAAACTACTGTCCTTCGAAATGTAGTAACAAATAACAAAAGTTTTACGTCTGAGCGGATAACAGAAGTCGGCGATGGTAATTTTGTTAAATCTGTACGTGTTGTGGGATGCTGGTGACCCAGTTGCGTTGATTTTGGGATGCTGATGACCCACTTGAATCACTTGAAACGAGAGAAGAGGAGCGACTGACTTGAAAAATGGAAGAGTCGATCTCCGGAGAGGTGAGAGAAGTGGGGATGGCGCGGACAGAAAGATTCCTCACGGTCAAAGATTAAAATTTTTACTTAATGTAAACAAATGGCGCAAACACGGAGTGCAAACAATTCGATGGACAGAAAGCACAGATGTTCACTAACTGAGACTTATTAGTCCATAGAACTCAACCCATACACTGATCTCAGAAGAAACATCACAAATCAATCACCACATGTTTTTTTTCAAAGACAGTGGATTATTCCTGCTCCAAACGGTTTTGTAGTCTTCATGTTGTTATTATTATTATGTGATCGTTAAATAAATATTATTAATTATTAAGTTGGCTGATGTATGGGAAATGAAACTGATGCCATCAAGAATAAATACAATCAAAAAATTTCAGTCAAATTGAGGAGCTTCCGTGGTAATGCGGAGCTCTCCCGTTTTGTTACTAAAAATTAAAGCTGTTCCGTCAAGAGCGATTTAGTTGGCGAACATATTGGTCGAAATACAGCTGCTGGGTGGGTTAAAGGAAAAGTAGAGCAGCCACCAAAATGTTGAATAGTTCTCGGAGAGCTCGCGCACATACCTAATTTTTAAATAAAGCGTTGGACTTATCCTGGTCCGTTCGACACACACCTCACATGGGTCGATTGGTGTGATGGCACAGGTATGATTGTGCTATCGCATAAAGGTAAGAGAGCTTCCTAACGACGGAGGTGATGCAAACCGCACGTGCCTGTACTACAGAGAAAATGTTTGATCGTCTTCCTCTAGACGTTGTCAAGGCAGGAGCTATAAAGTGGGTGTCACAGGCTAGTAATGAACACCTGCCCTAGATTCAGCTTGAACTAGGAATCTTTTACAGAACTCGGCATGATTAATTACATGACAGTGTCCAGGAACGAGTTCGGCAAGGAATACCAAGTGCAACCAGGAGGAAACCTATGGAACTGCGAAAAAAGTCGATTTCGGCTTCCCGATGGTATCAAAATGCACACAGATCGATCTAAAGCTCTGGAGGGTACTGGCTCGGGGTGTGGATAAGTGACTCTGGGAGGAGTAGGACGTCCATTGCCCGGGGTCTCACTTGACTTGTGGATGTCAAACTGCATGACAAAGGGTACAGCAACACAACTACCAACATAATGACATTGATGATAGTCAAGCGTCTAGCAAGGCGCTGAAGAACCGCTGCACAACGTCAAAACTGGCTAGGGAGGGCGGAATTTGGCTCAACTCTTCACAAACTCCAATACAGTTAACGTTTATTGGATTCCTGGATACTTTGGGCATAGTTATGAACCCAAGGCTTACTTGGGAATTTCTCGGGAATCTTCGGTTAGTAAAATACGGACAAGGATTTGTCAACTGAAGCACCTGCCAGACAACCGTTCACCTCTCTCACTGAATACATAAAGAATGCTGTAGCTGACATTCCTCCGACCAATATGGCTCTTTTCCTGTGAAATCTGGGGTTCAGTTGCAAGGAACCGCATAAATAAAATCCAAGTGACCCAGAACACAGCATTGTGCCAGATACCGGGAGCCAAATGGCTCATACGGAACTCCACTCTCCACGCCGACTCGGTCATCCTTATGGTGGGCATAACGATGAAGAAATATGACCGCGTCCATGGCGGATCACAGCAACCCCCTAGTTGTTTCTATCCCACAAAAGCCACCCCCTACACCAAACCTCCGCAGATTCAAGAGAAAGCGACCACAGGAATGTCTAAAATAGTGGCATTACACGACATGATTGAGTGATATCACCCTCTGGTTACCAGGACCGTGAGAGAATGCAACAGACTGTCTGGAATGCTGCAGGAGTGAGTCTCTCCAAACGCTTTATCTCAAGACCAACATGCGTAAGATGATAATGGAGAATAAGGACACTGCAAAATTAAACGATCCATGTATGTAATGATCATAGCCAACAACTCTCAGAGCAGGTACTGATGAGGAAACTATCGTGTCCTGGTGCAGTGCCAGAGGTTTAAAAGTGAGCGATCTTTGGTTCTACTCCTCCTAGAATGGACATCAAGAAGACTCTTGCGAGAAATACTTGGTGTTTCCTAGGAAGCCAGGCCCGTGAGGCATCAAAAGTAGCACATTAGGATTTCAGGCCGATGTGCTCGTGTTGTAGGGTTGAGTGGTTTGGAGCGTTAGGCAGTCCGTGCCAGGCGGGGATGTGGCTTCTCAATCTGGCGTGACCCACCCTCCTTCACACCCAGGAGATCAATGCGAACCAGCGATACACCTGGGAGCACCGTGCAGGCTTTCCAACGAGTCTGTGGGGAGACGGGACATGGGTCCGTGGTCACAAAAACTGCCATTGTTCCCGCAGCTTTGGCTCACTCCGTGAAGACTCTCTTTCTCTCTCGTGCCAAATAAAGGATAGGCAGAGCTATTAAGAAAAAAATCATTGAGTTATATTTGAAGAGAGAAATAACAAAATAATGCAAATCGTCTGAAGTTGAGGGGATGTGTCGGAATTGAGTAATGATGGTGAGGAAGTGGTGCTGTTACATAGTGGATATGAGAAATTGACGATCACTGACATGTTTGTACCGGACGCTGATGACCAATAAATACAATTTTCAGACAAGGGAAAATCAGAGAAACAGCTAGTCAAGAAAAGAAGTAAACTCCAAACACGTTGACGACTGCAATACAATAAACGGACTACAGGTATCAACAAAGACTGTATGACAGAAACAGAACTTACCTCCACGGCTGCGTCAAGTATATTATAGCAACAAAAAATATTGGAACTCAACGTAAATGGCACTGAAAAAATACAAAGAAACCATAAATGGAATTGCCGAACAATAACTGATTAAATAACTTTCTTGAGCGTCCCGTTCGTTCAGATATTTTCATGGCTTTATCTACCCATCCAATTCACTCTTACTTAACATAAGTAAAACATATCTTCACGTTTGTGGTAGCGCGTTAAGTTGAGGTATTTACTGAGTTGCTCCTACTCATGCCACGACCATGATATGACAATTAGCGCGCAGGGAAGTCCTGATACCGTCAACATTATTTCTTTTCTTCAGTTTTTCAGTTTGATAGTTTCAGAGACTCCTTTCAGCACGGTTGCATTGGCGTCGAAAATCTTCTAGCATGCTTCAAACGCGCGTTCGTTTTGCGTTGATTTGAACACGATGTACACCAACGGAAATGTTTCTCGTTATTTTTATTCCGGGTTAACTGACTTTACGCGGGAGATGGCTTTTACTGAGGAGTTCGCGAAATGAATGTCAGGTTTTCATCTTCGTCTAAAAGCCAAATAAATCCTTCTGCGCTTGTGCTGGAGTGGCAATAGTATACCTCGGCAAGTACCTGAAGTGATGCTAATTCGAACTCGTGGCAAAAATTCATCTCAATATCGTGCTGGTGTCTTGATCTTTTGCTAATTATAGCGTCTAGTTGTACGTGTTGATCTTTTCCATAGTCACGACGCTACAGCATATCGAAGGGGTCGTGTTGCTCCCCACAACGTCAATGTTCAATGACCGTCGTCGGAGGGGCGCCTGCAATAGGGCCGTATAATGTGCCGTGTGGCTCTCCTTTTTATTTTATTTTTTCATTTTGCTTCCATTCAGCCGCTCAACAATCCGACAGAAGGGGCAGGTGTGAGGCTGGGCGACCGGCCAGCGACCGGCTCTCAATTTTCTCTCCTCCGACACAACATAATGGGGCAATGATTTCATCTCGATCTCCCTCGGCGCTCCGGACGACCCCCAGGACAGGCCTTGTCGCACCTGGTAAACAACTGAGGCAAACCCTCCCCAATACTCGACTCTTGAAGTCAGTTTATTGTTTGAACCGCAACCAGAGCTAGGAGTGGTGCTTGAAACTAATTCCGGTGATTCGGAATCAAATTACGATGACGATTGAAGGGGTTCCAGACGCCCGTAAAGTGAAATAATGCGACGCGTGTGATCGCCCATTGTGATATCAGCCCCCACTGACGCCCGAATATCATGTGCACTATCCCATATGCCTGATATGACCACGACAGGATTCTGTGCTGCCACTTACCACTGGTTAACGGCAAATCAACCAGTGTCCTAGACCCTGATCTTGCCTTCGGGGCAATCTCAACTTAATTGACCAGTGAAAACTCCTCACTCTCCAGCTACACGATTGGTTGAGAGGCAAAGAGAAATCAGCATAATGGCTAGAAGAAATGGTAAGGTTCCACGAGCAAATAAACCGGAAAGAGTCGGGTGCTGCATTTTGTAGCATTGAAGACATTTCAGGTCATTCACTAAACCGATTACTTTCACTGGGAGTCAGAGACAAGGAATTCTTGACAGCAGTTAGCACGTATTCCTCCCGCTTTGGGGCGCATTGGAACGAACCTTCTGGGAAGGCAGGCTTACAGGTCTGTTTCTTATCAAACTCTTAAGCTCATAGGTGAGTTACGTGAGCTCACCGTCATGGAGGTTGCGGTTTCACTAGGATATGATAGCATACAACAACACCAACTCAACATCTACTAAACCTGTGGAGGTGTGACAGGTTGTCATTGAGCTAGTCTTTCGATCATGAACTGTTGCCGTGTCAGCACGTAGAGATATGACCCTGGGGAACCGTCAGGGAGGAGTTCTTACTCTGGTTTCCCACCTGATCTAACTATTTAGTTGGGTGGGAAGTTTTAAAGAGAGAGCTCAACTATGGCCACGTTTTTCTGTCATAACTTAATTCCCTAACTGGGCGAAACGTTTATAAGCTTCATATGAAGCAGTCAATGCTGGAGGACTGAGCTGCTCTTCGGATAACTGTCCTTCACTACAGTAGGAACTACAGGGGAGCAGCACGTGCTTTCTAGGGACACAAGACTTACAGAATGGAGAGTCATTGAGAGAAGAGGAGTGAAGCCGTGCATGCGGGAGCTGGCTCGTCTAGTGGTCTGGCGCAATCCACTTTCTCCTAAGATGTTCACGGATGTCGGGAAAAAACTGAAAAGTGTCACGTTCCTTCGAAGAAGGTTCGTATTTCGCTTGCCATTTATGTAATGGACGTTAATTTAGCTCAGTAAATCTTCTTTCAGTGGAGAGGTTCATGCAGAGTTCAGCCCAGTGTGGGGAAGCTTCCTTTTCACGCTTCATTTATCCACTATGTACTCAATGGCCAACTCAACGGGTACGTGGTCACTGATCGCTTGGCGTGTTTTAGTGGATGCTGCTACCAAGAAAGCCTGTAACCGTTTCGCCCAATTTGCGAAGAAGGTCACGGCAAAGAAACGTAGTCACAGTTGGTATGTTTCCTTTTTAAATTTGTCGCCCAAGTAAATAGATAAGGTGGGAAGCCAGATTAAAACCTCCTCCCACATGGTATGGTTTTTTCAAGTGGTCGCACAGTTAAACATGGACAACCGTTCTCCACCTGGAGACAGGTTAAGACCAAAAAACTCGCCATACCTCCACAGGTCTGGGTTCGGTGGATGCTGTACAACAGGCTGAGCTATTGCATGATCTTAAAACCTCATCCTCCGTGGAGAAGACTGATATAACTCTCTCCTTGGGTTGAGGACCAGTAATTTTGATAAGGGAACGGACCTGCTTCAGTGAATGCTGTCTTGTAGATATTGGTGATCCACAGCAGCGTAGCTCACTGGGATTGAGCCAGTACTGTTCTTTGATGAACTATCAGTTTGGTACTTCAACCAACAGAGTAGTTGCCTATCACGCACAAGTAAATGGCCTCATAAATGTGAATAGACTCATTTATTGCATTTTTATCGTGTCGTGGCTTTACTAATAGATTCGTTATGATACGTCTCTCTGTATAACGGTCACTGGGCAGTTACTAAAAGTTCAACAGTACTTCCCTAAAATGCTCTCTTCCCCACCAGACGGGCTTTATTTTGATGTATTTCGTTCTCATTTCACTTGACAACGTCCTGCTCGAACTTCGACACCCCTTGGCCTAACTTGCACTAGTATTGGGGACATTTATGTCAATCAAAATGCAGCCTGAGGGATGGATCAATCTATCTCCTATTCTACCTCAGACTATCTTTAGTTTTCAATCCATATTTTTGTGAGTTCTTCTTTCGCTCATCGGAACTTCCCTTCCATTATAAAACAACATCACGCAAATTAGAATACTATTTTTTGTTTCAAAATTGCTTCACATTGAAGCAATTCGGAAGTGGAGGTTATTAGTGATCATAGTAACACAGTGGTTGTGTTGACATTACATTCAGAGGAATTTCGTGTGTTGAACCCAGCAAAGGAAGAACATTGCAGTGTCCCGAATGGCGCTCGATGGACCTCTAGACGACCCTTCGCTGACTGGACTCAAACGGATGTGAGCCTCTGAATTTTTGTATCACATACTCAGGGTATCGTTATTCTGAATGTGTTGGTGATTGTGGTGCTAGAGAAGTTTGATATGAGAAGTTCATGTGTATAAGGACCGTGTTGAACCCAGTGAGAGTGGAGGGTCACGAGACGAGAGTAAATAGCGCCCGATATTTTTGAAATAGTCGTTAATATTTGCAGATTCAACAACACAACAGTTCGAGGGAGGGCCAACGTTGCGAAGCTGTGTCTTTCCTGCTACGCTTTGGCTTTTCTCGCATTCAAGTTCCGACGGAAGAATAAAGACAAAGACAAGGCTGCTCCCGCCAAATGAATAAAACCCTATAAATAACGAGTTTTGTATTGAGGCAGACGACAATCCGTAATAGAAACATTTTGCACGTAATAGTGAAGAGTGGGGTTCTCCAGGGATGTGAAGATTAGCTCAGAAAGATTTTCTTAGCGGGATTCTACAATTTATCCCAAATTACTCAGTGATTCGGACCCAATGGGTGTATTCTTCAGGCTCTTTCCACTGTTGAAGCCCTCAGAATGGCACCAGAGGTGATAAAAGATGTTTCCACCGTTTCCCAGCTAACATCTAAGTTTAGCTCTGAGTGGCAAGAGATGGGAATGTGTAGCAACAGGATGAATGAACTCTATCGTTGATGTCTGCGAAGAATTAGTGCAAATATATTGTATACTTGAAAAAACGTAGTACATTTCCTTAATATATAGATTAATAATAGATTTTCCATTTGAGAATGACGGAAAAAGTTCGTTTCACTCCAATTTTAAATGCCGTGACTTTATCCCGCTTAGAGGGTGGAAACCCCGGTGCTTCTGGGAATACCGTGCAACATGACGAAGACATTCCAATTGTCCCTTCCAAATGCCGTTATTTTGAAGGGGCCTGTTGATTTGCCTCATTCTAAAGTTCCTAATTGCTTCCGTTAGTTACGGCTTGCTTTATTTTTGTGTCATGAGTTCGGACGACGAAAAAATGAGACTGCGTTTTGTTCGTGGCGATCCAACTACTTCATAATAAGTAGTGCGAGTGACGACGATGCTGAAAACGAGGGGATTCCTTTCACTACCCAGCGACGTCGAGGGCAATACAGCAGATACCGAAAGAACAAAGAAAAATGTTTCTTTGATTGTACGAAAAAAGACGTCCTACTAAACATGCGGCTTCTATAACCGGGATCAAAGAGGATACTCTTACGACTTATTGAAGAGGCATAAGGCAAATTAAAATTAACTTGTTTGCCGAATAAAAGGAAGAAAAGAGCGTGGAGAGCTTACCATCGAAGGTTTGGAAGCGATTGATGCTCCAATGGAAGAAAATCCTGACAGGACTTTCGAAGTTGGAAAGCGTTCTTTTCGAGCGAAACATTGACTGTGAGTACCTTTGACAGAGGTTCGAGGCCTTGGAAAATGGCTAACGGAAGAAAAACTTACACAGCCGAATTCGGTGAAAATATGGTGTTCATTGACAAATCTGGTTTTAATTCGCACCTTCGAAGAAGTCAGGAGAAATCCAGGAAGAAGACGTGTTGTTCCCACGGTACCCTCGGCTAAAGAAAGCGACGTTTCTTTCGTTCTGGCCGTAAACACTCGAGGTAACTGTAATGCAGAGATGTTTCAGGAATTTATGGCAGAGCTGCACGAAAAAGTGTGGAACCTGATAATGGATAACGCAGCGATTCACCGAGCTGGATAAATTACCAGTATGTTGGTCGAATTGGGGTTTTTACGTGGAATAACCCCCCCCACCAAACTCGCTCAGATTGAATCCAGTGAAGCCCTGGTTTCCTTAAATCGCGTTGTTGTCAGCGAGACAAGTCCCAAGCCCCGAACAGACAGCGACCTGTGTGACATGATATGCCGAAGCGTTGCCACCGGCGCCAGATCGGACTGCACGAATTACGCGATGAGAGTAATACTGACCGGCTAGAGTTACGTTTAAAACAAATCGAACTACAGACACACACACATACACACGGGCCACGCGCCGAAATTAGGTTTTTTAGACTCAGTAGGGTCTGAAACGTAAACATCTGAAGAAAACCCAAATTTTTTTTTTGGGCCGATTACTATACTTTCCTTCCCTTCGGGTAGCGGAAAGTAAAAATTGGGTAAGTTCATTTTGTTATTTTTATCACGTTCATTCATGCTCGTTGAATATTACGTTTCACGCGTTAATTTATTGTTAATTCTTTCCCTGAATTGAATCATACATTTATGTCATCCTCCAATTTGAAATGGAAAACCTCCATCTTGTCGTGAAAATGTCATAATTTCTAAAGTTATACGCATTGCGTCATATTTGTTCTAATATCCTCGAGAGTTAAGTTTTGAATAGCAGTTTCTTCACGTTATAATAATCTAAAGACATGTGAAAAGAAGAGAAGCCCGTAAGTAAAAACAAAGTTCAATTGGGTTCGTCCGATTTCATTTTTCATCTCGCAAGCACCCCGATAAATTATGGAACACTTGCCCAGAACCTTTTGTA
Organism: Pachypeltis micranthus; assembly: GCA_020466155.1. Lineage (NCBI taxonomy): Eukaryota > Metazoa > Arthropoda > Insecta > Hemiptera > Miridae > Pachypeltis > Pachypeltis micranthus. The sequence continues at coordinate 10,447,281 of CM035774.1, read as the reverse complement.
TCATAAACCTCGCTAATATGACAAGCTTTGTAAAAAATAAATCAGAGTGGTATAATAGAGCCTATATATTGATTGAACGTTGAAACGTGAGATAATCGAGGGGAACCGAAGGAATTCGGAACGTATACTTTTTTTGGCTTTAAGCTGTTTATCAGAATTTTCCCTATAATTGAAAAAATATTATCAACAAAACTATCAATAATATATAGGTTGAGCTTTCAATGAAGGTCGTAGTATGAGGAGCAGCAGCCCAATAAATTCTGGAGCTTTAAGCCCCCACCAGTTTGTACGTAACACGTGATCGAACGAACTGAGCAAACAATATATTGGATTAGTGGCCAAAGCCACGAAAACCGCTAAATGCACATGGGCCGAGGAAAGTTTTACGTCGCACCGGTTATTTTGTAATTACGTTCCCAATCATAGCCCCATAGGATTTGTATTTTTAATTTTGGAAATGGGGAGTTCTTACTATTTTATGTCAATTGTGGTAGGTGCCTACAACGTGGCTTTGAGAGTACTGTGCCATTAATGTGGCAGTTCTAGTTCGATGCGTGTTACTTAATATTTCTGTAAGGTAGTCGAGAGGAAGGAGCTGGAGGGGGGTTCCCACAATGCAGGAAAGGAATAAATCATCGAAATAGACGCGAACAATGTGGGTTTTAGATATTTCTAGTTTCTTTTAACTCACGAAGATTCCACCTCATAACGCATATAATACACGACGCTATCGACTGAACAGTTTTAGCTTGTTAGTTCGTTTTCAGTGGCATCTGAAATAGAGCGGAAAAAACAATCCAAGTGATCCAACACATCCTCTGTTCAATCACCAACAACATCGAACAAGACTTAAGTCCAGGAAAGGTTTTATTAAATTGACAGAACTTCTAAGCATGACTCCGGAACAAAGAAGGCTAAACTTGTGGCAAGAGAAATAACAGACTCCAATACTGGAACTTAAAAAGAACCAAGCGGTGGTTTTGAACGTCCCTTTACCACCTGGAAATCACTAAACCGACTTCGTACAAAAGTAACCAGGTGCAAAACTAATCTGGTTAAGTGGAGGAACACAACCTGCGACAGTGGGCTAGAGCAAGATTACGATCATCTTCTACGATGTGACTTACTAACATCACCCTACACATATGAATATATTTTAGCATGTAATGACAAAGCGATCCAAGCGGCTGAATACTGGAAATACAGAGTTTAAACGGTGGATCTGGACTCGGAAAGAAGAAGAAGTTTTAATCGTGACCTTAAAAGTATTCCTGATTAACGCTATGATGCATGTTCGCAATTGGTTTGATCGGAGAGCAGGGGAGGGATGGAAACGGTGGTTTTTCGACTCTCCCTAAAAAATGGCTCTAAGCTCTTTGTTCGTCCAGTCATTGTTCGTGTTGTGAGTTTCTCGAACTCACCGGAAGTTCTGAATATGGGGTATGTGCTCAGACGATGGTGTAAAACCTGAAACCGGTTCGACTGGTTGCTCATATAAAATCCCAGTAGAAGTAAACGACTGCTTGTCCAATTTCTATTCGGTATAGGACTTCTCGATGAGCGTAGAGGTCAGCCTCAAACAGAAATGATTAACTAAAGTGTTCCTCAGAGGATGGCCATTGAATACCTCGTTCTCCAGTTTATTGCATAATGAGGGGGGGGGGGAAGAAATCCAGTTTATTCTCCAAGTATTTACTCAGAAGGTCCAAAACACACCGTAGATGTTCAACGAACGATTGACTCGGCCTTTGCAACACGTCATCGAAGCCCTTATCGATTAACCGCGTCAAACTGAGAAACCATGAACCGATTCACGAATAGGGCCAAGTTGTACGAATAGCAACAAAGTCACTGGTGGGGGTTGAAGTGCCAGCCGGTGAGGGGATGAGTAGAGGGGTGGGGAAGAAGAGAGACAATCTTTGTAAAGTCGTTTAACAATCGCCATTAGCTCGTCGAGGAACGGAACTCCTTGAGCCCAACAAATTACCAAAGGACTCGTTATTTCGCCTGGACTTCTCAAATTATCGAGAAAGACTGTCTTTCAAGTCGAACGATTGCGGGAGGCAGTTCGATTGGTACTTAGCGTTGAATTATTCAGGAGTCAACGGGTTGATAGTTCGGGAGAATTCAACGTCGGAATTGACCGCTTTTGTGAAAGCGTCGGAAGAGCTCACATATTTCATGAGCACGTCAGACCGAATGGATTGAAGAGCCTCTCGCCTTCGAATTTGGGACGTTCGCGTCGTATAGTGCGACGGAAGTGAATGATGGGGAGGGGGAGGGTTTTTTTTCTTTTAAATTAATGCCGATGTGTAGCGATCAAAGCCGAATCGCTCGGTAACTTTTTCTATTTTCGTAACAAAAGCTTCTCCTTCGCATTAAACATGAACAAGCCTCGGCCGTTTGTCATAATCGCGTAGCTATGAAAGGGCAATATGTCGTTTCCCGCTGAACTGGCCAATTACCGTGAATAACCAAACGATCCGGTTGCTTACAAACTTATGAGTGGTCATCCTTTCAATTGTCTTTCCTTCGAGTGAGTCGAATAATGCAGTTATTCCAAGTCGAATGTTTTCGATTTCACCACCTTCATTCAATTTCGAAGCCCACTGAACTTAATAGTCAATGATTCAATACAACCAACCTGAATTAGTCTCCGGATACCGTACAGTACACTGCTAGTGCAGAAGATAAGGGCTTTGCGATGAATACTCAATTCTTCGATGTCCAGGTACGTTTTATTTTCACAACTTCTAGAACGTGGAGTCGGGAAGGACGAACACTTACCGGCATGACGCTCGATCATTATAATTGAAATATCTCGCATGGGCCAACCTGCAAATTCGAGAATTGGATTTATTTCTTTATTTATCGGCATCAAAGTAATAGTTCAAGTATATCATATTTTTTATACAAAAAATGCAAAGTAATACGCTGAAAATGATCACACATCGGTTCATTATTTTCTTACGCGTCATGATTTTTACCGAACCTGTTCAAACCAACATCGAAAAATATTGAGAATATACCATGGCTACACCAACTATCAACGGAACGACAACTCAAACGATAGTTTGTAGAACACCTCAGAGACCCATTCCGTTCGAGTCAGCATCGGAACATACAAGAAAACGCTACACAACACGACCACTACAACGAAACAATCATGTTGGAGACGACGATAAGCGACTGGCAGGATGTGATGAGTCTAACTTACGGGTGGTTGGAATGAGACGGTAGACACCGTGAGAAATGAGCTTAGGCTGGTGAGAAAATATAACTTTCACTGCATTGCCCCTCGCGCCCTAGTAGAATTTTTCTCGCTATAGTTGCGGAAATGATACCAAACACGACGTGACTGCTATAAAATTGTCAACATTTGGTTTTGGCTAATTTTTTTAATCATTCTTTGTCCATAACAACGGTATATGTTCGATCAGATTGCCGAGTAGGCGGACGATCCCAAAATGGAGTTTTCTTGCGAAAGAATTGCGGATTCGGAATCCCCACACTTTGACGGGGGTTGTACAAAATCTTATGGTGCTCAAAAATACTTCCATTCTCCTCAAAACGCAATGTATTACACACGTACAATATTTGCCCACAAATGACACCAATGAAATACTGGCCACCTTCTCATCGATGACCACAGTACGCTCGACTGTTTGCTACTAAAAAAATCAACAGCCTCGCCAATTACCTATACGTCGGTTTAAATGAAGGTTTGGCCATAAGTAGGAGCTACCGATTAAATCGGAACCTCGCGTGCTACCGGCGTTTATCTATTTCTTATTCAAGAATCTCTCGAGCGCTTTCTTATTTCTCCGAGCCATACGAAGCAGAATGAAAAGACCTTCACGTTGCAGAGGCGTATGAGCCAAATAGCATTTGAGAAAGTGGGCTGTGTCTATCTGTAGTTGCTTTTTGGTGAAAACGCCACGACGGGATCCCGGGACAAATTCGATATCCAACGTGAAAGAATCTGAATAAAACCCGTTTAGTGGCTAAAACTAATCCTACGGTTGCAAAGTTAGAACGCGGTTCAAACATTCGGTGACTTCATTGACACTTCTCGTAACTCAGTTTATTTAAACTTCACGGTGACAGAAAACGATACGGCATGCAGTTCGAGAATTTATCGTGCTGCTCCCACTCACGTCCTGTGTACATGAGACATTATGAGCGTTATTAAAGACTCATCGTGTAACAAATTGATCATACTACCACCTTAATTTTTTTGAAGATTCTAATAACGCTTGAACGGAGTTTATAAGGAAAAAACAGTGCTAAAATCAATTTTCCTCGAAATTTTTGGTAATTTATTGTGCTGCTCTCGTCATTCGCGCACAAATGAGAATTTTATCGTATTCTCGTGTCATTTAGAGCTGTAAGTACAGAAGATTTAATCAAAACCGTTGGAACCGTTTTTGAGAAACTTTGACAGTTGCCAACCAAGTAAACGGTTAAATCAACTAGATAACCAGATTCAACTCCAACAGTTGCTACTAGATTCCCCAGGGTCGTACCTCCACGTGGTCAAACATAGAGAGACTACCGAGAGACTGACGAAATGACACTCCCTGCCTTACTTCCAAGGCTTAAATACTAAAATTTAAAGGAAATGCAACGAAACCACAACTACTCCGCGGTAAGAAGAGTAAAACTGCGGGGATAGCGCCCATATCTCCTGTTCAGTTTGCAAAATGAATGACAACTTATTTAGAAGATGAATTTAACTTTTGCAGAGCAATTTGTCGACAAACCCTAATCGACCTACAAGAAGATACTATAAATTTCATTAAATCATACGTGGCCCCCAATACGAGGGTAATGAGTCTTCGAGAAATTGAGTAAAATTCAAATTTTTTGAGAAACACAAACGGTGGGTACAGCTTTCGTACAAGTACGCAACCACTAGGGACATTTTATGTCTTTAATTTTTGTTTTTATGCAATGATAACTACGTTTGATTGTGCTCGTTGATGGTTTCGATATAATGGCCGCGTCAATTGCAATTGACATCATCACTTGGTCACTGAGGTTATTAAAAGTGTGATGTTACCAAGCGTTACACTTTTCCAGTTCCCCACACAGCATATTTCGTGACGCTTCTCCGTTACATCTCCCGCGTTACATTTACGAGTTTGTGTAGCAAAGTAAAGACATAAAATGTCAAAAAACCAACAGCGGATGCCAAAGTACGGGTTTGAGCGAAATCCGTGAAAAATAAAAATGGTTGTTATAGTCAAAACACCCAATTTTTCTCTTAAAATCTACTTCGATGATTCTGATTAAATCTCGTCTTTTGGTCATGTTTATTTGTGATAATAATGGCCTTTTCTTTACTGACTGGTCACATTGTGGTTCCTGTAGTTCCAAAACTGCAATTTTGTATGTAAAACACCGCTTGACAGTAACTTAAATCACCTGTGTAATGATCATTTAATTATTGTAGCCAGGGACCCCCCTATGTCACGAGGAGGTAGAAAATGTTGGGATCCAGGAAAAATATACAGCGATCCCGAAATTTGATTGTATACATCGAGATCCCTTTTGTTCGTCTTTGACCAGTAGACTAGGATCAGTGGGCACCCTTCCTACATAACTGGTGGTGCATCTCACTTCTCCCGTTAGCGGCTGCTCCTGGAGTGGACGACTTCGATGAATAGAGTTGCAGCGCAACGTAAGAAAATTCGATCAAACATTCCAAGAATAGGTAGATATATAGGGAAGATATATTTTCTTTAATAACATACTAGCCTCGTCTACACTTCACCCCTTTGCTAGAACATCACACCACCAGCAAGTCTCGAACTCGAGAATCCGTCCCATTATTTTCTGTCTTAATCCATTTTATTATTTTCTCTCCGACTCTCTTCTTTTCTTGGAATGAAGGAGTTAACTTCCAAGCTTCTGATACCATGCGTTACCAGGCGGATGGAATTGTTGGGATCCGCTGACTCAAACAGGAATTCCAGCGATCCCGAGCTCTGATCCAATACTCCGAGTTTTCTCAGAATATGAATCTTGTATTTAACCCTGATCATGATCACTGGGGTGACTAGAATTTAAACTAGGTGGTACAACTGTAAATACTGGAACCTTGTGGATGGCCATTTTCCATATGAAGCGTTAAGCTGAGTTCACATGAATTGAATCAAAAACCGATCAGATTTGGCGATCGAGTGACAAAAAAGAGGGCCTGAGAAAAGTTGTGTAATGCGGCACACGATTAATACCTCGCGGTCGCCTTTAGTTTGATCACCTACATGTCCGACAAATCTAGAGATAACAGTCTTAAACAGAGACTGCATTCGTAACTGCCACAATGACGACAGCGCTCCGAGAGTTCGTGAACTAATCACGATTCATTCCGCAAAATTGAAAACTACAAAAACCCGCAATCGACCTCACAAAGCAAACTTCGAAACGACCGTTTTAATGTGCGTCGGTCATTAAACCGAAGCGGTCTTTACACCGAAGCGCCGCACTCTCTCATTTTCATACGAAATATCCTGCCTTTGCGGTTGAAGAGCTTGAGATCGCAATGTCGTTTCTCAAAGCGCCACAGCATAATTTTCTAAGTCCGGCGGAGGAATATGAGAATCAGAAGTCGTGTTTGAGAGTCGTTTGAATTCGAACGGCTTGGCACTTCCTGAATTCTAATTAACTGTGGTTTTTAGGCGGAGGGGAAAAGTTGCGATTGAGGTTAAATTACTTCTTATCGCCCTAATTGTATAGGAATAACAATGGAATGAAAGTTGAGCTTTGATTATGAAAATCTTCTTCCCACGGAATTTCAATTCCGAATTCTCGGAAAGGCCAGAGGAGTTGTACACAAATCGCTCTATAAGTCGACCTATCCATTTCCAGCTCGTGACCAGGTAGTTCACTGCAGCTAGCGGCGTTTATCGTATTGTCTCAAATGTGAAAATATACAGAGCACCACATCACGAAACTGGTGGTCCTCTAAATATATGGCCGCTGTAGCATTGTCTAACGCGTTCTCACAAGAAAACTGTGCAAACCGAAATGTGACTATTTGTACTTTAAATGAAGCATGTGATTTTAACCGAAGTCAGGAAAAATATTACAAATTGCATTTTTTGAGCAACTAATTTTCAGATGTGTTTTTCCTTATGTCTCCCGTCAACAAATGGTCAGAAAAGAAGTAGCTGGAGTCGCTGTTGAGTGAAAGAGAGAGAGAGAGATAGATAGATAGAGAGAGAGAGAGAGAGAGAGAGAGAGAGAGAGAGAGATAGAGAGATAGAGAGATAGATAGATAGATAAAGAGATAGATAGATAGATAGATAGATAGATAGATAGATAGATAGAGAGAGAGAGAGAGAGAGAGAGAGAGAGATTAAGCGTTTTTTAACTACCAGGGATGTTTATGGCCTAGTGGCCTAGTGGTCTTCCACCTTCCCTGGAGACCTATTTACAGAAGTGATTCCCTCGTACCGTTTTGAGGTGAGTATTGTCAATATTTTTCCATCATTACTCGATATATGAAGAGCAGGAATAAACATGTAATGGAAACGAATAAAGAGAGACAAAAAAAAAAATCTCTCGTTGTTTGAAGAATTGATAGTGAAGCCCCCCACTAGCAATTCTTCAAACAACGAGAGATTTTTTTTTGACTCTTGAACAACGAATAACTATACTATATTTTGAGAATAAATTATATAAGAAAAAGAAAGAAGTAAAACAGCAAAAGAAAGAAGGTCTCTTCAATGATTAAAAATAGACTGAAGGACGAGAATAAAACTTCTTCACTGGTACAGCTATTGAAAAAAACGTGTCTCTGACCGGTTTAATGCGGAACTTCGTACTGCAGGACGATGTGGCGAAGTGAATCGGAATGCTTGACAATATTGGTTTCCTTTGGATGCTGATGACCGTGGAGAACAATAAGTCGGAGACAGAGAAATTTTCGGTGGATGCTGCTGACCACTGATGTGTAAAAAAAGGAGAAGTTGAGCCGAGACGACGTGATGGTTAACAACAATGAGAATTATGGTGGAGATGGAAGACGAAAACGGCGGAGGCGGTTCAGGTGATGGAGGGAGGCAACAACAATAGTGAACACCTGAGGTGAGTCCAAGGCTTTAAGCACTCGTTCTTCTTCTTTCATATGTCATGTCCGGACTCCCTGACGTTGGCGATCACTATGGCGAGGGCTTCTCTGTCCTGTGCTACCTGCATCAATTCTCCCACTGATCCTATTCCAGTCCAATCACGGATGTTACGTAGCCACGAGTGTTGGCTCCTCCCAGGTCCTCTGCGCCCCTCTATTTTTCCTTTAATTATAAGTTGGGGTAGTTGGTATTTTTCTCCTCTCAATATATGACCAAGATAGGCGATTTTGCGACATTGAATTGTGTTCAGTATCTGTCTGTTGGTATTGGCTCTTCGAAGTATTTCCGTATTGGTGACGTGATCCACCCAAGGTATGCGAAGCATTCTCCGATGCAACCACATCACAAAAGCCTTGAGACGATTCATTGTGCTAACTTTCAATGTCCAAGATTCCAGTCCGTATAGGAGTACAGACCAGACATAACACCGTGTCATTCTTTGCCGTATTTTGAGGTTCAGATGGTCGTCACACAGAAGTTGTCTCATTCCACTGAATGCTGAACGTGCCATTTCTATTCGGCATTTTATTTCTACGTCAGGGTCTGAGCATTCTGTAATGATACTTACCAGGTATTTAAATCTACTCGTATTTACCCTTTCAATTGGGGAACCTGGCTGAATACCATGAGTTTGGTCTAGTTGGCATTGACTTTGAGGCCGTATCTCTCTCCCACTGTGTCGATTCCACTGAGTAGTGATTGAACCCCATCCATTGTGTCCGACAATATAACTGTATCGCCAGCATCCCTGATAGTTGTTATAGGCATGCCATTTACTTTCACACCATAGCGTGAGAGATCGTCCAGTGCTTCTTTAAATACACAGTCGGAGTAAAGGTTGAACAACAGTGGGGAGAGAATACAACCCTGACGGATCCCTCTTTGGATGTTGATATCTGCTGTTGTGATATTGCCTATTCGCACATTCGCCCTCTGTTCCCAGTACAAATTCCTTATTATCTGGATATCCCTGCCATCTAGCCTAACGTTTTGCAGCATTTCTATTAGCTTCTCGTGTTCCAAATGCATTACGGAAGCCGAATTGTGATTGATCCAGGTTTTCTTCTGATGCGTGCATGGATAGTCCGTAGGAATGTTTTAAGCATGTGAGACATGAGGATGAAGCACTCGTTATATTTTCAAAAACATCCTCAGTATTCACTTATAAATTTCTTCTTCAGCGCCGAATGAAATTATTTTGGTCGTCTGCTCCAATTTAAAGTCCCTTCCAGTGTTCATTAGGGTAAAAGCACCAATTGTTGACACTATTAGGAAGAAAAACCATTCAATTCTGCGTTATTCAAAAGTGTTCAAGAAAATAAAACGTTCAAGTAGTTATTATGCATTGTGAGTTCCTTGTGAACAGTTTGCACGTATTGGACCTACCAAAACATTTTTTTATACTATCACAAACGATTTTTTTCAAACATGGTTTTTTACCCCCAATGTTGACACATTTGTCCTCGAAAATTCCATTTGTTGACATCTGCAGTTCCTAATGTTGACACCAACTTGAACATTGTCCAATCGCTTTCCAGAAGTTATTGCTCAAGGTAAAAACGAACAAAAGATATTCAAAATAGGTTAAAATATATTTCAAGGAGTTACTTAATTACCTTGGAACAGGGACATACTTTATTAAAGAGGTACAGGAACAGAAACAGAGAACACGAATTTATTGGGATTGGCTCCGTAAGATTTGGGGTTGGGTAGTTTGTATTTGACGTTGATGACCTTTAGGAGATGATTCCCGTGGCTCGAAAGCTTAAAAATCGTCCTCAGTCTATTGCAGGGAATAAGTGGCGTTACTTCAGCAGGATCTTCAGAATTAAATAGAGCATGATGTAGAAAGACGAGAGATGTGATTTGAACCTTCTTCAGTTCTCTGACTTCCAACACACAATAGGGGTCACACCATCGTCCAGTTTCAGTTTCATAACAAAACGAATCGCAGCGTTTTGAGCTTTCCGCGTTTTGTTCAATTCTTTGCTTGAAGATGGGGATTGCAATACTTCTACACTAATATGTCGGGGGAAGTCTATGGCAACTCTCCTTAGTTGATATATTGTTTAATAAACGGAATTGCGGATGTTTATGACTAGTTTTTCCACGAGAGGGTATGCAGCATCACAATGCCCGAATTCTCAAACCCAGAGATGCAGTGTAAGAGCACTCAGTCATACGTAAGTATAGGTATTGTGGTGCTATCGATTTTAGTGAGAGAGAGATATGTAAAGTCCAAGAAAACCTGACGAAATAGACGGTGAACTAGGTTAGGGACCCATCTAAGAGCGATCGAATGTAACTGTTTGCGAGCTGAGAGTCGACTGATGGCAGAAGCTTGGAAGCAAGGGCTGAGAGGAGGACGGTGAGGAAAAACCCACTGGGTAAACTCTTTGTCGGCTCGGCAGAAGTCGAACAGTTGATCGGCAGAAGGCTTTGGGATTCTTAGATTTGAGGGTAAAGTTAGAAGCTGGGGAAAGGAGAGTTTGGGGTCTTTAGCCCAAGGGCGCTGAACTGATGCGGCTCGAGCTGAGCTAAACTGTTGTTGAGAACAAGCGTCTTGGATGAAGGCCCTCGAGACCGTTTCACTTTTGTTTACCCCTCAAAATGTCAAAACATTAACACGTGTTTTGGTTTTCCTTTTCCGCTACCCAAAGGGCATTTTAATGTGTCAAAAAGATATCTGGTGCGTAACAACACACTACTTTCAACAACCGCCTTAATTTCGATGACCTGCCGTATGTATGAGGCCGGTATCTTCGTTAAACGCATTTCTACGGAAACATTTATGAAGAATACAATGTGGGTACCAGTTAGCTGAGACTATCCCGTATTTTTCAATGAAATCGAGCTGTTTTTGAGAAAGCTGGACAACGATAAATTAATATCCGACCAATCTCTTTTTCTGAGCTATCGTGGTTTACATCTCCGTTCAACAGATGAATAAATAAATAATTTCGGGGGGAAAATATGGGTGTAGGTTGGTAGAAGATACTCAGTAACATTTATCAAACCCAGTGAAGCAGTCATGAAAATGTTCAAAAAAATTTATTTTCGTCACATTATGCTTTTTCTCTCTGTTGAATGGATTGCCAGAGGAACATTTATTGAGCACAATATATAGGTATTGATTTTGTGAAGGCATCCTGTGAGTTTGGTACAAATCGTTAAACCCGTTCCGGCCGAAAAGCGTATCAAACCTGTTTTTGCTTCATAGGCCATGTATCTCCGTTCAGCGATAACCACGTTGTTCAACACAATAATTTCCAACGTTTTATAAAGCTCGTTGTCCGACCCACGGGCACACCTGGCTTTTTTTCCTTTTCACGTCTTCTCACTTCAGTTTTTTTTCAAGTCCGTGCTGGAGTACTTTGTTTAGACATTCTTAACTACTGTGTCTGTTGTCAGCTCGTCTTCCACTAGTCGTAAGTACTGGTGGTCGTTCAAGAGCCTATCGTATCGCACACGGTTGAGAAATAAAACCGAGTGAAGTGATTCCGTTTCGTTCATGCGACGAAGTTTTGATAACAGTAAACCTCAACTGATTGAACATGCGGAATAACGATTCCCAAGGCTGTCGTCCCTTAGGTTGGAGGAAGCCCCAGAACGCGAGAGAGAAGAGCTCGGCGGATACGATCCCCCTCCGGCTGGTCGCCCTCGTCGTGAGATATTAACAGGTCGGTGTGGGTTACCTTAGCACGTGTGGTCTTCCCGATGATATTGATAGGGGAGTTCCTTTAGGAAGCCTTCCGTTTCCACTACCGTTTCGTCTGGTCTGGGAATCGCCGGTTACATGAAGGACGACGGAACTTCCGAAGGTGTACATTTCGTTATTCAAGGAGAAGTGGTGCAAAGGATTCTACTGCCCTCCCCCCACCAAAACCTTTCTTCGAAGAAAAGAAATCGTGAAACTGCTCTAACTAAACGTTTTATGAGCAGCTTTCTTTGAGTCAGAATTAGGAAATTAACTAAAATCCTATAAAACCAATAAAAATAAGTGCTATATCCAAGAAACTAGCTCGGCAATAGAGTGAATTCGCATAGCGATGGTTGCAAATGCTTTACGCAATTATAATTGAAACGAAACGTCACACAACTTTCCTCGCTTCGAGTAAATCCTACAATTCGTTCCATAAATTAATTCGAAAACGCTCTTGCAGATCAAAAACTGCTGAAACTTGCTGAAAATCCGGTACAACTCTTCACACTACTTTCCCCAGCCCCGCGTGCATAACAACCACTGGAGCAATTAATTCAACCTTGTACCTCACTTCAGGTGTGTTCACCTCATAGTACGGCGTTATCGTTGCTTGTTGTTTTCCTCCGTCGCCTGAACTGCCTCATTGCGCATCTCAACTCCCCCATTCAGCCGTCACATCTCAGCCTTGCTTATCGCCATATTTTGAAAACCGTGTTGCGGTCAGCAGTATCCACCGATTTTCTTTTTTCTTCCCGTCAAATACGTTTGCCGATGGGCATCGGCGTCCTTCAAAACTGACATTCTTTTGAGAGTTGATCTGCTGTTTTGCGATACCGAGGGACGCGGTACGACGCAACGCGAACCCGCATCAAGTCCAGCACGAACATTCAATCTAAAACGGAATGATCATGCGTTTTTGTCGATGTTCGCTTGGGCTGTCACATCCGTATATTCATTTTGAGAATTTTTTATTTTTAACTTCTTCCACTTCTTTCCAAACCTAATTCAGTTAAAGAACTTTTTATTTACTTCTGTACTATTTTATTTTTCCTCTTTTTCGTTGAACTCGTACAACTCATTTCTCACTCAAATACAGTTTATGTCAGAAATGATACATTTTTTTAGTATTTTGAAGAACCCACCTGAAGGAAATTAAACAGTTGATGTGAAATTACTCGCTCGTTCCGAGAAAAATTCGACCGATTGCGTTGAACAGGATTGTTCACTCCGAGATTTCGAAGTTCAACAGGAACGACGTCAACCTTGTTGTTTAATATGGAAAGGATGGCGTTTGGAGGAGACCCCGAGTTTGAAAAGAAGAGAAGAAAAACAGAAAAAAATAAACCCCTTAGTTCATTAACCGCTGTTGACGGAAGCAACCGGTATTTGTTTAGAGGAAGGGAGTCAGCACAAGACCGTAACCTCGAAAGAATAAACAGCAGACAATTAAGAAAAGGGAACTTCTGCGTGTATACAACGGATCCCTTGAGAGACCTTCCTTCAACCCCCCCAGTTCGGACTCGCCACTTTTCCTCATGCACAGCTCCAAGGGAACACGATTTTTTTTCCTCCCCTTCCCTTCTTTATTCTGTTGCCCAAACTACCTCACCGCAGTTGAGTCACGTCTTTTTACCATAATGGCTACTTGTTACCGCTAGGCGTGGGATTGTTAAGGGCGGGAGACGGCCGTGTTAAAAATAACTGTAATGGCCTATTGCTCTCCGCCACTCTGACTTGACTCCGTTGGGAAATCATTAGTTTAATACGAAGCTTTTTCCTTTTCATTCTTCATCTTTCCTTTTCAGAAAAGAGCTAGAAAGGTGGTTGTAATTCTGAATTCTGAGGTGAAGTAGAACTGCAGTTGTAATTTTTGTAGACCATTCCAAAGACGCAGTTGGACTGGGATTAGTTCCAAGCTCTTCAACAACTATCTTACAATACGCTCTGGAATAGGAGGAGCTCTCGACCCAGAAAACCTTCCTTGAGTCACTCCAGGAGTGGCTGTAGGGTGGCTGTTCTTACCTCTCAAAATGTCCGTCTTTCTCAACACTCACATCACTAATAAAACGGCAGAAATTAAACGGTCGAAGAGACGCACTGAAGGAAGTAAATTCCATCACAGGCTACCGGTTCAAAATATCGCTCAAATTGGTAGTTTTAGCCCCATTTACTGTCCTTCTCTCAGTTTCTAACCGTCCGTTCTTTCTGGATTACCGTGCTTCCCCAGCCACTATTGCTTCTTGGTGGAAAACTGCAAAAAAGTTAGTAGGAAATGACGCTAAATGTGCTTCTGTCTCATGACTGATAGTGAACTTCTATCATATTGGACTGCCAACACAATTTCTTCAGATATATATAACATTCTGACTGTCCCACAAGGTTTTTGATCAAGGACATTTGTTTAACAAACCAAATTTGACAATTCACGTTTCAAGGCAAGTAAATCTGCTTCAACCGTCCGCCGTCCAGGCCGTATTTGGCCTTTGACGTAGTCAAGAAATTCCGTTCTCTGGCGAAGAAAATTTCGTTTTGGAACTAGTTGTACCCACGTACTAGGCCACGCAATCAGATGAAACCCAGGGGTTGTTGTGGGCAAAAAATGGTTTTAGAATTTAGCCACACATTACATTTTGGCGGTTTTATAGCAATTACGTCGTGTTTGGTATCGTTTCTTACGTATTTCTGAAGCTGAGTCAGACAGGATGGGTCTCAAAGGCGTAGTTCAGTATCTAGATGGTAAACAGTAAAATCACTGTAATACAGCATTCAGACTAACCCCTCAGGTGAGATACGCGCCGCGGCAAAACAACCTATTGTGCCAGTCCCAATGTCTCACAGATTAACGCCTAGCCTCCTGAAGAATGCCAGGTAATTCCCGTAAAGTCTTCTTTGATGTCCACCCTCCGAGGAGTAGTATCAAAGACCAGAAATCAGGGCATGGTAGGAAGTCTCCTCTCCGCGCCACCTACAGCAAGGGGTGTCGACTATGCCCATAACATGACGACCCCAACAATCTGCCTCAAGTCTGCCCTCTCCATCCTCAGAAGGTTCTGTTTTATCTCACATGTTTGCTTTGAGATAAAGAGGTTTGGAGTGCCTTACTCCCGCAACATTCCAGACTGTCTGATACTTTCTTTTGGCATATTCTCCCACAGTCCTCTTGACTAGTGACTGAGAAACCCCACAATGGGGAAGTAACCCAATAGATACCGCAGACGAACCACGTGCATGCCCAGGAATCTAGAACCCATTAATTCTGTTCGCGTTTGCTAAGGAGTTAAGCCACATCCTGCACTCTCGCACCAGTTTTGACGTTGTGCAGTACTTCATCAGTACCTTACAAGACGCTAGACTATCAGTCATGTGTTGATAGTTCTATCGCTATAGACCTTCTCATGCATTAACTGCTCCAGATAATATGAGTGGGATTTATTGGAAAACACAAGATCAATAATTGTCGACATTTTTGATAATTTAAAGCGCTTTTCTCTCGAAAATTTTGTATTCCCGTCTAATTAGTTGCTTGTGCCCATACTATTTGAAGGGTTGACCACAATGATAACTACAGTTGATTAACCTGTTAGCCACAATCGTGTTCACTCAGGATTTTCCAATACGGTGCTTTTTTGAACCAGAAGCTCTTGAAATGTAAACACCTAAACAAGACTCGGCGCTTGGTGGGAGGGGGTGCGATGAGTAATGACTAGGTGGTGGTTGTGGTAGTGAGGGTTGCTTCTGAAGAAAATGGTCAGTGAGTGGGCGAAGGGTGGGCGACTTTATGACATAATTTCGTACCTTCCCAATATGGCGTTTTCTAGCTGTAAGATAAAAGCTAGCAGTCTGCCTTATTTTTTGCCCGGGTTAATTAATGTATCACTTGAAGTTTGCGGGATTCATTCTATCAGTTCAAAGGCAGGATGTTTAATTTCATTTACTTGGTTGATACTACGATATTGACCTCTCTGGAATATTCGAGGGAAAGCACTTTGGGGTATGGAAATCAATTCTTTTTCATCCTTGTCAATCTTTCTTGTCTTGCAACGTGTCTACTTGTTCTTTCTTCTAGCTTTTCTAGCTAACTTAAAATAAGTTGTTTCATGATAAAACTCTGAAAAAATGTCCCTTCATGAAATTCGAATTCTGTGGCTAATTATTAAATTATCTGGATTAGGTGAATCGAAACGGGAAGAGATGTCGAAAACTCAAAAACTTCTTTTCGACAGATTAAGAAACTTTAGCAGGGCCGAATGAAATGAATTCAAATTCAACAACGGTTCTGGCAATAAATGTAAATATTTCCGAATTAAGGAACGGACTAATGATA
This sequence comes from Pachypeltis micranthus, assembly GCA_020466155.1. Taxonomy (NCBI): domain Eukaryota; kingdom Metazoa; phylum Arthropoda; class Insecta; order Hemiptera; family Miridae; genus Pachypeltis; species Pachypeltis micranthus. Next base: position 10,431,116 of record CM035774.1, on the reverse strand, counting down.
CGTTTCGTCGAGATTTGAAAATTAACCGAAATAGATCAGTATAATTAGACTCTGGAGTTCCACTAGAAGTCGAAAATAAATCAAACCCGTAGGAACTAGCTATCGGTGGCGTGTAGAAGCGAGAGGCCCGGAACGGGAGAAAGGAGCCGTAGGAGAAGGTAGAGGGTTTATCGCCGCAGCACGATCTTGGAAACGGGTGGAAAAGGCCACGTGAAAAGACACGTGGATGAATAATGCAAATCGAGAGGGTTTTCGAGGAGCTCTCTCGTCTAATTGCTGGCAAAAGGTTGGGAAAAGCGGAATAACAAGTAGAAGGAAGGGAGTCATAATATATTCCAAAGCGCTGGCAGCTGAAACGCTGGAAACGCGTAGCGTAGCATATCGCACCGGTAGACACACAAACTATACATATGTACATACACTCGCACACACACATATTCGTAGCGACAGGCTGGAGCAAGACTACCCGACCAAATAATTAATTCGAAGCGTGCCGCGGCGGGTCGTTTGGGTCGATAGGCAATCGGGTTTGAACCATGAAATACAGGAGGCCCAATTAACCTGAAGTTCACCTGCCCGGATCTTGGAGGCGCGAGCGGGACACGTGTGGATTCATTTTTACGACTGGGCAACCGTTCCGGTCGCTATGGCAAAGCCGAAAACACATTCAGGAAACACGGAAGGTAATACGGCGAACAAGTCATTAGTCACTCAAGTTGATGGCAAATCCAGGATATGAAATTGTGTGAGGGCAGGGGCAGCTGTCCAGGGTGAAGGTGAGTGTAACAGAAAATTAACTGACCACTTTCAACTCGTGTTTCGTTCCAGCGCTCTCAAGGGCTGAAAAACACACTTTTCCTTTCCTCTAACTGAGAAACCGGAAGTTATTTCGATTTATAAGAGTTTTCCTCAAACCTTCACAATTTGTGGTCTAAATTGAAATCCCCCTTTATCCATCGCGCCCGTTCGTTTGGTGTTAGGTCTCACAAAACAAAACCCGAAGACGCTCATCGATGAGAAGAGAAAGTCGTCAACACGCCAATATACCAAAACTGAAGTTTATTTATTTAAAACAACTTCTGAAACGAGTTTGGTTTGGCAACATCCTACCAAATGTTTGTGCACCACAACATTGCAAATATGGTCTGTCGATGTGATCAATAAATAATGGTGGAGGGAGAAAGAAAGAGCAAAACCGTTAGGTGAAAGGAGATTTGATTAGGTGCTAAGTATGATAAAAGTTACTGAAAGTACTTGAGGCTGGGAAAAGTTGTGTTATGTGTTCCAGTGTATATTTTAGCATGAAGCATCTGGAATCATCTGAGTGCCAAAAAGAGTCACGCTGGGAGGGAATGAAATCGAACGAAGTGGCATACAAGAACCCCTGCGATCTCCTATCACCCTTTCCCTCACATCCCTCCCACTCCACCATCCCATACCACTCCCTCCCATCGTAATCCCCCCCCCCCCCCGACGCTCATTGTCACAAGGTAAGATAGGGCTGCTAGGTCCTTGGTGACAAAATAATAAGCAATCAATCAATCTACTCCACGCATATTGATTAACTAATTAATTACCCGTGTTCTTATTGGGTCTCGACTATTTTGTGGCCTTTCCAGTTTGACACACACCAGTGGAAAACGAAGATATCGGTTGACAAATTGATTCTTCTGACACACAAGACTCGCGATCTTACCACTCTTTCCCGAACTGATACACAGGTACTACGTATGTTTATGATATTGTGGTATAAGTTCTGAAGTTCCGTGGATTGGAGAGTTCAGAGTCCGAGTCAAGTTATGAACGAAGCTAGGTAAATCGCAACCGCAAATAGTGAGGGCGAATAGAGGGGTTCTTCGGTTAACTATAGGCCTCGGCGTTTCATTAGTAGGAGCCTCTAGTGTGCCGCTGCACGGCAATAATTAGTCCGGTTTCAACCCTAAGTTATCACCGATTTGCGTGATACTTTCTGTTTGTTCAACCTTCTGCCTCTCTCAACTCTTCGTTTCTATTACCTTTAAATCTTAACTATCTGCTCGGTTTCCTCTCTGGGCTCGAGGATCCCGATCGTTTTGATTCCGGCCGACCGCCACTTCTATGCGAATGACCGCTCGTAGGCTTATCTCAAGAGCTGATAGACCGAAGACCTTAACGGCCTCATTGTTATGCCGTTTTAACGACGGGCTTCGTCGGGGGTGACGTCACGACATGAGCGAACTATCGATAGCCTTCAACGATTGTTAATTTTGTTTTATTTTCTTAGAGTAAAAGGAACACCGTCGGTAAAACTTCTGGTTTTTATACTATTTGCAAACGAACGATTTTATCACATCACCAATTGAATCAATAAGCTTTAATTTCGTCTTGCGATTAGATATCTGAGGACGAGTAGGAGAAAATGGCTGGATCAAATCTGTTTGTGTTGGTCCAAACACCACTTTTTTCGATATTTAAAAAAACGTACCGACATAGGACAAAATTTTAATCAGCGGAAAAATTTTGGACCATTTTCTACTTTCATTGGCTCTATGAAAAAAAAAACAAAAGACAATGTTGTATTCTCATCAGATCTTAACGTTTTGTGAGTTTCTGAGACTGAAAACACTATGTGGGAAAATGTGTCTGTATGCGTGTTCGTGAACGCAGTTGACAAAAAAAACAGCTTAACCAAATCAGCTCAAACTTTATATCCAGCCTGCAGGTTACTACGGGACGTGAAAATAAGGGTTTGAGCAAAATCTGTCCATGTGGGAACGAATGATCGAAAAACTAAATATTTTTTCTTAACACACAACACACACAATTTTATATTCCTCATAACACAATAATATCATAAAACTCATAGAGCAGCACAATCATTTACCAAATATTTCGACGAAAATAGATTTTAGATTCGTTGCAGAGAATTTTTTCGCCGGGTACGAAGTATGGGGTGTACACGGATGACTTGCAGTTGTACAGACCGTGCAGAGTTGATGAGATCCCCGAAACCGTTGAAGTACTGAATAAAGATTTAGAGAAACTGGATAAATGGGTATGTGCACATGGAATGGCTGTTAATGAGACGAAGACAAAAGGTATACTACTAGGGTACACGAAACCGTTGAAGAATTTGAAAGACAAGATCATACCGCCCTTTATGTTGAGCGAAGTACGATTAATAATGGTCAATGAGACAACCAATTTGAGCGTAATCATACAAAACACTCTGCGTTGGGAAAGCCAAGTCACGATAGTGTGCAATGCCGTTTTCAGAAGCTTCTATCAGTTGCGGAGGGTGGCTGGTGATTTTCCAAGATAAGTGAGGAAGCGACCAAATGCCATAGTCCCTCATATTTCCATTTCTTGATTATGCTGCCGTTGCGTACTGCGACCTAAGAGGTAAGGACACGCTCAGACTGCAAAAAGCCCAGAATACGGCAGTGCGCTATGTTGCCAGGGCACGGCCCACTGAGCATGTCACACCTGCATACAGATTTCTAGGATGGCTGAAGGGAGAAAAAAGCTAGCACTGGCTGCGATGATATTTATTTAAAGTGCTGAAATACAGGAGTCCTGAGGACCTGTACAATAAATTTAAATTTATGTCGCAGGATCTTAATAGGGACACGAGGAATGCCAGAACTTTGATGCAGCTTCCATCTCATAGGACCACAGTATACGCAGGGTCGTTCTTGGTACAAGGTACTAAATTGTACAACGAAGAGGTGGATCCATTTGCCCTGAAGTTGACGCTGAGCACTTTCAAAGCCAAATATTTAAAAAAGTTGCTGGAACTGTATGGGCACATGGGACCACATCAATAATGTAATAATGTGTGTGTCATATGTTTTAGTTTTAATTTAGTTTTACTGTGTCTGTAGTGAAAAGATTCAATATGTGAAGGGGAGGAATATCCTAGCACTCGTCCTTCTCAAATGTGCATGCGTGTGTATAGGATGAATAAATATAATTTATTACGGAGTGAACGTTGTTCATTTTCTTTTTGTGTCTAACATTTGTGTGATGTGTTCTACTTTTAACTATAAGACATGTATTTGGAATAAATGAACCACATGTAGAATCGAAGAATATCTACTGTTCAATTTGAAAATATGTAGTGTTTAATTATGCCGAGGATAAGGTAAATTTTCTTGGATTGGAATTGTATCCTGGGGGAGTGGAAGAGAGGGCTGCATAGCTCTAACTCCCCCAGGTGGGTAAATAAAACTTCACTCACTCTCTCTCTCTCTCCCTATCCCAATAGGAAGATAATAATACGGCGATTATACTGAATCGGTTTAATGCTATTCAAACTATGTTAGGAAGGAAAAACCTAAATTTTTGTCCAATAAATATGCATTTACCTTTCGAGTGCACAATAAAATATCTGGTGCGTTGCAACACACAACTTTCCTTAGCTCTACAACAATTCACTTTGTACATGGCTAATTCTATTTAATCAATTCATTTATCATTAAGTTAATTTGAACTTCGTCAAACAACGCTTTACAGCAGCTCGAAGCGGTAGCGCTTACAGTTCCAGATTTTATTGTGCTGCTCGTACTCATTTCAGGACCATTATTGAGCAATTTGTACACAGATGATTAATGAGGCTGTAAATACAAATTTTTTGAAGAAGGATAGTAATTACTTTTGCAGAGTTATTGGGTAAAAACGTTTAGAACTGGTAGTAAGCGAAACGGCAAAAGTTGAAATTCAGGAATTTCTGGAGTGAGTCCCATGTAACTCATGAGCGTTTTTAAACACTCAATCTTCTCAATCTTTAGGTATTGGATTGGACTACAATACTAATTTATTTTAACATTCTACAAAAATTCCAGCGGAGTTTATAAGAAAAAAACTGCGCTAAAAACGCTTTTCGTCGAAAAGTTTGATAATTTATTGTGCTGCTCTCGTCATTTTCCCACGAATGGGAGTTTTATGGTATGATTGTCTTATCAAGAGCTATCTATGTAAAAAATTTAATCAAAATCGTTAGAGCCGTATTTGAGAAAAAAAAATTTGGTGTTTTGATCACTATTATAACTATAGTTAACTTTCGGTAGATTTTGTCCATACCCTTATTTTGGCGTCCCATGGTAACCTGTAGGCTAGACATCATGTTTCAGCTGATCTGGTAGGGTTGTTTTCCCTAAAAAACCGCGCTAAAACCGATTTCGTCTAAAGTTTTGGTAATTTATTGTGCTGCTCTCGTAATTTTCCCATAGATGGGAATTTTATGGTATAGTTGCCATATTTGGAGCTACCAATGTAAAAAATTTAATCAAAATCGTTACTGCCGTTTTTGAGAAAAAAAATTTAGTGTTTTGATCACTATGATAACTATAGTTAAATTTAAGTGGATTTTATTCATACCCTTATTTTGGCGTCCCATAGTGACTTTCGGGCTAGGTATCAAGTTTGAGCTGATTTGGTACGATGGTTTTCTCTAAAAACCGTTCACAGACACACCTAGACACACACACAGACCATTTTCCCAAACAGACTCAGGGGGGTCTGAAACGTAAAGATCTGGAGAGAACTCAAAAATTTTTTTTCAGCCGATTACATAACTTTCCTTTCTACTTTGTAGAGCAAGGAAAGTAAAAATATCAGGTGCTAATTCCCAGACATCGAATGAGATCCAAAAGAGAGCTAAGAACGTATTGTAACGGAATACGGAAATAATTAAAGTGATAATTTCTACTTGAATAGTCTGGACGTTTAGTAGTGTTTTTGTTATTTTTTTATATATTCCGAGTGAAGTTAGAAAGCACGATGTGTTGTTTTCATCTTGTTTAGTAGTTACTTTTGATTCTATCGTCTAAGCTGAAATAACAAGTATGTAACTAAATGTGAACTGGTTAAATAATTCAATTTACAATAATTGTTTTTGTTGTGGTTTACAGAAAGAAAAGACACCATAATCCTATTAATGGCCAGATTGATGAATAAACGTTTATTTATTCTCTGTATGTATTTTTCTATCGATCGTAAGCAGCTTTTAAGCTTCAAAATAACTCCCAGACTGGTCTTGTGCCTCGTTAACGAACTCTCCCGCCATCCCACGTGCGCAGATGACGTATTTCAACCCATTCAATCGCCAAACAAAATGCGACGGAACGTCTGCCTCCTCAAACATCAAGGTGGTCAATTCTCGACAGAAGGTCGAGGCCGTCCAGGTGATCGTGGGCGCGCTAGTAGCGACAATATGATGGTTTTCAGCGCTGCGCTAAGATTTCAAGCAGATGCAAAAAGGGGTTAAACTCTCGACTTTTAGCCCTTTTCCGCGCACGCGGTGCAACCAGGTGATTTTATCCACGTTTTTGTAAAAGTGTTTTTCCAAAAATCCCCTTTCGGCCCTCGCCTCGAGACTCTTCCACAATTCAACCCTTACAGATGGTTTTAGTGAGGGAGGAGTCCTTTTGGAGAAAAATCGGAAGAAGGGCGCGTGGTGATTGTCGAAGGTGCAAAACAGGCCGCACTCGGCCCTTCGTCATCGCATCTGTTTCCCAGAAGCCTTTCGGCTCCCTTCGATGAGACGGATTTTCTAACGTATAAAAGGGAATCCGCGTTGTTGACAACTCCTCCTGTTACTCTGAAGTAAATCCAAACAGAATTCTGGAAAGTTTCGAGTTTCAATGAAAACAGAACACGCCTGAGCAAAGCCGTTTTGTCTTGTTTGCTCTTCGGATTCGTGCCTGATTAACTGTGGTAGGGCTCCTTCTCCTAATTCTTCATCAAATATGAATAAAAGACGTTACTTTATTTTTCTGAAAAACAAGGGTTATCCTTCAACAATGTCCAAGTCATTGATTGTATTGATTGACAGTTCAACCGAAGTTCACTTGCCTAACACACAAAGCGTGGAGAGAGAGAGAGAGAGAGAGAGAGAGAGAGAGAGAGAGAGAGAGAGAGAGAGAGAAATAAATTGATTGAGTCCTTATTTAACCATCTAACGGAGTATATACTATAATATGCCACTTGATAGTAAACCTCTGGTAAAAAAGATTAATACTTATTTTTAAGTTACACTTTTCGTTTGGGGTCGGAAGAATGACACCGTATTGCTAGAACCATAATAAGATAATGTTATTTGATTTGTTCAGGAATATTCCAACCAGATTTTAGGGAAACTACAAATCCCTCTTTCGTCGTTAACGAACTGCGATGATGATTTATCAACTTCGGTCGATTTGCACGACAGCTTTAGAGTCCTATTTGGAAGAGCAGATTCTTTCGTTATTCCCTTCAATCAGTCACATCTCAGGTGACGTCGAACGGGTTTCCATTAGCCGACAAGAATTCTTAATAACCAAAAAGATTAAAGTGAGAGGGAAAGGAATGGAGAAAAAAAAACTCTTAGAACGTGGAGGGGTGAGAAAGAGTGCGCTTGAAAAATTTTCCATCCCTCGTTTTCAAATGGAAAGCAAATGGAGGTCACGCCACAGTTATTAATAGAAACCCCTTTCTCTCGTCTGACGTTCGAACCATCATCGCATCTTATGAGAAAGTCCAATCAAATAGGCTCGCAGACAGGCAGGGCGTGGCCCTTTCACCAGGAACTATCAATCTGGCCGCTCTGCGGGGGGGCGTGGTCGAAATGGTATCCATCTAAACAATTTCCAGAATGAAGATTAATTGGAATTAAGAGCGAAAGGCCGGTTGACGTGTTTAACACCTTGATTCGGTTTACATTCCGTTGGTCATTATCCAGGATTATCCATCAAACTTTTTTTCCCTCCCTGGTTGGAAACAGAGGGGAGTTATCGAGGGACTAGCCACATAATGAAAGCAAAACTCTAGCAATTTTCGAACTTGCGATTTCGATCGAAATATCGATATTGGGTTGCCGATAACCTATATTTTGTTGCCGACGTGTCAAAGAAATATCGGTGCTCAAACACTCAAATGTTGAAGTTATACTTTTCATAAAAATTTAGATCCAAAATCCGCGTTAAAATAGCAAAGTAAAGACATAAAACGTCAAAACCTGCAACCATGGAAAGAAACTAACACAAACGGTGGGTACAGCTTTCGTACAAGTACGCAACCACGAGGGACATTTTATGTCTTTTTCTTCAAACTATTCCTCGATTTCCTCCGATGCGATTCCTTATGAGTGATTGGAAACGTTGAGGTTGGCGGGCACGAAAGAAAACTTTACACAAACGATGGGTACAGCTTTCGTACAAGTACGCAACCACTAGGAACATTTTATCTCTTTTATTTTTTATGCAATGATAACTACGTTTGATTTTGCTCCTTGATAGTTTCGATATAATGGCCGCGTCAATTGCAATTGACATCATCCCGCGTTACATTTTCGAGTTTATGTAGCAAAGTAAAGACATGAAATGTCAAAAATATAAATCGTAACCCTGGTGGGACTCGAACCCACAACCTCCGGTTTAGGAAACTGATGCCTTATGCATTATGCCACAGGGGCTGTGGTTGCAACTCGGGTTAAAACGTTGCCTTGTCCACTCAGCCTCAAGGTTAAATTTCGTGACGCTTGGCCGTTACATTTTTGAGTATATGTTGCAAAGTAAAGAAATAAAATGTCAATATTCTTTGACAGTGCCTGGATTCTAAGTTTTCGGATGTAAGAGCTTGGGGGGTTCAGAGTATTTGGAAAAACAAGAAAGGAGTGGAATCTTGGTACATATTAGACTGGTTGTATACTAGTGTTACAATGGGGTTGGAAATGTTTGGAAAGCCGCTGATTCATGCAATCCCGAGCTCCTAACCGATGCCCGACTTTCGTCGGGTTATGAAACTTCGTTTATGACCACTAGTCTACGATCACTGGAGGTGCCTACAATGGATGTCAGGCGGTACATCTCACCCCTCACTGTTAGCCACTGCTCCTAGAGCGGAGGACATTGAACAGATTTTTGAGACTCGGAGCGAATCCCCAAAAAATCCGATCGAGGGGGGTGACGAGGAAAGGGTGCTTACTTTTCCTTCACATTGTAGTAGTTGATGGCATATATAAAGAGGGTTTAGGAAATGTTTACATTACAGCGATCATGAGCTCAGATCCAATGCCCGACATTTGCTGGCGTACGAATCTTCGTCTTGACTACTGGACTACGATTACTGGAGGTGCCTGCAATGGGAGACAGGCGGTACACTAGAACAGTTTTTTTGAAAAGGTTTTTGTTTTTTCTGCAAAGAAGGCTGTTGGGAACAGTTGAGTCAGCAGATTATCAGCTTGAGGGGGTAGGCGTTGGAGTGGAGGAGTGGGTATCAGTGAGGCGTTGTATTACTCCAATGAGTGCTGGAAGCACTTGAACCTGAATTGAGTTTGAGGAGGATACTAATATATATGAAGTTACTGCGCACTGGGACAGAATCTCTTTAAAAAGAAATATTTGCAGTTAATCAATAATTAACGTAAATTACGAAATTTAGATAGATTAGACTGCAGCAATTTCCCAAGCGGCAATCTAACTTCAATAGATTAGATCGCAGCTTGGCATTGTTCAATACCAAATGTGGCCGTCTAAAACCGACATACGCCAATAATTTTCTTATTAGCGCAAGCCTACATACTCTCTTGACATGCCCCTGGGTTGTAGGGAAGCCAGTTGATTAAGAAGAAACTGCACAAGCTAAAATAAGTACTTTCTTGTACTAAGGTGATACCAAACAATTCACTTGCTTCATCTGAGAGACAGAGGTACTGCAAAGGGGTACGTGTGTGTGTGAGTGTATTTGCAATGCGCAAAAAACGAATATCCAGCTTACTAGTATCTACATATTGTTCCGCATAAGGGTTTTTGTAAATACATCGTCTTAGTGTAGTGTGCGAGGGGGAGGAAAGTTCCCTGTTGCAGAATGATCCTTGCCGATGCGGCTAAGCTTCAGAAGGACTTACTGTAAGCTGTTCAACATTAATCTCTGAAACCAACGCTGCACCTTAAAATAGAGGCTCGTGAAATCATTATTTAATGATATACTGTGAATGATTGAACCATAGCAAAGGGGGAAACGGGGAGGATGATTCAATATTAACCCTCACAACCTCATTCCCCCTAAATCACCGGCTCGAGGATTGTTGTGGATCACCTCACCGGACTTTCCATTTCTCAAGTACTCGCAAGTTGTGCTCCTGCCCGGGAAGCCTAACGAAAGCCCCTGAAGAGCCGTATTTTCCTCTGCAGAGCCCGCGATATCTTTGGAAACAACGTTAGCTACAACTGGAAGAAAAGAAGCGGCGAGTCGAGGGAGGGGAGCCCGAGTTGGTAAATTCTTTATGAGAGTTACGAAGGAGAAGCAACAGTTTCAGAGGCGCCGAGGGACTCCCCTTCTTCGTTCAGTTTTCCCGAGGATCTGCCCATTTCCTAGATACGGCTTCCTGCTGCTTCCGACCGCCGCCTTCGTAATTGCGTTTAAGCTCTGAGTTTCTGCAGTAGTTTTGAGATTTCAAGATAACCCTCCAAGTAAAACGCAATTTCCTAACAAATGTTGCAATATCAAAAACGATTGACCTTATTGCAGTAGCGTTTCGTAAATTAATCTAAAAACGTCACTGCAACACACCTCACAACTTTCCACAGCACGGTTTATTAGTTTTTAATTATTATTTATTACTCAGTTAATAACAGTTCTCCCAATAACTTCCTCACATACGACGCATCTTTCACCCAAAAATCGTACTAGTTACCTGAACCGCTGACATTTTTAGATAGTTTTGTCAAGATATTTACGTCTCAAGAGCTCAGAGTCCAATCATTTATTAACTGTAAACAAGAATGAGAGAAAATGCTGAACCAAACTCAATTTGATATTTAGCCTGCAAGTCGCCGAGGGACGCCGGAATAAGGATATGAGTAAAGTTCGCACAAAACCCGCTCCAAAATAATTATGGTGATCAAAATTTAATTTTTTTGTTTTTTTTTTTGTTTTGACACTCCAAAACAGCGTGAGAGTACCATGGAATCATGACGAGAGAGGTACAATAAATTGTCAAAAATTTCAACACAAATTTTAGCCCATTTTTTCCTTATAAAGTCCGCTCAAATATTACTTGCAGTCTCATAATATTTGAGGAGATAGTAGGATAATACACCTATAAAATGAACGTTTAAAGCGCTCATAAGATGGTTGAAATCAACTCCGGGAATTTCGGGATTCTGAACACTGCCCGATAAATCCTCTCAATAATTAGATCTCAGTTTCATGAATTTACTGATCAATAACTGCGGCCTAATGTCCGTATTACACGTAAGAGTAGCTCAATAAATTCCAGAATATGAAGAAAGAATTAACGTTAACGTTCAGGAAAAAGATTTGATTAGTTGCTGGAGTGAATAGGGCACGTAGAGCTAAGGAAAATTGTGTGATGAGACGCACCAGATATTTTTTGTTGCCGCGACTCAGGTTTCCTGTCGACGTGATTTGTTTGTTTTTCCTTCGAAATAAATTTTCGTTCGCGCATTCCTGTCTTTCAAAATGCGGTATTCTCATAATTCGGAAATTTGCTATGCATACTTTGTTTTCCCCTCTGCCTTAGTAGACCTTTATTCCGAAAATCGAGAAACATTTTCTTCTCTAAAACGATGCTCTTCGTAGAGAATAAGAAGTGTGGAGTTGTGTGGTGTGAGGGGCAGGTTAGTGAGAGCGAGATTTATTCATTGGGTGACTCCAGAGTGAGCGAGAGAGACTGAAGTGGAGGCAGAGAGACTGGAACACGCTTTTCATTCGACTTGGGAGTTTTCGAGTGGAGAGGTAAACATTTTTAATGGATTGATCTGAAAAGGGCTCCCGATGTTGAGTGCTTCAAGAATAATTAATGTTCCAGCCACCTGAAATCCCGGGCATCCTTCCCTTTCATTTCTCGTCCGCAGGCTTTTCATCGCTAGCTTCCTACTTTTCAACTTTCCTTTTTATTTTTTTCCTTCTTTTCTCTCATGCGGGGTTAATCCTTGAGAAAGGCGGAAATTGATTAACACTTTGACTACCTTTTTTGGATATCCCGTTGAGGGCTGCTGGCCTGGATCCCTAAACGGCCTAAGAGAGTGTTCTTTTTCAATCAACCTTCATAAACGCGTTTTTTTTCAACGTGCTTGTTTATTGTTATTTATATACAGATCTGAAGGCCACGGCGGTAGCACAATTTCTGAACCAGAATGGAAATAACGTCAGTTAGGAGAACATACAAAATGCAATGCAACATACAAATTCCATCGACCCTAAGCAAAATCAGAGATTTATCAGCTATTTTCTTTTTATCCCACTAACCCAGCCTGTTTTGTTCTCATTTTAGAAAATAACTTAACTTTAGACTTAGAAGCTAGTCGAGCTTCACGTATAAGAACTTGTGTGACCAGCTTGTGTTGTGCAGCTTGAGCTTGTGTTTACAAATCAGGAATTACAGTTGCTCAGCGCAGCTCAAGCCGGTGGTTTGGCGTACTTCTGACGAGAAGCCCTTTGCAGTCTTTGTCAAATAAATGTACTTCTTGGTTGTTTGTGGGGTAATTTATTGGAAGTTACAGTTTCATCCAATACACTTCTTTAAAACTGAAAGTAGGTAATTCAAGAAGAACAGAACGCCAACCTGGAGGCGGAGTAAAGATAAAGTGAGAAATGACGATTTGATTACAGGGAGGTCCAGATGATTGAATGGAGACGATGAGGGTTGTTGCGTGTGTTTCGGAAACTAGAACCACGCATGAGGTACGGATTCATGTGACCTCCCCGTTCATAGTCAAAACACAGACCGTCACAAATCACGCAAAATAGTTTGGAACAAAACTGTTTCGGAAAATGGTATAAGAGTTCACCGTCCTCAATCGGACTTCCCGAGGTGTCTGACCTGCGCCGCGGGAAACGTCAGACTACTGATGCCAATCCACTTCTTTTTTTCCAGTATTCTGAGCCCTGTGGATACGAGGATTAGTGTTTCCGGAGTCAACAATGTACTTCCTCAAAATTGAAAATTCGGTAGGGTTTCTGATGTCACCCTTTTCTTTTGCCACGTCTCACTTTTGCTGGCTCCTTGGAGGAATTCAGACAGTTAAACTGGCTTTCTACTCCCCCCCCCCCCGTACACGCTCACATCTCTCGTTCGTGCTTCCCAGTCCAACTATCCAGACACCCACGCAGTGTCGTGTGAACTGTATCTCTCAGTTAGCCCTCATGTATTGGTCATTTCTCTACTTTAGGGTATTGCCCAGGGCTGCACAACGAACGAGTTCCCCACACTGTGCCCCTAGGCACCACCTCTAATGCTTTTCTGGGACTCACTCCTCCATGTTCAATGAAAAGACGCGGCGTTCTCATCGATACGTACATGTGTCATACTGTTATGATACGATTTTAAATCATTACGCGAATACAGTATTGATATGACAAATGTTGGGACTATTGGCGTCCTGGGAGATGGGTATATCAAGATGGCATTGGAGAACTCTGGTTGAGACGGTACAACCTTCAGGTTCCACCTCCACCCTTCTCATCGACAAGACTCTTCTTGGGAAATATGTTTTTATGCTTTTGTTCTTTTTCGATCTTTTTTCGTTTTCCAACTTAAATGAAGGTTCATGGGCTAGGTGGGTAATGTCAGATTCGTACAAGATTGGCTTTAGGAGCTTTCTAGTCAATCAAACCACCGCTTTTTGATCGAAAAGACGGACGCGAACTATGGAAACCACTACCGCGTGCATTCGTGACTTCTTTCAAGGAACGTTGCGTCTTGATATTTGAAGAAAATAAAAGATGAAGCAGTTCATTGAGATTTTCAGTAAAATCGTTGCCAGTCCCCAATCATGACTTTGATTTGGAATTGTGACACATATTTTTGGCGAGCCATTTGGTCTGCGACGTTGGATTCTGGTATTATCCAAACGGCGACACTTGCGCGACAGAAATGGAAAAACAGCTTCTCATTACTTGGCTTGGTGTTTAAGCATTCACCGCAGCCTCGCTCCAAACCACCCTTCATCATAAGTTTCGTACCATTTCGAACAAACGTCGTCGCAATTGTTGCACTTCTCCCGCAACAAGTTCGTCGAAGATGCACTTTATGAGCGTTCAACTTCCTCCTCCGTGCCGCTGATTTAAATCGCACGAACGTCCCCTGTTTATTAAATCTTCCCTCATAAACCGCCTGTACTCCGCTCCCTTATTTGTACGGTTGAGTTTCCAACGCTGACAGCTCTGGCGTTTCCCTCACGTGTAATTTCTAGTTTATCACGCAACTGAAGGGAGTAAAGCCCTTCCCCGCCATCCGAAACGACGCGTCACAGAGATTTCCCTTTAGTTTTCCCCAGCTCTTTCTCAACCTTTTACAACGTACAGTTCAGACGTACGAACCCCCCTTCTCTCACTACCGCCATCACACTCAAAACCTCGCATATTACAACCCTGTGTCCTTATTATATACCAGACAACTGCTGCTGAGAGGGTGGATGTTCCCAAGCGCGGTTTTAAATCATGCATTCCACTCGAGCCTCATCCTCTCGCTTGTCTTCAAACCATTCAACTCTAAGATTTACAGGTTTTTATTGTCCCGAGGATTATCAAGCGTGAAGCGGAGTCCTTGGTTCTATTTTTTTTTTCGTTCTTTCCACACCCGCGAATTCAAACTCTTCTTCCTGCGAAATCTCACGAATTTTTCTTCTCGCTCCTTTTTCACGCCAGCTTTATAATCCCGTTTTCCTCCTTCGGAGCCGCGGGAAGACAGAAATTACTGCGTGTCGTGAGGCAGAAGAAGGAAGTTTACGACTCGGGCAGATTTACAATCCCATCTTTTTGAGCTCTGAATTCAGGAATTTTTCGTAAGTGTTGCCAGTCGTAAGAATATTTGTTTGAGCTCAGCGTAATCACGGGATAATGGTGAGGGACGAAGGCGAGAACTGTCGGTGCTATATCAACCCAACAATGAAGCGTAGAATCATTACTTGTGATAGGACAAGTTTAAAAAAATGTAGTGTCAGTTTCAACACAGTTCCCCCTCACTCCCATTTATTACTTTTTCGCTTTTTTAAGCAAATTTTAATAGAAAATTCGCGTAGGATTTGGAACAGAAGTAATTTGAAAGTGAACATTCACAAAACGTTTGATAAAGATAGTTGTAGTCCAGTCAGAAAACCCAAGTGCACATTTTGCACCATAATATGTTTAAGACATTTTGTGGGTGAATGTTGTGACACGAACTCGGACGGAAACAGTTTCGGGGTATGGGCAACGAAAAACCCTTGAACCATCCTAGCTGCGGGGAACTAATCTGGTCAGAAACGAAGGCCCATGAACGGTTTCTGAAGGAAGATTAGGCCGTCTTCTTCTCTCCCGTTGATTTTGTATTTGTCCTGGCACATGTTCCTCTCAAAAATTCGATCTTCTTCTTCTGTTCCTTGCTACCTTCCCGCGTGAAAACGTTTTCCTGCATCGGTTCGAACGAAGAGGAAGAAAACTCGAACATCACTTGAAGTCTGAGGCTCTTTGTTTCATTTTTTCTTTTGGCATGCCATAGGTAGGAGAGGACGCTTAATTTCTAATTATATTTAATTTTTTTTATCAGCAAATACTCGTTTTTTTTTTGTTGTATAGGAAGCTCCATTTCTTTTTAATACATCGTTCCTGTAAAAATGTGTCTAAGTTGTTTTTGTTTTTGTTTGCTTTTCCTTCCTCTAAAGTCATGGGTTGATCCCTACTGGAACTTATTTTATTATTTTCCCTTTTCCTTAGGTCATTTTTTTCGTTATAATGTATGCTATTCATTGGGCCTTGCACTTATTGCAAATAAACGAGCACGATCGTTAAAAAACTGCTTCGATTGGTGTTCGGCTCAGCTTGAGCCAAATTTGTTTGTGCCTTCAACCCTTAACGAAGATCTTTGGGGATTCAGTTGGGGCCTATCTATGGACTTTAGGAAGGAGTTTTCTCTAGAATGGCTAACTTTCTCAATGAATAAAGTGAGGGGGGGGGGTATCTATTTCTTCATCCTCTTCGGTGTTGCACAGAGTCGCACAGGTCAAGGACGCCTGCTTTGCACTCACCACCATTTCCATATATTCTACTTCGACTTCCAGCGCGACAGAGACTACCAGCATCACCTGGATTTTCAAGATCGCCAACCGTCTAAAGACAGAATCATTCTTTTGAGAGAGATGAAAAAATGGACGTCCACCAGTTAACCAGTTAAGGCGTAAGCCGCGAGGGACAGAGTACGGTATTCGTAGTTTGTCGAATCACGGGGCTGTAGGGCAACCGATAGAATGAGGGTGGAGTACCAAAATGTCCAGGAACTGTGCAAGAAACCAGCTCTAGCCTACTCTTCAGGAGCTCATGGAGTCCTGGGAACTCCTTATGAGTGCTCCCACTCACATCTGTGAGGTGCGTAGTGTCTCCGGTGGCCTGCGTGATGTCACCCTGGTCGTCGAATACGAGACCCATAAGTGCCAACTCCACTCCAGTTGGACCTGATGATATTTTCACACCGCTGGTTTTCGATCTCCTTCTCTACACAGGACACCCCGCTGTAAAACTATCTTTACCTCCCAAGATAGGATATGATCCGGGAACATTAGGAGAATATACAGCGAGGAAAGGTGGAAAGTTTCATGATATAAGAAGCTGAAATACAACTCAACATTTTCAATCGTACCAGCTATTATTTTTTTAATTTTACCTCACATTTTTCCCTTTCATTTTTTTAATCATTTTATTTTTATATCTGTTTTTGTTTTAGGGCTGCACGTACTTTTCACAAATGTTCCAATTCTCATCTTCGTTCATTTCATGGTTTCGCTTCATTTGTACGCAAATTCACACCTTCCAAGCGTTCAAAACTGGGAAATCTACAACGCATTCTGTGAGCTGAGCTGTAGTCAAATCATCGTGTCAAGAATCAGCACTGCATCATCTCAATGGTACCCCGAGTATTTCTCACAGCTGCGGAAATTTTCACAACAATAAACGCAATGAAATGCAACAACTCAAACCGGGTTTCGGGATTAGCCAACATTTTACGTTTTTCAAATTCAGGAATTTGATTTGAGGGATTTTTCAAATTCCTGAACCACATCTGGTCTACCTTCTTTGTAATTTGGCAAACGAAACATTTTTAGGGCTGATAATAATTATTAATCGAAGTATTGTCTCACACATGGAGCTCATTTCGAAAGCTACTTTCATCTACAGGTAAATGTACAAAATAGTTATTAATAGCTAGAAAATAGTTTTGTGGCGTCGTCGATTTTTTGAGCCAAGGTTTGTTAGTACAGTTTTCATTTGACGTTGATAGAATGACACAGTACGGTTCGTTGAGATTCGTTGCATAGCACGTTGAAGTAGAATGAATCCACTTAATACGGTCGTATTTATCGTGATAAGCATAACAACTGATACGGAGTTACGCTTATTCTCCGTGTTCGAACGATAGTTTTTTGCTCCCTTATTCAACGAGCTTGAAAGGATTCTCGCTCTTTGTACGGATTACAAGAATAATATCTTCATAAAAATAGAAGGAAACATCCGACGGTCAAGTAAGATTCTCGAGGAAAGTCATCCTCCTCAGCCTTATCGAGGGTTGCCAACCTTCTACATTTAACTCCGAGCACGTAGGAGAGGAAGAAAGCAAAAAAAAAAAAAATGTATGAAGCTACTGGGAACGTTATGAAGGGGCATTTCTCGACATTGGGGATTCGAAAGATGAGCTACCGGCTTAGGAGTGTTATCTGGCAATACAACGTTTTTTGGATTATCATCGCCAGTCTTTTTCATCCTTCGCTACTGATGTTTTTTAAGGATTTAGAGGCGGCGAGGAGTTGGGAAGGGAGGTCTTTTATGGGTGCGATAAGTTCGATGATTCCTCCTCAATGGTCGGGTGACATATCTGAAGCTCATACACAGCGAGGTTTGTGTAAAACACATCGCGAAACGTCTTTCCGCGCACTTTGTATGTTCGATTTTCCGCATTTTGGGGCGCCCAAAGTCGTGAGAAAGTCCCTCCTCACACATTGTTGATTCTGCGCCGTGTGGCCGCAAAATAACGCTCCAACGATGCCGCAGACATTGTAGTCCCCAGACTCTAATGCGTTACGATCCCACCTTTAAATGCTGCCCGTCCACTGTTTGGCCGGTTGCTTTCATTCAGCAGTGTCATATATTTGGTATATCCACCACTTATAACCACGTAGCAGGGTACTAGTTGGCTACAGCTAGCGTTATACCGTCCAACCTCCAAATATAGTGATCCTCGTGTTTAGCCATCTCTTTTTTGAAGGTGGCCACAATTTACACGGTGGCTTTCTTTTCAGAAGCGTCATTTACAACTATCGCCAGCTTGAAACCACAGTTGGTTGAACAGTTGGTTCCATTCCGTTGCCGTTATTCAAGAGTGGCCTCCTCTGACTTATTTTTTGTTATTAACTGGTAAGGCCCGTTAGAGGACGACACTACGCAACGATTGAGGCGAGAAACGCTTTACTTAACTATTCCGAAAGGGATTAAATTTTTTTTCATGAAATACACATATGATATGATAAAAAATAATAACTTCCTCAAGTGCTATTCCCCACTATAAGTAGCCGACCTTCACTGTGAAGAGGACTTGAGAAAAGTGCCCTGAATTAGTGAGAAAGTCCTCTAACTGGACCCTGTGGAGTGGTTCTTGTATTAATTGATTATAAATTCTATTGAATTGTCGTATTAAACTGATTGATCATGCCAGAAACTGAAAAAATATTTTAAGCTACGCATGAGCACTGCTAATACAGATGAAGAGATGCAACAAATAACTGTGTACTGAGGTAATTTGGAGATGCTTTTGAAGAACTGCTGACTCAGGCAAAAATTACGGCAAATCGCGCAGAGCTCCGATCCACAATCCCCGACTTATGTCGAGAATTATGAACCACTAGACCACGATTGCCCGGTGCCTTTAATTGAAGTCAGTCAGCACTACTGGTCGTAACAATTTCAGAATCACTACCTTCTTGGTAATTATTGATACATTGTCCAGAGAAGGCCTGGGAGCCTTCTATCCCAGCTTACTGGGGTCCTTCCAAACCCCGAGGAGGTCAGCAAGTCCGAACTGTACCACCTTGGAATGAGGAGAAGCCGAAAGTGCCATCGAATGATGGGGCGTGCCTGTGACCATTCAGGCCTTAAGGGTTGTTTGATCCAAAATAGTACCACGGGAATGCACAGCCCCCGGCCTTGCACCGGCGCATTATGGGTTAGGGCCAGGACAGGGGGCTGCCTCTGCGGGGAAAGGTAGGTAGAACGAAGCAATCCAACTCCTACCCAGGGCAAGGCCTGACAATGCTGGAAAATTTACTTGCTCTGTGGACATCATGGTGGTCGTGGGGTCGCTGGAACTGGAAGGTATTAATCCCATCCCAAACTGCGGGGTCTGAGGGAGGTAGGGGCCACCCGGGCGGAACTCCCACAGATATCCCAGAATGCAGAACTGTAACTATCAGAAGAACTCCAAAAACGACGAGATGATTATAAATTACTACACAATACATTTAAAAAAAATGAAATGTCAAAGAGAAAGTCAATGTCTCCATTTTCGTGCTCACTACAGTTTGAAAAAGGAGAATCGGTGTTATCAGTTTGTTGAAATGGTTACGAACTGAAGGTCTTCGAACCATTTGCCCTAACGTGGACTCTTCGTATGTGAGTGATCTCCCGCCAGTAACTGTTCTGGAGAACGATCATTTTCTAGTTTGCGACACAACAATGACGGAACAACGGTTCAACGCATTTGCTTAACTTAACATAGAAGCTGATTTTTTAAGGAAATTGGATTATGAAGATTTAGTTAATGATTTCGCTACGTTTAAGTGCCGACCAGTCCCGTCACGTTGTAAAACAATAATTAAATCTTATCTTGTATCATAATAAAACTATAATTAAATAAATAAAACCGTTTTAAATGTTTTATTTAATTGTGCAATCATTCTTGAAATCTCGGCAAATGTAGTTAATTACATTTCTGAATCGCTTCCGATTAAAGTTGGCAAAGAAATAAATTCATAATATACTCAATATGATAGTTGCTGAGGAAGGAGTGGGTGGTACTTATTACATGGCCTGGGGCTAGGGCGGACAAGACTGCACATCCGCCACTGGTTCTGGATCAGCTGATGGTAACGTAAACTTGACGACGAAACCGACATTATCAATGAAAAGTACCGTTGATCATATGACAGTAGCATTTTCTCGAAAATTGTGCTGGTAGTTCAATGCGCTACTTACGCGATGGAAGTTTAATAATGGCGTTGTGCGATGCGCAGCAACAAATACGCACGTTCGACCACAGTCTCGTATCAGGTATAACGCATTCTCTTCCGCAGTTATGCGATTGTGAAGAACACCGAGGTAAACAAAATAGAAATGAAGGGATTGGAGAGTTTGTTCGTTATGAAAGTCATAAACGTATTGGCAGCACCTACTGATACACTGACATACGCTTGTCCCTAAAATTGGCGATGGGGACAGAGTGACCTGTGCACCAGCTGAAAGGACTTACCGTAATGCGCGGATGACGCATTAACGCGTTAGTTTCTTTTGGAAAGCGTGTCTGTTACAGCAAAATGATGAATTCTTTCAAGAGCTCGCATTTTGGTCTCTGAACATCTCGTGATCGACCTTGAAAACTCTCGTAACTGTTTGTAGTCTTCTTCATAAATTAGTGGAGAGCTGCAACTGTTGTTAGGGGAGTCGTATCTCTGAGAACGACAGTGGGGCAATTTTGCTTCAGCAATTGATATTTACCGTGCAGGTCACCATGAGCCGCCAGAATAAGAGTTTAACAAATCAGTTCAAAACTAACTATAGTTTTCATAGTGATCAAAAATTTTTTTTCTCAAAAATTACTGTCAATTACATTTTGTTAATGGACGAATTTTTCCTTTATAAATTACGCTAATATTATACCATCATCACCGTTTACTTAGAACCGCCTCCCAAAAGTCTAAAAGTAGCGTTTCAAATAAAGTACGGTAGTTTTGTTAAATACATTTCTGGAACTTTATTCAATATGAAGAACATTGCTGAACAAATGGCGATAAGAATGACGCCTGCTCATTCAAGTATGATTCGTTACATTGCGATCAGACACCGCCCAATAAAGAAAATATAAATCTTTCCGGTAAACTGTAAAATATCGCTCCGCCGGCAACTTGAATCGGCTGTTTGCCCCCGATACTGCTCGCTCTAAAGAGGGTTGCCGAGCCTTAATCAATTAGGCAACTTTGGAACTCGTAAAGGAGAAGAGATCCTTCAAAGTGTCTGAGGCTCTTAACTGATAAGCGGAGGCTGATAAACGCTCACTCAAACCTCCTTCCTCTTCCTGAGCTGCTTCCCCAGACCCCTCGTTTGATAACGTTGATTAAAGGTAAATTTTAAAATCACAGGGGGGAGAGTGTGCTTCTTTCAAGTTCGTTTAAGTCTCGTTTGTGAGAGATGATACCGCTCTTTGTGTTGCGAATCCTTATTGTGTATTTGAATATAAATTGAAAAGTACATTTGATTAACACATGTGTAAATTGGGTAGAATATTAGAATTAATTGAAGAATGGTCGCATGACTCCAAAAACTCATCCGAGCGCATGTTGGTGGTTGAATTGCCTAGTGCCACCATAGTCTCCCCCTCTAATTTTGAAATTCACCCATTTGATAAAAACTTATGAAGATGCGGAAACGTGGAAATTGAGGAAGGTTCCAAGAACGGGTTCATCCATTCAGTTGGTTGACAAGAGCAACTCTCTGAATCTTACAAATAGCCGTCGGTCTCTATGTGTTCTCCCTGGTTAAATATCAGCGGGTCTGGTTATTTGAATAGTCGTTTAATCCCGGTTTTAGGCGTTCGAAGAGGTTTCGGGGATGTTGAACGATGGCGTTGGGCCAAACGTCGGGAATTGAGTATTGCGACCTAAGACGATCTTAATTGGTTAATACGCCTTTTCAGAACCGAGGGTAGGTGATTGGTAAAGATTTTTCGTACCAAAAGCGCCACACGTATTTACTTTTCAGGAATAGACGAATCTGTTTTTTCCTCCCCCCCCCCACGTGAAGGAATTGAGCAGTTGGTGCGTGGCGTGTTTCTAAAGTTTGAGGTGGTTATAGAAAAAACCCTGCAAATTATTACACAATGGTTTATTATTCACATGCATAGCTTGACCTAGTATTATCGCTCCGAGACCCATCCCATTCGATTCAGCATCGAATACTAGTAAACCATACGAAACATGACCTGACTACAATGGAAATACGGAAACTAAATATCCCCCGGCGCCAGGCGCCCGTAAACGTCTGTAGGCATTTATGATCCGATGGAGGGGTGTGCGGAGCAAGTGGCCTTAACCTTCCTCCAGCAAAGAGAGTCGGGAAAATTGGGACGGGGGCTTCCAGCGAACCCTCGCTCAGCAATTGGCAGGACATTGCAAGTCCAAAGGGCGTTGCGAGTCGAGCGAGCCTTGAAAACGATACCACACACGGCTTATTTGCGATTATACTGCGTTTCTTTAATTTTCCTCCAAAACGGGCCGACCGATTATTTTACAATTTTCTATGTAAAGCCAGTTGGTCTGAGAATAGAAGATAAACTACTATAAAATGTTTTATTTCAATTTTTTTTTATGACTCGTTTTAAAAAACTGCAAATTATTACACAATGGTTTATTTTTTTCATGAACAGCTTGACCTAGTATTACTGCTCCGAGACCCATCCCATTCGATTCAGCATCGACAAATACCAGTAAACCATACGAAACATGTCCTGACTACAATGGAACGACGAAACATTTACTTCCGCTGTAGTTCCCGCGTGTTCTTTCAATTAATTGACATTGGTTCACTATAATTACTGTAATTTCACTATACGCAGTTGTACACGTCTGATAGTCATTCCATTCGACCCAGGATGTAAAAATACCATGAAAACGATACGAAACACGGCGTATTTACGAATTAGACTGCGTTTTCTTAATTTTTTTTAACCATTTTTTGCCCATTATAACCATGGGCTTCGTCCGATCAGATTGCCGAGATGGCGGGCACAACTAGATACCAAATGGGATTTTTGTGCGAAAGAACGACTTTTTTAGACCACGTTAAAGGCACAAAACGGCCTGGACGGGGGAGTGTGGACGGTGTACAGTGGACGGGGGATGGCGGACGGACATCACAGATTTGGAATCCCCATGTCTTGAACGTAAAGTATAAAATTTTGAGGGGGGGTTGTAAAAAAAGTTTCGTGGGCGAAAACATAGGGTTATTATTCAGAATGAGTAATAAACCAAAATCCGTAGGTTTCGATGGAAGTAGAGTTCCTCTGTTGACCGTCCATATGCGCGTGGGTTTGCTCTGTACTTCAGCAGGATCGCTGAATTTCTTAATGCACTTGAACTTCATTATTTGAGGCTGATACGGTAGGGTTATTTAATGTTTGTCTTTAGTACTGTTTTCCACCGGCCCGTGCTCAGTTCCCGCACTTAGTCCCACCATCCGTCATTTCGATTGGTTACGTCGTGCCAATTGCCTAGCGTCACCAGGAAAATACCAATTTTCGTTGTTCCTCCGTAGTTAGGTCATGTTTCGTGTCGTCTTAATGCTGAATCGAATGGGTTGGGTCTTGAAGGTGCTCAACAAATTTTGTGCATATGCGTAGTCTCCCGGATTGTATAGCCGTGTTATATTCTTTATATTTTTGAACGTTAGTTTGAAAAACACACATCATCACAATCATGCTGTGCAAAAGAATAATATTGTGCGATAATTTGCTGCGCTTTTATACATTACGTCGTTACGTACTCAATGAAAAACAAAACATTCATTAAATTACTCTGTCCAAGAAGTAACCAAGGAGGAATCTGCGAGCAGTCGGGAGCCTGTACACGGTTCGTTTAAGTGGCCAATAATTAAATGATACTCAAGTCCAATCCCACAGTTTTCGAAGAGTTACAGGCCAGATACAGATGAACTACATGGATACAGAAAGACCTAGCAAGTGCTGGCAACACAACTATCGGTTTATACCGTCGTACAACGAGTCACTTAAAGCTTCGTTTCGAATTTTAAAATCGATGGGCGCGCAATAATCGTTGACTCTGGGAAAGAAGTCGTAGTGTGGAAGGTCAAACCTCCTTGACATACACGAGACATAGGCATTCATGAATATCAAAGTGAATGTGTTGAGCCTTCCCCCTCCCCGCCTGTTCTATTGATTGTTTTATAACCCTGTTGATTCAGAATTTATTGATTGTTCTTCTTGGAGGAGAGGGCGACGCTCATGAAAATCACGTAACTTCGTATGAAATTATTATTATGCACGTGGTTCGATTCATTCAACATGCAAAAATAAATAATGCGGAAATCAGCATTTTTTGTTCGGCTGGCTTCTTCCCCTCTCGCATCACCTCGTTGCATCAATCATTAAGACTTCCTTCGCCAAAGAACAATTTTTCCTTGTTGAATTTTACAGGAGCCTTTAGTCTTTGGCGTTTCTTCTGGCCCCTTCGGCAAGAAACAGGCAGACGTTGCGGGTTCCTAAGAACGAGAAGGGGAACAAAGAATAGATACCGGGGAATAATTAATGGACGATAGGGGGCGCGTGAGTCGTAGAGGATTATCCATTCAGATATTTATGTTATCAGGGAGGAGCGGTAATGTTGCTGCCATTTGCATGAGGGGTTACGAGAGGTGAGGGAGATACGCTCAAGACAAGGCCATTTTAGCTGCTGCGCCGAGTAATCGAGAAGCTCTGCAGCCTTCTCTCTGCCGTATTAGGGGCCCTGTGATACAGGGGTTCCCTTCCCATCTCTTTAGAAGGTAACATACACTCCATCCAACGCTCGCGAGTACGAACCACATTATATCCATTCAAGTTGACATATTTCAACACTACTCTCACAACTCCAACTAATTTATGGCCTCTTCATTTAATGTCTGGCGAGGAGCGTCACACGACATTCTTCGACCCCGAACAAACGATCACTGCATTTCTACAAGTATCTAGTGCGGCGCACACACAACTTTCCTCAGGCCCACGTACATTTCAGTTCGGTCACTGCAAGTGTACTTGGGGAAAAAAAATTCAACGTCCTACATACAACTGCTCTTAAAGTTCGGGGGCTTGAGTTAAACACTAAATTATTGGTAATTGGTGAGTCAGTCAACACGAGTTTTTCTGCGATGTCAATAATTTTGGAATTAAACGGAAAACACAAAAAAGAAAGAAAAAAGTTAGTCGACCAAACAACGTTAGGTTGAATTCAGGAATTGGTGTGATCAACAGTGATTACCTCCGTGGTTGAACATCCTATGGTTAAACATCCATCATATAGGTAGCTTATCGATTGAGGAAGGTAAATATGGAGCCTGGGGTGTGTCGCGTGATCTTCAACTCTCTCTGTCCAGATAGTTCAACAGCGGCCGTTGAATGCTGCGTGGGATAATTACATCGAGAACTCAGACAGTTTCTGTCCCACCGGTTTCAAAAATCAATACAAAAGGACGTTACCCTTCACGAGCTGAGCTTGTAACGGTGGCCCCATAGCTTCACAGCTGCCATTCGGCCGTCTCCACCTTCACTTCTCCACGCGCCGAGCCATTGAAACAAATTGCTGGAGAAAACAAAATCTGCGGCTAGCCCTGGGTGGTTCGTGTGGGATTCGGCGGTGTAAAAACCGTTGAGCGGCGATCGGCCGCGTGGCGAACGCATTTAGATATTAGTTATCTCCCTCCGAGGGATGGAGCGCATTTGAGTGGCGGCGGGGAGCGTCTTCCTCCCTTTGCGAATCCATTGTCTGAACCAGCAACTCGTAAATCAAGTTGAATCTGCATCGCCTGTTGCCGGATTTTCCCTTCAAAAATAAACTGGAAGGACTGAGACTCGGGGGCTCGGAGCAGCACGCACTTCAGTCGCTTCAACGTGGCTCCTGCTTTTAACCAAACAAAAGGGGAAGCGCCATTAATCGTCTTGCGTCATTATCTCTGTTGAATTCAAGTCGGATTAAATGGCTCATCACTACTTCTCAAGCTCTTGAAGACCTACTGCCGCCTGATAAGGACATTGTTGTTAATCTGATTCCTCGCCCACTGTTGTCGAGGAAAAAAAATCCTGTCGTTAAGGAACGATTACGTAGTGAGAAAAACAAATAACGAAGTACATCAGCATATGCTGCACATGATCATATTTTCCCAAATCTCTTTCAGGTCGCCCCTACAACCAATTATTATTTGCGGAAAGGATAGCAAAAGTTAAATTTCCTTATTGTCAAAGCCAAGTTGAGTTCAGTACAGACTTCATATGTGTTGTGGTGGCACAAACACAAGAAAATAGCGAAAGACTCCAAACAAACAATGTTTTTTCAACTCCTGAAATGTGAAGATCGGAAGAAGACTCAATTTTTCCAGCGAGTAACATGAGTTTTAGTAAAGTTAACGTACCTGTTAGGTGAGTCCGTCTCCTTTGGCTGGTGAGTTACTGTGGGCAAGCGCTTTCGATGTAAAGACATCATCGTCTGGCCGTTAAGTCAGTACTGGAGTCAGTCAGCATACCAGAGGCAAGCATGCCAATGGGTGATAGGACAACGACAAATCAGTTCCAGGAACCTAACACTAGAATAGACTCAAGACAAGTGTGGGACACGAGGTGGTGGATGAATCTGAAATCATCTGCTACACAGAAGGCTCCAAACATTTAGAGGGTAACGCAGGAACAGGAATATGTATTCCTGCATTGGAATGGAAAGAATCACTTTCATTAGGTACTAATACCTCAGTGTACCAAAGTGAACTCATCGCGATAAACTCATGTATCAGCACACTTTTAACAAGGAATATTAGGAATACGAATATAGCTATTTATACTGACAACCAATCTGTGGCAAAATACTGGGTAACCCAATAGTCAGGAGCTGCCTCATAGAAGAAACAAAGCACAAAGTTGGGAAACTCCAACAGCTAGGCAACACAATCACGCTAAAATGGATACCCGGACGTAAGGGATATGCGGGGAATGAGAGAACAGATGAACTAGCCAAGGTGGGAGCCAGGGGACACTTTTGTGGACCAGAACCGTTCTCGCCTATTACAATGCAACAATTGAAAGTAAAAATAAATGAGAAAATGTGGAGTAACTTCAGTAACGAAATAAACAACCATGAAGGGTACCAACATTCCAAAATTATGGGCATAACTAGTTATAACCTGCAACGAATCAATTGGGTACTGGGCTTAAGTAAGGTAAGACTACAAAGAATCACTGGGATGCTATCTGGGCACTACGCGGTAGGTAAGACTCTCAACAGGATCAATCCCAACATGAACAATTGGTGCCCTTGTGGAGAAATAGAAACAGTAAATCACTATCTTAGGAATTGCTCGTTATGGTTTGGTACCAGACTCAATATATTGGGGTAGAGAATACTAAATCGCACTAGTTTGAGAGAAACCGAGTGGAAAAAGATCCTAGAATTTGAGGAGAGGACTGGTAGATTCCGAGACCCCTTTTAAAGAAGCGAAGCCGACTCCCATCAACTCTGGGGAGATGGGAAATGGGCCTGAATGGCGATGACTTCGGTCATTGTTCACTCGGCCATGGCTGGTGTCCTGATATCTTCCCTTCTGGAGTCAGCCAATTGGTCGTGGTCTTTATATGCGAAGAGAAAGGTAAACAGGATGGTGGAGCGTCGAGGAAAGAAGGTGGTGGGGGGAGGAAGGAGGTCATGCACCTCTGGGGAAACCCACTAGAGGTGAAGAGAAAGGAGCGTCTTGAATAGTCTGTCTGTGGTCGACTCTATATCTTTTTTGTATAGGGCGGTTTGTAAATCCGTCAGTTGGTTGTTTTCGTTTGTGTAGTGTTACCTTTCTCTTCGTACATAAAGACCACGACCAACCCACTGACTCCAGTACTGACTTAACGGCCAGACAGTGATGTCTTTACATCGAGAGCGCTTGCCCACAGTTACTCACCAGCCAGAGAAGACGGACTCACCATACGGGTACGTTAACTTAAGTAATTTGCTTACAGTCGGAACTAACCCAATTGCTTTAAAACATGAGTTTTCTTCCTACACCGCAGCGCTAAGGGATGCAAAAAAGGTAAGTAGCCGTCGAATCAAGGAAACATCAAACGTGTTTTTCGTGAAATCAAAGGTTACACAGATACCTGTGTGGAAACATAGGTCATTTGTAAAATAGTTCCTTTTTTTTTAACAATAAAGACTTCGCCTGTGGACCGAATGTGCGAGCTATGTGGTGTGCATCTGTGCTGAAGATTCCCTTCTCTCTCGTAACAGCCACTTTCCATCAAACCCCATCGGGAAGTAGGCACACGCCTTCGGGTCACGAAGATCGCCTAACTTTGCTGAGTGCTCATCCCGTTAATACAAAAGCGCATCACATCCGTTCCCATCGTCCACAACTGGCTAAACCCTCACCCTGTCAAAGGGAATATCTTGGTTTGAGCACAAAGTGAGCATGAGCTGTTTGTACCAAGGTAAGAAAGAAAATTGTGTAATCCCTGAACTGTCTTGGATCCGTAGGTGGACACTGATGATCTCTGGAGGCATCTTCTTGATCGCTCCAGTGTTCTTGTTCTGCCATACTTCTATCTTCCCCGACGCTACTCTACTAAATTCTGGAACGTTGAGGACTCCCAGATTCTATATACATCGTCAGGTTCTATCAAGTTAGTATAAAGTGTGCTAAAAGAGAACCCAGCACGATGAAAATGAGTGATGGGGGAGAAAAGTTGTGTCGTTCGTCACATCAAAAAATGTTTTTCCGAACAGTGTTACGTTTTCAGTAGCTTTATTTTGCTACGTGTATAGGAGTGGTACATCCCCCATACGATCAATACTGTGCAGCTACACCAATTAGAAGTTTTTGACGTGAGCCAAGGTTAAGAGCAAAAAGCCTCGACGGGAAATAGTGAGTGAGGGAGGGGGCGAGGAAATTTCGATGGACGGGGAAAGGAAGAAGTGGTCGGTGGTGATGGGTGAGGGGGAAAAGAGATAGGAACGGAGCTTTTTCCCCTTCTCACCGGAGATGCGGCAAATAATCTCCTTGATTTATGTTCTCGGAGGTCGGCGTGCGGGAGCAACTGCTCCATCCGGCATTCTAGCGCACGCACAGCGGAACAGCAATGGAAACCGGAGGAAAACAACTTGTTTACAAACTATGGGTCAGGCGATGGGTGTTCTGCTTATCGGTTCCCTTTTCCTCGTGACCATTTGAAATGGAATTTTGATTCTCTTTTCTTCCAACGTGATTCGCAATACTACTCGCTCGAGCGGCGATTTATTTGGATTACAGTGTGCTGGTGCAGTATCAGACAATATGTCTGATTTTGCAACGAATAACCAAAGAAACCGTTCATACCCTGCAAAGTATGGAAGGGCAGAAGTACGTTATGCATTAAAATGTCCCCTGACAGGGTGCCAACATGATGGTGATCCAATGGTGGCTCAATCAATAATCTCCACGTTGATCTTTGGTTTGATTCTGGTGTCTAGTTTCAAGTGAAGCAACTATCTCTAAACTCTGGTGAAAGATGTTGATATCATTATATTTTATTTTGCATAGTACACATTCAAAAGGTCGCTTGTAGTTGGTTCCTGTCAACGTACTGGGGCTGAAGGGGGCCTTGGACAGCAGTAGATGTCAATTTCAAAAAAGCCAACAGTGGTTCTAGATCTGATTTATTTTTAATGCAGTGTTCCAAGCGATGAGTTATGATTTTTCAATTTCCCCGTCAATTTCTTAGTCAGTGGCGTTCATTGAGGTTATTCTCCTGATTGCAAGCGGCCCTAAAGAAGAGTGAGTTTTCATCTAAGATGGTTGATTGGTAAATATCTGTCCTTCTTTTTAACATACATTTTATGGGTCCTTCACGGTGGTAACAGTTAGTCCTGAAAGAACCTGCGCCCAGAGCGACTGCCAAGACCGCAACCTGAGATCGGGCATCCGTGTAAGTTGAAGGCATACCTTCCCATCCACTGGAGGGAAGTATGTGCCGTCAAAATAGTTCAAGTGAGACCTTCGTAGCGCGTCTAGAGATAAGGGATTCCGACAAATCTGGACATGACGGGAAGATACCATCATTACGGACATCTGATCGACATGCGGTTTATCTCGGTCGTTTTTAGTTCCGTTGTTTCCAATAAAAATCACGACCCTTGTTCTTTTTTTCCTTCTGAGTTTGCCGTGTCGTACAGGTTCGAACGAAGAGAGTAGACATCGTCCAGCAAGTTCTGCTAATTATTCTTTCGTTTATGTAGCATGTCGTAGAAAGGGCCGGAGTGACATTTTACTTTTATTTTACCTGTTCGCTTGTATCCTCTAAAGAAGTTTATATTTTCATTTCCTTAAGTGCATAATACTATTACCTTTCCCTGTTTATTCATTCGTCAGTTTTCTTTTATCTCTCCCCCCCCCCCCCGGATTTTGTTGTTGCTCCTTTTGGGCGGTCTCTTTGGTTTTCGTTCCCTGGGGTTCGTCCCCACACGGACTTGAAATATTTCATAATTTGCAAACAGGGACATATTATAAATTTCACAATAGAACTCACTCGTGAGACAGACTGAGGCAGGATAAATGCTCAATAACCGCCGCTGGAGTTGTAGACCAATGGGTTTAACGCTCAAACAGCCAAAGTGGACTCGTACTACGTCCTTGTAGAAGAGCCTCGTTTCTGGTACTCGTAGAATGAGCAAATACGGCGATAGCCAATAGCGAACGAAAAACCGACCAATCGATTTCAATGAGTGACGGCAGGAACGAAGCTCAGGAATGAAACTATAGTATTTTTACTGTGACACCCTTCCCCACTATGACGAGCGTTATACTTAATTTTCACAATATTATGCGAAATTGTTTTAGACTTGTGCGCAGTTATTGTGTAATATGAATTGTAAAATTGCAACTCTCACGCACGTGATAAGAGTTAGACACTTTATCAGAATTTACACATCTTTACTCAAATGGCATGATGAAGAATTAAGCTACAGAGATTACGCTTTCCTGAAACGTTAGGATAAGAAAATTACCTGTTGGGAGCTTTTCAAAGCTTTGCGTTGATGAAATTCACGCGGTTCCGTCAAGGAATTTTTATTAATGAGACTTCTTTTCGATTTAATTAGCTAGCATGAACAACATTGTAATGGCTTTTCCTAATCCCTTGGAAATATTGTTGAGATGTGACTCAATGTAATTCGCCTCAAGTGACACCTTATGGGCGGCATAAAGCCAATTACTTTTTCATAAAAAGTTTTAACCTCATCCCTCAGGCAAAATCTGTAGGGAGCACCTTTTTATTTGGGCTGGAGTTGGAGGGGGGAAAATATTGCTCACCTCGACTTCCCTCGAGGAAAGAGCCGGTGTTTTGTTATTATGGAGGCCCATCCTTCTGGAAGTAGTAGTTTATGTACAGCTAACGTTGAAGGAGGCCACTGCCCGGAATTTTAATGGGAAATTATTCGGACGACTGGATTTTGAAACGGAATTTTCGTCGAGATTGCGAAGGGATCTCCCCAACTTGGGATTTCAAGCGCATCGGAGCTCAAATTGTGCATTAACAGAATTTTCGACGTCGCGTTTTTCATTTTCGCTTCGAAGAGAATCGTGGGGTATGGATTCGCGGGTGCACAAGCGCAATGAAAATATCTAGCATGTCACGGACGTTATAGTGAATACTCCCAACTGTTATTCATTCAGTATGTTGAAACTTGTTTATTATATTTTAATCTTAATGTTTTAAGTTAAAACTGGTGGGGTATAAAGTAGTGTACTTTACTGGGCAACTACTACCGATGTTGCGGTGCTAATCGAAGAATTAATGGGACTGCCCGCATGAATTTTCGAGCAGGTTCGTGCTCTAATAAAATGCTGCGACGAAACATACGACGGGCTGTTACTTTCTCACGCAGCATGGTTTTCCAGCTTGACTCAGTCTCCCACTTATGAGGTCCGTAACATTCGATTCAGCTTCGAAAAATACTAGTTAACGATACCAAACTGGACTGCTACAACGGAGCAACGAATATTGACGTTTTCAAGGCCTCACTAGGCAATTACCAAAATAAGACGAGCCGAACTGACGCGTGGTTGGAGTGAGACGAGTGTTAGTCCGGAAATTGAGCGCAGGCGGGTGAGAAAGATTGCTTTTGTTACACCGTCCCACGAATTTCTTCGAGCAGTAGAGTTTGCCTTACATTGTTTACCTAATTTCACTGTTTTTCACTCTCTCAGATCCGTCCTATTCGACTCAGCATCAAAAAACACCTTAGAAGTGATACTCCATTGAGCAGGGGAAACACAATAAATTCCGGAACGTTCAGCGACACCAATTTTTAATAAGAAAGTTGAGCTACCTCGTTGATAGAAAGCTAATTAATGATCGCTGAGCACATGGAGCTGAGGAAAGTTGCGCGATGCGTCGTACCAGATATTTTTCTTGTAAGCCCCGCTCATGTGCAACTAGCGCTCCCAGAACAATCACATTCGCAGTCCAGTAATCATGGAAATTCAACGCCGGTTATAAAAAAGTTAATGGCATTCAACTAAATTTTGAAATTCGAACAAGTTGTCAGTTGATGTAACTCTTGAATTAGGAACTAGGAGTACGAATCTTCTCAAAAATAACGTGTTGACAGTTCAGTGAACTACCTATACGCTTGTTTTACCTGATTCGTATGAAGTGAGTGAAAAACAACTTGGAAAAAGAGTGCGTCAATAAAAATAGCCGAATCTGGGTGGGCTCGAGGAAAGCAATGTAACGGTACATTTGGTTGTCATTGATCTGCCTTGCTTAAATCATAAATCCGTCCTAAGGGTTTTCAATTATTGGTAACTATGGAGGGATACTTTTTGATCTTGCCGAAACGATCACTTCAATTCGATCTACATTCAGTTCTCGGCACGACTATTTATTTTTCTCATTACTGCAAACCTTAAAACAGCTATAGGGGATAATTGCTGAACTAATCACGATAAAGTTTGATGCCGAAACTGAGAAATGGATTTTTTTTTTCTTCCCCTTCAACCTCCTTTTTGGACTTAGCTTGATGACTTTCCCTCGTTAAATTCTGATTCTGAAGAGCTGTAAAAACCCTTCATTTTCCTCCCTCGGCCTTTAATTTTACCCTTCGCCTTCTGCGTCGGCTCGTTCCCTTCCCGACCTGTGGAATCGAGAAATGAGTGGTACTTATGAGCTTTTGAGAACCCCGAGCACAAGGGAAAAAGGAACGGCCCTTTTCGAGAGCTTCGGGAGGAAAGTGATGAGATGAGGGATGGAAGAGATTTTAACTCGGTCTAATTAGGTACAGGAGGAGGGCTCTTGAATTTTTTGGAGCAGATTATGAGATATTGTGTGCTTTTTTTCCGTCCTGACCTTTTCTTTCTTCGGGGAATCGGACTTCGGTTGCTTAAATTGAATAAAGTGACATGATCCCGTTCAAGGACTTCATAACTTGGATAACTCTTACTCGTGAGCACAAATATATTTGGCGACAAAGAGAATCCACGTTAATAGGAACCAGAGAGCTGGAAGAATATCCTGGTCAGTCTTATAACTTTATATTCGGGCCTTCAAAAACTAACAAAAATTGCAAAATATTACGCAACGGTTTATTCAGACACAGGTCCCGGTCCCTCCAGACGGTTCCTCTTACAGACTTCGGCTATCCAGGCTTTCGCGCAAAAATTCCATTTGTCATCTTTTTGTGCCCTTCTACTCTACAATCCTACCATTCGCAGGATGATATAGCCAAAGTTATCGTTTTCGCTGGTCTGCGCACTACTAGTTGGCCTGGTTTCCCAACTCTAACTCCCTCACTCCAATACGTCTTTCCATTGTAGTCGGGTCATGTTTCGTATCATTTACTAGTATTTTTCGACGCTTAGTCGAATGGAATGGGTTCAAAATGTTTGAGACTCCGTCATACTAAATAACAATGCTGTGTGAGAGAATAATAAACCGTTGTATGATAATTTGCAGCATTTTTCGTAATTCAGTAGCCTCCACAACGTGAAGTTCGAAAGAAATCCGACGTGACAGCTCCTGAGGCTGATTTCCGTGATTACACGTAGAAATTCAGTCATCAGAATTGCTGTTCATCTGATCCTTCGTTGATTGAGCGATTCGTTAAGGGTTATATTTACTCTGGTTCCTAAAATCGGCGAACAAACTGACGAGCTTTTACCTACGTACACATCGTTCTCCTTAAATGTTTCCGTGAACGACGATACGGCCACAGCATATAAAATAGATCGTCGAAATTACTTCAGCAGAGGAAATTCGTGTGTTGCTACGCACCGGATATTTTTGACGAATATATTTACTGAAGATTTTACACAGTTTTTCAACATTTTCCCAGTCGTTTTCAATTGAATGTACTCTATTCATCAACTGCTGTCACGAGATTCTCTGATCATATTTGATTGCTTTTTTATTGACATTCACTTCGTTCTCAAACAGCTTCCTTCCATCTTGCCTCTTAATAATTTAGATTTTTTTCTTAATGTCTAGGAATCTGTCATGTTAAACTTTCGTGTCAAATCACGAATATAATTTTTTTTTAAACTAGATTAATCGGTTCAGCCGTTACCTCGCAAGACGAACTACTGAGACTCACACACAAACACGCAGAACACGCGCTGATATTCAGTTTATTAGGTTCAGTAGGCCTCCAAACACAAAGATCTGTAGAAAACCCACACCTCGGCGCGACAAAAAAAATTCCAAGTTCTTTTCAGATTTTCACGTTTCAGACTTTGCTGAGTCCAAAAAAACACTATTTGAGAAGATGGGCTGTGTGTGTGTTTGTTTGTGTCAACGATTTTTACAAAAACAGAACCAAATCACCTCAAACTTGATATCAAGCCCTCAGGATATCATAAGACGCCCAGATAAGGTTATGAGCGAAATCCGTCCAAAGCTAATTATAGTTATCACAGTGATTGAAACACCAAATATAGTTTTTCTCGAAAACAGCTCCAAAACATGCAATCCAATATCATGAAATTTCCATCCGTGGAAAAAAGACGAGAGCAGCTCAATAAATTACAAAACATTTTGAAGAAATCCATCGATTTTTTTAGCGTAATTTTTTCTTTATGAACTCCGCGCGGAAAGTAACTTTTTAGAAAAATCTATTTGGTACTCCAACCAAGTGCCTATCGGTTGAGTTTTTAATAATGCTCATAAAATATACAGGGGATCCTCCAGAAATTCTGAAACTTAGACTAGTCCGGAAAAGTGAATATCATCATTATAAAAAAAATAGGGTTTACACTCTCATTAGATCTCTGTGCACCAATTGCTCAATAATGTTCGGAGCATGAGTTTGAGCAGCACAATAAATTCCGGATCTGTAAGCGGTTCCGCATTCTGCCACCGTGAACTGATATTTCTAGTGAACTGAGTGAAAAACGAACATTGAGTTTGTAGAAAAGGCCATGAACACAAGTGAATTGACGGAGAACTATGGAAAGTTGTGTGATGCAGCGTACATAATATTTTCCGTGTGTTTCACTAGGCTAGTGGGTGTGTGTGTGTATGTGAGGGGGGGGGGTTCCTTACATCATGGCGATGTCCCGTGAGTTACAAATGATACAGCAATTCACGGAATGGAAGCGAAACGGAAGCCTTGTGTGAGTTGGGATGTTTCCAAAGTTTTTCCACAGCACGTCAAAGTTGAACGATAAGAATTTTCCCAGGGGGTTTTATGGCTCAACTCGGCGGGACAGAACGGGATATTTCCTCCGAACGCCGGTCACCCGCCCAATATCGAACTAACAAACAGTTTTTGTTGAGCGAGCTGGGCATGGCAAGGAAGGACTGGGCAGAGCAGGGCTGGGGCCCCCTTGGCAGCAGCGAAGGCGGTGCTGGGACTGTAACTCTCGCCGTATTATCATATCCATTTTCTCATGGGCGGTTTACACGTCATTAAATTCCTCCCTTCGCTTCGCCTTTTCCCATCCGCAAGCTATAACTCTCCCATCACGTGATATCTGGAACTCATTACGCGGAGCCGATCGCGTGTTCGGGAGCCACTGTCATCCGCACTGATTCACAAGTTAACCCACGACGGTTCTGAGTCAAGCGGACTCCGCCGCCCCTTCATCCGGCCACTTTTCTTCTCTCCACCCGAAAATTTTTTTTTTATGGAGCCTTTCGACTTTAAACGGCACGAAGCAATAAAATGCTGACTAACGGGCCTTCGATCTTTGGTTGATATAGGAGTAGATTCAATAACAGGCTAACGAAGTGGGCAGCGTGAGAACGGCTGCTTTGACGAACGACCAGCTCACTGATAATTAAGGAAACGTACAGGCGGACAGAAAGAAAGAAAGGAGGAGGGGGCTGGTACGCTACAAGAACAATAAGTAAGCAAAATCTGTTGCTAAGCACCTCAGAACATCACTCAACCACTGTAAATACGTAGTTGACTGTTTCGGAATTAACAGGTGAAAACTGTAAGAAATGGTACTAAGTTATTTGATGGTGGTTCGAATTCTGAAATGTCTGGTGTTGCTCCTAACTATTTATGAATGTTGTTAAGATTTCATATTAAAAGTAATTAAATGAACTACCATCCTTATTTTTCTGAAAGTTCTTTTTTACTAAGCAAAATTGATTAAAAAAACAGCGCTAAAATCACTGTTTTTTCTAAATGTTCCATAATTTATTCTGCTGTTCTCGTAATTTTTCGGGTGAGAACTGTAGGACTATTTGGAACTGTTCATAAATAATTACGAAAAAAAAGTCGTTGACGTTTGACCACTATAAAAGGAGTTAGTTTTGGGCGGAATTATCTGACTTAACCTATTCTATCGTCAATTTGACAGTGTTGGGCGCACGAGAGGAGGACTTTGAATGAAATAAGAGCGAACTCGTTGAGCGTGATAGAAGGACTGTACTGCATGCTAAATGAACAGTGATTTAAGAGTACAAGGGTGACACATGGGGAATCGGAATACGCATGAACTGGCGTGGGAAACTGTATCGGAAGGAGAGAATGACAGGGAGAGAGAGCGTAAGAGAGATATAGTTGAGTTGGAAGTAGCACAAGCTGAGAGACGAATCAATAGGAAAACTGGAAGGCGACTGAATTGCAAGAGCTGAAGGATGACTGACTCAGAAGGAGCTGTCTGTTGAGAAGAGGAATCTAAAATTGAGGAGTGGGAAGGGATAGATGGAAAAGTCCAGGACAGGGACAGGTTGTCCCTTGGAAATAATTGAGGTGGGCTTTCCATAGGCAACAAAAGAGCTCGAGGACGAAGGAGTATGGGGAAACAATAACTTTCCGTTAGGGCTACTGCAGACATTTTGGAGGTCAAAGACACAGCCAAGTCTGCCTGCCAAACAAGCAGGTTGTTCCGAAAATAGCCATGGAGAACAAATTATGACTATAAGTTGCTGGAAAAGGACATGTTGATCAAATTCAATCTGTCATTAACACCGGAATATTCAGAAACCGTTTTATGGCAGAGTTTGATTGTTATATCTATTCAACGACTGTCCATGTGTTTTCTGCGACACATTATATAACCTAATTATCACGTTCCTATTATCACCAGGGCGTTCCACGTCGACCTGGAGACTGAATTTTAGCTGACATGGATCAGCCGCTCTCTCCGAATCTTCACCACCACCGTAAACTCTAATGCCGCTTCTTGGGCCAGGAAGATTTGAAACATGCGTAGGCCTGTAAAAAACTCGAAAAATTGATGGGACCGGTAACATGATTTATTTGAGAAGATTTGTATTCACAGTTGTAGAATTATAGGGAAAACACCACGTAAAATTAATCTACAAAACGACGTTAGCTTGAATTCCGGAATTTATTCGGTTGCCGGGCAATGTTCTGACATTTATTAAACTCCCATCGTATAGGCGGGGTGGACCGCTCCCTCTAATAAGGCAATATATCGACATATCACGACCGAGGTC
This sequence comes from Pachypeltis micranthus, assembly GCA_020466155.1. Classification (NCBI taxonomy): domain Eukaryota; kingdom Metazoa; phylum Arthropoda; class Insecta; order Hemiptera; family Miridae; genus Pachypeltis; species Pachypeltis micranthus. The sequence goes on along the minus strand of CM035774.1, from coordinate 10,393,213 downwards.
AGGTTATCGATATGCCCGACATCGCAGGCTCTGGCGCCATGTTTGAAATTAGAAATAACGACAGCTGTACGATTATGCCAATTAATTAATGTTCATTATGTAATACCCCGTTATATAATTATTTTAAATTTTGTACATTTAACTATTTAACTATTAAGACTATGAAAAGGAGTTAATTCAATGAAATTAAGAACGGGTATATGAAATAAATATAAGATAACCAACGGATTGATATCGATACATGCAGTCATAGCGTTATCAAGCAGTCGGTCCATATTGTTTGTTTCACCCACCAATTGTCTTGTGAGCATTAGAAAATGCAGGATGGTAGTCCAATAGGGTGAAACAAAGAATATGGCCCAACCGCTTGATAACGCTACAACTACATGTATCGATAGGTCGCTTGATAACGCTACGACTGCATGTATCGATATCAATCCGTTAGTCATTATTTCTAATTTCAAACATGGCGCCAGAGCCTATGATGTCGGGCATATCGATAACCTGACCTCGGTCGTGATATATCGATATATTGCCTTATCAGAGGGAGCGGTCCATATTCTTTGCTTTTACGCAATTGGTTGTAACCCCAGATATTCCGAACTCAAACCACCACCAGTCGCTATAATTTCTCTCAGTTTTTACCCGATAATTCCAAAACTATGAGTATAAATACCGTCCTCTCCAAATAAATGGCGTTGATTGTCTTTTTAATCCCCTTCACAGTGATTGCTCAATAATGATTGTAGTGAGAGTAGGAGTATCTCAATAAATTCCGGAACTTCAAGAGCTATCACGTTACATTACATGAAACGCGCAGTTTCATGTTACCACGTTCGAACAAACCAAATGAAATAAGAATTTTTATCATTAGTTTAAACCATGACTATTGACTAAGGAAAGCAGGGTGACATATTTTGGGAACGTTCGTCACACGAGCGAGATTTTTAACCGGAAAATTGTGTGAAGTTCGCTTCGTATTAATGTAGACACTTTACCGTGCTTAAAAATTTCAAATTATCGATTGGTCATTTGAAACCACTCACACGAAATATTTTGTTGAAATCATTTCCATTACAGTCACTTCTGAGAAAAAGTTTCGCATTCCCATTGCAATGATAAGTATTGTGAGTGTTGAGCTGAACCTGCTCAGACCCTTATTTGGGCGTCCAGTATTTATCTGCTGGGCGGATAGCCAATTTGTGCAGGTTTCGCTTCCACGTACTCATTTAGTCGACACCCCAGATACACACGGACCTTGAAGAACGCTTGACACACAGTCTTGAATGATGTTTACCTCGAAAAACTTTTTCAATCAATTGCACGGCTTTATTTGTAACCTCGTGGCGATTTACTTGAAATGTCGCAGGGAAGAGGAAAGTAAAAACATAGAGATACCTTGAGAAGAGCAGGTAATCTCAGCTGGAAATGTAAAGTTTTCTTCAAATGGCTAGAATTTGACCTGATTTTGGGAAATTCTGTACTTGACTAGCATAATATTTTAGTTGCACGTTGGACGCTTTTGACGTTCTATTTGTAGAAAGTCAAAGAACTATCACTGATTGACAACACATTCCCTCTACATCCTCAACTCCTACTTTATGCCATCATGATATAATGACAAGTACAATGCCGCTTCGAATTGGCTTCAAATGCCCACCTGGAGTCGGCGCGTGGCCGCTGCGTCGCAAGGAGGTGCAAACAATCCTTCGTTGCGCAGAGTGCCCCCTAAAATCTTTTGTACAATTCAAACAGGTGTCGAAACGCCCTACCTCCTAAATAACTAGACTTGTACATTGTACTGTCTGTTGAACCAGTCCGTCCCCCCTCTAAATTGTCCCCCTACGACCGTCCACCTTTTCGACTTTTGATTCAAGGAGAATCGCGCAATGGGGGGGATAAAGAGAGAGAGAAAAAAAGGGAATCGAGCAAGTTTAGTTCCTTAACGCTACACAATGAAAATACTGCACCCCATCGGCCTCAGACTTTGATCGACACTCGACTTGCTAGACTTCCCCTCTCTCTGTAGAGCAGATGTGTCGTCCCTTTAGAAAAGACCTGAATTAACTCGCCCTCTCCCTTCGAGAAATTTTCATAAAAGGCTCCAAATATCTCTGCGGCGGCACCTGGAGAAGGCACATTGACGATTTCAACTTCCCCTTCGGGCCACTTGGTTTTTGCAAGGTGGTGAGGGGATGAAGGAGCAGCTTCTCCGACTGGTGTAGATGAAAATCCGATTTATTCGCGTTATCTCCTCCAGCCTCCTTTTTTAGCGACAGAACGTCCCTGAAGCTGCTGCGGTCGTCCCAAAATAGGGAAATATAAAATGTTTTCGACGCTCTGAATCTAATATGAACCCACTTTATATTTTCCTTAGCAGAACGAAGTGGGGAATCAAGTTATGTGGTCAACTGGAAATAAAAAAAGGTCCAAATTATTACACAATGGTTTACTATTCTCTTGCACAGCACGATTGCGACCTATCCTTATCAATCCTTCGTCGAACAATATTCAGCATTTAACAAAGCTATAACAACGATTCGAGAGACGACATCTTATATGCAAACCACAATGTTTGTGGAGCACCCTCCAAGACCCATCACGTTCGATTCACCATCGAAAAACAGCAGTAAACTACACAAAACATGACCTGCCAATGACAGAACAACGAAAATTGGCATTCTTGAAGGGTCGCTAGGAATGAGCACGACGTGACGAGTCAGACTGATGGATGGTTGGAGTGAGATGGGAGGAATTGCGGGAAATGAGCGCAGAACGGGGTCAAATGATATTATCGCTATGTTATCCCGCGTGTTTCTTCGAATAGTGAGCTTTGGCTCGCTATGTTTACTGTGATTTCCTAAGTACAAAAGGAGGAATGATGAAAACCACACCTACCAGTACCATGGATTCGATATTCTTCTCCCAGAGATTTTTGTCGTGGCAGAGGCGATGAAGGTGGCTTACAGACTCACTAGACTCTGAATAGCTAAGGTTCCACAGGTACACCGTGCTATATTGAGGAACTTGGAGACCTTCACGAAACTCAGCATGGTGACGAACATGATGGTGCCCTTAGGAGATACAATGTGCGAACAGAGGGAAGTCGTGTCAGTTTCGGCTCCCTAATTTCATCAACGGGGCACAGGCTCCGGGGTGTGGATAAGGGGCTCTGGGAGGAGTGGGACGCACATTGGTCTGAACCCCACTCCAACGGTCTTTCAATCGGAGATCTATGCTATCTTCGCCGGAGCAATCATAATGCATGAGAAAGGCTATAGCAACAGAACTGTCAACTTATTGTTGATGAACTTAACGGTTCGTGTACGGTACCTATTGGGCCACCTCCTCATTGTGGGGTTTCTCAGTCACTAGTCAATAAGACTGTTGGAGAATACGCCTGAAGAATGCATCAGATAGTCTGGAATGCTGCGGGAGTAAGGCGCTCCAAGCGTTTTATCTCAGAGCACGTGAGATAAGACAGAACCTTCTGAGGCTGGAGAGGAAGGACTTAAGGCAGATTGTTAAGACCATCACTGGGCACTGCAAAGTGAACAAACACACGTCAGACTATGCATAGTCAACACCCCCCGGTGTACGTGGCGTGGCACGGATGAGGAGACTTCCTATCATATCCTGGCCAAGAGCCCGAGACATGAGCGGGAGCGATTTCTGGTCTTTGATAGCACTTCTTAGAGGGTGGACATCAAAGAAGACTTATGCAGGAAATACCTGGCAATCCTTATGGGGCTCGGCATCGACATGTGAGACATTTGGACTGCCACAACAGGTCGTTTTGCGACGGCGCGTATCCCACCTGAGGGACAGTCCGAATGCTGTATAACCGCGATTTCACTGTTTACCATCTAGATACTGAACTACACCTTTAAGACCCGCCCTATCTGACTCAGCATCAGAAATACCTAAGAGACGATAGCAAACAAGGCGTAATTGCTATAAAACTGCCAACACTACAAACAGATCTCAAACGAAATCTTTGCGCCAAAGAACGGAATTTTTAGGCCACGCTAAAGGCCAAATATGGCCTGGACGGCGGACGCTTGTAGCAGCTTTGTAACCTGCATGCCTGGAAACGTAAACTGTCATATTTGGAGGGGGATTTGTAAGAATATGTTCCGGACCAAAAACATTGGAGAATGTGGGCGTGTGGGTTTCTTAATGTGATGAAATTCCACGTGGAAAGGAGATCAAACAAGTATGCCGAGTCATTCCACATTAGTTTTCCCTCCAGACAAATTCAATAGGCTTCGTATTCTTCTTTGATACGTTGTTTCGAAACAGCTCAGGTATCCCAGTAGATATTTTGGATTTGACGGTGATAATTAAATGAATTCGTCTTTACTTTTTTCGGAACACAATAGGAACCTGACCCGTATTCCCTCTTCGGACAAGTAATCATTCATAAGGGCGACGGCGTCGAGTAAATCTGCGTCTGGAACCTCATTGACTACCTGAGGAGCCTCGCAAGATCCGAAGTTTCATCAACAGCGTTGGTTCTATTGAGCGTTCCTTCCGCTTCTCGCCAGGTTCTGGTTTTCTTCGCTCCCCTCGTCGTCGACGTCATGGAAAGTACAATGAAAGTCTCGTAGACACTTCGGCCTTGTTTCTTTCTTGTATGTAGGTCAGGAATCTCCTTCACCTGCGTCTGCTTCCGGGGAGGGCCGCCCTTTTTACCTTTCGAATCTTCCAGGCTCAGGATGGCGGACCTGCCTGCTGCCGATCCTTGGGCTTCGACGCTTCTTTTCAAGAGCTCAAAGAGATTGATTGTGACGGACGTTTTTCTTCTAGCGATTTTGTAGCTAACACTGACACGCGAACGTCTTTATTTAAATACGTTGTAGTACTTGCAACGTGTGAAAACAAGTCCAAAATTATGATGATATGGCTAGTCTCTACTATCTTGACCAGAGAAGATCGTGTGCTGCACCTAATCTCCCAAAATTTAATAAACTTCCCGATACACTCCAGTTTCCCAAAAACACAATTCTCACCCTGTTCCCCAACAATTTACGTATGTTTCTCAACATTATGACATGATTCACTGGCCATTTTCTATTAATTTTTCTACGTTCCACCTGAATTCTGTTTTTTCCTCTTGATTTCCCCTCGATATACATTCCCATTGACCTACCATCAGATGCGCATCTTCATCGTCCCAGTTATAACGTAATTGAACCTGATCAGGCAACGTTATCATCGTCTTGCTGCGTTAATACGACCTTTCTGCTATGATTCGAGTTTATAAAAAGGGATTTTACTGAACGCCAGAGAAAGCCCCTTTTTTATTTCGGTATTTGAAAAAGCCGAAGCCGCGAGTGTCGAATAATTTTCCGTTTCCTTAACCTTGTATGGTAGTCCGAACATGCCATCATTCGAGTTCAGAACAAAAATTATTCGTCGATTCGTCAGAGAGCACATTTCTTATGAAAACTGGGCTGAGATGTGAAAAATGGAAGTGAAAGTGCGTACCAAACGACATGAAGTTTCATCATTTTCATAAATCGTAGAAGAATAAATGTTTAATTTTCTTTAAAAATTATCTTTATTTATAGCAAAACTTCTTTCAAAAATGTCCCCCCGGGCGAAGTTTGTACAGGATAAATCCAAAAAAAGTACTGCAGTGACAAAGGATAGTCAGTCGGATTTAGAAATCGTTGATTAAGTTACATTCACAGACGTCTCAGTTTTGTAAACACTGCCACATATTCTATAACTGTTGACTGACTTTCCAACTAATTTAACTGTACTCGCCCACGTGTTTACATCATTCGTCGATAATTTTCATTGGATTCTCAACCGAATTCACTTCTTTTTTACGTCACAGTAAAAATTGAAGTGTTTTGATTTCGTGAATTCAAAGCGCGTTAGGTATTTATTACGCTCCTCATTTGTGACTGACTTTTTGGAGCAGTGTGAAACAAGCAAGAATATTGGAGAGACAGGAAGTTAACAATCGAAAAACGAGTAATTAGAAATTAGTATTGAAAGGTTCTACTAAAAATGCATTTTTCTCACTCTTGAGATTGCTATCTTACTGATGAATGTGTGGTAAAAAGGAATCGTGTAGAATGTATGTTTTTTGAAAGTCCGATAGTTTTAACGCTCATTAAGAAGCGTCCCAATGCACGAGGCGGGGATTTGAAAAGTACTTTGCCAGCCAAATATTATGCAGATGAGATTTGCAAGGGCAGGTGAGCCCCAGATGTCCCAGGTGGCGCTGGATAGCCATCCATCTGTTTCCACCGTTTTCAACCCCTTTCGCCCTGTGGCGGTCGGCCTAGCGGTAGGGAGAAGGGAAGGGGACTAGTCGTGTGCCCGGGGTGTGCTTGAAAGGCCTTGCCCCGGTTCGCCCCTTAGCTACTTCTTAAGGGCCTGACTGTGTAGAACAAGCGGGGGAAAATCGAGGGTACCCACTTGCTCGGTAGCCACGTGCCGCTTTTTTTTTTCATTAGAATTGCCTGGTTGGTGTGCAATGTAGTCGACTTCATTGCTCCTTTGTTCTTTCTAATGATGCACGAATGCGTCACAGCTGGCGTTTGTGATTCACGCAGATGAAAGCGATGAATGGAACGTCGAAATTGGCTGGATCAGGATAATCACAAAATATTCTTGGCTTCTGTTTTTTTGACACTGTGCACCTAATGAGCGATAGTGAAATATAATCAGTTGAATAGAAAGGTCAGGCACGGACCAACGTTCAGCTGTTCTACAACATTCTGTGAGACGAATTGGATCAATACAGTCTGTACCAGTCCGTGCGGACCTTTTTAATTGCTAAAATACCTCTATTTACTTTAATTAGGTTAGTTCCACCAGTCAGTAAATTGTTAAAGTTAACGTTCCTGTTTGATCGGTCTTCACTGGGCAAGAGCTTTCAATGTATCGACAGTACTGAACAACGATACGGCGATGTCTTTACAACGTAACGCTCTCCCATAGCAGTCTACCAGCCAGAGAAGACGGACCCACCAAATAGCTACGTTAACTTTAACTTTAGCTACGTTTTTACTTTGTTCAGCCCACTTTCTTTCAAATTTTTATGATTGAAAGGCTTTAGAGCAGAAAGTACGCCATTTGAGAAAAGTGTGTTGGTTCATGCGCAGGCGATTGAGAGAAAATCGCTGTACCAGATCCTATCAAATTTTATATTTAGCGTACAAATGAACATGACAAGCCAAAATAAGGGTACGAACCAAGTCCTTCGGGAACTACTTATATTTATTATAGTGATCAACACCAAATAATTTCGTTCTCGAAGAACGCTAATACGATTTTTGTTTTAGTTCTAAATAACTGGACAGTACCATACAATTTTGATTTGTCGAAAAACGGGGAGAGTAACTCAATGAATTAACAAACATCTAAACTAAAATCGACTCTTGAGCGCTCGAGTGTTCTTCAATTCTTCAAGTTTTGAGAACTTTCGAAACCAAAAGTCAATACGAGAAATTCTGGTCTAAAACTATCTAAGGACTGGCTGCGGTGACGGTGTGTGTGCAGCGTCTGCTGCATTGGATCTACATCATGGTGGACAGTCAGGCCACTCTCGAGGCCTTAGCCTCATACTGCCTTACATCGTGGCAGGTGCGGGAGTGTCTGACTAGACTGAAGACCCTGGCTGAGGACAACAGTGTAACACTGTGTTGGGTGCCAGGACATCAGGGTATAGAGAGAAACGAACGGGCTGATAGGTTAGCTAAGAAGGAATCGGGGCAGATCCCTGTTGGCCCTGAGTCCTTTGTTGGGACTACCAGAAGCCACCTACATATAGTGGTTGGCAAATGGAAGGATAGGTGCAGGGGCTGCCTGGTCTTAGACAGTCAAAACTCTTCATCCATCTCTCCAGAGGGAGGGCCAAGGAAGTGCTTGCACTGGGGAGGAAGGATATGAGGATGGGCAAATATTGGCAAGTGCGAGGTACAGGTATGCAGGTTCTGTGAGGTTGGGCTAGAGACGGCAGAGCATGAGCTGTGCATATGCGATGGACTCGCGGCAACGTGGCGTCGTGTGTTTGGGAGGCCCTTTCTTCAGCCAGAAGTGGTGGCGAATGCAGAACTTGGGGATATCCTCCGCTTTGTGCGGGAGTGGTGGGGGCGCATAGGTGACGTCACACCAAGTGAGACCATGCCGTGGGGCGTGGGGCTGGTGCAGGGGGGCCATGATCTGAGGATCATGGACGCCCTAACAATAGGCCCGTTTCTGGCTGCAGTGAGGGTATCACCTGCATCCACCGCTTCAAAAAAAAAATTAAAAAAAAAAATCTTGGTTATCATAGTGTCAAATTTAATTTTTCTCCATAACGATGTTGATAGAGCATTATCAGTGGACACTACCAAACGGCACGACCGGGCCACAAAATTACCATCCGTGGAAAATTGGAGGAGCGCAATAAATTATTAAAGGTTCAGAAAATGATTTTAGTTTTTGCTTTTCAGAAAAACCGCTATTAGTAACATGTCTTCATGTCTTTCCTAATAGGTTTTATTATGAACAGGAACCGTGAACGGTAATTACTTTTTTCTTTTAATTGTTTCAGTATCGTGTGTGTAACAACTCCCAACAACACAGGACCATTACTCACTAACCTGTTTGAAAAGTTGTCTTTTTCTTTTCATATCTAGTATTATGATGTAGTAATGAATCTCTCTCTTAAAATATTAAAATAAATCTCTCTCTTAAAATATTAAAAACTAAAAAACCACTGTATGCCTATAACAAATTTCAGTTTTTCAACCAAAGAGACACCCGATCAAAAAACAAACTTGTGAAAATTCCGGCGCACCGTTCCTCGACATATTCATGATCCTTTGTGGTACAGGCATCCAAATTGTATACCGATCACATCGATATGTTTGACTTGAGTAAAAAGGTAGACTGCTTCAAAGAAATGTTAATTAAGGAATATTGAAGAATTTATATGTACTGTGAAGTTATATGTAGAAGAAAATTATTTGAATTTAATTTGTTAATGAACGCAACTGATCAATATTTGTGAAATTGTTCATGGATGGTGGAAGAGAGGGCCCAGTGGCCCTAATCATCCCTGATTGTTAAATTAAAGATTTCAATCTCTCTCTCTCTCTCTCTCTCTTGCAACTACTCCTAACCTTAATAATGCCACATTTTGATTACGCTATGTGATCTCAAGAGCTGTGAAATCCGTCGTTTGCAGATAGCACAAAATGCAGCACTCCGACTCGTTTTGGGACTGCGTCCCGACAAACATGTAAGCCCACATTACCGGCGCCTTGATTGGCTAAACATTAGGGAGAGAAAATTGCTTCAGATGTCTGCAACGCTATTCAAAATATTAAAAACGAAAAAAAAACACCGTACGCATATAACGCATTTTAGTTTTTCAACCAACGAGACACGCGATCAAAAAACAAACTTTTAAATATTCCAAAAAAAAAATTATATATTCTTTTAAATTTCCTCGACATACTCAAGATATTTCGTGGTACAGGCTTCGAAATTATATAACGACCACATCGGTATGTTTGACATGAGTAAAGGGGGAGGAAAAGGGAGCAATTTCATGTGGAAGAAAATTATTTTAATTTAATTTAAACGAATGCAACTGATTAATATTTGTGAAATTGTTCTGGGTGATGGAAGAGTGGCCTTAATCATCACTGATTGTTGAATAAAAGATTTCATCCAATCTCTCACTCTAATTAAGTGAGCGTTAATTACCGTTCATATGAGCACCCCGACCACTTCTCACTGTTTTTACCCTACAATTTTTTTGAAACATATTAGATAGAAAACCAGAAATTCTAGTAGTTTTTTTGTAATGTGACCAATAGGTCACGTCAGTCTGGGTAAGTGGCTCAGTTATGCTAACCCGCAACAACCCTCCCACGCTACACACAAATGCCTATTTTTTATTCAAAATGTTGCTCTGGGATATCGTTAAAAAAATCGAACAGAAACTCTGTTACCCATCATTATGATTATTTTTATAATAAAGGGAAAAAATGAAACATCTAGGAAGTACTACGACTAAGAACATTTTATATTTATTTCAAAAACAAGTTTCATATTATTTAGTTAGCAAAATTGATCTTTTATATCATTATAATTAATTTGAATACAGGTATTGAAAAAGTTGGAGACAATTAGGCCGTCAGAGACAATGACGCGGGGAAGTCCGAGGTCAAAGACTCTAACCACTTCGAGGCTTTGCGTCAAACAAGGTTTTTCCCCCAAAAAATAAGGTTTTTTCGAGATTTTCAGAATAGAAGTGGAGATATCAATACCATAATTAATTTTAAACTTCACGGAGATAGTAACAATAAAAAAATGAAACTTACCGACAACAATCGTCCTTCAAAGTAAAAAATTGAGGGTGTCAGAAATGCGTCTGTCCAACCGGTCTGGAGAGGGCCACGTACAAACGGAAAAATTCCTCAAGCAACTGAGACATTACTGAAGTCACTTTTACCTGTTACGGACCCTCGAGAAGCTTGAGTCCCCCTCAACTAATTTGGGAAAACTCCGAGTGGTGCCTGGCCAGCGCGTGTCTCTGAGGACACGGCAGTCAGGATGAATGGGAAGGTACGTGACCTATCGGTCACGGCCGCGCTGAATGCGTTATAGTGCATATGAACCTGGCGAAAAACCGATTTGATTGGTTGCTAAAGTGAACGAGGGGAATTTGGTGATGCGTCACACCACATATTTTCGTTAGGAATCCCGCTTTCGTGACTTTAGAGTTCTGACAAATTGTGTTGGTAGTCCAATGATTCGCCTATACGTAATAATTTAATACCGATCATGAAATAATCGGGAGCAACCTCAGGAATCGCAGAATTCACACTCACGTCGTTTTGTTGACTAATTTTTTTCTATGTTTTCCCACGCAATTCCTAAATGGTAGACACACAAATCCTGGTGACACTCTTATCAGTTACTAATGCTTTCATTGAATGTCCACCCATGAGTAGCGGCTGCCCAATAAATTCAAGAACTTTAAGCTGTAGTTTCAACGTAGAGCTATTATGTCATACAAGTTCATATCAAATGGGTGAAAAATGAAATATATTAGTGGTTAAAATGTGCGACAGGGTGAGGAGAGTTGTGTAACCCGCAGTACTTGGTTATCGTTTTATACCATCGAGTTGAACGGCAGTCAATCACGACTTAGGCTGATGTGTCGGAGAGAACTATTTAGCTCATTAAAACAATACTCCAACTACACCGAGGGCCGTGGTGTGTGAGCCCGGCGAGTTTTAAACCTACCGCGCTCGTCGACGAGGGTAGTTTCAACTCTGAAGGGTGGCGACACGGTCCAGGCCGTTAGAGCTTCAGTAGTTCGCTCGCTCCTCAACAGATAGTGACGTTGCCCTTAATTTACGAGTTAGCACGAAGGTGGAAAACATCGCGTACTGCACGTCATACAACTTTCCGAACCTCCGCGTAAAGTCAGAGTTTACTTGTCTCTCCGGTTCGGCTGTTGTTCTGGTGACTATTCTGAGCTCAGTTATACAAGGTTGGAAATTAAGTAGGCTGCTCAAAAAAAAAAAAAAAAAAATCTGGTGCTACGGCACAATTTTGTCGTTCTGGAATACTAATATAATCTATTTTTCACTCAGTTCATTTGATTTTTTGAGCCATTAATTACCGATATACATAAAACTAGTTGCACTTTAAGTTCAGCGTCAGCTTCAATGAGAAACCATCCATAGGTATTAAAGGCCGAAGTTACTACAATTCCTGAATTCGTTCCTGATTATTTTAAGACTGTAATTAAACTATCATCGTGCAAGCGGCTTATTGTATTGGCACTCTGATTTCTTTGAGAACGCCGCTGTCATAAGACCGAGGTCTTCGATAAAAAAACTGCATTAAAATTGTCGCTTTTCGTCTAACTTTTTGATATTTCATTGTGCTGCTCCAATAATTTTCCTTCAGATGAGCATTAATAGGGCTGCTATATCATTTGGCGCTATTCAGTCAAAAAATATACCTAATCAAAATGGTTGTTGGTGTTTTCGGAGTGAAACAACATTTGGTGTTTTGAGTACTATGATAAACATAATTCATTTCAGATCATTTCACTCGCAGTTTTATGTTGGCCTCGCATGAAATGACCTGCAGGTTGAATGTCAAATGTGAGCCGATTTGGTCGGGCTGTTCTTTCTCAATCGGAGGCCGGTGGATTCCTGTGCGATAGAGGCAGCTCGAGTCAGGGCCTTCCAGTTCTTATCGTCCTGATCCTCATATCAAGGCATCCAGCAATGAACATAAAGCAGATGGTCATAGAACGAACGCTTTCTTCCCTGCTATCGAAAATCAACTTCAACTCGATTTGTCTTGGGGGTCGACTCTCTTATTAACTGAGTAAGTCGAAGGATCGGAAGTCCACCCATCCAACTTTTTGCATATCAGAAGCGATATACAAAACGGTTTGAACTTGAGAACGGGTTCGAACCAAAGCGAAAAAGCCATTAATTCAAATCAAACGTAAATGATATTTATTTTTAAACCGAATATTAAACCTGCAGATGTTTAAATAATCGAGAAAAAAATATCATATAGATCGTGTGGCTTTATAGAGTTGGGTTAGTTTTACAGGAAATTGAAAGGGGCTTAGGAAGTTCTTAGAGGTGAACGGGAATTGGCGAATGGCAATTCGTTATGGCGCGTTTTATTTGGTGAGGAATGTGGAGGAGGAAAATGAGCGGAAGATCCGTTTTTGACTCAGCATTAGATGGCATTGACAAGTGTACTACATCACCGTGGGAAGCTACCGGTAATTCCCACCTTACAGATGAACGTCCGGTAAGACACCTGAGATCTCATTATCGGACGAATGGGAACCCTCGCGATGGCTTCCTTTCCGCAAAGTAAACGCACACTGTTTCGTTGCAAACACTTCGAGGAGCAGCATGATTGTTTCGAGCAACGATATGTCGTGGAATGAAGATAATTATGAAGAACTTATCGAACTACAGGAGTTATTCGTCTCCTTGAACGCAATGGACATAATTAACGCCGAAATTTTGTACGAGCCCTGAAATTAAAAGTAGAACATGAATTTAAATTGATATAAAATGGCGATTGTAAACGCTGGAAACAGGCAGAAATAAAAAGTTACAAAAAAGAGCACACACAGATACACGAACAACAATGTTTTTCGGGATCGTGGCGCTGAAGAAAGTAAACTTCTTGTCGACGGTCCGATAAATTACCTGAGCAATGCTTCGCAACGAAGGTCATGGTATAAGTAGCAGCAACTCAACAAATTCTGGAACCTTCAGTTAATTATTTATCAACTATTGACGCTCAACAAAGTTGTTCAGTTGCTGTCGTTAAAAAAGGATCTGACTATTCAACTACAACTCGAGACTTGTCCCAATTATCGTCTTATTGCGGTATGAATCTCATTCTACTTCGAGGTTTCCGCAGGTTGCTTGTAAACTTTTTGCAGAGTTCTTGTAAACTTTTAATGCTACGTGCAGACGCTCCTCAATCCCTCATTTCTATCAATTCCTTGAGTAGTTCTCAACTCCACAAATTCCTATCGCTTGCCAACTATACCTTCAACTCTCGCTATATATTTTTGCGATTTAATTTATTTACAGATATTTAAGTTTTAAGTCATCGCTTCAATGCAAGTGAATCACGACCGATCATTTATCAATTATACGATTCATAATTTTCGCTTCTCACGGTCAAATCTTTCTTTTACTTTTTTGTTCATTGTGCATCTTTGCGCAGCATTCTTATAAACTTTTAATCCCATGTGCTGGATCTCTTTAGATTTATTTTCTGAATCTTTTTAATTTCGTAGCTTTCTAAAAGTTCTTAATTTGTTTTATTACACAATCTCTTCGTTTACTGATTCTATTACGTCCGACACTAACGTCAATGTTACTGTGTAACAGCAGGTTAACTATTCACTACTGAAATGTATTCAGTTGTTGAGTTCAGCATGATTGTTTCGAGCTACGATATGTCGTGGAATGTGGAATGAGGCTAATTATGAAGAACTTGATTGAACTACAGGAGTTATTCGTCTCCTTGAACATAATTAACTCCGAAATTGTGTGTGTAATAACGTTGAAATAACGTTATTACATGCCCTTTCACCGCCTAAATTGCCGGAACTGTTACGGTTGAAAGAGGCGCTGAAAATGTCGAAAATTTGGAGCGACGCCGCAGTTTCGTAGGGGATAGGATAAGTTTCGGATGTTTCGGTTTAGTTTTGTCGCAATGGGGAATACTTGGGCGAAGAACGCGGAACCTCAAAGAGAGGCGTAAAACCGCAAGAGGCAACTGCGAGTTTATTTATGCAACCTCCGCTGTCACGTCCCGCCTAATGCTTCTTACTATAAAACTTACAGAGCGCCACCTTGAAATCGCGTTCGGTTGGAGGAGGTTATGAAAGAATCCATCGAACGAGGTGAAGGGAGCCCATGAAATTTCGAAATTATTGCGTTTCCAGGTGTTACTTTTTACTTTAACAGTATTTTTACATTCCGATCGGAAAGAGTGAAAAAAGTAGCGAGGGAAATACTTTTTTTTTACAATGCAATGCAAATGGAAGAGAACTAAAACACTCCTAATATATGCGCATGTCTGAAATGTGAGCGCTTCCGTATTGTTAAAACGTAAAACAGAAAAACGTCCTCACGAACAATATTTGAACTAAAATAATTGGTCAAAAGTCGAACTGCCCAAATAAAAAACTTTCAGTTTACAAATGTTCAGAGCGGGGCCACTAGCTCCCCCTGCTCTACAAGAGTATAGTGTCTATCCTCGAGATGGTGCATCTGAGCTCACCAAAGACTGAACTGATACAAGAGAGAAGGCGAACAAACTATTGCAATCGTGAAAAAAGTTTCCTTTTTTTCAAGTTTGCAGGCCAACCAAATTGAAAAACTCTTAACTACGGCCTGTCGATGTGGGAGGGCTGGAACGGTTCACCTGTTTTCCTCACATTTCTCAGCAACGCGATGTAGAAAGGAAAGTTACGTAACAAAAAACGGAAGTTCCAGAGCAAGAGAAAGAATCAAATCCATTCAAATTTCATGTTTAATGCTATGCACATATTAATTCAGTAGAGCGCATCCAGTGAACGAACATCTGGTTTTGCATTAAACCTCCACGTCGCAAGAAGTGATCAGTCGTTCAAGCAGAGAGCAACATATGTTATATTATCAGTTGTCAGTTAATTACGACGTTCGAACGTTTCAACACTAGTTCTAAATTTTTCGCCCGAATATTAGTAATTATGTTAAACAAACATTTAGTTAGCAGGTCGCCATGGAATGCCAAAATGAGTCTGTGAGAAAAATTAGACTTAGCTATAATAGCGATCAAAATACCAATTATTTCTGCAAAAACAAGTGTAAAATTTTCGAATTAATCGTTTGTATAGGCAGCGCTGATTAATACAACAGTATTATAAATGTTTCACTGATTTGAAAATGGCCGTAGCAGTAACAAATTAACAGGCATTTCGACGAACAACGCTTTTAGAGCGTTTTGTGTGTGTGTGTGTGTGTGTAAATCTCGTTGATATGATAGGAGCGTGCCAAGAAAATCCAGAATTCAAACCACTGTCGTTTCATTTATTACCATTCCTCGTAGTTTTTACCTGATAATTTTAGAACAGTAAACACTACCCTTCACAAAAAACATCGTGAATCACTCGTGCACTGATTTCTTGGTAATGTCCGTGAGATAGATAGGAGCACCTTAATAAACGTTAGAACTTAAGCTATACAATTTTCCTCGCTCATGCGAGATATTTAAAATTATTATTTTAACACGTCGTAACATGACATAAATAAATGTTGAAATACACAATGCAATTTTTAACAAGACAACTTGAGAGTAATCATACCTTTCAACATTCCAGACAGGTAACGTTTCACATTGAACATTTACTATTTAACATATAATTATTGCTGTTATACCTTTTAGCTACAGTAACGCATCCTGTTCCGCACAGGCCGAAGTAGTTGGAATCTTGAGCTTGAGCCTTTCCGGGGTGCGTTCGATCCAACTACTTCTGACTTGGACCCTTTTTCATGTTAGCCGGCGTCTCCTCTCGACAAAGGGATGAAGAACGGTATAACTTCCAAAGCGACAACGGATTTCCTCTTTTTGGACTTTACAAAATATCCTTTCCTTCCCTCGATTTAGCTCCTTCCTTCTACAACTCACACAGCTCTTCCCAGACACATTCGTCCTCACTACAGACACTCCTGTATCAA
The DNA here is from genome assembly GCA_020466155.1 of Pachypeltis micranthus. Classification (NCBI taxonomy): domain Eukaryota; kingdom Metazoa; phylum Arthropoda; class Insecta; order Hemiptera; family Miridae; genus Pachypeltis; species Pachypeltis micranthus. The sequence continues at coordinate 10,376,963 of CM035774.1, read as the reverse complement.
CTCTCTGGGCTGTCATAGCTCTACTCACTCTCTCTCTCTCTCTCTCTCTCTCTCTCTCTCTCTCTCTCTCTCTCTCTCTCTCTCTCTCTCCTCACTCTCTCTCTCTCTCTCTCTCTTCGCTCTGGTTCTCCACACAACCTGTCCACGTGTATTCAAGACCCCTTGTGTCGCGCTTGCATACTCACACTCAGAATCATATCGTGTGTTTATTTTAAGCGTGTTTATTACTGCCCTTCTCTCACGCTCACCGAGTTCTCTTTTAATTATCAACACCGTTCTGAAGTGGTATCAGAGAAGACTAACAGGAACAGGTTCAAGCTTAACCGACGAAGGAATATTTGGTGATGCGACTTTTATAGGTGCTATATCTTTCTTCCTAAGCAGTGTTGGTCATGAAGCTCCTCCAGCACGCCATAGTAGAGGTAGAGTCTCCGCCTCAAAAGTGATTTACGAATGATGAATCGATAAACCTATCATCATCTTCACAAGTCTGTTTCCTCATCAGAATGACTGGTCCTTAACACAGTCAAGCGTCCAGAGGTTGCGGTTTCGCTAGCTTCCAAGTGCACTGATACTCCCTCCGTATCCACCGAACACAGTACGGCAGGTTGTCATTCAACCAGTCTGCCAGTTAACAGCAGTTGCCCATGTGTTACCTCTCGTAGGTATGATCTCGGGGAATCCGTACAATCTGGATGAAATTCTTTACCTGGATTTACTTGGGTGGCAAGTTTCTAAGGGAGGGATAAACGGTGATCACGGTTTTACTTTCCTTGGCTCTACAAAGTAGCAAGGAAAGTTAGGCAATTTTTTGTCATAACCTTCTTCGCAAACTGGCGTATACAGCTATAAGCTTGCTGAGTAGCAGTGAAAGCAGTATGGTTTGGATGATCATCCAAACAACCATCGCTTGTAGGAACTACAGCAGAACAGCACAGTTACTCTTCTCGTGAACCACATCACAAATAAGTTTGCGTTCAGTGGAAAAGTCGAGGTGCGGAACAGCTCTGAAAACGATGGTTTTTTCAAATCTTTCAAAAACGACTCAACGATTTTAGTACATTCAAAACAGGTGCTCATAAATACCGTGATCGCTTCCGTGATTCTTTTTGTATTTTCCGTGGTTCCGTTTGATTTTCCGTGCCTGTTCTTAAGGTTTTTTTGTACAGAGATACATGCTTACGCCACGAAATCCAGTTTTTTTCCCTCGTTATCGATCAGTTGAAAACTCCGATTGAGTTTGATGTAAATCGGCAAATCCAGGAAGTAAACTCATACTTCAGAACAGCAAGTTTTCATAGCAGTTTTTATGGAGATTGGAAGTTGGGTAACGACTGATAAAAATAATAATGGCTGCTTCGAAGGAAAATACTCGTTTTTCAACCCTCGTCTTTCCTCCTCTCGTCGATTGCAAAATCTCGCAACTCATTTCACGCACCTTCAGAAGACAACGAAGAAAACAAAAATGAAAAGAGGTCAATATGTCCACGAGTCTCATCAGATCACGCGTTGAAATTCGTTTTTTCATCGAGGGAAGATCTTAGTTTATGATTAAAATATAATTCTTACCCTTTGATTCACGGAAAGCAAGCCAAAAAATGTTAAATAATTTTACCGGTGTCGTACTTCAATGAGCCATACACTCAAAGAGTAAAACCTGCCATTACTGCATTGTCAATGCCACCTCCCTCGGAACCGTTCGACACGCTCTGTTTACTTTGGATGACCCGATGTTGACAATCGTCTCGCCTTTCATCCAGTAAAACCTCTTGTCGTCACTGGAATTGCTTCAAACGACGATATCGTTCAAAGCGACTAAAAGCTTTGCTTTTGGGTTGCTGACTAAAAGGAAGGTAATTCGATACAATTGACAACCGTGCGAAGATCGGAGCGTTAGGTTGATGAGTTGATCCGCTCGGTTGAGGTATAAATTACACGACGCTAGCGCAGGGGAAAGCCGGAGAACTATTCTCAGTCTTTGGTGACTACTTTAACTTTTCTTGTTTATTGAAGGTGATGAAAACCTGCGAGGCTTGATCTACAAAACGTTTTTGAAAATACGAATATGAAACTTACAGGTCGTACATATGCGATGCATCATATACCTATCCGGCCCTACGTACATTCGGCGATTTCGGTCGCATCAGCAACCAAACCAATCTAGCCTTCACCCAGCTTAAACGAACTCATTGAAACTTACTCAACATTCTGTGAAGAAACTGTTTGTGCTTAAGGTTCCGAAATTAATTGAGTTGCCTCTGTTATGTCTCGACCCTAAGAGCCTGTTGGGTGGTTGATTTATAAGACCGTCAGTATCGTTTGGTGTAAATGTTCGTGCTATTGTGTCAAATGCTGTCAAAGAAGAAAGTCAAATAAACTATTGTAATTCTGCAATTTCGTTGGATCACCCCGATTATTTTTCCACAACTATTAAACTACCATCATGATACTGACTTAACGGCTACCAACTAAATCGATTTTTGTTAAAACCTTCAAAAATTACCAAACTTTTCTTTCTAAATCTATAGCCATCAAAAAACAAACGATGTAACGAAAGTTTACTTCAAATCTAATGGTTCTTGTCTCAACGAAAAATACTCTATGAGAAAACAATCTGTGCAGATGTGAACGCAACTGAAAGATTTGTATCAACAGTTCCTAGCAACACTGCAGTACCATAGAACTGTCATCTGTGGGAAAAGCGCAGCACAAAAAATAAAAAAATAGAAGAGAATCGATTTTAGAACAAATTGAAATACTTGAAGTGTTATTCGAAAACAAATAAAATAAAAACGCCTGGAAATTATACTGAAAAATAAATGTGGTTATCCATACAGTTAGCTCCCTACTATACTCATTTTGGAATTTACCAAATTATAAGTCGCTCGACGTAAAAAGAAAAAAAATGTTGGAAGTGATTATTCGCGGAGTATATTGTGCCGTATATCATTCACACACATATCAGTTACGAGTGTGGGCTCAAACTCAAAAGAGCACTGAACTATTGTGTGGTTCTTGATGAACACGAAAGTTGACGACCGATATCGGAGAGATCTCTGAAAAATTGTAAAATTTCAATTTTTTTTTTGAAACAGCGGATGCAGGCTGTACTCTCACTACTGCCACAGTATGCTGCAGTATGCAGTAGTATGCTGCAATGGGCCTATTGTAAGGGCGTCCATGATACTGGCAAGGTGGTACCTCAGCGGACAGTGACCTGTGAACAGGCCTCATATGATCCTCATATCTTTCCTCCCCAGTGCGAAAAATTCCTTGGCACTCCCATTGGAGAGTCGGATGAGGAGTTTTGACTGTCTAAGGCCAGGCAGCCCCTGGCAATGGGCAACCCTGCACCTATCTTCCCATTTGCCAACCTCTCTAGGTAGGTGGCTCCTAGTAGTCCCAACAAAGGGCTCAGAGACAATAGGGATCTGCCCCGATCCCTTCTTAGCCAACCTATCAGCCCATTAGTTTCCCTCTATACCCTGATGCCTTGGCACCCAACACAGTGTTACACTGTTGTCCTCGGCCAGGGCCTTCAGTCCAGTCAGACACTCCCATACCTGCCGCGATGTAAAGCAGTATGATGCTAAGGGCTTAAGAGTGGCCTGACTGTTCCCCATGATATAGATCAGGGCAGATGGCCAGAAGGCAGATGATGGCCACCTCTGCCTGGAACGCCGTGGCCAGCGACCCCAATGGGATTGCCCCTCTAATTCTCGGACTACAGATGCCTCCCCCCGCAAGACCACCCTGGACCGAGCCATCAGTGTAGTAAACCAGGGCTCCAGCTTCAAAAGCAGGAACTCCCCCTTCTCACCTGCATCGCTCATGAATGAGTGTCTGAAAGGGTAACACGAAGTTGAACCTCGTGGGCATTGAGTCTACCACATGCAGTTCAGGCCCCTCCACCTTCACCTTGTCAAGGATCAAGTGGCAGGAACTCCTCCTCCCCCAAATGATCAGACCCAACTACAACATACGCACAGCCTGGAACGCCATCCTTTTAACCTGTATCAGGAGTGGAGCTAAATCTAGCAGGACCTCCAGAGCTGCCGTAGGGCTTGTTGTCATACAGCCTGTAATGACCAGATACGCCCTACGTTGCAGTTTATTCAACTGCAGCTGCACTGTTTTATTTTCCACCCTAGTCCACCAGACCAGGGCTCCACAGGTGACTACAGACCAACCGCAACCGCAAAATTTGAAGAGTGTTGTTTGGCATTTGGCTCAAAAGTTTTTCAAAAGCTTGTGGTATATTTCTCAAATTTCCTGAACTTCTGAGAGTAAATGGTTCAAATCGTTATATACCCTGCTGTAAGACCAAAGTTTTGAACAATTCATCCCCGTGCGAAATTGTCCTCTATTTTATTCGGTGGCCCTCAGAACTAAACGAGCGCCACTCCAATTAAGGTGTTAGAGTAGCTCCGCTCGAGAGAATAAGGACACTGCCGGTATCAGAAAAGAGAAATGGATTTATTCTATCTATTCAAGAGTATTTTACTACGTTGCCTCAGGGGAATAGTGTTACCTGATCGGAAATCCTCAACAGTTGTTCGAGCCTTAGTAGAGCACGTCGTTACGCGATTTGGAGTTACAATGGAGATTCACTCAGATCAGGGGAAAAATTTTCTGGGAGAAGTATTCCAGGATGCAGAAAAATTGTTAGAGACCAGTGCAACACTATTGCATCCTCAATGCGGTGGCTTAGTGGAGAGATTCAACCGGATTCTGAGGCAGCTTTAATCCACCATGGTTTCGGATCACCAAAAGGATTGGGATGAGCACCAACCGGTGGCTATTTCAAAGCTAGTGGTCTATTTCTCAAGTTTCCTGAACTTCTCAGAACAAATGGTTCAAGTCATGATCTTGTAAAACCTAAGTTTTGAACTATTCCTTCCCGTGCGAAAGTGAACCCGGTAGCCCTCAGAACTGAAGAGACAAAAACTTATTAAGCGTTGAAAGATTGCTTGAAAGTCAAGTTAATTTATAAACACTGGAAGGACCACACACTAGAACTTTTTACATATTTCCATCGTTTTATTCATTCATTCTTCCTTACACTTATTGATTATTTTCTTTTACAACGCTTTTGGTTTATTGTTCATTCTGAATAATAACCCTATGTTTTCGGCCACGAACAATTTTTTACAACCCCCCCTCAAAATTTAATACTTTACGTTTCAAGACATGGGGATTCCAAATTTGCAATGTCCGTCCACTGTCCGCCGTCCGGGCCGTTTTGTGCCTTTAACGTGGTTTAAAAAATTCGTTCTTTCGCACAAAAATCCCATTCGGTATCTAGTTGTGCCCGCCATCTCGGCAATCCGATCGGACGAAGCCTATGATTTTTATGGGCAAAAAACGGTTAAAAATATTAACAAAACGCAGTACAACGCGGGAACTACAGCGGAAGTCAACGTTTCGTCGTTTGTACTCCCTCCCTCCCCACCCGTCTCATTACAAAACCACCCGCTCTCGCTCGCTCGCCTCCCAACGACGCTGCTCAACTCCCCTTTCGAAGCGTCCCCGTTCCAATTTCCCCGACCCGACGGGGCAAAATCATCAGACGTTTTGTTTCCGTAGTTCCATTGTAGTCAGGTCATGTTTCGTATGGTTTACTAGTATTCGATGCTGAATCGAATGGGATGGGGGAGCAGTAATACTTGGTCAAGCTGTTCATGAGTATAATAAACCATTGTGTAATAATTTCCAGGGTTTTTCCGTTCGAAGATTCGGACACGAGTACACTTTTAAATATTTTTATTGGTCTTGAGCATAACTGCAGTATTGGCTTCAATTTTGAAGGCTGACACCTATCGCTTTCTTGGGACAATTCGAGATGCAAGTGTTTCGACATTTAGTGCTACCATTGAACATAATTACAGCAATGCGCTGTCACGCTGTTCGGTCTCTCAAAATGAATTTCTGTCTCGCTTTGTATCAACAGCTTGAGGATGAAACCTTTTATCTCCTTTTGCGTTCAAATATTCAATGGAAATTCTAACGGGCTTTGCTGGAAGTAATTGCTTCAAATGAAGGAGTGATCTTCGTTATAAATCATAATGAAACGCCAGAGGGCATTTGGATGATTCGAAGGTAATCGTAAGGCAGAGAACTGCATTAGGTTTCAATCGAGCGGCAGCTCAATCATAGCTCGAGCAGCTTCCACAGACGAAGAGCCGAGGGAAGGAGGAATACAACAATTCAACGTTGGTTTGATTATTAACGAGGGCGATGAAGGTGTATGGAAAATGAAGTTATCGACCTCAGGCTCAGAGGGAGGAGTTTCTACAGGAGACTCATCTGTAGGTCCTGGCAATCAGCAGTCCCGAGGGCAGTGTATCGTCTCACACCGCCTTTCTCGCCTCCGTGCTACGAACCCACCTCTCGCCCTTTTCTCTTTACTCCTGACACAACGCAATCAACAGTTGGAATTATATCGCCCCTCTCTGCGGGTTTCCCTTTACCTCCTCCTCCTCAACTGCCTTCCATTCTCCCAAACAGTTCTCCGACAACTTTATTGATATTGCCTCGAGGGGGCCTGGCAACAATACACGCAGTTACCGTGTCCACTAAATTAATATCGACTACAAGGCTCCCTTTTAGGAGAAACGTGAATGCGCCGGTGTGGAGCTTTACTGTACGAAAAATTTTCAATCCTATTCACGTTCGTAAATAAATTGGAGCTCACTTCACACTAAGAATACATAATCCGCTGTTTCCTCACATCTGACAACAGCGTATCACATTTAATTGTGACGCTCGTACAAAACTATCCAAACAACCATAGCACGTATTATTAAAAGCGCGAGTTAGTTTCACCAAACTTCAATCAGCGTTTAGTAACTAAACCAGAGATTTCAGTTGTTAAACGGAAATGTCGAGGTTCGCTAACGTCGTTCAAATAAACTGATGATCAGACTGAGACTGAGAAAATCACCGATTAGGTTTTGAGGAAGTTCCACCGTCCTGGAGGGAAATGGAGGGAAGAGGGGGAAACGTTCCAAAAACGAGGGGGTAACGACCGAATGTACTGGGAATAAGGAGTTTTATCCTCAAGTAAAATTCGAAGATTTACGACCACGAAAAGGGTACTTGGTGGGAGCGAACATGAGCGCGGGCAATAGACGACACCTCAACAACAGCTCCGTTCAGGTGGCAGACAGTTTTGAGTAAATTGTGACTTTTGAGGTACCAAGTTAGCACAAATACGCCGGGTGAAGGGGGGGGGGGGCTTCGCTAAATCGAAGAGTTTGGTTCGTGCAGGTACATCACTCCACTCTTCTAGAAGTCCTGTCCTCGGGTACTCATGAACGCTGCAGTTTCACGTCGCACTGCAAACAGAGTTCTGCTGTCAACCCAACAAAACGGGAAACAAGCCATGGGAAAGGTTGGGGCGAAGTGGCCCTCTCTTCCAACTTCCCTGAATTTATAAATTACTATTACAATTCTCTTTACAGTATCGTTGGAATGTCAATAATTGTTAGAATTAATTTAATAAGTTACTGGCTGGAATGAGTAACAACTAGGTTTTCAAATTCCCAATAATTTCAAAAATGTCAATATTTAAAATAAACTAAATATTTGTGGTGTGGCTGTTCACATCTCGGACGGGACCACACATAAGATGGCAACTTAGGGAAGAAGGGAGCATTTTTTTTTTAACTTCACAAAAACAACCAAATGTTTTGATTATTATTATTGTTATTATTGAACAATTTGTGACGGAATGTAGTTCGTAGTGTCGTCGATTCCGTAGACTCGCCCGCCACCGACGAAAACCATCCAGAGGAGAGAAACCTTCCTTTTTTTATAGTCATCATCGTATCGACCATCGCCGTGTTATTTCATACCTGTTATACATACAGTTTTATCCTTTTTGTTACCACCGCCAACCATACCTACTACCAACTTCAGTCTTCGACATCGTTTATACCCACTTTCTTCTACACCAACCTCATCCGCAAGCCTATAAAAACTTTTAGCTGCTGTGAGTTATCCGTGGGTGGAAGCCAACCACCAAACAACCAAACAACTGTCTCCAAAGCACTGTTTTATTTTATTAATTTATATATTTAATCGGAAAATTGAAGTGTTTATTTTGTTTCTTTTCTGTTCGATTATATTTCGTTTTTCCATAATACAAGCCGTATCTTTTTTTTGTTAAATGTTTATTAACACCTTCTACAGCGGCATATTAGAATTAGCTCCCTGTTCATCAGGACAAGGCTCTTAATAGCCCATCCAATTTGTATATAATAATAATGTAGACATAAGAAGTGCTATGGACTTCTGAACGATAACCAAAACGCGTCTGGATTGAATGTGCCTACCCCTTCTTCTTCAAGTCGTTCCAACGCTCAACTGCCCTCGCCTTCACACCAACGTTCTTCGCTTTTTCGTTCACCCGCACGCGTGTTTCTCACCTTTTGTCCAACTTCTTGAAATAGCTGGGTCACCAGCATCCCAATCCCATTCTCTATTGCAATTTGGGAATCAACGATCTGCATCACTCCATCTGCAGCACCCCATATGCTGCTACACCTTCAGCTCGCCTGGATCGCTTTCCTCCGCCTTCACAACGTCTCAGCAACAACGGTCAGACGAAACTTTCTGTCTATTACAATTATACCTTACGAACATTTCTTCTACTCAAATTATACCTTAAATTAGTTTCACTTGAATTTATACTTAGTATAGTAGGAGCTCCTAATTTTATTTCCCTGTGTATCCTTCCGTTTTGTTACAAATATTTTATTATAATCTTTTTCCTTTTTTCGTTTACCACGTGAGTAATTAGTTGCCAAATTAATGAAAACCCTTCCTCAAGGTTCAAACAGGGTTATTCCTAGAAGTTTCCGTTCCTAGATCTAGTAAAAAAACTCGTGATACTCATTGCATGCTATAGTTCCCTGTACAATAAAGGCTAGTTCAAATAATACAGTTCTATGTGATGAAATGTGCAACATTTTCCCTCGAGATTTCGTGTTTCTTTCAAGCACATTTGCCATGAAAGTGAGATCGTCATAGAGGTTGTTTAAATTCGAGAATTTCGAATACCATCGCAGCTGTTGGCACCTTATTCAGCTCTCTTACTTTTAAAATGCAAGCTTTTTAAAGGCAGGAGTTACATGATCATCGAGTCTCGAGCGCATAACAATGCGAATGTCGGCATTTTGTGATTTCTGCAACTCGGTAATTTTACCACTATTCAAGTCACACAGAGCTACTTCTGTTTACTTAAACGAAGGACAATTTGCGGTCTGATGTGAATGGGGAAGTCTTAGGCTAGTTTCCAAAGTTGGAAGATATTTTTATGCACGGAGTTACACGTACGCGTAATTTGTTTCTATCACGAGTGCGAGCTTTGCATACTTTGCATTAATCCATAGGTTTTTGGCCTCAAATACGTCCTCTAAGAACAGTATAATACATCAGCTTAGGTGTTGAGGCTGCATCTATTTTAGAACGGATTTTGAAGTAATCCAGAACAATTGCTTTGGATCGTCCACCTTCATGCAAGGGGACAAACGCCATTTTCTTAATTTGTTGAAGTATTACCTACATCTTCAGGGCTACATAAGCGATAAATTGGAAAGCCGTCGACGTACACGTAACCGGTATCGGGTCAGAGGATTTGGGGAAGAGAGGTGACATAATTTAAAAAAATTAAAGCTGACAATATTGAACCTTGTGTCCGTGTGGAGTTCTTAACAGCACATTGTTCCACGAATACAACAGCGTACTTTCCGGCTCCTTCACGCACTGCTGGCGTTCGGAAAAATAACATTCTAACCATTTTAGCGGGCTTCTATTGATTCTTATTGACCGAAGGATCAATAAATACACTCTAACCAGGCGAAATGCAGAGGAAAAGCAGAAGAAAATCATAATGCATTTTTTTCTGGTTCATCGCTCCCCTCGCATCATCCAATACTTTAACGAGTGTTTGTTTAGTGCTAAACCTCACTTTATAACCAGATTGTTTCGGACCAAGTAAATTATCGGTTCCTACATATTTTTGTTCACAATTTTGTCTAAAATGTTTCTAAAAAGAGAGGAAGAGAGAGAGACTGAGTGTGAAAGAGTTTAGATAAAAGTTCCAAGAAGAATATCTTCAACATCAAATTAATAGACAAACAAACACAAAATGCACAATACTGCCTCAGGCGTATACTCCTTCTGTATATCCTATATGCCTTCGTTCGACACAGCTGCGGCATCCAGGGTCCAGAGAATCTGTTCATCGCGCGGTGGAAGACGAATTACTGAGAATGGGGAGTGGAAGCTGTCCCAAGAAAACCCCAGCCCTCAGATGATGTAAGGGAATGAAACCGTGTCACAAAATAAGTATTCAACAAACTCGGACCTAGGTGCCTCAGTGTAAAGGTATTTCATCGCGCTATCAAGCTAATCTTTTGAGAAAATAGGTAATTAATAAAAAAAAAATGTACTGAAATCGAGGTATCTGACTAAGGCGTTTCTTATTTATTTATATTCCCACATCGAGAAAGTGTAACGACGGAATGTCTTCTAACTATAAGCTGAACGAGTTAGAGCGCCCATGTATAGTTAGAAGGCAAAATTAACAATAGGGAGAGCAGGAAGTATGAGGGGGATAAAATTGATTTTATAAATAATTAAAGCGAGGACGTGACATGTGTTCAATAAATTCCAGAACCACCCCGTCCCCTCCCATCCTTATTATGCACCCTTAGAACCCTAGGATAGTTGTGTGACGAGTCGCAGTAGGCATTGCCACTCATCTTCCAAAGTTTGGATCTGAATCGAGTTTCCGCCTTCGTTCCACTCATCGTGATAACGTCTTTGAAGGAACTTATCTCCATCCCGAAGCCTGGTGTCTGATAACTGTCTAATCGAGTGATATTTACGGGCAATGCTTTAGATTATCGTCGCAGCTTCACAGTGGGAGATTACCATTTACCACGATTCTCTCAGAGGATGGAGTGTATTATAAGTCGAGTGACTTAATCGAAACGCTTGAGTGATACGTTGGAAGCTCAGGAGCCTGGAGGAGGAAGAGTTGGGACAGAGTGGGTTAGCGATTTTCAGTCAAGAGTACCTAAGCTTTTCCATTTAGAGCCGCGGAAGGGAGCGGCAAAACGGGCTCATCTATGGCGAGAAAGCGATAACCGCGCTTTGCAGCGGGGTCTTGAGCTTAAAATCAACTTATCCCCCTTTCAAGTAGCAAAATGAGATTTTCAGGACGAAGTGGATGGTGAGGATGAGTAGGGATGAAGGGGAAAGGGTGAGGGAGGAAAAGCTGCAAAAGCTGCAGAGCGGAGGAAAGGTTTCTCATGAAAGGTAGCAATTCGGAGTTGCTTTGGATCTTACACGAGTGTATCTGGAAGTCGAGCCATGTGTTTCGCTCCGCTCGACAAAGCGTCGAGTTGAATATCTTATTGTGTCTTTGTCGTTGTCAACCAATGAGAACGATGACATTCAATCCTCATCTCATCCACATGAACTTGAGCGAATGAATGAGCACATTCTAATTCAAGACGTCAAGGAACATCAGATAATTTAATTAAACGCTTCGGCGTTTCAACAACTTCACCTTAAACACATCCGAGTTAATCTCGATATGTCAAACGTGGAGTTCGCAAATTGCTGTTTTATCGACAATACTTTCGGAAAGCGAGGTGTTAGGTGCAAGAATGGGGGTGCTGAGGATTCCAATGAGAACTGAAACTCGGTGAGCGTGAGGAGGACTGTATTATTATACTGTGTACGGAAATGTGTTGAGTAGAATTGAAATTGAGGTACAAATGGGTGACACAAGGGAAGTACTCAGAACGCGGAACTGGCGTGGGCAACCGATAGAGAGAGAGTGAGAAGTTACTGTGGTGGAAGTTGGAAGCAGAATGATTTGGAGGTGCTCAGTCGTCGATAGGATAATGAAATTGGGAGAAAGAAGTAAGGAAAGGGGAAAACCTAGAAAAGGGAGCTGGGGGCCCGTGGCTGAGGGATTCCCGCAGGGCAGGTATTAAAAATGGTTGGAGACAATTAGGGGTCGATGACAGTGACGCGGGCAGTCCGAGTTCATTGACTCTGACAAATTCGGCGCTTTGCGTCGAACATACTCCCCCGCGCTGCGGCAGCAGGATAACCCTTGAAGTGGGGTTACAGTTGTGTGTGGTAATGATCGTGAGTGAGGACTCATGAGGGCTGAGCGCGCTGGAGGATGTGGCTAGGTTGGGCTGCCTGATGAGCACAGAGAGATGAGGTGATGAGTGTGAGACAATGATGTGGTAGTGAATTGAGCAGGACAACAGAGTGCTGGTGGTGCAAAAATGAGGATGAATGAGTGATCTCATGAGGAAGCACAGGAGGTGGTGCAAGGAGAACGAAAGGAGAGTAGGACAGCACAGGCATAAAGAGGTTTAAGGTGTGGGCCACTAAGGTGGGAGATGGCGGAAGGCATACTAGGGAGAGGTGAGTAGGGAAGGCATGCTGGGGTGTTGCAAGTAGGGAGGAAGGCATGCTGGGGTGTTTCATGTACGGAGGAAGGCACTCTGGGGTGGTGCAAGAGGGGGGAAGGCACGCTGGGGTGGTGCAAGGGGTGGAAGGCACGCTGGGGTGGTGCAAGAGGGAGGAAGGCATGCTGGGGTGGTGCAAGAGGGAGGAAGGCACGCTGGGGTGGTGCAAGAGAGGAGAAAGGCACATTGAGGTGGTGCAAGAGAGAGAAAGGCACATTGGGGTGGTGCAAGAGAGAGAAAGGCACATTGGGGTGGTGCAAGAGAGAGAAAGGCACATTGGGGTGGTGCAAGAGGGAGGAAGGCACGCTGGGGTGGTGCAAGAGGGACGAAGGCACATTGGGGTGGTGCAAGAGGGACGAAGGCACATTGAGGTGGTGCAAGAGAGAGAAAGGCACATTGGGGTGGTGCAAGAAGGAGAAAGGCACGCTGGGGTGGTGCAAGAGGGACGAAGGCACATTGGGGTGGTGCAAGAGAGAGAAAGGCACATTGGGGTGGTCCAAGAAGGAGAAAGGCACGCTGGGGTGGTGCAAGAGAGAGAAAGGCACATTGGGGTGGTGCAAGAGGGAGGAAGGCACTCTGGGGTGGTGCAAGAGGGAGGAAGACATGTTTGGGTGGTGCAGGTGGCGCTAGTGCATGTTTGGGTGCTGCAGGTGGGGCTAGTGCATGTATGAGAATGCACACAGCATTGGGTAAATAGGGGAATGCACATTGAAAGGGGCGGTAAGGGCCGTTACAGTGAGGTGGTGAAAGTTGAAGGAGCTTACTGAGGTCGTGCAAAAGCGGCTGGCATACAGGGGCAGTGAGAAGGAAAATGGTATGGGAGTGGTGCAAAAAGGCATGTGCAGTGAGTAAAGTGTATGATTTAGGGCATGGGATTAAGAGGCGAGACCTAGTGCTGTCCTGGGTTAGTGCTCAATGATAAGATGGACAATTACAATTCTGAGGTCGAGAAGGTAAGAAATGCTGCTAGGATAGAGCAGTGAGTAAGGTGGGAGGGTGAGTCAAGCTGACAGGGTGCAAGAGAAACAGGATGTGAGGGCATAAGGCATTTTGAGGTTTGCACTGGTAAGTAAGGGTGCGAGCTGAGTGAAATTGTACTGAGAGAAATGGTTAGGAGGAAGAAACGGAAAATGGTTTAGGAAACTACAGTTAGGGTTTGGAGAAGTGGGATGTAAAAGACACAAATGGCGTTGGGGCATGGGGGAACTAGTGATCAGGACGACGCTTAGTTATGGGAACAGAAAACCAGAAGGAGGATGAGACGAAAGGAAGTGTAAGTAAACTATGTGAATGTAGTAAGGTGGTCAAAGGGGCCTTGGAGATGGCACTTGAATTTTGGGATGATCAGGTGTGGAAGGTATGAAGAGTAGAGGGAAGCTGTGCTGGTGTAGCATTGAGGAACTGAATGTTAGGGTAAGATGGTGTGGGCTGTGTAGGGTACAACAGTTGGGGTTTAGATAAGTAGGATGTGAAAACCTAAAGGGCGTTGGGGGCATGGGGTACTATGAATGAGGGCTGAGTTGAGTCGTAGAGGCGGAAATCCAGGTAGAAGGATGAGACAAAAATAGGTGTAGATAATCTATGTGAATTTAGTGAGATGGTCAAAGGGGGCTTGGTGACAGCACCTAAACTTTGGAATGTGGGCACGAGGTTCTGAGAGCAAATGTTTGTGTTGAGAGACTCGGAAACACCAATACAATGCTTTTTGTTCTGTGTGGGGGTGTGGATGCACATGTAGGGAAATGGCTGTGGGTTGTGTGGATTTGAATGAGGATATGAGAGGAGCTGAGGCGTGATAGATACAAAGGGCGTTGGGGGATGGGGTGCTAATGATGAGGGCTAAATGGAGTTGCAGAAGCAGAAAACAGAAGAGGAAGAGACATAGGAGGGTATAGGCGAATGATTGAGTTCAGAACGTTGGGCTTGGTGACAACACTTGGAATGTGGGTTATAGGGACAGAGCTGAGAGGAAGGGTTTGTTGTGAGGGCCTTGTAGAAACGATTTGAGCTTGGGCTGTGTGGAACTTTTAATGTGGGTTAGTGACTTGGGAGAGAAAATGGTTGCAGGGTTGCATAGATAAAAGCGGGAACCAGGAGGAGCTGAGGGCTGCCTCTGAAGAGGAGGAGCTGAAGACTCGCTCCTATAATTTACTATGAGAAGCCAGTTCACGCTTATTCCGAGACTTACCTTGTGTTACATTGGTCGGCGGCGATCTGAAGTTGGAAGAAGCAGACGTAGACGGCTGACCAGCGGCGATGCGACCATTGCGAGTGTTGTGGGGCTTCAATTGGATAAAGGTGGTTGGAAGTTCGCAAGGATGGGGCCGATGCGAGCAGCTAATTGGCGCTTGAGTGACGGGACGATTTAGTGATGAGCCCAGCGAAGAGATCGTCAGGGGGGCGGCGAGCGACAGTGGCGGTGGTGAGTTGTCACAACGGATGGTGTCGGCGAGAGGCTGGTTGTAAGTTTCTGATGTTGACGCGGGTGGAAGAGACAGGAGTTGCAGCGGGCGTCGGAAGACGAGAAGGCGCAGACACGATTATCGTTTCGCTTCTTTTCGCCGCTTGAAACGAGTAGTGGGCGTCGTGGCGTTAACGTTCGGTCCTGGATGCTCGAAAGTTAACGAAATCCGGCCCGGAGGACCAAATGTTAGGTGCAAGAATGGGGGTGCTGAGGATTCCAATGAGAACTGAAACTCGGTGAGCGTGAGGAGGACTGTATTATTATACTGTGTACGGAAATGTGTTGAGTAGAATTGAAATTGAGGTACAAATGGGTGACACAAGGGAAGTACTCAGAACGCGGAACTGGCGTGGGCAACCGATAGAGAGAGAGAGTGAGAAGTTACTGTGGTGGAAGTTGGAAGCAGAATGATTTGGAGGTGCTCTGTCGTCGATAGGATAATGAAATTGGGAGAAAGAAGTAAGGAAAGGGGAAAACCTAGAAAAGGGGGGCTGGGGCCCGTGGCTGAGGATTACCGCAGGGGCAGGTATTAAAATGGTTGGAGACAATTAGGGGTCGATGACAGTGACGCGGGGAAGTCCGAGTTCATTGACTCTGACAAATTCGGCGCTTTGCGTCGAACACGAGGATAATGAAGTTATTAAACTAAAGCGGGAAATGGCTTTGCCAAGCAACCCTGAGTTGAACCAACTTCATTCGTAACAAATTGGTTTAATCCGAATTAAAACGAGGGTTAAGTACTTTCGCCAGGTCTGTTTTCTTATTAAAATGGCCGTTCCTTAACACCCATAAGATATTAGTCGAAAATCATGGAAGATGCTGAACCTGCGTGGGTACGGCAGATTGTCATTTAGTCAGCCTCAAGAGACAGATCAAAATCTTTCACTTGCGCCAACTGTTCACCAAAAATGTCGATTTTTTATCTTCAGTGGCCCAATTTGTGTGATCCCACCCCCATCCACATGTACCCAACACGTTTCACGTGACAACCCAAAAAGTGTCGACAACCCGAGTTTCGAGAAGCGCTTTTCACCTGGTTCATAAAGTTTTCAACTTACTCCCCCCACTCATGAGATTCCCAGTTCAGCACTCTATAAATGCCTACAAGCGTCTAGTGTTTAGCTGCTCTGCTAACTGCCATCCGACGAGGAGCCCTGGACAGCTACCGGGGAGCCCGCTCTCCGAGTTGAGACCTCCACTGAGCGCCGCTTCAACCGAGCAGACGAGACAACCCTCGATCAACGGCAGGCACGATGGGGTGCGGGCCCAATGGCGAGGGATCTCCACACGCTCATTTCCTCTGTCAGCAACGATGCCTGTAAAGTCCTTTTTGCCAGCCCACTCTAAGATGATGTGCGAGCAAGGGCCCTCATTCCCCCTGCTGAGAGTGCAGTCACGCTCCCCCCAGTAGACTGGCCAGACGTAGATTCGCCATATTTGCACAAGCGTGGGCAGCAAGGCGAAGCCAGCTGGAAACGTGGTCTTCCCATGTCCCCCCCCCCACACTCTCCTTAGGAGCGCAACGTTCAATCCCGAGCTCGTCTCTTAGAGCCGGCATTTAGACAAGTGGTATGCCCAACGGACCAGAGCAGGTCATGAAAGACATTCACCCTTCGCACCAACAGGTAGACCACAAGTGGCCTGGCTCGTTCCCCCATTTGGTTAATCAAAGCGGGTTAACTCGACTACGAATCCCTGCTCAGAAGTGTTTACCTTTGACTCACAAACTCTTTTGCCACCCTCGAAAATCCTCACATCTATAAGATTCGATAAACCTGTGCATTTTCAGTATCGGGGGAAATTTACTATGTTTACTTTTATACTTTCTGTACTTTTTCATATTTTGCTTTAAATTTTTGAACGCCGTATACAGCGGCAACACTTGCTCGTCACCATCGAGTCTCCCATAATACACTCCTAGGGGTTCACCTGGGCCGCTGGAGGAACGAAGGAAATAAAAACTTCAGTCACACTTGTCACTCAATACGGGTCTTGACAATAACACGATCAAATTAATAAAATTGTACGTGGGGTCAACAAAAGTTGTGTGCGCACGCGTATTTCCTCGGCCGAGAGAGATTTTGTTAGAGCGCGATTCCCCCGTTATTTCCCTTTCTGAATAGCTTCGCATGCGCAGGGCCTGGAGTTGGTTAAGCTCTGCCCTATCAAGGGTTTGTCTGTCAGGCTCCCGAGGGAAGAAGTTCTCAAGATGAATGATAATCCGTCGAGTTGGCGACGCTCGAGATGAACTGCGTGAAGGGAGCAGTTTATGAGAGACTTTCCTGCTGCCTCCCGATAACTGGGGACAAACTGACCTCACGGACCTGTCCTCCTAATTACCTAATAACTTACCCGTCAGTTTCAACGACGACCTCCGTCCGGTGTCCAGCTAAGTGATCAGCGCTTTTGTTCTCAGCCCACGCTCTCGAATCAACATTTTCATCTCCCAACTTTTCCCTTTTTGCCGGGCTATCTCGCAACCCCTTCGATATTTCGGTAGAGCGTGCGAAAATTCGTGGGGGTTTGAGAGCATTTTTTGAATCCCATAAAATTGTTTTAAAACCACTAGCTGGTGGTACGGGTTCTTGAACTTTTCACACCTTGTAAATTCCTCGCTACGGTGAACTCTGGCGCTGTAAGTTGGTTCTATTCATTTCAACACAAACATTCATGAACTGCAAAACGCTGGCGCTCGTTACTTCCCTTGTGAAAGCTTCTGTCGAGAACAAACCAACACAACTAAATACTCGAAGTATCTCATCGATCTGATGAGTTCTGTCTCGTACCTCAGTTCGAACACTAGTCCCTATTGGAAACGAGCGGTGCGTAGCAACATACAACTTTCGCAATCCTTTTAAGTTCGAACACCATCTTAATATGCGGGCGCTATATCTTCGTTAAACGCGTTTCTACGAGAACATTTATGGAAAATATGTAGGTACTAGTCATTTGAGAGCACTCTGTATGTTTGATCGAAATCGTTGGAGCCGTTTTTGAGAAAACTGGGAAACCGATTAATTATTATTTGAGAAGTCTCGCTCTCCAAGCTACCTTGGCTTATATCTCCGTTTAACACATAGATACAGAAAAATTCACGGAATACAAAATGTAGTTATAGGTTGCCCCATACTCCGTGAGTTTGAAGGAATACAGTGAAGCAGTTAGTACTATGGAAGTTATAAACATTTTCATTATTTTCGGCACATTTTCATTTTTATCTCTGTTGAGTGGATTGTCAGGGAAACATGTATTTATATATATTGATAGCTTAAAAACTCTAGTTTTTGGTACATTTTCTCCATCCACCCCCCTTTCACATCGACCGAAATAGCCGATAACCTTCTTCTTCCATCTATAACGCATAACAAACAAAACAATAAAAGAATTAGTACAATGGGTGCAGCCGTTCTCCCGTAAATCAAACTACGGACACACGTGGGTTTTTTTTGGATTGAGTAGGCCTCAAAACGTAAAGATATGAAGAAAACCCAACTATTTTCGGCACAGTTACTATACTTTCTTCATCCTTTGAGTCGCGGAAACTAGAAAGTGAAAAACCCCTGTTTTTGCTATATCACCAAATGTTCAGGGAGCTCTATGTAGATCCAAAGTTAGGATTTTGATTAGTGCACTAGGCGTATAGGAAATTAACCGCCAAATCGAAAAATTTACTGAAAAGTTAAGAAAAGCCTTTTTAAAGTGGAAGAACGTGGGGTTTTACGTCAAAACCCGTGGTTTTATTTCTTTTTAATGCTGCAAATCATTAACAGCGGTTCATTATTCTTTTACACAGCATGATCCTCAGATCCGTCTTATTCGACTCAGCATCGTAAAATACGAGTACGTAGACAATGGTACCAAACACTACGTAATTGCGATAAAACTGCCGAAATTCCGGTTTCAGCTACTTTTTTATAACAATTTTTCCCTCGTGACACCCACGGGTTCCGATTGGATTACCGTGCAGGTGGGCACAACTAGATCCCCAATGGCATTTTTCTGCGAAACAACTGATTTTTTAGACCTGGGCGCTGGACAGACATTGATGATTTGGAATCCCCATGCCCTGAAACGTAAAGGGCCAAATTTAGAAAGTGGTGGGGGTGGGGTGTTGAAAACTAATTTCTTGGCCGAAAATATAGGTGTATAACATGATATACTTTAATTAGACAATAAGTTAACTTTAAAAATGCATATCACGGCGACTGATAGAGGTAGAGTGGTTGGTAGCACTCTACTCCATTTTCAGTCCAGTTTTATCCAATTTTTGTCACACCGTGAACAAAACACCCTGTGTCGTTCCATCTTACCAGGTCGTCGTTTCGTTTGTTGAGCGTCCGGAGAGTAGTTAGCTCCGTGCTGCTCTTCCCACCGGGAGGACTCCCAGCGACAGGGCCTCCCTCCCACCCGTCCTCTACTTTTCAGTTCGCTCTCGACGGAAGTCGAATCACCAGGAGGTTTCACCGAACGCTCACATTTGTCGCTTGAAACAATCATCAATGATCACTGATCTGTGATTTACTGTACAATATAACGGGTTTCACCAACGTGGTTGACGATTAGAACGTTACAACAAACCGCGAATTCTTCGAAACGGAGCCGTAGCGTTTAAAAGTTGACTCGGTGCGTCGCGGTTACCGCTCGCCAAACAAACACCATTTTGAAGACGGCACACTGGCTATAACAATGATACGAGTTTTATAACTGCTTTTCATTTTGTCTAGAAGTGTTTCAAGAATTTCGCTTACTTTAAACGCACAAAAAGGCGGACGAGAACACTGGGTTCATTTCGGCAGTTCAAAGAAACGAGGAGGTTACGATTGATTATTTGAATTGTTCGTAATAAAATGATTCTGGTGCAATAATACGTCATCTGAGCGTTCGAATGCTCACTGAATTTGTTAGAAGACCAATTAACCGGTTTCTGACGTAAGACAAATTTCGTCCAGCTTGAAATCTTTTGCTCTTCGTTGGGTGTCCTTTGTTCCTCGACAATAACGGCTGCTAATATCAATTGAAAAGTTCTACCCCACCTTATTGTAGAAGTAGGAACATAAATGAGAACTACAACAAACGGATAAAATATACTGATATCTTCACACCTATATTTTGGGTTGGGAAATTGTTTTCTCCACCCCCCCCCTCCCCGGCCATTATCAACTTTCATAATACGTTTCAAGCCCATTTCCACCGTCCGTGTCCATATCCTGCATTTAACGTGGTCTAAAAAAAATATTCTTTCACGCAAAAACTCCATCGGCAATCCGATCGGACGAAACCCATGGTTATTATGGGATAAAAACTGTTAAAAAAATTAGCCGAACGCGAAATTCTGGTATTTTTATCGCAACTACGTCGTGTTTGGTATGGTTTCCTAGGTATTTTTTGGTGCTGAGTCGGATAGGATGGGTATAAAAAATGCACGTATGCGTCCAGATGGACAACAGTGAAATCGCGGTAAATAGTGAGTTGAATTCCACTAGTTGAAGGAACTCACCGGACAATTTAGTGAAAGTTATCATTTCGTAGTTATTTGGAGATGTCTATACTTGAAAGTCTATCGAAATCGTTTTTGATATTTATGATGAAAAGAAGGTTTGGTGTTTTGACCACTATGATAACTATAGTTAGTTTTGAGCCGACTTGGCGCTTGCCGTTATTTTAGTGTTTCGTAGGAAATTAAGCTAAATTTGGCACGTGAATCGATCAGTTTCAGCCGTATTCTCTCAACCGCGTTCACAGGCACACAAAACGTGTTAGCAACTAATGTTTTTTGGACTCAGAAGCGTACAAATGTGACTAGGACTCACACAATGCCTATGAAACAAACTAGTTCTAGATAAATTGGGTAATACTCTCGTGAACCCCAACATTCACGGAATTAAACAAACATAGGCGGATGAAAGTGGTTGGTAAATCGTTGGTTTAGGACGATGCCCAGTCCTGAAATTGGTTGGTCAATTTAATCGCAGATTTGTTCATTCCGATCGTTTCATCATTGGAGAAACCCGATTTAATTAATGCAAGTCCGATTTATCAGTTAAATGTTGTTTGAAAAGTTCGGTGACGCCAGCGCGTGTTTCATGTTCGGCGACAAAATTCCGTTTCTTGTGAAACCGAAGTGAATCCGTGATTCGCCTAAATTAAGTGCTGTTAGTCGGTGAGTTTTCGTTCCGTGTTCCACCAGTCTGCGGACATACCTTTACTCAGTGCGCGGCAAGATATCCTGGCGTTTTCATCAAACCTAAGCACTCCTACCGGGAATGTTCCATCAGATTGAAGACATCGGAGGTGAGTCTTTACACAACGTGCTATTCTGGTACATGAGCCTTACTTACTATTGCTTCCCGTTCGTCTTGAAAAAAGCTCAACTTGAACCCTATTTGATAGCCTGAAATGTCTAATCTAATCATTTATTACGCTCTCGGTACAATATGCTTGCGACAGAGGTTGTGAATTTGTCCAGAATCAACTCTAGTGATGTGACAGGGAAGTGCCACTGGTGCGCCAACTGCTCCAATTCATCCGCGTGGGTTGGGTGGGCACTGGAAGATACCGAGTTTGTAACGTTGAGTTTGAGTAGCTGACAAATTTGGCTTAATTATCTGGTCTGATTTGAATGAGTTGAACTTTCGTATTCGAGAAATGAAGATTTGTTTACTTTCCACTCACAGAATGGGCATGGAAATTATTGCAGCCATATGAACAAGAAAATTGAATTTCAGTGATTTTCATTGGTTTAGTAATGAATCCAACCTGTTTTTCACTTTTTTCATTTGACCTAGTTATAACATAACGACACGTTTTTCACCGTAGTTCAAGAATTAATTTTTCATTGCAAACCCGCATGTAGGTAGTTTAAGGGGCTGCCATCGTGATTTTGTGCATGGTGCCAAATGACGAAAATAAATCATAAAATTGTAGAACGTTGAGTTCTAACAGGATGGTATAAGGTGATGTGTTGGATTAGTTCTTAAGCCGCCAATTATCGCTGAATCTACGTGAAGCTTAGGAAGGTTGCGCGATTCGTTAGCACGTTTAACATTTGACCAGTGGACAGTAATCTCGACGAACCACCGAACTGGATTTTTGATTGGAGCTTAACCGTAACCTGTGATTCATTCTCTTCGCCAACGCGAGACTGATAAACTTCAGAAACACATCAACAATGAGCGAGAGACCAAACACATTAGAGGCCCCATCAACTGGTTGAATTGAGTGGGAAGGTTGGGTGTGGGTGCGGGTAAAGGGTAGGGGGTTGAAGCTTTTCGCCGAAAGGGGATCAGTATCTGGCGGATGCTATCACGAGAGCTCCTGGCTTTTCTCATTCAACGTTTCTAACGTCATTCAATGAAAATCTGATTCCATTCCCATCGGAAGTTCTAATGGAGCTGGGTGCTTCACTTGATTGATGTTACTATGTGGGAGAAAAGGGAAGCTCCAACGAGTTTCGTAGAAGCAAAATTGCTCCGCTCTACTCCGACGGTTAAATTGTTCGGGCCATCAAGAACGGGCAGTTTATCCGCTCCAAAACCTGCTGAGTTGACGTGGTATTCGAATTGAATCACACTTCTGAAATACTCACGAACCGCGGCTGCGGTTGGGAGCTCACAAAAGGAAACTACTGCAGGGCAACACTGAAGGAGTACAGGAATTATTTACGATACGGATAACAGGAGGGCGATGTTTCGCGATGTTCCTTTTTACATCCCCTAGCCCTACCATTAGGGGACGAAAATTACGTAATTGACAGGAAAAAGATACGTTTCACCCTTGATTTTTTACGTTCCCCAAACACCCCCGGAAAATACCATTTGACTCAATGGTTTGTATCTATGAACACAACAGAGAGAAAAAACAGCTGAACTCAATCAGGTAAAATTTAATGTTCGCCATGCTCGTCAACATCAGACGTCAAAATAGACACTCAATATTCGTTTACTCTGCTCAGTCCTACATGGTTTTTTGGGACGTAGGAGGGAGGGTCTGCCGTTGGAGGCCCCATTAATTTGGTCCCGCGTATTGAGAACCAACCTGGAACTGTTTGCACTTAGCATCAGGTTGGCCGTCAATCCTCTCCCCAGTAGCAGCTCTTCATTCTTGTTCTCTTCGCCCTCACGAGAATCTTGCAGCGTGCCGCCATTGATATACTGCCCAGCAGTTTCGTGGGTTCGGGAGCGGTATTTTCTCCGTGTTTTCATTATTCATCCCGGCGAGGAACAGACCCCAGATCAGCAAGCTGCATTCTCTTCTGGGTGAGCACTGTCTGGGCAAATTGATCAACGTATCTCCAGTTTTGATTGGAATCCAACATGGTGTGAACTAAAATATCTGACGTGAGGCAGTTGACTGTGTCTTCCACCGTGCACCGTTGGCCGACCTCTGGTGTTAGAATATGACGTAGCAAGGATCACCCACCACTGCACTGCAGTGCAGGCAGCATAGGCTCGCAACCTAACTAATTTGGTGCAGGTACTACCTAAATGCTCCACGTCCTGTTTGAGTGAGGGTCTACTTCACTCTGGCACCACGCGAGCCATGTATCAAATGCTGGAATCACTCGTCCATGTGTGCTGTGTATCATCTTGCCACCTCTTAAAGGTCACAAACCTCCTTCTTTTCCACTGGTAACCGTACTCAGGTTGCTCCCTTGATACGGCTCTGCCAACTCTGCTGCCAAGAGGTGGATTGAGATGACACCCGCGTCCACCAAATCTGCCTCTTGAGAAACCGTTTGGTACGAGCAAGCAATGTGTGGGCAACGCTCACCGCATCAGCACACACCTCCGTCCCATATAAGAAGTTGGAACGTACATGTGTGTGCTGTGTAAATCCCTCACTACGATGAACTCAGGCGCTGTAAGTTGGTTCAATTCACTTCAACACAAACCTTCATCAACTGGAAAACGCTGGCACACGTTATGAAACCTCTTATCGAGAACAAACAAACACAACTAAATGCTCGAAGTATCTCATTAATCTGATGAGTTCTCTCTCGTACGTGGTTTCGCTGAGAATCCCCCCGAAGAGCTGTCTGGTGCTGGCTGGAGAGGGGTTTAGGCCACAAGGCTAGGTACCCTCTCCAAAGCCATGGGCTTATGCCCGGCACTAATACATGTCTCGTACCTCAGTTCAAGCACTAGTCACTAATAGAAATAACTGTAAAAACATAGAAGCATTAGTTGGTCCGGTACACTCTGAGGCGGCTCTCGACTTTTCTTCAAGAATGAACGTATCAAGTTTTAAGTTGTGTTATTTGGACTAAACTACAAACTGTCACGAGTGTTCAGAGGCACACAACCAATTTTATTCGTGTGTAAAAATAAAGGCTTTATTAAAGGAAATTATAAAAGAAAATAACTGCTTCGGTTTAAGTAAAAAGGGGTAATAAAATATTAAAGTAAACAGGAACAATAATTCTCCTCCCGACGTTAAGAGTTTAGGGGCTCACCAAGTTCCCTTGCGATCGGTTTACACTTCGGCGCGTAGACGGAGACAGAGCTATCCGGCTCAGGGCCCTCTTCATTGATAAGATGGCCTGGCCTCCCGAGTCTGGAGGTCGTGACTCTGTCACAAAACAAAAAACCCTGCAAAATATTACACAATGGTTATTCTCATGAACAGCTTGACCTAGTATTACTGCTCCGAGACCCATCCCTTTCAATTCAGCATCGAATACTAGTATACCATACGAAACATGACCTGGCTACAATGAAACTACGGAAACTAAATATTCCCCCGGCGCCCGTGAACGTCTGATGATTTTGCTCCGTTGGGTCGGGGAAATTGGGACGGGGGCGCTTCAAGCGGAGTGAACCCGTTGTGAGGCAAAAGGGGAGTCGAGCGAGTGGCATTGCGAGGCGAGCTGGCGGCGTTGCAAGTCGAGCAGGTGTGCAGTTTCATTGAGACCGGAGGGAGTACTAACGAAGAAACGTTGACTTCCGCTGTAGTTCCCCCGTTGTACGACGTTTCGTTAATGTATTTAACCGTTTTTTGCCCATAACAATCATGGGCTTCGTCCGATCGGATTGCCGAGATGGTGGGCACAGCTAGATACCAAATGGGATTTTTGTGCTAAAGAACGAATTTTTTAGACCACGTTAAAGGCACAAAACTGCCCGGACGTCGGACGGTGGATGGGGGACGGGGGACAGCGGACGGACATTGCAAATTTGGAATCTCCATGTCTCTGAAACGTAAAGTATCAAATTTTGAGGGGCGGTTGTAAAAAATTTTTCGTGACTGAAATAGGTTTATTATTCAGAGTGAAAGTAATCAAATTCGTTTGTACCGTTGTTGAAAAAAATTGGTGTTGTGATAATAATGATAACTTTAGTCATAAATGGGCTTTATTAGTTTTGCATTCCGTGATGATCAGGCGGGTAAAAAAGGCGTATTATATTCAATTTGTCGAGAACAGATCATGTAACATTATAATCAGAGTTAGAGCGATTATCAATTTCCACTGTACTTGAGTTACGATATATCGATTTCTTCGCTCATAAGCTTAGTAAGCACCTACTTCCCACTAACCCCCTAACGGCCGGCCCTACATGATGTAAAGAAAAGTTATGTAACTGGCTAAGGAAAAGCTTTGGAGTTCCTAAACGGAAGTGGCATTTGTGTCAAAGAACGGGATGGCTGAAGAAAGTCGACAAGTTATTGGGAATTATTGGGTAAAAGCTGAAAGAAGTGTTAGTGGGTTAATCGGCAGTGGTTTGAATTTCGGAATTTTCGGGGCTGCTTTTCGTTAGCTCATGAATATTACCAAACTTTCGTCGTGTAAATAATTTATAGGACTACCATCCTGATTTTTCTATCAAGTCCAGTACCACTTGAGAGGAATGGATTAAAAACCAAATCTACAATCTAAATCCGTTTCTCTTCTAAATGTTTGATGACTTATTGTGTTGCTCCCTTCATTTTTTCACTGATGAGAATTATATAGTATCGCGTTATTTGGAGCTGTCCACGTCAAAAAATGAATAGAAGTCGTTAGATGAATCTTTGAGAAAACAGAAAGGAAGTTTAGATACTATAATAAGTATAGTTAGTTTTCTGCTCATACCCTGATTTTGTGTCCAGTGGTGACTTGCAGGCCAAGTACTAAATAAGAGCTGTTTTGGTTCAGGCGTTTTCTATCAATCGTGTTTACACACATATCGATCATATTCCCACACAGTGCTATTTGGTCATATATGCCCCATAATCGTGAAGATCGGAAGATAACTCGAAATTTTGTTTCAACTGATTATATAACGTTTGTTCGCACTCCGTTTGCTGAGGAAAGCAAAGAGTTGTCAGGAAAACCTCCGGGATATTCCTTATGAAGACAGACAGAGATGGGCGCAAAATGACCGCGGTCAAATTTATACGAATCATGAGGGGGGTTTGAAGACGCTTGGTGATATCACTAAAATATCATCACAGACAATGCAGGGGGAATCATAAGAACCGTTTGTCGTGATTCACGATTAAAACGAGACCTGAACGTTATGAGAATGGTGAATACAGGAGCTTCACGTCACCACAATTAAAATCTCCTTTCCTCAAAGATCCACTCACGTTGGACAATGGTAGATGAACGAGAAAGGGTAATTTTATTAGACATAAATTCGAAGCCCGACGATGAATTCCACATGACAGCAGATGGATCTTCTATAAGTTGATTAAGCTTCAAGAGAGCTTCCTCCCAACTAATTCATTGTGCTCCGCTTTACGCTCGCACTTCTACTTCTCGATGCCATTCTCACGTTTCACCATCGCTCTAAAAGCTTGTGTGTTCGGATCACGTTACGACGAAGCAACCCGCTTAAACTTTCAGTTTGATCGAGTTGTGCATTTAGAGGATCTCTCGAAATGTTCTTGACGTTTTAGTGTTCAGAGCTCGTACCTCTCTCCCGTAAAAATATGAAGGAGAACGCCCGATAATTTCTCTGAAGTTTCCAGAGTCGAAACGTAATTCAAACCCAACTCACATTGGGCTTTTCGAATTTGAACCGAAAGCCAAATTCAAGCTCGCGAACCTCACTAACCCTAATTAGCTTGTATGAATTGTAGAAACTCACGTGCAGATGAACCAACAATCTCAATAAATATAAATAAAATGAACGAACCAAGAACATGAAAAGCGGGTTTGTAGGAAAAAAAGAAAACATTGAAACAAACTTGTAATAATCAAATTTTCGTATGACAGAAACAAGTAGAAGCACTGGACTTCTCAGGGGATCGTACGAATAAACTAATAAAAACACAGAAACACACAACTTTCCGCCACGACCCTAAATTTTGCCGTAATACGGGCGCCGCATCTTGAACGGAAACATTAAATGGGAACAAAATGTTCGTAATAGCTAGTTGAAACACTTTGTAAGTTTGATCAACAGTTCAGCCGTTTTAGAGCGAATTGGAAAGACGGTAAATTGATATTCAACAAATCTCTTCCTCCGAGCTATCATGGCCTAAATCTCCGTTTAGCAGATGCAGAAATAATTATGAAGAACAAAATGTAAGATTGATTAAACCCAGTGATGCTATTATCCCGAACTTTACGAAAATGTTCGAAAAAACGTTGATTTCGACACTGTTTTGATTTTTATCTTTGTTTAATGGACTGTCAGAGGAACATTTATTGAGAACAATATATAGATATTAACTATTTGCAAACATTCTAAGAGTTGGGTGAAAAGTGTTGTATCCGTTTTACAAAAAAGCCGTCCACTGTATTTTCATGGAGATATTTATGTAGAAGAAAAATTAGGTAACGGCTGGTGAAAGATAATAACTAATTCGTTTTCGAGAAGAAGACGAAACCCCCTGGATTTCGGTACGCTTTCGTCCCCCACCTCCCCTTTTCAATTGGTGGAAGTCGCCCGTGACCTCATTTTCCCGTTTACGAAAAATCACAAACTAAACGAAAAAAGAATCAGCTCAATCGGGTCAGCCGTTCTCCTGCAAATTGAACTTCTGACACACACACACATACACGGACCACGCGCTGAAATTAGGGTTTTCAGACGCATTAGGCCTAAAAACGTGAAGATCAGAAGGATTCATTGATTTGGGGCTTCAAAAATATGTTTCAGGAGGACTCAACGGTATAGCAATAGTCAGCTGTAAGAATTATACCTTGAGCCGCTACTTGAACGTTGATTATCTACGACATGAGCATTTCTGAGCAGTAAGTGCTGATGGTAGTTATTCGACTATAACTTAATCGTCAAGAGTTCAAGCGTTTCTCAACAAACATCAACGAATGTCTAGCCCCAGTTCATGCTGAGACCGTTACCTGTACGTCGGTATCCATTCGGGGTCGTGGCATAAGCAGGAGC
The DNA here is from genome assembly GCA_020466155.1 of Pachypeltis micranthus. Classification (NCBI taxonomy): domain Eukaryota; kingdom Metazoa; phylum Arthropoda; class Insecta; order Hemiptera; family Miridae; genus Pachypeltis; species Pachypeltis micranthus. The sequence goes on along the minus strand of CM035774.1, from coordinate 10,348,665 downwards.
AGCTTAATAAATTCCGAACTTTCAGCGCTACCAGTTTTCAATTTGGAAATTAATTTGTTTTGCAAGGCGTACGAACTCATACGAAAAATGACGACTATTAGCTATAATGTACGTGGTGCTGAGGAAAGTTATGTAGAGCCGCACGCCAGATATTTTTCGTTGCCGCTCAAAGGTTATTGAATTTACTGGGTTTCCCAGCCCCAGGTTTTGTCTTTGAGTGACTGGGTGGCAATCCCAGCGATTACCCTGTGTGAATTACCCTCGCTAACGTCTTTCAGCCCGTGATCCACTGTTCATCTCCATTCATCGACCAGATATTCCAGCTCGTATATTTACATGATAATTTCACCTATTCAATTCGTTCTGTTCTCAGTGATGGTCGTGGTTAAAAGCGTAACGAAAGTATGTATATATATTATTATTTTATGCGGTATAAGGAAGGTGCAACATCCCCACCTATTGTCTTTAGTTTCTTAATTTAACTAATTCTATTTCACTGCTTCTTCCTTCTGCTGCGTGTTACTCATGGAAGAAACCGACGAAGGTGGCCAATAAACCCTCTTGTTTTGACTAAGCTGAGTTTTCCAAAAGCCCCGTGCCATAACTGGGCTAATATGTGCGGGATGTAACGGGATCATAATCCTCAGTAGTTCCGTCTATATACTAATACTGAAGGGCCACAATAGAGCCACCAATGTAGCAGTTAACCACATACGCACGACGTAACACTAGTGTGTGGGTGTTTGGGAGATGAAGCGACAAATGAAAATATCTGGTGTGTTGCAGCACACAACTTTCCTTAGCACCACGTCGAATCACTTTGTACGTGGCCTTTGAACTTGGTCAAACAACACGTCACAGCAGCAGGAAGCGGTAGCGCCTACAGTTCTGGAATTTATTGTGCTGCTCGTACTCATTTCAGGACCATTATTGCGCAATTGGTACACAGATAATGAATGAGGCTGTAGACATGATTTTTTTAAAGAAGGATAGTGGTTACTTTTGCAGAGTTATTGGGTAATAACTGTTGGAACTGGTAGTAAGCGAAACAGTGGTAGTTGAAATTCAGGAATTTCTGGAGTGAGCCCAATCTATCTCATGAGCGTTTTCAAACACTCACTCTATAGGTATTGCATTGGACTACAATACTAATTTTTTTTAACTTTCTACTAACATCCCAGCGGAGTTTATAAGGAAAAAACTGCGCTAGAAACGCTTTTCGTCGAAAATTTTGATAATTTATTGTGCTGCTGTCGTCATTTTCCTACGAATGGGAATTTTATGGTATGATTATCTTATCAAGAGCTATCAATATAAAAATTTAATCAAAATCGTTAGAGCCGTTTTCGAGAAAACAAATTTGGTGTTTTAAACACTATGCTAATACTTTCGGTGAATTTGGCCCTTACCCTTATTTCTGCGTGCCATGGTAACCTGTAGTCTAGAAATCAAGTTTCAGCTGATTTGGTTCAGTCGTTTTCTCTAAAAACCACTGTAAAATCGATTACGTCGAAAGTTTTGGTAATTTATTGTGCTGCTCTCGTCATTTTCCCATTGATGGGAATTTTATGGTATAGTTGCCATATTGAGAGCTATCAACATAAAAAATGTAATCAAAATCGTTAGAGCCGTCTTTGAGAAAAAAAGTTTGGCGTTTTGATCACTATAACTATAGTTAACTTTCGGTGGATTTTGTTCAAACCCTTATTTTGGCCTCCCATGGTGACCCGCGGGCGAGATATGAAGTTTGAGCTGATTTGGTACGGTGGTTTTCTCTAAAAATCATTCACAGACACACATACACACACCTACACACACACAGACCATTTTCCCAAATAGTGTTTTTCGGGCTCAGGAGGGTCTGAAACGTAAAGTTCTGAAGAAAACTCAAACTTTTTTTTCGTGGAGCCAAGGAAAGTAAAAAAGATCTAGTCAGACGCATCACACAACTTTCTTCAGACCCGCGTGCATTCAGCGTTTTCCATGGCTTTAGCTGATAATCCAATCAATTTCACGAAGCAAGGAACAGCGAGTAAAATTCTGGAATTTATTGTGATACTCCTACTCACTCACTGAACGATCGATGCGCAGGATATTTACGAGACTGTCAACTGTGGATTACTTTGGGAAGGATCGTATTCATCGTTTTGGAGGTAATTGGTAAATGCTGAAAGAAATTATATCAAGTGAAACGGCGGTAGGTTCAATTCTGGAATTTCTGGAGTTGCCTAATCTATTCGGTTGTTTAGTGAAAATTGTTTGTTTTCTACAACTAGATAAATGCGTAACTTCCCAAAAAATGGCTGTCCTTTGAATCACCTAAACGTTAGTTTTCAAATAATGATTGCCATATAAGTAGGAGCAACTAAATAAATTCTGGAACATTCAGCACGGTGAATATGTAGAAAGTTATATTCCGCCTAGTTCATATAAGCTGAGTTGAGCACTTACTGTATTAGAAGGAAAACCCCACAAATCTCATAATTTAGGTGAGGTTGAGACTTGCGTACTTTTTAATCAAAATATGAAAGTTGTAAAAGGTTGGTTGACTGTGAAAGGAGCAGCCGAGTGACGTCAGTTGTGGCTGGTAGGATAGGAGAGACGTCGCTATCAGCTTTTCTTCCCGTCGTGACTTTTCCTTCGGTTCTGATACCGACCCGGTTTCCATCTCTAGTTTTTCCCTTCTTCAACCAGAACTCCCCTCCACTGCCCTATTGACCCGATACTGTGGAGGAGATAGCGGTGATGTGATGCTCCGGGGTTCAGGACTTCCAAGTCTCTTCGCCGTCAACCTCAATCTCCTCCTTCGGCTCTCTGGATCTCTTCCGCCCTCGGAGTTGACTCATTACGCTTTTTCTCTTATCTGCCCTTTGACAGTTGGGCGGAATGAGAATCCCATCTGTTGAGCAAGACGGTGTCTTTGACGTCTTTCGAAATTGAATAATTTCTCGCAGATTGACGGTAGCGTTCCTTTTAAACTACATTTGCATCTCAGCTCAACTTCGTCGAAGTATGTCACGACCTGCGAAATCTCTTTTACCTGTTCCGTCCGTGCAAATTATTCCTTTCAAACCACACAAATTGACGACGGCATCGGTGAGGGATAATTTTTTTTTGTCAACTATCGCTACGTGATGAACTCACAACTTTTCTAACTTTTCCATCGAAAGAAAATAAAAAAATCTTCTCGTCGCATTGCGCAGCGCTCCTCAGCCGCATGTACATTCAGCGAGATTTTTATCGCCACATTGGCTAATTCATTCTGCGACAGTAGTATAAGAGATATTCTGAGTTATATGATAATTTATTTGTTTATTTAAACGGGGCAGGCCTAGAGCATGTATCAAAGGTAGGACAGGATTATCAACAAGTTAACAACAGTTAACAGTTCAAGATAAAGGTCTTGAGAGACGTGAGCAAGATATTTATCTGATGTGGAGGTAGGCAGTTGGAGGGTTGCAGCAGAGATGTCAGTGCAGTAGATCATTGAGAAGGGGACGAAGAAAAGTTCACGGGTGGGAGAGCCAAGAGGTCAGCAGTGTCGATCCAACCAGACTAAATTGGACGCGCAGCAGATGGGCGGGTGAGTCTGTACTTGGAGCAGAAGTGCTTGGTTGAAGGATCCCAGGCTTGCAGGCTAGGTAATATAGGAATGAGGAGGTCATATGAGTCGACACGACTGTCATATAAAGGGATCCATACCACAAACTTGTATTCACAAATGGGTTGAACCAGAGCACAGTAAAGCTGGATAAGAAGTGGTATGGAAGAACTCTCGGGTATGCCGCATCAAGAATCTGAGAGCCTGCAAAGCCCAGGTAGGCTGCTGAGCAACGTGGTTATTAAAGACAAGCTGCTTGTCGAGAATGATGCCAAGGACTCGAATGGTGGGAAGTTGAGGAAGGAGTGAGGTGTCTCCAATGTGGTGGGCGTGAAAGCACAGGGAAGGAGAATGATGATAAGTCAACAGAGCAGTTTGGCGGATTGAGGACGAAACCATCAAGGCGAGCCTGGAGAGCAATACAGTCACACACATGTCTGAAGATCTTCGCGTCATCTGTGTGTAGAAAGAGTGACACGCCTTAATAACTAGTATGAAGAGACGGTGACGTAGGTGTGATCCTTTCAGTGCACCGGATGTAGCAGAGAATGGACGAATGGACTGCTCTATGTAGAACGTTCTGAATTTATTGGGTAACCATAGTATACTTTACGATATTTATTGAGTAACTCGTTGTGTTGTCCACCTGTTTGTATTATCGACAACCAACAAAGTATGGGGTTGTAAGCCCCATCTAGCGGGAAACCGTTCTCATCCAAAAGTAGCTACCCTCCTGGGACGAATTTCAAGATAAGACTATCTGAACGGTTGGTTTCACTCAGTTCTGTCAGTTTTAACTATCGACAACCTACAATTATGCTATGTTCCATGTTCAAAAATAGTGTGTGGCGATGTAAAAAAAAATTAGTCTACGCCACAACTTCGCTTTGAATTCCGAAATAGCTTAGTCCGTAGTCCTAATTTTTTAAATGAACATTTTCGAACTTCCTGAACAACTACTGCCGGTTTTGAGGTTCCTTATGGCGCGTAGGTGACATCTATGAGAAAACAAGGTTTTTATCGGAATATTTGATAATTTGTGGCGCTGCTTTAGTAATTCCTTCACGAATGGCCATTTTTCATTTTAAAAAAAAATAAAACTGGTTTCGTAGTTGTACTCACAAAAAAATTAATAGAAACAGTGAGAGCTTTTCGTGAGAAAAAAAGAATTGTTGTGAGCCATAGAACCCTAGTTTTCCAGAGCAGCACAATTATTCCACATACCAGTGAAGAATGACTTTGAAAGCTACGTAGTGTGTCTTGAAAAATAAAGAAGAAATAGAAGACTATTCAAATGAAAAAAACAACAAATTTTGCACAAAATCTTTGCAAGAAGTCTAATGTTGAATGAGACTAAATTTAGCAGAACAAAAAACAGCCGGCCTAGATATTATTCTCCTGATTTCAAATTCGTTCCATATACATGTCGCCGACCATCCGTAACCTCCTGCGCCGACGGTCAAAGTTTTATATTAGGCGGCCAATTTTGAACGGGGCTAATCCTTGAAAAGCCGGTAAGTAGTGCATTGTGAAATTTGGGATTTGAGCGCGTGTACGTGTGTAAAATGAAGCTACTATTTAACACGTTCGCGTGAATAGAGTAAAAAGTAGATTTGATTAATAGATAATAGTATGAAAATCGCTTAATGCGCGTGAGACTTAGGAAGGTTGTGTGATGCGATGTATTAAGAATTCCACTCAGTACGCATACGCCCGGTTGAAGTTATACGTGCAATACATAAAATCGATGTGCTTGATGAACCAGAAATCCTCCATAAGACAGACCAGATGATGAAGATAGTGTATAAGAGGTAGCGAGGAATGAACAATGAATGGAAAATTGATTTGTCTGGCAAATTTGTATCCGCAACATGTGTGACTATAGAGACGACGAAATAATGCGTTATAATTGTGCTGGCAATTCCGAAGAACAAAGTAGCTTAGTAAGGCTATGTGATGGTAAGAGGTGGAGTGTATGGGGGGGGGGGGGTTGGAGATAGTATGGGAAGACCAATTCGCTTATTGGTTCAATTCATCGTTTCCGAGAGCGTGGCCAATCTTCAGAATTGATTGGGTACATACAAGACCATTGCCTTTCTCCATTGTGAGTAGCGTGTGCTCGTTCTCTTTATTATCGGATTCTATGGGAGCCGAAGAGGAGCGTCTTTCTAGGCCTCGTTATTGCATTTCTGAGAGTACGTGCTCTCTGTATGAGTCCTTTCAAATAATGAAGAGTCGGAGTTCTTTAGAATGTTGTTCAAACCATCCGAGCGTTGAGACAATTATTCAAAAAAAATGTTTCAACTATGTAGGTAGCTTGCGCATGGGTTGTGGGTTTTATGTTAACCTAGGCCATCATTGAAGTTTTGATTAATCTCCTGATTATGCTGTGGAGTTGCCAAGTGATCTTTTTTGTGCCACTATTTCATGATTTGACTACCTAGCCTCACCCATAGTTTAGTTTATCTAATATTTCCGCGCGTTCAACATGATGAGCTATGTCGCAACACAAATGACGTCATGGAATTTTCACTTTTTGTCAAGGAAGAAGAAGCCCTTGCAGTATTATAACGCCAATTTTTACACCAAACTTGTCTGGAAAATTCCACATTCTTACATTTTAAATTTCGTTAGCCAGGAGAAATAAGAGGGAAAATTATGTGATCAGTTGCATAGTTTAGAATGTAACACACTCTAGCCTTCATCTTATGGCCAAAAAGCGTTTTGCTCGAAGAAAACGAAACGATGCCACAAAACGAGTATATAACTATTTACACCAAAAACTTTTTCTCAAAAATGCCTTAACAGTTGACAGTCATAGCGACCCACCAATCTGGCTCCCCACAATTGATCTTTCTTGTAACTTCGATTATTTTTGGATTAGTAAATAGTGAACTCCACGTGCGAGCATGAACGAAAAATGAGAGGGAGAATGTAACTGTATGACTTCTCGGGTAGGGTGGTCGTAAGGGGGTGGCAAAAGTAAGGGGTGAGAAATGCGATAAGGTAAAAGGATCACATATAAAACCTAATGAACCCCTAAGAGGAAAGATACGTTGGCATCTCCAGAAACATTAATCATTGTGTTGAGTACCACTCAGAATATTGAAAAGAAGAAGTTGATCGAAGTAGATGTAGTTTGGCATTTCCTGCGGCTCCGGGTTATAAGTCCTATCCATTTGTGAACAGTGACCTTTTGTACCGATTCGGCTCGAGCTGAGTCAAACAAACCTAATTCGATAGGTTCGCTCACTATCGTGTAACACTACTTTTAGGAAATTTACGCATGTTAAAAAGAAGCGAATGATTCTGTGAGTTGGGCCCGAAATACGTGTAACATGTTAATCCTGTATCTAATCAACTATGATCCTATTATTACCAAACCGTGATGTAGATTTTTTCAACAGCAAATTTGTATCTCTTCAAAAAAAGTTCCTCGCCTCCTGATCAAGTACGATAGCAGAAGTTGAAAATTGAATTGTGGCACTTTCTTATGTTGAACAAACCGTGACTAATCACTCAAGCGCATTTAATAACTTTGCCAACCTTTGGCTCTTTCGGGGCCACTGTGTGTTAGATTATTTCCATCTTTATCATGTGTCGCGTGACTAATAGAGGGGGTGGTTAGTAATTAAATGCTAAATTATCGGATTTAATGGACATTTTAACGCTGCTAGTGAGCGAACGGTGCACGGAATTCATGTTTAGCCAGAGGTCGTAAGAACCGCTCTCCAACGACTTCATACCGACGGATAAGGAAATAACGTCACCCCCTCTTCCACCACCTATCGCACTCCGCACCGTTCCTACCCCTATTAACTGCGTCCTTTATTTATTTTAATTGCATTAATTGAAAGGAATGCGAGCTCGAATTCCCGAAAGGAAAAAAAAACGAGTTTGTTCTCCGACCCGGATAATGGAGCCCTTTGGCTATTTTCAACGAAATGAGGAGGCGACGCGAATGGTCGGTGGGAGGGGGTCGGGGCGGCTAACGATGGGACCAATTGAGTTGCCTTGTAATTATTGGTCCAATAACGGAGGAGGTCAGAGAGGTAGTTAGGGCCGAGTACCGTGTGAAGTACCCAGGGAGAGCTTGTACAGAGTTCGAGCGAACCTGATTACCTTCCTGTTGGCTTTTATACCGGTGGGGATTCCGTGCGTTTGTCACAAGTGAAAAAGCGAGGCTGCGTGACAAAGTAGGGCGAGGTTTGGATCTGTGGGGAGGAGAAGGGTATATTGTTCCGGATGCGAATGGAGAGAACGAAGATCTGGTGGGACGTGTCACATAACTTTTCTCAGTCCCACTCCTCAGGTAATTATCGAACCTATCTGTGGTGTGACATAACTTGATGCTCTGCGTAGAAAGTGACGGCGCTTAGATTTGTGGAATTTATTGAGCTGCTACTACTAGCGCTACCACCATTATTGAGTAATCACTGCATATACGATTCGCATAGCTGAACAAAACTCTTCTAGTTATTACTCACAATTATTATCTTGAACTGCATGATTGCGATATTTGATATTCAACACCTCCTATTTCAATCAAAATTGTCACCTATGAGAATCTGATATGTTAATCTACATTTCCGATGATTTTCTTAGTATCCAATAGGACGCAGACTACAATTTTCCTGGCCCAACCCAAATTGGAGTTATGTAGGAAACGCAGGAATAAACTAAAACGAGTCAATGAAATGACAGCAGTTTGAATTCTGAAATTTATCTTGTTGTTTCCTGAACTCTTATCTTATAAGTATGAAGACGTTTTTAACATGTGACATATGAACGAAAATTACTAAGAAAAAACTGAATCATAATTTATTTATGTACAATAATAAATTTATTGTGTGGCTCTCATAATTTGCACATCACAATCCAATACTACCGTTCACATGTTCCGAGCGCTTCATACACACACACATTGTATTTATCAATACCATCCAACCCGATTTAGGTGAGCAAAATATTTGGAATTGTAATCACTATTATAACTGCAGTTACTTTTCGGTCGAACACGTGCAAACCCTCACTTTGGCGTCTTCAGGTTAACTACGCAGTGTAAGATGATTTGTTTCAGCAGTTTTTTCCCAAGAGTGATCACAGATTTACTTCCTCAAATGTTGTTTTTTGGGTTCAAAAACCTTTGAAACCTTAAGAGCTAGTATCGCTTGGTGGCGCGGATGTATCAGTGTACATGAACGACAACCTCCAAACGTGATTGGAATATGGAGCTTTATCAGCGACAACGGTAAGAAGAACAGGAAATAGGGTGGAAGCGAACACGGGTGCGAGCGACAGCGAAAACCTCGAGACAGCGACTGAGCTGAAGAGAAACTCAAAATTCCGAGAAAGAGAGAGAGAGAGAGAGAGAGAGAGAGAGAGAGAGAGAGAGAGAGAGAGAGAGAGAGAGAGAGAGAGAGAGAGAGAGAGAGAGAGAGAGAGAGAGAGAGAGAGAGAGAGAGAGAGAGAGAGAGAGAGAGAGAGAGAGAGAGAGAGAGAGGGATTGAATGATTGATTTATTGACCAGGGGAAATTAGGGCTACAGAGGTCTCTCTACCGTTTCCCCTGGATCCCAAATACAAGCAATTCCTCGTAGAGATGAACACTGACATATATATACGAGCTACCATACAACGTGATGCTAAGTTTGATATGTTTTTCTCGAGACTCTCTCTGCACAAGAACTCTCAATAATCCTAATAATAATTTATTACAGCTACACCAAAATAAATTACACTCATACTAACATTGAAAACACAAAACACACAAAAAATAAACAAGAGAGAGAGAGAGAGAGAGAGAGAGAGAGAGAGAGAGAGAGAGAGAGAGAGAGAGAGAGAAAATAAGAGAACAAAGAGTTAAATAATAAAAACTTGAGTTCATTTATGAGTGAATTGAACGATATAGAGGAAGTTATGGACACTGGGTTTTAACAGGTCACTTGATTAGGAAGATACAGTTGAGCAGGCATTAGAATTAGTTCACACGACATGGCAGGTCTCTAGGTATGTGAACTGAAACCGAATACTACACTGATGGCTGAATGTTTCGGCTTGGATTTGGGTCTGGAAAGCTGCTAGTAGAAATGTCCAAGAATAGTCGATGAGGGAGAGAAGGGCGAGCAACCGGGAAATTCCGAGAAGAAAACCTTCTGTCGAACCCAGAAATAATCCTTACAGCCTTTTGTTAGCAGGAAAGGCTAACTGCACTTCCATTCGGTAACTAAAATCCCGCGTCGAGGGGCTTTCTCATTTGAGCCTTGAGCAACAAAATCATTCGGCCAGAGCTGAGCCAAACAACACCCGAGTTCTAAGTCTCGAGAGGGTTCTGAAACATTCATTTTTTTGGGTAAATTTATTGGAGCCCGTTACAAATACACTCCTCTTCGAACAAAAAATGTGCTCAATCTCGGCTACAAAAAAACATTGGCAAACGATAATTTTAAAGTTGCATTTAGTGCGATGAGGTGTGACGAACCAAACCCATCCATTCAGCGGAGGCTCGTCCAGGGCATTTATGCTGACTGGGCAAATGCTCCGATTCGCCCAAGACTTCGCTGTCGTCAGTTGAAACCGAGCCAGTTACCTCGTCTCTGTGTCATCTGCGCTCGCGTTTCCACCCACCCAGTTCCCTGTTTGTGGTGGTAAAACTTCCCCGAATGTAATTGAGAATAAAACTCTGTTCTTATAGCATTCGGCTTGATATTGTACCAACTCCGCAACTCTCTTGGTGCGATATCGCTTTCAATATTAATCCTCCCCGTAACAGAGGTATAACAGATGTAACTAGAATCCCAAAACAACGAACTGCAAAAGTAACCACTACACCACTTGTTAAAGTTCCTGCACCTTCTGATAAATATAAAAACTTGCGGGCAGTCAAAGCCAGTATTCACCAATTGGTTTGGGCGATTAACGTCGTGATTAACGAATGTTGTTGAGCTCTTTTCAACTGTTTACGTTAAAATCGCAATATATAGTTTCGTTCCGTACAAAAGAGGTATTTGTTGAGTAGAGCTTTGAGTTGACAGTCTCTATTTCTTAGGCGTTGAAGGAGATGAGTCACATGGCCTGCTAACGTGAGGCGTCTAGGATAATGCCTAGGTAACGATGGGGATTGGTATTCGGGATCTGGTGTTGGAGGTAGTGGAGCGATGACTGAGAGCATCTTGTTTTATATGTGTAGCTGACACCTGCCGACTTGTTTGGGTTAATTTTCAGTACCTACCCGCCACAATATTTGCCCAGTTCCTCAACACGCAGCTGTAGTTGTGTGTGGGCATGCTCTCCTCCTTTGCGGGGCACAGCATAAACGAAGTCGTCGGCGTAAAGTGCAGAGTAATGTGGTTCCGATGAAATTGGCAGATCGCAGTAGTAAAACATTAATAGCCAAAGAAACTATGGAACTATGGTGGCTCGGACCTCTCTATGAACCAAGACGAGACCTTACTAGCCCTAACTTCCCTTCTGTTCGGAGAGAATCGACCTAGTTTAGTGCAATTTCACGTTTAGTGTGGTTGGCTAGGCGATTCAGGTTGGAATATTCGTTTCCGAATGAGTATAACTTTTATTCTATACTTTAGGAGCCGAACTGAGTAGTGTGATCCAAACCACCGTTAAAAATACTCCCTGTCTTCAATTATGGGGATGTGTTCGAAATAACAGAATTGCGATAGGACGCGGCTCAGAGTGACGATTTAGCTCCATCGAAGTGAAATACATCAGTAGCCGAAGAGAGAAGAGGAATTGAGCGACTGAGCAACTGACACTTTCGAACTCCTCGACAGACCTCTCATGACCCTCTTGGAAGGAATCGAACTATCTCAAGAACTTGGCTCCGTCCCAAAGTCAAACGCGAGCCAAGCAAACAGACCGCAATCTGTGACGCTCGACTTGGCCAAAATCGTGTGTCTCCAAGGCTCACAACTTCTCATCTTCATTTTCAACGTCCGGGCTCAAGAAAACAGATCCCAACCTTAAAACTCCTTCTGACGGGATTTTTTGGACAACTCGTGTGCCTTTCTGCCGGAGAAACATTTTGGATGACTTGAGCGAGTTGGATGAAGAACCAAGTGTGGTTCTGAAAGGCGAAATTTGCGCTTAATGTGTACGAGATTCACCTCGCGTGAATTACGAAAACGCAGACTGAAGCCTGATTGAATGAACGTTTTATTTGTATACTCAGTCGTGAGCTCTACGTAAACGTTCAGACAAGAGAACGTTTTTACAACCACCCCTTACAATTTGGCACTTTTTTATGTACGTTCCGCCAAAATTAAGACCACAGTTCTCGCAAAAGTGCACTATAAAACACTCGGACCGGATCGTTGGCAGGGTGTTGAATCAGCACTTCGTCTTGACTGCATGAAATATGAAATTTCGTCCAACTACATTAGAAGCAGTTTGATTAACACGGGGAACCTTAATCTCCACTTACAGACAGCAGGAAACCCTGTTCAATAATAAATAGATGGACAATTATTCAGTATTCCGCTCAAAGGTTTGGAGGCTGAATACGAAGGGCTCTCCGAAGAGGGATCCGCATAGGATATGTACACAAAAGTTTCACTCCCTCGAGCTTTCTGCAGCTTACGCAAACAAACTTATTTCTCTTCGGAATTAGAAAAGCAAAAGTGCAAGTCGTCCTAATCCCGGGAGAAACCCCTTAAGCTGATAAGCCCGGAGCCGAACTTCAGGTCAACGAGAAACGTATTAAAGTAGAGACAGGGCGCGCATCTTGGATGTGAAAGAGGGGTAGGGGAGGAAAAGGAACGATATAAATTAGGTCCAACGGTTGAAGGGCTGTGTGTTGTGTCGCGTTGTGCATTGGCCCGAGGAGTTCCGTCAGGGCTCAGCTATGCGGGACACTGCAGGAGCGCGTCGTCAAGCAAGCGGAAAGTGCATGACCGCAATTTAATGATCGCATTATGGCGTTTCCTCGGGAGATAAATTACTGGGGGAACGGAGCCTTTAGCCGCTACTAATCTCGTTGAAGAAGAACATGACGTTTTCAGGGCGGTTAAGGTTTAGCGTAGTTGTTAGTTAATGTCGAGCGTTATGTGGCAAAACGTACGAATGACCTCCGCGTGTCTCTTTAGCTTTTAGACCACCAATAATCTTAAAAGTGACGTGAACCACGATCGTTACCGCTATCTTAACTACACGTACTCGTTTTAGTGAGAGCGTCTGTTGGATATGTTTACTTGTCTCAGACGTTGCATAGGGCTCAATGCTCCAATTGTTGACACTATTGGCGAGACAAATCATTCTACTCAGCGTTCTATTCAAGTGTTCATGAAAATCAAACTTGTATGTTTTATAGTGAAGCGTGAGTTCCGAGTTAACACTTTGCACGTATTCGAGTTACATAAATAGTTTTTTTGATTATCACAAACTAAGTTTTTCAAACGTGGCTTTGTGCACCCAACGTTGACACATTTACCCTCATAAATTCCGTAGGTTGACGTTTGCAGTTCGTAATGTAGAGACCGATTTGAATATTGACCCTTTGTCTCTTGAAGTTATTACCTAGATGAACAAAAGAGGGGCTTGGTCTATGTGTACTGACTGACTCTTATAAAAGGCGATCGTGGTCTAGTAGTTAAGACATTTGTTCATAATTCTCAGCAGCCAACTAGTGGTCGAACTTCTTCATTCCAAGAAAAAGAAGAGGCCCAGAGAGAAAAATTCACAAATTAAGAGATAAATAATGAGACGAGTTCTCGGGTCCGGAATTCGCTGACGCTGTGAAAGTTCCAGCGCGAAAAGAAATAAAATAAGCGTCGCGCCTACTACAATGTGAAAGAAAAGATTTTCCTTGTAGCCCCTTCGTTTCTCGAACCCAAAGATCGGGTTTTCCGGAGATTCGCCCAACTCTCATAAATTCGTTCCTTAAAAGAGTCCGCTCCAGGAGCAGCGGCTAACGACGAGGGGGGGAGATGTGCTGACTGACTCCTATCAAAGGCACCGGGCAATTGTGGTCTAGTGGTTAAGACATTGGTTCATAATCGTCGACGAAAGTCGGGAATGGTGGATCGGAGCTCCGCGCGATTTGCCGTAATTTGTGCCTCTTCAAAAGCATCTCCGAACTCACCTCAGTACATAAGTAAAACCAAGATTGTCAACCACGTGTTCCAAAATGTGACAATGCAGAAAATACATTCAGCATACCTAATTACAGAGGACCAGGAATAGGGAACCAGAACTTTCCCCGTAAGATTTGAGCATAGGCAGTTTGTATCTGACTGATGGGAGACAATCCCCATTGGGCTGAGAATTGGAACGCCTAAGGAAAGGAGATGTCGTAAGGTGGGAAGTGGGAAGAAACAACCTTTCGACGGCTTCCTTCCAGGAAAAATTCCCATTTTAAAAGCCGCATGCATGAAAGAGGTGGACTTTAATTTGAGAACTTTAGCTTGAGGAAGTTCCAAACTCGAGATATTCCATTATGGGCAGGGGGAACTAACTAATTCTGCCAGTGTTGAGCCGAACACAGCTGTTTGATGTGAGGACTGGGATTGAATTGATTGCCCTGCCCGGCATCTACTACAAGTGTTCGGTCATCATCATCATAACGAAAAGCCTGTCGGTACGAATATGTTACCCCCCGAAACCTGTTTGAGGAATAGTCGCTATGATGGAAGAGAACGCCGACGGGAAGGGATTCAAATTTAAAGGCGTACGAGGAGTTCGTTACGAGGAACTTCACCTTCCATCCCATCACAGCCTGATTTCTCCAACCAACCCACGTTTGAGGAAAGTGATGCGAGCACGCGTTTTTCGCATGAAATTGGAAATGAGAGGCGAAATCCTCCTCTCGTAAATTGCGATAGCTTTCCTTGCTAGTAAATCCGCACCGAGGGTGGGGTTGCCCATTTGTCCTTCGCGAAGTTGATGAACGCCTCGAGGCGATGCTAATGGACATACCCCATCAACCCATGATTTATAAAGGACCCTACGTTCTTCGCCGAAACGAGAAAATGGCACGAGCAATGTTTATTGAGAGCAGTAAGATATGTAAGCGTTGAATTAGACGCGATAGCATCTTTCCTGAGTTTGTCCGGCGCGTAGAATTCGCAAAGTAATCGCTTTAATGTTATTGTTGTTATAATTAAGCTGAGCAGCACTGATATTGGATGATTGACCGACGTCACTCAACTTTCGCGAAATTCAACTTCCAACTATGGATGACGTGCTACTCGGTTCGGCGCATTCCTCAACGCTCCAAGTTCACGTCTTTTTTTCTCCCCTTCCCTCTCCAACCACTATTTCTTTCTCCCAATTAACATTCACGCTACCTGGGCCGAACAGTTTTCCACCTTAATTTTGCAACTTGAGCGTGTCCCGATTGCTTCCCCACGGACTTTGGAGGAAAAGAAAACTTTTAACCGGAGCCAGCTGCAAGGCGGGTTAATTGGGTAGCGTTTCAAGGCTCATTATAAAATTTCCCCTTGAAGGGAGAGAGAGAGAGAGAGAAAAAAAAAAAAGAAGTTGCTTAGCTCAAAACCAAGTTCACGAAGTTCATGAACAGGCGAAGCTTCGGCGATAGAGACAATAATTTTGCCATTTTCCTCGAACGCCAGTCACTAATCAGTGCTAAGCACAAGCGGGTTGTAGCAAACAAGGTAGGGATTCTCGATTGCAGAGATTTATCAACATTGAATAGAATCATTAAAATCAGCTAGACCACCACTTACCATCATCAACCCCCTCATCTGATCATTCATCAATTGAAAGGGGAAACGCAATGGGCTCCAACTCAGATGGATATGAGATTTCGAGCAACTAAATAATAAATTCAATGGTTCCCATATACGAGTGCTGTAGGTTAATTCAACGCATTTATTGAGAACAACGTGTAAGTACTAGTTACCTTAAAGTAAGTAGTCAAAATCGTTAAAGCTGGTTTTCAGGAACTCGGAAATACGAGCATGTATTGTTCTGTGAAAGTGCTTTGGCATCGTATTTCTATTCAACGGGCAGTTACAGAACTCATTGAGAAGCATGAAAAACTTGACTATCCCTTGCCAAATGATATTTGGTCGAGTTGTCAAAATTCACGCGTGGATTTAATGAAAAATATCTGGCGCGTTGCAACACACAACTTTCCTTAGCTCTACGTCAATTCACTCGGGTACATGGCTTTTTCTTTACTTACTCAATTCATTTATCATTCAGTTCATTTGAACTTGTTCAAAGAACACTTCACAGCTGCAGGAAGCGGTAGCGCCTACACTTCCGGAATTTATTGTGCTGCTCGTACTCGATCGGGAATGAGTAGAGATAAGGAAAGTTGTGTGTTGCAACGCACCAGATATTTTTTTTAAACATTCTAGTTACATTTCAGCGGAGTTTAAAAGGAAAAAAACAGTTAGGTACACTGCGGGAGTGAGGAACTCCAAACGCTATATCTCAGGACCAGCTCACAAGGTAAGACGTCGCTTCCTGACGATGGAAAGGAAGGGCTTGAGGCACGGTGAGCTTACACTGCAAAATGAGCAAATGTTGGAGGAACAAGCGACACTTCGGTTTTTGGCGCGATCCGCTTGGTGTCTCCATTTGATGAACTATGAAGAACAACATATAGACATTGAACATTCGAAAACATTTCACAATTCTTCATCTCCATTATCCCAAAAATCCGCACTCCAACTCATTTCCTTCCCTTTTTTACTGTCCTTGGCTCCACAAAGTAGGAAGGAAGGTTATGTAATCGGCGGAAAAAAAAATTTTGAGTTCTCTTCACATCTTTACGTTTCAGAGCCCCCTGAGTCCGAAGAACACTATTTGGGAAAATGGTCTGCGTGTCTGTGAACAACTTTTAGAGAGAACCACCGTACCAAATCAGCTCAAACTTGATATCTAGCCGGGAAATCACTATAAAACGCCAAAATGTGGGTATGAACAAAATCCACCGAAATTTAACTATAGTTATCATAGTGATCAAAACACCAAATATTTTTTTCTCGAAAACCGCTCTAACGATTTTGATTAAACTTTTTATATTGGTAGCTCCAAATATGGCAACTATACCATAAAATTCCCATCTATGGGAAAATGACGAGAGCAGCACAATAAATTACCAAAACTTTCGACGAAATCGATTTTAGGGCGGTTTTTAGAGAAAACAACCGTTCCAAATCAGCTGAAACTTGATGTCTAGCCTACAGGTTACCACGTGACGTAAAAATAAAGGTGTGGGCAAAATCCAACGAAAGTTAACTATAGTTATCATAGTGATCAAAACACCAAATATTTTTTTCTCAACAACGGCTGTAACGATTTTGATTAAATTTTTTATATTGGTAGCTCTTAACATGGTAACCATACCATAAAATTCCCATTTGTGGGAAAATGACTAGAGCAGCACAATAAATTATAAAAGTTGTCGACGAAAAGCGTTTTTAGCGCGGGTTTTTCCTTATAAACTCCGCTGGAATGTTAGTAGAATGTTTAACAAAACTGGTATTGTAGTCGAATCCAATACCTAAAGGGTGAGTGTTTAAAAACGCTCATGAGATACATGGGGCTCACTCCAGAAATTCTTGAATTTCAACTACCGCCGTTTCGCTTGCTACCAGTTCTAGCGGTTTTACTCGATAACTCCGCAAAAATGATTACTATCATCTTCAAAACAATCGTGTTCCCAGCCTCATTAATCCTCTGTGCAACAATTGCTCAGTAATGGTTCCGCAATGAGTACGAGCAGCACAATAAAATCTGGAACTGTAAGCGCTACCGCTTTCTGCTGCCGTAAAGCGTTGTTTGACCAAGTTCAAATTAACTGAGTGATAAATGAATTGATTAAATAGAATTAGCCATGTACAAAGTGAATTGTTGTAGAGCTAAGGAAAGTTGTGTGTTGCAACGCACCAAATATTTCCCCATTGAACAGATAAAAACAGCAAATTTATCTAAAAAACGATTAATGGTATTGATTTTATACGTGGACGCTCCAAAATGACGTGACGGTACCAGAAAATTTCAATTTGGGAGAAAATTACGAGAGTAGCACTATAAATTATCAATTATACATTTCCAGAACTCCCAAAAAAATCAGGGTAGTAGTCGAACGAAATGGTTTTGATAACTTCCATAGAACATAGCAACCACAAATATTACGGAATTCCAACCACTACAGTTTCAATGAATACTATTTCTCACCGTTTTTACCCGATAACTCCAAAACAGCTAACACAGCAGGCTATCTGAACACTTTGCAAAGGGTAAGATCCTCAACATTTGTCAAGCGTGATTCGTTTATCTTTTTGTTGCGAGTGGCAGAGATGTCGCATCCTCGTTCAATATGAGACTCCAAATCCGTCGACGTAACTTGTATACGAATCTTAAGAACGAGAGACGAGAAAATGCGTTCTCGAGGTGTGGAGCAAGAGCCATGAAATGGCTACCTGATCGAATTCGAGAGCTCGAGACTGTTATGAAATGGAGGAAAAATGGAAGTCAGGCGGAGAGGGGGGAAAATTGGAAGGAAAAGTCAGTGTCGGAGTCGAGTCCGGGTGTGATTTGAAGAGCTCCCTTCGATGCCACTTGAGCTTCGTCTTCTTTCGATCCGTTTTATTGTTTTATTGCATCATTGCAGCAAGAGAGCCCTTTTTGTCTCTTCTCGCTACTCATCTCGAATCTCTATTCTTTCTCAATGACCCGAATCGTTTTATCACATCCGCCAAAACGATCGTATTTCACTCCGACTTTTCCGTTCCCGCTCGTGGTTTGCATTATTTAAACTTTAGTTGTCACCCATAAAATAGTCGGGAACCGTCAGTGAAAAGTGGGTGTCAATGGAGAAAACGTGCCGAGTTAATAATCAAGTTTCGTCGAACGTTGGTCTCAATGATCTGCGATTCTATAGCTTATTTCATCGAACTTCGTTCAAAGTACAATTTTGTTTGGCCAATCATGAGTACCTAAACATATCCAAGAAACATAATTATTACTCAAACATGCAACTTCAAAAGCTACAGCACTCTTTATGAAAGATCCTAAAGCTGAGAGAAGGAGTTTCAAGGCGTTATGGAATGGTGAAACATAATACATTATACGCGCAGAATTATTAGCTTAGCAGAATTGGAACGGGGAACGTAAATGTGTGATCAAGAAGGCCGTCGCAGGGGGGGGGGGGGAGATATGCAACGGTGTGTGTCATCCATTTCATCTGGCGTTTATGAGCAGAACGCAGCCAGCTGGCTTTTTCCCCCCGAAGCTATGCGAATGAGCTCGATTAAAGATTCTTTTAGAGCATTATTTATTATCAATCGAGTAATGCATTTTAATTTAAGAACCGAGCCAATTTCATTACAATAAATAAATGATAAGTACTGATGAGCGAATAAATAACTAATGCAGAGGATGGTGACTGATTCTCCCACATTAATAGAAAGAACTGGTAAAACAATCAAGATATTGGAAAAATTCCAATTTATTTTAAAACCTTACGTCATCACGTTCTTGGTTTATTATTCTTTCTGAATAATAACCCTTATGTTTTCGGTCACGAAAATTTTTTTACAACCCCCCCTCAAAATTTGATACTTTACGTTTCAAGACTTGGAGATTCCAAATTTGCATCCGCCGTCCGGACCGTTTTGTGCCTTTAACGTGGTCTAACAAATTCGTTCTTTCGCACAAAAATCCGATTTGGTATATAGTTGTGCCCGACATCTCGGCAATCCGATCGAACGAAGCCCGTGGTTGCAATGGGCAAAAAATGGTTAAAAAAATTAGCAAAACGCAGTACAACGTGGAAACTACAGCAGAAGTCACCGCTTCGTCGTTTGAAGTCCCTCCCTCCCTCCCGTCACAATAAAAAACCACCCGCCTCGTCCGCTCAACTCCCCTTTCGCCTCGCAACGGGTTCGCTCGAAGCGCCCCCGTTCCAATTTCCCCGACCCGACGGGGCAAAATCATCAGACGTTTTGTTTCCATTCCATTGTAGCCAGGACATGTTTCGTATGGTTTACCAGTATTCGATGCTGAATCGAATGGGATGGGGGAGCACTAATACTAGGTCAAGCTGTTCATGAGAATAATAAACCATTGTGTAATAATTCGCAGGGTTTTTTAAAACTAATGAAGTGCAAATAGAGACGACCTTGTCGAGTGAAGTCATTTTCGGATGTTTTCTATGATTTTCCGTTAATAATTGGAATAATTCGGTCATAAACTACCTTCTCCGCGTCCAGGGAGATGTTTGAAGACCTCATCCTTGAGATACATACGCAAGAAGAAGTCACAGGTACACAAATTCCGCGAGCGATTGGGCCTCCAAATGTCCTTCCGTACGAGAGATGATTTGAACGGCGAACGTGCCCTTTGGAATTTCACAAAAGTGGCGCGCGGTATTTCTCCATTTTTGGCATTTCTTTCCGACTTAGGTTAGCAATTTGTGTTCCGTGCTGAGCGCCTAGGGGACTGATCAATCGTTGCCCTATGTTTACGTGGGTCCTCGTTCATCTCGAAGTGGGTTGCTGATGACGTTACTCCGAATTTGAGAGCCCAACTAATAATCGTTGAGTCAATCAGGGAATGGATCTGAATTTTGAAGAATTAGGGAAGGTAGTTCAGTAGCTGTACGATGAGATTTTATTAGCACTGTTAAGATACTTAGCACCAACTAGAAGGATGACAGCATTTCCTACACCGCAGTTTCACTTACTACCATTTCTCACACAATTTTACCCAATAATTTCCAAACATAAACGTAATCCTACACAAAAAAAGTCTTGTATATCACCTGAACACTGATTGCTCAGTTATGGTCGTGGCATGAGTATTGAAAGTCCAGTTAATTCCGGAACTTTAAGAGCTACCAATTTTTCGCTGTGGAACGTATTGAGTAGTTCCTGAGTGCGGGTGAATAACTTGTTCGAGCGAAGAAATTGAAACTCCTCACATTGAAGTGGTGAGTATGTGGACGGTATCTATTGACTGTAGCACAGCTCTTGAATTTGTGTAGGCAATGAGTTCACATTCAAGGTTTCTGCAGTTACTTGAAGCTTACCCGCCACCAGGTTCGGAGAGGCAGTCCTGGTAATTTCTGGCAATGCGACGAAAGTTTTCATGTATTGCTGCAGTCTGTGCGAGTAATGTGCGTATCACAACTAAATTTGAGAAAGCAACGGACGTTTTCTTATAATAAAGAGAGCGAAATTCTAAAACAAGGTAAAATCGTTTTTCGAGACAGACATTAACAGGTTGATAGAGGTTACACAGCGTTACCCTCTAGCGAGCGCAGGCGACTAATCGATTCAAAAAGCAGAAACAACTGGAACGGTGAAACCCCGTCCGTCAGGTTGGGGAAGGTTGAATAATGAACAGCATTATATATTTTTACACTCACTCTCTCTCTTTAAGCGACCGGCAGCAGTGTGTTAAGGGACCGGATGGTACAATGACCGCATGGAGAGACACATATCTAGGCACTCCGCAAGGGTCAACTCTGTCGGCCTTATTGTTTATAATATATCTTGCTTCGCTCCCAAGCTTGTTTTCGGCTGCAACTAAATACATGTTTTATGCAGATGATTTGCAAATGTATCAATCGTGTAGGGTAGAGGATATTGGACCGGCGAAAGACAGCCTTAACTCGGATCTCCAGGCTCTAACTGGTTGGTGTAAATAGCACGGAATGCAATTAAATAAGGCTAAAACAAAGGTTATGTACCTTGGGAACCCTAAAATTCTGGCCCGATTCGACAGTAGCCTGCAGCCAGGTGTATGCTTCGAGGAAACCGCCCTAGAATCCGTGGAGGATGTGAGGAATTTGGGGATCGTAGTTCAGAATGTACTATCCTGGGATCTGCAGGGTACAAACATGTGTGTGAGGGTGTTTTCAGGCGTCTACCGGTTGCGTAGGATTGCAATTGACTTCCCGACGCGAGTTCGACAGCAGCTTGTGCAATCGCTGATCTTCCCGATCTTAGATTATGCGACAGTGTCCATGTGTGATTTGAATGGTGAGCACATCAGAAGACTCCAGAAAGCGCAAAACGCAGCAGTTCGCTTTATTTTTAGACTTGGTGCTGATGAACATGTCACACCTGTTTATAGGCGGATGGGCTGGCTCACCATAAAAGAAAAGAAAAAGCTGGCCATCGCTGTAATGGTTTTCAAAATATTGAAATTCAGGAAACCAGAATACCTAAGTAGGAGTTTTGTCTATATGAGAGATGTGCATTCAAAGATCACAAGGAACGTGGGAGATTTGTTGCAGATTCCGTTGCATAGAACCTGTTTATATAACCGATCGTTTGCCGTTCAAGGAGCACGTTTGTACAATGAATATAGGGAATTGTATGATTCACGACTAAAAACAGAGGTATTCAGAGACAAGTTTCGGAAACACCTACTCGCCCAAAATGATGTTGATGGAGAAGTGTTGTAAATGTTAAATGTACTTTGTTGTTAGCTTTCCTCAGTATTGCAATTGTCTAGTGATGGTATTTGTAGTTTTCCTAAGTATTAAGTTTGTATAATGTGTAAAGGCCTTAGACTAAGAAGGGGAGGAATATTGAGTA
Source organism: Pachypeltis micranthus (assembly GCA_020466155.1). Classification (NCBI taxonomy): domain Eukaryota; kingdom Metazoa; phylum Arthropoda; class Insecta; order Hemiptera; family Miridae; genus Pachypeltis; species Pachypeltis micranthus. Next base: position 10,326,529 of record CM035774.1, on the reverse strand, counting down.
CTCACTCTTCTTACCATCTAAGATTATGTCTGTGTTTCAGTGTACTGTATGAAAGGACAGGTGAGTGAGTGGGTAGCCCCGGCCAGTTCGGGGAGGCGGTGATAGGATTAGGCTGGGGCTCAGTGATTTTATTTATTTATTTTTTTTAAAATTTGTTTCCGAATTGTTTTATTTTTTATTGATTGATATGTTACTATGAGTTGTTTTGCCTTTCTATTAATTTGTAGGGACCGTCTCAGGACCTCTACTGTCCAACGCTCTGCATGTCGAGTTCAGAGGAGGTCCGTAGGAGGGTGGGCTCGAGGCTGGCTGGGGTTTTTCACCCTCCTCAACCAGCTGGTGTGAATGGTGTGTGACTGTGAGTGTTAGTTATTTATTTGGAGTGAAAGCAATTTATTTTGCACGAATGCAATTGATCTGGTATGAATGTGTTAAAGAATTAGGGGTTGTTTCGCACATTGTAAGCGAGTCTGCGAGCACACAACATATGTTTATAAGAAAATAATGTTTATATGAGTAAAAAGCTGAGGATATGCAGTTATGTTGGTTTTCCAGGGAAAATGGAAGAGAGGTCCTAATTCTCCCTGGTTGTTAAATAAACCATTCATTCATTCTCCTCTCTCACTCTCTCTCTCTCTCTCTCTCTCTCTCTCTCTCTCTCTCTCTCTCTCTCTCTCTCTTCTCTCTCTCTCTCTCTCTCACTCTCTCCTCTCTCTTTCTCTCTCTCTCTTTCTGTCCATTCAGTCAGATGAATGTCAGAAACACACGTCTCTAAATTATTATTTGTCAAGTGTTGGTTTATGTTTTCTCCTCGCTCTCGTTTTCTATTCCTAAACTTAAACTATTTCTCCCAACAAAGACTCAGTAACTCGTCTAAAGGGTGACGAGTATGATGTATTTCAGAGGTCGTAGTGATCGGTTGATGTATTTCAGAGGTCGTAGTGATCGGTTGATGTCGTAGACTTGTTTTATCAACGGCTAACTCTTTGGAATATTTTCCACGTCAATATGCAACGTTTTGTAACTAACCCCTGAAGAAATAACAAGGCGACGCCGGGCAAGTTGAGGCTTGGCGGCTGGGAGTTGTGTTGAGAGTGAAGGAGAAGAAGAAAAAGAGAAAAGACAAAAAAAAAAAAAATACTGGCCTTGCTTAGGTTTGTTCAGTGGTAGGAATAAAGGTTGCGTGACCGGGGCTAACAGTAATAAAATGGTAATGCGGAGCCTCAGGTCGCTTCCCATATTGAAGTTCTAAGTCACGTTGTGACTTGAAGGCATCTGTTAGTAAAATCGCGGATCCTTCTCTCCCCCTCTCCTCACCACCAATCCCCCCTCGCCAACAAAAACCGTCTCTAGCTCTGTAACAGACGACCCTGGAGTACCCACCTTCCCTTCCTGATATGAATATTGCCCCGAGTTGGCAGGAATATTATCAGTTCCAGTTACGTGCCTGTCTCCATCTTCTTCGGCGGATGATATACGGTTCCATGTTGGGATCTAAGGAGGAGCATTTTCCAACCGACTGGCTGCGAGAAGACGTCGAAAACGACATTATGTAGTCTCTTCGCCCGCTATAAACGAATTGGGTGCAACTTCATGATCGGCACAGTTCAGCTACGCTTTTCAAATTTAGCTTTATTATTTCCGTCGGCGGAACGCTATACAAGTCGTATTGGGAGTGCAACATTGCCCTTCAATCTGAATACTAAGGAAAACACCTTGATTGTTTTCCTTTTTGGCACGCGGTACGTAACGTTGAATGATGGTGCCAGGAGCTCGTGGAGTGGAAAAAAATCAGGGCTATAACACTGACTGTGCCCGCTTGTCAAGATGCGTGTATTACCATAATTATGGTAGACAGCTCTTCACAATGGGAACAGCGAGGACGTGCTGTCAAACCTGCTGGTATTTCTCTTATCAAAATCCCGATGTTTGACACCTGTGCAACAATCATAAAACAACAGCCTCAGGCAGTTTTGCTCTTCTTCCGGGTAGTTTGCCAAGGAACTCTTACTACTATTAACGTACAAACGTGGACGTGTAAGTTGGCTTTCCCGAAATTCTACAGGACTGATGAGTAGGCGCTGCATGTCATGGAATGGACGTAGTTCATCAGTATTTCCTCATCTCACTCACTCTAACTGACATGAACTTCATTGATTGTTTCCGACACAATCTCATGAAATTATCAACTCAGTATACATCACTTACTTCACAGACTTCCAGTTGCTCCTCGCCCATTAGGCATGGGACAGAGAATAGACACACACACACACATCTCTCCCTTTCTCTCGCTCTCTCTCTTCCTTCATATTATTGGGAATTATACCTACACCACGTGTTTTCCAAGATGTACTAATAAGAAAATCAGCAAAATGACCCGCGTTCCCGTATTTCGAATTTAGAACCACCATCTGAGCTTCATGACCGGTCAACATGGCCGCTCTCAGCACATCTCCATTGGAATCGGCCTTTAACTCCTTCTAGCACACATTTCAGTCTCATCTCTTAGACCTGTTTATTGTCAATCCTCTCCTTTTTGACGCTTCGTTACATTGACGTAAGCACGTTTTTGAGGCAGTAGGAAGAACAATCAGGAAATAGTTTTTTATGGAGGCAAACGACCTGCTTCAGTAATAGAATACGAACGCCGAGCAATGCCAGTTTTCGAGAGTCAAATAAGTTAGGAAGAGCGGGGAATTGCTCTGGAGTTAAATCAGGGTGTCGTGGTGAATAATCACCATTCACTTACACAGCCAGAAAATGTTGATTCTGTAATGATCTTCAAAACAGTTCCCGCCGCCGAGATGAATGCAGTAAAAACTTGTGGTCCGCTAATTTAAAATGAAATGTGGGGAAAAGTAATGCCATTCGCAGATCCCGGGAATGGAAATGTATGCCGCCGAGTTGAAGTCGCGCTGTAGAGGTCGGCGGGACGTTGATTTAATTTTCTAACGCTCGCTCCTCTCTCCGAAGAGAGACGACCATCCCGGGCTGAATTGTAAAAAGGATGTGGCATATTGTTCCAACCCAAACCTTCGGGGTGTGCCGTATCCCTGCGCTCTGCGCCCTACATAACGCCCAGAATTACTTCCATTCGTATAGCTAATAGGCTTTCCCTTCGCATTTCCTTTCTCCTGTATATGATATGTATGCATTTATACAGCACAGTAGAGGACGCCATACTAAGACGATTCGAACGTCCCAGCGGTTGGAAATTTTGAGAGGCACCTTTCGTAATATCCTCAGTAACTAAGAAGCCAGACTTGACAACGTCAACCCCTTACTTCTTACTTTCCCTTGTCCCACTGGGTAAGAAAAAAGTTATGTAATGGCCAGGAAAAATAATTTCGAGTTTCCTTCAGATCTTGACGTCTAAAAATATACGTAGGACACGTTTTTCGTAGGAACACTTCAAAAATTACATAACAGGACCACGAAATTCTCATTTGAGGGGAAAACAACCGAACGAACACTGTAATTTAACAAAAATTACGGTTTTACCTCAGTTTTTCCTTATAACTCGCACTAGAGAGCGAGAACGAGAGAGAGAGAAACTTAGTCGTCAAACAAATTAAAAAAATTGCGATATAGCGGCGAGTGCTTTTCAGTAATGATGGGTCAAATCACAGATTTTCAAAAGAAATAAGAAAAATTAAATTATAGTACTTCAAAAGTGTACATCTTCAAATGTATGTAAAGACACATTACTTGACCAAGCTTATGTGTGAAAGTGTAGTTAGTAAAATTACTAGATTTGCTTCTAACCATGATACCATTAGCGTTCTTCGAACCTAGGCTTAGGTCTCATCAGGCTTCTTGTTAGCAGTTTCTGGGGTCTTTGAGAACCAACGAGTTGAAGACAAGATAGAGGAATGTTGAGGAGAGAGATTCATTTCATGGGGAATCAACCAAAAGTAGGTTGAATTGAACTTGAGTGATCAAGCGGTGAGTTAACGATTTCATGGTGACGGTAAAGGTAGAAAGTGAAAACACTTAACAAAGAGCTGGCTCATAGTAAACACCTTGGTATCCTGATAAATATGGCTCCTTTTCTGGTTCTTTGTATCTGCTAGGCTCGCTTACTATGGCTTTCGAAATGGTTCGTTGTAGTACAATTCGCTTGTGTAGCTAGCTCGGACCAGCACCTCCCCTCGTCAGAAGGATACATAAATGTTATACACTCTATGGATAGCCCGGGTTCGGCATGATAAAAGATGTACACAAACCTTCAGAGCTTGGAGCAAATGTGAGTTAATGGGAGAAACGTGCACCTTCCAAGTGAGAATCGAGTCAATAGCGATCCATAGGTACTTGAACCTGGACACAATTTCCAGATGGTTGAACCCATTAGTGCTCCCAGAAAAATCGTGTCCCATAAAATACCTGTACGATGAAAGTTGAAAAACGCTCGTAAGACAATTAAAAGCAACCCCCAAAACTCCAGGGTTCGAACCACTGCTGTTACACTTACCTACATTTCTCACCCGATTTCGATAATAACAGTAAATACGAAAGCTTGAAGTTATGTCCAATTGATAGGGAGGAAGTTGTGTGATGTGTCGTACCAGATCTTTGAAGGAAAATACGACCCGAGCAGGATTTCGTCCACGGCAGGTTTCATTCGCATTGAAAAGTTAGAGTGGTTGACGGAACTTGATGTGACTTGAACATGTGGATACTACAAGTCCACTGACATAGGCGTCTCTTTCTGTGTTTGTTTTGAAAACGGACGTGACAGCACATATTTGGAGGAGTTCCAAAGCTGAATAAAGACATTTTTTTATTCAGGGAACAAGTAGATGAGCGAATGAGAAGATAAATTCTTTACAGGAATAATGTGCTTAAGGTTCGATACATCGCACCAGAATACATTCTAATTCGTGACAAGCGCATTGTAGTTCAGCATCTGCAATACTGAATGCCGTAGGACCTCGATCAGTTGCAATCTACGAGTAAAGCATGTGTCAAAACTCTGCCAAAAGTCACTTCAGACTGTTTACGTTCACCATTGCTAGTTCCGATTGTAGGTCCAAGAGACGGTTTTGAAACGCACCACAGTTGGTCTGATGATATTTTTTCATCACACTTTGTTATTCAAACCTGGCAGAGAGCATGACAATCTACATGTATCACGTCGTTTTGACATCTCGGGGTCGAAGCACATTTCCCTAGTCGGGGAAAAAACGGCAGAAATTAGGTCCGCTGCGCAGAGTTGCCTGGCTGAGGAGACTACATAAATCAAAAGGTCCCGAAGAATCGACCGGAACTTCTCCCATCCCTGGACCTCCTCGCCTACGTGCAGAGCCTTTTCTATCCCGCCAGAGCCTTTATTCCTCCTGTTTCGGTGTCACGATGAAGGAGCAGAAGGGAAGGGAGAGATGCTTCCCATTTCCACAGTGAAAGGAGCTGCGACCCTCCGACTCTCCGTCTCATAAATTAACCATTGACTCGAGAATCTTCCCCGGTTTCTTTTTTAATAGGCAATTAATCATTCTTTACGCCAGTTCCGAAGAAACGGTTATATTTTTAATGAAGGGCCCATGAATAATTTTCTAGCGAAGAATATTACTTTTTGGAATTGAAGGGAGCTTTTCCCCTTTTTGGTCGCTTTCTGTGCGCGAATTCAACGCCTACGCTCGAAAAGAGGATAATTTATTACGCGTTGTGTCGTTGAGGATTTTTCCCACTTCTTGTGAGTTATTTCGCATTGATACAAATAAGTTAATTTAGCGATCCTTGATAAAGTTTTCGGTATAAGTAGCATCACACAACCTTCCTCAGTCCCAGTACATTCATAACGAGAGCATCTACTGAAACGTGTATCGAAAACACGTACAGTACTTACCAGAGAAGCACTTCTTAGGCTTGATAAAACTCACAAAATCCTTTTCAGGAAAGATTAAAAAATCGAACTTTTAACGTTTGGGGTATCTCACTTATTGATTTATTGGTGAGGGATTAGATGAGAGTACAGATTATTGAGTGACACTCCGTCAGGAGAATCCTCGTTCAACGAACTGACAGGCGAGCCACTATTAGGAGACATCATACATTCGTCGTTGGGCGCACGAGAGGGGGAGCTTGTGGATCGAAATAACAATGAAACTCGGTGAGTGTGAGGAGGACTGTATTATACGTACGGAATTAAGTTGAGTTAGATTTGAACTGATCTGAGATCTTGAACTATAGGTCGACACAAGGCTAGTACTAGGAATGAGTGAACTGGTGCAGGAAACCGTATGGGAGAGCTAGAAGTTACTAGGCCAATAGTTGGGAGCGGAATAATCTTGGAAGTGCTAAGTCGTGGAGAGGAAAGTGGAATGGAGAAGAAAATACAGAAAAGGGAAAACCTGGGAAAGGGGGTTGTTGAAACAGTTGAGCAGCTGAGGGGCAGGTAAGAAATACACTGAGACAATGACTGGGGAAGTCCGAGGTCAAAGACTAACCCCTTTTTAAGCTTTGCCTCAAACATACTCCCCTGCGCTACGACATCAAGATAACCCTTGATGAGAGGTTATGGTGGTGGGTGGTAAAGAGGCTAGTGCACATTAGGGCTGAGCCAGAGAACGTAGCAGAGCTGGGTTATGTTCCAGCCTGCCAGATGTGCCAGATCACAGGGAGATGAGTCAATGACAGAATGGTGAGTTGAGCAGGACAACGGAGAACTTATGAGGTGCAAAAATGAGGATGAATGAGTGATCACACGAGGAAGTACAGGAGGTGTAGCAAGGAGAATGAAAGGAGAGTAGGACAGCACAGGCATAAAGAGAGAAGTTTTAAGGTGTGGTCACAATAGGGTGGGACAGGTGGAGGAAGGCATACTAGGGGGCATACGCTTGGGTGGTGCAAATAGGGAGGAAGGCACGCTTGGCTGGTGCAAATAGGGAGGAAGGCACGCTTGGGTGGTGCAAATAGGGAGGAAGGCACGCTTGGGTGGTGCAAATAGGGAGGAAGGCACGCTTGGGTGGTGCAAATAGGGAGGAAGGCACGCTTGGGTGGTGCAAATAGGGAGGAAGGCACGCTTGGGTGGTGCAAATAGGGAGGAAGGCACGCTTGGGTGGTGCAAATAGGGAGGAAAGCACGCTTGGGTGGTGCAAATAGGGAGGAAGGCACGCTTGGGTGGTGCAAATAGGGAGGAAGGCACGCTTGGGTGCACAATGGGGTAGTGCATGTGTGAGAAAGCACACTGCAGTGGGGCAGGTAAGAAATACACCGAGACAATGACTGGGGAAGTCTGACGGCAAAGACTAACCAATTTGAAGCTTTGTGTCGAACATTCGTTATTCGAAGAAGTACGTTAGAAAGAAATTGTGTTGTGAGTTCGAACTTCACAAGAGGCTCAGCCTCCGAACCGCTTAGAGCCTGCAGCTGAAAGTATGGTAACTTCTCTGGTTCGAAGTTCCAACTCAACTGAAGAAATACTCGTATGTAAATCAGGTATCACGGTACCAGAATATATTGCGCAATCTCGCTCTAAAACTATGTCACCAGTCTATCCGCTTCAAGAGACCTCTCGAGCGGGAAGGGGCAGGTGGGAGAAGAGACAAGTTAGGTAGAGGTGAGAGGGCGCGAGCCTCATGTTTCTAATATAATTATTTCGTGAAATGGTTTCGTTTCCTCCTAATATGACGCTTTTTGCAGTTAAGTGAAGGTTGAGACTGTTCCATGCTATGATGCCAGAAGTAATCTGTAAAATCGTTTTTCTGCAGGCTTTAAACCAGACAGACCAGCCGCCTAAATGAAATTTTTCTGGTTCAACTGGTCTCAACATTTCTCACAAGGAAAATACGGTACGGTTTGCCGTACGCAAGGCGCCCCCCCCCTTCCCGCCCCATATCATTTAGACGTACACCCTCCTGAGGGCTTTTCACGTTGATACTTGTGTTACATCTCGTGTTCTACATATTAGTTTTTCCAAGACTGACGACACCACATTTACAGGAAGTTTATATACAAAATGAGAACAATAGGGGAAAGCTTACTTACACGCTAACCAATCTAGAAGAACCTTTATAACCTCAATACCTTCGTTTGTACCTCAGTATTAGTTCGTCTACCGTACGTACCACTATGGCCATTTGAGTTTGCAAGGAGGAAGTTATTTTGACGACATATTACGAACGATGGCAGAATTATGCCTAATCATTTGATTGATGTTTATTATATTCCGTTTGATTACAGAGCATTGTACATAACAAACTACTAGATAGAACTGCCTAGTCTCATTCCACTTTCCCGCATTCTTTACTCACTAGGTAAGACGCAAGTATCAACACGAAAAGCATGGGCACCTCTAGAGGATATGGTGGGTCCAGGGGCTCGGCCTTGCGAACAGCTAAGGGATGAGCCTGCCTTGGAAGAACCATAATTAAATAAATAGGTAGGAAGGCTCGGTCTCAGCCAACCAAATACTTGGAACTGCCACGCGGTATCACTGAAGCCAGGAGGGCTAGTGAGCCTGCTGTTCCCAGGCGCGCCACTGCTACGTCCCTGCAGTCAAACAGAAAGAAAAGGGGTGACCGGAAATCCTGAATAAGGAAGGATGAGAACGCACGAGCAAGGCCCCGGAGGTGCTGATTTGTTATTATTGGCAACGAGTCCTGCAACCGCCTACCCACCGGCCAGTAACAGCAGATAAGCCTCCACCCAATTGTAATCTTTTACGATTTCAGTAGAGGAAAATAAAAAAAATCTTAACGACCATGAGCCGCAACAATTCTCTTCAAGCTACATTACTGCTTTTCTTTCAACGTACGTTACGTCATTAGTCAACACTCGAACATGATTGTGGCGTTAACGCGATATACGATCCAATTAGTCTGAAACAGTGTTAACTATTGGCGCGTAGGTGATTTCTAGTGTCTCTAGCGATACGCGGTGAGCTGTAATTATATGCGCTTCTCATGTACAAGTTATATTGACAGAAATTACTGGACGGAAAAAATGCTCCGATAAACTTAGTAAATGTATCAACGAGAGGCCAAAAATATTCACAAGCCTTCGGGTCTGCGCCAGTTTGCCGGTATGCTATTTCCACAGAACGGGTTTCCAACCATCCAATCCAATTCTTCGAACTCAGTCCAACTCGACCGTTAATATGCTGTTCTCGCACCAGCCTTCTGCTGAGAACCAACCATTTGATTCGGTCACATAACGGAATAGTTAATAAATTGGCACGATAGGTTCATTAGGTGAATGTTAGGACGTCACAAAAACAATTTTCCTAATTCTTCCTATTTTATCGGATAGTTTCTAAGCCATTTGTCTTCATCAGATACACAGTGGATTTAGAAGTGCTATAAATATGCAGATGAGCAGCACTGCAGACGGCGGAGCACGCAATTCGTTATAAGGAACGCCAGTGCAGAAAGTTCATGTTATGTAAGCCGATCAGAGAGGATTATTTTGAATGCTCAGAGAGAATTCCGTGGATCGGTGACATGTCCGAAATCAACCTCATATAATCGGTCTTTTGCGAGGTCAAAGAAGTGGAGGGTCCCTCGAATACTGCCATGCACTCTGTTCTCTTTCATTTCGGATAGAAATCATTAGCTTTCGAGGGTTCAACTTGGAATTCTTCCCAATGAAGAGGGTATGAAAAATGAATGAGCAGGAGTTGGCTCGTGAAGAACGTTCAAGGCTTCGAAATATGAGTGCTGACACAGGAAACCGCCAGGAGACGGATATTAAGAAGCTTTCACAAATTGAAGTTTATTCTGCGGGTTCCGTTGAGTTGTAGAGCGACTCGCAGAACGAGCGAAAAAAAGCGGAAAATCTTGTATGGTCTTTTGGAAGTTTTTCCATTTCTTTTCTCCCAAACCTCTTTCGGTTCTTATGACTCGGGCCATACTTCTTTCGCCGTTTTTCCCCAAGCCTTTTTCGGAAGGCGCCCAACGAATATAAGGGAAACCTTTATACCGCCGACTACATCCCTTCACACAAGTTTCGGTTATAACTCCGGATTCGAACCTTCCTTCCCGTTTTGAGGTGCCCCAAATCGAAGGGAAAAGGTTTCTTCGCCCCTTTTCAACTTCCGATACGTTGTTAGATGGCAGGCTGTTGCTTCCAAGTTTTGTAATTCGGGTTATTGTCGGATGTGATTGCGGCAGCTGAGGAGTCCCCGCGCTTCTGGCCGGTGGAATCAAGGGAATCCCCGCTGAATGACACCACTTGTTGTTCGCTCTAACCTGCTGGGTGGCCGAAAGACTCGCCTGTAACTAACTTTCTAACCACATCGCCGTATCCAGTCACAGAACGTGTGCCTCATTGAAAAGAACGTTGGAAATCGAACAATAAAACCGATATTAAATCATTAACTTTAAAAATCGGTCAAAGCAATACCGAAAACAAACACCTGGTCCGAAGCATCACACAAATTTCCTCAATCCTGCTAAATTCCACCTTTGCTGGTCGGATTTACACGAAAAGACCTATGGAGACCACTGCCACTGGATTTCACTTCTTCTGTGGTGAAAGTACCCAATGGCATCATAAAAACGTCGGGTTTTAGTCGTGAATAAAACTAACCATTTATATTCGCAGTACTTTACTTATATCTCCGATCAAATAATGGTTAACGAAATGGTAGCACGAAACAAAACGAAGGTCACTAAAAACACGTTATGAAATGAGCCAAGCAATTCATGTTGAAAATTCTTGTGTTTTGGCACATTTTGTAGACGCTGTTAAATGACACAACATCCTGTGACCTACCACTTCCCACAGTGTTTACCAGATAATTCAAAAACGGATTATTTTCATACAAATAAGGTCGACCGGCTGAAAATCCCACCTGAGCACTGAATGAGCAATGGTGGTCGTAGAAGCGTCTCGATAAGTTCTGTGCGGGGCGTTACACTACGTTCAATTCATGCTAAAAAACTGGAAATTAATTTTATGAGTTGCTGCATTGATATGAAACATTGAGTGGACGTGGGCCTAAAGGGAAGTTGTGATACATCACACCAGCTTGTTTTTTTTTAATATGTGCTATAACAGCTCAGAGTCAATCTTAACATAGTAGCTCCACACCAATACTTCAAACTCTTTCATAGCAGCTCAGAATAACAAATGACACAAGTAAAAATACTTTGAGCGCTGTAAAAGCACTTTTTTCGCCCAAATTACCTAGAATAAATATTAGAAGCTATCAATATAAAAAATTCAATCAAAATCGTTAGAGCCGTTATCGAGAAAAAATATTAGGTGTTTTGATCACTGTCATAACTATAGTTAACTTTCGACGGAGTTCGCTCATAGCCTTATATTGGCGTCCCATGGTAACCTGCGGGCTATAATAGTTCACTGACACACTTTTTTCCCAAAGCAAGCCGTAAATCGGACGATGGCACCCAAAAAAGGAAAAACTAAATAATTAATAGGTAATGAAATGGCACCTTTCTCTTTGTATATAAAGACCACGACCAACTGACTGACTCCAGTACTGACTAAACGGCCAGACGATGATGTCTTTACATCGAAAGCGCTTGCCCACAGTAACTCACAAGCCAGAGGAGACGGACTCACCTAACAGGTACGTTAACTTTAGTATTTGCCTACTGGCGGACACAACCCAATTTCTTTAATACCTAACACAGCCAGTCCGGCTAAGGTACTACTAACAAGACTGACCAACAAGACCTCTCCCCGCCCCTTCCCCAACGCTCCATCACTCCCTTCACCTTTCTCTTTGTATATAAAGACCACGACCAACTGACTGACTCCAGTACTGACTAAACGGCCAGACGATGATGTCTTTACATCGAAAGCGCTTGCCCACAGTAACTCACAAGCCAGAGGAGACGGACTCACCTAACAGGTACGTTAACTTTAGTAATGAAATGGCCCTCCCCCCTCCACCGGGGGCGCCCATATTTTTCTACGCCGGCTCTAGGGATTGAAATATTGGGGTGGGGAAGGAAAGAAGGATAAGAGGATATTCCACGTTAGAACGGCCACCAGTTAAGGTACAACCCGAGCAACAAGTGGGTGGTGATACCGCGGAGAACACACCCAGCCGAGACATCTCCTCATCACTTTTTTTCCTCACACATACCTCGCTAGTACACGTTCAATGCTGCAACCCTGATGTTACTTGCCTCCACTTCATGGGCTTCCGACACCGCCATACGAAGATCCGTACACTAACGCACACACAGACCATTTTCCCGAATAGCGTTTTTCGAACTAAGGAGGGTCTGAAACGTGAAGATCTGAAGAGAACTCAAAAAAAATTTTTTTACATTCCTTTCCTTTCTACTTTGTAGAGCCAAGGAAAGTAATACACGGCTGAACCAAACCTGCTTATTTTAGGTATCCATACAACCTTCCTTAGTTCTACATAAATTCACTGCTTTTCGTGGCTCTTGCAACAATACAATGCTTTATTCACTCAGTTCATTTGAAAGCGATGGTAGTGCTTACGATTCCGGAAATTTTGGCTTATGCTCTGAGCGTTATTGAGCAACTGGTACAGAGCGAATTAATGAGCCTGTATAAAGCAGGATAACAACTTTTCCAGAGTTATCGAGTAAAAAACCACTAGAATTGGGTGGTAAGTGCAACGGCAGCGGTTGAAATTTCGGAATTTCTGGAGTGGCCCCTATATATCTTATGAGTGTTATTAAAAATTCACCGTATAGATATCGTGTTGGCGTGATGAAGGCAGGCTTATTGGAACAAACGCAACAGCTATGGCCTTTCACTGTGCTCTAGTTCGACTGTGTGCAAAGTTCGCTCCTACTTGAACTATCGGCCGCCAGTGCCAATTAAAGTCGAGTGTTGTCGGGAGTAGCCGGCGCGGGCAATTATATTCGATGCAGCGGCCCCTGGCGTCTGTGAAGCCGACAATGCAGCGGCAGCACCTGGAAACAGCGGCAGGACTCTGTGGCACTTTCTTGGGTTAGTGGCAACGTGATAGGAAAGATGCAAACACGAGTACGACTCAAAAATATCTGGTGCGTTGCAACACACAACTTTCCTTAGCTCTACGTCAATTCACTTTGTACATGGCTGATTCTATTTAATCAATTCATTTACCAAGCAGTTCATTTGAACTCGGTCAAACAACACTTCACAGCAGCAGAAAGCGGTAGCGCCTACAGTTCTGGAATTTATTGTGCTGCTCGTACTCATTGCAGGACCATTATTGAGTAATTGGTATACAGAAAATTAATGAGGCTGTAAACACGGATTTTTTGAAGGAGGATAGTAATTACTTTTCCAGAGCTATTGGGTAAAAACCTTTAGAACTAGTAGTAAGCGAAACGGCGGTAGTTGAAATTCAGGAATTCAGTGAGCCCCGTGTATCTCATGAGCGTTTTTAAACACTCATCCTATAGGTATTGGATTGGACTACTACACCAATTTTCTTTAACATTCTAGTAACATTCCAGCGTAGTTTATAAGAAAAAACTGCGCGAAAAAAGCTTTTGGTCGAAAATTTTGATAATTTATTGTGCTGCTTTCGTCATTTTCCCACGAATGAGAATTTTATGATATACTTGCCTTGTTGAGAGCTATCAATATAAAAAATTTAATCAAAATCGTTTGAGCCGTTTTTGAGAAAAAGATTTGGTGTTTTGATCACTATGATAACTATAGGTAACTTTCGGTGGATTTTTTTCATACCCTTATTTTTGCGTTTCATGGTGACCTGTAGGCTAGACATCAAGTTTCAGCTGATTTGGTACGGTGGTTTTCTCTAAAAATCGTTCACAGACACACATACACACAGACTCAGACCATTTTCCCAAATAGTGTTTTTCGGACTCAGGAAGGTCTGAAACGTAAAGATCTGAAGAAAACTCAAAATTTTTTTTTCAGCCGATTACATAACTTTCCTTCCTACTTCGCAGAGCCAAGGAAAGTAAAAAGGGGAAGCAATGAAAAGGTCAGAGAGATTCACTGTATCACTGTATTATTTCCCGCGCTGAGAGAAAGCAACGTTCGTAAATAATTAATGTAACATCCGCTAGAAGCAACAAAAAACAAAAAAGGGAACCTTCTCTAAATCGCATTGAGGAGGGATGTCTTGACGGAGGAGGCTGGTTAGGTTGGCAGAAGTGAGAGTCGTCCGGCTGTAAACACTGCTATCAATTCATTCTACTAATCTAATAACGTAAATGTTCAGAGCTTGGTAGGCTTGATAAAGGAAGGATAAAGGGGGGGGGGTCCTGACCCAGCCCAGGGGCCTAAACAATCAAAATCCTCTACTTACCGGCAGCAGGGTGCACACCCAACGCCCTGCGCCCATAAAAGGCAAAATCCTCTACTTACCGGCAGCAGGGTGCACACCCAACGCCCTGCACCCATAAAAGGCAAAATCCTCTACTTACCGGCAGCAGGGTGCGCACCCAATGCCCTGCGCCCAAAACGCAATGAAAATCCCTCACAACCCAGCTGCAGGACGCAGTCAAAAGGACGCCCAGGGCGGGAAAAGAAGAAAAAAAAACTCGCATCAGCGAATAAAACAATCAAAATCCTCTACTTACCGGCAGCAGCGCCCAAAACAATCCAGATCCTCTACTTACCGGCAGCAGGTTGCGTACCCAACGCCCTGCGCCCAAAACCAGCAAAATCCTCTACTTACCGGCAGCAGGGTGCGTACCCAATGCCCTGCGCCCAAAACACCACAAAAATCCCTTACATCCCGCAGCAGGACGCAGTCCAAGAGACGCACAGCGCCTTCCCCGTACACAAAACCCCTGTCCAATGAGCGAACGGGCCACAGCGGCCTACGCCATTCCACTCATTAGGTTGGCTTGAAGTGGTTGAAGTATGGAAAATGAATGGAGTTGGTTGGTGGGTGTGAAGGCGCCATGATGCGAATTTCAACTCCGTATTGAGTAAGTTTGTAATAAAAAAAACATATGGTATAGGTTAGGAACTACTACCTGAATTTTCTGAACAAGGAAAAAACTGCGCTTAAATGATTTTCGTAGAACTATTTGGTTATTTGTTGTGCTCATTTTCCCACAGATGAAAATTTCATGGTATTGTCATGTTTTAATCATAAATACACACGAGAAAGGGGGGGGAGGATATTTTTGCGTTGCCCGAGACATCCGGTAAAAGTGTTTTGGGCACATTTAAAAGGGTTTACCCTCCAAATGTTGTTGAGGTTGGTTGGCCGCATTTGGTTACTCCTCGCAGATTCCGTGGTTAAACTTCAGCCTGCATACCGTTCTTATGGTTGGTTGAACCAAATTTGTTTTTAGAATTATCCTTTTTTGATAGTTTAATATTTATTATGCCACATCGACTTGTGGCCCATCATCTTGAACAAGCATTCTACTTCAATTATTTAGTGTTGCGAGGAAATGTAAAAGATCCTGAAATAGGTTTTCACTGTACGGTTAGGGGAGAGACGCAGATACTGACGCGTCAAACTTCGGATTTTGTAACGTCAAAGTTTGTTGAAAACTCGAAGAACTTTTTATTCTCTGAAGAAAAATTTATTTGCAGCCAATTGCATAACTTTTAGTCGTACTTCCTAGGCCTGAGGGAAGTAAAAATGAATTCAAGTGAAACAAGAATTTGATGTGCATTGGATAAGTGAAGAAAATGGGGTCGGGACTGAGGGACTGCCGTTCTACGAGGGTAGTGCATAGGCGTCTCCTTCGCAGGCTTGGAAGTTATTGTCGATGCGGAATTTTTCATGTTCAAAGGGCATGTTTCCTTCCTTGAGAGAGATAGCAGGTATTACTTGTTGCTCCGGTTACGAGTCTTCTTCCTTCATTTTATTTTGCCCCTTCCCAAGGCCACTCCTGAAACGTTTCTCCGGTTTGACGAGTCAGTTGGAAGAGAGTAATATTGAGACTTTGAAATGCTCAATCCTTTGACGTACTCAAGGAAGGGAGATCCGGTTTGGGCCAAACAAATCAACCGTCTGGTGGAAGGATTGGATCTAAGACGAGAGAGGCTTTTAGCCCTCATTTCAATCTTTTTACTCCCACTTTTCTCCGAATCTGGGATTTATACGTTGGAATGACCCCGTGGCTTTCTGCACAATTCTTTCGTCGTGTTTGCGCTCAAACGAAAGATCATCACGTATAGAGCAAGGTGAATGTAAACCTACTTCCACGTTGAACCACCGTTTGAGGAAGTTAGGACTTAGTCAAGATCACCTGCAGCTCGATAGTTCTAACTAGTTTGGTGAGGGTGTTTTCTGGGCGCTGTTTCAAGCACTGACATACTCGTAATTCCCTTTAAAAGCTGCACATAGAAACTGGCTGAGTGTCGTATCGTTATAGATTATAGTACGTTATTATATTCAACTACAGTGAACTTAGACACATCACACAATTTATGTAAACCCGCTCGGAAAAACACAGAAGAAACGAACATAGACTTACCTAAAAATTAAACAAATAAACAAAACCTTATGGGAATCTGGGTAATTGAAATAATGAAAAGACACATACACACACCAACGCAACAAAAGGGAGCAAAAATAAAAAAATGAAAACCAGGTTACTCAAATTGAAGAATTCAAGAACGAATCACGGAAAAAACCGTGTCAGACACCACACGCCAATAAAAGCCCGTTTGGTTTATAATTTATTCTGATTGATATACGTATGCTTTGGGTTAGGATAATTTTTTACGACCCCCTTCTCCCCTCGAAATTCAATACTTCACGTTTCAAGGCATCGAGATTGAAAATCTGCAATGTCCGTCAGCGTCCGCCGTCCTGGCTATATTTGGCCTTTGACGTGATCTAAAAAATTCGTTATTTCGCATTTGGTATTCAGTATCTCGTTGTGATCGTCTGATCGGCAATTCTTTCGGGTGAAACCCATAGTTGTCATGAGAAAAATTAACAAAAACGCAACTTTGGCAGTTTTATCGCAAATACGCCGTATTCGGTATCGTTTTCTAGTTATTTTTTAATGCTGGGTCGAATTGGGCGAGTCTTAGAGGTGTAAGACTGCGTCAAGACCGAAAACAGTAAAATTACAGTAGTTATAGTGAGCTAAAGAACACGCGGTATAATACAGCGATAGTAATCGTTTCACCATGTGCACTCCCGTTTCACTTCAATCACCCGTCAGTTTGACTCATCACGTCGTGCCAATTGCCTACATGGGCCTGTAGGCGTCTGGAATACGTAATTTTCGTCGTAGTCAGATCACGTTTTGTATCGTTTATATTCGGTATTTTTCAATGGTGAGCCGAATGGGATGGGCCTTGGAGGTGTGAGACTACATCGCCCTGTGCAAGAGAATAATAAATCGCTGTATAATTTGCAGCGTTTTTATTTTGCTCACGCAGGGGGAGGAACAGTAAAAGAACTGCTGACACAATGGTATGACGCACTTGAAGCTGAAAGCAGAGGCAGAGGGGTAGATTACAATATCTCCCTCTTGGCCACCTCACTCCTGGAAAAGTAGATGCCAAATTGGCTGTAGGTTTTTTCTTTCCCAATCACATGGATAACCCGAACTGTGAATCCAGTGGACTCATTTGTTGATAAGTGAGGCCCTTAGGTAGTATTGACAGTTACAGTCTGGACTACGGCATTGGTCAATTTAAAAGGATCTCCATGAGGCCTATTTTTAATGTTAGAGGAAATCTTAATGAAACACAAAGGAACTTGGAAACCTCAAGGAATTGTTGACCCATCTGTTGTTCATTTGGTTTGTGACTAGGTCTGCTTTATTATGTGACCAACTCACACCCTGGAGGGCGGGGCATGGAGTGTCCCATTTGTGGCGCACGAATATATTTTCTTGGTCGTCCATGATGACATCACCTGCAGTGCTACTAGAAAAGGTATTTTTTAAATTGCCATTCTGTGAAACTATGCCTGAAAACAACTATATCCTGTTCGAAACTAGGTGAGGTTGCAGTTAAACGTCCTATACCTCAGACATGTCTACGGCTGGACCTGGCGGATCACAGCGGCGGTCCATCGCCTCACTGGAAGGGCTTTTGTGCTAGCAATGCTCAGAATAACGTGTGCCTTCCAGTAGTCGGAAGTAGTGCGAAGCATTAATACGAGGACACTCATGGAACAAACTCAAGAAGAGAATTTGAGGGGGCCCAAATATGACATCTCAAATCAATAATGTGTGCTTGGCAGAGGGCTGTCGTCGAGAGCCTTCCTTCCACAAAAATCACGATATTTCCCAACCATTGTCCCTCGAGAAAGAGAGTGGCCGAAGTCCCCCACATTTCTTATTCTTAGTCTTCTTACACCTTTCCATTTGTATACTAACCCTAATTCTCCTTCGAGCCCCCTCATTTTAATAACTCTGCTTCGGGCCCCACGTTTTTTCTACGTCGGGGCACTACAAAACCATTGCACAAAAGAGACTATAGAGGATACCTTACATATAAGAGAAGATACATTACTAGGCTCGCGATGGAACGCTTAGCAATGTTCGGTAGGCGATTCCACAAAGAGGACGAAGTCGATGCATCGCCTCAGACCTTTCCTTGCACGGCATGTGCACAAGGACTTGGTCTACGCTCCAAACTACTTAACCAACTTGTAACACCTTCCTAAGACCCGTTCTGTTATATATGGCTCTAGAAAAATATCCTGGATTCTCGATGCTAACAGTACATCTGTGAGGAATGCAAGCCCAGGGAGGATTACGGAGTCAATATGAGGGCTTGTTATACTTACTCGGATACAAACATGCATCAGAGCTTCGATGCTATTCACCCTGTCCTGTTTCACGTCTTGAAACAATCAAATCTACTGAAATGTTCCTTATGAAACCCGCTCATATGGCCATATTCCAATACAGTATCCATACGACGAACGTTTCATAACAGTCATGAGTTAATTGAGAACAAACCCAGAAATTCCTGTACTTGAACATCAAGTCTTACACTTTTTTTTTGTTGACCCGAGGGCATGTGGGACAAATCCCTTTGACACTGCGGCCGCATATGGGCCTATTGTGATGGCCCTTTCTTAGTAGAAGGCGTCGTACATACCCGCCCCCCTTAGGAAGCCGAGTATGTCCTTCACTGCAGATTCCGCCATGATTTGGGGTTCAGTGGTACCCTGACCGAAGTATTCAAAGCGTTTTGCTGCCAAAGCAGGGCACTCACACAGGATATGCTCTGCTGTCTCGTCCTCCTCACCGCAGAGTCTGCATTCCACCGCTTCTGAGATGCCCATCTTGTTGAGGTGATATCTGAGTGGGCAGTGCCCGGTGAGGAAGCTTATCAGTACTCTCAGATCTTGTCTAGAGAGTGTCAGCATCGCCTTCGCCCTTTGACAGGAAGGCGTGACAAGCCTTTTCGCCTGTCTTAGTTGTGGCTGGTGATGCCAATGGGCGCCATTTTCCTGTATCCCCCATCAAGCAACCAGACGGTTCAGGTGACTTTTCGTCATACCTCCGTGTGGTTCAGGCCCGATGGGTAGGGATTCTGTACCCCTTTTCGCAAGGCGGTCAGCCTTTTCAATGTCCTCATGCCCCCTGTGAGCCGGCACCCAAATGAGGGAGAGCCTGTTACGGGCGCCGAGCTGCTTGAGCGCATGGAGGCATTCCCATGCCAGCTTAGACCTAAAACTATAGGCTGCGATGGCCTTTAAGGCGGCCTGGCTGTCTGAAAAAATGTAGATCCGCTTGCCCTTGAGTCCTATGTTCAGGATCTCTTCTGCGATCTCTTGGGTTTGGCCCATTGTTCGCGGCTGCTGATTCAGTCAACATGCTGTCCTTATTCACAGCTGGCCGCAGACATGCCCCTGGGGACAATGCCGTGGCCGTTCCACTATCCACAACCCGTGGTCGCGCCTGGTAGCATGGGCATGCTCCTGGGAAGATAACCCAGAACCAGGAAGTCTTACACTTACTACAGAATGATTCCAAAACGTCAAACACAACCCTTTTCAGGAAAAACAAGTTGACAGTGTCATGAATCGCCTATGCAGTATCTTACGTGCTAGTTCTTGTGTTGAACCTCGACATACGTTTTACCGAATCCGTACAAACAGATGGAAAAAAAGGATTTTATCGGTTGCTAGTGATGAAAATCGTGCAGGCGGGGCTGAGCAAAGTTTGATACGTCACATCTAATATTTCCAATCCTCTTGATCTCATGCAGTTCAACCCCCCCCCTCCCCCGCCATACTCATATTCAGGATTTTTTGTAGCTGATAATTCAGTTTCTCTGTTCAAGTGGTTATGAATTACGTCCCTGTCCAACTGCGTCACAAACAAACAAAGGAACAATACTGCATTGATAATAATCTTGCATCACAAAGTCAAAATGAATGGAAGTCACATAACTGGCTTCATTCTTGCCAAGCTCAATGAAAGGCGGCGGGACTGGTATGGGCACGTGTTGAGACACACCGGCGATCACATGGAGCTACTTACGACGAAACGTGGCCGAGAAATATCGCCCACTATTTGGCTGACGTTGGTTCAAAGCGACTTATGAAGTTCGCGGGTATGTATGACATAAGCGCAACAAATCCTAGTGAATAGGAATAGAGTGGAATTGATTCCAGGCCGTGAGAAACCCAATTCTTTTCCGAGGCGGAAGAATGAGCATTTCTTTTAAATGATCAGATGTTAGTGGAAAACGAGCGGTGCGTAGCAACACACAACTTTCCACCATCCCCGTAAGTTCGAACACCAGCTACATATGCAGGTGCTATATCTTCATTCAACGCATTTCTACAGAAACATTTATGGAGAACGTTTTTGAGAAAATTGAAATACCGATAAATTAATATTCGACAAATCTCCTTTTCTGAGTTAACTTGGCTTATATCTATGTTCGACGTATATGTACAGAAATAATTATACAGAACAAAATGTGAGTATGGGTGACTATAAGACACTTTGTAAGATTTATCACATCTGGTGAAGCAGTTACCCTGGAATTTACGGTAATGTTCGAAAAAACGTTATTTTCGATACATTTTAATTTTTATCTCTGCTCAATGGGCTTTCAGAGGAACATTTATCCGGAACAATATGTGGGTATTAACTATTTGAAAATACTCTGACAGTTTGGTGAACATCGTTGAAGCTGTTTTGCCAAAAAGCGTAAAAAACTTTTTAAATGTAAATAACTAATTTTTGCTCCATTGGCCTAAATCTCCGTTCACCGTATTTTCATGGTGATATGTACGGAGAATAGAAGTTAGGTATTGAGTAGTAAAAGATAATGTAAAAGTGTAATCAAAATCGTTAAAACCGTTTTTGGGAAAAATGCGAAAACTCTAGTTTTTGGTACATCTTCGTCCTCCACCCCCATTTTTCATCGATCGAAATCGCCCATAACCTCATTTCGGTGTCTACAAAAAATAACAAACAAAACAAAAACAAGAGCCAGCTCAATCGGATCAGCCGTGCTCCCGCAAATCGAACTACCGACACACACACAGGTCTGTTTCCTTATTTGATGACTGTACCTAAACCCTCGACGAGGGTTATATCAGTCATGGAAGTTGCGGTTTCGCTAATATGCAAGAGGCCGGTCTCTGCAGCAACCACCGAACTCAGACCTGCGGAGGTACGGCAGGGTCGTTAGCCAGTCTCCCGGTAGAGAGCTGTTGCCCGCGTGTTACCGCGCGGAGGTGACCACCTGAGGAATCCCGTACCGTCGGGGAGGAGTTCTCAATCTGGTTTCCCACCTGATCCAACTATTTACTTGGGTGGCTAGTTTCAAAAGGACAAATCAACTATCACCACGTTTCTTAGTCATCACCTTCTTCGCAAACGCTGCACAATATAACTATTGCTTGCTTTGTAGCAGTCAATGCTGCCAAGTTCGTTTGCACTCCCAACAACCATCGCTCACTGTTGTAGAAACCATCGTGGAGCAGCACGTGGTTTCTTGTTTCCTCCGCAATGGAGGCGCAAGACGTGCATGATGGAGATTCTTTGAGATAAAAGAAGTGGAGCCGCGCATTGAAGTCACCATGCCTCGTGATGAACTGGCTCAACCCATTTTCTTGGAAGACGTTCACGGATGTTGGGGAAGAACTCATACGTGTCACGTCTCTTTGACGAGGATTCCCATCTCGCCTGCCATTTCTCTAACGCCCATTCGTCGATGGCGGCAAGTTTCTGTTCTGTGGTGAGATCCGCATGGAGTTCATACACACACACTCACACATACGGACCACGCGCCGAAATTAGGTTTTTTAGACTCAGTAGGCCTCAAAAGGTAAAGATCTGAAGAAAACCCAATTTTTTTTTTTTTACACGATAACAATACTTACCTTTCTCTTTGGGTAGCGGAAAGTAACATGAGTGTGTTCGATAAGTTCGTCGTGAGCATATTAACAAAAACTATCAATAACAAATTACGAATATTCCGAAAAATTGAATTTTTGTTTTAAATTGACTTGAACGTTCGCACTTACAACTTTCACTTTCACGCCCAGAACGCCTTCCTGGCTGCTAGAATCCCTCGAAGGGACATCGTCTCGCATTAAAGTAATTGGATGGGGTCAACGTCAGAGTTCCCATTGGGTGAGTCAGTCTTCTCTGATGTACTGTGGATGAGTGCTTTTTGTTAAGTATTAAAGTAATTGGGTTAGATCCGCCAGAAGGCAAATCATACCTGTCAGGTAAGCCCGTCTCCTCTGAGACAGACTCACCTAGCAGGTACGTTAACTTTAGTTCCTTGTGAAGCTTCACAATTTTTTCACCTTTACTGACAAATACACCAACGAATATACGAATTGACGATCGAGGGAACAATTGGACTTTTCCAAGTAGTAAATACCCATTTACCAAAACCTGCCTCCCCTTCCAGTCACTCCAACTGCCTCACAGCCTACGGGTCACATACATTCACCTTAGGGCTCGCCCACAATGAGCTCGTCAGGGTAGACGGACTCGCCCAATAGTTGCGCGCGCTGCATTATCTAGAAATTGTGTTGTTCTGGAGAATTGGTAGAAACTAAAGGTAGAACGGTTTATGCTGGACGCTGCAAGAGATTTCTCTTTGCTCTGTCGCAAAATCCTTCGCTCTACCATAAACAGAGTCCCACTTGGGACTTGGTGAGGGAACTCTATAATGAATGTAGCTGGAGTTCACTGCAAAGGACGGAAGCTATGTTTGTAGTGTTTGCATGTTTGTAGTGCTGACCTTGGACTGGATTAACAGTAGTTTTGCTAGCCAGTACGTCTGACCATTCCATGATGATATAAAGTAATAAAAGGCTATCTTCGGAATTACTGGCTGCTCTTCTCCAATAGCGAGAGGCCACACAAGATCTGATGGCTGTGGTCTTATAGATGACTATTTTGGATGGAGTGACCTAAACATATATTTTTTGACAGGCCAGTAAGAGTGGGACGAGCCCCTTACAGTGTTGATGGCTGTGAAACGGTGAGATAAGGCCGGAATCCCTCCGAAGGTGACCCCTTTGTTTGATGGCCAACACCTCCAGGGAGCATTGAAGACTGCGAGAGCGTTAACCTACTCTTCTGTTGTGTACAGCAACCCATGCCCTCTGGAACTGTGTCCAGCAGCTGTGAAGACCTTTTCGATTTGATTTGTCCATACGCGAGTAAAATCCGTCAATTCGGTTTGGTTGTATTTTTTCGAGTTGGTTTATTCTTTAACGGTGCATTGTGGGGTGAATCAGCATTAGCGTCGAGTCGTCTGCAAAGAGCAACAACGAGATACTCATCCTCTTATTGGAATCGGGTTTCAACCCAATTTGTCGTGAATGAAATGCAGTGCACTCGTCAGTGTTCCGGGAAAACTTGATGTTTGGCAGAGGCTGGACGTGGGATTACATCTCACGAGGGTTGAGATTTGTTGGAATTGCAGGCTACACCCTTGGGTAGCACTGATCCCCCTTTTCTCAAGGCGCAGGCTTGTCGGAGGGATTCCATAAACACTGAAGATGAGCTCCAGCCATTAATAAAATCCATTTCATGCAGCCGAAGAGGCAGGCCAGGACTGTCAGCTATTTACTTGTTACCTGCCAATAGTCATGCAACTTTAGCTGATGTCTTTCCAATAAAACGCAGTCTTCACATTTGCCTTCAGTCAGTGCGCACTCAGAGTGGACTTATTCATGCACATGAACTGCGATGTGGAAGTTTATCGTCTAAAAACTGAGTTGCTGAGGGTGAACGGTAGAAGAGCAA
This sequence comes from Pachypeltis micranthus, assembly GCA_020466155.1. Lineage (NCBI taxonomy): Eukaryota > Metazoa > Arthropoda > Insecta > Hemiptera > Miridae > Pachypeltis > Pachypeltis micranthus. The sequence goes on along the minus strand of CM035774.1, from coordinate 10,302,440 downwards.
CTTGTTACTGATGAGTCTCATCATAAACAGCGATGAAAACTGTTACAATTACAGTAATAAGTAATAATAATAATAACCCAAATTTATTGACAGGAATAACGATAATACAACATGTTGACAAAGTACGAAATAAAATCCCGTCCACCAACACAATAAGTTCTTTCGAACTTGTGGGCGCTGGTGGAGTCGCTCTCTCTCAGCCAAAAGAATATAGCTACATTGCTCAGATAACAAATCTTATCTTCTTATCCTAACCAAAATAATATAGCTACAAATCGCATATTACAAAATTTGTATAAGATTTAATCTTATCTTCTCATCCTAGATAATATCATCCTTTTAAAGGCATTTAAACTCTCATAATCATCGAGATTAATTTTATAAGAGTAAAAGAAACGAGAAGCCCTATAATAGCGTTCCTCCTCGCTCTCTCCGTGTACCTTAGGTAGAGCAATATTTGACGACAGCGCAGTGCGCGTGCGATGAGTAAAACATCTGTGCTCCGGCCGAATGCCGGTTTAAACACAAAAATACATGACTGAAACAAAACAGTTCTCCCACGGTAAGTACATTAATTCCCGGTATAATGGGAATCTTGGGTATAGGGGTCTTTTCTTAAGAGCAATTCTAATAACTGTTCTGAACGACCTGCAAGGACACCAGCAGAGATTTGTAGGCACTACCCCACACAACAATGCCATATTTAAGTAAACACCAGGCCAAAATAAATAGAACGGAGCTGACGGAATGACAAAAATGTCTAGCCTCTTTAAAAACGTAGAAAAACTTTCTTAATTTGATAATCAGAGACTCGATGTAAATTAAATTTAAGATTGTTGTCAAATAGAACTCCCAGGTACTTACATTTAGGGACCAACAGCAAATTTATACACTTACAAGATTCCTTATAGAGGAAGCACTCATAATTATGAAAAAGACACACCTGACAGATCGGAATACCCCGATTAGAAAAGGAAAAACGCATTAAGAGGTCTTGTCCACATTAAGGCCCAAGCAATTAGCATCCATCCAGTGCTTTACTAAAAACAAGTTATAATTCATTGCCTCAAGTAACCGATGCTGATTCCTTGCGTAGAATATAATGGCAGTATCATCAGCAAATCCTAACATCTCACCTTCAATTCCCAAATTTAGCAATTCATTTATGTACAATAGAAACAAAATAGGGCCTAACACAGTCCCTGCGGCACTCTGCAGGTTACCACAACACTATCACTGAGTACGTCATTAATTCGAGTCACCTGAGGGCGGTCCAACAAGTAAAGATCTAACAAGCTGAAGGGTAAACCCCCTTATCCCATATTTATATAACACTCAGTAATTTCAGATAGTTGACCGAATCAAAAGCCTTTCTAATATCGAGAAAAACTCCGTAAACAAGATAACCCTCATCTAACTTGTTGGTAATAATATTGCTTAATTTAAAAAGAGCATGATCAGTACCCATCCCCTCACGAAAACCGTACTGATTATCAGACAAAATGTGAAACTTGTCCAAGAAGAGATACGATCCTATTCTTCAGGCACTTCTCTAATATCTTTGAAAGTGAAAGCGTTAGTGCTATGGGCCTATAATTTGTTCTTTCCATTCTATCACCTGACTTATACAGAGGAACGACAACAGTATTTTTGAACAGCGTTGGGTATTTACCAGAGGAGAAAACTAAGTTAAATACAAAACTCAATGGGCCGGAAATAAGATGTGCCATTTTCATCAATATTAAATTACTAATTCCAGAATGTACAAATGAGGAAGTTTTCTTCAAAGTTTTAATAAAAGCAACGATTTCAGTAGGTACAACGGGAGTCAAGTACAGAGACTGAGCCAGGAAACCTCCTTTGAGTACAAATGATCAAAAATGTCATCCGGTATCCCAGGAGACCGATCAATGCTATCTGCAATATCACTGCCAACCCCTAGCGAAAAATTCATTAAAACAATCCGCAATCCTTTATCATCCGACAAAGTGTCACCATGCGGATTCTTAATTTTAAGAGATTCGCCTTTTTCACTGTGCTCGGACTGTTTGAAGCCTCCTTGACAGTTCTCCAAAGCACCTTGGGATCCCCCTGAGCCTCGAAATCTTGGCAGAAAAAATGCATATGCTTAGCCTTAGTAATCAGCTTATTCAAAAGATTACGATATCTAATAAAATACTTACTCAGAGCTGAATCATCTGGATGTCTCTTAGACTCAATTCTAATTTTATCCCTATGCCTAATAGAGACAACAATGCCATAGGTTATCCAGGGTTTTATCTTTTTTGCCCGACTAGTTAATGTTCTTGCATATGTAGAACCAGATATATGCCCATCCATTATTTGATTGAAGGAATCAAGCGCCTCGTCAACATCAGTTAGCGAATAAAGACACTCCCATTTCTCTTCTAAGTGATTTATGGTGGTCTAATGAGCGGAAATGCATTGGGTGGTTTAGGCCGCCGTGCTGAAATGAAGTATCTCCACTTGGCGAAAATACCGAGCCCTCGCTCGGGTCAGTTATTTCCTCAAAAACATAAAAACCCCCTAAACCGTTACAGGGTAGTAACTCGAGTTTGTACGGGGGAGGTTTCGTCCAGGGGGTTGAAGCTAGCACGAGCGTACGTGGGGTAGTTTGAATCGATAGGAGGGTTGGTAACAGGTGTTGTAGCGTACAGATCGATATAAAAGTGGGGGGTGGGATTTTAAAGGGGGATGACTAAACGGCGCAAGCGCCACTTTGGCGTCCAAACTCGCCCCCTCCCCTCCCGTCCCGCCCCATCCCCCAACCCCTCCATCGTCCGTCGCCAGCGCTTCACTCCAAAGGGAGTGGTGGGATCACAGCTTTCGTCTTGCCGCTCGCTCTCTCGTTTCGATTCTTCCCTCGTGGATTTTTCCTCTGTAGTAGCCAAAAAAATATTAAAATCAACAAATCGCCCAGTAAAAAAAGTCTACTCCCTTTTTCCCTCTTTCGACTATTACCCTTTTTCTGCTCGTACTCTTCTTCCTTCGACATTCATGAAACAAAAAATCTTCAAAAAAACAAAAAATAAATTCGACCGTGCCTAAAACATAAAACAACCCTTAAAAAGTGCAACGCAACAACGAATATCCCCTCTGTGATTATTTTTGTCAAAGTGTAGTCAAATATTCGAAATTAAACAAAATTAACAAATAATAAACATTTCAACCTTTTTTCAACTAAGATTATCGCGAAGGTTCGAAGACGCGACCGCTCGACTCGGTTCGGTTTCGATACGCAGTGAGTTTTCGACATTTTCAAACGAATCGTTTTCGACGTCTGATGAAGTAAGCTGGAAGATGCCGCGGTGCTACATGGTCAAAAAAGCCAGCAACAAGTACCAGGGACTGAAGGAAGAGCCGAGTCCTGATGAGCCCCAGGAGCCCGAAGCGACTCCAACCGGCCCAGGTTTTTACCGTCCGATTTCGGAAACAGGTACGATTTTTGTTAGTTTTTACACCTATTTTAAGAATGTGCTTGTTGAGCAAAAGAGGCTTTTGTTCGGATTTTGTAGCGTTGCGTTCTGAATTGTCTTCAACTATTCGGTCGGCGTTAAATAATGAAATGGCGCGTGTTCGGAGTTGAGACGTTTCAATTCTTTCTTTTCCGTTGGGTTTTTCTGCGACCTCAACCCCTTCGAATTTGAATTTTTCACCAACTCGAGCCCCACTGCAGTCGCCCAGACGATGGAATACTCAAGGTGGATTAATATCTCAGCGTTGCCGTGCCGGCCGGTGACTCACGCTACAGCCCCCAACTTCACAAACCCAACCCTCCGTCGACATCGATCTCCTCCTTTTTCGCCAACTTCCTTTTGAGCGAATACGGCAATTCAATGCGGCGCACGCTATTTTTCCTCCCTTCGCGAAAGCGACGCGGTGCAAAAATCGTACGAAACAAATATTCCTTTGTAAGGAAAACTAAATCCGGTACGGCGGGACCAAAAGTACGTGACTTATCCTCTGAAACTGGTGTCAATACCGAGCTCGCCAAACCTCATTTAAAATGAATTCGTTAACTCAATGAGCAATCAACAATATTTACAACTTGCTCAATCAATTGATGTTGATTCGGTTTTGCATAGCGAGAAACGTCAGCTCGTCGCGGTTGATACGATCAAATATTTTTATTCAGGGATGTATTTCATATATCTGATAATGAGGTAATAATCTTATAATATCGAAGGAGGAGGTTGAAAGAAATATAGTACAGCTGAAAGAGCAGTTCAAAGTCTATTTAGGGAATGCCCTCTGACTTCTACATCTCCCAATGAACCGTTTCAGGCCTTTCTCATCTAACCTTGGGGATTGGGACATCACTATCGGCCAAAAAATGTATTTGTTGTACATAAAACTAAATACGAGGGTAGGAACCGTGTCCGTGTGCTTTATTAATCTCCAGACTGAGATCTCTCTGTAATTTATTGTCTCTTGTCCTCAATCCATAACATGCGTTGCATGGCCAGTTATCAATATTTGACCACTTTTGAACAAACAACTAGCTTCGAAAAGTCATCAAATACGCGGTTTATTTGTTGATATTTGTTGAAACGTGTTGTACAGGAAATTAGATTTGAATTTATCAACTGTATCTTAACAGCTTATCAACTTCATAACAAACAAGTATAAACTGCTTATAAATTTAAGTGCCAGAGTGCAAGCCGAGCAACACTCTAGAAATGTTTAGGTTGCAAAAGATAATACTTTTTAACTGACTGCTTTTCATTATTTTTAATGTTCTTACACTTCTAACAGTAAATTATTTCTTAAAAACATGACTAATTTCATTACTGAGGTGATAAAAGTGCCACTTTTACCTCTGCTTCTGGTTCGCTGATTAGAGTAACCAGTTACATCTACAAAAGTGTGCGCAATTGTTGAGTGAGCAGTCAAACCTTCTCGCTCTGGTTGCGAGGGAGAGTTTTCAACTGTTTGCAATGTAGAAAATGGCATAAAAACGTGGTAACTGTTGCTTTCTTCCTTTATCATTTGCCTTTCGTCTATTATTTGGATAATATAGAAACCTTATTAAACCCTGAAGTAATATTTGGGGTTTCTGAGGGTCATACACACGGGTAACAACACTCTACGAAATGAACCGTAACATAACTAACTAAATAATTCTACCTATCGTAGCTCTACAGGTTCGGTCGATGCTGAGCGACTACCCGAGCTCCCGCAGTCTGCACTAGGTTCATTCTGACTGCTATAAACCTCTAAACGTTAAAGGTTGAGAGAAGGAACGTACTGCACAGGTAGTTCAAAAACTATAAGATAACGATAAGATAACTCCACTCCCCCTCCCCCCCTATTAAAAGCGATTAAAACTCGTGCGTACGCGAGACATTTAACACTTAGCATCAGCAATCTGCATAGTGAGCGTGCACACCAGCGTCTTGAGTGTCGACCGTTTTTGTAATTATTTATTACCACCTGTTCGTACGCGGATACAGATGCCTCAATGTTAACTGGAATGTTGCCTCCGCTGAAGCAGTTACAATCAGATATCCTGTGACATTTTATTTGAATTTGATTCAATATTTTAATAGTTAACCTCCTACAGTCGTTGCTAATTAGCGACAAAGCCATAGAGCAGACAAAAGCAGATAAATGTAGACGAGGCAGTCGTTGCGGTCTTGTTCAATATAACCAAATTCTTTTATTCAACGATGCATTGCGTATGACTAAGTAACATGGTTGAGAACGACAAAAGGAGCGTACAGCCTAGCTCGTTGAAATTACGCTTGGAGAACCGTGCGCTGCGAGTGAGCATCCTGCCAGTGACTTCCAGATCCCCCTAGGAACCTATCTGGGCCGCCCTCACAAAACTGAATGTCTCAAAAAATCAGAGCTGTTTGTCAGACGCGAGATGTTAAAAAGTAAACATCAGAGCACGCGTGTGTGTGTTTGTATTTTCAGTCCTTAAACGACAAATATTGTAGCACTGATTTGTCGCATTCAATTATTGGTATCCAGGGTCTAGGTTAATTAACTATAAATACGCCAATTATATATTGGATACCAGACATAAAATCCGGCCCGGCAGGACCAGTTCTAAACCAACGAGAGGCTCCAAGAAGCGGTCAAATACGCGACACACCTGTTGACTTTCGTTTTAATGAGATATGCATGAAGTCATATTCCAATTTGATTCATCAATTCAATAGTCAGTCAATAATGATAACGCTGCATCGAACAGTTCCAGAGCTGTTAACCCACGCTGAGGCCGGCAACGGCACACTAGTTGTGGAGTATGTGACCGTCGCAATCTTGAAACCAAATATTATGTGTAATTCAACAATGTACTTTGTATTGCTTCATAAGAAAGATTCGACGAAAGAGAAGAACGGGTCAGGCAGTTTAAACCCAACATAAGGAGCCATGTACGGAGAGTGAGAATGTCCACTAGACTTCTGTTGTGTTACAGGTGCTTCAAGCTCAGTCTACAACTAAATAATTATCAACTTCTATTAAAGCGAATGCAAACGCGGCGAGGAAAACGTTGATATAAAACTCGAATCAGAACAGACTCAACCTACGCCTCGCTCAAATCGAAATGAAACTGCAGAAACTAAGCGTTAAATCGTATAAAACAATCACACGTTGATGTGAAAATACATTTCATTAGTGTAAAAAAAAATCAAACCCGGCTCGACTGAACCAGTTTTAAACAAATAAATACCTCCAAGAAGCGATTAAGTACATGGCTTTGTAGATATTTTCACACACAAGTCCACACTTGAAGTTTTGATTTAATAACCCCGTACTGTCAATGGCAACGCTGCCAAGAGAACCCAACACGGTTTATAGATCGGCTTATCTTAGCTTAACCGACACTTATCTTCACACACACCAAACATAGTGGGTTGAGGTCGTCATGAAGTTCGTACAACCCAATACTTGTACCGGCGTATAAATATGAACCCGCCGGGCTAATTTTCGAAAAAATACATCGTTTATAACTTGACGAACATAAGGCCAATTTTATTCGAAATATTTTCCTTCGTTAGTCACACACGCCTCCCAGCCCTCAGGCAATTTTCGAATTTTTAATCTTTCGATCTGAACCTATTTTCGATCCAATTTGGCACTTGTGGTAGTCGGGTGGAGCAAGGTTAGGAGAGTAGCGCGGGTGGGGTAGGATATCCCAGCCGAATCCTGCGAGCACTTTCTTTGTACCATTTGTCCTGTGAGCCGGCGCATTGTCATGCAGCGAAAATTTTTCAACGTGCCGATTGTGCCGTTTCGGGCGTTTTTCAAGCAACTCTACGCTCAAAGCTCTCATTTACTGTTGACAGCGAACCTGGTCAGCTGTCTGGCCATGTGGGACCCACTTCCCGAACTTATGAATCTTTCCCAACGCCTTCATACGTTACGTGAGGCTGGATTGGGTCACGCTGAGCTACTCTGCAAGCATCTTCTGTCGGCAAGGGTCTTCTGTGAGCAGCGCTTGCAGCTCTTCGTTTTCGAACTTCTTTCAAGGCCTTCCACAGGGTTGATTGGTCACCTCGTACTGGCCGGCTCTGAAGTTCTTGAACCACTCGAAACACAGGGCATGGTTGCCGTAAGCTTCCACCAGCATTTAGTGAGCTTCCTGGGCGGTCTTGAGCAAGAAAAAACAGAACGGAATATTTTTCCGCTGAACCTCACTTGACGGCAAGTACCCAGCCATTTTCGGCGGTAATTTTGAAATCAACTAAATGCAAAAATGGTGGGGTTTTTATTGAAACTCGTTGTTGGACTCTAAAACAACAACATACAGCAAGCTTCAGCACTATAAGCAGACGACAGCGATTTTGGAGGCATCTTTAAGAAAATCCGGTTTCATATTTATATCAATAATAATATTTGGGATTACGATTCGCACAACCTTCCTCAGCCCCACGTCCATTCAGATATTTTCATAGCAGTGACGATAAATCCACTTCCCATAACCCTACGTAAGAGGAAGGAAAGTTATGTAGTCAGTCGGCCTTTTTTTCAGTTTTCTTCAGACATTTATGTTTCAAGGGCTACCGTGTCGGAAAAACGCCAAACAGGAAAATGTTTATGCGTATATCTGTGAACGCTGCGAAGAAAAAAGGGCTAAACCGAATCTGCTGAGATTTGATGTTTACCATGAGACGCCAAAATACGAGGAAAATTCGACCAAAACTAAGTGCAGTTGTCATGGTGATCATAGCTCTAATTTCTTTAATCAAGAACGTGTGCTGACGCTTCTGATTACGTTTCTTGATGTCGATAGGATTGCATTACATGAACGTACGGTTAAATTATTATATATTTCCACGATAAGTGCAGTTTTACTCACGAATATTGCTCATAAGAAGCCGTTGGTTTGAAACTCACGTTAGTAGTTCCAACACAGCTAATTCATGGTGGTGAAAAATTACTTAGGGTTTTCCCACGAAATTACGGAATCCAAGCTATTCGTGTTCATAATTCATGTTTTAACGTGTACCTACTGACTCCGATGAAATGGCACCCTCGCGATCGTAGTCCACTGGTTAAAGACGATGGTTCATAATTCCGACGAATGTCAGTTTATTGGATCGGAGCTCCTCGCGATTGCAGTAATTTTTGCCTGAGTCGGCGGAACCCCAAACATCTCCAAACCCCCTCTGTACGAACGTATATTAGTAAATGATTATTCACCTGAATAGTTGTCAGCGGTGGATGCGAATACAATGCCAAGTCCCGTCTGGTAATTGATCGAGTGGCAAGAGGCGGTAAGATAACAGGCTTCCAGACAGTCCAGGAGATTGTCAAGGGTTGTGAAAACGCTTCCGTTTTCGTTTCAGGTCGAACGATTTCCGTATTTTACAGTTTTCTTCCTGTAATTTTGGAACTGTAATGTTAACGTTAGATGTCAAGTGCAACGCATCACTCTACTTTCCTCAGCTACTCTCAGCGATTTTAACAGCTTTAGCTACGAATCCAATCATTTTTTCACTGAGATCATTTCAACTTGGTAAAATCTAACTTGACGTTTTTCGAAGAAAGTGTGTAATGCGTCTGGGGTCTTCACCGCCAGCCCAAGGGAAATCCAAATTAAGTAATCCTAATACCCAAACCTTACCCTCCTTCAAAGAAAACAGATGGAGAAACAAGTAGAACTAGAACTAGAACATAGAGATTAGATCCTTAGAAACTGCCAGCGCTGAAGGTTTCGAAATTTATTGAAGTTCTTGTCCTTGTGCGTCTAATATCGTTAATAGCTAGTACATAAGTGATTCATGCGACTGCCAACGCGATTTTTGAGACGGATCGCGTACGTTGTTATGAAATAATTAATTTGGTAAGGGCGGGTAGGAAATGAAACGGCAGTGTTTTGAACTCCAGAATGTTTGAGGTGCACCTCATCATCTTATCAGCGTCATTGGACTACCAATTTTCCCAAAAAGCGTGTATCGTATCAGCGGAGTTTCGATAAAACGGAGCTATAACAACCTTTCGTCGAAATGTTCGATACTTTGCTCGTGCTGTTTTCTCAATAATTCCAATTTCTTGGTTTTGGGGGAAAACCCGTGACAACTATAGTTAGTTTTATGCCACGTTTGCTCATAACCTTATTATATACATTCAGAGACGCACACGCAAGCCATTTTCGGACTAAGATTCCCTGAAAGGGGAAGCCCCTAAAATTCTTCACTTTGTCACATAACTTTGGTTCTTACTACGTATGGCTAACAAATGTAAAAATGACCGATTCGGTGGCTGAAGTGAACCAATTGGATCAACGAATATTATTGAAGTGAGACTGAAAATATCATTGCCGATTGTCACCAGAGGCTGTAAACGGCTGTAAACTCATCCGAAGGAGCAACTCGGCATTCCAGCGTCGGTATTTGTGAAAGTTGGTAGGTTTCAACATATTTTTCATCTCAACCTCCCTGCCGGCAGAGTTACAAGTAAAAGATTTTGTGATTGATGTTGAAGAAATAATTCAATAGTCAAGATCGAGAGTGGTCGGTAATCACACGAACAATCGCCACCTTTTACAACGAGTGTAGACGCCATATTACTCTTGATCGGTTGCACTAATTCATACCGTTAACTCTCATCCAGATTATTAAAGTTCACTTAACACTCACACATTCCTCTCAGACTTCTTATATTTATTTATTTATTTCACGGGCAATGTACACATAATATTTAAAAAAGGTAAAGTTACTTAAACAAAAAATAAAAATACGCTGATGAACTGTACTGAAGATATATAAAACGGACACCGATCAACGAAGTACTCATAGGTTTGTGAGAATTTAGGAATTTGAAGAAAAGCCAACTTAAATGTTCACAAACAAAACCGTAGTCACTGCGATGTAATTGACAGAAGAATAGTATGCATTGTGCTTTAGCAATTATTCGTATTATGTAGAAATAAATCAATTACAGGAATGTTGAAGCGTCTTTTCATGTTAAATAATGGGTTATATAACAGATAGAAGCAAAAGGGATGGGACTAGCGTCGAAGATTTGTGATTGTAGGCAGGCGAATGCAAGGAAAGTGGGACGATAAATCACGTGAGTCGATGGTGTTACTAAAATCGATAAAAAAATGATAGCAACAATGGTTTTTCGTTGGTCAGCCGAAATAAATACACGTAATTCGTAGACGGAAGGTTTCCACAACTGCAACCTCAGACGGGGCACGTTAACTGAAGTGTACGAAATGTGTTTGTGCAATGATGGAATCACTCTTTCATCACCCCAATTCGTAAAAGTGGAAACCGTTCAGACGTCACCAATGCTCAGCCTATAATCTCGCTCTCCGCGATGCCAGTGATTTACGAAAAGCTCGGGGTGGAGCAGTTATCACCGATTACACACGCATGCATCGCTATAGAACAGCATGGTTTCGTTCGTGTCGTTACAGTTACAAATCTTCTCCTTTTCCGGGAATTAGTAATCCAGGTCTTTCGTAGAGGGGGTTCAGGTCGATTTGGTTTCCAGTGATTTCACCGAGGGCAATCGGCTTCCGCACAAAGCTATTCTTGGAGTCCCTTGGCGTCTTTGGATGCTTCCTGGCTTGGGCGTGGAATTACCTCCACTGCCATACGTCTTCGTTCCCACAGGGATCTCACCTTCAACCTCTCTTCTTCATTCTCATCTTGAATGGGATCTGTCCCATCCTCGAGGGCTTTTACTTCTTGGAGTATCCAGACAAAGTCTAGCTTTTCAGCTGGGCTTTATGTCGCAGTTGTGACTTCAGTCTTGGCTCGTTGGTGTCCCACATGCAGGAAAATGTGTTTTGCCGACATATCATCGCCTCACGTACTAGATATTTGACGCCCTCCCAGCCCCTCGTTCTCTGTTCTGAACCATGAGGTTACCGTGGATCCTCAACCTACGTTGAATGATACATTGGGACTATCTCTCGTGCCAAGCGGTCTTTGGGGTTTCTCAAGCACCCACCCGACGAAATATATTGGAAATGGGGTTCATCATGGTGTTCTTCTGGCTGAGTGGATTGATAGCTCCCTCTCTTCTGTCAACTTCTGGTTGCCCCGTCTGGGGTCGCAGTTGTGAAAAGCCTTCATCCACGAATTACACGCGTGAACGCTCCCTTAGTCGACTGTAACTTTGGAGCGTCTTGTACGCTCCATGCCCTCCGACGCCTTTTACTTTACTCTCTTGCCCCTCCTCTGAACATTCAGCGATTTAATTACTGTGCATTCGGGACACTTTAGGAGGCTTTTCACCTTCGTCTTGACGGTTCATTTATTGAAATTCTACCTCTTCATTTTCCTTTCATAGTGTTCCGAATTTTGTTGCACCTCTGACTCACTGTCGTATGTGTGTACGTGTTGCCTTTTCAGTTTTCCGTAATTTTTGTATTTTGGGCTACTCCTGGCACGTTCAAATTAATAAATAAACTGTTCATTGGGAATGTAGCGTACAGGTATGTATTGAATTACTGAAAGTCGCTGTGAATTTAATATACACATGCAATTTACCGTTCTTAGAACAACGTAGTGGCTGTTTTAATGGTTACTAAAACACGTTCGCCATAAACAAGACGAAAAAATGTGTCTTAAGGGAGCTCCTCATTGTTCCAGTTTGCTCCACAAAGTCACTCTTCAGAAAGTCTCCTGATGATATAGTTCCTACTTTGTTAAAATCCAGCAAAACATGTACTCCTTTGGAGCCTGGAGCTACTATTGTTAATCTGTCTCGCAACGAAGAGTGCTTCAGTTCAGCCTTCGGTGTTTTCTTGCCAATATGACAACAAACTAGACCGAATAGTACGAAGATCCGGTCAACACGTCTTTTCGTGTTCGTAACTTTTTCGTTATTTCGGATGAACTCTGAAGGCCACCGTTCAAGATGATCGGTGCTGGCTTTATTGTCGTTTTGGCAGTTGAACTGTTAGGATTTCTCCTTCATTGTTCCATGGAGCGATCGCAGTCAAACCCTTCAATAACCACGCTCCATCGATAGAATTGGCAGATGTGATACAAGCTCAACGTTACTAAGTTGAAAGTTGATTACAATTGTTATTTTTGTAGGTGCTTGTCAACATTTCAGGTATATTCCATACGGAATCTCACACCGCACTGGGAACGTAGTAGTTTAATCAAATGCTGGTTAACTCGTGATGGAGTGAGCAGAATGTACACCGTGTAGCTGATCTTGAATATCAACTGTGGGAGCACGTACTTGATCAACGTTCTCTTTCTTCCTAACAAGTAAAAAGCGAAGTTATGATAATCAGCTTTAAAATACCTGCTGCGTCTCATCATACGACTTTCCAACGCCCCACGTGCTGTCAGTGGTTTCATGGCTTTAGATACTAGCTCTGTATCTTTTTCACACAGTTCATTTGACTCGATAAAATTTAACTTCAAGATTCACGAGTGAAATGGTTGCTTTTAATGTTCCGGAATTTATTGAGGTAATTGTACTTTTACTACTACCACTATTGAGGAGCCACTGGAAATTATCGAGTAAAAACTGTAAGAAATGTCAGTATGTGGATAAGGGAAGCGGCAGAGGCTTGAAGTCTGGAATGTCTAGGGTTGCTTACGTTATGAGCGTTATTAAACTCTCATCGTAAAAATAGTCTTCAGAGAACGCTATTATCACTTAGAAGGGAAAAACTACGCGAAAACGTATTTTTTCGAAATATTTTATCGGAAGGAAAACGTATTTGAGATGTTGATATTTCGTATTTAGCCTCCAAATAACCATTTTATAACCATGGTGATCAAAACACCCAAACTTCTTCCCTAAAACTCCTGAACAGTTAAATTTTTGGCGTGAACAAAAACATTTGACCACGGAGAGTATATAATATTGTAGTGTATCTGCGGAAGAACAGTCGAGTTTGAGATTTGTTTAATTGAGTTAAGTACCTTGATGAACGGAGTAGGGTCGTGAAATTGCATTCTTTGCTTGTAGATGTGCTGCCTCGTTTCCACTTATCCCATCATTTCTTTCGCCTCGTGTTCCTAATGCCCCGTGATTTAAGACGGTAGCGTCTATTTTATTCAGTTTTGAGAAATCTTCGTTTTAGGATCACTTTTAGTTTGGTGGTGACTCTTCGGGACCCCCATGACCCATTTTCTTACTAATCATTGCTCGTGATCGCTTACAAAGGCCGACGTGATTGAAGGTCTATCTTCAATGGTCTCTTTTACGCGTTCTGAAGTTTAAGTTGCAAATGTTTAAATCATTTTGTATAGACATAGAGAGATCACATATCTTTCCTTATCTCTACATAAATTCGCTGGTTTTCGTGGCTTTTCCTACTAATTCAATTTTTTCAATCATTTATTGCCCACGTAGGGTTGCAGAATTCATTACGCTGTTCCTTCTAGTGCGCCGACAATAACTGAGCAGTCACTACACAAAAAACTACTAAGAGTATAAACGTAATAACGTGTGTTGAGACTTATACCAGAATTATCGGGTAAACACTGTGAGACACGGTAGTATTGAAATGGTGCTGGTTGAAATTCCGCAATTTCTGGAGTAGCCCCTATATATGTTATGACTTGATTGAACTACCGCCTGAATACTTATAAAGATTCCAATAACATTTAAGCGGAGTTTATAAGAAAACTATTTGTGAAATGGTTGAAAACAAAATCTTATGAAGTGTCTTCTAGCAACCTATACCGTCCTCTGTAGTTACTTCCGTATCTATCTGTTGAACGAACATATAAGCCATGATTGCTATAAAGTGGGCCCATTGTTTTGGAGCGGCTTCAGGTGTAAGTTAAATCTAAACCTTGATTTCCTCCGATGCGAACGAATGAAACCTTTACACAAACGGTGGGTACAGCTTTCGTACAAGAACGCAACCACTAGGAACATTTTATGTCTTTTATTTTTGTTTTTTTTAATGCAATGATAACTAAGTTAGATTGTACTCGTTGATGGTTTCGATATAATGGCCGCGCCAATTGCAATTGACATCACACACTTACTCACTGAGGTTATTAAAACGTGTGGTGTTTCCAAGCGTTAGATTAAATTAAATTAAAATTGACATAAAATGTCAAAAACGCAAAATAATCGTAACCCTGGTGGGACTCGAACCCACAATCCCTGGATTAGGAGACCGATGCCTTATCCATTAGGCCACAGGGGCTGAAGCTTGCAACTCGGGTTAAAAAGTTCGTGACGCTTCTCCGTAACATCTCCGGCGTTACATTTTCTAGTTATTGTAGCAGAGTAAAGACATAAAATGTCAATAATGAGAGGATCACAATAAATTATTGAACATTTCGAATAAGGAAAATTAAACGTCGAAGCTGGCAGCGTTTGAAGTCCCGGAATATATAGGGCTAACGCTCATTTTGTCACGACCTTCATTGAAAATCATCGTCTAGGTTGACTGTTAAAACAATTATTTTTGGAGCGGCACATGTTAACATGCATGGAATTATAGGAAACATGTGGTATAAGTAGAAAACCCCATAGTTATCATAATGATCAACACAACATTTTTGTTTATCACAACCATCCAAATGATACTACTTGGAATTTTCATCCGTGAAAAATTACTGAAACTGTACGGCAATTGATTAGACGGCTCATAAATCTTGCCCGTTTCGCAGACGTTCGCGTTCTCGAAACGATTAGAACGGTATTTCAATGAGTCATCATTCGTACTATTGGGCGATAACGTAAGCAGGAGTAATTCTATACCATCCGTATCAATTGAGGATCTTTAAGCGCCACCAGCTTCCACGTAGAACGTAATTTTTTTTTCGTATGAACTGAATGAAAAATATAATGCGAACGCGAGAAGTATAATGCGAGAATGTACGAAGGGCTGAGGAAATTTGTGAGCACCGTCGCGCCAGAAAATTTTATTACTCTTATCTTCGTGTAAAACAACCATCAACTTTGATTCACAAATCGGTTGAGATGAGAAACTACCATCCTGGGACATAAACGGTTGCAACGGATCTCGGCGAGTTGCGACCCACTTTATATGCATCTCCGAGGAATGATATTTCACTTTATGGCGCGCCTCTTATGGGAAAGAGCAGAGCTCTCATATAGTAAGTTTAGAACTCACAATCAAAAGAGTGGCTCCATATAATCTCGTGCAGTTCAAAACAATTGCGCAATTTATGAACTTGACCTATAGTGCTAGCAAAACCGTCGGAATGACAACTTGAAAGTACATAAATAGAGATCGGGAGCATTGATCGGGGAATAGTTGATCGGAAGATCAACATAGTAACCGCCATAAATAGCGTAGTGCCATCGGTTTGTTACTGATATCGGTTATATATTATATCGGTTTATTTATTGCTGCTCAATGTTCAATCTACCATTAGAGACACGAATAGCACGTCACGTTCGAGCCGTTCGTGTCAACTGACGCTAATTTAATAGCATAAAGCGGCCTCTAGACGGTCAATTTGTACAAATTGTACCATATTTTGGTTTAGGTTAAAGTTGGAGGTGATCGCGAGCACAGACGTTGTGCATTCAGTCCCACAAGAATCTTTACAAAGCCAACATGTCGGGTGAAAGTGAATTTTGTTGCCTAATAATTTCTGTGGTTAAAAATTCAAGAAAATAAGGAAATAGAGTTCGCAGAAAGGTGGAAAATGGGCCTAACAGCAGTTAATTGTTTGTGGAAGGGGGGGGAGTACAATCACGAAAAATGGCTCAATGAACTGAGAGTCATATATTTAAGTCCTGCTACTCGTATGTGCACAAATCAACCGCGTAACGTGATAGCTTCCGATGACTCCTCTCCCTATCTACGGTTCTCCAAACAGGGGTTCATTTAGTATGACTCTATATCAATGTACAATACTTATTACAAGCATGTAATCAATTTTTATACTTATCCAGTCATAAACGTGAATCATAAAGCACATAACCTATCTTCTTATTCGTAGTACTAGAGGTAAGTAATAAAATGCCTCCAAAGACAGGTTCTACGGACGCCTTTTGCCTGCAGTGACAACCCGATTTTCGTCTGTTAGCAAAGCTTATGAGATTATTATCAGCGACCCCAGAAACCACGGAATCACAACCGCCGCCGTTTCAATTGTTGCCATTACTTACAGAATTCAGCCAATAATTCAATAATCGTAACTGTATAGGAGGTAAGGGTTGTAACTCCTATTTAATAAAGATTTTAGTCTTTCCGTAGATTGATGTTAGCTTTACTAAGGTTGACAACACACTTAAAATAATTGTTTATTAAAATAACAAGAAGTCTTTCGTTGCTAAGCGCGCGCTAACAGCTGTTTATAACGTATGATCGCCGCCACAACTGCATACCTTCTCAAAAATCGTGTTGACGGTGTCATAAATCACTTGGGCACTGAACTCTCAGCACTGGTTTAGTTGCTCTACGTAAAACAAGGAAGTAACGCCAAATGTGGGAGTGAAAAGTATATTGTATTAATAGTTAAAGCCGTGAAAATGTCTGGATTCTCTGCCTTTTTGATGCTTCGCGCCTGATATTTATATACTCACATTTAAAACCTTATAAAATTGTTCCAATTTTCTCAGTCTTAATAAGCATCATTCAGTAATGACAGATAATGTGAACGACAGTTAACTAAGGACAGCTCAAGTTCTCTCTAGTTAGTGGGCTGAATTGATCGGCTATCAAACGGCATTCGTCTGGAATCGGCGAAGACTGACTTTCGAACGGCTTCTTTTCGGACGTGACATTTCGGCATTGGGAGAGGGGATTTTTTTGACGTGAGCTAATCCATGAATCAATAAGAGACGAAACATGGGGTTGATAATCCTACAACTGGCGGGTTCAAGGAGAGCAAACATGCGATTCGACTCGTCGCTGGCTCAGCTTGAGTTCAATATTAGCTTTATTGGATGGCGACGTGCTTCCTCGAGAGGTTTCCAGAATGATTCGACGCGTCCGATCGCTTAGCGCTGTTTCGATGTTTTCCAAAGTGAAGAAATTCATCAGCACATTTTTATAGAATGCGGACGAATGCAGACGAAGTAGTGTCTGTGTCTAGGCACGATTAAAAATGGAATTATTAGAGAGTAAGTGCGGCAACGCGCACGCATGTTGATTCCAACATATGGCCCAAGGTTCGGGCGGTGCCACCGTGAAGTTGACTTCTACTTCACCTAGTTCCTCATGGAACAAAGAGCATTTAGGATGAAACTACAACTAATCGGTAAGGCTGCATCCCAATTTGCTCGCACTGTAGGGCAACGGCAGTACCATAAAGCTCATATCTATGCTATAAGTATGAGAACAGCACAATAATAAACAATTTCTAAAAACATTTAGCACTCCGTATTCCACCCGGCCCGAATGACACCTCCATAGAAAATCCACGCGCTGAACTGCTGAACTACTTCCATAGTTAACTAGTTACGTTAATTGTCATGGTAACTGGTAGTATTCTACACATTTCGTCGTCTGGGTCCCGATTAAACGACAAAATGTTTGCCTTTGCTAAGGTGCTGCTACCTACAGACCATGCAGACGACCTCTACCAAACACAGTTCGTAATTTAAAATTTAGTTTGTGTAGCACTCTGAAGCGATTGGAAAAACAACTGAAGGAAAAGGGCGGAGTTAATATGAACTAAATCATTCGCGACGACATTGTGGAAACCCATTTCTTTAAAAAACAGGATAAACGATAAACTGTCTATATTTCCACAGCAATAATGAGCACAATTGTTGAATCGATTTCGACGGTTACGTCATCATCAGTCTCTAACATGAACATATAAACATGAGTTCATGTTTGTTACTGATCATGACCTAACCGTCGAAATCGATTTAACAATTGTGCTCATTATTTCTGTGGAAATATAGACAATTTATCGTTTATCCTGGCGGAGTTAAGTTTTTTATAAACTTATTTTGTGACATGATGATGTGCCATGCTGAAAAAGAGCACCAATTTTAGTCCACTCCGAGTAAAGAGAAGAAGCAGGGAAAGAACATATGTTTCAGTCGTCATGGCTCACATTCTGGGTTGTAAAGAATAACGATTTACTACTAACAAGAGTTACAGAAAAAGTAAGTAACTTAAACTACATGTTAGTGGATCCCAATAGAAAAATAAACTACTCGCAGTCACTACGTATTCCAAAAAACTGCGAAAAACGAAGAAAAAAAATCATTACTCACCAGTAATTCTTCGCACATAATCGTGAAACCTTTGCATAACGAATGGTTTAACCATGTTAATTAACTGGTAATCTACCCAAATATGTATCCCGTTCATCGAGTACGAATTTTTCCTAACGGGAACAAAAATGTTCAACAATTATAATTATACATGAGACGAAAAATCTATTTTTGCTTCAGGGGCCCATATCTCCGTTCACCGTATTTTCATGGAGATATGTATGGAGAAGAAAAGTTAGGTATTGATTAGGAAAAGATAATTTGAAAGTTTAATCAAAATCGTTTGAGCCGTTTTCGAGAAAAATGCGAAATACCCTAGTTTTTGGTACATTTTCGATTTGCGGGAGAACCGCTGATCCGATTGAGCTGGTTCTCTTTTTGTTTTGTTCGTTTTTTTTTTGTAGACACCAAAATAAGGTAATGGACGATTTCGGTCCATGGAAAAGGGGGGTTGGGGACGAAAATGTACCAAAAAATAGAGAAAATGTACCAAAAAAGGAGATTTGTCGAATATTAATTTATCGGTATTCCAATTTTCCCAAAAACGGCTTTAACGATTTCGATCAAACTTTCGGAGTACTCGAAGCTAACTAGTCCCTACATTTTGTTCCGCATAAATGTTCCTGTAAAAATGCGTTGAACGAAGATGTAGCGCCCGCCTATGTGGGTGGTGTTCGAAATTACGGGGGTGGCGGAAAGTGGTGTGTTGCTACGCACCAGATATTTGTAATTAGTGCCAAAACATCTATGGCACAGTAAGAAAATGACACCTTATACGGTCAATGTTTTGAAGTTACTGTCCTGCAGTTATTCTGAGTGTTAATTGAATTGTCGCTGCTACCTTCCGTTAACTCCTTGTTCAAACACACATGAGATACAGTATTTTCCACTCGAAATCTCTTTGGGTGATAAAAATCAGCACGTGCTGCTCTAAATCACCACGTGTTTTTGTCCCGATTACTATACTTGCCTTTCCTTCGGGTAGCGGAAAGTAAAAATTAACGAAAACGCAGCTTTGCCCTCGTGTGCTGTACGCGGGTAATTTGTAACAGAATTCCCCAAGTACGTCACAAATTACCCGCGTACAGAACACGAGTGAAAGTCGTATCCGGGCCCAAAAGAAACGAATAAATGCACTCAATTATACTCGTTTGATGAAAATAAATGAAATAATGCCTCTCAGGAAAGTACTGGGAAATGAAATTATAAACCACATAGGACCCACTTGAATTTAATCAGGAAAAACGCGAAATTAAATGAACTCGTTTTAGAATGAAACAAATAACTTATGCTCGGATTGTATTAAATGACAATAAAGGTACAATGAGGAAAATGAAACGCCAAGCTCTGATCGCTTACCTTACTTCACACAATCTAAAGGGGAATTTAAACACTGGCTTAAAAAAGAGGAATATTCGTCAGCGATGTCGGTAGCCGTTATAACACTAAAATGCGGCTCCTCCGCTAATATAAACAGCGGTGAACTGCACAGTGCTGCTGCCATCGGCAGTCCGCCACAAACCATTACAACTAATTACGCTTTTGAGAAAGCTTAACATTTTTTTGTGTATCTGGCAGTTGCATTTACTTTGGTTTATCTCTTTCTCTACTATGGTATGGGGTGGGACTCGTAAAACGTCGCTTCAATCTGTGCTGGTCGCATAAAATAATATTGTAAAAATTGCCCTTAAAAAGGAGTTCTCGATATCCTACAGTTCTACTTCGTATCGCATTCAATGTACGGAACTTTAAGCATTTGTTTCGGTTTGATCATGTTAGAATGTCTTCAAAATTAGAATTCACACGGACCACATGAGAACACGCACAGCAGGGACATCAGCAATAATACTTGTTCTAAAGCTCTATGGGTTTATGCATGCAGAAATAACCCTATGTTTAGTGATATGGGACATTGAGAAGGAAATATTTTGAAAAGATTAAACTATTTGAGCTTCCGATACGATTTCGAGTATTTTTAATTGTTCACTGTATAGTTTTACCTGTATCAACACTTTAATATAAGTTATAGTGGAAAACCCAGCACGGATCTCGTATGTAACGTTGTGACTGTACTGTTCAGCTCTATCAGCCGCCACAAGTTAATATGAATTTGATGGATTTAGTGAACTGAAGGACATTTTTTTCATTTTTGGCTTAAATGTAATTTTTTCTGTCAATAAACAATTAAAATTGTAGTGGGTGATATAAAAACTATCGAGGGCTGAAAACGATTATGCTTTTATCAAACTTCAAATCAAATACAACTCCTTCGTACACTGACTGTTGTTTCAAGATTCATACAATAATGATACGTTATGGGCGAGTCGATTGTGTGCTTCACCTAGGCTTCTTGCGCCCGATTCAGATCATACACTATTATTGTAAATAATTAACACGGGAAATAAAGGTTGTCAATCAATCAGATCTGTCAATAATAGTACACGCAGGCTGTGCCAATTTAATCTTGTCTTCATCATTATTTCTGAAGGCGATTCAAATTGAAGATCGTGGTGGACCGTTATGAAATGTTCAAATCCTCCGTACAATTCTGAAACGAACGGATCGACGTTCCCGTATCGTTACTTGGAGAACACTAAACACTCAACGCATCTACACTTCCAAACTACAAAACCCCAAGTATATAAACGCCAGAGGTTTTCGACCACCTGTTAGAAACTTGTAGGAAATCCAAAAGGGGGGCCGTGAGTCATCCACTTGTTAGAACGAACCGTAAGGTTATAAATGTACGTCACCCAACCCCCTACCAAGCATTTCCCCTACCAAAAACCTCCCTTTTCCATCGTCCTTGGGCCCTGCTCTCTGAAATGGACGAGAGGGAGGGCGAAACGACGATAATATCAATGAACCGCAAAGACCTGTTGGTTCCCCTTCATTCCAAACTAGTCCTGATGTTCAGACGCCGCCTATCGTAGACGGCTTTCGTCAATTCTGGGCGGAACAGCCGCATTGCCGGAGGAGGATCGATAACTCGTTACATTATTGGGTCGAAACCTCGCGATATGGTTCCAACGGGGGCTTCAAATTATTAGCTGTTCATCTATCGTCGAATTCTTCGACAGATCTGCGGTAATAAATATCTAGGGCGACTCATCACACAACGTTGCTCAATCCCTAGAACATTCAGGCGTTCTATCGTTCTTGAAAGCAATCTGTTTTTGACTGAGTTTACAGAGTCTGAGTATTAAACATACAAACTGGGTGTTCTGGACGTTCCGGAATTCACATTTTAGCTCCTACGTATGTTTCGACCTTCCTTGAATAGTTGGTGTTCATGTTTTCTCATGACACACACGTCAACTTTTCTCAAGCCCCGCATATTCAGGAAGTTTTATGGTTTGAGATAATAACCCCGATTTCTCATTCAGTTTCCACGAACTTAAAAAAATAACTTGTCCTACGTGGAAAGTGATAAGTTCCGGAATTCATTGAGCTACTGCTACTTATCCTACACCTCTCATCGAAGATCCATCGCGCATGCTTACACAATTTTTTTACATTTGTTTACTGTTTTGGTTTTTTTTCTCCCGAGGGCGTGCGGGACAAGTCCATCTGTCACTGGACAGGAGGCCATGTATGGGCCTATTGTGACACCCACCCTTTCTTAGTAAAAGGCGACGTACATTCCCCTTTAGGAAGCCGATCCAGGCCATGTATGGGCCTATTGTGACACCCACCCTTTCTTAGTAAAAGGCGACGTACATTCCCCTTTAGGAAGCCGAGTACGCCCTTCACCGCAGAATCCACTATGGTTTGGGGTTCAATGGTCCCCTGACCGAAAAATTAGAAACGTATAGCTGCCAGGGCAGGGCAATCACATAGGATATGCTCTGCCGTCTCGTCCTCCTCGCCGCAAAGTCTGCGTTCCACCGCCTCTGAGATGCCCATCTTGTTGAGGTGATATCTGAGTGAGCAGTGTCCGGTGAGGAAGCTTATCAGAACTCTCAGATTCTGTCTGGAGAGTGTCAGCATCGCATCGCCCTTTGACAGGAAGGCGTGACGAACCTGTCTTAGTCGTGGCTGGCGATGCCAATGGGCGCTGTTCCCGCTGATGCCATCGAGCAACCAGACGGTTCAGGGGACTCGTCAAACCCACGTGTGGTTCAGGCCCGATGGGTAGGGATTCTGTACCCCTTTTCGCTAGGCGGTCCGCCTTTTCATTGCCCTCATGTCCCCTATCAGCCGGCACCCAGGTGAGGGAGAGCCTGTTTGAGCGCATGAAGGCATTCCCATGCCAGCTTAGACCTGAAACTATAGCCTGCGATGGCTTTTAAGGCGACTTGGCTGTCTGAGAATATGTAAATCCGCTTGCCCTTCAGTCCTTTGTTCAGTATCTCTTCCGAGCAAATGTTTATGGCTAGAATTTCCGCTTGAAATATCGTGGCGTACTCTCTCAGCGGCTTAGCAAGACTGAAGTTGGGCCCTACAATGCCCAGTCCTGCTCTGCTCTCCATAACTGAACCATCGGTATACCACTGCAGGGCGCCCACCCCGGTCCAGAACGTCTGGTGGTTAACGAGTGGACGTTAACACTGAATGGCAGCCGAAAGTTCTTCTGCTCTGGCATAACGTCAGTAGCAAGGACTGCTGTCTCTTCGAGCTTAAACTGTCTAGTTATTCCGTGGAGGCTCGCCTTGACCCTGGTAGAGATGTTACCTGTCTGCAAAAGCCTTACCACTCCCTGGACAAATCACTGGAGATTTTTAGTATATCCAAAACACGTTTTTCTTTCAAATTTTTTACATTTTTTCTTTGAAATGTTGGATAATCTTTTGGAGAAATTTTGGTTATTGTTTCTTGAAATTTGTTTTTATAATAATTTTGAAATATTTTACATTTAACTCTTATAATTTTAATTGGAACTGTCGATACATAAAATTAATTAAAAAACATTAGAGCCGTTTTCGAGCAAAGAAGATATTCGGTGTTTTGGTCAGTAAGATAGTTATGATTAGTTTTGACCCTATTGTTCATACCCTTATTTTGGCGTCGCATAGTAATTGTCAGGTTAAATTTAAAATAATTTTCGATTCGATGGTTCCATAGTTTCATCTCAATCCTGTTCGTCAACAAACAAAGCCACAAAAACATGTACAGCTACTATTTTCCCAAATGGTTTTTTATCCAGCACACAAGCCTACGAAACACGAAGATCAGAAGAAAACTCGAAGTTTGTTTTCAGCTGATCATATAACTTCCCTTACATCTCGACTTCCTCGTAGGGAACTATTTCAACGAAATAGTCGTTCCCTGATTTTCTCATAAACGGCTACAGGCATTTGGATGTGATTTCAGCGAACTAGTTCTTACATTGTTCTCCATAATGTTGCCGTAGAAATGCGTTGAATGATGATGAGGGCGCTTACTTTTCATTCACATTGTAGTAGGCGCGTGTAGTCTCTCCGCTGGAGCTTTCACAGCGTCAGCGAATCTCGGACCCGAGAACTCGTCTCATTATTTTCTCACTTAATTTTTTAATTTTTTCTCTCAGGCCCTCTTCTTTTTCTTGGAATGGAGGAGCGTGGACTTGTTCGTATATAGCTGCCACCAATGTTACGAGGGAGGTTTGGAGACGTTTGGGGATCCGCTGACTTAGGCAAAAAAAAAAAAAAAAAAATCGTCGATTATCCTCGAGAATTATGAACCAATGTCTTAACCACTCTTCCACGATTGCCCGGTAAATGTAAAGAGAGTGGGGGGGGGGGCTTAGGGTGATAGGTGAGAAGAGGGGTTGGGGGATTAAAGTTATTATGACGGTTGAAAGATGTGGACCACAGTGGGGGTATCAATATTACTAATTGTATTATTCCACGACGTAATCTTCTACAGGCAGCATAGCCCAGCGGTGTCATTTGTGCCTAAGGATTCAATAAAGCATCCATCAAAAGCAGCCAGCCCCTAGGAAGAGGGCAAGGGAGGGGTGCTTTATTTGACCTTGTACTGATGTACAGTAAATCAATTCCAATCCTCACAGACTTTGCGCTGAAATCCCCTTGTTTCATTTACTCCTGTATATGTATCAAGCAACTCGTCGATTCGCGTATTGCTGCTACGCACAAGATATTTATAATTCTGCTCAATGAATCCAATGCTCGAAGAAATCAAAAGCAATGAGTTCACGTTGAATATGGTATTCATGACCGCCGACGTCCTAATGGGGAATTTCTCTCTGGATGGGCCTTGGATTCTCTGCGCTTTGTGGGTTCGACAAAGAAAAAGGCCAACTGAATTTTTTATCATCCCCCCCATTTCAATGCAACTTCAAATGGTGCGGTAAAAATTGCTCCTCCGCCAATGAGAGGGGCGTAATGAAAAATACACTTCCCGTTTGAGACGGAGGCTGAGAGGGACGCCGAAGGGAGAAAATGTTTCTGTTGGTTAATCAAAAGCCTTTTTCTCAGCCCTTCCGCTCACTACGCTGTTTCCCCATTTTCATCCAGAGCCGCCCGGTTCCGTAATATTTCATTAATATTTGATTCGTTGAACGAGAGAGTTTCCAACGATACCGCTAACAGGGATCGGTAATTGCTGGTTACGTAGCAACCGTCGTTATAATGCATTGCATCTACACCTGCTCTCCAACCTCGGTTTATTCAATTCACGTAGCAGCACGAAACGATGACGAACAAGAAATACCTTTCGAGACGCATTACAGAACTCTTCTCAGCCACAGGTGCATTCAGAAATTTTTCACACTCTAGAGACCATTCGAATCTGTTCACATAACAACCTAAGCGGAATTTAGCTCTGCTGTGTTGTTGTGCTCAAGGTTCCAGAATTTATTGAGTAACTCCTATTTATCGCTCTTCACAGATAGACCTTTGTGTAGGTCATCTATGGAACTGTGACGAAGAATTTCTCGCAACAGAAATCGTGTTCAATTACACCCAAATCGTCGCTACGAAAGCTTACTTACCTTCTCAGTTTTTTAATCGTACGAAAACCACCCTTCACTCTTGATTTATCAGAAGAAATGTGGACATCTAAAGTCGCTAATTTCCCCATTCACTCGTACTGGTTGTCAAAAAACACTGGAATTTGGTCGAGTTTACCCACGAAAAGAATGGAATTACAAACATTATTTTTGGAATTAATGCAGTCAATGGTCGCTATGTTTGGTGTTTGAATGCTATTCCGCTATAGTGAGCCAACCAATGACCGTATGTTCCCAATAGTTCAAGTTAAGGCTGCCTAGTTTGCAAATTGTAGGAGTAGTATGGGTGGGTTAATATTTAAAGTGGGAATGGCTACACTCAAAGTTTGCTACTTTAGGTTGGACGATATCCCGCTATGTGGATCCAACCAAACCCCCTGTTACCTGAACGGGAAATATTGCCTACTAACTCCAGTCATCAAGACAGCGGTTTTTCACCGACGACCAACTTGCACCGAACACTTTTCGAAATTAAGTAGCTATGAGGTCCTGAAATTCCTGCGTGAATTAGTGTAAAAGCTTCTCAAAAGCAAGTCCTATCATTATTCCGTAAAAAATCCTTCAGAACTCATAAAGAAAAAAATCGATTTTCGTTCATGTTTCCTTTTTTTGCAACACTCACTTCCGTTCGGGCGAAAACTGTGCAGTACCGTTATCACGCGGAATCTTCTACTCATAAAATGAACAAATGTGTTTTTTGGACTCATCTTAATACATTAGTAAACAATTTCGTCGGCCGATCTGACTCTCCATTATCCAGCCATACACGAGCAGATATCTGCGGCAGATTTGGTCGCCCGATCTTATCTGACAGATATCACTAACGATCTGGAGTGACCGATGAGATCGGTCGTTGCCCCTTAACACGAAAAACTTATCGGCCGATCTTTCATGCCCGAGATCTGTCACCTGACCAGTGCCCGATGTCATCTGTTCGTTCGTGGGATGAAATCTGACAGATTCAGGTCTGTCACCGACGTTCGTCTGGCAGACTCGAGTTATCGGTCGAATCCGAAATATTTTCCAGATCGGTCACACATTCCGTAAGTTGATGCCATGGGGTTAGTGGCTGTTCGTAGTAAAAAAAGCGTAAATTAGCGGCTTTTGCGGCGGGTATTTTTTTATTGCCCATAAAACGGCTAAGCCAAAAAAAAGACAAGTTTGGGAGAAGTCATGGGTTTCGGAAAGGAGAAAGTTCGGGCACATGAAGTTGTTGGCGCACCTTAGGGAGAACAACCCGCGGGATTGTGAACATTTTGCTAGCTCAACTCCCCGGCTCCCGTAATTCAATTCATTTGGTTTTTCGTAAATAAAAAACTACAACTAAATTTGAAAATACTATCCCCCCCCCCCCAATTCTGGGTAAGGTGCCAACAAGTAATAATGTATTTACGAATTTGTTAGGTTGTGGGGAGATCGTTTTTTGTAGTTACGAAAATTGTAGTTTCCTTCGAATGTTTGTAGTTACAATTTTGAATTACTAATGTGAAAACAGGGGAAAACACTCGTTGACAACAGAACATCTTAACGTTAAGTGACTGCCCGATCCAATCGAACAGTTCTTTGAACCACAGACATCGCTTCCGAGAAGTCTGCAGGTTAAGGGGGACGCCCGACTACCATCTGCCAGATTTGAACTCTCGCAGATATCTCTCGTCGATTTTCACATCTTTCATCATTTTTTAACGCCCATTAACGCACAGATCTTTCCCACAGATATCGTTCAAAAACACGATATCTGTCGCAGATATCTGCTAGTGTATGGCTGGCTATTGGCCAACGGAAAGTGCAAAAAAGGGTGGTATTCGGTTTCGTATCTTCACAAATATAAACACCACAAGATCTATATAAGAAAGGTGGACAAGTGTTAATTCATGGCCTGAACAAGAAGAATCTATCTAGCAGCACCGTGTCTTGCCAATATTCCCAAACCCGTTATCAATGCTTTCAACGAAGATTTATTCACGCTAATTTTTGTCCAGTGCAGTACACTGGCGTCAGTCATACCGCAATCTCGCTATGAAAATTAGGAGAAATGCTAATGTCCTTCACACCGGTCCACACCAATGAATTACAGCTGGTTCACCTTATCTACACAATCCCTATTGTTGGGGACAGACTAACGCAGTGGACTGTAATTGGAGGTTGAACCTGGTTCCACGTTCAAGTAATCAATCAAAGTTGGCAAGAAATACAAATACAAATGGAGAACTTGACTCAGCAAACGAGTTCGTCTGGCTTGCTGTGCGGTACTTACCCCGGCCGGGGGATGACGACGATGACGTGAGGCAAATCCAGGGAACGTTGAGGGGAGATCGTGTAGCTACACCACGGATGTGGTATGATCCACCACACGCGGTATTTTGGGGGGTTTGGTGGTCGGATTCGACACAACGTGAATTGATTTCACACAAAGCGGTTGCACAATGAGAGAGAGAGAGAGAGAGAGAGAGAGAGAGAGAGAGAGAGAGAGAGAGATTCACATTACTTTTTTCGTTGTGATAACATTGGATAACGCGGGAGGCTGGAATTCTCTCATCTTAGAAAAGCTGTTCCGCCGCTAACAGCTCTCTAGTTCCTGCCGAAACACCTATAGTGTTGCATATTACTATCCCGTGTTTTAGCTACACGTGCTTTCATGATGATTTGGGAATGAGTTATCGATTTAACGCTACCACGTTTGTTGTAAGTTATTTACGTTGTAGTAACAGTAATGCGCACGGTTTACATTTTTCCTTATAAATTCCGCTGATATGGTACTGGTATTCTCAACGATACTAGAGTGCTGTTGCAATAAACTAACTACTGATCTCAGGAGTTCAACGCATTTCTCGGTCTTTACCTGACAATTCCAAAACGATGGTCAGGAACCATCTCAAATATCTGGTGCGTTGCAACACACAACATTCCTTAGCTCTACGTTAATTCACTTTCTATATGGCTTTGTCTACTTGATCAATTCATTGGTCAAACAACACTTGACAGCAGCATGAAGCGGCATCGCTTACAGTTCCAGAATTTATTGTGCTGCTCGTACTCATTCCAGGACCATTATCGAGCAACTGGTGCACAGATAATTAATGAGGCTGTGAACACAAATTTTTTGAAGAAGGATAGTTATTACTTTTGCAGAGTTATTGGGTAATAACTGTTAGAACTGGTAGTAAGCGAAACAGCGGTAGTTGAAATTCAGGAATTTCTGGAGTGAGCCCCATGTATTTCATGAGCGTTTTTAAACATTCACCCTTTAGGTATTGGATTGGACTACAATACCAATTTTTATTAACATTCTACTAACATTCCAACGGAGTTTATAAGGAAAAAACTGCGCTAAAAACGCTTTTCGTCGAAAATTTTGATTATTTATTGTGCTGCTCTCATCATTTTCCCACAAATTTGAATTTTATGGTATATATTTCTTATCAAGAACTATCTATATAAAAAATTTAATCAAAATCGTTAGAGCCGTTTTTGAGAAAAAAAATTTGGTGTTTTGATCACTGTAATAACTATAGTTAACTTTCAGTGAATTTTGTGCATACCCTTATTTTGGCGTCCCATGGTAACCTGTAGGCTAGACATCATGTTTCAGCTGATTTCGTACGGTTGTTTCCTCCAAAAACCGCGCTAAAGTCGATTTCGTCGAAAGTTTTGGTAATTTATTGTGCTGCTCTCTTCATTTTCCCACAATTGAGAATTGTATGGTATAGTTGCCATATTGGAAGCTATCAATATAACAAATTTAATCAAAATCGTTGGAGTCATTTTTGGAGAAAAAAAAAATTTGGTGTTTTGATCACTATGATAACTATAGTTAACTTTCAATGGATTTTGTTCAAACCCTTATTTTGGCGTCCCATAGTAACCTGCAGGCGCGATATCAAGTTTGGAAGGATTTGGTACGGTGGTTCTCTCTACAAATCGTTCACAGACACACAGACCATTTTCCCAAATAGCGTTTTTCGGACTCAGGGGGGTCTGAAACGTAAAGATCTGAAGAGAACTCAAAATTTTTTTTTCAGCCGATTACATAACTTTCCTTTCTACTTTGTAGAGCCAAGGAAAGTAAAACCCGTGTTGACTGTGTCATAAATCTTCTGTGTACTCATCCTTCATTAATCGTGGCTTGGGTGGGATCATTCTCTATGTTAAACGAAAAGTTAGGTTTTACCTAGGTCAAATGAACTGATTGGTCAAAATCACGACATTCGCTCAATGAACTCGTGGTTGAAAAACGTTGTGTAATGATGAAATGAAGTTGAAAAAAGTCGATATCTCGCGTTTTCCAGATTGAAACTTATCTGTGTCCCTAATATCTTGTTCTAACCTACAACCATTATCGTATTAGAAACACAAATAACCCAGGCTACTTTTTTTCTCCTAGTATATGCATGAATAATCGTATTTCACGAACGAAAGGTAAGGTAGAACGTAAGATTCAACTGGTAGATCAAACGTTGGGAGGAATAAGTATAGTAAGCCTGCAACAAGATGCCTCACTTGATCCAAGAATGCAATGAAATAAGACAAAGAAATGTATGTCCGGTGTAGTTAGTCTATTTCTCGAAGAATTACAAAAATGAAATTTATTCCCTCGAATACAAATATATTGGAGGTTTATTGCTAGGGAAGCATTCAGAAAAATGTGTGCAAACGTTGGGCACGGTAAAATCGTTTTGATAAAGCAGCAGAGTTAGCGATGATTACTGAAGACAAATTTGAAATATCGAACCCATAGCTTGACTACATAAATTCTGAAACCTATCTGACAACTTAACGAACTCATCAGCATAGAAACAAACGGACTAATTTTGTGATCAGTATAAAACTTGTGCGTTAATAATTACGGTGGTGTGTGGTTGGTCGGATAAGTCCTAAGTGTCAATAGTGTCCCAAAACTAATGGGAAGTGAAGCTTCCTGTTGTACCTAAGAACATTCTTTTAAATTGTATTTCCACAACACCTCATGTATCTTATTTATGAAACGAACTGGATTCCGTCGTCTTAGATGTCAAGTACCATCAGTGAATGGGAACGTGGGTGACAGGGCGTGCGGGGATCGAACACATTGAAAGTATTATAAAAATCGCTTTTGACAATGGAGGACCATCACTAGACTAACTTGCCACGCGTTCAACTTGAATTTCGCGTTTCACTATGAAAATTTAAGAACCACAGAATTGGAGGACTACTTCATATACAGAGCAGGGTTACGTGAGAACCAAATAATAATGATCTTAGTGACGCGCAGCACGTAGGAATGACAACTTGCAGAGGAGTCGCATTGCATAACAATGAACCAGCGTCGATAATCATGACTCCTTATGATGTCCATGTAATCGTCACTCTCCTTCGAAAGGCCGCTTACCATAAATTAACATATAATGGGTTCTAAATTCTCGAATTCCGTTTGACAAAGACGCCCCCGCACTCCCCTTCGTCCCTTGAGGAAAAACTTCGGAGGTTAGCGGGGGAAATCGGGAAAAGGAGGGGGCTTGGCTGAATAAAATCTTGCCAAGTAATTAATTAGAAAAGTGAGAGAGAGAAAACGAACGAAGGGGTGAGGCGGTGGGGGTTGCAGACTTAACGAGGTACGCTATTCATCAAGTTGTGAAGGAACACAGCGCTTAGAGCGAGCCCATCTACTACTACAGTTCTCCCTGACTGCCTTCTCGAATCCTTTTCCAATGAACGTTGGCTGTCGAGGAGTGGAAGGACGAAGTGGTGGAAGGGAAGGCTTTTCCCTTCTCATGGAACACTCCTGGAATACTGGAATCCCATCTCGGATTCCCTTCCACGCTTCAACAACTCTCCAACCTCCATCCACAGCCCTTTTCTCCTACGAAATCATCATTCAATGGCACTCGATTAAAACGGGATAAACTAGGAACTTAGTCCATTTAAACTAAAGCTTTTGCTTAAGACAACTTCTGCTGTTTTTCATCGTCGCTCTCACCCTCCTTCTCGATCTCCACTTTTTCCTTCCTTTTCGTCATACTTTTTCACCTTTCAGTTTCTATGGTATCATGCTACTCTTCTTGCATTGAGGTCTCAGAAGTTTTGCTCTTCACGCTTTTCCCTTCGCAGGATGACGCAATTGAGGTTCAAGCTCAAGTGTCTATTCGGTAGAAAAAAAAACTCACCGGAGTCACCGAATTCTAAAACATGCAACCCTCCGCAACATTCAGGGAATGATAACGTAACTACGCATATCATTTGTGGCATCATACAACATTCCTCAGCTCCATGTGCGCTTAAAGTTTTGACAAATTATTGAGTTGATTGTACTTACGTACTTGCGAGACGACGATTATTGAGTAATCATTGCACAGGGTATTCATGAAACGGCCCGCATTATTTTTTTGAAATTCTTTTTGTAAAAACTGCCAGAAATGGTGGGAAGTTTGTACTTTAATTCATTTTTACTTGTCTAACGAAGCTGCAGGAACTTCGACTGTGAAAGTCGGTACGTGGAGATGTACGTACGAATAGCTTACCAATAACGTCAAGTCTTGAAGCGTCCCATTGACGACCGAAGCCTCAAACAGCCCGGCGAACTTGCTGCCATTAGCCGGACAATATGTTCGAGGCAAATTGATCGGCGTCAATTACACGGTTACCCCCCTGGTATTCAATTGAAAGCGTGTTTCTACGTCATTAACGGCTCAATAGATCGAAGTTAATGGAGTAAATAGTTGACGTTCCACGTGGCCTCTGGGTGATCTAGAGAAACCAACGGTCTCTCGGTTGGCGGTCACTTGAGCCAGCGGCCGATGTTTCCGCTTATCGAACTCCTCCTAGCGAGACAACAAGTAAATACTGGCGGTCTAGCGAGTTTCACCATATTTCCTCAAACGATGACGGGCTCAGAAGCGAATGAAATGGTCAGATCAGAGGAAAATCCTTCGAATTTCAGCCGATTACGTAGTTTCCCTCACAATAATGTAGGGCTTAAGAAGAAACATAACGCACGTATATTCAGTAGCTGAAGGATTCTCGACACGTTAAATGTCGTTTAAATGTAGACATCCCACACACCGCCCACTATTTCATTTTCCAGTGTCAACTGTAACTATTGACATCTCAGAACTTCGTGAAAGGGACGTTGTTGGCATCATCTAGCGGGAAACCTTCCAACTTCCGAAAAGATCAACTCCCTCGCGTTACAAAGATAATTATCGCTTGCAAGCTACACCCTTACAAAACATTTGTTGTATCCATTGTTACAAATAACACTACAGTACCATAAAATTCTTACTAATAGTACATAAATTCTTATAAATTGGTAGTCCAATAAAATGCCTACACGATGAGAGTTTGATAATGCTGGTGGAATAACTATTAGCAACCCCAGAAATTCCGGAAACCATCGTCATTTCTGACTGTATGTAACCGATAATTCCAAAACTGTAGACAAGATCCGTATTAAATATAATAACGTTGACAGTCGATAACCTGTGAGTTGATTGCTGATTGAATGGACGCCTCATGCCGAGACAAACGTGAAATTATGTAAGTAGCTATTACAATTCAATCGGGTCAGGGAGCGAGTAGTTCGGCGAACAACAGAAAAATCCAGCTGCCACTCATTCGTTTTTTTTGCCAGGTTAATTACTTTGGTGTAGTAATTTATTCTACAGCTCTTCGCTACACGGATGAAGCGCTATAAAAACCTCAGTTATGCAGATTTTCTGCAACCAAATTAACGCTCTTCGCAAAATTTTATTTCCAAGTTTATGAACTTGCTCCTTTCACAGACCGGAGAGAGAATTAGAATTTCTCTTTCTGAAATCGAGTGGTTTTTCCCAAGGCCACAAAAAGGGGAGAAGAACGCTTCTCTCGTTTGGCGTCTTGAAAGTTTAATACCGCATTTTCTCAACGTCCCTTCAAATGCCTACGATCTCGGCATAGGCACAATATCCCTTGTTACTAATTTACGTGATAGATATAACGAACTAAATGTGCACCCACCGAGGTTAAACGTGTCGGAACGGGTTGAGAGTTTGTAGACGGAAAATCCTTTCGTGACCGTTTTGGGTACTTATTTGAAAAGTGGATTCCCGATGAGGTGTGGTTAAACCAAATGGTCCGTTCGAAGCCGTGTCAGAACGAGAGGTTTTTGAAATAGGCAGTTGCAACGAGAAACGTTCAGTTTGAATTTTTCACACCGCCACTAGGCGCCAGTTGCACCAAAAAGCTTGCTCAAACTATCATTTGTTAGCTATCACATGTTAAATAATTCTTAATTGATGTTCTTTGATACGAATTAAGACCTACGTCATCAAATCAGCGATATAATCTCTTCAATCTTGAATTTTTTAATGATTCATGAATTATTTTTCATATTAGTGATCGTTTGAGTTACAAAAGGAGGTTATGGAAGATGCTCTGATTTCTTTGAGAACAAAACTCATAACAACAGAGTTATAAAACGATACAGGGTTTGAACGATAACGTTATTCACTTTGTCGTCGGACTGGCGACGTTTTTAATTTATAAATGCCATCAACATTTGTGAAATCTATTATGTCGGTAGAACGTATACGGTATTGAGGGGTATATTCGTTTTGCCTGTGAATGTAATAGCCTAGTTACCAA
Source organism: Pachypeltis micranthus (assembly GCA_020466155.1). Taxonomy (NCBI): domain Eukaryota; kingdom Metazoa; phylum Arthropoda; class Insecta; order Hemiptera; family Miridae; genus Pachypeltis; species Pachypeltis micranthus. Next base: position 10,268,263 of record CM035774.1, on the reverse strand, counting down.
TGCTGGTCAATTAATTCAACATAATTAAATGGTTGTAGTTTTTATCTAGTCATCTTATTCGTTTTGGTCGATACGGATTGTCGTAAACAGTAAAACGTTTTTCAACCTCAACCTGATCTCTCGAGCTCCAAATCCATCCAATCGAGAGTTCCAGGGAAATCGTTGGCAAAGTAAAGAAATGTGTTCGGGAGATGACAAGAAGTTGTCTCGGAGAACCTTAAGGTGACGTGTTTCCATAGCCCTAAAGGTAAGAGAACTTCCTGTCCTCTGTGTTTTTCTCACTGACCTGTCTTAGTTCAATAACTGTTGATCTCCTGGATAAATACTTGGCACAACCCCTCCTGTACTCATTCCGTTTCCTACGGCCTTCGCTACCTTATAACTCGTATTCCGATTCTCCGACCACTCGAATATTTCGACGGTAACACTTCCGCGCAAACGCTGGGCGGGGCCGTTTGATCTAAGTTTCAGTAAGCGTTCATTAAGAGGTGTGAGAGGCTCTCCCAGTAACTCATCTTATTCCCCTCCTAAACCTCTCGGTTTATTATTCATTCTGAATAATACGGCTATGTTTTAGGCCAGAAAAAATGGTATAGAACCCCTTCTCAAAATTTGACACACCGTTTCAAGGCATCAAGATTCCAAATGTGCAATGTCCGTCTTCTGTCTACGCCATATCTTGCCCTTAACCTACACTGAAAGATCCGCTCTTTCGCACTAAACTCCTCAATTGGTATCTGGTTGTGCCTGCCTGATCGGACGAAACCCATGGTTGGCAAAAAATTATTTTAAAAATTACCACAACGCAATTTTGGCCGTTTTATCGCAAATACGCCGTGTTTGGTATCGTTTTGTTAGTATTTTTAGACGCTGAGTCGAACGGGGGGAGTCTCAGACGTGTACGACTACGTCTAGACCGAAAACGGTGAAACAATAGTAATTATAGTGAACCGAAGTCTATTAATTGAAAGAATTCACGGGGAAACACAGCAAAAGTAATCGTTTCATCGTTCGCATTTCCTATCGTCTCATTCCAACCACCCGCCAGCTCGGCTCGTCACGCCATGCCAATTGTCTACGGGCGTCTGGAATATATAATTTTCGTCGTTTCGTTGCAGTCAGGTCATGTTTTCTATCGCTTAATGGTATCTTTGCTGGCCTCGGAGGTGTGAGACCATATCAAGCTGTGCAAAAGAATTATAAACCGTTCTGTAATAATTTGCAACGTTTTTTTACTATACAGTTGGTCCTAAATTTGTCAAACTATTGAGTTGATCAACAAAAATAAATTACTCACGTCAACGTTTTCAGTGCATCTTACACAGTAACCCGTAATGCTGTTATAGCGTTTAGAAGGAAAAGTGTGGCAAACACTCTCCTATTCAATACCTTTTTCTGTGGACTTGAACATCCGAATATCGAGCTTTTTTTTTAATTTGAAGACAAAATAGAGTGATCGTTTCCCACATCGTTCAGTTGCTATAAACACAGGCCAACATACAACTCTTCGATACTTCATCTTGCAACTGCATTTCTACTCAACAAGATCGGATACAAAACCGAACGAAACGATTCAATAGACAAAGAAGGATAGAACACGAGAGACTAATAACTAATTTAACGGGCAGAAGGTTAGACTTAACCCAATGTTAGGATTTTAATTGAAGCGCGACATCTAGTTAAGTAGTCCACGCTAACTAACCAACTGATAGTGCCAACAATGATTACTGCTACCGAAAATTTACTAACAGCCTATCACGTCACGTTTAATGTTGGACTAACACTATTCGCAGAATAAAATGAGACAGTTTCGTGAAACTAGAAGTTGATTTCACTTCGAAACAACGCATTTCTGAGAAAAACTCATTCGAATTCGAATATCATCTTCCAAACCGTTTTAGAATATTTGGCGTTATGTAGGTATCGTTAAACTACACTTGGCACGAGTACACTTTTCGCAAGCATAACTCGTCGTGCGTGTACTTCTTTCTTCTGGGTTATGCAAATTAAAGTGAGAGCTCTTGTCATTCAATCTCTTACGAATGTTTTGAATTGACTCACATAGTACGAAATTTAATTTATCGTGCATCGTGCCACCGCGTTATTGTGAAGTTGATTAAATTTATAAATTCAAGATTAATATACTGCGAAAATTCGTGAACTTACGGTTTAATTTTAGTTCTTCATGAAACTATCTCGCGACTGCTAGTTTCTGTTCTCTCAACTTTGACCATGAATCATTTATTCATTTTATATATTACACCATGAATCTCCGATGCTTCATCTTCTTCTGAATGTTTTATGTCATGCCACATTCATCTCTTATTTTCTACACTGATAAAATAGCTACTAAGAGACGAATGAGAATTTCTGGACGTCATTTCCTACTTTGGCGTGTGGGCGGGGTTTAATAGAAAGACCCCCTTGAATTGCCCTTTTAATAACCTTGCTAATAGTTTGCTCGTTTGCAGGAAACTTGAATGATGCGGCACTACTCAACTACTCCATTCGTGGGAGGCTTCCTCCAGGAACAGAGTATAATGAGAAGGACGGCTGATTTGTATTTAAGACACACGAGCGATTATAGCGAGTTAGTTGGGTTGTGCCAAGAACGCAGTTCAGAAGGGAATAGTGGGCACAAGTTCGAGGCTTCAGATCTCTGTAACTGATGCATAATATTTCAAACCGCATGTCGCTTCAAAGAGGCGCTTAATCGTAGAAATTGCAGCAACCCTCAGTTCTAAATTGGCTCCACCGCTGCACCTGAGTTAATTTCTGTTGTGAGTCGAGACAAGTCACGTGGATTGTTAACCCTAATCAACGGCGTTGCATCAGTTGAATGAGCTGTGCTCCCTGGAAGGTCGATAATTTTTGCATCCCCCCTTCTTTCCGCTAGCAGCACGTCGGTTTTCTTCTCATATTGACAGTTCCCGAACCTTTAAACCATTATGAAAGCTATATGACTCGTTTATGCGCATCATGCATGTAGTGGCTCTGCTAGCATGGGAGAGCGTGTGTACTCGTTCAACATCCCTCTAACTCAGAATTCATAACTTGATTTAATTTATTACTTGAGTAGCAAGTGCCTAAGTTAGAAATAAACGGCGATCAGGTTTTTTAGCGCTAAACTTCTACGCAGACTAGGCGTGATGGTTATACGCTTGCTTAGTAGCAGTCAGAACTGAAAGGTTTGACTGCTCGCCCAGCAACAGGCGCTTACTGTAGGTACAACTGTAATTCTTACAGCCAAGGGCGCGCAGGAACGAGAGAAAAAGTCTTCAGGAGAAAAAAATTGAAGCCGTGCCTGTGAATCCGCATGCTCCATAAGTAACTGGCCCGTCCGACGGTCGGGTATCCAAGATGTTCCTGACAGGGATTTCAATCTTGCTCGCCTTCTATCCAACGCCTACTATCTTTCGTTCGGTCGAGAAGCCTCTGAGGAATTCTACCCAAAACGGAGGAAGCTCCCTTTTAATTTTCCACTTTCGCACCATACACTATTTTTGGTGGGTAACTGATAGTGACACTCGATGCTTCAGCGATTGGTAGATGAACATACGTGCAGTGGTAGTGCGAAAACCACTTAAATGGTAAACCCTAGCGTGTCACAATCTTAGAACGTTGATCATCATTTAAGCAGTTTGGGTCATTCAGCAGCACCGATTTGGACCATTGGCAGTTACAATCATGCGGCCATCTAGCGGGGTATCGCCCTACAGCTCACTTCCACATCAGTCATAATTGTTACTTTGGTCGTGTACCAACTAGTATCTCTTTCACCGTAATGTGCTGATGGTCATAGACAGTTAATTTCCCTAATTAGCGATTAGTAAGTTAAGTTATTATGGTAAAGAAGGATGTAAAGTTAATAAATATGCAAAAGTACTGTAATATACGAAATCGTAAAGCAGAACACACAATTTTGTTGGAGTGATTCTAAAAAAAATAGTCACAAACTGATGTTATGTAATAATCAATTATACGTTATGCGCTTGTATTAGTCATTTGTTAAATATCATACTAAGCTGCAATGTGCGATTCGTTAAGGACGAATATAATCGTAATAGTGAATGAGTATGAGAGGAATCACTATGGTTATGGAAAAGGTAAAATGTTTGTCGATTGAACAACTATTTAATGTTCACTCACCTTGCAGTGCGAAAATGTGAATGTAGTGACAACAACTCTCATTCGATTATATTGCCATTGTTCTTTCTGATCCCACCTACGCGGCCCTACTGCACACGGCTAAGAGAAACGTTTGGAACTTTCCAGTATAACCTGATTTTATTATGTTTTGTACCCCCCGTTCCCACCCTGCAACCGGTTTTTTTTTTTTTGCAAGGGCTTCCGGAAATATTGCCAAAACGCGGTTTCCATTCACGTCGAAGATGATTGAACGACGACGTTGAAATTTTGACGGTGGATGATGAGAAGAGGCGAGAACGTCAGAGGACGATCGGCAGACGGCTCGGATGAGAAGAGGGTGACACTCGAGTTGAGGCCGCCGACAGGCTCAGGCAGGCGAGTTGCGGGTGAGTGGTAGGGAGGGTTCTATTATTGCGCTGTGACGTCACGTCCCACTCCCCAAGAGATTCCTTGGAAAGGGAGCAGCGATCGATGACGTAATGCCATTCAGCCTCAGCTTCAGCATTTTCCTTCTCCCCGGAGGCCTCTGGTTCCCATTTTCTTTTCTGACGGGCAGTTTATTCAAGAGCCGCTTCGTCGAGGTCCGAAGAAAAAGCCCGGAGTTGTTGTTTTACTCGGAGAAAGCGGACAGCGGGGAAACTTACAGCTTTCTCGACCTCAAAGTAAATAAGAGTTCAATTTTTTTTTTCCTCCAGACGTAAACCACTGTGGTTTGTGGTCCTTCTTCATGTGGACACTTCTATTTGCGTCTGACGCGTGCCTGCAGTGATACACAATTTTGGTTGAGGGATCACAACACAAATGTGCTTATAGTATGCAATTCACAGCGAGCGCGAAGAAACTTAAAGGAAGTAAATTGATGGAGGAAGGGGATTTCGGTTGTCGAATTTCCAATTATCCAACCATTTGCAAAAAAAAAACAAAGAATGATACGAAAATTTATTTGGAGAGTGACTGAAAATAAAATAAATTACTCTGGTAGATGGGATAAAAATTATATCAAAGAAATGAAACAGAATAGTATCCTAGGAGCTCCTTACATTATAATTTGAAAGCTTGGGAACGACGAACTGATTGGACTGTGTAGGGGTTACAGAAGGAAATGGAGATGAGAAAATAAAAGACAGATCTGACCGTAGGTACAGAGTGGAGATGATGGCGAAGTTCAGTGAAAAAGCTGAAGGATGGTGTCCGATATTCAAAGAACCAGGGGGTTCAGGCTGATAAGTCAACCAACTGAAAAGAACAGCTCGCATTATTCGCAGAAATAATTGGGAAGCCTCTGCACAGAGCTCGAAGTGTAACGCATTGTAACTTACAATGATGTTGATGTCAGAACTTTTCTCGGTCGGCGGTTTGGGATACTGATGACCCAGTTTTCGAGAAACGTGGCGTTCTGTAGGCTTCGGATCCGATATTCGCAGCGAATTTGGCAGAACTGGCGATGAGAGAAGTCGAGTAAAGAGAGGTGGCTGAGGCAGATTGGAGGTGGTGACAGACTTGATGAGAAAGGATGAGAAGAGCAAGAGGTCGACTTAGGATTGCCGCGATACGCGCTGAGATCGTCCGATCACGATAGTTAAAAGAAAAAAAAGAAGAAAATAAGAAACAGAAGAGAAGGAGGCTCACTTCGCCTCTTCAAGGACTGAGTGACGCCTCTCAGAGTCGTCAACATAAATAAATTAAGTAAATCCTTCAACACAGTCGTATTTGCGTATTAATAGATCCAGAATTTGGCTCTATATGATTGTATATAATATCAACTTTTAGCCCACTAATGTACTAAACGAAAATGATATAAAATGACGCTTCGTTCTACTAGAAAAATAAAACCGAAAGGTCGAAATTGGGTGAATACCAGGATAACTCAGATTGCCATCGAGTCGCCCACCATATCCCTTTCCGTTATTATAAATGGAAAACACCATCCAGAACTGCTAACCTTGAAACTATCATGAGTTTTTCAGCGACCGTTTGAAATTCGTAACACTTTCTGCCAGCCAAACAATTAAAACGAGGCTTGTCAGAGGTGAGACAATGAGACTATCATTGTGTTACAAAACCGAGTCCAAATATTCGATGTACGCTAGCCGGTTTGAAGACGATTTAGTGATAATAGGTTTAATGTAAATTGAACGAAACAAGAAATAAAAATACCACTTTGTACTCGTAACAGAAATATCACTTTGCGATACGACACAATGAAGCGAGAATAGGAATGGAGACACCATCGGGAACCGGACCACTTGAACATCTGGTGATCACCTACTACAGTGCGCCGCACATTCCACATGTAAGTCGTGTTGTACGTACGAAATATATCACGCAACACACCAGTCAACAAACATTCAGGGTCAATTATTCGAACGAGCAAATAGTACTCCAATGCAAAGGAGCTAGTGGGCTCAAAGTACTAGTCACTCGGGTTGACTTTTGATTTAACCACCAGCCCTGATGGTTGTCAAAATTCCGACTATGCCTCACTTTGGGGACTTTATTCCGACACTTTCTCTGTTATCGAAACTTGTACAGGAAGCGAAGGGTCCACAAGCTTCTATTTGTTAGCAATACAAAAGTACACCAAAGTAATGAAACTCTACAAATTATTACACGACGGTTTATCATTCTCATGAACAGCTTGACCTAGTATTACTGCTCCGAGACACATCCCATCCGATTCAGCATCGAAAAATACTAGTAAACCATACGAAACACGACCTGACTACAATGGAACTACGGAAACTAAATATTCCCCCCGTGACCAAGCGCCTGTAGGCAATTGGCACGACGTTGCGAGTCTAGCGGGTGGGTGGTTTGATGTGTCGGGAGGGAAGGAGTACCAACGACGAAACGATGATTCCCGCTGTAGTTCCCGTGAGGTTTTTCAATTAGTTGACTTTGGCTCACTATAATTACTGTAATTTAGCTATACGCAGTTTTACACGTCCGATACTCATTCCATTCTACCCAGGATGTAAAAATACCTCGAAAACGATACGAAACACGGCGTATTTGCGATTATACTCCGTTTTGTTAATTTTGTTTAAACCATTTTTTGTCCATAACAACCATGGGCTTCGTCCGATCGGATTGCCGAGATGACGGGCACAACCAGATACCAAATGAGATTTTTGTGCGAAAGAACGGATTTTTTAGACCATGTTAAAGGCACAAAACGCCTGGACGGTGGACGGGGGACAGCGGACGGACATTGCAGATTTGGAATCCCCATGTCTTGAAACGTTAAGTACCAAATTTTGAGGGGGGATTGTAAAAAATATTTTCTGACCGAAAACATAGGGTTATTATTCAGAATGAATAATAAACCAAAGGAGATGAAACAAAGAGGTCGCGGGATCTTCATTCTCGTAAGTCCGATACAATTGTTTGCATACGTACGTAGTCAGTCGTGTTTGTGAAAGAACGGCCTAGCCGATTACTTTTTTACTTTCCTTGGCTCTACGAAGTAGAAAGGAAAGTTACCAATGTAATCGGCTGAAAAAAAATTTTGAGTTTTCTTCAGATCTTCACGTTTCAGACCCTCCTAAGTCCGAAAAACCCTATTTGGGAAAATGGTCTGTGTGTGTGTGTGTCACTAAAGTGTGTCTGTGAACGATTTTCAGATAAAACCACCGTATCAAATCAGCTCAAACTTCATATCTCGCCTGCTGGTCACAGTGGGACGCCAAAATGAGAGTATGAACAAAATCCACCGAAAGTTAACTATAGTTATCATAGTGATCAAAACACCAAATATTTTTTTTCTCGAAAACGGCTCTTATGATTTTGATCACATTTTTTATATTGATAGCTCCTAATAAGGCAACCATACCATGAAATTCCCATTCATGGGAAAATGACGAGAGCAGCACAATAAATTACCAAAACTTTCGACGTAATCGAATTTAGAGTGGTTTTGAGAGAAAACGACCAAGCCAAATAACCTCAAATTTAATCTCCAGCCTACAGGTTACTATGAGACGCAAAAATAAGGGTATGAACAAAATCCACCGGAAATTAACTATAGTTAGCATAGTGATTAAAACACCAATTTTTTTTCTCCAAAATGGCTCTAATGATTTTGATTAAATTTTTTATATTGATATCTTTTGATAAGGCAATTATACTATAAAATTCCCATTCGTAGGAAAATGACGAGAGCAGCACAATAAATTATCAACATTTTCGACGAAAAGCGTTTTTAGCGCGGATTTTTTCTTATAAACTCAGCTGGAATGTTAGTAGAATGTTAAAGAAAATTGGTATTGTAGTCCAATTCAATACCCAGAGGGTGAGGTGTTTGAAACCGCTTATGAGGTACATGGGGCTCACTCCAGAAATTCCTGAATTTCAACTACCGCTGTTTCGGTTACTACCAGTTCTAACAGTTATTGCCCAATAACTCTGCAAAAGTAATTACTATCCTTCTTCAAAAAATTCGTGTTTACAGGCTCATTAATTCTCTGTGTACCAATTGCTCAATAATTGTCCGGGAATGAGTACGAGCAGCACAATAAATTCCAGAACATTAGACGCTACCGCTTCCTGCTGCTGTGAAGTGTTGTTTGACCAAGTTCAAAGGAACTGAGTGATAAATGAATTGATTAAATAGAATTAGCCATGTACAAAGTGAATTGACGTAGAGCTAAGGAAAGTTGTGTGATGCAACGCACCAGGTATTTATGATTGTTACTCTTCGGAAAGAGGAAGTTTATCGTAAGTGAGAGTTTTCGTATTTTCCTTGAAAACGATGGCCATGACATTGATTGTAGCTTCGACATATCTCCTAAATTTAGCGAATGGAGATGTACGCATATGAAGTCATTACGTTAAATGCGCCTTCGAAACGTAGGCATCGAAAAAGTGCTCTCCTCAAATGCGCCACCGGCAGTTGAACGGGGATAGCCACAATGTGCCGAAAATCTGAGTTTCTTTCAGTTTTCCGAGGTAAACGTCAGACTGAATATTATCAACCTGACTGAGCGTTTTCCAGCAACCCCACACACATACAATTCTCGGCCACTATTTCAGTAGCTACTTCTCGAAGCTTAACACAACTGGCTTCAGCCTCACACGCATACAACAATTTTCATCGCTTTAACGACGCTTTAAATCGATGTTTTTGAAATTTTATGTCTTTACCTTGCTACATAAACTCGTGAATGTAACGCGGGATATGTAACGGAGAAGTGTCACGAAATATTTGTGTTGGATAAGCTTGGTAACGTATGTTACAAAATGTAACGCTTGTTAACATCACACTTTTAATAACATCAGTGACCAAGTGATAGTGTCAATTGCAATTGACGCGGCCATTATATCGAAACCATCAACGAGCACAATCAAACGTGATCATTGCGTAACAAAACAAAACAAAAATAAAAGAGATAAAATGTTCCTAGTGGTTGCGTACTTGCACGAAATCTGTACCCACCGTTTGAGTCGTGTGTTTTACACACACAAACACACTCCGTACCCCCAGTTTTAAAAGTTTTGTCTGATTTTTCACACGATTACTATACTTTCCTTTCCCTTTGTGGTAGCGGAAAGTAAAAATTTTACATAAGAGATCACCATGAGATGCTGAAGTAGACTTTGAGCAAAATGGGTTCTAAAGTAACTAATAGTTCCAATCTAATCAACAGCAGTAATACAAAATGTTCATACTTGGGATAATGACGAGGGCAGCGCAATACGTAGTCGACTCATTTCGAGGAAAATTTGTCAGTCCATTCATCTCTAATTAATCCCGCTCACTTAACATCAGAGTTCTGACAAAAATTACCTGGCTGTTCTCATGCATCACACGAAATTAAGGAATTCAAGCTATCGTCTCCTTGACTAACGTTTGCACAGTTTCACTGAGTTCGTCCGTTTCACGTAGGAACCGGTAGCAATTTATGTACTAGAGTTTACTGAGGTGCTCCTAATCATGCTTACAGTAGTGCACAGGTGAAAGAACATGAAACAGACCACATTTTTATGGAGGATCGTGTTGACTGTTTCTGAATAAAAACTGTGAAAAATAGTAGTAAGTGAAACGATGGTTGTACGAAATTTCTTGGATTGCTCCTAAGTAGTTACTGGTTACCCTAAAAACCGGTAAAATCGACTTTCTTCGAAATTTCTGATATTTATTGCGCTGCTTTCGTCATTCTCTCAAATGAAAATGTTATAGTGCTGTCAAGTTTTTTGGATCTGACAATACAAATAATAATCGGACTGTTAGAGCCCATGTTTGAAAAAAACTTTTTTTTTTATACATTCGTCGTTATATTTCGTTTTAACTCATTTCGTCGAACGGCAATTCGCATTTTCGGTTATGCAGCCTCACCGTTTCCTCCCAGTTGAGTTCACACATACCTTTTTTTAATCACATTCATGGGGGTAGTTTTGTCTAAAAGTTTATCAGTTGAACGAAGATGCAGCGCTCCTATTTATTGGGGTTTAGTAAAGCGTGATGGTATGTTCACCTTCAAAGCGGGGGATTTTCCTTGGAAGTTGAGCTAGAGAATTTGCTTGTGTCTAGCATCTAGAGTTTGAATGGTATAAACTATTGATGAGCAACACGTGGCCAATTGGATCTTCCAACTGAGAACTGGGTTGCTAAGACACTACAGTTAACGGTGGCAGCGGAACCGGGCTCCTTATTGTCTTTTCAATCATCGCTCGTTTGAAGAAGCAATACGCTGGTATCAACGAGCTCACCCACTCAGTTCAACTTTCAGAATAACGCGATTTCGGAACGGCCCTTGACCGAAGTTTGATGGAATCCGAATTTCATCTCACTTGAAAAGAGACCGAGATTGTTTGGCGATATGGGCGGATTACCTGATATACGATTCGCATCTGGAATGAGCGCGTTGTCAAACGGGAATCCAATAGAGGACGAACCGAGACCTCTCGAAAAGCGCCCATTTCCGTCTCCATAAAACCGCTCGTATGGGCATCGCAATAACGGGAGAGGGAAAAAGCGACGTCGGAGAAAAGTAGGAAGCCGATATCGAGGATTCACCCTTCCGGAACAACCATTATTGGGAAGCAGGTTGGCATCACATGGCGAAGTCATACAACCCTTCTCCCCGTACGGTAACCCCCATCCACCAAATCGCACCAACCAACTCGTATTGTAATTGGGAAAAACCAAAGATGGGAACCGAGACCGCCAAATGGCTTCGTTCGTGCAACAATACAATCTGATAGTCTATTTCTCCAGAAGAAAGGATTTCCTTTCGATATGAACGGTTTTTTATGTCCGGCAAAAGTATAAATGAAGGATGCGATATTAAAATGGAGAACGAGTTACTGATAACGAGGAACAGAACCTACTTTCCCCGGGACATCGTTATTTCTATGTGAACGTATTCTGCTCTCAAAAATGACCGTTTTTCGCATCGCTTCCTGAATTATATGAGGAATTGTGCCAAAAGCGGAGTCAATTTACAAGGTCTTTCTTCCATGCGAATGCCTGCGACCTCATCGTCAACATCCAGCGTTGCCACAAGTGGTAGCTACCATTCAAGTGAAGTGTCGACCAAACTAATAATGCATTCCGAGAGTGTTGTGCAACGCCACCAGCATACTGGAATGTCAATAAATCGAAGGACGTTTCAACACCTCTGTTTCTCCCAGCCCTGACATAGGACCTAGATCAAGTCTCTCAGTACCCTTAGAGGCACTTTCAGGAACAGTCACCTCACGATAAACCAATTATTGAATATACTGAACTCAATGTAACTAATTATTGAGTTTTCTTTCCAATTTTTGATAAATTAGTTGATACAGTTGCACATTTTTTAATGCTTGTTTTGCCTAATTGAAAGGGCATGTACTCAAGTCAAAAGCCTGAGGTTGCCAATCGGTGTCGAATTTGATTTATAAATTTTAACAAAAACTTGTGATAAATTGATCATTTGAGGAAAATTCAAAGTAACCTAAGCTTTGGAGCGAAGAAGTGATTTTTTGTTGTCCTTAGATAGGATAGGTAAGATTAGGGCTGGGTTGAAAACGTTAAATCATGAACTGTTCCGAAATACCCCTGATACTTCAATACACCAACTTATGATGTCACTAGGCGGACATTTTGAGGTATCATTCAATTCCATCAGCTCTGTTGGGTTGTAAAGGGGGGGGGGGAGAGAGATAAAATTCTGTGTGAGAGAAGAATGAGTCGACGAATGAGATGGAGAGGACCATGTTATTATTTCGTTCATCACACTGGTTAATTAGAGATTAAGAGTTAATGCTGTCCGATTTCTACAGCTGAGTGCCGCAAGGAAAAGGGACGTAAGGGAAGGGAAGTGAAATGAGGAATAGGGGCGAGAAAAAACGCAATTGGGGAAGCCACAAGCGGAAAGAAAGAAAAAGAATGATCGAACCCTGTCAGTTTGGAGTTTCCAACAGTTCCAGAACAAAGGTTCAAACCGCTTTGGAACGTCTGTACCAACTAGAATTGAGCCCAACAAGCCTTTTAGAACGAGTTTGCCCAAACACATTTGCCGTTGCTTCTCTCCTTAGCTTAGAATTACGGGATAAGATAGTTGCGCAATTGTCTTCTTAGTTTTCTTTGGATCTTCATGTTTTAAAGGTTCAAAAAACAGATGTCCCAAATCGTTTCAAAGCCGCCCAAACGGTAAAGAAAGTGCAGTATTGATTACTTCACTTAAAAGTCTGTGAACTATTATCTTGTTGCTTAATAACGTTTTCGAGTTTTCTTCAGATCTTTACGTTTTGAGGCCTACTGAGTACGAAAAACCTAATTTCGATGGTGTGTGTGTCTGTAGTTAGATTTGCAGGAGAACGGCCGGTCCGATTGACCTGGTTCTTTATTTGTTCCATTGGTGATTTTTTGGTCACGCGAAAATTAGGTTATGGACGGTTTCAATCGGTGTAAAAGGGGGGTAGAGGTCCAAAATGTACCAAAAACGGGTGTTCGTCTTTATTTTAGATACAGCTCTTAAGGTTTTGATTGAACTTTCAAAATTTCTTCTACTATCAAGAACCCAACCTTTGTTCTCCATAAATATATGTATGCAATGTAGGCCCACGAAGCAAACATAGTCTCTAACGATTTTTATCAAACTCACAGGGTGTTTTCAAATAGTTTACACTTATATACTGTGTAAACGATCTATTGAACAGAGACGAAAATAAAAATCCGTCGAAAATAATGGTTTTTTTATATTTCCGTAATTTCCAGAGTAACTTCGCTTCAATTTTACACACCATCCTCTATCAACGTGTACTGAGGTAGTTTGGGGATGCTTTTGAAGAGCTGCTGACTCAGGCAAAATTTACGGCAATCGGAGCTCCGATCCACAATCCCCGACTTACGTCGAGAATTATGAACCAATGTCTTATCCACTAGACCACGATCACCCGGTGGCATCAATAGGAGTCAGTCAGTACAATAAAATACTACAATCTGAAGGAAATGACTTGCCTTGTAGCCCCCTCGTTTCACGAATCAAAGATCGGATTTTCCGGGGATTCGCTCAACTCTCATAAATTCGTTCCTTAAAAGAGTCCGCTCCAGGAGCAGCAGCTACAGACGAGGGGGGAGATGTACAGACTGACTCCTATTAAAGGCACCAGGCGATCGTGGTCTAGTGGATAAGACATTGGTTCATAATTCTTGACGAAAATCAGGGATTGTGGATCAGAGCGCGATTGCCGTAATTTTTGCCTGAGTCAGCAGCTCTTCAAAAGCATTTCCATACCCCCCTCGTAACAAACGCATACCCACATTGTTTTCCACGTATATAATTCTGTATCTATCTGTTGAACGGAGATATAAACCATGAGAGCTCGGAAAAAGAGTTTGTTGAATATTAATTCACCGTCCTTCTAATTTTCTCAAAAATGTCACCAACGATTTCAATAAAACATACGGAGTACGCCTAACTAACTGTTACCTTCCTTTCGTTGCCGATAAATGTTTCCGTATAAATACGTAGAACGAAGATACAGCGCTCGTATGTACGGCAGGTCGTCGAAGTTACGGCGGTTGCGGAGAGATTTTTTTCTTTCACTAAAATTGCCAAAATAATTTTGATAAAATATGTTTGAAGAACAGCTTGGGGTAAGTCGTTTTAATTTTCCAACGTTGGACGAAATAAACGATAAGTCTAACACAAAGCGGAGAGCGTTGCGGCCACTCTTATTTCGGGAACAATACACCAACAATAATACTCACCGCAAAATTGTTTACATCCGAGAATGAACAGTAACGGGTTGTTTATATTATTCCTCGCGAACCAACTCCATTTCGTAAGGTGGGTTAAACAACAACGTGCTTAGAGTAGGAAACGACTGTTTTATAACAGCGTCGAATAAATGAGGGCTCATCTGAGAATATCGTATTACTGAAGGAGCGGCAACTTTGTTATTCAACGGAATTGCCGGTCGTGGGAAACAAGACGATACGACGGCTGGCTGTTGACGTTCTCGAAAAACAAGGCTCAACTGCTTTTCAGATGTCATGCTCCCCAGTTACATTTCTCATAAGCCCCGCAATCCAATGCCGCCCAGTCGGTTGGCTAACATGGCTAACGCGGTCGACTTAAGAGATCGGCAGATTGGCCTATTCCGGGTCTTTTCGGTCGGAAAACACGCTCGTAACATTATTTTTCGTTCTCTTTTTATTGGGCCACTCTTCGGAATATCCTCGAGAAAATAGCTGGTGCGAGGCATCACGCACCTTTCTTCGGCCCCAAATTTGTGGGGTTGCTAATTTATTGAGCTGCCGTCCCGATTTTTCGACAATTCTAGTATATTATTGGAGCGGAGCTTATGAGGAACTAGAAATAATCATATCTGTTTTTCATTCAGCTTATGAAAAAGTTTACACGAAAACTCATTAGCTCAGAATCTTATTGTGCTGCTTCTACTTCTACCACAACCATAATCAAGCAATCAATATATTATACAAGATATTTATGAGACTGTTAACACGATTATGGTTTATAATTCATTCTTAATAATACCCCTATTTTTCACGCCCTCGCAATTGGATACTTTACCATTAGGATTCCAAATCTGCAATGTCTGTCAGCCGTCCGGCGATTGAGAACGGTAGGGTCAAATAAGCTCAAACTCGACATTCAGCCTGAAGATCGACGTTGGTGATTGAGCCGACTCAGTCTATAAGAGTGAGATCACGGCGGAACAAAATCTCTAAGGAGCTCTAACTAGACACCATTGTTGTCGCAATGCCGACCGCAATGTTTCGTGTCAACAAGCATTTGGCTGAGCGATTCCTCTCCCGTACTGCAGCAGCCATTAAAGCCCTGCGCTGGATGGCCGAGTATATGCAGCTTGGGGAGGGTCAAACCTCCTCAAATAGCGACCTGGCTCTGCCAGCCTCCCCATTCCCAACGCAGGTCAGCAGCCGCCGGAACAATGGCCAGAAGGCGTAAGGTTATGAAGCTTACTGAGAAGGTGAGTAGAGTGAATGGTTAGGAGAATCCCCACGGGCAGAGTCTGGCAAGGGAAGGGGGGTATTTCTCGCCTTGGCGTTTTTGCATACAAGATCGGTGGTTATCTGCAATGTATAGGTCTCAGGAGGTGAGAAACTAACCAGTGCAGAAGCGTAGAACTAAGATTTCGTGAATCGTCCCCCTTGCAGGTGGTTGTAGAGCAGCCAAGGGAGACAAGTGGAGTACCAGCGTGTTCACAAGTTGTGAAGGAGGTATCTGAGTAGAGTTTCACCTGAGGTGCTAGAGGATGCAGGGTGTGGGTTGAGCCAACTCATCAGGAGTTTGAGGCCTTTGTGGAAAGTGGCACAAGCAAGTTGTCTCTGGTCCCGACGAGTCCTCAGTAATCGTCCATCGCTGTGTACAAGCGTGGCTGATGCTGCGCCGGGGTTTCGAGATAATCGGGGCATTTGAAGTGCATAGTTAGCACAAACGCCCAGGGCGAGTCTTCACTAAAAAGATGAGCTCGTCCAGGTATGATGACTCAAAGCCTATGCCTTGGTGGACCATGGATTCTTCAATGACATGCAATTCATGCACCAGGCGAGCTAGCCCAGTGACAGGCAGAGTGGGTTTGCTCCCGTAAAAAGTGTCTGGCCAGTGCTTTTGCATGTAACGGGATTTAAAATATCAGTTCTTTCGCACAGAAATCTCATTTGCCCACCTGCTCGGCAATCCGATCGTACGAAACCCAAGGTTTTTATTGACAAAAAATGGCCTAAGGTCACTAATTGAAAGAACTTGCTGGACAATTCATCAAAAGTTATCGTTTCTTCCTAGTCTGCACTCATTTCCCGCTCAGCAGCCCGTCTCACTGCAACCACCCATAAGCCCACGTTAACTCGCGGCGTTTTCACTCCCCACTTGTCCACCATGCATTCAATGACTAAGTCAATGGGTAATCGGCTAGTGATCATTCAGAGAGCTTCAGTGGGGGTCGTCTTTGGTGATCCACAGGAATGCTGCTCTCTGGGACAATACTCTTCTTTGATTGACTGTGACCTGACTGAACCCCTCTTGTATTCGTTCCATTTTTCTCGCTCCAGTCCCATGTACCTCGATCGCCGATCCTCTGACTACTCGATCACTTGGACAGTAACACTTTCGGGCTCTCATCAGTACCGTTTGATCCTAATCTCCTGCTCTCTATCTCTCTCTTTCCGACTCCACTCATTCTTGCCCTATTGCGCTCAACAGTGGGGCTGAGAAAAGTTGTCGAATGAATCGCTTTTGATGTTCTGATCGGTTACTTTAAATTCTGATGCTTCCGCGAATATTAGCTCATCAGGTAGGCCGTGCAAAGGGAACGTTTTCATTATATTTATTGGCAAAAATGTTCTCTCGCTGAAGTACGTGCCCCTCCTCTCGCCACTCTTTTCCTTTTTTCACCCCCCCCCTTTCCCTCTCACGCATCACCGCAACCATTCGATAAAGAAATAACGAAAAACATGATTTGACTCGACGGTGGCGTCGAGCTTCCTCCGTTAACCTGGTTTTCCTCACGAAGGGCGATGTCAAGTCTTGCTGTGTAACCAGCATTCGAGAGTCGCTGCGCGATAGAATCAGCTTCGGCCAATTTGAAAATCTGATTAGGGAAGCGAAAGCATTCCGTCCGCGTTCTTCGACGATGACAAGCTTTCCAGGCTGTGGAGCACGTGAGACGAGCCCTTCCTCGTCTTTCCAACTCCCGACGCCCGAATGCTCAATTTTACCTGTTAGCTACGTTTGATTCCGCTCGTCAACTCAATACTTCAGCGTGTCATTTGAATGGTTCCTTTGCCGCTAACGATGTACGACGCGGAAAATCAGAAAAATATCTTATAAATGACAAGTGGAAACGTTCCGTTATTATTATAATATTGTGAGCTCTTGTTGAGTTATTGCGTCTCGAATGATTCCGAGTCGGGAAGAACAATTTTTGAACTTGGAATCCCTTGACAATAAGATATGAATGCAGCCACGTGTAAACGGCGAGAAGGTTCCCTGTCCATTCTCAATTACCAGGCAGTGCGCGGCGATCCGCATAATTCCAAATTATGAAAGTGCAGAGTCAGTAATTCAGGAATTTTGGCGACGTCACATCGTATTCGCAAAAAAGACCATTCCATCGAATGTCTCAAGCTGATTCCTATCGATATGGTCCACATCAGTTCCCCTCAGGTACATATTCAGAGCAGAACTTATGTATTGGTTATTGGAAAACATTTGTAATTTTAATGTAAATTCTCTCGGCTAATTTTGTCATGTCCACGTTTTGGCGTCACCAAAGCACGCCAAATAAGACAAGAAATGGAAGAATACATACAGTTTACACATTCTCTTTTGTATCTGACTACTCACTGAAAGGAGGGCTATTACAACCCTACTGCAGATACACTGGTTTATATTGTGGAGGATCATTTTAAGAACATTCGGCTAGATATCGATAAATCGCACTAGTAACAAAGAAGGTGGAGGAAGGGCGGACGACGACGAAGCGGAACGAAGATGCGCGTTATTAGAGCGCTAGGAAGCAAACGAAGAGGCTGAAGCGACAACGACTCGTGATACGAAAGAAACATCACATCCCCCCAATCACGATAAAACCCAGTGAGCGATTTCCTCTTTTTTTCCTGTTGATTTGCCTGAAGGATTAAATTATTTTTCTCTTTAAATTTTCTTAAGTGGCCATTTCCCTCGAAAGCCCTGTACGGGACCACCCCGTTTTTCTCCGTGGCGTGTTTTTTTTGTTTTGTGGAGGTTCAACCGTGGCGCCCAACGTGAAGGTCCGAAGAAAAGTAGGATGGGCACTCATTTTGGGCATTAAACCAGGGCATTGAGCCACTTTATTGCGTTACCGGCCATCATTTTCAAGGATTCACCGAAATAACAAAGGCTATTTGCCGAAAAGTAGATTATACGTCTCAAAGCACCTCTGGTTGCGATAAACTGGTTTCCGCTCGATCGTTCTGGTGATGTTATTGAGTTTATCGCGTTTTTTGTTATTGTTCAGGAATTGTTGAGGGATTTTGCTACGATTTGTTTTGTCTTCTAGACGTTTTCTTAAAATAGACTAATTTTCAGCGCGCTCGAGTCCGCAGTATTAAACATCATGGATCTACAATATACCCTCCCAGCTGGGTCGTTTGAATCTGCTCAGTTTGAGCCAAACTAATATGAAGGTGCTCACTGTCCTGAACTCAAGCAAAGTTTTAAAGTCAAGCTGCTCAGATTATTGGGGTTTCATAACACGTTTGATCTTACAGCGACCTAAAAACTACCAACCAACCGTGTCAATCAACTTCTTTCTTCTGGTATTCGTCGCCCGGCCGAACACAAGGATTGGTATTTCCAGAGCCAACTGCGTACTTCCCCACGTACGAGCTTTCTCAATAGTTCAGTGGGTTGTCCTGTAAGCCCTTTCCTTTATTACTCTTTCAACACCTCGCTAGGCCATTGATGCTCCCTAGTCTACCCCTTAGAACGCCAGTTTGGTTATCAGGAGACCCAAACCTCTGTGTCACGTCGATTCCTATTCTTTGTTACCTGTTACTAAGAACTCTGCTGTGGAACTCTTACGATTGTCTAATCGACCAGCACATTTCCAGTACATCATCTCTTCTCGATCGTACTTCATTTAATCTCTTTCTTTTCGGCACTAACATTATGGTTTTGAGAATAGTGAAAGAAGGAGGGCTAAACAGTCAGTGTGAATAGTTAGAAGGTTTGGTTGGGTTGATCAAACTCATTTTGATGTGGGCTGGAGGCCAAATTTTGAAACTGTGATTTCAAATAAGTTTCATATTCGTGTCATCAGGGGAACAATATATTGGTTGGACATTTTTCAGTTCTTCTAAATTTGGCCCCATCCAAAATTGGACACCTAATCTCCCCAGAAAGCATACATATGTTCCCAGACATACATATGAAACAAATTACTCGTTCAAAACTGGCCACCTATACCTCTAGATTTTGACCATTGCAAAGAAGTCATGGATGGTCAAAGACATGAATATGCCTTCAAAACTTGTACACTTTCAGAATCGGCCACATAGTTTGCCTTCGGATTGGCGTAGATTCACCAATTCGATCACTAGCGTCAGGTCATCACGTCTGTCGGAATACGTGTCTATCAGAGCTTGTTTACTTTCAGCATAGGTGGTTAGGTCAGCTGCGAATATTTGATCCGCGGCTGGTGAAATTATTTAGCTTTAATAGCACTATGCAACCTACAAGGAAAGCTTGGCACTAGACATATTTTTCAACGGTACAGTACTTATCTTACTCTATTGCTTGTGCCATAAAAATAGAGTTCTCGTTCAGTCGCACCTTCTAAGTATCAAAAGTGTAGTAGGAACAAAAAATAAGTAAATAAATCTGAGGGATCTATTTTCAGGTGAAAATGTCCAGCCCTCTCTTGAGAATAGGAAGTCGCGATGTGATGCGATAGCAGTGGAAAGCAATGTTGTGGTACAAGATAAGAAAAAGGGAGACAGGATAAGAAAAGGGTGAAATCTTCGAAATGCGATCCAAGCAGAAAACGGTCGAGTGGTTGATGTATTGGGATGGGACAGGAGCGGAAGAGTGCAGTCCCTCGAGGGCGATGGCTCAAGAGTGGCAGAGGTCAATATAGTACATCCTTCGCCAGCCTCTCAACCGGCTCACTTTTACTGGATGGCGTCTTCTCCTCCACTCAGCCCATCATACGACCACCTATTCCCTAACCCGTCTTCCTTGCAAAATAAACAACCTGCCCTGGTGCCATATACTCGGAAGGGGCCTCGTGCAGAAAGGTGATGGGCAAGTGGTGGTAGGTAGGATGAGAATGAGGCGTCAAGAAAGGACAGGGCACTTCCTTCTCCGACGTTTATTCCGCCGTCCTAAAGAATCCTTATCCTCATCCTCCTTTCCGTGCACTCGACTACAATTCACCCGGAGGCCACTTTGGTGAAATGCGGAAGGACCTCCTCTTGGTTGGCTCAGCAGAAAGAGTTGGATCGTTGGTTTAACTTGGGTTCGTGATATTTCAAGCAGAAGCCTCTTTCTCCTCCAATCACTTACGTAATTGTACCTCTGTCGTTGTTTTTCTCCGCAAAACAACAAGATTTGCACTGTGTATATGATCTCTGCGTTCCTTATATTGACCCCACCCTCGTTCAACAATTATGGAGTCATTAGGAAGCCACTTCTCAAACCAATCTGGATGTACAGGGCTCAGTTATGGCTGCTCAATCAAACCGAGAAATCATTCAAATATTTCAAAATAATGTCCTGTTAACGCATCATGGCACTTTCAAAGTGAGCGACTACATCATTACTCAAAATGGAGACGGTACATGATGACATGATGCCATTAAGCTGCAAGTTGTGGTTCACATTCGTTGGTTGAAGTACCAGGTCGGAGAGGGAACCTTTCAACACTAGTGTTCGGCACATGCCGAATCAGCTTGGTCTTCGAGCTCCAAAATGTTTACCCTTGCCTTAACGGGGCTCACTGGCCCTAATGGCAAAGTCATTGTGTCCCTGAACACCTTCTGTTTTCAAGCTCTTTTGTTTACCTATGTAAAGTCCACCTCTCAGTCCAGTTATTTCTGAAATACTATAGATGGTGATTTCCCCCTTTTGTAAACTTTCTAACGTCTTTTTCCCCTCCTTCTACTTTTCATTTCTCAACAGACAGCTAACGCCAAACTCATTTACCTACGAGTTCTCGCAAAAGTCAGTCGTCTCTGAGGTCTCCTAACACATACTTGTTTTATCTCTCATCAACACCTAATTCGGATTTCTCCTTCCTAACCCGTACAACCAGTTTCACGCCATCAGAGCCCCCCCTTGTTTGCGATTATATACTCAAATCATATTCTGTTCTAGTCATTTCTTCTTTGTACATCTACGTCTCCAAATCTTGTGATATACCAACTCTTCAAATTACAACTTCGTGCTACACTAAAACCCGTCTTCAAGATTCATTCAAGTCTAACCTGGTCTGAACAACTAATGAAATAACCGGGTGACTCAAACGTATCAAACCACTGAACTCACACAGTGCAACTGCCACAAAAGGCAATTTGTCAGAACTAACCGAACTCAGTGAGGCCTGTAAGTTTAGAACTATTGCCAAAGGTAGTAGCAATTCAACAATGTTAATAAGTTGTAAACCTGGAGCAGTAAACCGCGATAAGAAAACAGGGACCGCCTGACAAAAGTCCGAACGTCGCAGAAGTAACTACTCTCGCCAGTTTTAACAGTTTTTCCTACCTTCCAAACCGATCTCCCCTAACTGTGTGGACAGCCCCATAAATTATATATACACTCGTTATTACATAAATAACGTGACAGGTAAGAGTCAACGCAATCAGTTTCAAAACCTTAAGCGCCACCACTTTCTACATAAAACGTCAAGTTCGTCCGTGTTCATATTGACTGAGTGGAAACCCGATTGGATTAGGTGGTAGAGCCATGGAAATTGCCCAATGAGCAAGGAGCCGAGGAAAGTCGTTAAACAGTGTTTCTGTATAATTCCCGCACAGTAAACACGAACCGTACCGAGAAAATCGTGTTGCCGGTCGTATAAATTACATATTATTGTCGGCGGTCTTGAAAGGCCTTAAGGGGTTATCGAGCTGTGCAACTATTGACCAGCGTCGCAGGGTCTTTTTGATAGTTTGAGTTAACGCGACTTGTGACACTTTTTGCTTGGTGCCTCACGCGTTTGTTGTGTTATTTTTTTATATGCACGTTTTCGTTCTACGTGATATAAGCACCTGAAAGTCTGGAACGATCGGACATATTTGAGATGAACTGCGTGAGCTTCACTACACTTTTAGCTTCCTTCGGCAGGAATGTTATGTAGCTATTTGAATGTTACCAATGCAGATATTGGTTAGCTGGTAACTTTCACTGACTTTGATTATCATTTATATATTTCCCTACGAGTTTTATTTCCTGAAATGTAATGGATTATACTTTCCGTTCCACTGGTGTCTTTAGATTAGCTCAGCTTGGGCCTGTATAATCAACATCTCTCTTCCAATAATCCATGCCCACCTAAACACAAGGATTGGCATTTCCAAAGCCAATGTCATACATTTTCCAGGTACGACGTTTCTCAATAGTTCAATAGGGTTTCATGCAAGCTCACTATCACTCTTTTCACACTTCGCCTGGCTACCTTGCTGCAACCAAGTGTAACTGTCGCAAAATTTAATTAGGACATGAGCGTTGTTCCACATCATCTCGTGTAGCCTTACAGATTCCCTAAAAATTATGAGGTGGAAATGTCTCACCTCGCAGCACAAGCAAAGATAGCCCTGTAGATTCAACAGGTGGTGAATGCCAACCTCATCTCAGCTGTTGTTATCGTACTGTGAGACAGTTACCGTCCTGGTTTTGGGGGTGTCTGGGGGAGTACCAATCGGGTGGCCTCCATCTCCCTCAGACCCCGCTTGTTAAAAATAAATTGGGATGGGTTAACTACTTCCAGCGTACCCACGGCCACTACGATGTCCGTAGGGTGAGCTCATTTTCTAGCTTTTTCGGGCCTACCCATGGGTTGGAATTGTATTCCTCTGTTCTACCTCCCGTGCCCTGCGAAGGCAGCCACCTATTGTGGCCCTAACGCCGAAGGCTGCAGGCTGTGCATTACCGCGGTACCATGTTTGGGTCAACAGCCCTCAAAGCCGGAATGGTCACTGGCCCGCCCCATCATTCGATGGTACATTCGACATTTTATTTTTAGTTGCCACTTTGTAACCTTCTCCGTATACGGAACGTGTCGCATTCTGAACAATAAATGATCCGCCATCAGCTTCTTCTACTCATTGAGTCGGAACTAACGCGAACGGAAGATACGCAAATACGTTGAAAACTTCAGACGAATCCTCTTTGGAATTAATGTTCCAAATCCGCTCCGAGAACAAAGGAATTTACCACTTGAGCTCTTTCGGACAAAACCTAGCTAACTCGTCAAGAGAGGCCTGAACATCGACGAAATCCTTTTGATTCACTTTTCGAATAACCGAAGACAACTCAACTTTGGGAACTGAAACGCTCTGAAAATATTCGTTCCGTACGTCATTGTCCGCTCATTCACCTTCGATTCCAGCTTTATTATTCAGAGTGGTCCGTGGGCCTTATCCCAATAGTTTTCATTCATGTTTCTTTAAATGTATCTTCTTAATTCATTCGTCCTTGCTGTACATTTAATTATTTTTTATCGACCGTTCTTCATATTTATATTTGAGTCAAATTCAAATATAAATGAAGATGTCAAAGTCTAAAGGAGGGGTTTATCCGCGTTTTTAATCATGCTCGTGAGACTTGAACTAACTATGGTAAGGTTTCACCATATTCATTTAAGAATGAACCCCCATTAAACGTTAACCTTTCTATTTTGGTTGGTTACCACGACTTGGTTCAGTCAACTAAAAACTTGGCTGTAACACCCCAGGTGTGAACAATGCAATGTTGTTATCTGGGCCTCAGAAATACATGAGTTTGTACATCGCAGCTACCGTCCGAAGATGTCATTCGGCACCCTTTCTGGAAGGAGTAAGATCGTCACAGTAGTCGTCAAACATGGGTCATTTGCGCCACAAGTTTCTGCAAAGGTCATATATAGTGAGAGAAGAGCAAACTTTATTTGTGTGTCATTGCAGTGAAAATAATCGCTGAACGCACGTGGGTATGAGGAAAGTGGTGAAAATGTCACCAAATGGTCTCTCTGTACACAACATTTTCAATCGCGAGAAACTAATTTTAGCTAGTACGGATCACTGATTCCGGAAGGAAATCCGTGATTTTCGTTGAATTGACGCTGAACAATACGAGATCTTGTCAATAGTCCAGTTTTCTCTGACGTGGAGATGATACTTTATTAACAAACTTCGCAACATCCACATTCGATACAAAAACTTTACCTGCCAATTCCAAACGTCTAACCACCATCTGCTGTAAAGTGTATCTATGTAGTCATTTGTTCGCTAGCACTTATGAGTATGAAATCACTGCCAGTTTTGAGAAAAATATGTTGCGTTGTTTTTACAACTTTCTTCTCTACGTTGTACAGCTTGAGATGGTAAATGAGCATTTTTGGAAGGGTTTTATAATTGAATGTGTTGCTCTCGTCATTTTCTCACGAATGAAGTTCTAACTTTTTGAAACTGTACGCAAATAAAATAATGACAAACGTTGATGCTATTTCTTGAAAAAATCGTGGATTTCATGAACAAAATAACGTGCAACAGTAAATAATGAGCTCATGGGTTCAGCTGTGCTTGAACACAGCATAGGTTCTGAATGAAATCTGTTTAAAAAACCTGTTTTTTCCAACCGGTTACAATTGGTATTCCTGATGAAAAAAAAAATCGTATTAAATCAACGTTGCTTGGAGGCTGCTGTGTGTTTGCGAACATTCAGGTACCTTGAATCGAGTTCTTCGCGACCAAAAGAGAACTCATGCTGAAAATATCTGGTGCGTAACAACACACAACTTTCCGCCACCCCCGTAATTTCGAACACCACCTACATGGGCGGGCGCTATATCCTCGTTCAACGCATTTTTGCAGGAACATTTATGGGGAACAAAATGTAGAGACTAGTTAGCTGAGAGTACTCCGTAAGTTTGGTCGAAATCGTGAGAGCCGTTTTTGAGAAAATTGGAATACCGATAAATTAATATTCGACAAATCTCCTTTTCTGAGTTAACTTGGCTTATATCTCCGTTCAACATATACATACAGAAATAAATATGGGGAACAAAATGTGGGTATGGGTAACTAGAAGACACTCTGAACGATTGATCGAATTTGATGGAGCAGTTACTCCAGAACTTACGGAAATGTTCGAAAAAACGTTATTTTCGACACATTTTGATTTTCACCTCTGTTCAATGGACCGTCACCGGAACATTTATTGAGAAAAATATGTAGGTATTAACTATTTGAAAACATCCTGCGAGTTTGGTGAAAATCGTTGAAGGCGTTTTGCCAAAAAGCGTAAAAAACCTATTTTTGCTTCATAGGCCTATATCTCCGTTCACCGTATTTTCATGGAGATATGCATGGAAAAGAAAAGTTAGGTATTGATTGGTAGAAGATAATTTGAAAGTTTAATCAAAATCGTTAGAGCAGTTTTTGAGAAAAATGCGAAAAACCCTAGTTTTTGGTACATTTTCGTTCCCCACCCCCCCTTCCCATCGGCCGAAATCGTCCATAATCTTATTTTGGTGTCAAAAAATAACGAACAAAACAAAAAAGAACCAGCTCAATCGGATCAGCCGTTCTCCCGCAAATCGAACTACAGACACACACACACACACACGGACCACGCGCCAAAATTAGGTTTTTTTAGACTCAGTAGGGTCTGAAACGTAAAGATCTGAAGAAAACCCAAATTTTTTTTTTGGGCCGATTACTATACTTTCCTTCCCTTCGGGTAGCGGAAAGTAAAAATTAAGTCACCGGTTGTGTTACAATTCGGTGACGTTTTTCTGTACTCTTCAACAAATAATATCGCGAACAAACAAACTATAAAAATTGTTTCTCTTCTTTGCGATCGAAGTTTCGTAAATGGAGTCTTCAAAGGGGAACCTGAAAGAAATAAAAGCCTCTTTAATATTGATTTAGAGGTCTATCAACGAATGAAACCAACCGAACTCCGTCGACGGGAGCTGAAATAATGATCTGTTTGGTTTTCTCCGGGTACAGTGAAACGGGAGAAAAAGAAATGAGGTTTTTTTTTTTGCGCGTTCCGCCCCTTTGGAGGGGTATTCTTGGCAATAAACAAATACTGATAATGACAATAACGTCAACAGTCGGAAGGCATCAGCTCTCATTCTCGTTACTCCTCTGAAACCGTTTGTTTTCCATTTCCATTCTCTCATCTTCGTTTCACTTTGAAGCGTGGTCACCGTTAAAGGACATCGAATATTGGCAGTTTGGTGCGCGTTGTTAACTGTATAGTTCTCGTACACCGTAGATAACAGTGTAACCCTGGGGGGTACTATACGCTTCATTTCTAACTAATTTTGAAGGGCTCAAAAGAGTGGGGGTACGGTAATCGAAAAATTGTAAGAGGAAGAGAGACAGGAAAGATGAAAGAGCATTACTATGGGTACACTATCTTTGTGCATACATCAAAAATAAAATACAGAATACAATATAAAATTCGAAGTCGCGGTGGGCACCGACCAACCTTCTCGATAATATATCACAAACCCCAACTATTGATCTGCTATAAAATATCTTATGCGACACATCATGCCTTTCCACAACTTCACTTTCATTCAGGTATTTGAATCCAACATGTATTTCACTTAATTTCTAAGTACAACGAAGAACTCAGCTCGAGGTTTTAAATGGAAACCGGCAATGTTCAAGATTTCGGAATTGTTTAAATTACTTACGCCGTTTATTGAATACCGGTGCGTGGATGATTTTAAAGATCGTCATTACCATTCAGTTGAAAAGGTTTGTGTTTGCCGTTTTCGGGTTATTGAGTGAAAACGGTGAGAAATAGCGTTAAACGAAACGGCGGCACTGTGAATTTCGACATTTCTGGGGTTGCTCCTAACCATCTTATGAACGTCACTATTCTTTTACTGCATGGTTAATTGATTGTAATAAGACCCTGATTACAAGGTTTATAAGGAAAATACAGAATGAAAATCCATTTACATTCTTGATCATTTTTTGGAGGGTCGAAAGAGTGAGAGGACCGAAACCGAAAAATTGTTGGAGGTAGAGAGACAGGAAAGGTGAAAGAGCATTATTATGCACACAAAATTGTTGTGCAAACATCAAAAATAAAATACAGAATACAATATGAACTCGGAACTGGTTGGGGGCACCAACCACTCCTTCTGTTTTCATTTTCCCACAATTCAAAATTGTACGGTACTGTCGTTTGATTTGAAATTGTTTATAGTCAAATTTCAGCTAATGCTGTTGCAGCCGTTTTAATGATAACTAAAGTAAGATTCAAACTGATTTCAATCACGTGCACCCCGATGTGGTCCAGCCGTTCTCCCAAAATCGCAGCAGTCCCACACACTACACCGAAATTAGGATTTTTAAACTCAGTAGGCTTCAGATCTTAGGGATCTCAAGTAATTCTTGTTTTTCTACCATCTGAGTAGCGAAATGTAACGAGCGGTGCGTAGCAACACACAACTTCCGCAATCCCTTCATGTCGAACACATATGCGGGCCTATATCTTCGTTCAACGCATTTTCGCAGTAACATTTATGGAGGACAAAATGTAGGGATCAGTTAGCGGAGAGTATTCCTTAAGTTTGATCGAAATCGTTTGAGTCATTTTTGAGAAAATTGGAATACCGATAAGTTAATATTCGACAAATCTCCTTTTCTGAGTTAACTTGGCTTATATCTACGTTCAACGTGTGTATACAGAAAGAAAGGTGGCTATGAGTGACTAAAAGACACTTCATTAGGATTTATCATATCTGGTGAAGAAGTTACCATGGAATTTACGGAAATGTTCGAAAAACGTTATTTTCGATACATTTTGAACATTTATTGAAAACAATATGTAGGTATTAACTATTCGAAAACATTTTGAAAGCTTGGTGATAACCGTTCGCGCCCTTTTGCCAAAAGCCGTAACAAACCTATTATTGCTCCATAGGCCTATATCTCCGTCCAAAGTATTTTCGTGGAGATATATATGGTGAAAAAAAGTTAGGTATTGATCAGTAGAAGATAATTTGAAAGTTTAATCAAAACTATTCGAGCCATTTTTGATAAAAATGCGAAAAACACTAGTTTTTGGTACATTTTCGTCCCCCACCCCCTTCCCATCGGCCGAAATCGCCCATAACATTATTTTGGTGTCTAAAAAAAAAAACGAACA
The DNA here is from genome assembly GCA_020466155.1 of Pachypeltis micranthus. NCBI lineage: Eukaryota > Metazoa > Arthropoda > Insecta > Hemiptera > Miridae > Pachypeltis > Pachypeltis micranthus. Next base: position 10,239,791 of record CM035774.1, on the reverse strand, counting down.
AAACAAAAAAGAACCAGCTCAATCGGATCAGCCTTTCTCCCGCAAATCGAACTACAGACACACACACACACACGGACCACGCGCCGAAATTAGGTTTGTTAGACTCAGTAGGCCTCAAAACGTAATGATCTGAAGACAACCCATATTTTTTCGACCAAAAAGATTACTATACTTCCCTTTCACTTTGGGGTAGCGGAAATTAAAAATAGCGATTTGGCTGTTCTCTGAAAATTGTGCCCATAGACACACACGGATCATGTTATCAAGTTATATTTTATGAGCTTAAAAGATCAAAACTAAAATACTTTTTTAGGCTGCTACGCAGTTTTATTCTAATTTTAGGGCTGATTGACGGTATGTGGTGCTAAGGAACGTTGTGATATCTGCGAGTTGCGTTGGTATCTGAACTGGTGTTGCGAAAATAATTCTGCACAAGGACCAAATAACCCGCACTGCTCTTCTATTTTCTCGCTCGTAACGGCAATTGAAGAATATTGCTCAACCAGGAGCAATTTTGAAAGTCATCGTCAGCCTATCGGACTCGCAATTCCCCCATTGCGTGTTCCCCTCCTCCCCACTGATTAAATGATACCGATAACTTCGTGTACTCTACAATGGAAACTACTGGGCTTTCAACTAACTCTGTCGAGGCTTGTCTTCGAAGGTGTAACTAAGTTATGTGAGTAATTGGAGGGCGAATACCTGTACCGGTCGGATCGATGCTCTTCATCCTGGTTCATGATCATTAAGGAAGAACTGCAGCGCGACTCAACCCGTTGAAACAACTAGACTCCTGGGAAATGTTGAGGCTGAACTCGTTTAAAGTTACCGCCTTCGTTCGGAGTCACTTGGAGCTGACTTGCCTGTATAACTACTACTTCTATCAATGCTCAGTTCAAAGCAGAAAATAATCGTGAGAACGTTCGGCCGTAATACTCTCCTTTGCCCCACGACGTAGGAAGGAAAGTTATATAAACAAAACGTACGAAACGTATCGTACGATAATGAGCGGCCGACGTTTTTTGTTTTTACTTCCGTATAGACCAAATAGACCCCACATTTTAGCTTTAGCGTGTTGAACTTGACGTTCACAGTAAATTGCAATAAGAAAAACTAAATTGAAAATGGCATTACAGCATCACACAACTTTCTTTAGTGGAAAAATAGGCAACACTATAAATTATCAAACATTTCGACAAAAACCGAATTCAAAGCAGTTTTTTTTGCTTTCCTTGGCTCTACGAAGTAGAAAGGAAAGTTATGTAATCGGCTGAAAAAAATTTTTTTTTGAGTTTTCTTCAGATCTTTACGTTTCAGACCCTCCTGAGTCCGAAAAACACTATTTGGGAAAATGGTCTGTGTGTCTGTGTGTGTGTGTGTGTGTGTGTCACTAAAGTGTGTCTGTGAACGATTTTTAGGGAAAACCACCGTATCAAGTCAGCTCAAACTTCATATCTCGCCCGCTGGTCACAATGGGACGCCAAAATAAGGGTATGGACAAAATCCACCGAAAGTTAACTATAGTTATCATAGTGAGCAAACCACCAAATTTTTTTTTCTCAAAAACGGCTCTAACGATTTTGATTACATTTTTTATATTGATAGCTCCCAATAAGGCAACTGTACCATAAAATTCCCATTTATGGGAAAATGACGAGAGCAGTGCAATAAATTATCAAAATTTTGACGAAAAGCGTTTTTAGCGCGGTTTTTTCTTATAAACCCCGCTGGAATGTTGGTAGAATATTAAAGAAAATTGGTATTGTAGTCCAATCCAATACCCAGAGGGTGAGGTGTTTAAAACCGCTCATGAGATAGACGGGGCTCACTCCAAAAATTCCTGCATTTCAACTACCGCTGTTTCGCTTACTACCAGTTCTAACAGTTATTAACCCAATAACTCTGCAAAAGTGATTACTATCCTTCTTCAAAAAACTCGTGGTTACAGGCTCATTAATTATCTGTGAACCAATTGCTCAATAATGGTCCGGGAATGAGTACGAGCAGCACAATAAATTCCGGAACTGTAAGCGCTACCGCTTCCTTCTGCCGTAAAGCGTTGTTTGGCCAATTTCAAATTAACTCAGTGATAAATGAATTGATTAAATAGAATTAGCCATGTATAATGTGAATTGACGTAGAGCTAAGGAAAGTTGTGTGTTGCAACGCACCAGATATTTCCTCATAAATCGAGCATAAAAAGCACGCGTTTATCCGGAAACTGCGGTAGTAAGTCATTACACTACCAACACGATGAAAATTGATCACTGTTGTACGAATATTTGTCGGAAGTCGAACGAACTTCAATTTTGAGCCTTTTTCGTAACCCACAGCAGGAAGATGGGCCGTTCTGATTGAATAGTGGGGAATATGTGGTACTTTCCCCCTCTCATCCCCCCCCCTCGTCACAAACATCCAATCGAGTGTGAAACCCCTATAATTGCCGAATCGTCTGTCTCAAGTTAGACATTGGAGTGAGAACGTGGCAAATGTGTTTTGGAGATAACAAAAAATGGCAAAGTTCAGCGGGTTCTGGTTGAGTCTACAATAATCCTTGAGGTTCACTGATCAAAGGGAACATTTTTGAATGTGGATATCAACTAGGCTGAAAGTAATAATCGAGGGAATCCTGCTCCCAAGCCAGGGACTGGTGCCTGAGTGGAAACGATAAATTCAACCCAGGCTTTTCAAAAACAAAAGAACGGTCGAGGATGCGGATGAAATAATTTGATCGGTTTACAAAGTACGGTGATGAAGCTCGCTGCTAATCGCCATTAATCACGTTCAAAAACGATAAATAGAAACGAGAGTAGCATAAGTCAGCGGATTATTCATATCCCATGAGTACAATAATGGAAATTGGTTTGAAGGAGCCGTAAAAAGCCGGACACAACAATTAATCCTCTCGTTAAACTCGAGTATAACATTGAACGCTCGCCAGAAGTAGGTTTATTGACTTCATAAAGATTTAAGGGCTTGTTTAATATCATGCAGTAATTTGGTCCGGATGAAACGAATTACTCAAGAGGGAAAGAGAGCAATGTTAACTTTATTATTGCAAAACCCAGGGAAGAAGCTGAAGTTTATTCCGCGCTCCCATTAGAAAAATGAGGTTCTCTTCGAGCTCAGAGCAACGTGAGGCAGCTGTAAAGAATATCTTGTGGGTTCAGTACGTCGGGCATTCATGAATGTTGCGGTTTTCCTTCTTTTTCTCTCCCCCCAACCCTTTCACCAGTACCTTCACCATCCAACCACCTGACAGCTTTTTCTCTCCTTCATTTTAGTATACGTTTTATAAGGGGTTTCTTGTGTGCTTTCGAGCTTCATTCCTTTCGCGCGCATGAAAATTATCGTGCGTACGTCGAGCCGCTGAAGTGGAGTTTATTCGGTTGGCAGGTTTAAAAAACTTGAGGGTAGAAGCAAGGAAGAAGAAGGGGATGAAGTTGTAGGCCGTGCTTTGTAACAATTCGAAGAGGGAAATATCTCCCAAAATCCACTTTCGGCGTTATGGATCGCGAAAGGCAAGTGTTTCTGGAGGGGTAAAAATAAACTGTGGGATGTTGCTGTACGATGGAGTGGTAAAATATATCTAGCCATAACATCACGCAACTTTCCTCAGCCCAACAACAACTTTCACTGGTGTTGGAGCTTCTCAAATTACCTCTTTTTCGTTCGCATACATTTTTTATTCATTCTGATTGTGCAAACATCCCTTACTGTTTCGTGGTTTCAAAAGATGGCGAAGTGGCAAAATTAACTGTACTTCCAACATGACCACAATCAGTTATATCTGCAATTATGGAAGTTTGCTGTCTTTTCACGTTAGAAACAATGATGTGGCTTTGTGGCAAGAGGGCTTTGGGGTGATATCCGTAATGTTGCCCTGAATGTAGCGGGCAAGTACGTCGTAGCAGTCCTCATTGACATCAGAGGAGCGTTTGACAAAGTTCCACCGTTGTGTGCTGAAGTCTCCAACGATCTCTCCACTGAATAGAAAATGGTCGTGGGTGTTGAAAAAATAGCAAATATCCTCGTCAAAGGAATGCAACAGGCACGAGTTTTCCCTTAACATTAAACATGTCAGTGTGCCTTGTGTGTCAGAGCTTCTAGTCTGTTTCAGCGGGTCAGCGTGCCAAATCTATTAATTTTCATACATTCGAAATAAACAGGGGAAAAATATAGCTCCAATTTCTTGGCGAATTTTTACGTTCCTTGCTCTACGAAGTAGAAAGGAAAGTTATGTAATCGGCTGAAAAAAAAATTTTGGGTCCGAAAAACACTATTTGGGAAAATGATCTGTGTGTGTGTATGTCCGTGTGTATGTGTGTCTGTAAACGATTTTTGGAAAAACCACCATACCAAATCAGCTCAAACTTGATATTTCGCCCGCGAGCTCTCATAAGACGACAAAATGAGGGTTTGAACAAAATCCACCGAAAGTTAACTATAGTTATCATAGTGATCAAAACACCAAATATTTTTTTTCTCAAAAACGGCTCTAACGATTTTGTTTATATTTTTTATATTGATAGCTCTCAATAAGGCAACTACACCATAATATTCCCATTCGTGGGAAAATCACGAGAGCAGCACAATAAATTACCAAAACTTTCGACGAAATCGATTTTAGCGCGGTTTTTAGAGAAAACCTCCGAACCAAATCAGCTGAAACTTGATGTCTAGACTACAGGTTACCATGGGACGCCAAAATAAGGGTACGGGCAAAACCCACTGAAAGTTAACTGTAGTTATCATAGTGATCAAAACACCAAATTTTTTTTCTCAAAAACGGCTCTAACGATTTTGATTAAATGTTTTATATAGATAGCTCTCAATAAGGCAACTATACCATAAAATTCCCATTCGTGGGAAAATGACGAGAGCAGCACAATAAATTATCAAAATTTTCGACAAAAAGCGTTTTTAGCGCGGTTTTTTCCTTATAAACTCCGCTGGAATTTTTGTTGAATGTTGAAGAAAATTGGTATTGTTGTCCAATCCAATACCTAAAGGGCGAGTGATTGAAAACGCTCATGAGATACATGGGGTCACTCCAGAAATTCCTGATTTTCAACTACTGCCGTTTCGCTTACTACCAGTTCTAAAAGTGTTTACCCAATAACTCTGCAAAAGTAATTACTATCCTTCTTCAAAAAATCTTTGTTTACAGCCTCATTAATTATCTGTGTACCAATTGCTCAATAATGGTCCGGCAATAGCACAATAAATTCCGGAACTGTAAGCGCTACCGCTTCCTGCAGCCGTAAAGCGTTGTTTGGCCAAGTTCAAATTAACTCAGTGATAAATGAATTGATTAAATAGAATTAGCCATGTACAAAGTGAATTGACGTAGAGCTAAGGAAAGTTGTGTGTTGCAACGCACCAGATATTTTAGAAACGAGAAACGGCATTTTCACATCCCTTCATCGTCTTTTAGTCAGACTAGTGAGGAAATGGATATTGGAATCCATGCGGTTCTAGGAATTGTAGGAACGATGGAACTGTTATAGTTATAGAGTATCTGAGATTCCAAAAGGAGAAGAGTGCAAATGAAGGGGTGGTTCGTGACGATTATTTTGTAAATGCTGATCAGCGCTTTTACAAGTTGGAAGGGGGTGCAAGGGGCGCTGGAAACAATTACGGAAGCGTAAATTTTAGTCAGCTCCATCTCTAAGAAGAAAACTAGTAATGAAATGAGGAAACAAGAAGGAAAGAGCGTAATTAGAGATGAACTTCCTCCTTTCAAAATAAGGGAGCAATATTTATTATTAATTCGAAAGATAAGGGGAGGGAAGAGACAAAAGGAACAAGAGGGAAGAACGAGTTAAAACTGTGAGAGACTGGCGAGAGGACAATGGCGTGAAAGCAAAGTTATCCCATCACACGCCCACCCACAACTTCCTCTTCTTCTTTATCAGGAGGGAAAACGATAATTCTTTGTCAGCTTCGTAGCTTTTCCATGAAAAACGCAACGCCCGGAATAAAATTACGGCGAAACGCTTCGTTCTGCGCTACTTTTCAACTTTTTAATGGAAAAACGAAAGACACTAATTTTCGTCGCCCCCTCCGATGAAAATTATGAGGGAACTAGACTTCGGAAAACTGACGGGTACGGGAGCTTTTCCAAAGTTTTCCGTCGTAATGAGGTTGTAGTTTCCGTAGTTTGCGCCGCGTTGGTCGCTTGAATTGCCAGCTCGAACCGTCAAGGTGTTCCTGATTGGACGGATTTACTGTTATCGCGTCGAACGTCGTTATACGAGCTGCCCATCACTCAGCTCCGGAGGACTGATCCTAGTAGGCCTTCATTTCCTCTCAAGCTGCTCACTATAATTGAATACACATATATAACCACAAATGGGGTGATCCAACTGCCTCCTGAATCGGAAGATGATCCACTGCCGAAGCTGTATATCATGAAGTTCTGAGACGATTCCAAGCACTGGGCGATAAACTAACTGTAAACGCCCATCGATAGGGATTATAACGTAAATATCTAACTGAGCTTACAAAGAAGCTGAAACTATTTTAAACATTCTCTCCATAGCAGACACGCATGATGACACGACAGTTTTTCCAAGAGTGGTGGGGGGGTGTTCATGTATCCGTTTCAAGAGTAAGTCTTCCCTCACGATACCCCAACCATTTTTGTTCCATTTTCCGATGTTGTTTCCCACTGTACTCACTATTTTTTGGCTTCCTAAGGGAGTAGTTAAAAGGAAAATTATGTTTTCTCCTAAAAAAATTGTTTTACAGAGGGTGAAAGTTCTGTTCTTGTGTCCAAGACCTTTTAAGTCCCAAGAACACTGTTTGGAAAAATGTTTTTTGACCGCCATTGAGAGGGAAAGACTTAACCGGTTCCAATATCATACTTAGCCTCCAGCTCTTTAGGATCTCTCAATTTGAAAAATTCCCCAAATCCTTCAACCACCAAGTAATGCCATGAAATGGGCTCAGTGTCGCACAGTTCTCGCTCACTCGTTGCAATCTGAGGCGTTCCACAGGGCTTGCATATTGGCCCTCTTGCTCATACTTATAATAAACTCAACTCCCCTGATTCATTTTTTTGATCTAATTCGATGATCTAAAGTTTTTCTGAGTCATTTGCGACTCCATTGATTGTGGTTTTCTTCGGGAAATTCTCAATTCACACTTTTCATGGCAACATGAGCTCACTCTGAATTTGGCGAAATGTGCCGTTTGTTCTTACCACCGATCTCCACAACTACTCGACTAATGGTGAGCAGCTCGCACGTTCCAGCAGTGTACTGGATCTTTGGACACTTTCTTCTCACGGTGCATGCACTCGATTCCTTGAAGCTCATATTCCTGTTCCCCCCGCGCTGTACAGATCCGTCAACTGTGCTCGAGTACGCCTCAATGGTGTGAAGCCTGTATTACTCCAAGCTAAGGAGGTCCATCGAGCCTTTTTGCTCTACCTTGCCTTCAAAATTGGCTCACCAAGAGTGGGCCTGGATTTTTCGGAGTAAACCCATCGTTTGGGCTACTAAAAGAGGTGTGAGTAGTCGATGCGCGGATATTAGTCTACTCCATGGGCTTTTCTGGCCGAGTTGACTGGCCTCTTCTACTTGCGTTGAAGGGTCTCTGAGTCCCCAAGCATTCATCCCGTGATCTTGACACTTCTGCCGTAACTACCTCCCTTAGGAAGTAGCTGAATATGTACGACTGGGTCTAGATCGAAAACAGTGAAATCACAATAATTATCGTGAGGTAAAGCCAACTACTTGAAAGAACTCTCGGGACAATACAGCGAAAGTTACTGGTTCATCATTTTCACTGACTCCCGCCTCACTCCAGCCCCCCGTCCAGGTCATGACGTCGTGTAAATTGCCTCTAGCTTCCGATAATATCTCATTTTCGTCGTTCCGTTGTAGTCAGGTCATGTTTCGTATAGATTAATGGTATTTTTCGATGCTGAATCGAATGGGATGGGGTTTGGAGTTGTGCGACTACGTGTTCAAGAGCCATCGAGTAATAATTTACAGCGTTTGCATAATTTGTCTTGCAGTTGTGTTATTCTTTTGCGTCCACGTAAAAGTGTTTTGCTTTTATTTTATTTTATTTAGTGTTTTTTGCTTTTTTTTCTCATGCTTCCGTAATAATTTCATTTTGGATCTCCCATAAATTTAGTTCCGTGACTATTCCTCTCATACCACAAAAGACAGGTATTCAAAGGCGCTCGCATTGGTTACTTGTTTTATTAACGAAAAGACAGTACTGGTCGGTGCTAGCACAATCTGTGTGCACATTACAAGTGTAAGACACATGCATTCACCACTATGAACTGCTATACGCAGTTGGGAGCGGAGCTACTTCAATAAATATCTCGTGTTTCGCATCACACAACCAATCTCAGCTCTTGACCACTTCGGCAACTAAACTAAACCTTAGTACCTGAGTAGAAACCAGTAGCGCTTAAGGTTTCGAAATTTATTGCAAGCTCCTATGCTTTTTACGACTTTTATTGGATAACCACTTCACAAGTAATTCACGAGACCTTCAATTCGATGTTTGGGAGCGTACGGTCTTATTGTTTTCTCGTTATAGGGTAAACATTGTGAAAATAGTAAGAAAATGTTTTGAATGCCTGAAATTCATGGGGACTCCCGTTTGCGCCATTTGTTTATTAATAAGTTCAAGTTACTAATCTTTGACCGTGAGGAAGCTTTTTGTCTGCGCCATCCCCCCTTCTCTCACCTCTCCGGAGATCGACTCTTCCCTTTTCAAGATCGGTTTCTTCTCGTCTCTCGTTTCGGGTGATTCCCTGGGTCATCAACATCCCAAACGAACAAAACTGGGTCATCAACATCCCACCTCACGTTCAGTTTTCACAAAACCATCAATCGCCGACTTCTCTCACCGGTCAGACGTTTAATTTTTGTTACATTTCGAACGGACAGTAGTTTTAATATTTTTTCATCTCAACTGTTCTCGTTTTATCTTATATTAACTCAACTTCACTATAACTCTTAATTTTTGTTTCGTTTTCTTCTGATTTTTTATGTATTATACGACTTTCGTAATTGGTTGTTCATTAGAGAAAACCCCGCCTCTGTGTGAACATAGTCCCTAAATACTTTGTAACGGTAATTAAACTAATATTGGGTAGGTACATTATTGGGCGGTTTTTGTAGGAACGCTGCTGTAATTTATCGTGATGCTCCTGTCATTTTCCGACAGGTGAACTTTTGAACTTATCTTCGAGTTGTTTGTTCACAAATGTTCACACAAAACATCTTTACGTTCTTATTGTGCCGTTCTGTCGCATGTCCCACGGAAATGACATAACCTATAATTTTACCTAGAAATGTCTACACACGAGCAAAACTATTACAGCAGTTGGTTAGAAAAGAAGTGAACATCACAATCATAACTATAGTTATATGTTATCACTTCATTTCGGCATCCAGGCGGAGACCTTTGACCTGTTGTAGTTCAGCCGTTATTAGTCAAACCACCTTCACAGACACACACGCATCGCCTACTCAAATGGCGTTTTGGAGTCGCTAGCGTTTGAACCGTCAGTATCCTCACAGAACTTTTAAAAAAGTTTCAGCTTTTATAAAGGTTCAGAGAACTATAAGCCGGCTGGCGTTGCATATTAATGTTCCATCAGGTTGTTACAGGCGTCAAACGTTGGGAGTAACAAGACACTGTGAAGATGACGATGTGAATTCCTACTATCCCCGCTAATGGTCTTGCAGGACCCAACAGTTTTGTTTGGGCAAATCCGAAAGGTTGACGCTGCACGACAATGGCTCACTCTTCTTTTACCACTTCGCAGGATTGGAGTCGCTCTCGCGCTTTTTTCCAAAGACTTTGTGCCAATCTAATTTCGTGCGGAACAAGTAGTAGCGGAAAGAGGATGATTTAAAAAAGGGACTGACCTAATGAAAACAAATCCAATAACCCAACTCACCGAACGGGAAAGTGGGGTAGAGGCGGCATTTGGTGAATTGCTCGTACGAGTCGCTACCCGAATGGGTGGAAAAAAATGCGTGTACTCTCCTCAGATGCTCCTTCGTCACTAGTGTGAACAGAATCATACTCGATTCCTCTTTGTAACTACGCAACGGAAAGAATCATTCTACTTCTTCCAGGGGACATCCCAAATGGACACTAGCAAATAGAGTTCGTAATGTCTGTGTTCGTCTTTCTAACGTGCGTGAGATTTGAAGAATTTTTTTATTGCACGATCGCCATGCTCTCCTTTTGGTACGTACCGTAAGCGCTTACCGTTGGGCATCGAGAAGTAAACATAGAGCCACCTCCATGCAGAACAACTGTGCGAGCTTACCGATTGATGCGAAGCGGAAATCAAATTATTCGTCTGTCGGGGACTCTTAAATTTAAATCGGTTTGCTCAATAAAATGATGGAACGGTTGACGAGACAATTTTTACAGCAGCCGTAACATTTTTCCGGGAAGAACCCCCATTTACGTGCTGAGGGTTGTTTTCGCGCAGCTCTTCTCCCTCGTCTTAGCGCCAGAATTTCGATTTTCTGTGGCACTAAAAACCCCTATCGCCCTCGTTTTTTCCCCCGCTCGACGTTTTGAGGCAAGCGGTTTCTCTTGTTAAAAAAAAAGAATAAGAGGAAAAAAAGGACTACGAAAAGCCATGGCGGAGAGAGGGAATCCAAAAAAGTACGTCGGCGAACGAGGAAAATAAAATACCGGGCTCCATCCGGATTTATGATAAACAGCTCGTATAAATGCAAGCCAAACTGGAAGGTCGAAACGGGGCAACGCGATCAAAGGAAATCGTCGTAACTTGGCGTTATGACGTTGAAACCTCAATTTATGTCAGGGAGTCGTAATTCCGAAGTGTGTAAAACCCCAGGGCTCCAACGGAATCGGCGGACGGGGGGGGGAAGCAAACAACGTAAAACTCAATTAGAACCGAATTCACGCCCAACACCGGTCGTCATATCTTCGCTTCAACACATTTCTTCTCCTGCCCGAAACAGAACAATCTCTTCAGGCAATGGAGCCCAAACAGTTTGGGCCACCACGCCATTACGCTACGCGTTTTGATAAAATCTCGTTGTGAAGTTCTACAATAAACATAAACATGAATTTGCAACGACTTTAAAAATAATAAGAATTACATTAAGAAAGTATTAAATAGAAATATTTTATGCGTACAATTTCACGTATTCAGGAATTTTTGTGGCTGTCCAAACTACTGGCGCTTTGACCAACTTTTGAACTCGCAAGAGATTACGGACAGTTCATAGCAGCTCAAATCGACATTACAAAAACTTATGGCGTACTCCAGCAGCTCCCGCAATATTCTCCCTAGACACAAAACTGACTCCCCCCCAAGGGACCTTCTAAACTTCCTCCTTGACTTCAACCACCCATCCTGACCAACCTCCAGAGTACAACATGCACCTTAAACGCCTTGAGCACTCCTTGTTCTTGTGACTTTGTAGGTAGCTGCCTTATGTCCATAGTCTTGGCGTTGGAAGTATGTTAGGACGTCCACCTCTGAGCGAACCCTACAGCTGCAAATCCCAATTAAGGACAATCAGAGTTATATAGCTTACCTATCGGCTGTTTACTGTGCGCTTTCTCAAGAATGGAGCAGCAATCTTGCCTTTTTTCTTTTTTTTTTTAACAATGCTGCTTCCTCCCGTATATTAGCCTACGTTAGGAACACCCTCACCCTCTCTGTGAAGGTCATTCCTTAATATCCTTATACTGTCTATATCCCTAACTGAGGGATGACTGGAGATTCTCTTGACAGTTCTCCTAATAGCCCTAGTCCCAGTGTTGGCCTCTTCTGGGCTTACTTTAGTCCCCATAGGCTCCAGAGATTCGATGTAAGTAGTCACTGGCTGTATAATGATAGAATCAGTGCGTCTCGGCTGTTTTTGAGAGGGCTGCTAGTCTCGCTCATCTGACGCCCTTTCCTTACGGCAGCTTTTTCTTTCCCAGGCTCGCTCTTCTCAGTCTCCTATAGCTGGAGTGTTGGTCCAGCCAGAAAGATGCTCTGATTAGACCTGTCTGCTTGTCTTTCTTCTTATGTATTATTTTTAAGCCGAAAAGAGCGTGCTTCGGTTGACTGACTGACTGACTTTCTTTATTGATCAGACAAAATTAGGACCTGTGGTCCTCTCTTCCATTTTATCTGAATACATAGATTACACATTACGTTTAAATAATACAATCAAATTACAATTACAATCAAATAAGTCAAATAATAGAAAACATAATTATTTACACAAAAGAATAAAAACAGGTAACAAAAGAAAATTTTAACATTGACAACTGACATAGGTGTTTCTTGAAATAACAGGTAAAAAGGGTGAAAACATTATAAACTTAATTATACCTCTCCAACAACTGCAATTTATACAACTTTTTAAATTCGTTCGCTGAATGGGTAAATATTTTGGGATTAGCGTTATACATTTTTGTGGCTTGTACTATGAATGAGTTACTGAGGGCTGATGTTTTGTATTTCGGAATTTGAAGGTGGACGCTGACATTTCTCGTGGTTAACCCATGGACTTCTTCTCTCCGGATTATTTTACGGGCTAAATTAGAGTGGGTACGGAGCTTTACCAGTTTCCATACCAGAACCGCACGAGAGAGTTCGAATCGCTCCCTAACCTTTAACCACTTCAATCTCTTGAAATACGGCGTGACATGATCAGCTAATTTTAGGCTATAAATGAAGCGAATGGCGGCATTTTGTGCTTTCTGGAACTTTCTTAATAATTCTTGGGTGATATCGGATCTGTCTCTTTATTTCATGACTGTACCTAAACCCTCGACGAGGGTTATATCAGTCATAGAAGTTGCGGTTTCGCTAATATGCAAGAGGCCGGCCCCTGCAGCATCCACCGAACTCAGACCTGTGGAGGTACGGCAGGTATGTGGTCGTTAGCCAGTCTCACCGTAGAGAGCTGTTGCCCGTGTGTTACCGCGCGGAGGTGACCACCTGAGGAATCCCGTACCATCTGGGAGTAGTTCATAATCTGGTTCCCTACCTGATCTTACTTTTTTTACTTGGGTGGCAAGTTTCAAAAGGACAGATCAACTATAACCACGTTTCTTAGCCATCACCTTCTTTGCGAATTTTGCAAAATGGTTGTAGGCTTCCTTTGTAGCAGTTAATGCTGCTAAGTTCGTTTGCCCTCCCAACAACCGTCGCTCACTGTTGTAGAAACTACAGTGGAGCAGCACATGGTTTCTTGTTTCCTCCGCACTGGAGGCACAAGATGTGCATGATGGAGAGTCTTTCAGAGAAAGGAGTGGAGCCGGCGCATTGAAGTCACCATGTCCGTGAGGAACTGGCTCAAATCCAGTGGTCTGGTTCAACCCATTTTCTAGAAAGACGTTCACGGATGTTGGGGAAGAACTCATACGTATCACGTCCCTTTGACGAGGATTCCCATCTCGCTTGCCATTTCTCTAGAGCCCATTCATCGATGGCGGCAAGTTTCTGTTCTGTGGTGAGATCCGCACGGAGTTCGACCCAAAGCGGGGGAAGCTCCCGTTTCACTCTCCACTTGTCAATCATGCACTCAACAGCCAAATCAACTGGTAACTGACCAGTGATCACCTGGAGTGCTTCCGTTGATCTGATCTTGTAGGCCTTGGTGATCCACAGGAGCGCGGCTCTCTGGGATTGGGCCAATACTCTCTTTAATTGACTGTTAGTTTGCTACCCCAGACAACGGGGCAGTAGCCAATCACACCTAGATATATGGCCTTATACATGAGGATAGTGTCGTGGTAACACACACCCCAAGTGGCCTTAGTAATGGCACGCAGTGAGGCAAACCTTGCAATGGTAGTGCCTTTAAGGGACTGGAGGTGTTGGTTGAAGCCCCACCTCTCACCTATATTCACTCCCAAATACTTGACGTGCTTTTCAGGCCGCCAAAGCGTATTGTGGGTGGATTATTCACTTTCCCCTTCAAGAGGATTAGCTGGGTTTTTTCCTCAGCCACCTGCATCTTGACATGCTCGCACCATTGGTTGACAGTGCGGAGCATGTGGTGGGTTTTTTCTTCAATTTGGCGGACTGACTCTGCAAAGATCAGCACAGTCAAGTCATCCACATAGGCGTACGGCTCGCAGTCAGTCTCCATGAGTTTCCTGAGAAGACCTTTGAAGAAGGCATTCCAGAGTGCTGGTCCTAGGACCGAGCCCTGTGGGCACCCCTTCTCAATCTTTCTCCGGACAGAGACATGCCTGCTTTCGATCGTAGCAGTTCTGTCTGTCAGGTAACTTCTGACGAGCGAGGACAGGTTGCAGGATTCCCCCTACCTTTGAGCTCATTAAGGAGCGCTGGCCGCAAAGGTTGTCAAACGCTCCTGATGTCAATCAGAACTGCTACGACGTACTTAGTCGGTACCAGCAGGGAAACACGCCGAATCTCGACATTGACATCCTGCGTGGACCTTCCTTTGGTACACCCGTATTGCCTGCCTGTGAGGTTGCGGCCAAAGACTCCTTCGAGGGACTGCAACATCAAGATTTCTAGTGTTTTGCCTAATATGGAAAGAAGGCTGAGTGGTCTCCATGATCGCGGGTCTGACTGATTGCAGTCGCCTCCCTTTTGAAGTGGGACAACGCGCGCAGTCTTCCACTGAGTGGGGAACTGTCCGACCTGCAGACAGTCATTAAATAAATTAAGGAGGCCGCTGGAGATTGTCCGCTCAGCCTTCCTTAGCATATTGCTTTCTACTTTATCTGGCCCAGGAGATTTGTTGGGCTTTAAGGTCGCAAGGGCCCTGCCGAGGTCGCCTGTTGTCCACAGTGGGATGTCGGGCCTGTTCGGAGGGTCCATGATCAGCTCCCCTTGCTGCCCTCTGGGCTTCAGTGTCTCGAGCTACTTGGTCATCTGGGAACGCCTTCTCAGGAGGGTTTCCAGTGAACTCGATGCTGCAGGCCCAGCCTGACTCATTTTGCATCGCGGCTAAGACCTGCTCTACATTTGCTTTACCTATGGAGGACTTGTAATGTCTGCCCCAGGGGTTCTCAGAGCTCTCCGCTTCCACAAAATTTCGCCAGCCTTGCCGTTTGGCTCGTTTGATGGCACGGTGGAAGGCCTTCTTCTCTTGGATGAAGGCAGTTCGGAGTGTTGCTCTGGCATCAGGGTCACGAGTGTTTTGGTATATCCTTCTGGCTCTATTTGCACTTTGTTTGAGGGAATTAAGTTCCTCGGTCCACCATGGGACTTTGATCGCCCTGTGCTTCTGGGCCAAGTACAGAGAGCCCAGCACAGTGCAGTGCTGTGGTAAATATGTCCACTTTGCTGTCCACCTCTTCAGGTGTGGATGCTTGCGCTATTAGGTCGGTGTCTGCGGCACGCAATCACCTTCAGTACCCTACAGAATTGTGGCCAGTCAGCATTTTTGTGCGGAATCGCTTTTCACGGCGTGTCTTTGCAGAGGATGTTGTCATCCGTGATGGCAAAGTCAATAACCATGTGATCGCTCTGAGTTGCACCTGGTACGACTCGCCAACCCTGCAATTTGAGTAGCAGGGTGTGAGACACAGCTGTGACGTCTATACACGACCTTCCTCCCGGACCATCATAGGTCGCCTCAGTCATGGGGTCGTTGGCAACAACCATGTTGTACCTGGTGAGCAGCTCAATATACGCCTCGCCCGCCCCATCCAGGGTTGGGGATCCCCACAATGGTGATCTGGCATTTGCATCGGCACAGACTATGCAGGGTCGTCCTGATAGGCCTGCTAGAGCCCGCTCAAGTGGTTGAAGGCTGTTGGCAACTGGTGCGCCAAATTGCCTGTAAATGATATTACAACCAGCTCAAAGCCACCGGCTCGGATGAGCACAGCGGCCAAGTGCTGGCTGTTCAGGTGGTGAGTGAGTGCGAGCATGTCAATGGACGGTCAATGCAGGCCACTGCTGCCTTGGCTCCCGTTCTTGCTCCAGCCACCACTCGTGCCTGCGATCCCAGACCAAGAGTTTTGGATCCTATGTATGGTTCCTGTATGGCGAGAACACTGCAGCGTTTCTTGAGTGCATTTTGCAGCAACTCAGCCATAACTGGGAAACTCTTATTGGTGTTGTGCTGAAGGATTCGAACTGTTTTTGACCTATTCATAATCCACTCGTGACTCCTGGAGGGCAATCGCTCGCTGACGAATGGTACAGCGTGCGTCTCGTGTAGCGTGTGCGACCTGTTGGATTTTGCGTTCGACGCAATTGGCACACTTGAGGGGAGCATCACGCTTGCATTCCTTACTCAGATGTGGCAAGGCGCACCAGGCGCACACAACAGGTCTTGCACAGGCCACTGCCAGGTGGTCATAGCGCTAGCATTTGCAGCACTGAGTGGGGGCTTGGTACTTTCGTATGGCGCACCGCTGCCAGGCTATTTGGAGATGCCTTGCCCCCTCTAGTTTTTTGTATAGGCTGGGTGATACCTCGATCACCCAATCCTTTTGTCTGCCACGCTTTTTGGTGAAGAGAGGCCTGACATCCTGCGGACGCAAGCCTAACGCAGGGTTGTGTTCAAGAACTTGTTGGGCCAAGTCCTCTTTTTGAAGGTCAGTCCTCACGTCGCACAATAGCATGCGTGGGAAGCGACCTAGGGGGGCTGACGCTTGGAGCTTCAACTCCTTTTTCGTGGAAATGTGGCTCGTAGAGCGCCTTGGCCATTTCTGGCGTTTCCGTCACAATGACGGCGCCACCTCCTACTGCGGTGCGGATGTCAGCACTCGGACACTTAGAGCTTGGAGGTCCGTAGCAGGACACCCGCATAAGCGCTTCCATTGCGTCAGGGTTGGAGGACCAGCCTCTCCTTCCTCACATGTCCGCCTAACCACTACCACGTTTTGTCGTGGGTTTTTAGGGGAGGAGTTTGTAAGCGGTGGAGGCTTTTTATTTTGCTTTTATTTTTATTTTTGCCCTTGTTTTTGGGCGGAGGCGTAGGCGGGGCGCTGCCCTCGGCCTGCACTTCCTGCTTAGTTGGGGCCTGTTTCTGCTTCCCTCTGCGCTTCCTGGCCCTGGAGGCTGCCATTCTGCCTCAGCTCCATGAGGGGCGGAGGAAGGCGCAGTAGCGGCTACTGCCGCATATGAGGGGCCTGGGGTACTACCCTGGCTCGTTGTTGCTCCTCGAGTTTGGGGGCTGGTGGCACTGGCTGCTGGGCAATTGCCCTACGCAGCTCTTCCTCACGACAGCCGCCACAGTTTCCGCAGGGGAGCGGCAGGGGGCGATGTCGTTGGGGGGGCATTGGCTTTTTATAGCCAGCTTTCGAAATTTCGATCCGTGCCAGGCAACTAGTTTGCTCCATGTCCGATCGTGTGTCGTGTGCTTGTATCCGGGCTACTAGGAGGAGAAAGGGGAGATGAACGCGGTTTGCCCGGTTCTTTCCGCCCTTGTTTGTTTGGACGACGAGTAGATTGCTCATCGTCCGAAGAGGAGGGGTCGAGCTTGGCGAGCCCGAGGAAGAAGGCGCAGGTGGCGTTTTATTACCTGCTGAAGATTTAGTTGACTTTGTCATGTTTTTTACTAATCGGGGGGGGGGGGAGAAAAAAGAAGCAGACTGGTGTAGTGTATCCTTGTGAGTTCATTTGTTGTGTGTGTTAGTGGTATGAGCGAGAGGTGCTCGAGGCAGTGTCCTGGAAGCTCCTCAGGCATATTGATTCTAGCCCCTTTCGCTGGTCCGTTGAGGGTCAAAGCGAGGCCCCACATGCGCCGCAGCTGCCAGTCCGGCCACCCACCGGGACTAAGACGCATGAGGATTTTTCGGCTGCTGCTCAGAGAGTCAGCCCTCGGCCACTAGTGATGTGGTGAGCGGGACACACGCTATCAGCCGCCCCAGGAACGCTCAAACCTGGTTTTTCCCCTCCTCATTCCGAAGGCCGCACCTATATAGGGGATCGCTCAAAGGTGTTAGTGAGCTACTTCCAGGACTGTCTTTCGCTCATTATGAGTGTTTTAAGTAATGTGTGCTGCCACGCAAGCCGTTGCAGTGTATTTTGTATCTGGAATATGTTGTGTATGTCAGTGTCGTGAGCTTTAAGCCCTTATAAGGCCGGATTTAACGGCCACGCAGAGGATACGGCAGGAGAATTCTGTTCCCCTTCCTGCGGGGGGTGTGTGCTGCGATCCCAGCTATAGGTAGGGGTTCCCAGTGTGTCATGTATGTGAATGAAGTGTAAGTTGTGTCCCTTTTAGTCCGGCTTATACGAACACGCAGGGAGGGCAGTGGAATTCTGGACCCCCTACTGCAGGGGTGAGCACAGTGTGGCGACAGAGTACACTGTGACGCCCAGCCACAGTTAAGCCTCGTTGGATGTAATCCTGCGGGGACCTCGTAGAGGTGAGGTTGTCTTTCAAGCTGGGCCCACCCGGCTGTCCCTTTTAGTCGGCTCATACGACACGCAGGGAATACGTCAGCGGAATTCTGGACCCCCGACTGCAGGGTGATCTTGGGTGACATCGCTCAGTACATTACAAGCGTAATCAAATAAAGGTAAAAGCAACGCACGAACCAGTGATATTTTGACATTTCTAGGGAAGTGTCCTGCACAACGTTTCAGTTGATAGAGAGCCCGATAGAATTTATTACACACATTTTTCACGTGTGTGTGCCAAGTCAAATGTTTGTTATTGTGAGGCCAAGACTTTTAATTTGATCAACGTAATTTATTCTGTTGTTGCCTATTCGTAGAATAGGCAATGTAAAAAAGGCGAGTCTTGCCAAGAGTTTCCTGTGACCTATAACTATTGCTGCACATTTTTGTGAGTTTACTTGCAGACAATGTTCATTTACCCAATTGAGTAACCTATTTAAATCTTTATTTACTAGCCCAATAATTTCCTCGATTTCGCCCACATTTCCGGTAGCATAAATCTGAAGATCGTCTGCATATAGTTTAAATTTACAATTTTTAAAACATTGACCAATATTATTTATGTAAATGAGAAAGCAAAGTGCCGACATAACCGATCCTTGTGGAACTCCGGTTCTAAGTACATTCCAATCTGACATTTCATTGTGCATCCCTTTAACAGACTGTATACGTCTGTCTAAGAATGACTGAAACCATGCAACAGTCTCCTGAGAAAACCTCATCGACTTAAGCATAGCTAATAACAAATTATGTCTCACCTTCTCAAACGCTCGAGAATCTCAAACGAAATGATGCCCCTACTGTGACGATGTTCTATATCCAGTAAAAGACTTCGTACGTCACGTGGTCAGGACATGGCCTGAATTCCTTATTTCCCTGGGATTGCGGCTGCCTGTGTGATGGTGGGGCATAGCAAAGCCGGAACAGATCTAACAGGCTAGCATCGACCGAGTAAAAAACATACTGGGTTGGTTGACTGTATGTGAGGCTTAGGAAAGTTGGATGATACGCCACATCAGAGTTTTTTTTAAGATTACCACGCCTTACTACCAGTTGGTTCGAAAAACGTTGAACAATAAAACCGAATTACGAGGATTGGTATTTAATCACACCCAAAGCCAACCCATCGCAGCATACATATTCAGATCCACGGGAATGTCTGCAGTGCCCGGAGAGTGGAGAAATGGAAACGCCCTCTGTGGCTTACGATGGGAAACAGAATCCCTACCCTTCGGGCCTGAGCCTCACCTAGGTGTGACGAAAAGTGACCTAAATCGGCAGGCGGCCCAATGGGAGATACAGGAAAATGCTTATTTATGGGTGAAGGCAAAGCTTACTCGCGCTTGACGACAAAACAGAGGCAGTTGAAAACGAAACAGCAAAGCTCATCATATGCGACTGCCCTGTGTTAGCAGCTATGCGCTTCAATCACGTTTCACAGTGGGGAACCTGCGGTGAAAAATAAAGGTGCTTCCTGTAAAGGACAACAACGACGGTGTGTACGACATCTTGTATCGAGTATAGGACAGCGTTGCAAACTGCACACACGCAGACGTACATCCACGAACCCGGTACTTCTAACTAGAAAAATCCCGGTCAAGTCGAGCGAAAGCGATTGCATTTTCCTTCTCCAAGTGGCCCGTTCCACGCCGGCAGTCGGTTTTCTTCACGCGGGGAAAAAAATAAGGGAAAGGTGAATTCGAATTTTTTTCTTCTCTTCAACGAGAATCCCTCGAGAGAACCAATCAACGCCTTCAGGGAAATCACGAGAAGTGGCAAAGGAATCGGAGGGGGATGTGATGGAATAAAAGAAAATTCGGATTGGCACTCCCTCAGTGGGCTTTCATCATGGAAGGTTTCCGAAGGTCTCATGAAACTGTCCAGCTGCAACCTTTCACATTTGCCTGCATATCTCTATGGGGACTATTCATCGGATGACTGTCAACTGTTATTAGTTCAATGCGTTTATTAATACTCTAAAATCGATCCCCAGTCTTGACTGTAGTATAAAATTAAGTTCCTTTCCCCTGCAGCCTGACAGTTTCTATGTCTAAAGTATTTTAAGTTAGTTCCATGATTCACGGTAAATAACAACCATCCAATAATTTTTTTCCTTTTTTCAGGTGAGGTTACCACGTGTCTCTCAACGTTACTGTGGTGAGTTCCTCATACATTGTTCACAATTACACGTCACCTGATACACGATTTGCTAATTCCGCGTACCATTTTGAAAACCTCATCCTAAACCGGGGGAAAGATTGCAAACTATCAATCAAGTGATTCAAACCTCACGTCACAGGTCATGAAAACAGTATTAAAGTGATGGAAAATATATATGTACAGCGTAATATTGCAGTGATATCCTTGAAGATTCACACTGAAGATTTATTTTGAATGAAATTAACAATAAATTACTTATTAAATAAGAGTAAATGATTCGTTACACACGAAGGTCGCTATTATTGGAATTTAAACGATATTCCTTTAGATAGAGCCAATCAACCATCATCAACCAATCATTCCGTAATACCATCTCAGTGGAGGATGGTGTGTGGAGGTTCCACTTAACCGGTGGCATTGGGGAGCTACACACATGGGGAGCTGTTTTTAGAATTTTGATGACATCCCAGTAAATAGAGCCAACCAACCCCATGTCATATGACTGTAAGCGGCCGATAGTCCAAATTGAAGCTGCTGAATGAAACCTGCCGTATAAATAGGGGATGTCGTTTGCGAGGCTTCGAGTTGAATCGTAGCATTGCTACGCACGTGGGAAGCTATTTTGGAAATTTGACGTTGTCCCACTAGAGAGAGAGCGAATCAACCCTCTGTCACATGATTGTGAGTGGGTGACAGCCCAAATTGACGCTGCTGGTTGTGCGAGGGTGGGAGAGGGGTTCCATATTGAGAGATAGCATTGCCACCCACGTTCAATTAACATTAAAAAGTTAATAACTCCCTTTGATGAGTTGTCACAACAACTTTGTAGTTGAAGCAATCTGAGTAACTTCGTTTAAAGACCCCTGAAACCCCGTTTACATTCTACAACTGACTATTCATCAGAACAAAGCGATATATATTTCCGTTAATACGACCATTGTGTATCTACAAACGCAGATAACTGCGGTTCAAAACGGGTAGCTGGCCGTTTTATTATCGATCGTTCCCTAACTAGCAGACAATAATCTTGCGATCAGTCTGGAGGGTTATACCAGTCATGTAGAAGTACGGCAGGTAGTGTCGTTTGGCCAATATCTCGATAGAAGGCAGTTGCTAATGAGCGATAGGTGGAGAGAATCGCGTATTATACAGTGGTTACTGGGGTGACAAATGTCTACGGACTACCGTGGCCAGATTTTTACTTTATTTAGAAAGGAAAGTTATACTAATCGGCTGAAATAAAAGTGTAGTTCTCCTAGGGTGATTACGTTTGAAATACTACTGAGCCTCAAAAACACTAATTCTGTCCTGGCATTTTCTAAAACCCTGCAAATTATTACACTACGGTTTATTATTATCATAAACGGCTTCAACTAGTTTTACAGCTCCGAGACCCATCCCATTCGATTCAGCATCGAAAAATACTAGTGAACCATACGAAACATGACCTGACTACAACGGAAAGACGAAAACTAAATATTCTAGTCGCCCATAGGCGCCTGTAGGCAAATGGCACGGCTTCACGAATAGAGCGGGCGGGTGCATGTGACGGGAGGGGAGGAGAACAAACGACAAAATTATTACTTTCGCTGTGCTCATTGTCCTGCGAATTCTTTCAAATAGTGCACTTTGGCTCACTATAATTACTGTAATTGCATTATACGCAGTTCTACACGGCTGATACTCATTCCATTCTACCCAGGATCTAAAAATACCTTTAGAATGATACCAAACACGGCGTATTTACGATAAAACTGCCAAAATTTTGTTAATTTCTTTAACGTTTTTTTTTGCTCATAACAATCATAGGCTTCGTCCGAACGGATTGTCGTGCAGGCGAGCACAACTAGATTCTAAATGTGATTTTTGCGCGAAAGAAAGGATTGTTTCAGACTGCGTTAAAGGCACAAAACGACGGAGGGCGGGCGGAATTGCAGATTTGGAATCCCGATGTTTTGAAATGTAAAGTATCAAATGTAGAGGCGGGGGGGGGTTTGCATAGGGTTATTATTGAGAATGAATAATAAACCAAAACAGGCGTCAAACGAATGATGTTTTTATCCAACTGGGGGAGAGAAAGCGCGAAGAGCTCATTGTTCACAAGGGAAATGATTACGAGGGGATTCATTATGTACATTTACCGGCGAGATTTGAATTTGAGTGGAAGTTTCAACGAGTAGACTAAATAAATTTAAAAAAAAAAACATAAACGGTGGGTACAGCTTTCGTACAAGTACGCAACCACTAGGAACATTTGATCTCTTTTATTTTTGTTTGTTTTTTAATGCAATGATAACTACGTTTGATTGTGCTCGTTGATGGTTTCGATATAATGGCCGCGTCAATTGCAATTGACATCATCACTTAGTCACTGAGGTTACCAAGCATTAGATTTTGTAACAGACCTTACCATGCTGCACTTAACCAAACACAAATTTAGTAACGCTTCTCCGTGACATATCCCGCGTTATATTTTCGAGTTTATGTAGCAAAGTAAAGACATAAAATGTCAAAAACAACAGTGCTCCTCCATTTATTTACCTATGCCAGGTGAATTTTAAAATGAAATCAGAAATTACGTCATGTAAACCATCGCCGTGGCGCTTAGAATCAATTCTCAAAAATTGAATTGACAGCTTCATTTATCACCTACGTGATGATCCCTGAATAGTGTAATGTGGCCAATTACTGACTTTTTCAAATTTATGCATGATCAAATACTTTACGGAAACTCAATATTGTGGTGAACAATTCCAAGCGCTCATGGTTATGCAGCCTCAGCCTCAGCTCAAGCCAAATTAATGGAAAGGTTTGGGAGAGATCCCGAGTGTTTGGACCAGGATAGATTTCAATGATTGTTGGAGACGGGTTTTAGTTGAGCACGGACTTGTAATTGGTGAGTAGGTATATCACAAGATTTGAAGACCTGAATGTACAAAGGAGAGGTGACTTACACAGGATATGAGGTGGGTATACAAGTGCGAACAAGTAGGGCTCTGAAGGCGAGAAACTGGTTGTACTGGGAAGGAAGAAAAAGTCCGAATTAGAAGTCGATGAGAGGTGTCCGTTGGCAGAATTGGAGACGACTGTATCGCGAAAGGTGTTAGAAGAAGAGTGTGTTGAGAAACGGGAGACGACCGACTTCGGCGACACTGCGTAGCAGAGTGATTTTGTGAGAAGGTATCTGTTGTCGAGAAGAATCAGAGAAGGAAGGATAGGAGAAGGGTGGGAAAACCACCGTTGGCAATATCCACCGATTTGGAATTTCCATAGGTGCAAAGACCTTTGGAGGAACTATGACCTTGCCACAGGTGCCCGTTGGTCCGGAACGGAAATTCCGAAGTCAAAAACCTGGACAGATTCGGCGCTTGCGTCGATCACAACCGAGTCTTTTGAAGTTGACACCATAGTAGACTTCAAACTACCCCTCTTTCAATATTAACGACTCTCCTAGAACCCCGTCTACACTAGAGGTTAGTTAAAGTTTTCGTTGCTTTCGACCCCCTTTTCCAGTCTCACCCCTTCCTTTTACCACCCCTCTATGGCTAGCTTGCCCTAGAACTCAAGGCAGTTAAACACTCTTCTATTCCAGCCTTCGCTCCTGCTCATAACAGTTCAACTAGCCTGAGATTTATAACAATATGTGCCATGTGAACTGTGTCTCCCAGTTATTTTACAGTGAAATTCTGCATCGTTTCATAAGTGAAAGTTCAATCATCGTGAGTAAACAATTCTTTGTCGTTCACCTCACACTTACTCAGCACCCACACGGAATTTCATATCTCTTCCTTATTTGACCCAGAAGCTAATTATATTGAAATACATTAATTGCCTATTGTGGATATGCTAGTAAGTTTCCTCACGTGTTCGCTGCTCCTCTAAGAATTAATGCGTGTGGTTGATCTGTTTTCAAGTGGTCAACTGCTAGTGACCATGTTTCCATCATCTCCCAGTTTTTAAGGTCCGTTGTCGACTCAAATAGCTTCCATTTAGGAACTGCACAGGGCTAGCCGCGGCTGTGGGAGGGTACGCACCTGCCAGATAAATCCCCTGCAGTTCCACACTAGCAATTGAAACTCAAACTCACACTTTCAAGGTCCCAGAAGTAACGTGGAGGTATATAAAACACGGGGGTGAATGGTGATGTCGTTTGATTAGGCCAATCCCTGATCGTCACACGTGTGACATCCGAGCGCCTCACCTTTCTCTCGTGAAAAAAGTGACTGAAATAAAATTGGGTCATGCGGAAATAATAAAAAGGCCCATTTCATATCGATGGTCTGTTTAGAAAGAAAGTGAACGCCTTCACCCATTACGCTGAGGACCGAGCTGTCATAGTTATTGCCCAAACGAAATTGCGATCCCCGATTTAGTGCTCCCCATCCGGAACTCCGGCTATAAAAGGATTGCGGTGACCGTCTACAACTGACTGCAGATCAATACCCGAAGCCTCCCTAATGAACTTGGTTGGCAGCCCACGTAAAATAAGACCTTACGTCGTCCCACTCGTCAACCCAAAACGGAAACAATCCTAGTTGGCCTCCATCAACGGCTTTGACGCCGAACAAAAGTAAAGCGGTTCCTGGTGTCTGCTCGGTGGGGTAAATTCGCGTAAAAGCGGGAAAATTTCATTGTCGGAAAAAACGAGTTGTGGCATTTACCACTCCTCTTTCCTCTTTTCTCTCACTCCTCCCCCCCCCCCCCATCACACGTTTTTTCATTTCGTAGAGAATACTCGGAAATTGTCAACCGTAGGGGGCGAAGGGGATGGCGTCCCCAGGTGCCAATCCGACTGTCACTCTGCCTTCTCTCGCAGAGGAAATCCCTCGAGGCCTTCCGTCGCCTGTTCAACCGTCGAGGGGCTGAACGAACGTTTTGACCGTTTAGTCCACAGCGGCTTCTGCTCTTGACCCAATGAATTCTGCCGTCAACGCATCTTCGGAATTGCAGGAAATACTCGATAGTTTAGAGACACCGTACAACGCATATAACGCTGCAGGGAATACATCATTCTCGCTGACGCTTGACGCTTGCTACTCTCCTGTAAGCGCGAATTAATGGAAAATAAAACTATAGCAATCAAGTCAAAAATTTGAATTTCCGAAATAACGTTCTCACCAAAATCCCCAAAATGTTTATAAACACGTATAACGCGACAGTTCCATCAACTACGACGGATTTACATGGACTCATTTTACCCATACGCTGTTGTTTTGTTTTTTGTTGCGTAGGATGGAGTAAGTTTTTAGTGGCCACATGAATTTTCTCCAGCGTATTGAGAACCAACAATGAACCGGTTAGTAAAGTATGTCAAGTTAGCCCTGCGTCTCTGCGATGTCAGCCTTTTTTCTTGTCCACTTCACCTACACGAGAATCTTGCTGTGCATTGCCATTCCCATAAATCCTCCCACACAGTTTGGGAGGTCCAGGGTGGGTGTTTTTCCACATCTCCATTCTTTACCTCTGCGAGGTACTGGACCTAGATGAAAACCTCCATCTCCTTCTGACTGAGCACTACTCGGCAAGTTGAGAAATGCACCTCCACTTTTCATCGGAACTCGACATGGTGTGGACGAATGCCTCTGGTGTGAGCTGGCCGAATGTGTCCTCCAACGTGCACCACTAGCCTGTCCAACCACTGACGTGAGGAGGTGGCATGGGAAGCATCATCCATCATCGGTTTGCAGCGCACGGAGTTTGGGGTTGTAGTCTTACCAATGAGGAGAGGTTACGCACTAAACGCTCCATGTTCTATGAGATATAGATCCATCTCACTATGACATCGTGAGATGTGGTGATAGCGATCATTGCAGAAGGTGCACCTCCTCTGCACCGCTGGCATCCGCTTCTTCTGGTGAGCAATGCTCCTCCTTCCTTTGTATGTACCATGCTCATTAGCAATCGACTTGCCTTTGCCCACTGATCTGTCCAATAGGCCATCGTGCGAGATAGATCCACTGTTGGCAGTGGCTGCTTTATCTGCTGCTTGCCGGATGTGGGAAGCGTCCAACTCGGTTGCCAATACGCTAGTCACTCAATGAATGGTAACGGAACCGGTTATCTGGGAAAAAATGTTTTCATAGTGCAAGAAAAACTGTGGTCGTGAAAGGAGCCTTTTGATGAATGAATTTGTGTATCATGTGGTTATTGAAACTCTCCTCTTTTAATGCCTGCTTCAGGCTGCGGAGCTCCATCACGATATTAAGCTTGAGGAAAACTTGCTGCATTATTTCCAACTTATAACGAGTGGTAATGTTGCAGGTCACTAGTCAGTGTAGTGAAGTACTGCTCATTATGGGCTACATAGAGGTTTTCCTTCAGTTTAAGAAGAGTGCTGGCAATCCAGACCCAGTGAAACCACTAACGGGGTGTCAGATTTATAGTTTCAATTTGCTGTCTCGCCACAATCACGCGTTTAGTTTCCACACGTGCAGTTGTGGCGATTGGGCCGAAAATTGAGGCTTTGTGATTGAAAGCGTTTTACTTTTGGTTGCCCCCGCCTCAGTGACGCGGAGTATTAACGACCGGACCGTGACAGCGAATAACGACCGATCTCTCGAATTACTGATTGAATCATGCGCCGGCACTGGGCGTAATTCTTGTTCAATTTCGACCTTCCAATTTACGGGTCGAACCCGCGCGCGCGCGTGTTCCGAAGGAAATTGGCGAACCGAACATTAATATTATCGCTCGTCGGCGGTGCGGTCGCCGCACAACGTGTAGCCCTTTAGGAAACCAGATGTGAACAATGCTTGAGGTTTGCCGTCACCTGTGTCGGGGCGACTAATTTATCGAGCTTTGACAAAAGAGGACGTGAATCGCTGGAACGCGCTTTATTGGAGAGAGGTACGGCCGCAGAAGCGATTATTGAACCCCGCGTTTTACCTTTGCGACACCGGAGATCAAATATTTGACGACTTGACGTTAACGTCGTGTGTGGAAGGAAATACCTCGAATAGATGACAACGCTCAAAACCAATAACCAATTATCGAGAGAGGCTGCTCGTTTCCGTTCGACTAGTAACTAAGATGTCCAGATCGTTCAGCACCACCGCAAAAAGTTCCTCGCCCCATTCCCAAGTTACCAAAACAGGCTTATAATTGGCTTCAGGAGTTTTCCTTCTCAATAAAAACATTCACGCACCAAAAGAATGACAGCACCAAGTTTGGTCTCTCTGTGCCACCACCGTTGCGTCTCCACCATTGCCAAAATTGTTTTAGAAGTGAGTCGTTCTCATTTTGACTCACATCTTCACATCTACTGCTCTTCCAAAGCAGCATGACAACGTTCGTGGTCGTTATACAGTATTTAGATATTCCAGAAGTACACACTTCCTTCGATTACAGCCGACTGCCAGGTGATGTGGCCACAAGTAACTTCGCTAAATATTTTTTCTCTGGATACCGACATTGACTTGGATTTGTTTGGCAATGGGTTCACAAGATTTTAAAGCTATTCGCCCAGTAGGGAACTGATGGTTGTGGCGAGCGGTGGCACTTCTTGCCTTTTGAAGAGCCCGTTACACCTGTAATACACTTACCCTTACACCGCCTCTACCAGTGCGCTGCAGAGGACCCGCCTAGGCCAATTGCCGCTCACACTAATCGAAGATCCTTCAACAATTCCCAGTTCCTGAAATACTCATAAGATCTCTTCGGCTCAAAATGTTTCCTGGTGCACTGTGCTAAGGTTAATTTCAATGGCGTGTCCCAGAGGCACTGACTGACTGAGCCACTCTGAACCCTTCAAAATGTACCAAATAAACTTTGCATCGCTACCTGGCACCATTCTTGCATGAGTAGAGCATACGCAAGTTTCCCACTGTATATCTTCATTTTCGCTGGTTACTTCAATGTGCATCCATTACTTAATAAAAATTGTTGCATTAAAAGCTCTCATATACGATCGTATTTTACGTACATTACCGTTGAGTATTTAGCTTGAAGCCGTCGTCAGAACTTCCATTTATTTCCTTCCTTCTTTAATATTGCAATTTATGTTTTTTTATAAGCTGAGAGACCTATTCAAACCGCGAAGCGAAACACGCAGTTAGAGGACACAATATTATAATTACCACGAACGTTTGTACAGTCGTGTGTTTAGACAGTCGGAACTGGAAGATTTCTCTCGGGAAGAAACATTCACATGTTAACTTATTTGTTGAATTAGTTTATCTCAAGTTTAATTTTCAATAATTCATATTTATAATAAGTATTTTATTCTTCGGGTTGTTGATTATTTCACGATAAACTATTGACCAGTGCTGATCAAATTGATGTAGTGCTTTTCTCCGACATGAATCTGCACGTTATTCTCAATGTTTCAGTCCATCCATCCATTGAACGAATTTATGAAGCAAAAAGTTGGATTCTAGAAAGGCCTCAAACAATCTTTCTCGTATATTCGTTTTAGTGATATACATAGTCTGTGACATGTCTGGTAAGATCGAAGAATTTTATGATGTGTCCTATTAGATATCAATTGAGCTATTTGTAGAGGCTTTTGGTTTATTATTCATTCTGAATAATAACCCTATGTTTTCGGTCACGAAAAATTTTTTACAACCCCCCCCTCAAAATTTGATACTTCACGTTTCAAGACATGGGGATTCCAAATCTGCAATGTCCGTCCGCCGCCCGCTGTCCCCGGTCCGCTGTCCCCTGTCTGCCGTCCCCTGTCCGCCGTCCCCCGTCCACAGTCCACCGTCTCCTGACCCCCGTCCGGGCCGTTTTGTGCCTTTAACGTGGTCAAACAAAATTATTCTTTTGCACAAAAACCCCATTGTGTATCTAGTTGTGCCCACCATCTCGGCAATCCGATTGGACGAAGCCCATGGTTGTTATGGACAAAAAATGGTTAAACAAATGAACAAAACGCAGAACAATCACAAATAAGCCGTGTTCCGTATCGTTTTCAAGGTGTTTTTACATCCTAGGTTGAATGGAATGAGTATCAGACGTAGACAACTGCGTATAGGGAAATTACAGTAATTATTAGAAACAACTAATTGAAAGAAATCGCGGGAACTACAGCGGAAGTCAACGTTTGGTCGTTAGCACTCCCTCCCTCCCTTCCATCTCTATGAAACCACCCGCCGGCTCGCCTCGCAACGTCGTGTCAATTGCTGAGGGTTCGCTGGAAGTCCCCATCCCAATTTCCTCGACTCATTTTGCCCGACGGGGCGGAGGAAGGTTGGGGCCACTTCCTCCGCACACCCCTACATCGGATCATAAATGCCTACAGACGTTTAGGGGCGCCTGAATATTTAGTTTCCGTAGTTCCATTGTAGTCAGGTCATGTTTCGTATGGTTCACTAGTATTTTTCGATGCTGAACCGAATGGGATGGGTCTCGGAGCAGTAATACTAGGTCAAGCTGTTCATGAGAATAATAAACCGTTGTCCAATAATTTGCAGTGTTTTTGGAATAGCCGAGCCACACTACATTCCAACAAATTTAACACTACACTGTGTTTCACTAGAATACAACAAACGGAATAGGCGAGTTCAGCGCACATTTGCATAACGAGACACGATCGATTTCTTTGCTTGTGAAGCTCAACATATTCTCCCTCATCATTCACCGGCTTAGCCAGTGCAGTCTCATCGTTGCTTTGTGCAGCCAGCCTGATAGAAGTACGACTTTTCCCGTCGATCGAAACAGAACCTCTAAGAGCCTCCTGGGCGTGATTTTCCTCTTGGCTACTGAGGCAGTTTCAACGTTAATGGAATTAAACGTCCCAAGAGCTCCTAGAAATCAGAACCCTATTATCTAATGAATGCTGCGTGTTGAGTGGGCTTTTTCAATGTTTCCAAGAAAACGCTATCACTGACGTCGAGGAACTATCATGTATAGTTACAAAATGCGAATTAGTTATCATGTATCGTGATAACTGTGTCTCGAAAGAATGAACTTCACTGTCTCAGCTCAGTTTATTTGAGGCGATCAGGTTTGAGCTCACCGGAGCACAATCATGTTGTTCGAGGGCGATATGGGGAAAGTGAGCGGGGGAAATTATATCAACAATTATCTCCTCAAATGGAAATAGTCGACAAGGAGGAAAGTCTTTTTGTGAATGGAGTCAATAGAGGAGTACTTTCATAACACCAAAGGAGTACTTTTGGCAGCGAGGTTAAAAATACGCTAAATTATTACCTCGGTAGATGAATGACGTATTACCACGTAGAGTTCACGGTGAGAGATCAGCTCTTTCAATTAGAAAGGTATCAATTTGCGCTATCCATGAGCGGCGACGTTGCCAGCAGGAGACGTTAATTCGACGTGAGATTGAGCGTCTCATCTTGCAGTGGCGGTTACTGCCACTCTTTTTAACGCCTCCTGGGAAGCCTCAGGTAGATCGTGTCATTCTGGCGATCAATATCTCGTCAGAAAAAGATGGCATTTTTAACTTTCGTGAATTTGAATATTCGAATGGTCGATAATTTTAAGTATTTCTCTAGGGGTCAGATGGAATTTTCGAACGCCCATTGTAATGAATTCTCTTTCAATTTGGTGTACTATTCATTCTGAATACTACAACTTTGTTTTCGGTCAGAAACGCTTTTTATATATCCTCCCCTCCCCCACTCGACAGCTCCTAATGTGAAAACAATGCCATAAAGTTCCCATCCGTGGAAAAATGACAACACATAAATTAATAAACGTTTCGACGAAAATCGACGTTTGCGCCGTTTTTCTCTTTAAACAGCAAAATTGCAGCTAGTGTCGTTTTTACCCGACAACTCCCGAAAAGTGATTACTATCCTCCTCAAAAAGCCTCGTGTTTACAGCATCACCAATATTTTGTGTATCAAAGGCTCAATAATGTTCATGGCATGAGTACAGGCAGTACAATAAATTCCGAAACATTAAGCAATACCGTTTACTGCCACTGTTATGTAGTGTTTCACCACATTTAAATTAACTGAGTGAATAATTGAAGGAATTAGTAGCAAAATTCATGAAAACCAGTGAATTTATGAAGAGGCGAGGAAAGTTGTTGTGATGTGGCAATCCTGATATTTTTATAAAGGTTTTTGGGTGTTTGGCGGGCTGAAGTAGCTGGGGCTTTTACCTCCAAGATGTCTACACTTGCCCTGCAGGACTCACTGACTCTAATTCATGATTTCCTGGAGCGCTGACCCCCTTTGTTTGTACCTGTGGAGAGTCCCGCTTCTCAGTTATTTCCGACTGACAACGGAGTTCCCCTTACTCTGGACTTTCCCAAATATACTTTTTCCCCTCCCTACAATTAACATTCCTCTACGCTACAGATAGCTCCTCCCAATCTCATCACCCACGAGTTTTCTCCAAAAATCAGTAGTCTCCCATTCATTCCTCAGCTCTCGTTAATCACAACTCAACCCTCTCTGTATCTCTCTCTCTCTCTCTCTCTCTCTCTCTCTCTCTCTCTCTCTCTCTCTCTTTCCCTCCCCCCCCCCCACTTAGTGTCTCACAACCACTTTATGTGTATTCAGAGTCCCCTGTTCGCGTTTACATACTCACACTCAAACTGATAGCACTATTCTGCCAGGTATAATACAGTCCTCACGCTCACCACGTCCATTTATTTTTCAGTTTCAACCTCCCCCTTCGTGCACACAACAGTGGGATTGACGGAGGTTTCAATACTTAGTAACTTTAATGTAAAATTCAAGTATCGTTTTTTCATCAGGTTTAATTGTTTAATCTAAATGAGCAATTGATCGTTACATGAATAACTGATGTCAACCTTAATGTACGAGTACAACTAAATGCAAGTATTTTGCGCTCTTCCTTCCATGTTGTCGTACGATTTAACCATATTTTCGCTTACCACGCAGTTTCGTGTATTCGGTGAAGTTGTCTACCGCCTGACTGCCTTTAATGGCACCGGGCCGGATCGTGCTCTTGTGGTTAAGACATTGGTTCATGATTCTCGACGATATTCGGGAATTGTGGATCGGAGCTCCGCGCGATTTGCCGTAATTGTTGCCTGAGTCAGCGGATCCCCAACGTCTCCAAACCCCCCTCGTAACAGTAGCATCAAACCATTAAAGTATGAACATTCAGCAGTTTTTTCTGCGAAAGAACGGATTTTTTAGGCCTGGTTGGAGGTGAAATATGCCCTGGAAAGCGGACGTTGGGAGCGGAGGGGGTTTAAAAAAATGTTCCTGACCGTGAGCTTAAGTGCCTTACTGAGAATTAATAATAAACCAAAACACGATTTTTGACCCATTTTGGTTGGTATATTATATAATATGTGGCGTAAACGGACCTTTACAGACCATTTTTCCAAATAGTGTTGTTCGGACTCAGTAGAGTCTGAAACGTGACCATCTGAAGAGAACTCAAAAATTTTCTTATGCCGATTACGTGACTTTCCTTTCCGCTTTGTAGAGCCAAGGAGAATAATAATAAACACTGCCGATATTGTTTTCGGCATAATTTACTGTCCCAGGGTAATAAATGTATTTGCTAACGAAAATGAGGGCTCGTAAGTTAATGTGCCTCTAAAACAAACGAGCGAACATAGTTCCACGACATAATCGCTCTTCTCCTCTATCGAACTAAATTCCCATTCTCTCTCTCGAAATCTCCCTCTTTCTCTCTCTCTTCGCGAGGGCGGTTCTTTTCGTTTTAGATGGAGAGGGGTCGAGAGAAGTGGGAGCCGGCGGAAAAGCCTGTTCTTGACGATTTATTGTACCAGTCAAATATCCGGCCGCTATTAATCTTTTGCGAGAAAATGAATAAAGCGGAGGAAGAAGGAGAGAGTGATGGGGGGGGGGGAGTGAGTGGGACGAAATTTAAGGGAAGAACGGAAACATCGTCCGACGCAATAAAATAACAAAATATCGTAAACAAAGCGGTGTATTGACTCGGGAGGAAATGAGTACGCAGTGAATGTCAAAGGGAGCGTATAATACGTTACTGGTGTGTATCCTCCAAAGTTCCATTCCTGATGAACGCTCTTTCGTAGATCAAGCACTGAACAGAGGCTTGAATTTGATACTTCTCATTTTTCAAAATAATGTCAACATAATTTGATTTCAAGGAACCTTTTTCGGTGGGTATCCCCGAGATTTCTCATGTACATTCAGTTTCAGTCAAAGTTACTCAAAAATGAAACGTTCCCAATACCAGTATATTCCTATAACTCCTACAAAGAACACAAGAGATCATTCAGATGATTAGTCGCTGCCTCCTCCAGCTATCAGAGACGCCAACCTAAATGCCTTCTGGTTCACCACAGCCAGTTTCTTCTACATACGCTATGCTGACATACCCTCGCCTCACTTTATCAACTTCTCTCTACCTCCGAGTTAGCAAATATTTTCCAAAATCGTACTCTAATGAACAGTGACCAGTAAAGAGACTGGAAACCCCCTTGGTCGTTCCCCGTAGTCGGATGAATCGCGTTGACTGCCATCGCACCGCGCATCCTGCAGTGGGCAGCCGTTGGCTCCTCCTCCCTCTTCCCAACTTCCTTGAGCATGTGGATTTTGATGATTGTTGCGATAGTTCAGGTCTTACTGAGAGACAGCATATTCGCTTTGCATTCTCAAACCAACCTCGACAAAGCAGTATACGACTGTAGAGCTTCGTGTGTGGTTTCAGCCCAAAGCTATGGAATCGTACCGACACTGCATCATGCACTAGTACACCTCACTCCTAATTTCGTTTAGTTCCAAAAACGCCTTCGGCAAGCTCAATGAAATAGAGGCGACGATAGCTCTGGACATTTATCCAACACGGAGTAGAAGAAAGGAGGTTATTCGTTATTATTTACAAAGCCATACAAGTATCAGACGATATGAGCTGTTGCTATCAGAAGTTCCCAGCCCATTCCAATGTTCGAGTGACTGTTCTTGGAGCATTTCATTAAACGATTCGTAGACCGTTCAATTGGATGCTCTTTCGGCATGTACCCAGGATTTCATTAAAAAAGTGAACCTTTCAGTTTAACTACCTAATCATTGTATAATTCACCCTAATGGTGTCTCAGAAGCCTTTCAAACGTTAATGTCTGAAAGCGTTCCTTCACATAGTCAATGCTAGCTCATGTTTGAGCCTCCGAACAGTTATTTCGTACGTTCAGAACCGTCCACCCTGTCTAGAGTCAAAAACACAAAGTTCGCAAGTTTTTATTTACTCTCGTACACTGACTTCTGTGTTACTCTGAACTCTCTCTTATGAAATAGGTCCGATCTTGCTTGTCTCATTTTTAATGAGAATGGTTTTCCTGGGTCCATAGCAATAATAAGGTCACTTAAGTTAACGTACCTGTTAGGTGAGTCCGTCTCCTCTGGCTGGTGAGTTACTGTGGGCAAGCGCTTTCGATGTAAAGACATCATCGC
The DNA here is from genome assembly GCA_020466155.1 of Pachypeltis micranthus. Taxonomy (NCBI): domain Eukaryota; kingdom Metazoa; phylum Arthropoda; class Insecta; order Hemiptera; family Miridae; genus Pachypeltis; species Pachypeltis micranthus. Next base: position 10,204,928 of record CM035774.1, on the reverse strand, counting down.
CTGGTCGTTAAGTCAGTGCTGGAGTCAGTCAGTTGGTCGTGGTCTTTATATACGAAAATAAAGAAAATATATACCCCACTCGACCAATGTGAGGTATATAAAATAACCTGTACTTGCAAAAACGCATAAATAGGACAAACAGGACTAAAAATACGGACCAGATATTCCGAACACATTAAATCTCTTAGTAGGAACAAAGACGATTCAAACTTTGCCAACCACCTCAAGACAACTGGATATGAACCTACCAAAATACAGGACTGCACCATCTTACTACATAAACAATACAAAGGACGAAAACTGAACATATTAGAAAACATGGAAATTTATAAACAAAAAAACTTCAATGGACAGATCATAAATGAACAAATCAACACAAAATGCGACACCATATTCACACCACTCAAAACACTACACAAGCGAAAATAACCAACTGACGGATTTACAGACCACCCTATACCAAAAAGACTTAGAATCGACAACCGATAGACTATTCAAGACGCTCCTTTTTCTTCCTAATGGGTTTCCCCAGAGGTGCATGACCTCCTCCCCCTGCCCTTCCCCGACACTCCATCATAATCCCGTTTACCTCTTTCTTCGTATATAAAGACCACGACCAACTGACTGACTTCAGCACTGACTTAACGGCCAGACGATGATGTCTTTACATCGAAAGCGCTTGCCCACAGTAACTCACCAGCCAGAAGAGACGGACTCACCTAACAGGTACGTTAACTTTAGTGATTTGCCTATTGGTAGATATAACCCAATTGCTGTAATACATAAATTCACTTCTTCCTTAAATGTGATGTAACTCCACACGGTCCGTTCAGTCCGATAGCCTGTACAGGTTCCCGATCTCGAATCTGGAAATGGAATGAATGTGCAAGGCGTGTGGAGTCGATCCACTGGACCCCGTTCCCTTCCATTGTCACTGCAGGTTTCAATCGTGCCTGTAACACATTCATCGCTAAATCGTTCGCCCACGTTTGATTTACATCTCATCCTTGCACCCGTCAATGACCTGAGTTCAAATTCTGGAATGTTATGGGTCGTTTAAAAGTATTCTATAACGGTTACACATAGTACTACAAACGTGGTTTTCGTTAAAACGGTTGTGATTTCGTATGAGCTTTATAAAAACGAAAGTCAGAAATTAGGTTTCGTCGAGTATTTTGTGAATTGAATCCATAATAAGTCATTCCCCCGCGACTGAAACTTCGGCCTTATTCAACAGTTATTTCAAATAACCAATCAAAAGAATATGTAATCAAGATCAGGAAGAAAAACTGTGTATCTTTTGATCAAGATCGCTGTTATTAGTTTGAGCTCGATTTTTTCCGTATTTTGCCATCTCCCGTTGCAGCGCATTCAGAGCACAGGGATTTTTATGTTCTGTACGAAACCAAAGTTTTACAAAGCAACCCTTTTCTCCATCCTAATGTACAGTTCCAGGACTGACAGTTGATAATGGGAGAGAATTATGATTCTTCGCAATCATTATTGTGACCAACGGCTGATAACTAGCCAAAATGATTGAAGTATTTTTTTTCGTCAATGACCTTTTCGTTCTACCTCTTCGATATTTCGTTTCAGTTCGTTTCACCCGTCCAAAGCCCCAGCGAGAGAAAAAAAGTCGTATTTATAATCTGTCATGTCGGCTGAACAATGTGTCAGCCAACCGATCCGCCCAGAGTCCAGTTACGAAGCCATTCGAGGATTTCCGTATCACCACCGTGGGGGTTTTCCCTCCTCCTCTTCTTTTTTTTTCTCCCTACTCTCCCCGAGGTACGTTTTCCCTTCACCGCCACAGTTTTCGAATCTGAATTTCCGAGTTGAGGGCAGAAGAGGGCGAAGTGAAAAAACGTTGCGGTCGTCCCAGAGGTCCCTGGGCCGGTCAGACGTATTTTCACTGCTGCCGACGCGATGGTCGATAGCAGCATCACTGCGAGAGACGAAGAGGCGGATTTTATTGGTAAAGGGAAACATTCGAGAATGTAAATCGCGGCATATTTTGCAACGCATGGTGTGACAAATAATACAATTTCGTCACAAACCTAACTTCAACATTTTTGCGTGACCGGAATTCCGATAAAAACGGTCATTCGATCACTCAAATTATTCAAACGTGTAGACAGTGTGAGTAGCGTACAGTTCCAAGCCCAAGTCAGGAGAAGGTAAACACGATGTTTCCGAGAATATATTGGAATTGTTGAGGTACGGCTACGTTTTCCCAAATTTCTGTTATTACTTCTGTCTATCTTCTGAACGTTATTAAACTTTCACAGTTTAAAAAATTTATGAAATATTGATTCATGTAGGTGTAAGTGTCAGAAGAGTGATTCAATGCTTTTTTGAGGTTTTCATTGGCTATTTTCACTGTTTTATGCAAAATATAAGAGTCTTGTCGTGAAATAATTATGTTCTTCTGATCTTTCTCTCTCTCCCGCTCTAATCTCTCACTCTACCTTGCTCTCTTTCTCCTTCTCTCATACGCGCTGTTGTGTCATGGGAGAGGGAGAGAGACGCAGAGAAAAGCGATACTAAAATAGTGTAGGATGATTTAGAAGTTTTGGGAAAGTGGGAGGACGTAGATGAGAGCGTAGGAGCCCCGTGAATTCATGTCTGATTGTTGAGGTACCATTCCAGAATCACATTTCATCAGGTCAACCATCAACACGTTCCTGTGATGGCTGCTCTTCTTCCTTGTTCTCTTCCCCCTCAACAGAACCCTGTAGCGCGCTTACGACCCCTTATATTGTGGGGTCCTATTTTCCTTAAGTCTATAATTGCATTAATACCCGTTGAAAAAGGGCTCTCAGGGGTGGGGACCTATCGTCCTATTCCTCTCTCGGGCTCATACGAAAAGAATAAACGGCTCTTCGAACAAAAAAAAATTTAATGTGAAATATCAATGATTGAATAAATTTAATGACAGTGGTTTAATTATTTGATTCCGCACCTGTGTCTGGGATCCAACGGGATGCCCAGAATTCAATGAAAAAAATCAACTTTTTCTGTTTCCGGCGTGAAAAGGGTCGAGGTGGCGACTCGCAATCAGCTTCCGAAACGGCCTCTCCACTGTCCAGAGACTAGCTTGCGACTGCCGGATCCTTGCGCTTCCCACTCCCTCACCTTTCCTGCACGTTCCCGAGCCGAGTTCTGACTCCACAACATCTTATTGGACTGCCAAGCAGCTAGAGCAATGATTCGTTTTTTTACGACCAACTTTGGAAGTGTTTGATGTGACAGCTATGAAGACTGCAAACGACTTGAAATGCATTTTCGCAATTGCCGACTGATTTTGGTGTTTCCTTCTTCGTTCAGTTATAGTTGTTTCCCCAGTTTAGTTATAGACCGGTAGATTATACGATATACTGTTCAGTGATTATATAGTTGTTCCGTCGTAGCACGATAAAATACGCGACGTGCCCAAGTGGATATAATTGCACAATGGACTTGCTGGCATTTTGACCGGTTATTAGCCGAAGTTGCAAGAACAATGAGTCAGTTGAGTGGCCAAAAACTCCTCCGCCAAATCGTAGCTCTAGCAGGTGGTTTCTCCACTCATCGATCGTGGCATTGTCTCGGTCAAAAGAGGCGTGTTGCCCCAGTTTCACGCGTCTCCGCTTCCATCAGTTCCCTCGCATTCTTTGTGAAGCTCCGTCGAGAACAGCGGAATTCAATTCAATTTCCTCCCTTTCTGCAAGAGATAAAGAATTTTACTATCAGCTCCGAATCTCATCAACCTCCTTTTCTGAATACAAGTTGTAAGATATGGATTTATTTATTTATTTTTATGCTATAGACGACGACCCCTCTAGTGAAACGGTGGGTTCACTGGAGCCAAACACGTTTTACATAAAGCTGTTCGGTAGTTAAAGTTTGTAGAACTGTAAAGGGTAAACAAATTTCGTGTAATGTTATCGAATTAAAATTAGAAACACGTAAGTAAGAATCGACTCAAGATGAAAGAAAAACACGCCATTTTATCTCAATTTACTAACCGTAATCGCACACACGTGAAAAATGTCTTACAGCGGGCGTCGGTGGTGATGTGGGCAGCTCAGAGAATGGTGGGGAAGACATCGAGGCTGGGATGATTTGGGCTGGGGTGGCTGTACACTGCAGTTGTTAGGCCTGTAGTCACCTATGGAGCCCTGGTCTGGTGGACTAGGGTGGAAAATAAAACAGTGCAGTTGCAGCTGAATGAACTGCAGCGTAGAGTGTGTCTGGTCAATACAGGCTGTATGACAACATGCCCTACAGCTGCACTGGAGGACGTGCCACATTTAGCTCCACTCCATAAACATGTTAAAAGGATGGCGTTCCTCCAGGCTGTGCGTATGTTGGAGTTGAGTCTGATCATGCGGGCGAGGAGGAGTTCCTGCCACTTGATCCTTGACAAGGTGAAGGTGCCCGAACTGCATGTGATAGACTCAATGCCCTTGAGGTTCAACTTCGTGTTACCCTTTTGGATACTCATTCATGAGCGATGCTTATGGGAGGGAGAGTTCCCTCGTTTGAAGCTGGTATACTACACAGATGGCTCGGTGCAGGGTGGCCTTGCAGGGGCGGCGTATTTGGGCCGAGAATCAGAGTGGTGATCCCATTGGGGACCACAGTGTTCCAGGCAGAGGTGGCTGCGTGGCGGTCTGTGTGCAGTGGCTGTGTGGCGGTCTGTGTGCAGTGGCTGCTGCAGAGGGGACTGAAGGGGCAGAGAATCTACATCATGGTTGACAGTCAGGCCACTCTCAAGGCCTTAGCCTCATACTGTCTCACGTCGTGGCAGGTGTGGGAGTGTCTGACTGAACTGAATGCCCTGGCCGAGGACAACAGTGTGACACTGTGTTGGGTGCCAGGGCATCAGGGTATAGCGGGAAACGAACGGGCTGATAGGTCGGCTGAGCATGGCGGGCTGAGGGAGGTCGGCAGATCCCTATTGGCCCTGAGCCCTTTGTTCGGACTACCAGGAGCCAGCTACATAGAAAGGTTGGGAGGATAGGTGCAGGGCTGCCCAGCCTTAGACAGTCAAAACGCTTCATCCAACTCTTCAAAGGGAGGGCCAAGGGGGTGCTTGCACTGGGGTGGAAGGATATTAGGATCACATGTGGCCTGTTTGGGAGGCCGTTTCTTCAGCCGGAAGAGGTGGGGAATGCAGAACGCTTTGTGTGGGGGTGATGGGGGCGCATAGATGACGTTACACCAAGGGAGTCCAGTGCCGTGGTGCCTGGGGGTGGTGCAGGGGGGCCATCTTCTGAGGATCATGGACGCCCTTACAATAGGCTCGTTTGTGGCTGCATCCACCGTTTCAAAAAAAACCACAATCGCGGCTAGAAGAAAACACAAACAAATCGAACAACCATGTTAATATCAAATATGAGTAATGATGGAAATTTATTCACCACATTAGTGAGGGTGCGTGACAAGCCAGCACTTGATGCATGTACGTGCCTAATAGAACGTAAAAATAACAATGAGGACTGTAAGCGAAAGCAGATTTCAAATAACAATGTTGTCATAGTCAAACATTTTTCTGTTACTTGTAACTGCCACAACCTCAACAGTTCACGCGAAAAGATCAACTCAGATGTTACGCAATAGTAGATACGAAATAAATAACTGAATTAAATAAACAGCTAGATCATGATAATAAGCCACGCAAAATATTGTTGTCTGCGTACGTCAAACTGGATACCACCCTACCTGTTCTTAAAGCGCTGAATACGATACCTCGTTACGAGTTATTTTTCCAGTGCAGTTGAGCGCCTGGAACAAACCCAGGATGAATGCTTAAACGGTGCCTTCCGAGGTGATAACCGGATGGAAGGTTTAAGAGAGGTTTCTTCTGTCTCCCTGGGCGAGTATTGTTTGTGTCTCTTCCGCGTGTTCCTGCTTCTCGAAAAACAGGGTACTCGTTCTCACTGATTTCCGTATTCGCGTTCCGATTCCCGCTTTTGGGTTCTTCTGGAGAGCTTCAGGTTCAAAGAAAGAAGATATATGGTCGCAAAAGTTCCGTTTCTTTTTTAGGTGTGCCATAAGCAGGGTAGAAAGACGTTTTAATTTAATTTTTACTTTCCGCTACCCCAAAGGAAAAGGAAAGTTTAGTAACGTGTCAAACAAACAAAAATTGGGTTTTCTTCAGATCTTTACGTTTTGAGGCCTACTGAGTCCAAAAAACCTAATTTCGGCGCGTGGTCGGTGTGTGTGTCTGTAGTTCGATTTGCGTGAGAACGGTTTAACCGATTGAGCTGGTTCTTTTTTTTGTGTTGTTCGTAATTTTTAAGGTTCGTTACCCAAAATAACGTTATGGGCGATTTCGGTGGATGAGAAGGGGGAAGAGGGACGAAAATGTACCAAAAAATAGGGTTTTTCGCATTTTTCTCAGAAACGGCTGTAACAATTTTGATTAAATTTTCAAATTATCTTTCTCAATCAATATCTAACTTTTCTTCCCCATACACATCTCCATGAAAATACGGCGAATGGACATATAGGCCTATGAAGCAAAAATAGGTTTTTTACGCTTTTTGGCAAAACGGCTTCAACGATTATCAACAAACTTTCAAGATGTTTTCAAATAGTTAATATCTACATATTGTTCTCGATAAATGTTCCTCTGATCGTCCATTGAACTGAGATAAAACTCAAACTGTGTCGAAAATAACGTTTTTTCGAACATTTCCGTACATTGCAAGGTAGGTCCGGGCTCACTAGTACGTACAGTTTGTTTTCCATAAATGTTCCTGTAAAACGCGTTGAATGAAGATATAGCATCTGCATATGTAGCTGGTGTTCGAACTTAAAGGGATTGCGGAAAGTTGTGTGTTGCTACGCACCGCTCGTTATTTTCTCAACCATCGGTCTGTTAGAATTTTGATTGGAAGAAGAAGTCCTTTCTTTTAACTTTAATTCATACATATTTCTATTATCCTAAGTTATTCCCCTTCTGTTCCTCTATTCCCTAAATAGATTTATTTTATGGCCTCATAGCGATGTGGGCTTCATCTTCACTAGGTGTTGTGCTCAAGGTTCACATTCCGTCACAACCTTCTTCGGTTTTCCAAGTACTTCTCAGGATTTCCCAGTTCCCGGGACGGTGACGTAGACATTGATTCGAAGGCCATTATTTATTTGTTTATGAGGCGCAGAATACTATGCCACCGTCAGGATTTCTCGCTTTTCAAAGAGTTTTCCCAGTTCCCGGGATGGTAAAGTGTGGGAAACGTGGATACTGATCTGAAGGAAGTATTCCTGTGTTTTTGGAGCGCTCAACACGATGATACTGTCAGTTTTTCCTGAGGATGTCAGGGTTTCACGCTTTTTAGAAAATTTCAAAAATCTCAAGGATTATAGCGGGGAGCAAGCGAACAAAGACTTGAGGGGCGTGAGAGTATATATTTGGTAAATGTCTAGTAAAAGACGACTTCAGCGGAGAATTTGAATAAAAAAGAATGAGATACAGACGGAAGAAAGAGGTAAAATTCGCCAGGAGCCCGGGTAATTTGAAACGGTGTGCAGTGAAATTACGTAAAGGCTGAGCCTGAATGATAATGGGCCAGTTTGGATCGGCTAGCATTATGGTGGGTTGCTTCGCTGGTTCCTCACGATTGGATTACGAAACCCAGACATCTGACGCGCACAGTGAAGACAGAGTGGTATCGTATTCAGCACTCCAAAAACCCCTTCAGTCTATTGTTTACGTTTCCCGCACTTGACGAACTAGAAAAGTGGGAAAACCTGACATGTACAGAGAAAATCGATGGTAGCATCGTGCTTACCACATCATAAAACGTTGATATAGCGGTATATGGATTATGGAATAAATTGGTAAGATGAGAGGGAGGGGGAGGGAGCCTGTACGGGTAAAAGCGACAGTGGCATCTTTAGTGGCGTATTTAGTGCCCTTGAAAACACATTGGGTTTCCAGTTTTGTCAAACTCAGATATGCCTATGTTACGATAATCAACTCGTGCGTTAAAAAAATTAGAACAAGGAATCTGGTGTGACGCATCACACGACTTTCCCCAGCCTCACGATCATCACTCTAGCTCAACTCGTTCTACTAAAAAGTGGTAGCTATTAAGATTTCGGAATTTATTGAGCCGCCACCGCGAGTACCACGACCTTCATTGCGTAATTAGTGCCAAAGTGAAGGTCGTTCTGGTCTATCGAGGCAAATTGTTGAAACGCCTAATTTTTCCAAGATTAGTGATAAATTATTGAAAACTCTGCAGAAACCAAATTTAGAAAATTCGTTTCCATAAATCACTTTCTACCAAATGCTGTTTATTCGCTGCTTATTCAGAAGCTAACACCTGCATGTGAATCAGACTTCTCCAACTTTGCGGAGAATTAATGGGCGAGACCGTTGGAGGATGAAGGAGTAATTAGTTCCTCGCGAGTGAACTGGAAATTAACGGGAACAACCAAGGAAGCATACAAGTTTGAAAGGGAGCTCTCTGGCCTCTGATAGCGGTGGTCGGTGATGGCGAGGTATGGAGCGAAAAAGGGTGTAACGGATGGCGATGAAGGGGATGTTGTTCGGACCGGCGAGTAAAAAGACTAATTTAGAGCCCGTTTCCGTGGCCGGGGGGGGGGGGGAAGGAGGAAAAAAAGCGGGGTGTAAATTAATGCACTCAACGTGGCGTGTCAAACTGAAGATCGGCTTCATGCTTCAATCTTCCGCAGGCTCGCTCAACGATTCCGTTACAACTTTTCATACAGTTTTCAGAGAGAAGTGGGAAGTCGGAATTTTCGATAAGGCGAATTATCTTCAGGCTCGTCAATTGGTTTTGATCGCTTTCAGAAGGAACTTGGGGGAAAAACTCGTATTTTCAGCCTAATACGACGAAAGTGATGCGTCCGTTGTATACTCTGTAATTGATTTGAGCTCTCAGTGTATCTGCTAGTCATTGATAAAAAGCAACATATTGTAAGAATCAAGAAACAATAACTAGAAAAATAGTCCATTAACAACTTTTCGATTTAACACCAACTAATACACAACATACGGTCCATCCGAATTTGTTTCGTGACCACCCATGGTCCTGTCCACGATGGCTGCATGATCCACGATCCTTTTTGGTTTATTATTCAGAATGACCCTATGTTTTCAGTCACGAAAAATGTTTTACAACCCCCCCTCAAAATTTGATACTTTACGTTTCAAGACATGGAGATTCCAAATTTGCAATGTCCATAAAAAATTCGTTCTTTCGCACAAAAATCCCATTTGGTATCTAGTTGTGCCTGCCATATCGGCAATCCGATCGGACGAAGCCCATGATTTTTATGGGCAAAAAACGAATAAAAAAATTAACGAAACGCAGTACAACGCGGGAACCACAGCGTAAGTCAACGTTCCGTCGTTTGTACTCCCTCCCTCCCCGCCCGTCTCATTAAAAAACGACCTGCGCTCGCTCGCCTCCCTACGACGCCACCACTCAACTCCCCTTTCGACTCACAATGGGTTCGCTCGAAGCGGCCCCCGTTCCAATTTCTCTGACCCGACGGTGCAAAACCATCAGACGTTTGTTTCCGTAGTTCCATTGTAGTCAGGTCATGTTTCGTATGGTTTACTAGTATTCGATGCTGAATCGAATGGGATGGGGGAGCAGTAATACTTGGTCAAGCTGTTCATGAGAATAATAAACCATTGTGTAATAATTTGAAGGGTTTTTCGTTTTAGGTCGTAAACCCCAATCTTCCTCTTGCAGAGTTGAACGCTGCCGATTTCGATCCCTGGCGAATTTCCTGACTTGTTTCAAATGTTCCCGTAGACGAATGGCATATTCGGTGTTTACGTGTACACGCTATTATGCCGGAGGCGTTGCCAAACTATTTGGCAAACGAAGATCTCTTTCGTATACCGATTGAGACGGAGGCAAACTTGCAGGACTGTGGGGAGTAGAACGGTATGCCATAAAAAAAAGAGGTATCTTTTCATCCCAGTCCGATTGATGGGCGTTGACAAACATACCTAAGTGTTTGGTCAATGTCCGTTTTAGCCGTTAAAGTAATCCAGCTGATTGAGGATGCAGAGGGGTCCCGTGCTGTGAATACCTAGGAGATTCCCAATTTCCTTTATCAGCGAAGACTCGAAATCTCGACCTTGATCGGTCGAAGAGACGTGAAGTATGGGCATGGTAGCAATGGTGGCACCGCACCCACTACGTACTTATTGCCATTACGAGAGCGAGGAAATGGCCCCAATCTGTACATCTCCATTCTCTCAATGGGTATCTATTAATGTGGTAGATACCCATATGTTGTTTTGGTTGTGGTTATTTGGGCGTCATGAAAAGTTGTTACGAGTTTTGAGATGGTGTTAAATCGAAGAGTTGTTTGTGGACTATTTTTCTTGTTATTATTAATTGATTCTTACATTTGGGGGCCCGTCCGGGATCAAAACACAACGTATGGGCAACTACCACAATATTTTAGTCAGAATTATAAAAAATTCAAAAAGGGGATGGTAAAACTACGATAATAGTTTTTAATGAAGAAAGTTTTTTTAGCAACATTTCTCTCGAATAATAGAAAATTCTGTATTTGTTAGTCTTACCCTTTTTACTTCCATCCAAATCGTAACGTTTTAAAGGCTACTGAGTTCTTGGGAAAATGGTCTGGGTGTGTGGCTCATCTACGCCCATCCGTGGCCTCAGTGGCGGTTTTCCCCAGGTGCATCAAATTGAAAAAAAAATTGATGCAACTGAGAAAACCCGTACTGCATTTTCTATTGGGTCTAAATTGGACCGCATTTGGGCATAGTGGGCGTATATGACTCATCTCACGTCCTCTCACCTCATGCCTCATGCTTCATCAATGTTCTCGCACAAAACGCCGAACAACCTTGATGTCTATCCCTGCAACCTAAATGAGTAGCAGCTGAAAAAACCCCAAGCGCTCTCAGGTGCACCGAAGGCAGCCCCTGATAAGTGAGAGCATGCTCTTCGGACTTCAGCTACGCCTCTCAGAATCTGCCACTCTGTACCTCAGACTTATGAATCTTGGCCGGGTAGACAGTGATATGTGAACAGGCCATATAGCTCCTCATTTCATGCTGAGGATCTCTTTAGTTCGCCCCCTGCAGCACAATTAAATAAACAACCTTGACCGCCTTTGGACTGGCACATTTCACTTTCCAACCTCCTTATTCAAGTGGCCCTTGGTAGTCACACAAGGAGAAGCGCAGATTCTTCTCTCGTTAACTTGTCAGCCTCATCATTTCTCTGTATCATTATATGACCTGGCACCCAACACAGTGTTCAGGTGTTCTCCTTTGCCAATGTGTTTGGCGTATTCAAGCATTCCCAAACCCCGACTCCAGGGTTCACGATTCTTCTATGTTGATACCATCGAGAGATCAACTCAATCAGGGTGACTGACGCCCACACGACCGTCATTGCCTCCTTGGTTGTATATCTGTTATGCTCATTCCAGCTTATTCTTCGATACAGAATCACACCCAGATACTTGATCTGCTCACTAAGTTGAACTACTTTTCCCCTCACTTCCTGTTAACTTAGTATCAACAGTTGCTTCTGACTAGTGAATGACAGTATGACCGTCTTAGCAGAGGCGTTGGACAGCCCATTCTACAAAGCTCTCTCTATACACCTTGCACCCAGCCCTAAATGAGTACAGCAACATCATCAGCATAACCTGTAGTAGTTTTCTGCATTTATAACTAATGGCAGCAATCAGTGCAATTTTTGTCGGTGCTGTTGTGACCGGATCATCAAATCGAGTACAAATAGCGTTTCAACTCGTTTGAAGGACGTTGTGACTCAATATCTTATATATTTGCAAAGGCACGTTGATTAACGATTACGGTAATTTTTATTCGCTTAAATAGCCATTTTTCAGTGATCCTGAAGTACTGTATTCATAGTATATGCTTTGCAACGTGAATGTCCGATGAATACACTTTTCAGCGGTGGCTTATTCATGATATTTCCTTCTCCTTTTGAGTGGAGGGACGCAAACAATTACACCACTAATTGTTTAATTCTAGACAATTAATTGAAACAAACGACGTACTGTCATCATAAATACCTGTACAAAATGTCAACTAGTTGAGCTTCATGAAGTGGGATCAATATCGATCGATCGGACGATTAATTGAGTTAACGCTCGTTGAATAATAAATAAATAAAGTGAACGAATTGGCGTGTAATAATCTGGCGTGGATTTATCTACCTAGGTATTTTGCATTTGTACTAAGCTGTCAATTGTACAGTTCTCTCCTTCAAATAAGATTTAAAATGGGAAAAGGGATAGAGCAGGGGCAAGTGACCGTCCCGTTCACCAACACAGCTACCCGTTGACAGCCTCATAAATTCCCTGCTCACTGATTGCTGAATAACGGTGGACGTATGAATAGGAGCAACTCAATAAACTCCGGGACTGTAGAACTTTCTGCGTGAGATGTCGAGCCACATTACAACGAGCTCATACAAACGTAATGAAAAGTGGATTCCATTAAGCGATGGAGTGATAAAAAACGTTGAAGGCACGTGCTACTGCGGAAAGTGGTGTGACGTGTCGCAACGGACGTTTTTCCCTACGAAAATTTTGACATTTTATGTCTTTACTTTGCTAAATATTGCTACATAAGCTCGAAAATATAACGCTTGGTAACATCACGCGTTTTAATAACCTCAGTGACCAAGTGATGATGTCAATTGCAATTGACGTGGCCATTATATCGAAACCATCAACGAGCACAATCAAACGTAGTTATCATTGCATAAAGAAAACAAAAATAAAAGACATAAAATGTCCCTAGTGGTTGCGTACTTGTACGAGAGCTGTACCCACCGTTTGGGTTTTAGACACGCGCCAACCCCCCTCCCCCTTTCACGACAACCAATGCTGGGAATTGTTAGTTTACTTAGCTCTCTGAAGTATGGATGAAGGTTGTGTAATCAACTCAAAAAAGTTCTTTACACTCCCAAAAGCTCCTTAGTACGAAAAACAGCAGAAAATGGCCTATGAACAAGATTCATAGAGAATCACTGGACCAAATCAGATTTGGATGCATTACTTCATTGATATGAACGCCCGTTTACTTAACTATATACTTGGTAACTTTGTTTTGATCGTTTATCCATGAATAACGTTCATACGTTCTTTCCTAATAAAATCTGGGTGGTAGTCCAACAAACTATCTACGCGATGAATTTTTAGAACCGTTCTTGAAATCGTTAGGAGTAACTCAATAAATTCCGAGACACCTAACGCGAATCCTCCCTGTATGAGTTATGAGAGGGAGGATTTTTAACATAGGAATACGGAAAGAACTGGGGAGTTTTCAGCCAAAACCTTCTTTATATTCCTATTCCGAGGGATGACGGAAGGAAAATTACGAAAATCATTTTGTGACTCTTTGGGGTAGATGGTTGAACGCTGAGTCATGATTTGGCACTAACGTTCGTATGACAAACAACCTCATTGCGATGTGGCCGGAGCAAAGCAGTACATTGCTCCCTTCGAGTCGAGTACAAACCTCGTAGAAATTCGCCTCTAATTTTCCCAGCCACAGGGTCTGGATTACGCCACACATGGACCGAGAAGGAGTAACTTAGTAAACCACAGTGTGATTGATCGACCCTTCCGCCTTCTCTAGTCAACCTCTAATCCGCCCAACGTATTCTGCACAACCTCTCTGCTAGTTCTCGTATAACAGCCGCACTATGCAAACGAGCTCTTGAACATCGACAAAGTTTTAAGTTCAGTTGGGGTGGTACAAAGGGATCTTTAAGGTTCGGTCACACAGAATCTTATACTAATGAAACTAAACGAAATTAGTGGGATTGCCCTCTCCGAGTGGATTTTCGTTGAAGCGAAGGTTTCACGGTTTGAATAGCGTAGACATCCCTTCCATGTTTTTACGTTTTCCACGAGTAGGTCGTGCGGATATGCCCGTCAATATTCCCAAGAACTCACGGCAGAAATCAGTTAAAGTCATTAGGTTGAATTGGTAAACCAGCAGATTTGGACATCAGGGCTCTGAAGATTGATTATGAAAATAAGGTAAACTCGCCAAATCCTAGTTACGCTCTGAAAATGTTTAAGGGAGTTTATTGGTGTTCATTTCTTCACGGCTCTCTGAAGTACGTAGAAAATCTGCATGATCGGCCGCGAGTTTCCTATACACCATCAACTTGTAGGCTTATGAGTTTTGGAGAAACTATGAACAGTCTGTCCCCTCCTCCGAACACAACACAAACGGAAAAGGTTTATCTGACTGACCCAAATTCCACAATACGTCTGTACAGCAACCAGCGCTTAAATGAGCAAAATCGGATCAAAACTAACCAGTATCATAGTGATGAAAAAATAAATTACGGGAAACAGTTAACAATAAATAATACACTTTGTTGGGTGCACGAGAGGGGGAGGTGAGGATCGAAATAAATCTGCAACTCGGTGAGCGTGAGGAGGACTGTAATGAACGTGCGTGCGGAATTGAGTTGAATTAAATTGAACTGAGATAGAGTACAAACGGGCGACACAAGGGAAGTGCTCGGAACGCGTGAAAAACTGGCGTGGGCAACCTTCGGAGAGCGCGAGAATATACCGGGGCAATAGTTGGAAAAGGACTGATATTGGAAGAGCTCTGTCGTCGATAGGAAAATGAAATTGGGTGAAAGAAATAAAGGAAGGGGGAAACCTGGCGAAGGGGGCTGTTGGAGGAACCAACCGACCGGAGCTGAGGGATTCCCAGGTATTAAAATAGTTGGAGACAATGACGCGGGGAAGTAGGTCAAATACTTCCAACCACCTCGACGCTTTGCGTCGAACACACTTAATAAAAACTAGAACACGGAAGTGTTTATTTGGCGGTTAAACGAGATGAGTGGTTGCTGAAAAGTTGTAGAAGTTGGTGCGGAAAAAATGGTTCAAGCTGACCTGGAATCCAGACAGATGTTAGAATGTGGACCTTTCTGAACGAAGTACTCCTCCGTGAAACAAGGGCGGCGGAGTTAAATTCGCACAGAAAATCGTTTAGCTCGAACGCGTAGGAAAACACGCGAACAGCTGTGGTCACTAAACTCAAAAAACCCTGCAAATTATTACACAACGGTTTATTATTCGGATAAACAGCTTGACCTAGCATTAATGCTCCGAGACCCATCCCGTTCGATTCAGCATCGAAAAATATCAAAATGAAACCCAAAAAAAGGTCGAAAAGAACTGAATCGTGATATTAAAATAAACAAAAAAAAAACGGAAGTATCTAGAAAAAACTGAATTTAAATATGAAAACATGCACGCTAAATATTAATATCAAAATGTAACCAAAAATCTATGAAAAAACCAAAATGAGAATGAAACGGAAGAATCTAAAAAATTGAATCGTATTAAAACCAAAAAAATTGAAACGAACGAACTATTAAATAAATAAACCAAAAATAAACGAATAATGAAAAGTTCAATCGAAGATAACACATATTTTGCTAACGGGTTGAGACGAGCGTAACAGTCATTCGTGGAGGTGAAGACGAGAACGAGGCAATCGGACGATAAAGAGACAAATCGTAATGCCAAGGAAGCAAGAGGAAGCAAAAAAAAAAGAGCCGTGGGGGCTTCCAACGAGTAGAGCCCGAGCGTTGCGTTGTGAGGCGAGGGGGCGGCGTTGCCAGTTGTGCAGGCGAGCGATTTCGATGAGACCAAAACGTTGACTTCTGCTGTAGCTCCCGCGTTGTACTGCGTTTCGTTAATTTTTTTAACCGTTTTTTGCCCATAACAATCGTGGGCTTCGTCCGATCGGATTACCGAGACGGCCGGCACAACTAGATACCAAATTGGATTTTTGTGCGAAAGAACGAATTTTTTGGACCACGTTAAAGGCACAAAACGGCCCGGACGGGGGACGGGGGACGGTGGACGGCGGACGGACATTGCAAATTTGGAATCTCCATGTCTTGAAACGTAAAGTATCAAATTTTGAGGAGGGTTGTAAAAAATTTTTCGTGACCGAAAACATAGGGTTATTATTCAGAATGAATAATAAACCAAAAGGTAGTGGGAGAGTGTCTCAAATTGTTCCCAAATGGCAGGAAATCGCAACTAGTCGTAAGGTTTGTCCGCGATCAAGGGCAATCACAGGCCCTTGGTCTAAGCAGGTAGCCCGGCGATAAGGATGCGCGATAAGTTCCTTAGCACTTGGCAAGGGGGTTTTGTTGATGAGTCTCCTTTTCCTTTCGGTGAACATGTGATCCCTGACTCTGCTGACTTCACTCTAACCTTAGAATATTTCAACAAGTATGCATATTCCTGAATGGAAGTGAAGCTAGGGAATGTTCTGTGATGTGTCGCACCAGTTATTTTAAATGTTATAATTTACATCGAAGCTGAATGTTACTTTTAGTTGAGGAATTTACCACTTTTATATTTGCAAATCAGTCGATTGATGTCGTATGGAGGCTCTGCTTGAAGTCAATGGGCAGAGTTCAACAATGCGGCGATAAAAATGACTGTTTGGATGTACATCAACACGGTTCACACTGCTTCACAATCCTACCGACCAGTCACACAAAGAGACAATCTTGCGGACTACAAACACCACGGAGTCCCATTCCGACAATAAATAAAAGGGAACTGCAGCACAATCCAAAGGTCGCTTGGCGATGTTCGTTCGAGCACAGGATTCGATTACAATCGACGTCATAGCTGTTGATAAATGGCAGAATCCTTTACCGCACAGCCCGCGAAAAGACGAGTTTCTTCAAGTTTGATACCATCCCTTTGGAGGTCGCCTTTTGCCTCGAAGTTGGGCGTAACGAAACTTTGAATCGTTAGGTGGCTTCTTTTGTTATCGCTTCGAGCGAACTTTCTGCTCCTCAGTTTCCGAAAGAGGGCTGAATTATGGAGAAGCCCTCGTTCTTCCGAACCGATGTAGAGCTCATATAAACCCGGTTTGAGCATATCTCCATTCGAAAAAGCGTCGGAAAGTTGGGGGAGAAGAGGCATTCGCGATCTCAATATTTCGGAAGGCAAGGCGTAAAAAATGAACCACCGTTCTCATTTTAGTGTCTTCATTTGGAAGAATACGGTCATCTTGAATTTATTGCAATACGGAATGATAAGATTTTACTTCTATTCATTACCCTTGATTTCGTGCACGAAAAATACCACTACACGATGTAGTAGTCGAGAAATAAAAACGTTCCCTCGAGATATGCGAATTTTCAGTCACACAATACACGAACCACTGTTTGAATATGCACAACCCTCATCATGTCGGGTGAAAATTGTGAATTACTTGAGAAATCGCAAGTACCACTCAAGCAGTGTGCATTATGTGATTTTCATGACCCTTATAAACATCGTGATTTACTATCATGCCATGACGGCATTATACTTTTTGGGACTAGGATTGTGATTCCGAAATCTTCGCGTTCAATAGTTGTGGTTAGAGTTCAAGGTACACTCGCTGCCAATTGAGTAGGAAACTATATAATACTTGATTTTAACAAGTTCACTACACTCTTTCTCCATTCATTTCATAGTCACACCAAAACGTGGCATTTACACGAGTGTAGCTGGGAAGCGAGAAACAAACACTAATAAACGCATCGCACAACGTACCTCAGCCTCAAGCTCATTCTTAAGGCATTATATACTAATCCCATCTATTTTTCATTCACTTCAGTTGAGCATGCCAAACCATAACTTCACCTTTCGTATAGAACGTGGAAACGCTCAAAGTTTCAGAATTTAATGAACTGCTCCCACTCATGCCAGGACTGTTATTGAGTGATCTAACGCTATGCCTGGAAAAACAAGGGAAGGACGAGCTATTATACTTACAAGGCTTCAAGCTTTTTAGGGCCATTCGGATTCTTCAAGCGCCCAGCGACGTTATCAATCGAGCCTCTCCATTATCAACCAGAGTTTTTAAGTTCAGTGTTTTCCTCCCTAGCTTGAACATTGTTGGATAAAGGGGAGCAAACCCCTGTTTATCAACCCCCTTGCCCAGATATTGTCTTTCAAAACGATACGTGCAAATTAGATTACTTTGATTAAATATTGAAAGGAGTTCGATTCATTTATTTCATTTCTATTTATTCGATTAAATTCAAAGTGGGTCTCATAGCAGTAGTGTAAAAAAGGGCGAATGGCGTATCAGTAACTGACCTTTTCAACTGATAAGGGATCAGGTGTGACGTCTGCCTCTCCCCCTCCCGCCATTGACGTCACTGCCTCCCTGAGAATCAGCTGTTCCAGTGCCGTCTGGAGAGCAGTGTTGCCAACAAAACAGGCGATTATAGTCAAAGAGAAGGGATTTGAAGCTATTACTTGACCATGTTTATGTGATGTCAGAGGTATTTAAGACCTCCCAGAGAGCAGTGTTACCAATATAACGAACGCTTTCGTCTTAAGGGAGGAATAAAAAGTTATTGCTTGACTGTGCCCTGAATCAGCTGATACTGTGGTCTTGACATCTCTCATTCAAGCGTCAGTTTGACAATTGTTATGTAAACCAGATGATTGCCAAATTGTTTTGACGTCTCTATATCAACTGTCATCTTCGAAATGACGTATTTCACCGTTTCACTATATATTTGGCGAAAGATACTGTTTGGTGGCCAGATATTTCAAAAGATGTTCAACAAAAAGTTACCGATTGTTTTGTTTGTGCCCAGCAGAGATCGAATCTGTCTGAACCTATGAAACCCAATCCAATTCCATCACTCCCGTGGTCTCTTATTGGTGTCAATTTACTCAAAGTCAAAGGAAAGGATCATTTAGTGATTCAAGATTATTTTTCGAGATTGTTAGAAGTTGTGGCAGTACCATCAACTAAGACACGGCCTATCGTTGATACTCTGAAGAAATGTTTTTCAAGACACGGCGTTCCACACTGTGTTAGATCAGATAACAGACCACCTTTTAATAGTTAAGATTTCAAAACTTTTACTAAAAGATATGGATTCGAACATGTCACAAGTACTCCAACTTTTCCTCAGTCAAACGGTTTAATTGAATCTGGTGTTCACACAGCTAAAAACGTTCTTTTGAAATGTGATGACATTGACTAACCCATCCTGAAGTATAATTCTACTTCGTTAGAAAACGGCTGCACCCCATCAGAGCTAGTGATGGGAAGAAAACTAAGGACCACTATGGAAAACGTGGTACCGAAACAGAGAATGAGTTTTTGAGGAATAAGGAAAGATAGATACGCCTAAAGTCAAAAAGAAATTTGGATCGTCGACATGGAAGTCATATGGAGTTATCCTAGCTTCAACTGGGTGGATAACTAATATGCAAATGAAAGGAGCAGTGGTAAGCAGGTTAGCCCAACCGAGGTCAAACCTCATCAAAACTGAAAGGGGAGATGAAATAAGAATAAATCGTTTCCATTTGATACCTTTGAACGCAGGAAAAAAAATGAAAGAGAAGGAAAGATGTTGTGTTGCCAAGATGTCAGTTGCTAGGATTCATGTTTTTTGTTTACTTGTTGCAATAAAAGTTCAGTTCTCGTTGTGACTCCGTATTAACTAGTATCATGATGAGGGTGTTGCACGAGCCACATTCATTTCCAACCTGTTAGTTTCTCTATTGCATGTTTGTACTTTATACGCCATCGCCCAACAATTTAATACTTTGTGCGTATCGCATCATTAATGTTTTTCTCGTAAATTCATTCTGAATAATACACCTATATCCACCATGTTTTCGGTCAGGTAACTTTTTTTTATAACGCCCCCGCAAAATTTGATACATTCGGAATTCCAAATCTGCCATGTCCGTCCGCCGTCCGGGTCATTTTGTGCCTGTACCGTTCTCTCAGAAGTGTACGACTGCCTCTAGACTGAAAATAGTGAAATTACAGTAATTATAGTGAGACAAAGTCTACTAATTAAAAGAACTCTCCGGACAATAATAAGTGATCGTTTCATAGTTTGTACTCCTTCCCCCTGTCTCATTAAAACCACCCACCAGCGTGACTCGCAACATCGTGCCAATTGCCTGCAGGCGCCCACAGACGCCTGGAATTTGTCATTTTCGTCGTTTCGTGTAGTTAGGCGGTGTTTCGTATCGTTTACCGGTATTTGTTGATTCTCAATCGAATGGGATGAGTCTCGGAGGTGTGGTACTAGGTGAAGCCGTTCAAGAGAACAATAAACCGATGTGCAATCATTTGCAGGGTTTTTATAATGCTTTGTTAGGCCGCGTTATCTACGTTTTTACTTCCTATGGCTGTACGAAATAGAAAGGAAAAATGTGTGAAAAAATTAGTTCACACATTTACGTTTCAGACCCTACTGAGTCCGAAAAAGACAGTTTGGGATAGTGGCCTGAGTGTATGTGGACGTGTGTCCTTTAACTTTATTGAGAAAAAACGGCTGAACCATCTCACACTTGATACCTAGCCCACAGGTTACCTTAGCACACCAAAATAAGGTATGAGGAAAATCCACCCTAAACTACTTATATTCATCAAGGTGATCAAAACACTAATTTTGTTCTCAAAACCAGCCATAACGTTTTTGATGAGGTTTCTTGTATGAACAGTTCAAAGAATACGAAAATTCCGTATTCTTATCCTAGAAAAAATGACTTAAGCATCACCACAAAATATTTCAATGAAATTCGATTTTAACTCAGATTTTTCTTGCAAAATCAAATGCCGCTAAAATGGTATGAGAATCTTTAAAAAAATGCAGGTGGTAGTCCAATCAAGTACCTAAACTATCAGACTTTAATAACACTCATAAGACATATAAGAGCTACTTCGGAAATTCCGGAATATCAACGCCTGTCGTTTCACTTATTACCATTTCTAAACGTTTTTACCCAATAACTCGGGAAAACTGACGGTTAACCTTCTAAAATAAATCGTAAAATATTTCACGTTATAGCATGGGTGGAAGCAGCACAGTAATTTCCGGAACTATAAGCAATACCGCTTTATGCCACCGTTTTACTGGGTTTAAATGAATTTAATTAAATTTAATTGAATCAGTAAGCCAAGTGAATTTATGTAATGCTAAGAAAAGTTCTGTGATGCGTCGCACCTAAAATTCGTCTTCGTCAACTTTATTTAGCGAATACTAAATATTTCATTCTTCGGTCGTCGTTTTCCTTAGTTGGCGGTTTCATAATTTTATTTTGTGTGATTTTAGAGTTTGTGTTTACGTAATCGTAAAGCTGGAGGAATTTCTTTGTTTTGTTAGTTCTACGATCTCTCAAGTTCCACTTAACCATTTCACGAATATAATCGTGTTTTTAAAGGACCTCTTCCAACGTCCGCCAAATTCTTTCAGGCTTATACCTCGCATTCGTTCCACTTGTTATGTACGCAGTTCAAGATTGGAGGCTAGTGCGAAAAATTGCTTCGTGCATCGTCTAAACAACTCGATTCTCCGATGGTTTTGGTAGGGCGTTCTCACCTTCGTGAGAAACTATCATATTTGTCTATCAGCTCCCAGCTATACAGTCCGTTATCAACTTGGAACAAGTGAACACAAAAACAGAAACAGACAAGAGCTGCCCCATAACAATTTTGTGGCTACTAAGTGTCAATAACGAGATCAGAATGAATTGACAAATCTCGTTGAGAGAAGGCCGGAGATTCGTCTTAGCCAGATTTTATTATATTTCTTCTTCTTCTTCAGTATGTGGTAATAAACAAACCCACGCCTTAGGAATAATCAAAAGGTGAATATGGTGAAAGGTTATTTTGTTCATAAGAACACTATTAACGCTGTTCATGGTGTCGTTTAGATGACAATTCGGTATAAGGAGCAGCAAGACGACCTGATTTCTGCCTGCGCTTTTCTTCTACTGCAACGATTCGAGCTCGTTATATTTGTCGTAGAAGGTTTTCTTTTTGTTTGAAACGAGAAAGCTACGGAACAGAGAAGCGAATTACCATAAGAGAGGCCTTGGGAATTTGCATGAAAACCCTTCCGAACTGCGTGCATTTTATACCGTCTACCGCAGAGTTGTTGCGACATTTGGGGCTGACGTAGTAAAAAGTAGAGCCCGACTGATAGGGTGAGCTGCGGAGTAGAAGTGTTCGGGGGTTGTTAATGCTGATTGTTGGTATATGATAATTGAGGGGGCTGTGCGCTCTGTGTGTGCCTTGGCGAGGGGTGAATCGGGAAAGGAACGGTCTCAACTCTCCTTTTAACAGCGGCCCTTGAATTGCGGGGAATCCACGTTGGAACGGTCTGGAGAGATTTTCGAACTGGAATTAGTGCTATTTCCAGCTCCTCTTTCTCTAGCGGTATCCCGTATTTCTCTCACATATAATATCGAACGGAGTAGAACAAAAACAGACCACAATGGAATTAGTTTGCACAACTTTTCCAGCTCTTCAACAGACAATTAACTCCCCCTTGTTGAGTTGTTTTTCTCGCGATGTGTTTTATTTATCATGTCCCCGCCAAAAATTTAATCAAAATCGTTAGAGCCTTTTTTCAGCACAAAATTGGTGCTGCTACCCTTATTTTGGCATCCTACAGTAATTTTTGGGCTTAACATTTAACTCGTACCAACCGTTTTCTCAAAAGGCGCTTTTCTCCCTCAGATGCAGTTGAAACGTGAAAACAGGGCAACAGTTTTTTTTCAGCCAATTGCTTTCCTTCCTACTCCGTAGAGCTAAGTAAAAGGGTACTGATTGAAGGACGCACTAAAACGACTGTTGGTGGCAACATAGTGGAGAGCTGTGGCCGGCGATTAAAAGCTGACGAATGATTTAGGTGAGAGAACGGGAATGTGCCGCAATAATTTTACACATAAAGTTAGGGTTACTCCGTGTCTTCATTGTTCACCCCTGCTGGATTCTGTAGTTCGTTATCATCAACACTGCCTGTTAGGAACAGTGCGGTATGATAACGTAATGCACAGAGCGCCCCCGCTGCTGACCGTTTCAGTGGCTGGCAGTTCTCAACTTGTCGGCTCACGCGTTCGCCGCATTTAATAGGATAGAGTGAACATCGCGACATCAGTAGTCGTCTCTTGCGTTTTCTATCAGGCAGGAAAGAGCCATTGATGCTTTGTATCGACCATCTCACCCAGATATCAACTGACCCTTACGTTTGAGCTTTATGGTTTCAACACAGTTGGGAGGAATGTCTCTGTTCTTCTCATCACCAGAACTAGTTCTGCCATCCGCAAGGCAACTTACCGCCTATTAGCTCCCATTCACTCCCTCGTTAGCTGCTCCATCGGTCATGTTAGTGTTTCGGAATCGTTGAATGAAGACTAAAAAATTGCAGTTGTTTGAATTCAGTAATTTCTCGAATAATTCCTTATTATTTCATGAACGATACTCTCGTCGTATATACAACTTATTGGGCTACTACACCGATTTTTCTGAAAACGAGGGATTTTTGAACAACGACACTTCTCTAAACTCGATTTTCCTCATGTTTGGTCATTTATTGTGCTACTTTCTTCATTTTCCTGCGGATGGAAATCTTACAGTACAGTTCTGTCATCCGGAAAAATAGATTTTACGTTTTGAACTGGTTTTGCTCTTACTCTCAGTCTGGCGTCGTAATGTGATCTGCAGGCCAAACATAACATTGTTTAGCCACACGCAGATACACGTGCAAACCGTTTTCTCAAATCAAAACTTCTCAGACATAGAGATCTGAAGATGATCAATTCTCATCACTTTCTCTCCTTCTCCGTGGGGCGAAGGAAAGTAACAAAATTGTTAACTGTTGAAAACGGTGGTACTTGAAACTTCTCCCACACTTCAGTAGAAAAGGATTACTTCGTAACGGTAAGAGCAAATAGTTGGTTGTCACAGTCGAGATTCCAGAAACAGGCCAGGCGGTTGAGATTTGAGCTCTTCTCCCCGGGAGCAGCTATCAGTCTTCTCGTCTGGCGGAGGGCAGGTGCTCGGCCGCGGTAATCAATCACTGTAGTTCCCCCGCAAGTCTGGCGAAGCCAAGTTGAGCTGCTCGTTCGTCTGAGACTCCTACGTCTAGACGCCTCTTGCGAGCTTCAAATTGAAATCCTCAACGCCCCCTCGTCATATTTCGAATGCCGAGAGTACTTCAGGGTTATTGATGTTCCGGAACATTCTTCCTAATAACTATGCCAGATCCAGGTGTTGAAAATTATTGATTATACGGTTTTAAGTGTCGGCCCCATGTTCGTGTGATTTATCGCAACGCGTGACGTGACGGTGCGCAGAGGCGGCTGTAATTTATCACATTCAAGATCGTCATCATAGAAGTCAAAATTACATTCTCTTCACCTTGAAGAGTATCCGGTGCTACTAGTCGCACAACTTTCTTCACCACTTTTCAGCGATTTTCATCAAGAGTTTATCAATTTAGTTACTGCGTAGCGTATAAGATCTGATTTGAGAGGAAAACCATCAACTTGAGACTGGATAAAGTGGATCAAATGAATCGTTAATCAAAATATCTGGTGCGTAACAACGCGCCACTTGCCGCAATCACGTTAATTCGACGACCTTATGTATATACGATGTGCTGTATCTTCGTTCAACGCATTTCTACGGAAACATTTATGGAAAAACAACATGTAGATACAAATTAGTTACGAGAGATCTGTAAGTTTGATCGAAATCTTTACAGCCGTTTTTGAGAAAATTAGAAAACATGTCATGTTCGACATATCTAATTTACCAACCATCATGGTTTATATTTCCGTTCAACTGATAAATACAGAAACTGAATATGGGTATTGGTCGCTACAACACACTGCAAAGTTTGCTAAAATTCAGTGTAGCAGTTACTCTGGAAATTATGAAAAGTAAAAGTACTACGACCTATGTTCGAACGATGACGTCTTCCAGACATGATATATAATTTCTGTAAAATTCCTTATTATTATCTTTATTATTTATTTGGTATTCATTGCATTAGTGTGTATTAGTAATCTATTCACTATTATTATTATTAGCAAATAACGCAACATGATTCAAGAAGAATCAATCCTATTTGTTTGCGATATTACGAGGATTTTTGAGAACTTCTTGAAAAAATGGAATTGCCATTGCTTGTCTTTGGACAAAGTCTCACAACCCTCCGCCTAAGGAACCTCATTTTGGGGCAGCTGAATCATGTTCGCTCATATTTCATGCTCCATCATTCCTAACTGGATGCGTTGGTCTGTGTGAACACCTCGTTTTGTGATTCGTTCTTGGCTGGATGGGCACCCAATACCTTTTCTTATTGGACACTTCATTAAAATGTTGTTTAAATCACAGAGCACAAATCTACATTACCATCAGTACTCATTGGCTTTGGATTGGCTTATTTGAGTGAAGTTTTTGAAATCAGTAACACAAACGGTGGGTACAGCTTTCGTACAAGTACGCAACCACGAGGGACACTTTATGGCTTTTTCTTTAAACCCCGCTAAACATCACCACCTGAGCTTCTGAGAGCCCCCGAAGGTGTACCTCCTTGCGAGAGCGATTTTGTTGCTCAAACGGTGGAGTGTCGTAGCGTTCCACGTTGAGACTGGCGGGCGCAAAAGAAACCTTTACACAAAACGGTGGGTACAGCTTTCGTACAAGTACGCAACCACTAGGAACATTATATGTCTTTTATTTTTGTTTTTATGCAGTGAGTTTCCCGTTACAATTTTTTTGACTTACTATATCCGTCTTCAGAAAAGCCTCATTGAGTTCTAAAAGTTCGCCCCAAAAATACGTTAACCGATCGGCAACTGTCAATATGCGCTGTTTCTCTATCCCGCCCGCGAACGACGTTTTGACAGTTCTCTCTCTTCACCAAAATCTGAAAACATCGAAGTTTGAGCTCTCTGAGTCGCCCACGGAGGACAAAACCGGTAAACACTGACGTTCTGCGGTGGATCGAAAGGACAGGAAACTCCAGACAAAAAAAGAAGAAAAACCTGTAAACAAAATATCTGGTGCGTTGCAACACACAACTTTCCTTAGCTCTACGTCACTTCACTGTGTACATGGCCAATTCGATTTAATCAATTCATTTATCACTCAGTTAATTTGAACTTGGTCAAATAACGCTTTACGGCAGCAGGAAACGGTAGCGCTTACAGTTCCAGATTTTATTGTGCTGCTCGTACTCATTGCAGGACCCATATTGAGCAATCCGTACACAGATAATTAATGAGGCTGTAAACACGAATTTTTTGAAGTTGATAGTAATCACTTTTGTGGAGTTATTTGGTAATAACTGTTAGAACTGGTAGTAAGCGAAACGGGCGTAGTTGAAATTCAGGAATTTCTGGAGTGAGCCCCATGTATCTCATGAGCGTTTTTATACATCCACCCTTTAGGTGTTGGATTGGACTACAATACCAATCTTTTTTAGCATTCTACTAACATTCCAGCGGACTTGTAAAGGAAAAAACTGCGCTAAAAACGCTTTTGGTCGAAAATTTTGATAATTTATTGTGCTGCTCTCGTCATTTTCCCACGAATGGGAATTTTATGGTTTAATTTCCTTATTGAGAGCTATCAATATAAAAAATTTAATCAAAATCGTTAGAGCCATTTTTGAGAAACAAAATTTGGTGTTTTGATCACTATGATAACTATAGTTAACTTTCAGTGGATTTTGCCCATACCCTTAATTTGGCGTCCCATGGTAACCTGTAGGCTAGACATCAAGTTCCAGCTGATTTGGTACGGTTGTTTTATCTATAAACCGCGCTAAAATCGATTCCGTCGAAAGTTTTGGTAATTTATTGTGCTGCTCTCGTCATTTTCCGACAAATGGGCATTTTATGATATAGTTGCCTTATTGAGAGCTATCAATATAAAAAATTTAATCAAAATCGTTAGAGCCGTTTTTGAGAAAAAAAATATTTGGTGTTTTGATCACTATGATATCTATAGTTAAATTTCGATGGATTTTGTTCATACCCTTATTTTGGCGTGCCATGGTGACCTGCGGGCGAGGTATGAAGTTTGAGGTGATTCGATACGTTGGTTTTCTCTAAAAATCGTTCACAGACACACAGACACACATACCATTTTCCCAAATAGTGTTTTTCGGACTCAGGAGGGTCTGAAACGTAAAGATCTGAAGAAAACTCAAAAAATTTTTTTCAGCCGATTACATAACTTACCTTTCTACTTCGTAGAGCAAGGAAAGTAAAAAGCGGCCCGTTCCGGTTTTGCCCTGGTTGAGATAAAAAAAAACAAAACATTTTATGTCTTGTTCTTTAAAATGTCAAAATTTAAAATCACTAACACAAACGGCGGGTACAGCTTTCGTACAAGTACGCAACCACGAGGGACATTTTATGGCTTTTTCTTTTAATATAATTTTGTTTATTTTAAATAAAGAAATATAAAATTACAACACAAATAATATTTTTCATTTTTGTAACAGACGTTACCATGCACTTAACCCAACACAAATTTCGTGACGCTTCTCCGTTATATATCCCGCGTACATTTTCGAGTTTATGTAGGAAAGTAAAGACATAAAATATCAAAATGCTAAAAACAGTTTGCTTTATTAGCTTATTTTTCATGGGAATATTCGTGGAGAACAAAAGTTACGTACTACCCAGCTGGAACTACTATGAACGCACTACTTTCAAATTGGCTTCTCTACCGTGGAAGTAGTGCACGTATGTGCGCTGCGAGAATGCTACGTAGAAATGTCGAATTTCAAATGGTCAACCTCGCACACACATGAACGGTGAAGCACTGGTAATGTGCGTGGTAAAAGTAGGGAAATAGGCGAAGAATGTGGATGTCACTAACACCTAATACGCCCCTGAATTCAGATCAAACATCATGTCTGCTGAAGAAATGACGGATCAAGAACAATAAGTGAACTCCACCAAAACGTCTGCTAAGGTTCGTGATAGTAGTGGAAAAGTCCTTATGGTTGAAAAGTCATCAAGTTGATGGAGTTGATTCAGAGGAAAAAGCGAACGCGAATAGCCCAGGAACGAAGACCAAAATCTGCCACACACCGGGCACTTTAACGAACTGACTTGAAAGCACTGTTTGAACAAGAATACTTTGGGGATCGATTTATCCGTTAGTTCAAATCGTCCTTATCGAACAGTATCCATCCATGGCAAGACAGGCAGGTCCATAAATCAACCCGAAGCAGTCCATCAGATCCAAACTGGGTAAGTTGTGCAGAAGATCATCGCTATTCCGGATAGTTTTTCGAATTGGGAGGAACAGCAGTTTCTTGTTGTCTAGTCGTTCCCCTAACAAACGACGAATAGCCTAACCGTTGAAGTTGAATAACTTGCTCTCGGTGAAGCAACTAAAGAAGATATTCGTCTTCGACATTTTCTCTGGGAGCTCACACGAGTTCCGGCGCTATTATTTCCATCGAGCTAATGACAGCAGTTGGTGCAAAGCTCAACACACAACTCAAAAACATCAACATCGTTTCGTTCAAAGATGCTTCGAAGATAACATCGTCGATTCCCAGTACACACCATCAGAAGAAATACCTGGCGATGTGCTTACGAAAGGATCAGAGTGGAGAACGCGAACTCCTCATCAAACATTATTGATATATAACGAGTTCAGTTCCATCAATTCTTTTGCCCCGTATTGACGATACTTACATAATTCTATTACATCACACCGTGCTAAAAGCGATAACATGCCCGGCCTTTTTTCGACACATTTGGGGTGTTGTGCTCAACGGAGCTCGTTCTATGGAACGTTATGTTAGTGTATTCAAATTGAAGGCACTTTACGAATTCCATCCAAATTGTTAAAGGTTTGGAACTTCTTCTCCCTTCTTAGGCTCACTTTTTTTGATTAGTAAAAGGTAGTGAGAATGAATATCATGGGAATCCTTCACTTGATGGAAGTTGCTTACTCGTTTGTCGTATGCAATAATTTCCATTTCAATTCTAACATGTATCATGATGTTAGAAAGTTTCAATTTACTGGGTCCATACGTCAAATGACTAAATCTCGGATTATTTTTCGTGACTGAAATAATCGCGTTACTTTTTGGATAGCGGAAAAAATAATTACGGCTGTATTTGTCATCAAATTTTGTTCGATTTGAGATTGAAGGAGTTTGTCGGAAGTAATTCGACTGGAAACAGCTCAAAACTTCAGAATTGAAGTTGTTGAGTCTTTTGTACGAAGTTGAAACTCTACACAATCACAACGCATTTTCTAATTAGGACGTCGCTCCGATTGAGTAGTTGATTTTCATTGAGCGAACTGGAATCAGGGATCTCGCCAGGAATTAACTAGGAACCGTCGGAAGGAAAGTGTAGTGAATGGAGCAAAGGGGTTCTCATTTTATTACCCAGCCGACCTAATTTCCATTTTAACCACCAGAGACCTTTCCCTCTTTCGCCTGAGAGGTTCCGGGAGGCTCCCGCAATTAACTCGGAAGGGCCGCCCTCCCCTCGTGCACTCTGTGAAGGTAGATTATGACTTACTTCCCGGCTCCTCCTGAGCTTCACAGAGTCGCCTGAATGACTGCTGAGTCGGGATCAAATTCGATCCAACTAATGTTCTTGTTTTTAGCTTTGAGCGCCTTCACTTAATGGTACGAAGACTCATTACATTCGTATGACACGCGTTTGACGAACGTCGACAATTCACTATAAATAGCGAATATGTTGATTTTCTGGATTCTGAACGTTCGCAGTTACCGTGAAACCCATTCGTCCAACAGGCCATTCACAGATCAACGTGGAATCTCACTCTCCCGCTCATTTCAATTCGCATGAGAGCTCTTCAATGGAAGCGTGCTGGGCCCCATACAGCTTACCCACTTTGTGATCCGACACTGCTACTTCCATAAACTGCTCTCGACTCAGAAGACTATACATTGAAAATCAATGTACGAAAAGTTATAACATAAATTACTTGTTTAAAGAAGTTGTGCATGAACGAAAGCAAAATGATATTGGCAAAACTGCACTGGCCAAATTGTTCAACGAAAGGACAGTTTTGCACCTACCCAGTAACCACATTCCACATTTCCCACGGTTTGTTAGTTGTATCTGGGCTTTAATGCTGGCCCCACAGTCATATCACTCCTGAGCTGGCACGCCAGTCTGCATAAAACTTGTGGAAATGGTGGGAGAATCGTGTTTTTCGACACGCATATAAGTTATATTGTAACACAACGCTGACTATGTGGTCTCTCAGGCAATCTGTTGATTTTACAACCCACAGGCTATAAGAAGCTCTGCCATAGCCACTGCTCTTCAGTCCCTTTTCACCTCAGTCTCGAGTCACATTATGGTGTATTTAATTGTATAATAAAGTTCTTGTTCTTTTTTAAAAAGTACATTGGAAACATACCAAATTTAGCTTATATAGTAGAGCACATGTGATGAGGGGTCGTTCTTGACTGTAGTATTTTACTCTGGTGTGAATTCTTGAGAGCCAGTGTCAGGATGAAAGAAAAAAACTTTCTCTAGGCCGACGTTTCGCTTTATTTGTTAAGCATCATCAGGGCTATAGGGTGTCACAGCAGACAATTAGGTGACAGTAAATTATAAGAAAATTATAGGGAAAATAACGTACCTCGGAAAACTGTTACTAATTTCTTAAAATACTAACATTCGGAGAAACAAACAAAAACAGAACAGACCTTAATGGTAAATAATAGATTGGACTATCGTGGAAGGTTTTAACGAGGTTATGAGTAAACAGAAACAGTGAAGAGATCAGAGAAGAAGAAAAAATAAAAAAACTTGAAGTATGACACACCATGGTGTTGTACTGAGGTCGTTTGGAGATGCTTTTGAAGAGCTGCTGACTCAGGCAAAAATTATGGCAATCGTGCAGGAGCTCCGATCCACAATCCTCGACTTACGTCGAGAACTATGAACAAATGTCTTAACCACTGGACCACGATCGCCCAGTGCCTTTGGTAGGAATCAATCAGCACATCTCCTCCCTCGTCTTTAGTCGCTGCTCCTGGAGCGGACTCTTTTAAGGAAAGAATTTATGAGAGTTGAGTGAATCCCCGGAAAATCCGATCTTTGATTCGAGAAATGAGGGGGTTACTAGGAAACTCTTTTCTTCCACATTGTAGTAGGCGCGTCGCCCATTTTATTTCCCTTCGCTCTGGAACTTTCACAGCGTCAGCGAATCCCGGACCCGAGAATTCGTCTCATTATTTCTCTCTTAATTTTTTTATTTTTCTCTCTGGGTCTCTTCTTTTTTCTTGGAATGAAGAAGTTTCGACTACTAGTTGGGCGCCAATTGTTACGAGGGGGGTTTGGAGATGCTTTTGAAGAGCTGCTGACTCAGGCAAAAGTTACCGCAATCGCGCCGGAGATGTCTTAACCACTAGACCACGATCGCCAGGTACCTTTGGTAGGAGTCAGTCATCACAGTGTTATTCTTATTTGATAGAAGGAGGTGGAAGAAACATGAAGGTTAGGTGTAATGGTTTCTGACATTTGAATATATTTTGCTAAGATCGGTAGTGTCAGCCCTTTTATTGTACGCTGTTGGGGATTTTCAAATATATAACATTTATTTTATTTTACGTTTGAAGTTATGGCTTTCCCGGTCAAGAATCTAGGTTCTCTCGATGTCAAATTAATGTCCGTCATTGATTGAGTGTTCGGCCAGCGTGCAGTGTGTGTGGAATGTGTTGATGTCAGATTTGTGGGCCCTAATTCTTGTTATAATTTACTGTAACCTAGTTGTCTGCTGTGATACTATATAGCCCTGATGATGCTAAATAAATTAAGCGAAACGTCGGTCTGAGGAAAGTTTATTTTTCATTCATCCTGACTGGCTCTCAAGAATCCTCACCAGGGTAGAGCATATGGTTCTTAATAGCGCTAAATATGAAGATTCTGAATCGTCAACAGCTCAGAAAGCTTTCAGTAGAGTCAACGGGGATGTGCCCAGTGCTAATGGTGAAAAACCACTACGACCACTGAAGACATAAAACAAAGCGTTGTCGAATTCATTGATAGATGGTAACCACTGATGCGAAGAGCGTTATCGAGTGTGAGTGTGTGCTGACAAGCAATGGTTTGGTTGTTTTCAGACATAACATCGAAGTTATGTCGGGGCTAGGTGCTAGGTGTGTCAAATACCTACTTGAGAAAACGGAGACTCACTCTAAGCGTTTCAATTTACTTTCATTTTCAACCCCATCCTGCATTCGTTCCTTCTTTTACATTATGCCATTTTCTTTCCTTCATCATCAACAAGACAACCCTGCTCCATTCGACTCCGGCAGAATCGATTCAAGTTCCATTATCTTATCACCGCTATCACCATTTATTATCATCATCATCATCATGATCATCCTCATCGTAAAACCATCCAACATCTCATCACCAATCTACCTTTTTTCATTCGTTTTCACCTCTTTGAGCATTCTGCGATTGTGCGTTAATACTATCATTCGGTATCAAAATCAGCCTCACAGCAACGAAGATCAGAAGTGGACATTTACTTTTGTTTTTTTCGTATTTCTAATCTTCATAACTTCCGAAATTAAAGTAAGTGATTGATTTGATTGGTTCAACCAGATACCCCGAATTAGTCACGACACTAAGAATTTTAAGGAAGGGGAATCTCATGTGAGACGAATGACATCCAAATGAGAGCGCACCTTCCAGTTTCGAGATCGACGTCACGGGGATGAAGAGTGATGACACGCTGGCTTATAACCCAAACTGCTCGGGCGTGTGGGAGAATGTAGGGGAAGACTGACTCACGCGGGCACTAAAACCAGGCCCTTCCTCTTACATTTCAAACACAAGCATGCGGTGCAAAGCATTTCCTCAGCCCCTTGTGCATTCTGCAATTTTCATCGATGAAGTTACTAATCCAATATATTTTTGGCTCAGTTCACATGACTTTGGTAAAACGTAACTTGTGACTCAGTTCCGGCATTTATTGAGTTGTTTTCACTCATGCCAGGACCGTTATTGAGTAATCCGCAGAGAGCTTAGGAGACTCACCATGTTATTGGTTTATCATTCGTTACGAAAAATACACCTACGCTTTCAGTTTTACAATTCTTTTCTTTCTCAGGTCTTTTTACAATCCCTTCTAAATTGGACACAACGTTTCAATGCATGGGGACTTTGAATCTGCAAAGTCCGCCCTCTGAGCCAAATTTTGCTTTTAATGAGGTATAAAATGTCCACCCATCAGCGTTCGAGTAAGAAGGAGCTCTGAGGTATTGGTCTCGGTCTAGATGGAATATAGAGTGAAATCACTGCAAATGTAGTGAGGCAAATTTTACTACTTCAAGGAAGTCCCGGGGCAACGTAGCGATTTTCTCCCCATCCTGTGTTCGTTTCCCCCACTGCCTTCGTACCATTTCAACCACCCTTCAGTTTTGCTTGTCACGTGCCAATAACCTAATGTCGCCTAGAAAATGTAAGTTTTCGTTATTCCGATGTATTCAGGTCATGTTTCCTATCGTTTACTAGTATTTTTCGCTTATGAATAATGGGATCCCACAGGTGCTGTACAAAGTCGTTCACGCATGAGTCACACATATTTTAATATTGTAAGTTGGATGAATTGGTCACAATCACGCTGTCCAACAGAAAAATAAACCATAGTGTAATAATTTGCAGGGTTTTTTAGGAGGATCATGTTCATTGTTTTGGATAACTGAGGTGACTGCAAGCCCACTGCCAGCTTGATTTTTTGGAGAATAATACTATCGTTTGAGAGGAATTCGTGTGAAAGAACTGAGTTAAAATCGTCTTTTTTCGAAATCGTTGATCATTTATTTGGATGCCCTAGTGTTTTTCCAAGGATGATTAATGGTTCTGCTGAGTTGTTTGGAGCTGTCCATTTAATTTTTCTGAAAATGTAATGAAAATTGTTAGTTTTTTGGTCACTATGAAAAACTGAAGTTAGTTTTAGGTCGATTTTGCTCATACCCTTATTTTGACGTCCTAACGTGACCTGCAGGCAGAGTTGGAACTTAAGCCGATTGTGTGACGTTCATTTTTACCTTCGGGTGCTAAGGAAAGTAATAATTTCTTAATTAAGATATTGTCAAGAAATTTGTAAGGAGTGTCTCGGAATACGGTTCGCATAAGGACGTAGGATTTAAAGTTAACGTACCTGTTAGGTGAGTCCGTCTCCTCTGGCTTGTGAGTTACTGTGGGCAAGCGCTTTCGATGTAAAGACATCATCGTCAGTACTGACTAAACGGCCAGACGATGATGTCTTTACATCGAAAGCGCTTGCCCACAGTAACTCACAAGCCAGAGGAGACGGACTCACCTAACAGGTACGTTAACTTTAGTATTTGCCTACTGGCGGACACAACCCAATTTCTTTAAGACGTAGGATTTTATGCTGCTTCCCAAACTCGTTTAAAAGATGGATCGCGGCGAGGTTACGAGCTCAGGAAGCGTTCTTCATCAATGGTCAACTTCAATGGATTACTGTTCTTAGTAAATATTTCAAGAAGAAATTCGAACGTATTTGCAATGATGTAATTCAACATTAACCAAAATGTTCAGGAGTGACCGGGTGAATGGTTTCGAGGGCCTCCGTTTCGTGACCCCGGTCGAAGAGTAGGCTGCCCATCATGCGCAAAAGGCCGGATGGTTCAGACGTTATTACATATTTAGGGCATTTCCAACGACCTCTGCAGTGAACCAATTGTTCTTCCCCTCTTCCACGGATATTGTCTACCGATATTGTCGTTGACCTAAAAATTCGTTAGCGAAAGAGAAGAGAAAAAAAAAATGGGAGCTGCAGCGCTTGGAATCGTGGCACCGTGAAGTTATACTGAATAAAACGGTAGCGAAAAAGCGACACTGCCGTCTTCCAACGGTCCCGGTCGGGAGAAATTACTGCAGTTCGTTGCACATCAATGGCCACAATTTTCATTTACATATCAAAGGGCGGGTTAGATAAGCGGGGGGAAGGGGGGGGAGGCGAAAAAATGAAGATTATGGCGCAGCGTAGCTGAGGAATGAAACAGGCCTTTGGAAGGTGTCCTCTTTTCGGTTCTTCATTACGACGAGGGTTCTTCTGAATGCGGCACTCATTTACTGCGAACACCATAAACGATGCTGCCCCCAGTTTACGTGGTAACGAAATGTATGAGATGCTCACGCCAACAAAAACGCTTCGCATTCATTTTATACTTTAGGCGAATGACATTTCGGCTTGGAACTATTCCAGTGGTGCTTGACTCAACTGGACTCGAAAATACCATTAAAATGTGGTAAATCATATTGACAGGGGTTTTCGCGATAATCGGAGAGTTTCGCTCATCCGTCGTCACGTGTGGATTTGGAAGCTAAATATCAATTTTATGTCGACTTCATGAAACATTGTCAGCAGTTCAATACTATTGACGTTTTGCTTTATACACTGAGCATATATTATGTTTTTGAGTTGCGGTAAACAACGTAAGTAGAAAAACTTGGGATAGATCAGATAAATATCAATAATTGACAGCGGGTAACATGTAATATACTGTATCTTACATTCATTATTTGCTACTTGCAATGGCTATAAGTGTAATTATATGTCCAGAAAATGATCTTTATTCAAATTTTTTGAGGATCAATTTTAAAAGGTTTTATTGATGCTCTTTGACTGGTATGCTGTGTAGTTGGATACTTTTCCGGTGTAACCCTCAACTCCCTCAATTGCCGCATCCACCTGATGCCCGCGCAGTAACTTCAGGCGAAGAGGATTTATTATTTATTTATTTATTAGATTAGATTAGAAAATGTATAATATCGACATACAAAGTTGCCGAATGTGCAGAAGGATGGTTAACAAAATAATAGTACAATATTCCAAAACTAGATAAGAAACGACCAGGAAAAGCATGGAAAGGATGACTGCTAATTACTTCCAGAAGAAAACAAGCAGCTAGATCTTGAATACGTCAAACAACGCAACGGAGACGTCAAATTTCAGCCGATTTCGGATGCGCTTTGCCCGTAGCAGGGGAGAGTTGACCACGTACTTGCGCTCACATAGAAGGTGGCAAGGTGGCATGCTCCCTAACTCCATGAGATGGTACGCGAAAACACAGCAAGGTGAGGAGCCCGGGTGAATCAGTTGAGCCGGATAGGAGCTTGTACCGAAAAATCACATCGGCAATCCTTCTCTGACCCTCCCACGGAACCAAACCACTCTTCTCAAGTGGATCCAAGACATGGAAAACCTCTCATGGTGCACCAGCCCTGTACGAGTAGTAACGAAGGAATTTCCGATGGATTCTTTTCACCCGGTCGTTCCCACTGGCACAAAATGGGGACCAGTGCTTGAGTGAGGTCCGGATAAGGGCCGTGAAAAGATGCACGATAACCAAGAGGTCGTGGAAGCCAATCGTGTTGTATTTGACAAAACCGTGTGTTCTGAAAGCTCGATTAGCCTTGACACCCACATGATTATGACAAGTGAGCTGGAAGTCGAAATAAGCACCTAGGTCACTTACCATGAATACTCAAGGCAAGGGCACCGCACTAAAAGAATAGTCGTGGACAAGAGACTGATTAGAACGAGGGAAGAAAACTTGTAGCGTTGAGAAATAAGTCGTTACGTTCACACCTGGTACCCAACGCATCCAATGCGGTCGTTCACTAACAGCTCTTAACCGATGACCTATCAAAAATTGTTTGATGAATATGAGGAACATCATTGGACCCAGATACTAACACAATATACGCACACTTTGGACGAGTGATTCGCCAGTCTGAGGAAAGCATGAATAGCCCTCGTTTGTGTTCAGTTCCTCTTCAATGAATATACGGATGACCAATCTCTCCTCCAAGGTCTCGGAAATGCAGTAAGGGACTATTCAAGCCAACGCCGATTGTAAGCTTTTTCATTCCGGTATTTCCGAGATCTGCGCAGAAAATACTGCGAGCGACTTTTTCGTGTATTTGGAATTACCCTCCCCGGGACCGTTCTTTGAGTGTAAACGCTATACAGTCCGTGAAAACGTGGCGATATCGAAGAAGAGAATCCTTCGTTCTGAACTGTTCTTGCGTAAAGGAGCTTGGTTGGAGGGATCCAAGTTGGCTCGCGATGAAATTTTGAATTCCGTAAACATGATAAGTAGGAGTGAGAGAATTATTTACCAACGCCTAACGACATAAAGCGAGCGAGGTGCAGCCACAACTGATTGTGTGAATTAGAAAATTAAGCATAAGATAAGATAGGGTTGACACAATTATCAAGTATGCTAGAAGAGGGGAAATTAAACACTACAATTAATAAAAATAATTAAACAGATACAAAACGATATCCCCAAGGGGTTTTCCCTTGTTTTAACAAATGACGTCTTGGAAGCCTCGGGTCTTTTTGGTAAAATTCCGTCAACACATTCGAGGAGTTTCATGTTGGTGCGGTAGTCATTTGAATTCTTCCCAGATATCCTCTTCATTATCAGCATTCGGGTTATTTGAATACCCGGGAGTGGGTGCATTGATGTACCTCATGACTGCTACCAGACCGGACATCGCCTATGCTGTTGGAGTTGTTTCTAGGACACTGGAGAACCCATCAAACGCTGACTGTGTTAAAGTGAAGAGAGTTTTCCGATACTTAAATGGGACACAGAACCAAGGATTGCTCTTCCGCCGAGACTTCAAAAAGGGAAATCTTGTGAGCTACAGCGACGCAGATCACGCAGGAGACACCAAAACCGGAAGATCAAATTCTGGCACCGTTTGCATGTACGCTGGAGAAGCCATTTCTTGGTCAAGTCAGCGGCTGTCAGGAACTGGGGATCGTGGATGAAGGTAATTTTAAAATCTCCAATGAGGGGAAGTCTTGAGATGATTGTTTGAGGCATTGTCGTTTTTAAACTTTTTGTCGGCTTCACATCAAAATTGATCACTTGTTTTGTTAGTTACGACTCCATTGTATCAATCACATTTTGTGTTTGTAATAAACTTATTACGTCACGAGCGTTCGAGCTACATACATTTTTTTTTTCTTTAGCAAATCTTAACAGATTTACGAGTTTAAACTTCAATAGTATTCATGGCTGAAGAAGAACCAGAATGTATACCTGACTAGTGACTTATTTGATCCACACACACTTCCACTGAATTACATTATTCTTTCAATCTTTTATTAAACTCCGTGGAACCGAAAGAGCCCTTAAAAAGAGAAAACGTAGATTGAAAGTTGAGATGTGGTGTTGTTAGTGACATTTTAAACGCTACTGTTGGTGTTTGTGACGTTTAGGCTTTTGCGACTGTTAAAAGCTGAATCGTGAATGGGAATGGAGGGAGCAGAGGGCGGCGAAGGGCTGTGGAATGGCTGCGTATTAATGGCAGGAATGAGTGCCATCCTTTTACGACCCTCCCTTCCCCTAACCGCCAAGTCCAATGGCTTCTCCAGTCCTCCGTTTCCTTCAACTCCCGGCCCGACCTCTACGGAACGTTGTCGTTCTAAAACCTCCATTTTCACTTCAAGAGTGTTAGATTGTTCAAGTTTAGATTGCCCTCCGACCACCTTTCTCAACCACTTTCCAGAGGATCCTCCCTAAATAGGTTCCAACTAGGTAATTGTGCTTCTCTCCTTCAACCCCTTTCCATCACCCACTTCCTCACCGTTCAGTTACCACTTACCAAGTTTCTAGCGTGCCTCTCCCACCCCACCCCCCCAGGAAGCCACTATCGAAAGAGGCTGTGCTCGCCTTAAGATCAGCTGTTAACCTCTTACGATAATCCTGTAGATCGCAATGTTCGTGGTTACGAGTCCGAAATCTTAGGCTCTCGTAGTCCAGGGGTACTCCAGCCTGACTTTCACTCCCAGCCTTAGTATAGAAACATATGGCGAAAAAAGCGTCAACCTCGGAATCAGATATTCTAAAAAGTCTCTCAAGAGTCACATCTTGTGTCCGCGCTGCATGATCTCAAAGCTCACAAAAATTATTTTGTCGCAAATATCTCGCTTCCAATGATTTTTCAACTGTAAAGCATTGGACTCTCTACAAATTAGTTTCGAACTTTTTTTGTGCACCGAACCGTCGTCCAGAGAGAACTCGCGGCGCTCAGCCATACGCACAAGGCCAAACATGAGTCTCGATAAAAAATGAGTAGAAATTATTTAATCGCTTGAAGAAATTGTATTAATAAATAAATTGCATTGTTTGTTAGTTAATACTCAAATTAATTAATATTTTTTATTCGTCTGCTGATGCATTCATTCGGCTATGCTGCAAAATGGATGTTGATGCAAAAATATATTTTCGGGTCGCTAGACGTTCATTTTTTGGTAGGAATCGGCAGAAATACCGTCTCCAAAGTAAAATTATAAATTTCAACATCTCCGATATTCTGAATGGCAGCTATAAAATCGTTAGCTGTAATACAAATTGTAAAATCGACACGTTCTTGAACAGCCGTCGAATCGGAAATCGAACTAACTTCAGAGCCAATTGTGAGTTGCTTGAATTGAGCAATAGGAAAATTGAAGTAGGATGTACTGGTGGTCAATAAATTGAAACCCCGCAATTTTTAATAAAAAAGATCAGGTGGGGAAGGGGATGAGAAATGGTTATTTACTTGGATGAAAAGATTAAAACGTCCACCAAGTTAGCGTGAGATGAAGGAATCCAATTTGCCCCTGCTGTGCCAACTGCTACCGAAACGGGGGAAATTAGGAGCTGTATGAGGGGAAATAGTGAATTCGACTTTCGTGGAAACTGATATCTCTGACTGATGACATCTCTAAATGCTGCTCTCATAGTTGCAGTTGTTGCAGCGTAACGTACTGTAGTAATTCGTCGACAACATCTCTTTGGGAATACGGTATACTCCGTAGTTGTTGTTTAATGGGAGCTGCGTTGCCAGTGTTGATTTTATGTTGAACAATGCGTGTTCTTCCTAGAGGCCTCGTTTGGGTTGCAAGTACAGTCCGATATTTTTTCAAAAGTTGTTCGGCTTGTTTGTACTCATCTGAATTTCGGTTCAGAGATGATGAATTTAGAAGGTTTCTTATCCAACCACCGTCTATCAATAGCCAACCCTTTTGTACGGATTCTAATCTTGACACCAATGGCATTTCTTACCCACAAACTGAGATTACACGTTTTCCCACGTCTAAAAATGCGTCACTATTCTGTAAGAAGTCCATTCCCAGAATGCCTCTGTCACGTACATTTGTGATGAGAAATAGTTGTTCTAACTCAACGCCATCAAGTTTTATTGTAGTTGTACACTCTTCAAGTATGGAGACAGCGTTTCCATTAGCAGACTGTACATTTTTTGTGTCGGGAGTTTCTCATCTTCAAGTTGAGTGCTTCAACAACATCTGGCCTAAGTATTGAAATAGTTGCTCCTGAATCTGTGGTTTTGACGAAACAAGCATCTACTCCAATCCTAATTCCATTTACGAATGCATAACGGCCTACATTGTATCCTGCCAGATGTTGGCCCTCACTTCTGGCATGAGCTAGTTTCCCGAATGTTCGTTCAGCTTTTTTTTATTTTGTGTACACCTTTTCTTGACATGACCAGTTTATCCGCATTCCCAACATCGAAGCTTGGTATAAGGGGTGTTACCGTTCTCCGTTTTCTCTAACGTTAACGCTACACCAAGCATATCTTGAACAGAGTCCAGCGGTCCACCAGCTTTCAAAAATCTGTTTATGTTTTTATCTCTGATAGCCCGCCCAAATGCTGTAACGCCAATAAGTTCATTACATTTCTGAGGCCAATCTGGGTATGCACAACGTACAAGTCGCTCAATGTCAGTTGCAAGAGATGCAAGGGACTCCTCTTGCTTTTGAATTCTCGTATCGAGAACTGATTGCCAATAAGAAGCTGTATGTTTTAGGCCGAATCTATTTTGTAGAGCTGTAATTAGGCGATTGACTTCCAAACTTCCTTGTTCCTGGACATTATTCATGACCACTAGAGCTCCCCCCTCCCCAGTGCACATGCACGTTTTTGTGCTTTCCGAGAGTCATCTCATCTATTTGACCTCGTAATAGCCTCAAAATTACCTTGGTATTCTTCCCAGGGAATCCCACCGTCATATGGCATCAACTGTTCTTCGATTATCACATACTCACGGTTCCTCTGACCTGGTGAGGAAGACATGCTCA
The DNA here is from genome assembly GCA_020466155.1 of Pachypeltis micranthus. Lineage (NCBI taxonomy): Eukaryota > Metazoa > Arthropoda > Insecta > Hemiptera > Miridae > Pachypeltis > Pachypeltis micranthus. The sequence continues at coordinate 10,163,928 of CM035774.1, read as the reverse complement.
GAGTGGGCTGTGTATCCGAATTCTCCGCAACAGTCACCGTATGATTTACTGCAGCCGACATTTGTTCTAGGAGATCGGTCACGGAATGTTCTAACGAGGTTAACCGTTGGTTCATTGTCTCGTGGGAACTACCATCATCGAATATTGTTGCAGAAGGTCTGAAATGGATGCAGTAGGCTGCAAAATATCATCAATGGGTGTATGGCGCGTTGACATGGTTCGTTTTGCTGCGGGGTTCCGTTTAGTCTGATTGAGTCGAGGCATCGCACTTTTAATCCCGGACGGGCCCCCCAAATGTACGAATCAACTTCAAACTCAACAAAATCAATTCATATAATGTTCATTCACGAACATACAAAACATAACAACAACAAGTATCTTTTAATGAACCGCATCTTACTGTTATCATTTTGTTTCAGGTGAGAATATTACTCTGCCAGGTATTGAAACAGATTCACTCGAACTCGTCCGGGTACCAACGGGTATGCATCGTACATTTAAAATCAATGCTGTGTGCTGCAATTATTTTAATCATAGTGAATGTAGGAGCCTTATCCTGGGCGAAAAGAAATGTAACTACAGTAAATAGGGAACTCGGTTTTCAATCTACTCATTCCTGATGTTAACTACGGACACAGAAGCGGTACTGAGTGACTACAACATGGTCAACGAAAGATCCCAAGGCGGATCGTGGGTTTTGCTAGGAAATGGATACGACTGATTCGCTGAGAAACCTTAGAAATTATTAACTCAACGCTGCTAAAAATGTAACATTTTCTGTACGTTAAGTAGTTTTGCTTTATTTCAGACCTTGTTCAGCCACATGTGGTTGAGAAAGTGCTGGAAAGAAAGCGAATTTAGCTCTAAGCATCAACACTTGAATTGTATGAGCCCTAATGTAGAAGAGATCATTTGCTATAGCGGGTCGAGGATTTTAATCTAATAACCAATTAAGGATTCCAAGTGAACACAATATTTACAGACACGCTTTACAATACACCGAATGGTAACATTTTAAAGGAATATAGCTCAAATCTTCAACCGCATTTCAAATAGTTGCCATTTCATGTTTCTTAAGTAGTTACATTTATATGATTCTGGAAAGACCCCACACACGTTCATGACTTTTTGAGCGATGTAGTGGTGATGAAAAATACGATCAAACAAGCATAATCTTTTCAAAAAGTGTCTATTACTACTACAAACCCACGAATGTAATCTGGGTGATCAAGAGTCAACCAAAATAACATATATGGCAACACAGCCAAACGTTTCCGACGGTGGACACCTCAAATTGTATTTACTATTGGCGCAGTTCTCTACATACTGTTGAAACTAAAGGGTCTTGGAATGTTGGTGTTACAGTCTACTCACGGAAGTCAGTTTGTCGATCATGATAAGATTGTATTCAGGCTCCAAGGAAGAGAGCCAAAGTCGGGATTCAGGTGGACTCCTGTTTTGAGGGTGGACACGAAGACTTTCCTTCCTGAAAACCATTCATTACTATTAAGCACAGGGTTGCATTGGTGAATTCCGGAGTTGTTAATTTTGCCTTGCTAGTTTATTCCGTTTTCTGCGACATCAAAAACCAGGACTATGTGATCTACCACCTTTTCCTTGTTGGTAGTGAGGAGGGGGGGGGGCTGTTGACCGAAATGGAGCTGGACAGCACTACCGGATTGTACCTGTAACACTAAGAGCACGAAAATTCGGTGCTTGACAATCAAACTTAATTCGGGCGGCCATCTTCTTCGGGCAACCTACAAAGGGCCAAGTTTTTGGCCCTTGTGAACATCACATGAACTTCAGGGGGCTGAAGCCTATCCACCTCTTCTTAGCACTTGCTATGAACCTCCTCCCTTCCAGCTCCCTCCACCACCTTACGCTTGGTACAAGTTGACGAAATGTGGATTGAAGGTGTATCTCAAAATGCCTACAATCGGGACCCGAAAAATAAACAGAATCACCCGCCTTCCTGAGTCAATTCGTGAGAAAGCGTCAGAGTGTGTCCTGCCACTCACATGATTGCGTTTTGACAAGGCAAAAGAACAGGTGGATAACAACTGCTAAGAAGAGGTGGATAGGCTTCAGCCCCCTGAAGTTCATGTGATGTTCACAAGGGCCAAAAACTCGGCTCTTTGTAGGTTGCCCGAAGAAGATGGCCGCCCGAATTAAGTTTGATTGTCAAGCACCGAATTTACGTGCTCTTAGTGTTACAGGTACAATCCGGTAGTACTGTCAAAGGGGTGTTTGAAAACAGACACATGGTAAGTCACTGCTAACAGGCGTTGTTAACGCCTTGATTATGGATTTGTTATAATGTATCCAATTGCAATCAAGTACATTTTAGCAAATAAAAATTGTGTTCCATCGTTATTTTTCACAGACATGTTTATTCAGAACAAATACTAAGTATTACTCGGTTAAGTTTAAATTAGGTATTATTTTGTTATGTATGAGTTAGCGGAAACATTTGATAGCTTTCTTCAAAATCAATGCAGCCATTGGGACCCCAAACATGGATCATTTGGAGCTTTCGTGTTTTGGCCCTTTCCCATCGATGCAGGCTACTCATAACTTCATTTTTAAGACCCCGCAGCGTAGGGACCGAAATTAATAAAAATGACGAGTTCACAAGTCAACTATATTTCCACAAATACGTCTTCAGACACACACGAGCCACGCGCTGGAATTAGATTTTTCCGATTGCGTAGGTTTCAATCCGGAAAGGTCCGACGAAAGCTCTACTTTCGATGGAAATACTTACCTTAACCCTCCGGACAAGGAAAGTGAAAATTTCGAGCGCCTAAGCTGTGAGAAGTTGGAATTAAGATGGAATGAGAGAACACGTTCAGATTCTTAGCGGCACCGTCCGGGGTTATCGCCTCTGAGATAGCCGTGTCCAGCAGCCCAAATCCGCTTACCCTCTTCCACTCAAGACCTTCTCGAGGTGTATCAAGGCGTTTTCCACAACGCATTTGCCTCTCAGCCACACACTCAAGCTCCAAAGCTGCCCTACAATTCAACCAAGTTTCCGTCTAAAAGTCCCCCCCCCCGCTCATCCACCCGTTCCCTTCAAATCTCCTTTGGCTCCATCCAACTGGGAACCACCGATTACGCTCTACCCTCAATCCCTTTTCCTACCACGTACTCCCATTTGTGGAGTCCCGCTTGTACATTGTCAGCATTAAGTTTGTATCAAGTCCCGGTTGGGGACTGCGTAAGTGGAAGAAGAGGTCGAGGACGAGAGGATATTGCCGAAGGAAAGGACTCGTCCGAGAGGTGCCCTAAGCAAATTATCCCATGAATAATTCAACGCCTCGGACCTCTCCCAAACCCCTAACTGTTCTGATCGCGTTAAAACTTGAATATAGAAAAAAAAAGAAAAACACGTTCGTACGAAATTAGTCGGAGCTGTGTCGACGCGAACTTATTCCCTGAATTCCAATTGCCACTTACCGTTTTTTGTTATGGAAATTGATCGTGATTTTTTCACCATCGAGTGTCCCCGAATGACTCTTTTCGAACCTTAAGAAGCTTTGATACACTTCATAAACAAAAACGTACAGTTCTCCGTTGAACCAATAATTATTTCACGCTAACTGTATTCATAAAAATTCCTTCGCATGAAGAATCAGGATCGCAATCCGTACAAAAAGTATTGAGAGTAAACTTGAGGATCAAATCAGCTCGAATTTTATATTTCGTCTGCAGGTCATCACGGAACGCCCAAATGAGAGTATAAAAAAAACCGTAGTTATCATATTGATCAGAACCCCAGGTATTATTTTTCTCAACAACGATTGAAACGATTTAGATTCAATTTTGTTATAGAGTGCTTCAAGTAACGCGACAGTACCAAGAACCTTCCAATGTAAATACAGTTTTTTTCAGTATTTAAAAATGCCATTAATACTGTAGTAGCGTGCTCAAAAACTTGAACAGTACGTAATCCAAAAGTTGAGAGCCCAATTTTGGTCATATTGTTACGGGTCATATTCATCATGATTAAAAGCAACCTTTAAAACTCCAGATTTCTAGCTGTCGTTTCTCACGCTGACTTTCTTCACAGAGGTTCTTTATAACGCCACAACTCTAGATCTTAACCATTTTTAAAATATTACCTAGTAAGTCCCACAAACGTTTCATGCACTGATCACCCAATGAAGGCATGAACAACTCAATGAATTCCTGAACATCAACCACCACGAATATTAACCGAGGGAACACGGAGCTGCGGAAACAAAAAAATCTCTGAAAGTACATGGGGCTGATGAATGTGATGGGACCTTGGGATTTCTGTCGTTTATGTCGAATGAAATAAGAAGTATCCAGAAGAATGTCAAAGCGTATCGTTTACTTCTGTCGACCTCCCAGCCTCGATCCTCCACAAAGTGACGTTTAATTCGATGACTGTCGTTTTTCACGATTCCTGGGTACAATAATCGGAAAACTGAAGCAACAAGTTTTTCCTTTCAAGACACTACACCTCTCGTCAAACCGCAATGTGACGTCCCACAGATTTCCTCCACGGCCGCCGTAATTTTTCTCCACTTTTTCATCGTAGTCTCGGAATACATCGAAACATATCTCTCCTGTTTATTTTACCACTTTTTGTCTCGACTCCATCGCTCGAAATTCAGGTGGAATAAAAAAAAATAAAAAAAAAAAGGTTCAGGAGGATTTACATAACGTCCGCTCCTGGCGGTAATACGTTATGAAGACCTCGGAGGACGAAGCGCGGAGAAAGTAAGGCTAAAAGTCGAGAAAAACGGAAGCTGACGTGCGAAAAACACAGTTTTTTATTCCTCCCCTAATGCTCCATTTTCACACACTTCTCACCGCCCCTCGACTGCGCACCGGGCGCGAGGAACTTCAGTAAACACTACGTTTATTGGCTGTTTCCCCACGTGTTTGTGTTGGGGTTTTCTTCTCGTAAATCCCGAGTTTTGCCGGATAAAAGAAAATCTCGCCTTACTGAGCAAACACAAAGCTTTCCTCTCCGCCTACCAGCACCTACGCCCACGCACGCACCGTCCTATCATCGTTCCGCTCACAGAGACAATCGAGAAATCGACTTCGTTTCAGGGTCACCTTGCAATCTACAGATCGCTGACTAGAATCAATTCGAAGCGTGGCGTTACGTGCAGAATCAGAAACAGAAACCAGCCCTCACAATCCCACGCTCGACTTCTTTCTAGTTATGTCTGTGAATGTATCTAGTTACGCACACTCTTGATGGCATAACAACGATAGGCGAAGACACGCCTCAGGAAACTAACGGCCGGAGTTCAGCTGTTTTTATATCGTAATACCTACGAATTAGAGCGGAACTGATGTAGTTGCCTGAGAGGACTTTCTTTCAATGTTCTTCACATCTTCACGTCGTCATTGGCTTCTTAGGCTAAATAAAGTATTTCAAGGACATGATCAGTATGTCTGTTCACAGAATTGAGAGACTACGACTGAACGGAATGTGCGCAAATTCGATAGCCTTCAGACGTCGAGATCTGGGGTGTTTCAAGCACTAACTTTTTTTCAACTACCACAAAAATTTTAAATAAAATGTTTATAAGGTCTGCTGCGGATAACAGAACGGTATACATTTTTCATCGTTGAGGAAAGGAACCCATGAAATTATCGCAAATTTTAAAAAAAATTCTGATTACACAACTTTCCTTACTACTTTCCGGAGAAAAGAACAGTAAAAACATTCCTGTTCGCGAAAAAAAAATTTACCATCGACCCCACAATGCAATTTACATTTAAAACCGTTTACGCGAGAAGTCTAATCCTAATTGTTGAAGCCGTGGTTTTTACTTTCCTTGCTCTACGAAGTAGAAAGGAAAGTTATGTAATCGGCTGAAAATTTTTTTTTGAGTTTTCTTCAGATCTTTACGTTTCAGACCCTCCTGAGTCCGAAAAACACTATTTGGGAAAATGGTCTGTGTGTCTGAGTGTGTGTGTCACTAAAGTGTGTCTGTGAACGATTTTTAGAGAAAACCACCGTACCAAATCAGCTCAAACTTCATATCTCGCACGCAGGTTACTATGGAACGCCAAAATAAGGGTTTGAACAAAATCCACCGAAAGTTAACTATAGTTATCATAGTGATCAAAACACCAAATATTTTTTTCTCAAAAACGGCTCTAACGATTTTGATTAAATTGTTTATATTGATAGCTCTCAACAAGGCAATTATACCATAAAATTCCCATCTGTGGAAAAATGACGAGAGCAGCACAATAAATTACCAAAACTTTCGACGAAATCGATTTTAGCGCAGTTTTTAGAGAAAACCACCGTACCAAATCAACTGAAACTTGATGTCCAGCCTACAGGTTACCATGGGACGCAAAAATAAGGGTATGGGCAAAATCCACCGAAAGTTAACTATAGTTATCATAGTGATCACAACACCAAATTTTTTTTTCTCAAAAACTGCTGTAACGATATTGATTAAATTTGTTATATTGGTAGCTCTTATTAAGATAATCTTACTATAAAATTCCAATCGGTGGGAAAATGACGAGAGCAGCACAATAAATTATCAAAAGTTTCGACGAAAAGCGTTTTTGCCGCGGTTTTTTCCTTATAAACTCCGCTGGAATGTTAGTAGAATGTTTTCAAAAAATTGATAGCTCTCAACAAGGCAATTATACCATAAAATTCCTGTTCGTTGGAAAATGACGAAAGCAGCACAATAAATTAGCGCTACCGCTTCCTGCTGCTGTGAAGTGTTGCTTGACCAAGTTCAAATCAACTGAGTGATAAATGAATCGATTAAATATAATTAGCCATGTACAAAGTGAATTGTTGTAGAGCTAAGGAAAGTTGTGTGTTGCAACGCACCAGATATTTTGTGTTATGATCACTATGACAATTATAGTTCACTTTCGACAGCACCCGTTTTGTTGATATGCATGTCAAATGGTCTCAATCGCGTTCAAATACACATAGATCAGTTTTGCTAATGGGCTTTTTTGGACTCAGAAGCCTCGGTGAAAACACATTTTCTCCGCCTGTTAGACAACTTTCCTTTTTAGCTTCTAGGGCTGAGGAAGGTTAAGGCAGCCGTGATTAGTTTCAATGGTGATAAAAATCCCTAACCTTCTTGCGCCTGAGAAAAGTTGAATGATTGGGAGCACCAGGGATTTAGCGTTCACGCCGTCTTCTGAACACAAATATAGAAAAAAGCCGATGTCATTCGGAGTCCACAGTTTAAAACATCCAGCTTCTATAGATTTCTTCAAAATTCCCTTTTCGGTTAGTCGTCGCCCTTCCCCCCATTTTCCGCCTGCTGCCAGCACGAAAGTGCCTATTCGTAACAAAGAGGTGGCAACCCAGTATTTGCAAGTTGAAGTTTTGTTTCCTTCCAAGAAGAAGGGGGCATTGTTCGTAGACAATACGGGAAATTGAACGTACGAAATTCATGAAAGCTGAGCTCGACTGGAACAATTCATCGTGCGCTATAATTATTTAATGAATCGAGAAACTGCTCGCGGCAACAACTTCCATCGAGAGTAATTTGGCTTTTTGTGATAGAGTGAAATATATGGTTTGGTTTAAGTTATTCTTGACATACTATGACGGGGAAATAATTGTTTTCTGTTATAAATTAAATTTTGTTCAGGAATGGTTTTGAACTGTTGAACGCGGGAACCGATATATCCCGCCGATAAATCTAGGGAACTAAATTTACAGAAATGCTTCAGCCCAACATCTCCAAGCCTTCATGACTCCAAATAAGCACTACGACAATCAAAAATACAATCTAGTATTATTCACGCAACAATGTTAATCTCCAGGATCTTTGGAGGGAATTGGGGTATCGTGAGGTGGATTTCAGTGCCACCGTTTTTTCAAAATTCGTATTTTCTCTTAGTATATTCTTCGGAAAATATCACTCGCATACTGTTCGTTGACGTCATTTTAGAAGATGACGCTTGTCTCTTGCTTTAGAAGGTTCACCTTTTCAACGATTCATATTTCAATGAGCAGATTTGAAATGTGAAGGCGTATTGTATAGGAACAGTCCCCGAGCTTCATGAAGGGAAATGAGAAGGGTTGCATATTCCATGAGCGGTTAGCATTCAACGTTGTTGACGAATATCGATCTTCAGCCCCTGATGAGCCAACCCTTTCACTTCTTGCAACCAGCTGGAGTTGCTTTACAAGAATTTTAATAATGAAGAACTTGCTGAGCGCTGAAAGCTCTCGCATTTCTCGCCCCTTATTTTTTTCCCCCGCAGCACGGCATCAAGCTGTTGCTCATTTGCGGCGCGGCTCTTCGTAACTCAGTTAACAAACTGAAAGGGCAAGAGGAAGGTTTCGACGATGGGAGGTTTCTAGGCTAAATTCGATATCGAGAAAGCTTCCTCTTTCCTCATTAGCAGCTCTCTGAAGTACTTCAATCGATTATTATAATGGAGTTAGCCCCCTCTGCTCAGTCTCCCTTGTAAGATGCATTACGTCAACTGAGTCCACCAGCTTACGCCCTTTCGACTTCCTTTAGACGCGATCTCTACGGAGAAAAGGGTGTCACCGGTAGAGTTCACTTCTGATAAGATTTTCTCGACTGCTATTCAATTAAAAGAGACACTATTGATTCTACATCAGTGTCTACATGTCTGCTCTTGGGATAAATCAAGCTACTACGATGTTGATTCCTAGAGAAACCTCGACCTAGGAGGGAATCCGGTGGAGATTTCGCTATAATTCACCTTACCATCTCACTTGCTTGGCGCTTTGCGACAAAATCTTCCATTCGTTGAGTTGGCTAAAAATTCTGTAAAATCATTTATCGGCCCATGCAAATCTTCACAGTGACAGCCAATTTTTTAGGGGGACGTATTTCAGCAACGAGGATTGGAGGTTTTGTAAAGTTTGAAGTATTGACGACGACTACAAGTCCGATGCTAAATGTTACAAAACTGAAAGGTCTGATGAGGACCAACGAACGTGCAACTCTCTGGAACCACCAGGAAATTCCGACGATCTGCTTTGTGCTGACTAGACACCTCTAACTGTGTCATCAGTCTGTCTCAAAGTGTCGTCTGTCGCCCTCACCAAAGTTCCTTGTTTGTGGTAGTGTATTAGTATATCTTCTGGACTGCAATCCTCAATAAAACTGTACGATAAAATCACATTTGATAGTTTTCGCTATCGTTATGGTTTATTATTCTTCTTCAACCCCCCTCGATTTAACGTTTCATAGCCTTGGGATTCCAAATCTCCAATTTCCGTCGTCCGCCGTTCGGGCAGTATTCTGCTCCTAACGTGGAATAATACATTTCGCCCAAAAATCACATTTGCTATCTAGTTGTACTTGTCTGCTCACCAATCCAAACAAGGAAGCCCATGGTAGTTGTTAACAACAAACAAAAACAGTTTTCATTGCAATACGCCGTTTAGTATCATTTTCCAGATATTTTTAGATGCTGGGTCAAATGGAACGAGTTTCAGGGGTGTACGACTGCGTCTAGATCAAAAACAGTGAAATTACGGTAATAATGATGAGACGAAGTCCACTAATTGAAAGAACTGGGCAACAGAGCCAAAGTAATAGTTTCATGACTTGCACTCTAAATACCCACCAGCTCGACTCGTCACGCCGTGCCAATTGCCTACAGGCTCTGGGAATATGTAATTTTCGTCATTCCGTTGTAGCAGTGTTTCGTATCGTTTATTGGTATTTTTCGATTCCGAATCGAATGGAATGGGTTTCGGAGGGACTAGGTTAAGCCGTGCCAGGGAATAATTAACCGATGTGTAATAATTTCTAGCGTTTATTCTTCCCAGTCATCACGCTATTTTTGTTTCATTTTCCAGGGCGTGGAATGTTGAAACCCCAAAAAACTACCAAATGTGGATCGAAGTGAATTACTTGTTAAGTGACTCGTAACGTGGCTATATTTCCTTAGACATTTAAATATCGGTCGTAATTATTTATGCGTCTTCGACGAACGGTTGTAAATTCTACGTAGATAGAACTGATTTTTCAATAAATTCAACCAAAAAACAATCGTACATCTCAAAATGATCCGAAATGTAAGTACGATACCGCGAAGCTCTACGCATTTGATGAGGATGGAAAATGCGTCGAAGGGGGACGTTCAACCATCAAGAAATAACGTTAACCTTCTTCGTTGAACTTCATTATTCAAGCTTCAACCCTCGCAGTCGCCGATAACCTGTTCTGCCCCATTTGACCTGGCACCGGTTCGAGACGATCGACCCAGCGACCGAATGTAATAACCTTCAACCCCTCCCCATCACACCCTCCCGCCAATCTCTTTACCATCACTTAAAGAATTTCAATTAACTTTAAAAATGAGGAGCCTGCCTTTCATTCTTTTGGTCGATTCCCCGCGCCTTATTCATTCCGCCTTTTATTTAAAATAAAAACTTTCAACGAAACGAATTCAGATGAAAAAAGGAAAGAGAGAGAGAGAGAGAGCGAGAGAAAGGTTGACCGGCAACGGTTATTTCATTAGCAATGGAAAATTACTTTTTCATTGCCTCTGCTTATGCGCCTTTGCCAGGCCTGCCAGACGACACTTTTGCTACTGCGGTCTCTTGGGTTTACGAGGTGACGCCGCATTATTATTATTTTTTGCTGTTTGTTCTAACTACCGCGCCTAGAGACACCACAGATGTAAGTTATCACTCGTCGCTTAAGATGCAATTTCAAAATGCTGGGAAAAAGATAACAACAAGTTATCTTAGTTAGTGTTACAAACTGCAGAAGAAAAAATGTTTAGTAATCTAAACCTCATTGAGGGGGTGTTTGTTTATAATACTGAAAGTACCATAATGAAATAAAATAAGGTGAGGGTGCAAATTAACTTATAGCCATGAGTGACAATGGGTGGCAAGGCCATAGGAAGAATAATGAAAATGAGAATGACCTAGTCATCATCGCTAAGTTCAAGTGAGTGTTTCCCTCGGGAGGTGCCCATTACACTGAATTTACTAAATTAAAACACTTTGTACGAGGCTCGAGCTCACAAACTCTTATGTGGTGGAAACAGAGTAAGTTAAGGACTCAGGAAACAAAATCATTCAGACGTTAAATGGTTAGTAATGGTGCAATTTCCACTTGCTTAAGTGAGGTGGCGTCTTACTAGTTTTCCAACTTCTTCTCAGTTTTGAAGTGCCCCTAATCCGCGTTGAGACACTTAATACTATGTTGGAGTTCTTCGACATCTATTTTGTAAACCCCATTAACTAGCGGATTTGATTCCACATACAACTGCGCGTGCAGCTGCACCCACTCTAAAGCATGAGCTTGACATACGCCATCGATAACGTCACATTTTCCAAGAGCCGTTGGCAATGACTGGAGAAAGAAGCCGTACGGATGTCTAATACAATCTTCTTCCGTTGTATTTGCAGTCTCGGCTTGATCAATCGACTCATTCGTCAGTTGTTTACGAGCAGAAAAAAAATGCTCGGCAAACACCTCATTGACTGTGTAACGGGACGAACCAAACCCTTCTATTCAGCTTTGCTGATTAGGTACCTCAAATGCCCCGATTCGCTCGAGACTTCGCTGCACTCAGTTGTAACTGAGTTGGTTCCCTCGTCGCTGTGTCGTCCACGCTCGTGTTCGCTCCACCCAGTTCCCGGTTTGTGGTGGTAGAACATTCAACATGTAATTCGAGAATAAAGCTCTGTGTTCGAATTGCATTCGGCTTGATATGGTACTAACTCCTCGACTCTCTTAGTGCGATATCGCTTCAATGTTAATTCTCCCCCCCCCCCGCGTAACATTGGCGTATTTACGTTCTCCATGGCGTATTTCTTTATATAACTTAATAACTGAAAATTGGTAACGAGGTGATTAATTGAAAACTGGCGGGACAATAACTACTGCGAAAGTAATCGTTTCATCATTTTGTACTCCCACTGTCCCATTGAGAACCACCCACCAGCTCCGACTAGTAATGTCGCGCCAATTCCTACGGGTACCTTGGATATTTAGTTTTCATCGTTTTGTTGGAGTCGTTATGTTTCGTATGATCTACTGGCATTTTTCGATTCTGAATCGAATGAGATCGGTCTCGGAGGTATGAGACTATGTCAAGCTGTGCAAGAGACTAATTAATCGTTATGTAATAATTAGCAGCGTTTTTTGTTTACATTTCCGTCGCGAGACACGACTCGATTTTCGGAAGTCATTCCTATTTAAATTCGATTAATCGAGTACGTCGGCGTATTTGGTTAATCAAACTACTAACGCGTTAATAAATATTTTGGGACTAGGGAAATGGGTTTCATGTGGCCACGACATCAGCCATTGCTCTGTAACGGGACGAACCAAACCCTTCAATTCAGCGGAGGCTCGTCCAGGGCATTTATGCTGACTCGGGAAAAAGGATTATTATCTGTTTCATTACAGCCTCATTAATTTTCCGTGTATCAGTTGCTCAATGATGATTAGGACATGAGTACGAGCAGCACAATAAATTCCGGAACCCTAGGCGCTACCTCATCACTTTCTCTTCCGTCGTTAAGTGCATGATATCAAATTCAAATGAGGTGAATGATAAATAAACTGAGTTAGTAGCCACGAAACCAAAGGAATTGACGTTAAGCTAAGGAAATGTGTGTAATGCAGTGCACCTGGTCCCAGTTCCGGAAGCCCCCCTCTTCGCCCACGATCACTATCTACTATAGTAGGAGTACTGATGTACTATAGTAGGAAAACTCACTCCTCATCCCTCCCTCCACTAAATCAAAGTCCGAGAGTCCAGGAATACCTAGTACTCCAGTAGGATTGGTAGAGGGCGTGGTTTTTCTCCCCTGCCTCGAATTGTACTGCTCCTCGTCTTCACCACAGTTGCCATGCAAATCATAATAGTCGTAGCCTTTTTTTTAAAGAAGAAAGTTGTTTTTAAGTGATAGCAGTAGTTAGTTTTCAGCTAATTTTGCTCACATCCTTATTTTGGCGTCCCACCCTATCCTGCAGGCTGAACATTAAATTTGAGTCAAAACGCTCAGCCGTGCTCTCTTAACTCTTATCGCAATACTAAGTTCACGAAGATGGCATCACTGAAGGAAGTGGACAGAAATAAAAACGGCTTGGATTCAGTAGTTTACGGCTGCTTAGACGGCGCAGATGTCGACCAGTTACATTTTCTGGCGTTGAAAAGTGCACAGGAGCGTTGTAAAATCAATTCTGATCTCAACGTTTGAAGTGAAATGGGCTTTCAGGGGTGGTAGGAATGCCCCCGTTCGTTCTATGCACTTTGATTAAACCCACATTACTGATTTGAATTACATTTTGAATATTTGCACTCTACATGATTGCACAATTTGGGTGGGCTCTGGGATTGGCTGGTATTTAATTAGATACTAACGTGAAACTGACATACACGCAACGTGTCATCCCATTCGTTCGTCTCTTACCATCCTTCGCATCATCAATCGTAGGCACAACCCAATTACTCGCTCTCTATCAGCCTGGCATCTGTAGATACGGCTGCATTGGGTTTCAGTAATTCCATCCCCTTCGTATTATTACGCTCGCCGCTCTGCGCACGATTATAATCTCGATGAAATGGAGCTGATTCAGATAATAGTAAGGAAGCTCATCTATTAAACATTCAACCTCAAACCCATCCATCATGGATTCTCTCGATATTAATCTAACTGCTAATCGCGAGGCCTGGATTGAATTTCATTGCATAACTGTAGCGAATCCCTGTACTCCAGATGGCGGCTGTTCGATCGTCCCTCGGTTCGGGAGATGTGCCTTTTGACGGTTATAACTTGGTCTGATACAACGATGCCAGCATCTCTCCGTAATTGGCGGTTCGAGGATCCGACGGTATTACTTCCCGAAGAGGCCGGAGTTGACGGATGCGAGAGATCAAACAGTTTTTCATGCAATCAACGATAAGCATCTCACATCTCTCCCAATTACAAATACGGCGTGGAAAAGTTTGGGTTTTATCGTTGCACTTGTACAACCGCCGTTTAGACAGCGCGTGAACGCTCATCACACGTGAATTCGTGAACCAAACAGATCTTTGGCAAAGCGAATCACTCAGTCACTTAACTCTTCACACTGCTGGTTCAGTGAAATTGATTATTTAACGCGCTATAACTAATCCCGGGTCCTGCAACGCTTCATAAAATTGTTTAAAACTTTCATCGCAATTATCATATTCAGTAGAGGTACGTAGTAAGAAGGGAAGCTATGCCATCGGCTGAAAAACATTTTGAAGTATCTACAGATCTCTAAGTCTATGCAGCGTTCAATGTGAAGCCCCGACATTTTCTATTTAGAAAGCTAGTTTCATTCAACAGTACCAATTTGGTTTATCGGCAGCTCGCAGTCATGTGACATGGGGTTGGTTGGCTCTATCTACTGAATGTACACGAAACAAAGGAAAGTTGTGTGATGCGTCATTTAGTGCGGAAAAGTAAGACGTATTCATGCACCGATGTATCTGCGTGTGATGAATATGAGAAATATGTTAGTCCGCGTGAATAGGTTTTTTAAAAAAGAACTCTTTTTAGTTCTCACGGCCAAATACACGGCACGGAGATAGAGGCGAGACTGACAGACTGACTCGTACCAGGAGTTTGACTCTTTTATATGTTAACATTGATGCGTCAGCGGTGTCAGCAGAAGTGTGGGGATTCGTTCTATTCGGTGAGCGTTGTACAAAACTTTCATTTTTCTCAGTTTTGTTGGAAGTGAATTCCGAGGAGCTCCTGTTCACAGTCACTGTTCTGAAGGAGCCGTGAAACTTCCTGGCCGTTGTTTGGAAATGGAAAAACTTCCAAAAACTTGAAGCTCTCTACGTGAATATTTGGGCTCGTAGTTTGCAAAACATGTCCAAAATGCCCAGTCTTCCTGCCCTAGTTCAATTTTTTCAATTTGCTGCAGTGTTCAGACGACATTTTGAATTCCACTTTCAAAGAATAATTGAAGAACTATTGTGCTCGCTAATTTTTTGTCTCCGTTATCTCTGTCTTTGTACGAATTGGATTATGTTTCTATTTTGTGTGCAGAGAAACGCTTTTTCTCCAGTTACACAACTGGCTCTTTTATGCTACACAGAACTCAACTTAGCTGTAAATTTGTTCTGTAAGAACTTTCTTCAAAATGCCCTGTAAAAATGCAGTATAAGTCGATCCGAAGTTTTTTGATTAATATATTTACGTTACTTTATCTTGTTCATCGCGCACAATCGCGTTCCGTGACGAAATTAGATTAAGTCCCCCGTGGAATAAACGTAATGTCGTCATGCAACAATGACGCTATAGTTTGACGACGTTTCACCGAAAGGTTTTTCCCGATTTATTTTCCTATCGCTGTAACCTTTGCGTGTTTGCTTGTCTCGTTGTCGAGCTCGTTGCATTGGCAGGAGGCGGGTGGTGGAAGCTTAAAACCTTCAGAAATACACCGTCGGCCCAAATGGGGAAAACCGGTGAGAAACCTGTTGATTCGACCTCAAGGCCTGTACTCTGTCTCTCTCCCTCTGAGCTGCCTCTCCCACCTGTACTATCAGACCTATCGCAATCACGCGCTTTTCCCACCTACGCCCTCGAAACCAAAGCTCCGTGCTCGGTGTGATGCCTTTGTTTCGTGATAGGAATTAATTGACATTTATGCGAACCTGTAGTACAATAATTCCATTATTGCGGTGATGCACCTTTAGAAGCACTTCGGAGTTAAATGAGCATCCCGTCATAAACAGTCAAAAGCACTTCAGCCTCGCACAGAAGAGATAATTCAGAACAATTTAAGATTTAATTTTCTTCAGAGCAGAGAATAGTTATGTGTTTAACATATGAGCAGGTGTCACACCTCCATCCCTTCTCCTACATTTTCGTTCTAGGTGTTCCCACGTCTTGTCAGATCGCGATGCAACCCCCAACAATACTCTTCTCCCATCCCCCCTTTTTTTAACATGCCATCGCCGCTCCACTCGTCTGTCTGCATAACGTAAGGCCGAAGACCTGATTGAATGAATGTTGGTATTTTTATGACATTGCTATATCGACGATGTAGCAAAACAAGTCCCAAATTTGTCAACTTTTTCATAATAGATTGTTTAGAATTTCAAAGAAACCTGAACTGTTTTGATCTCCATTGCCAGAGTTCTTTCGCAAGTTAGTGAAGAGACAGTTCACTTGCGATATATTTCGCAACATGGTCTTTAGACAACTCAACTTTTGGAGTATTAATTTCCCAATCAAATTACCCTGATTGCCAACGCGCTCCCATAAATTAATCAGCAAACAAAACGCACTTTCGCCGATTATACCTCGCGCTGCGTTTCAATTACCAGTAAATTTGGTCGTTTCTAAACGTTTGATGGCAACATGTAACATCAAGTAGCCGGTCGATGATCACCGGTCTACATTCAGCTGTAGGTCAATAAGGTCATCGAGGTCAACTTGGCGCACGCCTTCCGATATTCACAATACGCTTCAAGAGCAGAACTACAAACGATGCAACTCCACTTGAGGGCTGTCGTTACCCGTTGACACAACCGCAACGAATCTAAGCAATTACAGCCGGTACATTAGAATTTGGAGGGATTAGTGAGCTGCGTGGTTTTATTTCAGTAAGAAATTCTCTTCAACGTAGCGGCTCTTCATTTCATAACACACCTGTGTTCAACTTTCATTGGTTGAATATTTGATATGAAACAAAATAGTCAGTAAAACGGAAAAGATCTCGTTGTTTTCAGCTGCTCCCAATTGATAATATTTGCTACTATGGCTCGACTGTTCTAGCGATTCCCCCAGAAATGGCTAATGTTGAAGACTGTATTCTCTTCAGTTACTAGTGAGTTTGGCAGGAAGGAAATTGGAGTCCGTGAGTTGGAGAACGCCTGCTTAACGGGGCACCTCAAAAAATGTTCGTAATAACGTTGGAATCGTCTGTTGTGCCCTCTGGCCCCCGTTCGCCGATATTGTAATTGAATAATAATATAATATAAATGAATTTCCCTTTCTGGACTTTCCAAAATATTCTGTTACCACCCCTCAATTTATTTCGTCTACACAACACACATCTCTTCCAAAACACACATTCCTCTCTATTCGTTTCACAGCTCTCAGCCTACTAATTCGCACCTCTCTCCTTCCCTGTATAACCAGTCCACGTATCCAGAGCCCCCTTATTCGAGCTTAAGCACTCACACTCAACTCATACCCTATTCAATCCCATCTGTCAAAGCGTAATACAGTCTTCACTCATGCTCACTGCGTTCATTTCTTTCTCATTCACTAATTCAAGCTCCCCCTCTCGCGAATACAAAACTCATTGTTCTCGTAATGGTACACCTTAAAATTATATACCAGTATTTTATTTTATTTTCTTAGTTCACCTTGAGCGAACTTAGTAATTTGAGATGAGAGGTAACTTGCTGTCTTCAACTCGAACGGAGTTCCCGAGGTCGACTGCTCTAGTCACACGATTTATACCAGCCCTTATAGGCGCCGAAAAATAACGTGTCGTCTCACTCGCAACTTTAAATAATTTCATTTCTTTCAGTCTTGCTCCGAACAACTATTATTATTCCTGTATTTTTGTCATTACCACTTATTTCGTTACCGCTACTTCTCATTTTTCGTTGTTTTTCATATTCCATTACAAGAAGTTTTTATTGTCATTTTCGATCTCGTTTATGCTTGATTTTATTGGTATACTTTCATTGTTTCTGTTACAACTATTATTTTCATTTGTAATTTTCCTTAACCTTCTAACTGCCAAGCTGTTATGTGAAAATTTGGGATCTGTACATTCTATGAATGAATATAACACATTATGTATATCATTATGTACTGAGACCGCCGGCGAACTTCATGGCACTTAAAGGCAACAGAGTACTCGGTGTGCCATGAGGTCGCCGGCGTGTCACGTTTTTGTAACAGAAAACACGATAGGTTTTCAAAGCCAGCTTTGAAATATGAATAAATTGTGAATTCAATATAAAGAACGGTTTCTATGTATATATTATAATGTAAAAGAGTGAGTCCTCAAAATGAATAGGTGAACATTTTCTTCATTCATCATAAATGAAACAATGATAAAAAAGGAGGGTGGAAGCAAGAGAGAATGACACGCGAAATGAAACTCGGAACACAACTTGTTTTCCAGTAAAGAACAAAAAATACTACGCTGATTTACTTAGCTGTATATATTTAGGAAATTCAATAGCTCCTTAGTGGGTTGTCAGAGGAAATTTCATATAAAAAGTGAGGCCGCCCGCGGTCTCATTGGCACCCGTGGTAACCGCTTCTAAAACATGCAGCAAATCGTATACCATCCTGTGATCCAGTTGCTAGGTGCCTAATGAAGCTAATAATTACTGGGGGGTCGGAAAAAAAAAAATATTCCTTAGATGTACAGATGAAAAATTGTGAGGTAGCCGGCGGCCCTCACGGCACCTATTGTTGGGTATCGTGAGGTAGCCGGCAGCCCTCATGGCACTTAAAAGGTTAATAGTTTAGCTATGACTTGAGGGTATTCATTCTGGATAATACACCTATGTCTATGGTCGGGAAATATTTTTTGACAACCCCTCCCCGTTGAAATTTGACACTTACGTTTCAAGATTATTCCATTCGTCTTCCACATGTTGCCTGTAGCGTGTTCTAAAGAGACGTCCTTTCACACAAAACATTTCATTTGGTATCTAGTGGTGCTCGCACAATCCGATCGAATGAGGCCCATGGTCGTTATAGACAAAATATGGTCTCAAAATTAACCAAAACGGAATTCTGGTAGTTTTATGAGGACTATGTCGTGTTTGGTATTTTTTCCATGCTGGGTTGATTGAAACAAGAGTAATGTACGACTGATTCTAGATCGAAAACAGTAAAATCACAGTAAATATAATGAGCCAACGTCTACTAATTGAAAGAACTGGGCAATACAACTAAAGATATCGTTTCTTCACCATCTGCGTTCATTTCCCACTTTGCGTCCCGTCACTCTCCCCCCACCCGTCAACGCTACTCGTCGCGTCGTGCCAAATGCCTACAGGCACCTAGAACATGTCAATTTTCGTTGTTCCACTGTAGTGATTCATGTTTCGTTTAGTTTTCTGGTATTTTTCGATGCTGAACTCTCGGTGTGAAAATACGTCGAGCTGTGCAAGAGAATGATAAAACGTTGATGTTCCGGCATTTGTAATTGTATTTATGGGTGTTATCGGTAAATTATTGTTATTGCTATTTCATAGTTTTGTGGTTTCAAAAAAATCGTTTTTTCTTTTGGGTCTTGTTTGTTAATATTATTGGGCGCTATTCAAATTTTTATTCGTAAGTTCTTGCTCTCGTCCTGTTGTTTTTAATATTTTTGTTTTGTTATTTGAAGTTTTGTTCTTCTTTTAATTTTGTTTATTATTAATACCACAGTAATATTGTACATACGGTTATAGTATCATCATTATTCATAATTCAATAAACTATATGTTGAACCAAAGCATTCCAGCGAAATGCCGAATTCTCGCACGTGTATTCAGCTTTTACCGCACCCACTTCTGCTTATTAAGCAGAAATATGACTGCCAATGTTGTCAATAACGTTGTTTTGAAACGAATTCTCTAAGTAGACCAAATATAATTACCCGAGTTCGATCAAACAACATCGCTGCTGGAAATATACATTATGAACCGCCCGAATCCCAATTCAAGGTATTTCCCACCGATGTAAAGTAATTTTGTTGTTGGTTTTATATAATCAACTTTCCTTCTTTCGAAGCGTTCATTTCGGAAATTGGCGAAATATTTTGGAGCTGACCTCCGAAGCTTTTTCTTCGAGGCGGAAAACCCGGAATCTCATTTATTGTCGGAATTTCGAGGGGCTTCCCCTCCTATTTCCCCGTACCGAATAATATTGATCAGCCCTCCCAACGGCAATTACACCTTGTTAACCCACCTGTTGTGTGTCTCGTCTACGCTTCTCCGACAGTTCGCCTGATTCGAGTGAATGGATGAGCTCGATAGACGGTTGTTCGGAAACGATCAAACTGACGTATTTCTACGTTGAGTTTAGTGGAATTGCTTGTCGCCGAAACGTCCACGGTTAATTTTTTTAAAATGCATCCGCTGGCCTCTCACAGTTGGTGTTCATGTTTCTTCATGTTACGTCGTTTATGAATAAATTTATAATTGAATTACCCGAAATGAAACCCAGCCTCCGTCCCGTTTCTCTCTAACCACTCGTCAGGCGCCTTGAATGTATCAATTTTCGTCGTTCCGTCGTAGTTAGTTCATATTTCGTATCGTTTACAGATATTGTTCGATGCTGAGTCGAACGGGAGGGGTCTCAGAAGTGTGAGACTTCGTCAGGATGGGAATCTGAATAAAAAGCCGTTGTGTAATAGTTTACGGCGTTTTTCGATTTGTTTGTGATTTTTATAACCCCCAAGATTGATGTCATCTATCTCAACTATCATCTATAGAGCTGGAAGGGGAGCCATATTGCACCAAAACAATCATTTCCGTGGTTTTTTCAGAAATTGCTATCACATCTTTGATTTATGTTTCAAACATCTTCCACAAATCAATACCTGATTTCCCCACTGCATGAATATCTCCAGAAAACTTTTTCACTTTTTGTCGCCAAAACAATGTTTTTCTCCCATATTTGAAAAACGGCCTCCGCAACAACTTTCATCTAGCTCGTAATCTTTAAATAGTTAATTTATTATTTTCCGTCGAGAGAAGATAAAATTCAAAATATTCTCGAATTCGTCTTTTTTCTGCTTTGGCAATACGCCCCCGGTAAATGATCAAGTAACTTTTGTATACCTAAGGGGACGCCTTCCGGTGAGCCAATACCCCCAACAGCTTTTGTAACTGCCCAATGAACGAAGAACGTGAATAAGCCATACATCGGAAAACCAGATTTTCCGAATGAACGTCGTTAAATTTCGGGGGAAAAGCGTTTATTTTGAAGACTGGCAGAGGGATCGCTGAATGGCCACATGACTGGTGCTGGGAAGGACCTCCGCTCTACCATCCCTTTCCTCTTCCCGTTTCCTCGACCTCTCTGGCTGTTCCCTCTTTTCCCATTTTTTAATTCGTTCTGATTCAACTTCCTTTTTAGACAAGAGCCGTTGATTCCCTTCTCGTTTTACACCTTTTTCTATGTATAAAAGTGCAGCTGATTCGGTCTTCTTGCTAGAAACCCTTCCGTGGTTGCTCCCACCGTGTCTGCTCATGAATAACTGTGGCTGTTCCTAAAAGCGTTGGCGCTGATCAAACTGGGTGAGTCCTTTCATTTCCTCATTCCATTTATATTTTTCCTGGTATATTCCTTCTCCGGATGACCGCCGTTTGAAAGTGATCCGTTCAGCGGGCAGAGTCACAGAGGTGGTATCAAGTTTCCAATTTCAAGGGAAATTTGATAGTTTTATTATAATCCACAACGCCCGTGATAGTTGTGACTTGGGGGTTATTTTGTCCTCACGGCAATACAGTCCATCGTGTTACTTGAAGCACAAAAAAACGCTGCAAATAATCACGCAATGACTTATTATTCTCTGGCACAGACATCGTCTCACACCTCCGAGGCCCATTCGATTCAGCATCGAAAACTATCTGTAAACCATACGAAACATGACCTGACTACAACGGAACGACGAAAACCAAACATTCCAGAGGCCTGTAGGCAAATGGCCTGACGTGGCAAGTCAGCTCGACCAGCTCGGTCAGTGGTTGTAATGAGACGGGAGGGAGGGAGTACAAATGATGATACGATTACTTGCGCTGCAGTTATTGTCCCGTGAGTTCTTTCAACTAGTAGACTTCGGTCACCATAATTGCTGCGATTTCACTATTTTCGGTCTAGGCGCAGTTGTAACCACTGGAATTCTTACCACTCAGCCCAACATCATCTATAAATACCTAGGAAATGATACCGAACACGGTGTGCAAGCCCATACCAACCATGGACTTTGTCCGGTCGGATCGCCGAGCAGGTCGGCACAACTCTAGATAACAAATGGGATTTTCGTGTGAAAGAACGGATTTTTAGTCCACGTTATTAGAGAAAAACGGAATAAAACGGCGGACGGACGTAGCAGATTTGGAAACCCAATGTCTTGAAACGTAAAGTATCAATATTCGAGGAGGGGGGGAGGGGGGTTGTAAAAAATGTTTCTGGCCGAAAACATAGGTGTATTATTTGGAATAAATGATAAACCAAAAGAGGGATTTCCTCATGAATAGCTTTTGACAATGTTCTCGATCTTGATGAGATATACTTTGTGTGTGTAACGTATTATTGAATTTAATGGGGTGTAGGTTTGAGTTAAGTTTTCCTCCAGATATTTAATTTTAACGAAAGAGAACAATTCAATTTGGCATGGAGATTTTCTTCCTTTGAATCCGTGAGTAGAATACCTCAATTCGCGAATAAAGGACATTTCAGTTGAACGTAGGATTTCGATTGTTGAACAGTTTTACCGAAGAAGTCGAATCTGAACAATTTAGGCTCAAGGATGTAACGGCAATGTCTGATCTTTCCATTTGAATCCTGTCTAAAAGCCTATTACGCGGAATTGAATGGAAACGCTTCTTTCCTTAGCCCCTCCTACGTCAATTGTAGGAATGCGACCTTAAATGGGTCGTTTTCCAAAAGGTAACACGGAAAAAGAAGCCCCAAAAAGAAGATAAGCATCGGCTTCTACTTCCAAGTCTTCGCCGACGTCTTCCAACTCCTCTCTGCCATCTTCGGACCCTTGTCTGCCCCAATATAAAACCCATCCTATCGTTTCTTTTTTCCCTCCTTCCAAGCCTCACCGAGGATGGTCAGGAAATTAATTTCTTCTCCTTCAACCACTTTCCTTCCAGTCAACCTGCCTTACTATCACATCGGATTTTTCTGTTATCAGACCCTCGTTTATTGCTTTTCTCGTTCCTTCCTCTAGGAAGAAAATACCCTCTTTTACGCTCCAATATCATAACGTCCCAGCCTTGTGATCGCTTTCCCCTTTGGCAAAGGAACGCTAACTCCAACAATCAGTAGCGGAGTAATCGTGTTTTTCTTCCAAACTTCTAATAATAACCTTTCTTCGTCGTCTGCAATCGGACGTATCGTTTCAGCCTTCAAAGGACACGACAAACGAACGTCAACTGAACGAAACATTGACGAAATTCTTATTCCTATCAAAATCTCTTTCGATTTTTATTGCGTGTCACTGGTCAACTGCAAGGGGCACCGAATGTCCAGAAGTTCCCGCATCAAAAATCTCGACATCATGAAATATCGGAACCTGTCTTCGACGAAAGAAGAACAGGGTCAGCGGCGCTTATTGCACAACTTCATTCATTATGATTCAATCAATGTTTCAACCATGAAATTTGTTGAACTTCGACACGCTAACTGGTAATAATTAAAGTTTCCACATGTAATGTGGCTCCTGCCTATCACCATCATTTAGTAACGACATAAACAGTTCAGTGTCCTAGTCGATACGATTTTTAGAGAAGGTTGGTTCTTATTTTTATTTTGTAGTTACCAGGAAAGTAAGAGCAAAAATATGTGGTGCGACTCATCACACAACTTTCCTTGGCCCAACCTACGCTAACGGTTTCTCATGGCTTCAGCTACTGATCCAATAAATTTTTCACTCAGCTCATTCGAACTTGGTAACACATGACTTCACGTAGAAGTATTTAGCGTTTCATGTTACGCGATTTATTTATGCTACGGCCTTGATTTAAATTCTAACTGCAAAAACCGAGCCAAAAGCCTGACTCAAATGTGTTTCAGGACTTGTAAGATTGTCCTCGGTTATTTCAAGACCATTATTGAATTTTCTTCGCCTAGTCATTTTATTGGACTATTTCTTCGATTCTGTCGAGTGAACTTGAATCTGATTAGAGAGTTTCATCATGTAAAAACTGCACTGAATTCTGTTTGTGTCGAATATGTTCATGATGTATCGGGTGTTGTAAATTGTTTACGACCAATTTAATTTATCGCATGGATAGTTTATTTAGCTATCATCCTGATCATTTGAGGGTGTTACTATCATTTGTCCAGGAGTTAAAAAGGCAAAACTGAGCTAACATCGCGAACTTCATGGTTCGGTTATATTATCTTGAAAAGTTCATACCAAAGATTTAATCAAAACCGCTGAGGGTCAGAAACTGGTATTTTTGAAAAAAAGTTGATTTTTTAATCACTTTGACAACCAGTTTTAGACCGATTTTGCTCATACTCAGTCTGCCGGCCTTTCTCTCTCATCTACGCACGCATCAATGAGCCATGTCACATTGATTGTGTACAGTCTGACTCCCTTTGTAGGCATCATAGTGATCGTAATTTGGAGGTAATGGACGAAGATTCATAATCTGACGAAATTCGGGCATTGGATCGAAGCTTGAGATCACTGTAATTTTCGCCTGAGTCAGCTGCTCACCAAACATTTCAAAACCCCTCACGATAATTGCTTACCCTTTTTATGTGATCGGCTGATAAATTTTTCTTGACTAAAGTTAACGTACCTGTTAGGTGAGTCCGTCTCCTCTGGCTTGTGAGTTTTCTTCAGATCCTTACGTTTCAGACCCACCTGAGTCCGAAAAACACTGTTTGGGAAAATGGTCTGTGTATGCGTATGTGTGTCCGTGAACGATTTTTATAGAAAACGAACGTATCAAATCAGCTCAAACTTGATATCTAGCCCGCAGGTTACCATGTGACGCCAAAATAAGGGTATGAACAAAATCCACTGAAAGTTAACTATAGTCATCATAGTGATCAAAACACCATTTTTTTCTCAAAAACAGCTCTAACGATTTTGATTAAGTTTTTTATATTGATAGCTCTCAATACGGCAATCATAACATAAAACTCGCACTCATGGGAAAATGACGAGAGCAGCACAATAAATTAACAAAATTTTCTACCAAAATCGGTGTTAGCACGGGTTTTTCCTTTTTAAACTCCGCTGAAATGTTACTAGAAATCTGGTGCGTTGCTACTCACTACATTCCTAAGCTCTAGTTCAATTCACTCGTGTACATGCCTTTTTTTTACTAACTCAATTCATTTATCACTCAGTTCATTTGAACAACGTCAAACAACGCTTTACAGCAGCAGGAAGCGGTAGCTTTAGGGCTGCTGGTACGCATTCCCGAACCATTATTATTGAACAATAATGGTTCGGGAATGAGTACCAGCAGCACAATGCATGTCTCAATCTGTTCGACCGGGGACTCCTCATTCTAGTGACTGTTAAAGTAGTTTGGATCGAGGTATAACAATTCTTCTCTAAGCCTGAAGACCTATCCTGCGAAGATAATAGCTTCCTTGCGCTCACCAACTAAACTGTCCCGCTCCCAGTTTAGCAAAAAACACTTGGTGATTCACTAAAAATACATTGTTTAGAGATACTCACGGAGAACGATTCGATTAGTTGAATATACAGTGGTGCGCAAGTTGATTTGCATATGGCGCTGCAGTAAGTGCACAATTGGATTGGTAAATGAATCGAATAAAACAGGAGCATGAAGGAGAATGTAATGTAAGCGCGTTAAAGACGAGTATTTACCTCACGTTGCCCTTGATCTTCCAGAAAGTATATCTTCGTGTTTCACGACCTAAAGCGCCTGTCAGGTTGCCCACCATATGATCAAATATCCACGTGAGTGAATTCACGAGGCCCGCGGCCGTAAATTCCGGAGCTGATGCCGTTAAAAAGTTATCTGCTCCTAAATACGTTGACTTAAGCGTTTCCTCAAAGACGATACACTTTTACGGAATCACTGTCTTCCGGTAACTCAACGTCGAAGTTCTAATCGTCATAAAAAATGACGCTTTCTTCCGATCGCCAAACAGCGATTGGACCAGTATACGGTCAGACTTATTTACGAGCGGCCGTTCCCCGAAGACCAGACGCATTATTCAGAGGTCCAGGTAACGTTGTTTTGTCGTAAAAACTGAACCGGATAATACGCGGCGTAGAAAGGGTGAGGTGAGTTACACCTTGAAAGACGAGGAAATAAATCTTTAGCGTCTTCATAACCAATTTTTATTCGCGGGTTTTCGACAACAACTGGGTGGACAAAATGTTGATGGAGCGAAGCGCTTCTTCAAGGTGAGAATGGACTTTAACTAGCAGATTGTGATCGTTCAGGAGGATTTCGGTGTGAATCATCATTTGTTCTGTGTACTGAGAAATGACTCGTTAGCACCGCGTGCACACGGCGGTAGTTCGGTCGTGAATGAGCTTATGAACGTCAAAAATGGAAATAATAGTTCGAAGGAAGGTTTGCAGACCCAATTAGGTTGTTGGGGGGGGGGGGGGCCTGGAAATCACCAATCATTTAAGCTTATTACTGACAGTCTACCCTGGTATAAGTCAAAATACAAAATAGTGTAAGCGATGCCCGGGCCGCATTCGTTAAAAAGTTCTCGACTATTTTCAAGTGTCGCTACGGTTTAGGGAGGAAAGTTATGTAATCGAATGAAAAACGATTCTGAGTCATAAAGAGCGTCTGAGTCATAAAAACATCATTTGGAATGACAGTCTGTTCAGAATTACCAGACGATTTAGGTGGATCGGCGAGTTAATGACCGCAGGGTAAGCGGCGCGGAGCTTGTAGATTGTTGGGGGTTTGCTTTGTTCGGTTAAAACTCCGAAAGGAGACTTGTGATTGTTTTAGAGAGTTGGAAAATGCCAGATTGTGGACTTCCCAAGTTGGGGACCAGTTTCCTGGCCATTCTGGTTTTAGAAGTGAGATGTGCGGAAGAATCGGAAGCCGGAGAAGTAATTTTGTCTCAGTTTTACGCATTGGTTTTATCAGGAATTTTTTAAATTTGATTGCCGGATTATTTTAGCCAGAGTATAATTTCATGCGTACGTGGGAAAAGATGCCATTTCGACAAATAATTGTAAGATTCAAGCGGAGCCCACTTTAGAAATCGCCAGCATTGCCAACAAGAAGAACGCCTCGTAGTGACATCTTAAGCGAGGAGGCAGGTGCTTAAATGTGACATGCTCTGACCAAGGAAAGCACTCTTTCTTATGGGAATAATGGAAAGCACGTCAGAGTAATCATCAAAAAAGGCTCCTCGGAATGAGCTTTCCATCGTCTGTATTCTAAACGTAAAAGACACCTTGTAGAGACATTGTACAGTTTATGAATGGGAAAAGCCCCCTTATACATCTCTTGATGACATTAACAACTCCTGAATTACCCAAACGTTTTATGTAATTCATAATTTGATGTTCCTGTTGCACCATGAGAAATGAATAGCCAAATGTCGGAATGAAAAAGGGCGTACTGCGATGTTCAACCTTCCACGACAGTTACAACCACTGTTTGAAAGTTATTTTCTTTCATGCCCCAGAAAGTAAGATGTGAGTTCAGAGGTATTCATCTTGTGAGCAACGCACGGGTAATTTAACTTCAACGAAATAAATTTTACAAGTGGGTAGTTTTCAATTTTCCCCATAGCGGCCTAATGCCTCTCAGCTCTTGGGAAGAAGCCTTCAAAGTTTCACGGACTAATACAATAGCCATTTATATTCCGGGAGAGCGTCCAATTTCAAAACACGCCTTTTCCCTCTTTCATAGGAGAAAGCGAAGAAAGTGGAGAAAGGAAAGAGAAAAAGGGTACCGGGTTATAGGAAAGGTAGTTTTTGTCGTTGAAGAACGAAAACGGGGATGGTTGAACTTGAGCCAAAAAGAAGATTTAATCTTCCTCTACCCGTTTCTTCTTGGAACGCTCCCAAACCTATATTCTCCTCTTTCTCCCCTCTCGTGTTTTCGGGAGCACCTTCAGAAGGCTTCATTCCAGAGCAACCTGTCGATTCTCCAGAGGGGTGTTGGAGAGTTGGCCCGTATATAAGGCTATGGGAATCTAAGGCTCTTTTTTTCCTTCCCCTTTTTCGAGAAGAGAGCGCGGCGGTGTGGAGTATTAAAGAGGAGGAGAGTCGTTCCCTCCATTTTCGATCCAATAAGCTTCTCAAGTATCGTTGCCAAACACCGCTCTCGTCCTTCCTTATTCCACCTTATTACTGTAGTATCTTTATCCCTCTAAACCACACATTTCCATCAGGACTCAAGTTCTGAACCACTCATCCAGATATGTAAATCGTCCGAGAATGTTTAAACGAATTCATAATTCGAATCCGATTACTCGATTTACCGCACTGTCATGAAAGTGGCATTAAGGAAAATATGGGAAGCTACTCACCATCTATCAGACTGTGGAGCGTCGCCCGAAAGTGATGAGTTTGAGTTATTACCATCAAAACGGCGATTTTATTCAGTGCCTAAATAAAGCATTTCATGCTACAACATTCACCCTCAAACGATACAGTAAAGCTTTTATAGTCACTCGGTAATGCTGGAATGATCCCAAGATGCCATTTTCTTCTGATTTAGTGACTTCAATGATTCAGATATAAATAGTAATAAATTAATACCAAATGAAATTATGACGTGGCTTGTGATAATCACAAAATTCTAATAACTCATCGATTAAGAACCATTATAGCAATTCTGACATTTTATTCAAAATTTGCTAAACTGTTCGTTAAAAACAAATTTGTGATCTGACTGCTAGGAAAACCATAGCGATCAAGTCACCATCTCGTAACCACTTGGGAAATATGATCTTTCTACAAGGAGGAGTGATACTAAGGGCACGATTAGAACCTGTTGGGGTTGTGGAATGGAACGAAATGGCTGGCTTCTTTCCTGAGTACATCGTAGCAACGAAGATAAAGCCGGGGGATGAACCATGCAAGAAATCTATTTCTACTATAATCAAGCGAGGAGGAATTCATAATATTCGTCGTGAAGGAACCGACATATAACAGAACTACTGAGAGCTAAACTGACACTGGATTTTACTGGATATTTTCCAAAAATATTTCATCATTACATCTAATTGCATAGGTCCTTCTAGAAAATTGGCAGAGGTCCAAATGCAATTATGACATTGCGTGTGATAATAAATCACCGAGTAAGAACCGGAATAGCAAGTGGAGTAGGTTGTGTTTTTACTTTCCTTGGCTTTACAAAGTAGAAAGGAAAGTTTTTTTGTTTTTTCAAAATTTACTAAATATTTCGTGAAAATCAAATTTGTCATCTAACTGCTAAGAAACCCTTGCGTTCAAGTCACCATTTCCCAACCACCTGGTAAAAACCAGATTGAAATTCATAAGTTTAAATAAGTTGTAAAAATTGGCAGAAGTCAGTTGTGTTTTCTTCATCAATGAAACAGTGAAATTTTTCAGTGGCCCGTTTTTATTCCCCAATTTCAAAACCTATGCTGTACCAGAGGTTATACTGTACCGCACTGCTATTAATTCCAAACTAAACAGTTTTTCAAAAATTTGTCCTCATAGGTTACGATCCATTTTTACTTTCCTTGGCTCTACAAAGTAGAAAGGAAAGTTATGTAATCGGCAGAGAAAAAAAATTTGAGTTTTCTTCAGATCTTACGTTGCAGACCCTCCTGAGTCCGAAAAACACTATTTGGGAAAATGGTTTGTCTGTGTGTCCGTGAACGATTTTTAGAGAAAACGACCGTATCAAATCAGCTCAAACTTGATATCTTGCCCGCAAGTTACCATGGAACGCCAAAATAAGGGTATGAACCAAATCCACCGAAATTTAACTATAGTTATCATAGTGATCAAAATACCAAATTTTTTATCAAACTCTAACGTTTTTGATTAAATTGTTTATATTGATAGCTCCCAATATGGCAATTATCCCATTCGTGGGAAAATGACGTGGGCAGCACAATAAATTATCAAAATTTTCTACGAAAAACGGTTTTTACTGCGGTTTTGGTTTATTATTCATTCTGAATAATAACCCTATGTTTTCGGTCACGAACGATTTTTTACAACCCCCCCCCCCTCAACCTCAAAATTTGATACTTTACGCTTCAAGACATGAGGATTCCAAAGCTGCAATGTCCGTCCCCCGTCCCCCATCCTCCATCCACCTTTCCCCGTCCGCCATCCGGGCCGTTTTGTGCCTTTAACGTGGTCTAAAAAATCTGTTCTTTCGCACAAAAATCCCATTTGGTATCTAGTTGTGCCCGCCATCTCGGCAATCTCATCAAACGAAGCCCATGGTTGTCATGGACAGAAAATGGTTTTAAAAATTGACAAAACGCAGTATGATCGCCCCGTGTTTTGCACCGTTTTCAAGGTATTTTTACATCCTCGGTCGTGTGGAATGAGTATCAGACGTGTACAACTGCGTACAGGGAAATTAAAGTAATTATTAGAGTCTTCTAATTGAAAGAACTCGCGGGAACTACAGTGAATGTCAACGTTTTGTCGTTAGTACTCCCTCCCTCCCTCCCGTCACATTAAAACCACCCGTCCGCTCGCCTCGCAACGCCCGCTTAACTCGCAACGTCGTGTCAATTGCCGAGGGTTTGCTAAAAGTCCCCGTCCCAATTTTCCGACTCCCGGGCACTTCCTCCGCACACCCCTACATCGGATCATAAATGTCTACAGACGTTTACAGGCGCTTGGCGCCGGGGGAATATTCAGTTTCCGTAGTTCATTGTGGGTCATGTTTCGTATGTGCGGGTAGGGACGGTTCTTGAGAAATTTGGCTTGACGTTTGCAGCGCAATCCAATCAAAGTTGTGTTGTCTAGGTCAATTCAGTTTCAACGTTGAGGCGTACAGAGCTTCCTCGAAGTCGACTTTCAGTGAGCCCCTACAGCATTCCATGTAGCATTCCTGCCTTGCCCACATTCACGTGATGCTTCAGTCCGGCGGCCCGAGTGTTCTCATACCACCTCACTCTTTCTTCTTTCTTGCTCTAAAAGCCACTACTGGAAGTTTCATTTTGAACACTGCATTTTTGTGTTCCAATCAATCCCAGCAAATGACAATTTTTATTTCGCATATTAATGATCCATGGACATTTTCTCACCGGAAGAGCTGCATTTTTAAAACTTTTGCTATTCTAAAGATTGCTTATTCGTTTTTTGACAAACGAGACTTATTTCATCATTTTTGTTACATTTTGTAAGCGCCACTTTTTGGAGAATGTCCTTTTTAATGAGAATTCCATTGATCAACCGCTCGGGAGCAGAAGATCCCTCGAAATAATGAGCTGAATAATTTGTGCCACGTTCCGTTTCCTTTTCCATTGATCTCGTTTTGAGGAACAAGAGGAAAAAATCAAGTCGCATTGGTTTTATCCGAATAATGGTTTTCCCTTCAAAAGAAAACCCTGGTTTTGAACGAGAGGTAAAGGAGAAAGAGACGAAGAGTGAGGAATAATTAAAACCTGACGAGAAGAGGGCGCCTACCTCAATGAAATACAATTAGTTCCCAGGTATCTGGTTTCAAGAGTCGGGAAAATTAATTAAGGTTATTGAAAGTTTAGTTAAGAAAAGCGTTTGTAACGAAGGATTCTTTGGGGATTAGTATTACTGTTGGTAGTAGAGGGTGGAAAAAGTGAAGAGGAAGGCGGTTCAGGACGTTTTTATATTGGAGAAAAAGAAAAAAAAAGATGGTGGAAGGGGCGAGGAAAGGAGCAAGTTACGATGAAAACCCTCCGGGAGAGCCGGAACCTTCTTCGTTTGTTCTTCCTGGTGAAAAGAAAGAAAAAGAAAAAAGTTCCTTTCCACTCTTCCCTTATCACATCAGTCGAACAACGTCTCAAAGGGGCGCGCAAAGAGGATAGGAGCGTGTTACAGACGTAGTATGTCGGCAATGACTCTCTTTTTACGCATGTAGAATCGCGATATTTTCCAAGAAAAAGGAAGAATTGCACGAATTTCTACAAAGGGAAAATAGACTGTGTGTGATTCACCTTATTCAAGACGTCGGGCGATTTCAACTTCAAAAGGGGTCTAAAAATGATGCCGGAATGGATGAATTAGCATTAAGCCAATGGAAGGGCGTCGTATTTACAACGCAAGAATGTATTTATCCATGAGATTAATTGAAAGGTGTTTTGACACAAAAGGCCAACTCAACACCTGAAGATCAAATTTAGTTACGAGCCTCACTCATGGCATAGTATCTATGTACCCAGGTTTGAAACCAGTAATAGCCAGGACGTGTTTTGTGGTAGATCTGACGCAAGTAACGTAACATTTGGAAAATATCGGGAGTGGTAGGAAATATATTCAAATAGTACACGTATATAAGAATGAATAATCAGCCTCCGAAACAGTGAAAAACAATTGACGAAGGAATAAAGCGAAAAACTGCAGTTAAAAGTTCAAATAGTACTAAGATTCACTGCGTTGCACTTACTTTGATAGATGGTTTATTTTCTCAATTGGAAGGTTATTTTATTTCTTTGTTTCGTCTCATGACTCACCGTCTCATCTGCTGCCCTTCACCGTTCTAATCATACAAACAACAAATCCGAGGGTAAAATGAAAGAACAGAGACCGCTTCCTCTGATAAGGCAATATATCGATATATCATGACCAAGGTCAGGTTATCGATATGCCCGACATTGTAGGCTCTGGCGCCATGTTTGAAATTAGAAATAACGACAGCTGTACGATTATGCCAATTATTTAATGTTCATTATGTAATACCCCGTTATTTAATTATTTTAAATTTACGAAGACTATGAAAAGGAGTTAATTCAATGAAATTAAGAATGGGTATATGAAATAAATATGAGATAACTATCGGATTGGCGAAAATGTACAATTAACAAAAGTTGGAACAATGTTATACTGTACTTAGAGGTTCTAAGAAGTCCCTGACGAAGAACTGCCGAATGCTTCGTCTCCTCCACTGTTCACTCGGTACACCTGTACCACATCCTTCAGAAATGCCCTCGTTAGATCATCATCAAATAAATATGTTATTTCATATACCCATTCTTAATTTCCTTGAATTAACTCCTTTTCATAGTCTTTGTACATTTAAAATAATTATATAACGGGTTATTACATAATGAACATTAAATAATTGGCATAATCGTACAGCTGTCGTTATTTCTAATTTCAAACATGGCGCCAGAGCCTACAATGTCGGGCATATCGATAACCTGACCTCGGTCGTGATATATCGATACATTGCCTTATCAGGAGAAGCGGTGACAGCGGTCCCTGTTCTTTGTTTCACCCAATCCGATACCATTCACCAGCCCAGACTCAGTTCACTGGTGCTGTCCAAGGGCACCTGTTCAGCTGAAAAACGGACAACGGCTTGCCAAGACCAAGCAAGCAAGTTAACTAGGAGAAGCAGCGGGCAAGATAATTTCCTTCTTTTTCTCTCCACATAAAAATCTTCACTTCAACTATACCTCTCGTTTCTTCTCGTCTGGTCGCTCGGGTCATCAGCATTCCCGTAGCTCAAACTGACGTTGCTGAAGACGGGAACTTTTGCCGTCGTGTCATGTTTAGCGGATCCTATAATCCTGACACTAAATCGTGGTAGGAACGTCGGACCTTTCCCTTATCCGAATTAATTCATGCGCCCTCGTCTTCTCTTCGCCATCTTCAAGACCTTCGAAGCTGCCCCACCCTTGGTTTCGGTTTCGTATGTGCTACGGTCAGCCTGTTTTTTTATTCAACTCCGTAATTTGACATTTTCGCGCGGGAGCAATTTTTATTTTTTCACTTTTTATGGTTTAATAAACCTGTTACTTTAGCGTGAAGGGAAAGGTTATTCTGTTGAAATCTCCCCTTTGCGTTTACATGTACGTTCCGATTTATGGGGTGTGTGGAGGCAGTACCGGCCTCGCGGCCCTGACCTGCCTCCGCCCCATCGGGCAACAAAAGGGGAATGGGACAGGGACTACTTCCAGCGAACCCACGACCACTGCGATATCTGCCAGATCCCATAAATGGGTGCCAGGGATCCAGCGGGTTTCCCCGCCTTCACCCTGGAAGCCAGCAAAGCATCCACCTTGCGTGGACCTTCCCATGGTGCACCGGCTTGCGCCCCGCGCTGTGCACCCCCGCAGTACCATTTTGGGAAAAATATCCCTTAAGGCTAGAATGGTTGCTAGCCCGCCCGAACTTCCGTCCAGACTTACGGCTTCGGAGACCTCCGCCGTGGGGGGTTTTGGACTCGCCCCCCCTTGCCAGAGGAACCCAGGTCCCTGGTAAGCATAAGCCCTCCGCGTACCGGCAATGCCCGATCACCGGATGGCGGAAGCGGGCCCCGCAGTTCCAGTTTTCCGTCCCCTTTAGTAGAGGTGGCACGAGCCACCCCCCCCCCCTGTCCCCATCCACCCACACCCGCACCAAAACCACAACACCCACACCCAATAAGTTACAGTCACACCATACCATTCACACTTTATCCTAATTACACACTCGCACAATAAATTACATTCACACTACCCCCATTCACACTTCACATTCATACCTGCCAGCTAGTGGGGGGGGGGACAACCCCCAGCTGGCCTCGAGCCCACCCACGCATAAGTGGACCCTCCGGGACCCGTCGTCGTATAGAGCTTTCTTAAAGCCCGGGGGATCCGGATGGTCCCGAAAATCAACAGATCGGCAAATAAACATAATCAAAACCAAACTCAATAACTCAACATAAACTAAATAAATTAACCATGACGCCCCACACAGCCCCGAAGGAGTTTTACCGCTCCCCGAGGCCAGCCAGGACGCCACCCCCGCTGCCTCTTTGCGTTTACAGTTAAGATAATCAAAAGTAGTAAAATCGAAAGAGACCCGATTAAACCCATTCTTCAAAATTCCCGTCCTTATTCAATTTATCTCTTATATTAACCTGTGACGTACGGGGAATTATTTTATTAACTACCCGCGTACAGAACACGAGTGAAAGTCGTATCCGGGCCCAAAAGAAACGAACAAATTAAATAAACTCAATTATACTCACTTCATGAAAATAAATGAAATAATGCCTCTCAGGAAAGTACTGGGAAATGAAATTATAAACCACATAGGACCCACTTGAATTTAATCAGAAAAAACTCGAAATGAAATGAACTCCTTTTAGAATGAAATAAATAACCTATGCTCGGATTGTATTAAATGACAATAAAGGGACAATGGGGAAAATGAAACACTAAGCTCTGATCGCTTACCTTACTTCACATAATTTGAAGGGGAATTTAAACACTGGCTTAGAAAAGGGGAATATTCGTCAGCGATGTCGGTAGCCGTTATGAAACTAAAATGCAGCTCCTCCGCTAATATAAACAGCGGCGAACTGCACAGGTGGCGGCAACAGTGTTGCAGTCCACCGCAAAACCATTACAAACTATATCTTTGTTTTCTGTATTTACCACACACTAATGGTAAAAACCTACCGTTTACATACTAATCATCGCAAATCCCCCTCCCTTCTCATCGCTCGTACCGTCTGAATTTATAAGGTAAACTCTTTTTGCTACATTCACTTGTTACATGGAAGTTATGATTTAATATCATCATTCAATTTAGTGAGCTAGGAATGACTAGTTCGTCAGAGGGAAGTTACATGAGAATTCTTTCTGTGTGGGTAATGTGTGAATCAACTCATGTATGTCGTTGAATGTTTCATAATGTCTTCTACATGCCTATTTAGCTAATTTTGCACAGCTCGCACGATAAAAACCATAACGATGACTGAGCTATGAAGCGATTTAACGACGAATATAATGACAACGAGGTATGGCGACGAAACATCACGTTTCTCGCGAAATTACTAAAACATGTTTTGTTCGGTTTTAATGCGTTTGATTTTGTCGAGATAATCTTCAGATTTCTTCTTGATCCCCAGGAGGTTACGGCTCAGTCCTTGTTTCTTCTCTCTAAGAGCGTGTGTTATTATCCCTCAATTCAATCACATAATAATTGTAGTCATTATTTTGCGATAGTGGCAGTGGTAGAAAAGGCGTGGCTGTTATTGCGCTTTTTTACTACTAACTTGGAAACGGGACTATTTGTTTTCGATCCAGCAGAAGAAAGTTCGCATGTATCGATATGTAATCCTCGCTCAAACAATGAGATTTACTCCACGTTCGAGTTTAGAGAGCGAAACGAATCATATTTTTCACGTGGCTATTCAATATTTGATTTATCCAGTTTGAAAATACACTCCATAGTTTCCTTGTTCCAACCTGATTCTCTTCCGCTACTGGAACCAAAATGTCTGCTAAGGTACTTCCGAGTTTCATTGACTCTTCATCACTTTTAATTGAGCCTTATTTGATTGATAGACTACAAATTAGTCCTTGGTAGTTGATCACCAATCGAAACTGGAGTGTTTTTTTAATTAATGATTTGCTTCAAAGCTCCAGTAGCCCTCCCGTCGTTTTTGTTAATGACTCACCCAACCATTCCAAGAGTCATAATATCTGCTAACTGTTGGAATCCTCATTTTTTTACTGTCGCCGGCGTCACGAATTAGTTCAACTCCATCGGTCTGATTGTGAATGAAACCAAAACTCGGATCATTCTATTTTGCTGTCGTTCTTTTGGTTTTAAGTAAAACTTAAGCGTATTAGTTGACCCAAGGACGAACTGGGAAGCTCACTGCCAGAGGCATGTAAAGTCACTCAATAGTCACTCCCCTTCGTAGGGTGTTATATCAACATCTGCTCTCCTGGTAGCGTTTCATAGCGTTTTCACGTTTCCCCTGTTCTTCATTGGGGCCCCTCTCCGGCAGCAAGGAGAGGCATTTAGCCCCTACTTCGTTGGAATTTGGAGTCGATTGCTACTATTTTCCTTCGCCGAGGAATCAAAATGAGCAGTACGTTATTTTTGGCGCTTCTCCTTTTCATTCGAAAGTGAAGGGACGGACATTCATCAAAGTACGATCCTTCGAATATAAACTTGAGTATAGTTTAGTTTTTTGTTAGTTGTCACTTTTTAGGTAATTATTAATATTTCTCAGCTAAACGTAATGCAAATTTCATCTGTACCCACACCATAATTTTTAGTTTTCTTGTTATTTACAATATCATATAAACTACAATTTCAATAGCTGTGTTTAGTAATTGGCGACAAGGAAACACGGAACCTCAATCTCGCTCTCTCTCTCTCTCTCTCTCTCTCTCTCTCTCTCTCTCTCTCTCTCTCGTTCTCTCTCTCTCTCTCTCTCTCTCTTGATCTCCATGCGATCTTCCTATCATGGCTTGTTTTGTACATCTAAGTGGCGGATCATAATCGACCATCTGCCAAAACAAGTCGTGAAGATCAGTTGCCTCGTATTATCGTTGTTGCCTGGTCGATATTAGGCAGCGTGTAAAACAATTTTCTCCCCCATCAACGATTTTGGGCAAAGTAATTCGACATATCACCTCGTCTGTAGCTACTCCTCTCGACTACGGAGAATTTTCGATTTGTTTTTATAATATTCCGAAGTCGTACTTATTTTCGGAACGTGGACGTCAATTGTGAAGTGGCCAGGTTTGGGTACCCATTTTGTATATTTTCCTTGTTTAAGATTTATTTTTATTTTACAACTAGAGCGTTCTTTTCAGTTTATAACCCTTTGTTTTAGTTCTATTATTTTTTCATCATTATATTTCCTTTACTTGATTGCATTTTGATACTCCCCATTGTGTCTATATTTTTGTGAGCCGTGAGTGCTGATTGTAACCGACTGAGGTTCACACCACTCATCGTGTTTCAACGAGCTGTAATAGAGAAAGTTATGAGAGCAGCAAAATACATTATCAAAATATGTGGTGCGTTGCAACAAACAACTTTCCTTAGCTCTACGTCAATTCACTTCGTACATGGCCAATTCGATTTATTCAATTCATTTATCACTCATTTAATTTGAACTTGGTTAAATAACGCTTTACGACAGCAGGAAGCGGTAGCGCTTACAGTTCCAGATTTTATGATGCTGCTCGTACTCATTGCAGGACCATTATTGAGCAATTGGTACACAGATGATCAATGAGGCTGTAAACGCGATTTTTTAAGAAAAGGATAGTAATCACTTATGCAGAGTTATTGGAAAATAACTGTTAGAACTGGTAGTAACCGCAACGACAGTAGTTGAAATTCAGGAATTTCTGGAGTGAGCCCCATGTATCTCATGAGAGAAACACCCACCCTTCAGGTATTGGATTAGACTACAATACCAATTTTTTTTAGCATTCTACTAACATTCCAGCGGACTTTATAAGGAAAAAACTGCGCTAAAAACGCTTTTGGTCGAAAATTTTGATAATTTATTGTGCTGCTCTCGTCGTTTTCCCACAAATGGGAATTTTATGGTTTAATTTCCTTATTGAGAGCTATCAATATAAAAAATTTAATCAAAATCGTTATAGCCATTTTTGAGAAACAAAATTTGGTGTTTTGATCACTATGATAACTATAGGTAACTTTCGGTGGATTTTGCCCATACCCTTATTTTTGCGTCCCATGGTAACCTGTAGGCTAGACATCAAGTTTCAGCTGATTTGGTACGGTTGTTTTATCTATAAACCGCGCTAAATTCGATTTCGTCGAAAGTTTTGGTAATTTATTGTGCTGCTCTCGTGATTTTCCCACAAATGGGGATTTTATGGTATACTTGCCTTATTGAGAGCTATCAATATAAAAAATGTAATCAAAATCGTCATGGCCGTTTTTGAGAAAAAAAATATTTGGTGTTTTGATCACTATGATAACTATAGTTAAATTTCGATGGATTTTGTTTATACCCTTATTTTGGCGTTTCATGGTAACTTGCGGGCGAGATATGAAGTTTGAGGTGATTTGGTACGGTGGTTTTCTCTAAAAATTGTTCACAGACACACATACACACAGATCATTTTCCCAAATAGTGTTTTTGGGACTCACGAGGGTCTGAAACGTAAAGATCTGAAGGAAACTCAAAATTTTTTTCTCAGCCGATTACATAACTTTCCTTTCTACTTTGTAGAGCAAGGAAAGTAAAAATGTGTGTGTACGCGACGGTTAGTAACGGTTATAAAATAATTAGGAACAACTCTTTAAATTAGTTGAAAACACTCACACAAACCTTAACAAAAAGTTCTGTTAACTGTCTCCAAAATTATTATCATCGCGGGTTACTCCATGCAGGTCGGGATGCACATGGGACAGCCTGATGATCACCGGCATGTATTGCCTGTTTTGATGTATAATGTTCAGCTCAACAAGGTTTATATAAACTGTGTGACAACCATTTTGAGTAAGTTGATCTCCGATTGAACGTATGGGGGTATTGACGCGTGGCCGTATTGATATTTCCGTATGGAGTTTCATTTACACAAAACAAAGGGCTACTCAGAATATTGATTTGTAGCTCGTCTTTCTGCTCTATGTTGTCCTTGAGCAAACTCAAAACCAATAATACAGAAGTGATTCTTATTGTTGTTTTAGTGCTATAGTCAATCGAAGCACCAAGCACTAATATCAATCCACCGATTGTATCGTAAGACGAATGATCAAAAAAAAAAAAACGAGTGCGCATCCCGTTGAACACGATTCGTTCAACTGCTGACGACGACTTGACTCTCGCGAAACAGTGACTGTGTGGTGTCAATCCATTTTCGCCTTTTCCCTGGAAAGCTACTGGAGATTTTTCACCACGTTTAACAACCTCATCAGGAAAACGGCTCGCCATCCTTTCAACGAGATTGCACAAATCTTCTGAGAGGAGAGAACCAGGTCGTTCCTTCAGCCACCTTGTATTCCATTGAGAAGGTTGTGAAGATTAATGAAGGAATGTCATTTCTTTCCAGAGCTCAAGTCAACCTCGAGCAACGATGTTAAGCCAGTTAACTCCGCCTTATACTTATATTTACTCTCTGTCTCATTGTTGTCATTTAATTCAAATTGGA
This sequence comes from Pachypeltis micranthus, assembly GCA_020466155.1. NCBI lineage: Eukaryota > Metazoa > Arthropoda > Insecta > Hemiptera > Miridae > Pachypeltis > Pachypeltis micranthus. The sequence goes on along the minus strand of CM035774.1, from coordinate 10,124,201 downwards.
GAGCCTCTTTAATTGATCCGCCTCATGCACTGAGGGACCTGAGCGTTTGAAGGTGTTTTTATCGTTTTATACTTCAGACTGTGCCAATTTGTATGAAAAGAAACCCTAGCCCGAGACACGAGACATTGGTTTTTTGTGTGACACCAGGTGTTGGTCTTGTGTGGTAACGAGATCGAATGTTAATGTTCTTGATGTTCTTGTTGAGTTGCATCTCGATGTGGTGGATAAAGTGGAAATTATTAGCCACTGAAGCATTCACCAAGACACACGTGACGTATTCAGTCGTAAGGACATAATATCTGTGGGTAAACGAACTTGAGGCCAATACTTTCCTCAAAAGCAAGGTTTGCTGAATCTATCAAGCTACCTCAACAAGAGGATATTTAGAGTCGCTCGTGGGTTTGGTGGGAGTCTCTGCCTCACAAGGAAGTATTTTAGAACGTAACTTATACAGTGCATTGTATGGACTGTGATGTTACTCGTCCCAGAACAACCTATTTTTCAAATCTCCAGAGGTACCTCCGATTTTCGCTGTTGGTAGATTCAATCTTCAAGAAGCTTGCAAGATTCTACAAAGCCATAGCCATAAACTATGCCAATCTTGCACCAACTGGAGACTTAAAATTAATTCGCAGCTGTAACATTTTCTTACAGAATGAACTTTTACTGGGCTTTCACACACTTCAGTTACCTTCTCCTGCACCCATAAATACCTCTGTGTAATTTGGGATACGCGCCTCACTTTCCTCATACCTAGTCACAGCGCCAGAACCACACACACATATTCTCTAACCAAATCCTTACCGATGTAAAATGTCAATCAGACTTGCAAGATAGGGATACGAAAATTAAATACTGGAGAAGGAATTGGCAGTGGACGGAAAGGACTGCCTTGTACGTAAAACCCTCTGGTCGGTCTGGCGAGAGAGAATTCAGAGGAACACGTAACGGAGAGAATGAAACAATAAACACTAGGAAACTTGATGGCGTTGTCTCCAGACTGTACTAAATGAAAGAAGGTATTTGCACTAGAGTAAAGCACGGACTACAATTGACTGTGTAGTAACGAGTTGTCAAGGCAATTGGAGAAAGAAGAGAGAAAAGAGAAAGAAGATTACAGAGAACCCGACTGAACGATTGAACGTATTTGGCTTTATGGAAGTAGGTTGGTGTTTACGTTGTAAAACTGTTCAGTAGAAAAAGGGCTTGTAAGAAAGATCCTCCCATCTGTTTCTCAAACGAATTTCCAATCTATGGCATTTGCGGCAAGGCAGGAGAGCGTGGATTTATGAAAATGCTTTCTGCACCTAGGCTGTCTTCTTATGAGACGTAATTTACTTCAGCCAAAATCTCTTTTGAAAACATCGCTTCCGTTTTCTTGAAACACGACTCAACATCCCCTCTTGACGTCAGACGCTACACCCTGGACTTTCCGCATCGTTCTTCGTAGAGATCGTTGAAAAGACCCATTGTTTTCCTTCATCGCCCTTGAACGAATCATAAGAGCAGTCATACATATGAGATGTCGAGGAGTGCACCTAATCACACTTACGGGGTGATGGAGGGAGCACAGTTAATCCACCAAACAGAACCACAACTTGCGAGTGTAGGCGCATTCGTGCGACTGTCACAGATGGACTGGCTTGCTCGCTAAGTAGGTGTAGTAATGAAGTTCCTCCATCACACAGAGGCATCTCAGTATCGGAGTTGTTTCGAGAAACCAGCCACATCTGATCTCCTCGGAAGGTGACAGGGTCAGGAAGCAAAACCGTGTTATCCACCGCAACCACCGCGTAAGTGCAACTCCGGAGATCCTAGGTCAGTTTCTACAACTTCTCCAACACTAGAGACAATAGAACACTCTCGAACGTGTCACAGATGACCTAGGGTCAATACGATTAGGCGTGAAATAATTGAAATAATATTACAGCGGAGCATTGAAGTGTACGAAAAATAGAACCGGTCGAAGGGGTCGAGAACATGGCCAAACATCTAAACAGACACTCAGGCACCTTGACTGTGGTCCTTGCGGAATGACAAGGAAGTTGTTCCCCTGCTCTCGCATTAAGCTTTCTCCCATATAACGCCCAACGGAAGCCAGGTATGAGGTGAGGGACTGAGAACTCCTGGATGGTACGGAATTTCTCAGGCAGACCTCGGCGCGGTACAACATGAACAACAGCTCTCTACCGGGAGACTGGCGACGACTCCGCGGGCCCGAGTTCGGTGGGAGTTGCGACTTCCATCGCCGACATAACTCTCGTCGAGGGTTCGGGAATAGCCATTTGATAAGGAAACATTCCTGAGGGAGCTTGATGGTTGTAAAATTAATTCGAGATTTGCTTTATCTAGTACTAAATTGCGCAAATCGTGTGTTTCAAGTTTCACCGCTAGAAGTCTCCGTACTTGTATCGCGCGGCAACCTACTTATTATATTACGGGAAATGAAAATACGAAAGAATAAAGGGAATGAAGTGCAGACATCCTCCGGAGCAGGTAATAAAGTGAGTTAATTGTGCCTTCGGGCGTTGTTTGCAAGCTGGAGCAAATATTTGATCATCCTTCAGTTTCTGTCGTAACAACTTAATTTTCCTACTTTCCACTTTTGACATTTCCTACGAGCGCAGCGATAGAAATCATCCTTCCTACAGTCTGGCAGCGCACGACGTACTTTTACGTTCCAACTACTCGCCGTATTTACAAATATAATTTGAGTCGCGTTGGTTGAATAGTCGTAACAATATTTACCTGACTCAGAACTTCAAAGTTGACATCGTTACAGACGAGTTGAACAACTCTGAAGTGATGTTGGTTGGGAACTTGCAGTTGTGCATGATTTGCCTGGGTGGTGATTTAGAGCAGCACGTGCTGATTTTTATCACCCAAAGAGATTTCGAGTGGAAAATACTGTATCTCATGTGTGTTTGAACAAGGAGTTAACGGAAGGTAGCAGCGACAATTCCATTAACACTCAGAATAACTCTCGGACAGTAACTTCAAAACATTGACCGTAGAAGGTGTCACTTTCTTACTGTGCCATAGATGTTTTGGCACTAATTACAAATATCTGGTGCGTAGCAACACACAACTTTCCGCCACCCCCGTGATTTCGAACATCACCTACATAGGCGGGCGCTATATCTTCGTTCAACGCATTTCTACAGGAACATGTATGGAGAACAAAATGTAGGGACTAGTTAGCTGAGAGTACTCCGAAAGTTTGATCGAAATCGTTAAAGCCGTTTTTGAGAAAATTGAAATACCGATAAATTGATATTCGACAAATCTCCTTTTCTGTGTTAACTTGGCTTATATCTCCGTTCAACATATATACACAGAAATAATTATGCAGAACGAAAAGTTAGCATTGGTGACTAAAAGACACCCCATCAGGATTTATCACATCTGGTGAGGAAGTTACCCTGTAATTTACGGAAATGTTCGAAAAAACGTTATTTTCGACACATTTTGATTTATATCTCTGTTCAATGTACTGTCAGAGGATCATTTATTGAAAACAACATGTAGGTATTAACTATTTTGATACATCTTGAAAGTTTGGTGATAATCATTGAAGCCGTTCTGCCAAAAAGCGTGAAAAGCCTATTTTAGCTTCATAGGCCTATATCTCCGTTAACCGTATTTTCATGGAGATATGTATGGAGAAGTAAAGTTAGGTATTGATTAGTAAAAGATAATTCGAAAGTTTAATCAAAATCGTTAGAGCCGTTTTTGAGTAAAATGCGAAATCTCTATTTTTTGGTACATTTTCGTCCCCATCACCCCCTTCCCATCGGCCGAAATCGTCCATAACCTTATTTTGGTGTCTACAAAAAATAACGAACAAAACAAAAAAAGAACCAGCTCAATCGGACGAGCCGTTCTCCCGCAAATCGAACTACAGACACACACACACACACACACACACACACACACGGACCACGCGCCGAAATTAGGTTTTTTATACTCAGTTGGTCTCAAATCGTAAAGATCTGAAGAAAACCCAAATTTGTTTCTTGACCCGATTATTATACTTTCCTTCCCTTCGAGTAGCGGGAAGTAAAAAGGCAATTGTGACGAAATTTCAGCCTAGGAATGAACAGCTGTATTGTGGATAATACTCTGATCGCGATCTCAGTAAATTATAAACGTCACGCGCGTTTGAGCAAGTCGTTGCGTTGATCAATTTTAGTTGGTTTACTGAAGCTCAATGAAAAACCTAATCAGAATGGATCAAGAAAAGTCCTGGGCCGGTCAGTTGCTTTCTTCTCGAGCCGTAGTGCTAACTTGAGTGTTAAATGGTTCATATGAGTATCCAGCACTTCTATATTTTAAAACTACATACAGCTTTTGTCCTGCCGAAATAGCTTGTCGCATCACCGCGTCTGAGTGAAATTGAACTATCAATAACAGTTCTTCAAATTTCTCTTCCTACTTTTCAGCAATAACTACAAGACTCAGCTAGGTTTGTTCTCGAGATCCACCGTACCACCCAAATCCGACGTTTTCGTCTCTTGTTTTGTAATTGTTTGGTACGCACTGGAACAGTCTGATATTTTTCGGTTGATACTTCACAAGCCAAAGCGATTGATTAACAACAGATAATTCAGTGTTTGACAAATCACATTTTCCGAGCTATTGTGGCTTGTATCTTCGTTCAACGCGTGGATACAGAAATATTTCTTCTTCAAGTGCCGTCTCCATCATCGAAGGTTGTCAATCAACTCTGCAAATCTCTCACGGTCCTGAGCCAGGTGAAACAAAACGGCTGCTCGATTAATTCCCGTCCAGCTACGTATGTTCGACAACCATGACGCGCGCTTCCGCCCCACTCCTCTACGTCCACTGATCTTACCCATCATTATTGTATGCAAAAATCTGTACTTGGGCCCACCCAAGACATGCCCCAAGTACGACACTTTGCGCTTCTTTACGGTCATCAGCAGTTCACGTTTCAGGGAGTTCTGTTGGAAGATGTAGTCATTGCGGAGTCTTGCAGTCCAGGGGATTCTCAGCATACGCCGAATCAGCCACATTTCAAAAGCCTCTAGCGGATTCATGTCCCTGGCCTTCAATGTCGACGTCTCTACTCCATACAGAAGTATAGACCACACGTAGCACTTAACAACTCGCCAGCGCAACGCGAAACTTACATCCCGGCGACACAACATATAGAAATATTTGGGCGGAATGAAATGTATAGGTTGCTAAAATACACAAGTGCGACCTGCCAAGTTAATCAAATTCAGTTATTCGGAGAGTCGGAAAATTTGGAAAACGTTCACACCAAAATGATTTTTGCTCATTTTGAATATCTGTGTTCAATGGACTACCACGGACAACAATATACAGAGTGATTTTCACTTGGTGTCATACTAGTGAGTGTAATTAGATTAGAAAAGGAGTAGCCTGCCGCCATTACCTTTCCACCTAAATCCATTGCAGAGATGCGGTTTTTTAAATTTATTTTGGGAAAAATCACATTTTTTTTTTTAGAAAAACCACGTTTTGTTCTTTTTTTTTATTTAGAAAATTGCGGTTTATTCCATTAGAATGCACATTCATAACAACTAACGAACTTCTGAAGACCGCAATTGCCGTTCAAATGTTGGCAATTGACATTAAATTAATTTTATGAAAACGGTACGTTAACGTGCTGGATGCTTTCAAATTTCGTGGAAACTTGGACATTTCATTAGTTTTCTAAAGGTGCGGTTTCATGGGGAAATTCAAGTTTCAAGGAGCAAAATCAGTTCGCTCCTACATAACCACGGTATCTAGAACAGATCTTGTCGTGATTTCTGGTCATAGGCCTCAAGAAATCGTCCTTGTTCGTAAGTACTCACGATCGTTCGAGTGGATAGAACTTTGCTCACAATAACATGTTTTATTTTCTTTAGGTAGTGGTAGGTACATGTATTTTGGTACGTATTAGCTAATCCAAGGCTGCGTGTGAGTTTGCCGAAGATTGTTCTAGCCGTTTTTCCAAGTAGTGAATAAAAAAACCCATTCTTTCGTCAATGGAAATCGCTCAAAACCAAATATTCGTACCTTCGGCGAGTGACCAACTGAACGAAAAGAGAACCGGCTGAATTGGACCAGTCGTTCTCTCACAAATTAAACTGCTACTGCTTCTTGGAATCTGTTGGCGTCAAAACTATTTCTTTTACACGACGCATGACTAACTAGAGGCACACGATTTTCAGTTTTGCAGGTTTCAAATAAGTTTTTCAGACGATCGCGAAGCCTTGTCCTTTGGATCAAAGTAGTGGAGTATTGGGGGCAGATTCTTTGTGCTAAATTAACACCGGCCGAAATTATGATATAAGTAGTTCCTACGGAAATGGAATTTCAAAAGAAAAACAGCGTGATTCCGATGAAGAGTTCAAGTATAATTCAATTTGATTTTACACTTAGGACAGTTTAGAAAAAGGAAATAAATAAATAATTATCTTTGACTTTGACACCCCAGCGCACTCAAGACTTCACTCGTTCGTAAATTTTGCTTGCCCGTGTTTTTTTTTTTTTGTATGCAGATATGACATTAATTTGCGTTCAGGGCGGTGCAATGGTGACCCTTGTTGGGTGGCTGCCGCCTCTTACTCGATCCTCACCGTTCAAGGGGGAAAAGATACCTTTCTGAACACTGACACGGGAAGATTCCCGTGTTCCATATAAACAACGTAATTGAAAGGAACCACCCTGAGATGGGAATGTCTCCACTCAGAGCAAACAATTCAAGCTCTGCAGGTTGTCGTACGGATCTTGAACTCTAATTTTTATGCGTATTAGTAGCATTTGGTATTATTATCATAGTACTATGGAATATTAAAATAACCACCTCCTCTCGGATCCTCTCCACCTTCCTAGCGAACCGGAGTTTTCGCATTGTAAAATTGCGCTTCCTGATGGATGGAATCAGGCTGGTTTTGTGTGGATTGACACACTCCCTGCTCATTGCTTCATCTGCGTGCATTGTTGATATCAAACTACATCCACTCGCTAATCACACTCACGAATTTTCCATTCATAATTATTGCCAAGTCATCCGCGTATGCAATCACTTTGCAACCCTTCTCCTCAAACTACTCTAGGAGGGTATTTGCGTTTGCCTTGGTTACCCCCCCCCCTAGCCGGTCAGAGAGAGTCATCTTCGTTCTAAATAGACCACTTTGCTTTCCAGTAATTCCTTCATCCAAGTGATCAGGGGGGGGGGGGGACTCTTCCTCCTGGCCGCATCTGAGCCATGTGGGGTACTGTCAAATAAATCCCCCCCCTCCCCAAACATGAATATCTGGAAAGCAGCTCAAAGCACTTTCCCTTCCCTTCCAATGTGTCCAGCAGCTGAGTCACCAATTCGTTCAGTGCAGCCTCCGTGGATTTCCTCTTCTGATAGGCGGGCTGGGAACAGTGGATGGGCGTATGAGCAATATAGTTCTCCTTTATGTTGAGATCTACTATCTTCTTCATGGTTTTCAGCTGGAACTGATGTTACGATAGACCCTAGAGCCACCCAGCTTTGGTACGGACACCACCTTTGACTTCCTCCACATTGTAGGCCAGTGTCTCAGGACACCTTCAACGAAAATGGCGCCTTCGGTGCCTTGAAAGGTTTAAACTAGCCTATTCCCCATTTCACTTTATTAAACGTAAATATTCCCCTGGATGCACTTTGCCTTGCCTCCCTACGCTGCTTCCAGCAGGTATTCTCCTCATCAGATGACTGCTGACTATTCATGTGAAACAATAGCGTATACATTAAACACCCTTTTCAACCATTTCGCGATGTTCACCTTTGTCCACTGCCAGACATTTGTGGAGTGCGCTGAAAAAATAATCAGGAACCAATAGTAGCCGATAGTGGCGCCGAGAAGTCTGCACGACACCTCCGGTGCGAAAGAAACCCAACTCTAAGAAACAACGTGGAAATGAGAAGAAAATTAACTTGGCAGTTTACTGCACAAGAAGGAATTTTATCGTTCTACACAGTTCTGCTGGTTGCTGGATCCTCCTAATTATGCCGATTCATTCGGTTCTTGAAGCTCGTCCCAAATCTTTACATTGTTATCTGGTTTTATTTTTGTTTGTGAAAATTATGTTTGCCCGAAGGGAAACCGAGTTTAAAAAAAAAAACTCGGAAAATTTATAACGGAATTGCTTTGTTTACAAAGGGTACAATCGTTGGAGACGGCTGACACAAAAGTGAAGTGTCTCAAGTGCTGTACCTTTGTAAACCAAGTAACTCCGTAATAAATTTTTAAAGTTTTTTTAAAAAACTCGGTTTCCCTTCGGGCAAACATAATTGGCGCAGGTGGTAGGACAAGTTGACGTTGAAGGCATATCAGCGGATCGTCTCTACGATTTACAACTTGCCTACAGATCTACTGGTTTCACTCGGACTTCACCTTTTTACACAAACCATCGGGAAAAAGGAGGACGACTGCGCCAATTATGTTTGCCCGAAGGGAAACCGAGTTTTTAAAAAAACATTTTAATTTATTACGGAATTACTTGGTTAACAAAGGGTACAATCGTTGGAGACGGCTAACACTAAAGTGAAGTGTCTCAAGTACTGTATGTCTAAGGACACCTCGTAGGGAGGTGGATACTGCTGAGCTAGTCTTTTAATCCCGAGAATTTTCGGGGTTAAAAGTTACATACTACGCAAATATCTTCTCGTAACTTGAATATATTACGCGTGCCGATTTATTTTATCAAGGAGATCCTCAGCAATGGGGTTCCTTAAATAGAAAACACAATATTGTGTTAATTGAAAAAATGTTCTGTTCTCTGAGTTGGTTTGTCAACGTGTAATGATATTAATCCCTTACTTATAACGCACGTGTTAACGAGGAGGAAATCGCTCTGGGAGTACATGTTGATTTGTCAAGAGTGTGAGAGAACTGCTGAGTAGTGCTATCAAGTTTGGCAGCACCTTTCAACATTTTTAATTTAGTGATTTGTGAGGGAACCTATTTATCGATTGCCATGCACACACAGAGAGGAAAATATAGTAGCACGTTGATGGTTATGGAGCAGTGGAGGAATAGAGAATAGTAGGCTCAAGCAAGAAACGTATGGAAGACGTGGAGGGGGGGTAAACTCGATTTGCGTTCAATTTGCCGGTTTCTGCTTGCGAAACGGAGTTTCCAATGAAGGCGTCAGCAAACGTTGACGTCAGCAATTCCGTGTTAACTCTGAAGCTCGTGAATCAGCACTCCGAAGCCTCTCTCGTTGCTTCGGCTTTCTCCCTGCTCCAGCCTGTTTTCCCCTCCAACGTCGAAAACCTCTTTCGCTCGGATAATTACTCGATGAGAAAATGGCAACACGCGAGAGAGAGAGAGGTACGTTCCCCAAGACTAGACTTTCCACTCAATACGGTACATCTGCCCGGTTGAAAGAACCGCAAGGGGGTACAGGCTGGAAGAATTCGAATGGGGCCCCTAACGAGTTGGCTGGTCGTTAGGAGTAGTTAACGCCCCCGAAATGTCTGACTACTCGGTTCCTCCTGCGCAATCAACATCGCTTTAAAGATCGTCCTTAGAGTTGGAATCGCAAAAGCGGAGGTGGTGAAACTGCAATTAGGAACGAGAAGAAACCGTCGGCGCATAATTTTCCGTTTATGAGTTCGATAATGCTTTTAAAATACCTCTCGGTTGTTTGGGTTTTCAAGAAATTTATGGACGAAGGGAAATAAGAACCGAGATATTGATGTGTTTCAAACACAGGAACGCTGCACTAATCCAAAACATTGTAACTGTTTACATTTCTCCATTTGAAGGATCAAGAAAGTCCCTTCTTAATCGCTAAGGCGTAATTTACATTTCAGAACAAAGTAGAGCTCGTTTTTATTTTGCATCGATAACAATTTCTTACCACGGCACGTTACTCATAGTTCCCAATGAAAAATATCCACGGTGACGCATAATACAACTTTCTTCAGCCCAACGTGCATTCAGCTCCCCATCAAACAAGTTTTTCATTCACTTTACGTGAACTTAGTGGAGTGTAACTAACGTTCTTCTTCAAAATGGTAGCGCTTGAGATTTTTCAAGTTTCTCGTACTTATTTCTCAACAGTTTTCGAGAGATCAATACGAGAGAATGTCAACAATAGTTTTCTTAGAAGGTCCTCGTGTTCAGTTAGAATTGGAGAGAAACGGTTGGAGAAACTGCTGTTTAGAAGTCCGGAACTTGTGATCTTACTCCTAATCATTAACTGTGATTATTAAACGTTCGCCGTATAGGGGCTTATAGAACTATAGTCCTGATTTTCCTGGGAACGCCACACTCATATGAACGGGATTTATAATGAAAAAGCTGCGGTAAAATACATTTTCGCCGAAACTTTTGCGAGCTAATTGTACTGCTATCGCCATTTTGTCATAACCCATAACCAAGAAAATATTGTATTATCCTTTGAGCCATTCAAATCAAAATCAACTTCGGATTTCGGCGATTTTTCTCTCACTCATATTTTGATGTCTCATCTGAGGGCTGAGCTGGTAAGAAATTAGGTAGTCTTCTTCTGATGCAGTCCACAGTTCAGACAACTACCTCAAATGGTGTTTTCGGACTCAATATCCTTGAAACGTAAAACTCTGAAGGTTTATACACACAGACTTTCATCTCACTACGTAACGCTAAGGAAAGTTCAAACTGTATCAAAATTTGTATTGTCGATAATTTGTTGTAGTTTTCGTTAACATCTCAAATTTGCATTACATTCTTAGCATTAACCCTCACAAAAAAACTCTACTATATTTGACGGAGCTTTTTGTTTTGGTTTAGCACAGAACGTTGAGGGCCGTTTTCACCAACTGCGTTAATCCCGTTTAGACTCCATTAACAGTGCCTAACCACCTCCCGCCACAAAAACGGGTTTCGCCAGGTTGGCTTAAGCTCTAGCCCCGATCTAGCGCAAACCTCACAAAATTGGGTGGTTAGGTCCGGTTAGCTCTTATCTTTCTTTATCATCCTGATATTTGTTCCCCATTACCGTGCTCCGTCGAGTATTCGCTTCTATTATTGTGAATAATTTACATATGTTTTGGAATAATGATAATAATAATAAACAAAGATGCTGTTTACAAGTGCGCAGTTATTGCAGTTGCTTTTCCACTTCGATCATAATCAAATATGTTACGTCATCTCACCTGGCCCTTCAGATGGATATCAGAGCGTTTCGAGGAGTTCAAGATATGAATTTAAATTCTGTCACGAACAAAAGTTTCACGGTTATAATTACTCGCAATTACAAGTTATTTTGGTTTATTATTCATTCTGAATAATAACCCTATGTTTTCGGTCTCGAAAAATTTTTTACAACCCCCTCTCAAAATTTGATAATTTACGTTTCAAGACATGGAGATTCCAAATTTGCAATGTCCGTCCGCCGACTGGGCCGTTTTGTGCCTTTAACGTGGTCCAAAAAATTCGTTCTTTCGCACAAAAATCCAATTTGGTATCTAATTGTGCCCGCCATCTCGGCAATCCGATCGGACGAAGCCCACGATTGTTATGGGCAAAAAAGGTTACAAAAATCAACGAAAAAGCAGTACAACGCGGGAATTACAGCGGAAGTCAACGTTTCGTCGTTTGAACTCCCTCCCTCCCGCCCGTTCAAAGAAATCGCTCGCCTGCTCAACTGGCAACGCCCTCGCCTCGCAACGGGTTCGCCCAATTTTTTTTTTTTTGCTTCCTCTAGGAAGCGCTCCTGTTAACCTTTGGCATTACGATTTGTCTCTTTATCGTCCGATTGCCTTGTTCTCGTCTTCACCTCCACAAATGACTGTATCGCTCCGTCTCACTATTTCCGTTAGCAAAATATATGGCATCCTCGATTGAACTTTTCATTATTCGTTTATTTTTGGTTTATTTATTTAATAGTTCGTTCGTTTCATTTTTTGGTTTTAATACGATTCATTTTTTTTAGATTCTTTCGTTTCATTCTCATTTTGGTTTTTTTCATAGATTTTTGGTTACATTTTGATATTAGTATTTAGCGTGCATGTTTTCATATTAAAATTCAGTTTTTTCTAGATACTTACGTTTTTTGTTTGTTTACTTTATTATTACGATTCAGTTCTTTTCGCCCTTTTTTTGGGTTTCAGTTTGATATTTTTCGATGCTGAATCGAACGAGATGGGCCTCGGAGCATTAATGCTAGGTCAAGCTGTTTATCCGAATAATAAACCGTTGTGTAATAATTTGCAGGGTTTTTTCGTAAAATGGTGCGTTGAGCAGTTTCATAAAACACTCTAGACGTCATATCGCCGTCAGAAATCCCAAACGCAAATAGCTTACCTGGGTGGATGTAATGTGCAAAGCTCCTTAACAGAATCAATGGGTGGTTACTTGGAAGTTTTCTCACACTAAATGTTGGAAAAACCAAGTACATGCTAATTGGAGGAGGCACTATACCTGAAGGTGGTGGTTTGCAGATTCACTCATGTGCTCCTGGTGTCCCATGTTGTTGTATGCATCTTGAAAGAGTGACCGGCTATAAGTACCTTGGAGTTATTGTGGATGCTTCTCTTGTCTGGGACCATCATGTCTCATATCTGTATGCCAAACTCCGCAAATTCGTACACATATTTTATCATGCCAAGTATGTGCTTTCTTCGGAGCGTCTGAGGTTGGTTTATTTGTCTCTTGTGCAATCAGTGCTTCACTATGGCATCCTGGTGTGGGGTGGTGCCTATCCCATTCACTTACGGAAACTGATAATAATCCAGAAAGCCATATTAAAGGTGATGCTTGATAAACCGAGGAGATATTCGAGTGATCTATTATTTCAGGAGACCAAAGTGTTTACCATCCGGCAGCTTTTCATTAAGGGACTGGCTCTATTCTTTACAAACACCCACACATTGTTGAGAGGCCCTACGTTCATAACCATCAAACCCGCTTCCAGATTCTTCAAAATGTAGTGAACCCTAAAATAAATTTAACCCTAACTACTAGAAGTCCGCAGTACTTGATTTATTTAATTTTTAATTCCTTGCCTGCTCAACTGAAGATTCCTGGAGTGATAACTCGCCCTGCATATAAGAGAAAAATATTTACATGGTTGATAAATCTAGGGCCAGAAAATGCAGAATTAATTTTAAATAGTATTTATAGTAAGTAACTAATATATAGAAAACCTGTAAACTGTAATAGTATTGTAATGATTCCTTAGAATAAGTATTTACAGTCACATTGTTTATAACCTTACGTTGTTAAAAGTTAAAATTTAAATATAGAAGTCGGCAACTCTAGCTCGTCAACACAGGCTTTGCCTAAAGACGAGCTATTATTATTCATTCAGTTAATCAGGTATATTTTCTTTTCTGTCGATGTATTTACTGAATAAATCTTCTTCTTCTCTCTCTCTCTCTCTCTCTCTCTAATAGCAGATAGAGAGGAAATGTTAAATAATAACACACTTTTACCCACCAGTTAGTGTATTAAACACTATAATTCTCCTTTCCTAGTTAAAGTTCCTTGCTCGTAAAAGTTGTAACCTCACAATTTCGGTTTTTATTATTTCTGGTTCAGCTCTCATTTTCTTGTACCACTTTCGATTTTCCCTGTTCTCACAAAGTATCCCCCGTACTAATTGGGGGTTTTCCTGCAGCTCTTGCAGTTGGAGTACGCGTATTGACACTTTATGCTCCTCGACCAGTTTCAGCTTCGGTAGAGGTTAATATGGCCACTTTGGCTTCCGACAATTATTAGAAACAATAGTTTGGTCCAATCTGGATTTTTGAGGGTACGGGGCTGTTTACGTTTACACGACACTTGTATACGGGACGGGATGTTGAGCAGACGTCCAATTCCCTCACTTTACTGTAACCTCATCAGTCCATTGTATTCTTGATATAGCTTAATCAAAGCGTAATCACGGATATCCTAACTGCATCCCTCAGTGATCTCGGCTAGCGTGGTGAGAACGAAACAGGCTAGCCTTATAATTTACTTATCTATGTGGGATCAGTGGAAACGGCCCGAACGAGAACAGGATCGTAAACTCAACATCCTCTTCAACCTTTGATTTTAAACCTTATCGTCGTTTCAGCACATGTTCCCCTGCTGGCACGAACAACTGCCTCAATAATATTTTCTCGTCCTAGAATCCAAAACTCTCCCAGTAGCCAACTTCCCTCCATATCTGTTTCTGTGCACAAGATTACAACAATGAAGATTAGGAAAAAGGTCTGAGATAATACCTGCCTTCTGCCTCAGATTCGTATAAACGAGTTTGGAAAAAAATTCCTCAGGGTCTCAGGACTAATTCCTGGGCTACCCTGCAGCATTATATGTACCACACCACCAGTGAAGCGTTTTTTCGTAACCTTGTTACACGGTTTTCTATTGTTCCACTAAGATCACAGAGTGACTCAGTTGCTGAATCAGCTAGCAAGTGTCACCAGCGACGAAGGTCAAGCAGAACGTAAGGAACGTTAAAACAAATCAATTCGCCAGAAATCCCTACAAACTTTTCATCATCGTCATCTATACACAGCGGAGTTCCCAACAACTTAAACTGCAGTGGCAATAACATTGCGAAGTTAATTGCCGTTTTCGTGGCGATAACATATTGCACTGCGAATTCCCGCAGCTGGGTTAGCCTCGCTAGCGATCCTGAATTACGCATACCTGAAGACTCATTATTCAGCAATGCTAGCTAAATAGATCGTTTGTCGAGAGGAATCCTGCCGCGTCCAATTAATGTAATTGCCTCCAATCAATCGACTACATGTCCGTATTATCCCATTTGCAATTGCATGCCACGTAGACCGAATTCAACCCTCTTTGCTCTGGGAATGAGTGAAATCCGTCAGTTTGGTGAACAGTCGAGGAATGACAAGCCTACTGAACGTATAAAATATACTAATTACACTGATTGCGCTACCTCGTTCTTTTTCAGATATTGTCAGCATTGAACATGGCGTGATTAACATCCCTCGACCATTGAATACGTGATGACTTTACGAATTGTCAAGTTTTCCATTGTCAGGGTACAGGGTATGGTCAACTTTCTCCAGTGTAAGCATCATACTAATACCCGTTGAACACGATGTTGGGTCATATTAATGAATCATTTGTAAATAATTGTGCTCCAACGAGAGAAAGTTGCAATTGAATGTGGGAGTAAGAATTAATGGTGAATACGAGCGTTCTGTGTAAGAAGTGAGTGAGAAACTCATAGTCTATGGTTTAAGTCTTCAGTTAGTCAAACGGCTGTATGCAGGAACCATGTGAGAGAATGTCTGAGCTCTGGAACAAAGAGATGGCAAAGTGAGGGGTGTGAGAAATGGTTGTGTCAGAAAAACGCGCTGAACTATTGAGATTGCGTCTGAGAAGTTACGTTACTGGCTCTGGAAACACTAAACCTTGTGTTTGAGTGAATTCACAATATCTGATAAAAGAATATGATTCACAAAATTGGTTGGTAGCTTCAGCAGCTATGAGATCAAACAACCTCTGCAGAAATTCCAGTGGTCAGAGCACCTCGACCACAAAAACACCCTTCAGGATGAGGACAATGGCATATTTCATGCCAATTTGGCGTGAGCCAAGTCGTACACTTAATGTGGGGTACGTTATTGCACTTCAGCAGCATAAACATGATTCAATCAATCGACTAAATGTCCGTGTCATTCCATTTACAATTGCATGCCACGAAGACCGAATTCAACCCTCCCTTTGCACTGGGAATGGGTGAAATCCGTCAGTCTGGTGAACGATTGAGAAATGGCACACAGGCGAGTGACAACACTCCTTTCAATATTTCCACAATTTGTAGTCGTAATCTGGCATTTCATTTGATGATGTGTGTAATTATCTCCTTTCAATACATACCTGCCGGTTCTGCAGTAACACTATTTAGTTTTCCACTTCCTCCATAGGATATCGGACAATGAGTTGAATTACTCTGGATGCTGAGTTGTCTCTTTAGTAATATTTGACCCCCCCCTCCCCTTACGTTTTATATTCCTTTACCAGCCACAATATGTTACACCGCTTGAGTCTCACGGATGTTTTGTGCATTCTGGTCTGTGTGGCGCTCGTTTACTGTTATCATATTCATTTATAGCTGTAGTTTTACTTTGCGAATAATAGTGAAGAAACGCTTTTCTTTTTTAACTTCAAGCTTGGTTTTCAATAATACTGGGTTAGCCATGGGGCTTCCTCTTCCACTCCCAGCTTAATTTGAATTTTGCTCTCACTCCAGTAAATAAATAAATTGACTAAGGAATACAGTACTGACGTTTATAAAAATATTGCTTCTAACAGGTTTTGTAATGGCGTCTCAGTCTCCAACCTTACTCAAACATGCAACAAGTTCTTCGTAGTATATATTCTATGCACTTACGAGCTGTTTCATTTTTGTTGCAGAGTACACGTACGTGACTGAGACTATTGAAGTTGAAGGAACTCCAGAAGTGACCTGCCACGATGGGGGCATCCCCATCTTCAGGTTAAGGAGTGTTGAAGAGACTGAAGCTGCCCACGACCTTCTCGAACTCTCCCGGTCGTTACCTCCTCTTCCAGCTCCTGGAGTGACGCCGCATTACCCATCCGCTCCTTCCGAACCCATTTACCAAACAACCCAGCCAATTTACCATTGCTGCGGCTCGACTGAGGTTGGCTACAGAACAGCGACACCAGCCCCGCAACTAGCTCCACCCCTGACGCCGCCCAATTCCGAGTATTCTTCAGACGCTGAAAACAATAACCCCAATCCGCAAAACGCTGCGCAGTCTCCAAACAATAACAACCAGCCGGCCAATTCCGCTGTGTACACGTACGACGCTCTACTTGTGACGGACGGTCGCTCCAAGAACAGAAAAGATAGAAAAACGTCCGGTAAAGCGGCACCGCTCAGCCCGTCCTCCTCCGACGACGGAGTCGTGACTGAAAACGAAGAAAATGCTTGTGATAAAGGCGGAAGGTATACTTGTTCGGAGTGCGGCAAAAAATACGCTACCTCTTCGAACTTGTCCCGACACAAACAAACCCATCGAAGTTTGGATTCTCAATCCGCCAAAAAGTGTAACACATGCGGCAAAGCCTACGTCAGCATGCCCGCTCTCGCCATGCATCTTCTCACACACAAACTCAGCCACGCTTGCGGCGTCTGCGGCAAGCTTTTTTCCCGTCCCTGGCTCCTCCAAGGTCACTTGAGGTCCCACACAGGCGAAAAACCTTACGGATGCGCTCATTGTGGCAAAGCTTTTGCCGACCGCTCGAATCTCAGGGCCCACATGCAGACGCACTCAGCTGACAAAAACTACCAATGCAACAGGTGTCACAAGACTTTCGCTCTCAAATCCTATCTCAACAAACACCTCGAGTCCGCCTGCATCAAAGAAGAATCGGAAAATGGCGTCGACGTCAAAGTTGTTTTTGAAACTGTTCGGAGTGAGGTGCAGGTTCAGTAGCAGCAAAGGGATTTCTCTGTGATCCAATTCGCAAAGAGAAAAACTATGGAATAGTGAAATTTGAGACTTCAGAGCTTATGAGACTCTACAAAAACTCATACACCAAAATGTGTAATTTCAGTGATATTCCGTTTCAATGTTCAACTTTCTGATGAAATCAAATGAACGTAATCCTAAGAAACTTAAGAGCAGCGGCCATCTTGAGCTTTTGCTCTGGGATAAACAAAATGTATATTTTTTCGTCTTCACTCGAGCAACGATAGCTTAGATCATTTACCTTGTGGAAATTTAAAAAAAAATCTCATCAAAAACTACCCAATTAATTTTTATAAACGATATATATTTACAAGATCTGAGATACCAGTTTTTTAATGTTTTTCAATAAATGACGTAATCGTTTAGCCTATGATCTGCTCAAAAAAAGTGAAAATAATAAAAAAACAGAAAAACGATTTTTTCGTTCGTTCTAATTGAACTCGTAATTATTTGCTTGTAAAAGAAAGTATTTATGAAAAAAAAGAAAAAAAAAGGTAAAGTCAGTAAGAATATTTTATAGACTGGAGTCGTAAACTAAAAGAATAAAGAAAATATTAAATTATAAATATAGTCATAGGTATTTTTGGATATCAATATATGAGTACATGATTATATATTCCTACGAGTACTGTGTAAAGAAGAAGTTCTAGTCACCTTTTTTGCGTTTTCAAAAAACGAGGCGTGGTTTATGCCATCAATAAACTTGATCAAAAAAACAAACAAATTGACGATTTTGGAATTCAATACGAATACCTACTAGAATAGAAGTGGCTTCCATCAGCTCTATTGCTACAATATCTGGAACAAATTTACATAGCAGACTCGGTTCATCGGGGAATAAATAACAAAGCAAAACGACGTTTAAGGTCGACGAGGCCTAGTTTAACTGAACCCGTCTTTGAATTTGGCCGCATTTTTTTTTTGTATTCGTAATGTATCGACGAACGGTGATTTCGATTTTTCGTTGATTTTGTTATGTTTTTGAAGGTGAATTGTACTGGCGTTTCACTCAAGCTCACGAATGCTTTACAGACGATCATCCATTTCATTCAGTAAAACTGTAAAGTTGGGTTTGTGTTATAACAGTAGTGTTGTCTAGATTTTTTCATATTATTGTGATGGTGGAATTGTTTAGTCATTGTTTCAATTGAACGTAGAATAAGGTTTTGAGATGATTCTGGATGGTGCGTTACGATATTTGAGGTGTTTCTGTACCGTGTTTTGGTTTGTGGCTTCAGATAAGACCGAAGTAGCTGAACTTATCGGCTGAGAAATTACAAACTTGAGTTTGCGCAAAACAGTGTAGCTTGTGGAATGGGCAGATCATGTGAAGAAGGTGTACACCATTTGAGTTAGCAACACTGGAGAGACAATATTAATGAATAAGGCAGTAATATTTCAAATGCACAACCACAGAGTTCTAAACTGTTGGCAGTTCACAAGCGAATCCCTTAGCGCAGGTAAAGACGAGCGAATAGAGACCTTCGGGTGAGGGCAAAACAGTCCTAGAACCACATAGGAACGCTCGTAGCAGGAAACGTAGGAAACAACTGGTTGATACTGGCAGATGTCTGAACGACTGGGACTAAAGTGACTTGAGATGAAACCGAATTCCTCTGTTGATCAGCCAAGAAGACTACAGGCGTATACTTTCTTGGTTACTGGGAATCAAGCAAGGCACTGATATCACAGCAGCGGAAAGATGGTTGTGTCAGGCCGCTCTCCTGCT
The DNA here is from genome assembly GCA_020466155.1 of Pachypeltis micranthus. Classification (NCBI taxonomy): domain Eukaryota; kingdom Metazoa; phylum Arthropoda; class Insecta; order Hemiptera; family Miridae; genus Pachypeltis; species Pachypeltis micranthus. Next base: position 10,105,005 of record CM035774.1, on the reverse strand, counting down.
CCAGCCTCACAGCAGCCACAATCGGGCTTATTGTAAGCGCGTCCATGATCCTCAGTTCATCGCCCCCCAGCACCACCAGCAGGCCCCACGGCACTGGTCTCACTTGGTGTGACGTCACCTATACGCCCCACCACATCCGCACGAGGTCATCCGCAATTTCTGCATTTGCCACCTCTTCTGGCTGAAGAAAGGGCCTCCCAAACAGACGACGGCGCGAACACATGCTCACCGTCTCTAGCCAACCTATCAACCCATTCGTTTCCCTCTATACCCCCATTCCTGGGCACACGACACAGTGTTACACTGTTGTCCTTGGCCAGGGTCTTTGGTCCAGTCAGACACTCCCACACTTGCTGCAACGTAAGACAATACGAGGCCAAGGCCTTGAGAGTGGCCTGACTGTCCACCATAACGTAGATCCTCTGCCGCTTGAGTCCCCTCTGCATGTTCGAACAAGCCACATATGATCCCCATATCCTTCCTCCCAGTGCAAGCACCTCCTTGGCCCTTCCTTTGGAGAGACGGATGTCTCAGGCCAGGGAGCCGCTACCAACGGGCAGCCCTGCACCTATCCTCCCCTTTTCCAACCTCTCTACATATGTGGCACCTGGTAGTCCCAACAAAGGGCTCAGGGCAGGCAGGGAACTCCTGATTTGTATTGCAACACCCAAAATAGCACTACGTTCCACTTGGCCAGGAGTTGGTCACGATAGAAGGAGGGTGACTGCCAGCAAGTCTTCTTCTTTCTTCTTCTTCTTCTTGTCTGCAGTATCAAGTCTTTGGTTATGAATTTGAAATACTGAACATCGCCTGATTCATCGTTGTCCCACCTCTCCAGTGTCCCCAACTCACATCTTGAACGCTATGTTACCACCTTATCTACTCAAGTCGCCCTTTCCAGAGGCCAAACTGCTTTTCATAAACTCAGTTACGATATCTCTCCAACAACCCTTTAGAAAAATGAGCTGTTGAGAAAGTTCAGCTTATAGAAATACCCATTAGCAACACTTGACGTCCACACTTTGTTGTTTACTGGCTCAACCATCGATAAGAGTTTTTGTGCAAATACCGTTAGGTGTTTTGAAAAATTGAAATCGATTCCACTTACCAGAATCATCTCTTCATGTTGTGAATTGTTTAGTTATTGTTATTTATAAGTGACCAGGGCGTTTCTGAGTCGAGGGTGAGTGGGGTTTAGGCAGAATCCTCAAACTTGGTGCCAGCGTCAAAAAGTGGTGGTCAGGGTTGACTTACGACCAATTGGAAAGATATGAGCCAGCAAAACGCTGTGCATTGATGTTTATTCCACTGCTCAGTCATCAGGATAGGTCAACAACTTTTTATTTATTTCTTGACTATACCTTAGAGGCATGTTATGTTTTCTGACTAGCGTGACTTAGTACTAACGGATGACTTGACCGATTTTTTCATCAACTGGAGCTCATTAGTACGTCATTCCTGTAGTATCTGAATAAGGTACATACACTTCACCCATTTGAAGTGTTCAGTACAACCAGTTTTCGTCACAGTTGGCGCTAGAAGGCAACATCCACGTAGTCATTCTGTTACAACTCAAGTTAGTCTCAGAAAGGTTTCTTCACGCACGATGGGCTTCCATGGACTCTAATACATGCCAAATCCTCCCAAAAGAACTGAACAGCTCGTTACAGCAGTCCCTGTAAGAACTACAGACTCAATATCTGCGTGAGCTACATGCCGATCAAAGAGTATGACTCAAAGAATAATAATGGCGGTGCTAGAGACTGATTACATGAGATGCTGTCAAAGGGGCCTTCGTACTCCTCCGCAACTATCCCAAGGGTTCCTTGTAATGGTCTAGTCAACTTTCTGTTTCTTTATGACCTCTCTTATCGTTATCAAACACAAATTACTACCACACCTATAACTTGGCAGCTTGCAATTCGACTTGAAGCATTCGACGAATCTTGTTTGAAGTGAAGTTGGAACTTGAGGTTATGGTTTTAAATTTTACCAGTGCTTAAAAAAATTACGTTTGGGAGAGGAGAATGAGTTGAGAATGACTTTGGCTCAGAGAGAATAGCTTGCCTCTTGGTTCTCATGCACTTGTGAGCGTGTGACAAGGATGTAGCACAGAGCAAGTGTAACAAAGATATTGAGCGAAACGGATATCATTTTTTGGCTCCCCTGAACCAACACAAAAAGTCCAAGTAAGAGAACGGAGTGGTTTATTAACATTGTTGTACACGTGGACAGAAAAACGAGCAGAATTTCGTGCCCCTCATCCTTGCTTTTAAGAGCTTCATTAAATGCGTGTTCAGAAATCAACAAGGTAACTGTGCTTCATACGTTCTATTGTCATTAAAAACCTGTCATTACTTCATTTGAACGCTGCTTGGCGAACATGAACCGAAAATATTGAAATTCAGCCTATTTATCTGAAAACCTCACCCACCTTCGACTCACGCGAAAAGCTTCTTCATACTTAGTACTTAATAAGTTCTTCATCTAGTCCCATTATTTTCCTCATTGTGATTTTCCCATTGTTAAACGTAATTTAATTTAATGATATTGAAACGTCTCATCGCCACACCATTCTTCTCGCATTGAGGGACACTGAACAAGTGGGAAAATGTGAAGGAGAAAACAAAATGACCAATTAGTAAAGTTACTTGAAACTTACGACAACATTCTTTTCTACTTAGTTGAAAAATTAGCGAGCGAATTTTTCTAAGTGAAGATGTTAGCGCTTGCAGGAGAAATGCAACTAGTCTAGACTTATGTTTTTTCTGATTTACATTTCGGCCAAGTAAAACATTAAATTGCATAGTTAAAACCAAGCCGTTCATAACATTCGCTGGTTATTAATTAGCAGGCCTTTCATTAGACAGATTTTGGGCTGTTTCGAATGTTGTTAATTTTTTTTTAAAGTATCCAGACCCTTTTAAAAGAACCGGTTTTCACGAAGTTCTTTGGCTGTTACTTAATGCGTGATTGACGTATACTACAAGTGATTCCAAAATCTAGTCATTGACCGTGAGATTCTCAAATGATGTGCGAGCCCTCGAGCTGACTAGTGGAGTGATAACTGTTATGATTTTTTTGTGTGAATGAAGTAGATCGATGGTAGGGAGTAACGAAATTCATAGTCTTCAGGAGTACAATTAACGAATTTCTGCTGGCCATTTTAAATTGACGCACGACGAGTTAACGCTATTGAAGCTCCCACGTGACTCCTATGATCTCCGATGAGTTCTGTGTAAACTAATAAAACTTCATAGTTCTGGTCGCCAAACCTCAATAGCTGACCCGTTTCTTAAAATATTTATCAACACAACAATGAACGTTTTTCTGCGAAGGAATTTCACTCGTGATGTTCGATAACAACAGCCCACAGCCGACGTTATTGTTCATTATACTTTAAAAGTTGTATCATTCAAACTCCAAACTGAATACAGTTTTGTAAATTTGAAGTTATGCTATGTTGTTATATTCAGATTTACTGTAACTGTTAATTCTGGCGCTAATAGATTGTTGAAAAGCGAAACTTGTTACTGACGGCTCACCAGTTGTCGGCGAAGATGCGAAGGAGAGGGGCCCCACCAGCGTGAAGACGGTTCCAGTGAGCTGTCAGTTTGGTCGTAGAGGGCAGAAAATATTTGTTTTAATTTAAAAAAAAAGAACTAAATCAAAAATGAACAAAACCTCTTCGGCAAGCAATTTATACGTGGTAAGCGGGAGTGCGATCTAACTGAGACGAGAGGCAAACTCAGAATGAAATTAGAGGGACAAAAAGAGAGAGCAGCAACAATGGCCAACGGGATAACCTCACCGAGGGTTATATTCAGGAACATAAAATACCTTCTGTGGGGCGTAAGGGGTTAGTAACTGAACAGTAACCTTAGTAGCCAGCTTCAGCTTAGTAGCCTTGTCATTCCCGGTGGCTTCACGCCATCCACCTACTAAATACCGACACCCCGGAGTTTGTGAGCCAGTCTGAAGAGTGGCCATCTTGCAACGGAGCAGAGGAAACCATGCGAGAAGTCGGAGCGGACGGGTTGGCGTGACTTGAGACTAAGTTATGAAGGTTGAGTGCGGAGGTTGTGGCGGCCTCATGTCTTAAATGAAGGCGGAGTATTTACGAAGATGAACCGAGGGAATCGTTGAGCACCAGTTGAGTTTCCTGTCGAAGATCCCCCCCAGCCCTAGAATGGTGAGAAGGTGAATATTCAGGTGTGAGACGCGGGACCCGGACCAGTCGAGGCTCAGTCCCCGTTTGTGTTACTAGCAGAATAGCGAGGGTATTCATTTTTTTGTGACTTTTGAGTTCAGTCAGTTGTCTGCTTTACGAAGAATGAGAAAGTTGTTTTATGGTGACAGGGGCTGTACCGCCGGTACTCATTGTCTCAACCCCCAGAATTTGAAGGATGGAGGATGCCCCATCGGGGGTCGAACCAGAGTTTGTTAGTCTTATCCCTGCCTGGCACGGACGGCGTCACTCACTAACACACTCAGCCACTACTCAGAAGTAGCGATAGTAACCTTCTGTTTGATATAGTAGGTTCTCTCATCTTTTCTTCAGCAATGCACATTCCTCATGTTGATGTGGCATCAACTCTGCTCTCGGGAATCTCCTTCGAAAGCTGGTGGGGATGACATGCCAGGGGTGCACCAATTTAACCCAAAGCATTGTGAAACCAACGTTCACCATGATGCTGCTATTATCTCCATGGTCTTCAGCATGTGGGGGAACACGTGCTTCAGCCCAGTTATGGCGAATAGACAGCAATCCCTAGACTAGACTACATTCGATGATCTAGAGTAAAGAAGGGAACAATGTTTGTTCCCTATTTACAGGATAGCAGACGGATAATTTGGTACCTGGAGTTTCCTCGTGTTACGAGGGGGGTTTAGAGACGTTTCGGGATCCACTGACTCAGGCAAAAACTAACAGCAATCGCGTGGAGCTCCGATCCACAATTGCCCGACTTTCGTCAGGAATTATGAACCATCGTCTTAACCACTAGACCATGATTTCCCTGTGCCTTTAAAGGGAGTCAGGTGGTACACTCGTAAGGCCTATTTGCCCATTAGCAGTCTCTCCTTGTCTCATTTCACATTCGAGCTCGCTCCCTGTCTCCCCCATTGATGGAGCGTGCACGGATGTAAAATGTCACAGTTATTTACAGCCATGACGTTTTATCATTGTCGCATGGTACGATCAACTTCTCACCAGCGCGGATTGTGAGGGTGTCTGACAAGGCAAATGATGATTTGTACACGTTGGCGGCTCACCACCCTATAGCGCTCCCTGCTTAGATACTCGCCTGCACCTAATCAGCAGAATAACCATTCACAATTTCGTATTCCGCGTATATAATTCCGAAAAGCACGTCTAAAAATCGTTAACGCTTATCACAAGCCAATTTACTTTGGTCAAGATTGCGTGAAGACAATCTCTTCGGCTCTGCCGCCGAAACATAAAGAAGAACTCGTAAATCTTACTTGGATGTGTGAATCACATTAATGTAATTGCTCTTCCAGTGATTAAGAGTGTTTGACAAAATACAGTGTTAACCATAGGCAATCAATAAATCATTCTCCTTCTCCAGCCAATCCCTCAAATTAAAAATGTACCGAATTGTGAGTTGGCACTCGACGCAAAAAAATACACACGAATATTATTAGAATAATCATTAAACCAACCCAATTCAAGATCAAACCAAACTATACCAATAATAGAAAAACTACTCCAGTTAAGTCGATATTTAACCACCGACAGAATTAACCAGTCACAGTCGGAACTCAAGTGACAGAAAAATCGCATTCGGCCAACCACGGCGACGGAGTTCCCAATGATTCAAGGCTAACACACAGCAGAAACGTTCCGTAGCAGTGACGAGAGAACTATTGAAATTGAGTACTTGTTGGTTTTAGAAATGCCGTAAAATGTAAATTGATGCAATATTGAATGTCCAAATAATGGACTGAAAGGGACAAGTCACACTACGTTAGAAAATTGCGATGTCAGTCACAGATCCGAGGGAGTACGTCATAAATATCAAACGAGAGATCGATGAGTTAGAAATTACAACTAGGAATTAAAAAAAACTAATTATTTCGTAGTGAAACATTTCCCTTCAGCCATAATATTAATTCGAACATCTTCGTCATCCCTCGCGTTCAGTTGCTCTTTCGATTAATAAGTTATTCATTCATTTTTCAAAGGACTTAAGGCTCGTTCTCACGACGCGTGACTTGCCAAGTCACAGACGTCCTTGGATCTACCACAGATCGACGAGAAGTGTCTGGAATTGCGAGCCAACAGTTCTCACGGCGCGGGGTGGCTCGGTGGGACTCGGGGCGGCACGTCGTACCTCAAGCCCGTCTTGCTAGTCTTTTTCACCTTTGCAGAGAGTTTCCTATAGGTCGCCATTAGGTTTTCTTTTTTCTTTTTCAGTTCCTTTAATGAGCATTCTATCGAGAAATTTGATTGAATCCGTTTCCAAGCATCATACACTTTGTTCCTATCTTTATGTTCTTCATTGACGGGATTCCATATGATCGGTTCCTGCTCGTATAAATCCAAAAACTCTATCACTGTTTCATTAGTCCACTCCATTTTTAACTAGTTAAAAACCACCAACCGAACTCAACAACAACACAGTACAAAAGGACATGCGTTCGACATGCGCTCGGCTCGGCGAATGGTAGGCCGTGAGAACGGGTACACAAGCCGATGCGAGGCTCGCGTCTGCTCGAGCTCGCGCCTTTGATGTTTCATGAGTTTACCGACAAAAGTCGGGAACGGCTCGTGGCGGCGCGTGGCTCGGTCGAGCCACCTCGAGCTAGGTCGAAAAGCAACGGATGCAGTGTTCTCACGACGCGTTACTCGACGAGCGGCAGATCAAGGCCGTCTGTGACTTGGCAAGTTACGCGTCGTGAGAACGAGGCTTTACGAGGATCGAGAGAGGAAAGTTCGTGCCTAGTATTAAACGGTTCTGAAACAAAACGTGACGACCTCTCAACAATCCCATTGCGTTGGCAAGCATGGCCTTGTCACTCCTCGAGCACAACTCAATTATTTACAACTGTTCAACGTGAATGCATTTCCAACGATTTATGATGAAACAAGCCGCTTGGTCTTAAGCACAAATAATTCTGGGCTCTTGATTTCTGGTTAAGCTTCCATTTATGCGCTTCAGCGACTCCTGTTTGCAACCACATAGCATAAACCAATTACCACCTAATCTCCCCTCAGTGCGATTTGATTCGTTATTATACACAAATCCCTTTCATAAGCGTCTTACCGCCCGAAGTTACACTTAAACATTTTACAAACGCCTGAAACGTTAACCACTTCGATCATTAAGCAATGCTCAGTAATTCAAATAAATGCGTCAGCAGAAACTTCGAACTATTCCGCTTATGAACTTCAATCAATGGAGACTTGGGGTTTGACTAGTAACAGTAGCTTATACATTGATCCATGGTGGCATCCTTATGTAGGTTTTTTAAAATGTTACTTAATATAGCTTTCGAAGGACCAAATCAATAAATAACACCATGAAGTGTAATGAAAAAGTGTTTTCCCGTTGACGGATGTTGATCGTAGACAAGTTGTAGGAGAGAAGGTACAGTACAAAAGAGTGAACAAAATGCTGCTTCAAAAAAACCCAAAAAAAACGATTAAAATTTACAGTCGACGCTTTTTGGCTATAAGAAGCAAGTTGTCTTCAAATCTCAGTTTTTAGCTTTACCAGAAAAGTAGATGTTTTTTCAAGTAAATAATTTTTAAAAAACCAAGTCTTGAAAAAATAATAAGCTGTGAATTGTTTAATATCATTACGTCGGATAGCTTGACTATATTTTAAATTATACTTTAAGATCTAAAGAGACATTTTATTCACGTGCATGTTGTTAAATAGATGGACCTTAGTGATTTTCTAGTCATTCGGAGATCTCCATGGGTCATGTTATCTTTTTGTTTATCCAACCATCTTTTGATCGCTGAACTCATTGGACTCCACAATATCAACTGCAATTCTGCTAAAAAAAAAGACGTTATTTCAGAAATTTGGGGAGCGTTTCATTAATTTGAATATTTAGTAAAAAGTGGCAATAAAATAGCAATATATCGTATTGTATTGTGTACTGAGATGAGTTTATTTCCATTTCCCTTGATATCCTTTTCGATCGTGATGGCGAATAGCAGCCGGCGGAAGTCTCTCCAGCGCGCCGATCATTTTCCAAGATAGTCGTCATTTGCACTATGTTCGAGCTAAAATGTTGGGACCAGTTTGGAGACGCCGGCATAAAAATACGGAGGGCACGGTTAGAAACACGATGTTTGGGTCAACCGTAGAGCCCGGTGCTATAATGATAGGGTTTAGCCAAGTGGGGAAAGCCACGAAATGCGGTAAGGAAGTGTATCATTAGACCTAATATAAGTAATTGATAGCTTCGCTGTCGACGTCAAAATTACAGTGCAGAGTATTGCACTCAAAGTTAACCCCATTTTCCGAGCACGGTAATGTGATTCATATGTAAAAGTGTAAGCTTTTTACTTTCCTCTAGAAGAAGGGTAATGGATGTTTGATATCGTATTAAAAATATATGATGCGCCGCACTACAGTACTGTCCAGCTGTCCCCTCTACCGACTAATGAAATATGTTTTTGGTTCAGGTTATATGCACTTGGTACAACTTTGCTCAACGCTTTACGTATACACTCGCCTGGCACGGGTGGTTCGCGAGATTGTCAATCAGATTTGTATGAGAACGGTCATGTTTACTGTTTTGCAGTTATTGAGTTAAACCGTCGAGAAATGTTCAAAAGTGAACGGCGATGGTTGGAACCCCGGGGGAGTACAAGGTGGGTGGTGACGAGCGTTGTCATTATCTTGAATGATGCAGAGGTGTGGAGCACAGTAGAAGGGTGGCAGCAGTGCTCAACGTTGCTTGCTTGTACCTCACTGTTCCGAAAGAGACAGCGTTGGTTGGAACAGGCGTGATTCCCCCTTCTGACCCGCTTCCCACATCTCAAGTCACCTTCTGAGGGTCACAGTTCGTTTCTTTTACCTACTCAAGTAGCCTTCTTGATGGATTCAGCTCCTTCCGCTACTTTTCCAGGAAGGGGAGTTAAGGTTGTTGTGACCACACTGTCTCTTGGGAAATAATGAAGTCCTACAAGCAATGCTGAGAGCAATGTTGCCGTCTTATGGTACACAACTCTGCATCATACAAGATAATGACAATGCTCACGAGTTCCCCCCTTTGTACTCGCCCTTGGCCACTAGAGTTTCCCCCGAGAAGGAAAGAACTTGTTTCTGTGATAGCCGTGTATGCTGTTAGCAGGATATGGCCATTTAATGCCAGCTCGGTATCAACCAGGACAGATATCAGAACTGTCTTTCGTCTGGAGCTCAGTGCCCACGGATAGGGAAGAGAGCCTCATTCTTCTTTGTCTTCTGCAGGGGGGCCCATGTGCTCCCATCCACTTCCTGATCCGTCACCCTACTCGTTACATCATACTGACCACTGTTAAACCGATTTATTGCATCAACATACAAACAATTAATGAAATTACAAAATGACAAAGCAAGCATATAGAGATTACACGGAGTGAAAAAAGTTTGAAAAATGGTACTAACATACGACAGTGTGGATGTGTGTACATCAAGAGAAGTGCTTGTACGCACGAAAAACTCATTTAACAAATTCTGGAAATATATAGGAGATTGCAGAGGTTGACTTTTTTACACTTGAACTAACTGAGTATTTTATTGATTTGACAGAACCTCGAGAAGCTATTCCTGATTATCACTCAACAATCAAGATACCGAGCCTTCATACCTATATCTCCACTTTGTTAAGAAGCTGATACATTTCCACATCATTTTCTTGAATTTGGTGTTACTGAGAGAAAAACTTGTTCTGCCGACAGGCAGTTCGTTAATACGGAATAAATTCTGAAGAACGCAATGTTGAAACCCAAAAGTTGTGAGTAGTTTCATAGCATTTTTCCATTACGCACGTAAACTTGTAAAATATAAAACGGCAGGTTATTTCATCATTCAGACAAAGCTAGCACTCTAGGAAATCATTACTTACACGCTATTAACGTATATCTCAGCCAAATAAATGGTTCGTAATAAAAATGTTTAACTACAGGTAAACATATTAACGCAGAAGCTGTTTATGACCCTAGTACAGATTCCAACGGATATCATCTTCTCAAACGCCTGAACACTCCACGCGATACTCCCTCGGCTTTGAGGTCAAATCTGATAACTGTGAACTTAAAGGTTGCCTACGAAAAGTTGTGAAACTCTCGCGGAATGGGATTTTTTCTTCACTTCTTCTCTCACTTTCTTCTCCATTCTTTCCATACGTTTCCTTAAATGAGGTTACCTTGTATTTTCATAATACGTTTTCAAGATGCCGAAGAAAAAAGAAACCTATTTAGCGTCGACTATTCAGACCGAAAAAAGCTCCATTCTCTGCATACCCAACTCAGCTCCAAACGCGTCTTATCTTCCAATTCCCTCCTCTTTCCAATTTTGTAACACACTCACAGCGCTGACTTTAGCTTTTTTCTGGGAGAAGAAAAAGAGGGAGGGAGAGAGAATGAGAATGCATGCATGAAAGATTTATTTATTTATTTATCGACCAGGGAGAATTAGGGACATTTGGCACCCCTCATTCTCACTGGTGAAGGAGTATTACAACATATCCTCGTCAACGGTATTGTGCGGCACATAAATCAGTGTTAACATTTTCCAAATTGCAAAATACTCACGAATATAACGAAATCGCTGAAAATTTCCTGCATCTGGCCCCCTTAACGAGGCTCCTTTTGTTAAGGGCCCGATCAGTCGTTTTCGAGCGACAATGCCAACGCGAACAGACAACTTTCTTCAAGCTCCTCGAATCCCATCAAATCTCATGTCACCTATTTGCTCATTCGCGATCGCGTGTCTGCCGCTTCCGACGTCCATCCGTTTGTACATCCATTTTCGGTATGCGAACATTCATTTCTCCCCCTCCGATCTTCAAGTGCCCCACCGAAATCTCTTCATTTTCGTTTTTGAGCTCTAATTTAATTCTGTTTCTTCATTTTCTTAGCTCTTAAATTTCATTTGTCTTACCCTATTTTTCTTATTTATTTACTCATATGCTAATTCAGGCAGTTGTCTTAGTCCTCTAGCCAGCCCTATATATTGCAGGGGTTGAGCAGGTGTTCAACTCTTTAGTTCCTTCACCTTTCTTCGCCTTTTAACTTTTTAAAATGTTTAATACTCACTATATTCGCAGAGAGAGGAGGGGGAGAGACAGAGAGAGAAGTTTTTGTAGATACAATGAAGGCTCTAGAAATACAAAATATCTGGTGCATAGCAACACACAACTTTCCGCCACCCCTTTAAGTTCGAACACCAGCTACATATGCGGGTGATATATCTTCGTTCAACGCATTTTTACAGGAACATTTATGGAGAACAAAATGTAGGGACTAGTTAGCTTAGCGCACTGCGTAAGTTTGATCGAAATCGTTATAGCCGTTTTTGAGAAAATTGGAATACCGATAAATTAATATTCGACAAATCTCCATTTGCTGAGTTAACTTGGCTTATATCTCCGTTCAACATATATATACAGAAATAATTGTGGAGAACAAAATGTTGGGATGGGTAACTAGAAGACACTCCATTAAGATTTATCACATCTGGTGAAGCAGTTACCCGGGAATTTACGGAAATGTTCGAAAAAACGTTATTTTCGACACATTTTGATTTTGATCTCTGTTCAATGGACTGTCAGAGGAACATTTATTGAGAAAGATATGTAGGTATTAACTATTTGAAAATATTTTGAAAGTTTGGTGAAAATCGTTGAAGCCTTTTGGCCGAAAACTGTAAAAACCCTATTTTTGCTTCATAGGCCTATATCTCCGTTCACCGTATTTTCATGGAGATATGTGTGGAGATAAAAAGTTAGGTATTGATTAGCAAAAGATAATTTGAAAGTTTAATCAGAATCGTTAGAGCCGTTTCCGAGAAAAATGCGAAAAACCTCAGTTTTTGGTACACTTTCGTCCCCTCACCCCCCTTCCCACCGGCTGAAATCGTCCATAACCTTATTTTGGTGTCTGCAAAAAATAACGAATAAAACAAAAAAAGAACCAGCTCAATCGGAACAGCTGTTCTCCCGCAAATCGAACTACAGACACACATACACACGGACCACGCGCCGAAATTAGGTTTTTTAGACTCAGTAGGGTCTGAAACGTAAAGATCTGAAGAAACCCCAAATTTTTTATTGACACGATTACTATACTCTCATTCCCTTCGGGTAGCGGAAAGTAAAAATGAAGGAGTTCATTTTTTTAGCAATTCGAAGTAGGAAAAAAGGTATGTAATCTGCTAATGACAGAAATGAGTTATTTTCATATCTTTGCGCTGACAAAGAATATCCGAGCCCTCAAAACTCTATTTGAAGAAGTGGTCTGTGTTTGACTGTATGTACATGTAAATGAGAGAGAACGGCTGAACGAAATCAGCCCAAATTTGATTATATCCTTTAGGTTGACTCAAGACGTCAAAATAGGAGAGAAATCCGTTTAATACGTCGATTTATTTATCTGACAACAAAATATAACGGCGATTTGAATTTTTCTCAACTAGACCAAAGACGAAAGCAACGAATTAAATCCTCCTCATGTTTACCGAGCGTTCTATGAAGCCCTGTTAGACTCATCGTTTTCACAATTACTGTAAATATGAAGGCTCCTCTTCAAAAACCGTCCTTGTTGACCGTTTATTAAATTACTTGCGCGTTTATTAACTTCAAGCCAGCCCCCTGAACCCTCCAGATGGTGCACTGAAGTAATATGTTAGTGAGGAGTCTGGGTATCAGAGGATATAACAGAATCTTGCTTCAATTCGATGACGTAACTGGTTGTATGTACTAAAGAGAAAGAAGGGCCATGATGAGGCGTGAGAAAAATAGGGAAGGTGGGAGGGGTCGGTAGGAAGGTGAGAGGCTCCAAGAGCCGTGTTTCTAATGCACTTATTTTGTTACACGATTTCTTCCCTTCGCAGCATGACGCTTTTTGATTGTGAGGTGAAGCCTAAAGTATGTTCCATACTAATTACGTTGACATTCTCATAAATCACCTCTGCAATGTGATTTCTCAAAGGTGTTTGTGACACAAATAGAAGCTGCCCGATAAAATCCAGTACTTTAGGCACTATCAGGTACTTGCTACTAATCCACCAAGTTCTTATAAACCAAATGATAAACCGATTGATGAAATTCGCTGAATGTACAGGCTACTGAAAGTTGAGTGATATGTCGTACTAGATGCGTCGCTATATCTCTTTTGGGCGTAAAGTATCCTCCAAGGGCGAATGAGACGCTAAAAAGATCGAATTACAGTCGTAACAAAACGAATTGCAGCAATCTCTCCGCGATGGCCCAATTTGTGTTGTGACGTATCCAAATGTACCAAACAGCTGAGAGACTTGTGAAGAGCTGTGGCCTTACCAATAAGCATAAGCAAGCGGAGGAGCTACCAACGTCTGTTTATGAACTTACAAAACACTTGCTTCGAGACGACTAAAACCCTTGGAACTCTCGAATCCTCTAGTACCCACCGTTCTACTATTCGAAATATTTCTTCGGGTTAGTGTCGATATGGTCAAGAAAATTCGAAGTCATTTATTTCATTGGCTGTTGGCAGTGATGAAATCGTCAGCATTTTGCATTTATTTTCCGATATTGCAGCTCACGTCCTTCGCCACATTCATAACTATTGAACATGCTGGAAGCACTTGGCCATCACATCAGTCAAGAAAGGTCGTTTTTCCATTCGTTGGAAACAAAAACAACATTTTGTAAACTGTCTTAGGAGAGCCAAACCGTTTTTTAGGCAGAAACATTGTACTCGAAGATAACAAACTTCGTGTTGAAACGGCATAAATGAAAGTGTTAGGTGATTTCAGGAAGGCTATTAAGGGTTGGCTGATTTCTTTCAAACATTCGACAGGGTTAGGCTACCTTTAGTTCGGTGGCCGTGTGCAGAGACAAATATGGTTTGAGTCACATTAGTTCCACCCATGTGTTGAGATGGAAGCTGAAACCATAACAGGAGTCCCTCAAGAGCCCTACTGTTAGCCCTACTTTTCATCCAACCCGTGAATACCCATCAGTCTTTGGGGGATGTAGATATGCGACGTACACCGACGATTTACAGGTCTCTCACGGAGAAAAGTTCAACGAAGGATTTGAAACGGTGGGTTTAATGCAGGTGGTTGTGAGGTAATGCAGCTCACGTGGCGTGGGAGTGAGTGATACAGAGAGAAAACCCGTGGTTATAGGCTACCCGAAGCTTCAGTCGAAAACCACTCATCCTGCGTTCCAAAAATCCTAACAAGTTAAACATGCCTGAGAGCTAAAACATTTGGAGGTCATGCTGACTTGCACGTTGTCATGGTGGACTGATGTTACTCAAATTCGCAATCAATTGGCCCTTTCACTCTTGGGTCTGTTGAAACAAATCATTTGGTTTATTTTTTATAAGGATCAGCATGAGCACCGGATGAAAGACACAAGCAGCTTGTTCTTGTAACTCAAGAGTCGAGTTTTATCTTGACAACCCCCGATCCCCAACAATTGCCCCTCGTTTTCGGCGCCTCATACCGTTGATTGTATTCGCGAATGGGAAAAATAAAGAAATAATTCTAAAATATTCGTTCTTCGCGTGGTTGACAATAATGTGGATGGCGAATTACGAAAGGGGCGCAGGAAATCTGGTTAGAGAGTTAATTTCCATGCGTGACGTATTCAGTGCAGAGAGGTCCTTGTGATTTGGAACGTGAATTGCGGCGACGTATATAGCGTGGTGGCAGTTAATACGGCGAGCCCTTAATGTTCATAACCTCTCCAAACGTCACAACCGCGTTAACGAATCACGCGGGCACGATAAGCTAATTAGCGCGGAGCCCAATGATGTTCGCGTGGATAAGTTTTCGAGGGGGTGGCAACGGCGATACCAATGATTTTAACGCTCAAAACCGCGACTGGGAGCGAATCCAGTCGACATTTCAAGCGGATTCTACGGGCGAATTCGAATGTGGGAATTTTCTGATGGCGTAACGCGGGCTCATTATTCATTTCAGGTGCACATAAAACCCTAATTCAAGTCACAACGATAAGGCCAATTTAGCACTTGCGGACTAGACGTGTTTTGTTGAGGTTCTGAGTTTCAGTTGAACTATCCTCCTTTGAGAGGAGAAAGGAAATTTGAGTAAGAATCGCGTGCTTAGACGAACGTTCATGGTGGTCCCTCACTGAAAATGATGGGAACACGTTGGACAAAGATATTCATCCTGGATCGTTTTCTAAGCACTTCAATTAGTTGTAGGGTTATTTATAAAGGAAGTGGGAACGACTGAAAATTCAGGACGAGCGACAAAGAAAAATACCTAAAGAGCTGCAACATGCAGCCCCCGTGAATTCGACTGCCTGATTTTGTTACTTTCCGTGACCCAAAGGGCAAGGGAAGCATTATAATCGTGACAAAAAAAAAGTTGGGTTTTCATCAGAACCTTATCATTTTCTCATTTTGAATGATTTTTTGTGGACGCAAGAAGAGGTTATGGACGATTTTCATCGATGGAAAAGGCGGTGGGAGACGAAATTGTTCCTAAAACTAGTTGTAGCTGATTCCTTTACCTGGTGCTTCCACCGACAAAGGGATTAAGTTTGGGTTAACTTCCAACGACAACGGTTTTCTCCTTTTGTACTTTTCCTCAATTTACCTCCTTCTCCAAGACACAGCACTCTGCCCAGAGACACTCGGCTCCCAGTAGTCACACAGTCACTCATCTATGAACTCTCAAGAAAGTCGCTACTCTCCTTCCGAAATAGTTTCCCGCGCCAGTTCAGGCCACCTGGGTACTACCCTTGTGTCACCCATTTGTACACCAACTCAACTCAATTTCGCACGTACAATACAGTCCTCCTCACGCTCACCTAGTTTCATTTTTATTTCGACCCTCAAGCTCCCCCTCTCGTGCACCCAACACTTGAGGTCTTGCATTTTTCTCGAAAACGGCTGTAACGATTTTCATTAAACTTTCAAATTATATTCCACTAGTTAGAACACAACATTGTATTTATTGTTATTTTTTATTCTTTTGCATTTATTCAAGAAGATTACAAAAAAAGATACAAAAAGAAACACAAATACCACATAATGCGTTCCCCCTCGATAAGTAAAAACTTGTGCTGAAGGGAGGAGTCGTTATAACTTTCTAGCTACTGATTAATAGGTACAAATCGCAAACCTATATAGTACAATATACTGAATTATATAATAGATAGTTCATAAAATCAGAAAAAAAGTTAAAAAGGAGAATCATCTGAGCATTTTTACACGGACGTACTCTTTGATGCGCCGCTTAAACCCTGCTAAATAATTTAGCATCTTTAATTCCTTTGGAAGACTGTTAAACAGCATTATTCCATTGTACGAGAAAAAATTCTGACTTCTAGTGGTGAATCTAAAAGGCAACTTTAGTGTAAGATTACCAGATGACCTCGCCTGCCCATATTTTTTTCAAAATCAGATAAATTTTTAAATATATATGTAGCAGTTCGCCTTCCTACCTACGTCAAGATTATCAGTGCGATCTTCTTGTGTCGCACCCTGTCGGACGGTGGGGGAAGGGTACACCCTCTCCAACGCCAGGGCAGTTTACGGCAAGAGTCCGGACGGGGAGCTTCGCCATCTTGACGTGCTACTTTTCCGTTTACTAAATCTAATTCTTCAGTTGTCATTAAAACTAGTTTCTTCAATTGTGTCTTTGTCATGCATCGGGAATTCGAGGACGGCGAGATAAGTGAAGTAGATCACCCGAATCATCCTGACTCGGCTGCAACATATATATGGATACAATTTTTTTGTAAATGTGAAAGATGTCCAATACCTCGAATGTCTTAAAAACTGCAGAGGAGGAGAATCTCATTTTCTTACGCGGTAAAAGTTTGATAATTTTTTTCTGGGTTAAATGCAAAGGCTCTAGGTAAGTTTGGTAGGTCGATCCCCACACCAGAATACAATAGGATATCACGGATTGCACTAGAGCACGATTAAACATTTTAAGTGTGCCCATCGACATGAAATTTCGGATTTCAAGGCACAAGGGTATGACTTTACAAAGTCTGTTGCATATATTGTCAATATGGTATTTCCAGGACAAACATTGGTCCACAACCACCCCCAAATACGTGGCTTGTGGATCTGCTTGACACCAGGGCAACTGCAATCACTTGCACTACAGGTTGACACAATGTGGCATTTGATATCTCCTAGAACAGGGACAGAGGTATTACGCAAGGAAAAAGCAACATAATTGTATTTGCTAAAATTTAGCTTTAAGCTGACTCCATCCAGCCAATCCGTGACCACAAGCAAGCAAACAGACGCCACTTGCAAGGATGCATCCCAATTATTTCGCGAGACCACAACAACCGTGTCATCAGCATAGGTAATTATGTCCCCATCATGTTGAACGCCAAACAGATTATTCATAAAACAGATAAATAAAAGGGGTCCAAGAACTGTGTCCTGCGGAATTCCATAGGAGAAGGAACATCCCTCACTCAAAATTGCGTTTATTTTCACTTTCTGGCATCGCCCACGTAAATAACTCTGTGCCCAAACAGCAATGCTATCCCCCATCAGTGCGCGTATACTTTCCACTAACTTCTGGTGAGACACACAGTCAAAAGCTCTCCTCATCGCCAGCCTCGACTAAGGCTTGTTACGTGAACTGGGGTATGGGACTAAAAAGCAAAAAGAGGTTTTTAGGCTTTTTGGCAAAACGACTCCAACGATCTTCACCAAACTCACAGGATGTTTTAAAATAATTAATACTAACAGTCCATCGATCAGATATAACAACCAAAATGAATCGAAATTGATGTTTTATGACCATTTTCGTAATTTCCATAGCAGCTGCTTCACTGGAATCAATTATTATTAGCAAGTGTCTTCTAGCAACCTATACCCACGTTTTGTTCTGCGTAATTATTCCTGTATATATCTGTTGGACGGAGATGTAAGCTATGATAGCCCGGAAAACGAGATTGGTCGAATATTAATTTACTGTTTTTCCAATCTTCTCAAAAACTGCTGTAACGGTTTCGACCAAACTCACGGAGTACTCTGAACTAACTTGTGCCTACATTTTTTTCTCCATAAATATTCCTGTAGAAATGTTGAACGAAAATATAGCGCTCGTACATACAGCAGGTCGTCGAATTTACAGGAGTTGCGGAAATTGTGTGTTGCTACGCATCAGATTTTTTTTTCGCATTTATTCATGAAATTCACATTTGATATAAACAAAAAATAATATCTGACGTAAATGCTACTCCCCTCTGTAAGTCGCTGACTTGTGCTGTGGCGAGAAGTTAAGAAAAATGTCCCGAATCAGTTAAAAGGTTCCCTCAGTGTACGTATTATACGATTATTTGGGATATGTCGTACTGAATTGTTAGATTATGTCGTATTAAACTAATTGAATTGAATGATCATGCCAAAAACTAAGAAATAATTTAATTTGTTCTGGATGATTGAACGATATATTTTCGTAGCTCCTCTTTGAAGGTCCGTAGTTTGGTGATGCTACGAATACAAAGTGGGCTTGGGAAGGGTGTTGAAGAGCTTTACCTCTCTAAAATCGTACATGAGCGTGAGGAAGTACGTCATGTGCTTTTTTCGTATTGACTAACATAGAACTGAAAAGACTTGCAAATTGGAGAACACACCAAAAATTGTTAATAATACGTACAATAAATATTGTAAGCTGAGAAGTACAAGTTAGTCCGATTTTGGGTCTGTGCAGAGCTGAGAGTTAGAATCTAAGGAAATATGAGAAAGTCCAATATGGGGAAAATCCATTGTTGAATTTAGAAATTGGAAATGCGAAGGGTGTTTCGCCCCGGAAATAATCCTTAAACCCGTTTGTTAGCAGAGGGCTAATTGAACTACCAGGAGGTAAGACGAAAAAAAAACCCGGCGCCCTGCGGCTTCCCCGATGGAGCTAAGGGCCATGGCCTTGATCGACCAATTCTGTGCCGGTGAGTGTTAGAAATGTTTTCTTAGTTTTTAAAAATATATTAGAAAACCGAATAAAGTAAGGATAACTCAATCATTACTTCAACTCTATTAATAACTGTAGTACTTGCACTAACAGCTAGATCCTGAGGCGACTGCTCCTGAGGGTGTCCAGAAGCGTACTCAAGGATTAAGTGGGGACTGGATAACGGGTCCAAACCATGTTGCAAACAAAGATAATAGGGGACAACCCGAATATCGTTTCTTTGGGTTGAATGTGTTAACCAGAGTCTCAGAGTCAAACAACTGGGTAAATATGGAAGTGAAACGGTATATTCCAGAATTTCCTAGGTTCCTCCTACTTATCTATTGACGTTATTTGCTATTACTTTCCTGAACAGTTGCGTTCGTTGTGTTCCTATCCTCATTTTGGAAAAAAAATGAATAAATAAATAAATTCGATGTTTTGATATTCGATATTTTGCTCATACCCCGATTTTGGGGTCCTACGGTGATGATATGAGCACAATGTTCAAGTTAATTTGGTTCGAACGTTTTTCCCCAATGGCTTATGTTTCGACAGCTGAACCCTGGTGTTCTACAACTAATCTAACGCATGACTCACGCCTTATTGCTCAGAACTTCAAGACTCCTGCTCTTCAGGCCTTATCTGCTCTGCTACTTCTCTCTTCTCCACCTGACCAAACTTTTTTTCCACCGCCTTTCCATCTTTCCCATTGCCTTTTCCCCCAGTTTCGTTTGAAACGTTCCATTGTACAGTTGCTGCATTTATTCTCGTCCAAGACGCTCTTTTTTCCCATTGTGTTTTTTAAAGTGCGACAGAGACTTTCTACACACATTCCCGAACTTCTGCACCATTCATCAACTGGTTCGTCACCTCTTTATCTTCCCCGCCATCGTCATTCGCTATTTAGCCGAACAATCCAGGTTTAATTTTCCGATTTACAGGCATTCCATTAAGTAGTTCACCGTACATGTCAATAATCTTATTATACAGCCCGTCCACTTCTTTTTCGTCTGTCTCAACTTAATATTATACCAGCTTCTTTATTGAGGGAAGAATTAGGATCATTCTTACAACTCCATGCTTTCCCAACTGCTTACGCAGACACAACCCACTGACCGCTTTTCCGAATTACGTTTTTCGGGCTCGGAAGCCCTTGAAACGTGAAGAAAATTCCGCATTCCTCAACACTCGATAACGCTACTGCCCTTCCTACTCTGCGAAGCTTACAGAAAGCGAAAGCGTGCGGTGATTATTTAATAAAGGCCATGACATGAGTAGAGGCAACCCAACAAATTCCGAAATGTTAACAGCTACTCGTAACTAACTACTGCACATACATCGCACTACCTGGTTGATATACCTGAGTGAATAACATATTGTGTTGGTTAATTCAGCAACAATTGATGTGTAAATTAGTTCTGCTAAAAGTAGCCAAGGAATATGGCCCGTAACGCTCACTCACAACCAGATGTTGGAAGTTCAACCACACGCCGATGGTGTTAACAAAATTCGATACAAAATGTGGACCAGAAAAATCCCATCAAACCTTCTTCCGCTAGTGCTCAGCTGATCCCTCGTAAACCGACGCTTAAAACAAAAATAATGACACGATTATTATACTTTCCTTATCCTTGGGGTTGCGTAAAAATGTGGGTCGACCGTTTCATTTTTTCGACAAAATTCATTACACAGTCGGGCGATTCGAATCATGAAAATATTTTTGCGCAGAGAGGATAAATAGAGGGAAGTAGAAACGAAATGAGTGCGCGTGGTGGGAGGGTGGGGTTAGAAAGAAAAAAAGGAGAACGAAAGAGTAAAATACGAAAGTAGGAATAAAGAAATAAGGTAGGCGAGCGTCGGAGGTAGACGGGGAATGAGATGGACCGGAAAATGAGGCAGTATCTGACTATCTGTTCTTTTCTGTTAGGAGTGTCTTTTCTGATCGGATGGGTGAAGATGGAAGGACAGGCAAAAAGAGTTGCTTGGTAGAACGAGGTAACACGGAACACAGAGCAAACAGTTGACTCGGCAGTTCCTGATTTATTTTCTCTCCTCTAACCTCCCCCCACTCCTTCCCAATCTCATTCTTTATATATATATACTTTTTTTTCTTCCAATATTCTACTACTCGCAGACCGTTGCTTCTTCGTTTTTCGTGAGTAAAGAATAAAACTCCAAACCCCTCGCCGAGTCCTAATTATTTGAGCGACGCTTTTCTACTCAGCTCTGACGTTGAAATTTCTACTCAACTCCTTTTCACTGCAATTTAGAAACTGCAATTGTTAGAGACATTTAATGATGTCGTTTTGTAAAACATTATTTCGTCAGGAAAACCTTGTCGCCTCGTTACGACCATTATTGAGCAATGGAATGGGGCAAGAGATTCACGGTACTGTCAACATGACTGGCGGGCGAAGGACTAGACATGCGAATACATCGAGAAGTTCCCTTCGAAGCTATCTCCAGCTCGCCAGCCACAATTCATAAGATTAAGAAGCGAAGGTGAAAAACATAATCTACTGGTTAAGTCAACCTCACCTTCTCGAGGTGCTTGGTGGGGGCGGGGGGAGACGAATTTTATCTAGTCCTCGCTTTTCACGTCAAAGACATGGGGACCTGTCGGCCAGGGATCCTGTTAATCCGTAAGTAGCGGTAAGTCCTTGTCTGGGTAGCGGCAAGTCTCCAAGGTAACGGCGGAAGGTCTCATGAAACCTGAAGGCAAGTCCAATCCTCTTGATTCATGTGTGAATAAAACGTAGGTGCACGGAGAACGCCTCTTGGTAACTCCTGCACTGGGGCTGCCACCCATTTAGATCATTACGCTGCTCAAGCAGCATATAACAAAAATGGTACAATGAGAGGCAACACACACAGTTTCGTAAGACCGAGTGTCGCCAGCCACGAAGCCAAAGGAGTTGGATTCATGAGGGATGTGATCTCAATGGAAAGCTCCTCGCGTTTTACAGCAGGTTGGCAGTAGAGACCACTGGGCTGGGTGCCTTCTCTCACCGGTTTAATCCTGCAGACTACACGACTAACGCATGTCTACATGGTTTTTTCTCAGAAGGACAGGGTCCACTGTTTTGGAATAATCTATTAAAAACTGTAAGAAAGGGGCGATAAATGAAATGGTAGTGGTTTAGATTTCAGTAATTCTGGGGTTGCTCCTAATCGCCTTATGAGCATTATCTTATAGGTTGTACATTGGACTAGCACTATTTTATCCTCAGTGGTCCATTAATCTCCAACCACATCGATATTGGACAACGACAAACGATGTGCCTCGCGCAGTAAAGCAATAAGAAGAGGTGTGGAGGGGGGTGCAGAAACTCTGGGAGCTGAGGACGTGAATCAGGCGGGCACAGAATGAAGCTAGATGGTTGAGAGAGCAGTAAAGGTTGAAACTTGGACACCAGGTGAACGATAGGTTGGGAGGGGCAAGGGTGCAACGCCCCAAGGGTCGGGTTTATTTTGTTCTTATTTTGTGTCATAACTTGTCATTTCGTTCCCTCTCAGGGTGACGCTTTCTGATCATTAGACGAAGGTTAAATCATGTTTCATGCTTGAACAGAATTGCAATATGTTATTGTCGAACTTTTTGATAATTTATTCCGATGTGCTCGTTTTTTTTTCAATAATGATAATTTAAAACCAGATATTAAAGTAATTTGGTTAGTTCCGGTAGTAGGTAAATTACTAAAGTTAACGTACTTGTTTTGTGAGTCTGTCATCTCTGGCTCATGAGATACTGTGAGCGAGCGCTTTCGATGTGAATACAACACCGTCTGGCCGTTAAATCAGTACTCAAGTAACAGCCAGACGATGATGTCTTTACATCTAAAGCGCTCCCCCACAGTATCTCACCAGCCAGAGAAGACGAACTCACAAAAAAGGTACGTTGACTCTAGTAATTCAAATCCTTTCAAGTTCTATCCCCTACCATTAACTATTTTTCTTAAATTTCTGCAAAGACCACAACAATATTCACCAACCTCATAACTTACTTCAAGAAAACATATACGTGCTGGTACGTGAATGCGCTTTGGTACTAACACTTCGAACAGAGATACGCCAGTATACTCAGTGTAACTCAATATTCTCGATACTTTCTTAAACATTTCAAAAAAAATATTTCCTTGAGTTCACTTTTTAATTAAACGTCAGAGTTTATTCTGGAAAGTTAAATTTTATTATTAAGCCCCTCAGCCTTCAACACTGTATATGTGGATGTGATAGTTCCTCAATGTGTTTGCTGCTTATGCTGAGGCACATTTCCTCTTTGATAGAGTAAGTAGCACAATTGACACCAAATAGAAGTGAAACGTGTGTTGCGGAAGATGTAATTCGCAGCTAGTTCTGAGTGGAATCAATAAAAACCATCGGGAATTAAATAGACAACGGGCGTGATTGAGGAAGAGAGGCGGGAAAGATGAACGGGCTGAGCGGAAGAGACAAGCACGTCGCAAAGAAATAAGTGGGGTTTTCAAAGACAAGACGATGGGGATGTGCAGAGTTAATTGTACCTTCAGGAAACAAGCAATAAACGTGCCAGATCAAAAACTTCTCCTCAGCCTCACCCGAAAGCCTCAACTCGTCAAGACCAGTGAAAAACGCTCTCCATCCTGGGAATGCCTAGTTCGTGAGCAGAAGCTCAGTCAGAGGGAGAAGAAAAAGCGGTAACACCAGTTTAATGATTTCTCTTCACTCGCTCTACGAGCTTTGTTAAACTTTCAGGTCCTTTCCCTCACTCCCTTGCCCCATCCATCGAAAACGATGGCAGCCACTGCAGCACCCAGTCGAAGAGATGAGATAGAGGCGGAGAGGGAGCTGTTCTTCGTTTTCCACCCGTCACAAAGGTGAAAAGACAATGGGAGCGACCTGTTGCTAGGTGCGAGTAGGTCAAACCCAAGCTTCCGTCTGCAAAGCTCCCTCCCTTCTACCACAGTCACACTTCTCGCTCCTAATTAATCACCGGGCTGCATCAGTCATTTCATTGAATTTGCTTCCAATGCGAATGAAAGAAAAGACACGATCGCAGAGAGAAAAAGCTGGGTTTCGTTTGACCAGCAGTGAAAAGCTCTGCCTGATTGAAAAGTTCACTCATGGACTTCGATTCTTGCAGTACGTTAAGATTCGTCACCAAATAATGTGAAATTTCTGGGAAGAGCACCATGCGGAGCTTTCGAATTCAGTTTTCGTTCAGTCAGGATGGTGAAATTCAGGGAAACAGTTTTCACAGGATCTCATTTTCTGGTGTTTTACATTTTCCCGAGTCCCACAAAGTTGAAAGAAAAGTTAATAAGCGACTGAAAAAAAACATTGTATTGAGAAACGATGTACGTGTGAGTAGAATGCGATTGAAAGAAGTCTTGGAATTCGTGGTACCGTTGTGTAGGACACGGTACAACTAAGGCAACTGTTATTAAGAGCGCTAGGGCATAAGTCAGATTTCTAAGGAAAAAAGTGCTTTAAAGTTGATTTCGTTTGACAGAGGAAAGTAAAATTTGAACTGAAATATGAATGTCTACTCACTTTTATATATCGTTAGTTTTCAAGAAGTTCAAGTTTTTGGTTCTACATCACCGAATCAGTCATTTCTAGAAGAGGGATTTCGTGAAAATAACTTAGTTTTTGTCACCAGTTATCGGATTGTCAAAACAACGGAGCGTTGGAGAATGCGGGAAAGGGCCAGTCACACCGTAAAGTGGGCAAGTGAGATAGAGGACTCAGAGGAAGTGAGTGGGGAGATAAAACTATCGTTCCGGCAAAAATGGTGTGGGTATTGAAGAAGAAAACAGAGGAACCAAGCAGTTACTAGTGTTATCTCAGTAATTTATGTTCTATAAAAGAGAAAGAGAAGTGCGATGAGATGAGGGCGGTGGGAGGAGTATACAGAGATAGGATGCAAAAGCAATTGCGGGAGTTTCTGCGGTTGGTGGAAAGGGGCGCCGCTTAGGAAAACGCAGTTCGGCGAAGGTTTTCACGGTAGGCTGAATTGGCAAGGACGGGGCGGAATGAGAGAGATGAAGGGGGTATTCTCTGTTTTTACACCATTTAATCTCACATCGGGATGTAAAAGCAGAAACGCTTTGGTTTCGGTGGCGTTTTAATTACAGTTTCCCCTTTTGCCATTTACTCAGGACGCTTCAAGAGAAAACTAACAGGAGAAAAACAAGGCGAGAGCTGGGCGGATTTACAGCTTCGAACGTCAGTTGTAAATCAGCTGTGGAGGGGGATGAAGGCGACTACTTGGACGATGTCGAAGGAAAACGAGTGGTCCGCCAGAGCCGGATCGCTGGGTCGGTCGGGTTTTGGCCGAGTGAGCTCTTTTGTACTAACGAAACGCGAGCAAGCTGAGGTTGAACAAGAGGCAAACGAGCGGGGTCGCGGTTGAACATCATTTTGCGGCCCAGTGGCTCTGCCAGTGACACCGGCAGTAAATATCCCAAGCCCCGAGCTCTGGTCTGGTGAGCCAATACCACGGCCGATCTTTAAAACCGTATCTGGTCTTTAATACTGGGACAAAACTAATCTGTTGTTCCATAAAAGTTGACCATCCCATTTGCTCTCCCGGAGAAGCGAGGAGCCGGTATGTAATGACGACTACTTCATTTCGAGAGCCCGCCTCTTCCAATATGGGGTTTCGTGAAAATACCCACATTGAAATGATCATAATATTTTGCAGCCTCACGTTCACTTGAACATTTTAAATTCAGGTAACTATTTCAATGACCATATCAGTGCATTTTTGGGGGACGTTGGAGGAAGAGTCTGCTTCTGTTGAACTAATCAGATCAAGTCAGCCCACATTCCTCTCTGATATAGTAGTTCTTCTTCCTTGTTCTCGTGTCTTCATTAACGTTTATCCCCCCAAACCACTGGAGATCAGAAGCGCCATCCTTCCATGGCTCAGCGAAAAACTGGCGAAATGGAGGACGCACCTCTAAGCGCAGAGCAATTCTTGCTGCACTGGTTGTTCTATTCCTGAGGAGGAATTGAGTTAGGTAGAAATTATCTCCATTGAGATGATGATTACGTTATGGAACAAGTGCTGCTGTCAGACGTCCACTAGACTTCCAGCTGCTCTTGCCACCCTTCCAAGGTTCAATGTAAACCTCTCTTTCTTCTAAGTTGTACTTTGGTTGTCCTCTTCTTGGCTACTGCACATCTACCTTAATTGCCAGGAGCAGGGTCTGGATAACACCCAGACTGCCACCTCAGATATAGTGACAAATTAAAACTAAACTAACGTTTATGCTGTGTAATTTTCCCTTTCTGGGGGAGAAAAGAAGTGGAACCCAAGAAATAGAAGGGGGAAAGGATTATGGCAGACGGAAAAGACTGAAGAAGTACACACTAACAGAGAAAGAATGAGGAGACGACAGAGGATGGCATAATACCGAATGGCAAAAGACAGAAAACAGAAGGGGGAGAACAAGATCACGATAAATAAGAAAAGGATATAAACAAAAAAGGAATAAAACCACTGAGAAAGAAAGAAGAAGAAGAAAATGGAGAACCACAAAAGACTACCCTAAACTCAGATAAATATGGCTCTTCTACGTACCAGTTCTGGGATTTCACCTCCACCCTGCTGTACACACTATGGCAGCCTCAGGGTTGGCACTACAATAGTGCAGTCGACCACAATTACATTTAAATCTAAATCAAGGTTTTGCTAATTGTTTGGGCCTCGTTGCGAGACGGCAAGCTCGGTATCCTGCGACAAGTTTCCTCTTGCCCATCGTTTTCCCCCGCCACTCCTAGTTTCTTCCGACGAGCCGCGCGAGGCGGAAACCAGTGCTTTTCGCGTCGTCTTCCGCCCTGGACCTTCGCTATTTTCTATATTTGTGCATCACGATCTCATCGCTATTTCGCCCGCGGTATCGCCTAGCTGGCCGGCTTCTTTCGGATGCTCGTCGCGGAAAGGTAGGAGAATCCTGTCCATAAAGAATTTTCCTTTCCAGCCGAGCGTCTCGCAACCGCACACGCATACACACAACCAATACAGTCCACCGAGTAGTTAACGCTCCACACGACAAAACAAAGTGGTCCTCCGGGCCGGATCTATCAGTGCATAGTTTAATTGAAGGGAAATTACCTATTTGTTGTTATAGTTGTGTAACCGAATTGTTACATCACTTTAATCTTTGCCTTTTGATTCACATTTTTTAATTCTTTTCTCGCCCAGTTCTCTTTAATTTATTTAGCGTAATAGCAATAATATTATTTTTTTGCATCAAATTAAGTGCTCAACAAAACAATCCTTATTCACTTATTCTTCCTTCATCACATTATTCTTGCCTAGCCTTTGTTCGGGTTCCTGCCAATCTCGTGTTTGTTCTTGTCGCGATCAGTGTCAACTCGGCTAAATCAAATGGCACATGCCAAGCAGGCTGAGCTGGGGAGGTTCAAGTCGCCTGCGAGTAAGCTTGATCGCCAGTGAGTTAAAGGGCGCCCCGACCATTCGACCTGCTTGTTTCGTCGCCTGAGAAATTGGGTGTGTTTTTGATACGGGCAGACCAAGTAGTAGAAGCTTACCATCGTTTTGAGGATATTCTCACAGAACTGGCCGAGATGGCAACCGTTTCCTGAGGAATTTACAGTCGACATAGTGGGTAAAAGTACCGCTTTTGATGATCTTTACGTCGATATAATTGCAGCTCGAAATAAATACAGAGAAACCCCGTGGCGTCAGATAAGGTGCCTTCCCACATGTCAAACGGATCGGTGCCGCGCTCTTATTTACCAACACTTAATGTAGGAAAGTTTTCGGAGAAATCGACAAGTTTCCCGGATTTATCGCGTTATTCGACTCAATTATTCACAACAACAATACTATAAGCTCTGCGGAAAAATTTAGCTTTTTTGCTAAGCTATCTAGATGGTAGTGCACCTGCTTGGCTGAAACCGTTCCCTTCCATCCGGATAATTATCTGGTGCTTTACCAGTTGCTTAGAAAGCAGTATGAAAATAAGCGTACGTTGGCGTCTCATTATTTGAACGCAATACTAAATTTAACTCCGATAAAATCAGCGTCGCCTCAAGCAATGAAAGAATTGGTCGAAACAATTAACGCAAACGTTTCTAGCTTAAAAGCTATGAAAATCCCGAATTTAGACGATTTCATATTATTTCACTTTAGCCTACGTCTTTTGGACCATCACACCGCAAGGGCTTTGAAACTAAATTCCTTCATGCCGATTTTCCGGTGTTTGCCGATTTGGTTAAATTTTGAGAGATATGTGCGTTGTTACCGAATTAGCAGACGACAAATCCGTTTCCAACAAATCCCTAAATTCAGCCCAAATGATAAAAACGATCTTTCGTTTCTACCCAAGATAATTCCAACTCCGCTCACGCTAACCCTGCTTCTGATAATGAATATTGCCCTGTGGCAAGTCAACACACAAATTTTCGCGCTGTCCCACCTTTCTTAGCGCACCCTTGCTAAGAAAATTAGAATTGGTGAAATTTCATCGTCGCTGTTGGGCATGTCTCGGGCGGCATTCCATTTCTAATTGCGTGTCCACATATTCATGTAAATTTTGTAAAAGCAAAGCACCATAGCGAACTACACCGGAACCCAAGCACACCATCAAAAGACAGCAAAGGAAATCCCACTATTGCCTCTCCTTCTCCTCCTCCGGTGCTTGAGGTGCGGCAGCCACCACCAAGCAATTCACAGGCATCAACGGTATCCCTTCAAAATTCTTGCTGGTCATCACCGCCCGAGACTGTGATGATCCTTGGTACTGCTCGAGCGAGAATCCGGGATATCAGGGAGAATGGCATTCCTGTCGGATTGTCGTCGATTCAGGCAGTCAGACCAGCTTTGTCACGAATGCACTAGCGAGCAGGCTGGCACTCCTCGGAAGCGCTGTCCTTACCAGGTCTCAGGGGTTGGGAATTCTGGGTTTGAAAAAACTCTGGGCCTCGTCTCATGCTGCATTTCTCCCACGAATGACGAGAAGCCTTTCGTTAGATTTGATGCAGTTGTGGTGTCACGCATCACCTCGAATTGCCAACCTGTAGCATTCCAGAGGCAGTTCGGACTCGGTTTAATAACCTTCAGTTAGCCGATCCTGACTTTCATCTTCCGGCATCTGTTGACCTCCTTCTTGGAGTCCAAGCATTTTGGATTTGTTGCCTACTGAACCTGAAAGCATCTCCTCGGCAAACCTTTCGGCTATTCGCACTACACTGGGTTGGGTGATTCTTGGTAGTATTCCCGCTCAACACCCCCAATCATACGTCTCTTCCTCTTCGTTTCTTGCGATTCTTGCGACTCTGCTCTTGTCTCCTTGGTTCGTGGCCTCTGGGAAACCAATGAATGTCAGCTTCCAGTTCCAGATAGTCCGGAAGACCTGTTCTGTGAAACGTTCTACACGGCAACAACCACCCGTGACTGCAGTGGTCGATACATCACTCGTCTACCCTTTAAAAACGGCATTCGTCCACAACTCGGCTCTACTCGCTTGTTAGCTTTAAACCGTCTACTCAAACTTGAATCTCGGTTTTCAAAGGACCCTTCATACTTCAAATTGTACCGAGACAACATTTTAGACTATTTCAGAAGGGGCACTTGGTTGTGAAGCGACGTCCCCAGCGGATTACCTAATGACGCACCATGGAGTCTTGACCACCACTGCGGAACGAACGAAGCTCCGAGTAGTCTTTTCGCCGGCTGAGAAAGATTTGTCGGGTGTTAGTCTGAATAGTTCGCTTTTGTCTGGACCCAAACTTCAATCCGAAATCGGTAGAATTGTAACCCAATTTCGAACGTTCCGAGTCCCGGTTACGTGCGACATTAAATCCATGTTCCGATGCATTTTATTACACGAGGAAGACTGTGTATTTCAGCATTTTTTATGGCGGTTTACTCCTACCGACCCTATAACTGAATGGGAACTCCGCACCGTAACATTTGGGGTAACAAGTAGTCCGTGGCTGGCACTCAGAACCATTCAGCAATTAATAAAGGACGAGGGCCTATTGTACCCTAGAGCTGCGCGTGTACTTCAAAATAGTACGTATATTGATGATTCCTTCTTTGGGGCCTCGACTGAAAGTGAAGCGCAATCTCTATGTGCCGAATTGGTCGCCTTATGCAGAGCAGGGTTCGAACTGGGCAAATGGGCAAGTACGTCTTCCTCAATAATGGGGGAGTTTTCAGGAATCCACGTGAATTTCCTCTACCCTGGAAACCCCTCACCCATTAAGGTTTTAGGACTTATATGGGGATCCTACTCTGGACGTTTTTCGCTATCGCTTAGGGGAATGTAACGAGCCTGTAACCAAAAAAGAGGGATTCTGTCGCGGCTAGCCCGCATCTACGACATGAATGGTTATTTAGCACCTGTAACTTTCGCCATCAAAGTTTTCCTCCAGGAGTTGTGGTCGTCCAAGCTCGAGTGGGACGATTCCCTGCCTGACCATTTTTCAACGAGGTGGCTCGGTTTCTTGAGCGAATTTCCTGAGTTGGTAGGATACGAATTCCTAGATACGTCTTGATTGAGCCATACATAAAAGTACAAGTGGTAGGTTTTTCCGATGCCAGTTCCGCTGGCATGGCGGCGGCTATTTACTTGCGGGTGGAGAGGAACATCGGATATGTGTTCATCTACTACGTTCCCGAACTAGAGTGGCTCCATTGAAGGCGTGGTCCATTAATCGTTTGGAGTTGGGAGCCGCTTGTCTTTTGGCCAAGCTCGTGGAATTAACGCTACCGCTCTCCCCCACGATTTCAGTCTCCGACCTGGTTTGTCTGACAGACTCTACTACAGCTCTAAGTTGGATCAGGACTCCACCTCACAGACTTACTACATTTGTTGCCAATCGTGTCACTAACATACATGAAGCTTGTCCGGAGGCAGTGTGGCGGCACGTTCCTGGCGAATTTAATGCAGCAGATCCGGCAAGTCGGCGTTTGAAGCCCTCGCAATTGGTACAGTGTAGCCTTTGGTGGAATGGCCCGAAATTCCTTTGTTCGCCTATGGACCAATGGCCAATTAAAAAACCGGAATCATCATCTACCATCCCAGAGCTGAAAGCCACCTCTTATTCAGTGTTCGTGGTCTCTAAGGATTATTCGTTTTTTGTTGACTTCCTCCAGCACTCCAACTCTCTATTGAAACTGCAACGTCGATTCTCTCACGTCGTCCGTTTCGCCTACAATCTTTTCATGAAGAAGCAGCAGCGTCCTCCTAGTGAATGGCTTCGGGGCCCATTACATCAACGGAATATCGAGAAGCTCTATTGGTTTTCATCGAAGTAACCCAGCGTCACTATTTCCGAAAGGAATTCACAGCCATCGCAAACGGCCAGGACTGCTCGAAAGCAATGGCTCATCTCTCCCCGTTCCTATCTTCGACGGGTTTTTGCTGGTGGGGCCGGCTGCAATTTTCTGCGTTACCAGAACGCGCTAAGCACCCATTTCTCCTCCTCCTCGTGAGTCACATTTGGCAGCACTCCTATGCCACCATTACCACACCTACTCAGGTCATGGCGGCTCACGACTAGTTCAGTCACTCATCCTTCAAGAATTTTGGATAGTTGGACTGAGAAGACTAATTCGCCAGTGCATCTTCCAATGCATGATCTGCTCGAAATGGCGGCATAAGAAAACAGTGCAGGCCAGAATGGCGCCACTGCCGGAGCAGCGTGTTACTCCTTCACGATGTTTTACGAACAGTGCTGTGGATTTTGGAGGTCCTTACATGATTCGGGGCACCCACAGGACGCCGCAGCAAAGTGGAGAAATTCTACATATCGGTCTTCGTTTGCATGAGTACCAAGGCGGTGCATATAGAGTCAGTGAGCGCTCCTTTCAACACCTGCCTTTCTGGCGGCGTTAGACCGTTTTATAGCCAGGCGAGGTCTTCCTTCTCGGATCGTATCTGATCAAGGGCGAAACTTCAGGGGCTTCTGCGGGAAATGGAAGAGGTTTGGAATTTCCTTTCCGAATCCGAAGGCGAAATACAGGCAGCATTGGCCCTCGGGAAATACACTGGAAGTTCAACCCCTTATGCTCCAAATTTTTCCGGATTAGTGGAGGCTGGAATCAAGTCAACCAAGCACCACCTTCGACGACTAATGGAGACCAGGTCCTCACTATCGAAGAGTTCAACACTGTTTTACATCGCATAGAAGCGATTCTAAGCGCACCTTCCGCCGCCCTGAGATCGACGTTGAACCCCACAAATCGCCCTTGTTCAGGGGTTTTGGCGACGATGGAGCAAGGAGTACCTTCATACTCAAATCCATCGCCCAAAATGGACCAAGGATACACAGACGGCCAGTGTTGGAGATCTGGTTTATTGGTATGCGCCTGACTCACCACCGAATCAGTGGCCAATCGGCCGTATCACCGAGTTGATGCCTGGTCGTGATGGAGGGCGTGGGTTGCGGGTATTCGGACCTCAACGGGGGAATATTGTGCGCCCCTTGAACCGTTTGGTTCTCTTACCATGTTAAATTGTTACCCTCACTCGTTATTCCTATGTACTCTTTGTTATCCTAATTTATTCCTATTTTCCATGTTGGCACTTATTTATTAACTTATTGTTTTGTTTAAAAAAAAAAAAAAAAAAAAAAAACTTAAAAAAAAAAACAGAAATTTATTAATTTCGTGGGTGGGGGGTATGTTTGGGCCTCGTTGCGAGACGGCAAGCTCGGTATCCTGCGACAAGTTTCCTCTTGCCCATCGTTTTCCCCCGCCACTCCTAGTTTCTTCCGACGAGCCGCGCGAGGCGGAAACCAGTGCTTTTCGCGTCGTCTTCCGCCCTGGACCTTCGCTATTTTCTATATTTGTGCATCACGATCTCATCGCTATTTCGCCCGCGGTATCGCCTAGCTGGCCGGCTTCTTTCGGATGCTCGTCGCGGAAAGGTAGGAGAATCCTGTCCATAAAGAATTTTCCTTTCCAGCCGAGCGTCTCGCAACCGCACACGCATACACACAACCAATACAGTCCACCGAGTAGTTAACGCTCCACACGACAAAACACTAATTTTACGTCGTCCTTTTTTACGTATTCCCGAATGTTCGTGCGTGAACGGTACAACTTGAAGTGGCATGAGCGACAAGAAGCTTCAACGAAATGAAACTTCAAGTAAGACAACGGCTGCTAAATTGCCATGAACGCGAAAAGAATCCGGCTGACTGGATCGCCCAATTTCAATGACACGGTTACATTCAATATTGCCATTTGTTCTATCCTAATTACGTTTTCACGTTTATGAAACCGTCCTCATTTCCACCAATCGTAAAAGCAAAAGGGAGAGTCAACGTGCCGTTTCACCCTTCCCTTTATTTGAACCGAATGAAAAAGACTATTAAAGTTGGGCCATGAAATGTGTTTTCTATTGTGTGCCTCCTAATTACTTTAATTCCAGTTGAAAACCCAGGAACCCCACGTCCCTGCGTTTTACTAAACCTCCGCCTCTCGCTCCCCCTATAAATTGCGGGAGTTTAATAAAAAACCCTTTACGTAACTTCTCCCGTTTGTCCTTCCGCCCTATCGGGGTGTGTTCAAAAACCGACTGGAACGGCCTTCGCGGAAATTCTCCGAACATTTAAAAACTGAAAGGTCGTAAATTCCTAGAAGTGGTTCGTGGTTATTTTTGGCTTGCCAGAACAGTCGGTGGAAGAATGAGAGAGCCCCCGTCACTCAAAAATATGGATTGTCAATGCATGGGGAAGTTCAGTAAGAAAACAAGTTCAATAACGAATTCGCCAATCATTTTGAACCACCCGTAGATGTCAAGTAGGCGAACGGCGATTTGAAATCGTCGAGAAAATAGTTCACAAACTGAGAAATCTACCAAAACGAATGGACTAAAACCTTAAAAAAATCGAATGAAACATTTTAGTGACCCAATTAGTATATATATAGTCTTCTGACTGTCTGGCAATTGGGATGTGCACCACGGCCAGATGTCCTACTGTGCCAGTCCTGATGTCTTACAGGTCAGTGCGTAGCCTTCTGAGAAAAGCCAGGGAGTTCCTGAATGAGTTCCAGTTTCGTTGGTATCCATCTTGGGAGAAGTCGTGCCAAAGACCAAAAGTCGCTCCCTCTCAAGTCTCCGGCACTGGGCCAGGACATGGTAGGGAGTTTCTTCATCCGTGCCACACCATCTGCATAGAGGGGTGCCGGCTATACCCATAACATACATATGTTTGTTCATTCTGCAGTGCCCTGTTATGATCCCAACAACCTGCCTTAAGTCCTTCCTCGCCATCCTCAGAAGGGTGTTTCTTGTATCTTTTGTTTGCTCTGAGACAAAGCGTTTGGAGTCCGCCTCCATCAGGTCTGACTGACTCCTAATAAAGGCACCGGGCGATCGTGGTCTAGTGGTTAAGACATTTGTTCATTTTTTTTCCCAGAGGGCGTGCGGGACAAGTCCCTTTGTCATTTCGGCCACGTATGGGCCTATTGTGACACTAACCCTTTCTTAGTAAAAGGCGTTGTGCATACCTGTCACCTTTAGGAAGCCCAGTACGTCTGGTTTGGCGTTCAATGGTCCCATGACCGAAAAATTCGAAGCATTTAACTGCCGAAGCAGGGCATTCACGTAGGATATGCTCTGCCGTCTCGTCCTCCTCGCCGTAAAGTCTGCGTTCCACCGCCTCTGAGATGCCCATCTTGCTGAGGTGATATCTGAGTTGGCAGTACCCCGTGAGGAAGCTTATCGGAACTCTCAGATCCTGTCTGGAGAGTGTCAGCATCACCTTTGCCCTTTGAAAGGAAGGCATGACATTTGTTCATATTTCTCGACGTAAGTCGGGGATTGTGGATCGGAGCTCCGCGCGATTTGCTGTAATTTTTGCCTGAGTCAGCAGCTCTTCAAAGGTATCTCCAAACTTACCTCAGTACACCCATAACATACATGTGTTTGTTCATTCTGCAGTGCCCTGTTATGATCCCAACAATCTGCCTTAATTCCTTCATCTTCAGAAGGTTGTGTCTTATCTCACGTGATTGCTCTGAGACAAAACGTTTGGAGTGTCTTACTCCTGCAGCATCCCAGACTGTCTGATGCAGTCTTCTGGCGTGTTCTGTCACACTCCTCTGGACTACTGACAGAGAAATCCCACAATGGGGCGGTGGACCAATACGTACTCATTTCCATTTCCCCTTGTGTCCAGGAATCCAATACACATTAACTCTATTCGCACTTGCTAGGGAGAGAAAACAAGTTCAATAACGAATTCACTAATCATTTTGTACGACCCGTAAGTGTCAGGTAGGCGAACGGCGATTTGAAAACGTCGAGAAAGTAGTTCACAAACTAAGAAGCCTACTAAAACGATTTGACTAAAGCCTTCAAAAAATCAAATGAAACATTCCAGCGACCCGATTAAAATTAAATCGAAAACTTATCAAAAATGTATAAAAAATAATTAGAACAGTACACAAACTTCAGAAATTTACTCGTCACTTATTCGTACTGCTGGCAATTAATTTAACTTTTTAACTTCCCTATTTTAAATCTAAATGCGACTTATTAGTGACTGCCCGTGTTCTTTCCCTTCATCCTGTATATTATGAGTCGGATTTCCGTGAAAATTCGCCCGTGACACAAATTATCCCACTGTTAGAACATTCGGAGCTTTCTGCTTCGACTAACGTGCATTACGCTGTTTCCGAATGAGAATAGGCAACAATGAAGTCGGAGGGCCATATGGCAATATGCTAATTTTTAGTGCGACACTTTAGTTCTGCAGTGTTGAGAGCTCAACGAAGAACGCGAGACCGGTCATAGATGGGTTAGAGCAGCTTCATTTATAATTCATGGCCATTGATAGAATAACTAGATTACCCGAATGGAAGGAAAACATAGTCACCCAGAGAAGCGTTTGATTAGTCCATTTGCTTTAGGAATTATAATTGGCCGCTGCGGAGTGGCGTTGATTTTGATGGGCGAGGAGTGGCAGAGGGAAGGGGGGGGTCCGTTGCTCTACTTCGACGCTTTCTGGACCAAGGGAATCAATTAATAATTATTCAAATCGTAGGCTAACGCACGGCAAATTTTGTCGTCAATGGGTGTCACGTGAAAGCCACTAGGGCGCTGCGGAAAATCCCATTCTTTGGGGAGAAAGCTGAGCCGGAAAAATCCACCATTTTTGAGAGAACAAAGAGCTGAAATATCACGTCCAAATCTGTGGATTGATTTTTTTGAGGCAGTTAGAATGTACTAGATATCGATGTATTTGACAATTTATTGCGGTCACAATTTATTACACTCAAGAACATGTCTCTCACTGTATATTAAGACCCACATACGAACAGTTGCAGACAAGGCGGCAGTCGTTGTGGGGAGACTGAGCCGGCTTATGTGTAACATAGGTGGCCCATCCCCTAGGAAGCGTAAACTGCTGATGAGAGCAGCAGAGGCCATAATGCTGTATGGTGCGGAAATATGGGCAACCTCACTTCGATGCCAAAAACATAGAGCCAGAATCGAAGGAGTGCAGAGAAGAGGGGCTCTCAGGATCTGCAGTGCATACCGCCCAGTATCGACACTGGCAGCCCAGCTGATTGCGGGGGTTGTCCCAATTGACATGCTGGCACAAGAGCGGGAACGGGTCTATCGAAGAAAGGGGGAAGAGATGGTTGACGATCGTCAAGAAGGAGGAAAGAGAGGTCACTCTCAGACAGTGGCAGCGCAGTTGGGATGTGGAGAGTCAGGCACGGTGGACCGCCCGCCTCGTACGGAGAGTTGAAACATGGACGACAAGGAGGCATGGAGAGGTAGGTTACTACCTGACCCAGTTTCTCACCGGGCATGGGTATTTCCGGGCCTACCTTAAAAAAGTGGGAAAGTCAGCAGACTCTATATGCCTTTACTGCCGGATGGAAGATGAAGATGTTCACCACACCTTTTTTGTGTGCCCCCACTGGGACGAAGAGAGGAGACGGCTGGCCGACAAGCTTGGAGGACTGTTCGCAGAGACAATTGTCAATGTTATCATGAAAAGCAGAGAAAATTGGCAAGCTGCAACAGACTACGTGCACAGCATACTCAAAAAGAAAGAGATGAACCGAGAACATGACTGACCCGAAGTAATACAGAAAGTAGTTCCGGGTCAGTCGTTCTAGATGAAAGGGCGGTTCTTTAGACGGTAGGGTCTGGGTTATCCCTCCCCAGTCCTACTGTCATATCCTGCCGGTCCTTGCAGGAATCCATAAAGGATTTTTCCGCCCTTGTAAAAAAAAAAAAAACTGTATGTTAAGAGGGGGTTGAAAATATTTAGGGAGCCGCTGACTGAAGTAAAAATTACAGCGATCACGAGCTACGTTCAAATAACCCAACGTTCGTCTTACGCACTAGACTACAGTCGCTAGGGTACCTATAAAGAGATTCAGGTGGTACATCTTCTCTCTCAACCTTAGCCGCTGCTTATGAACGGATGCAGCAATCACGAGTTCCGATCCAATAGCCCAACTTTCGTCGGATTATGAACCTTCGTCTTACCCCCTAGACTACAATCGCTAGGTCGCCTACAATGGGAATCAAGCGGTACATTACATGGCCTTAGAAATTCACTAGCAATGAAAACATTGGATCATTGGGCCATGATAGACGTGCCGAGTGCAATCTATTACACATATTTAAGAACGTACTGTGCTCCACAGTTCCCAGTTCGAAAGATCGTGTCTTAAGAGCAAAAGTACAATCATGAATTTATCTGCTCGACCTTCAAACTGCCGCGTACCATAAAGCCTAGTGAATTCTGTCGTCACAGGCCTGTGCCCTAATCGAAACGACAGTTCCTTAACACTGATGAGACAGTTGTATCAGTCGAAAGTCATGGAGGTTGCGGTTTTGCGAGCATGGGAGAGCCCGGGCCCTCATTTAGCATACACCGAACACAAACCTGTGGACTGTCATCAGGCAGAATCGCGGTAGAGAGCTGTTTCGGTTGTTTTGGTCATTACGTTTTTCGGAAAAACCTTGTTTAGTAGCACCCAAAGCTGGTAGGTTTCGTCCATCTTCCAACAATCATCACTCGCCGTTGTACGAATTACAAAAAGCAAGCAGCTCTTCCATGAGAGAAAAGAAGTGGAGCCGTTGAACTTGCCATGTCCCACAAGGAACTGGTTCGTCCAGTTGTCTGACTGCATCCTCCTTTTCCTAAGACGTCCACGGAGGTTGGGGAAAAATTCGTACATATCACGTCCCTTCGACGAGGATTCCCGACTTACTTTCCATTCATTTAATGCCCATTCATGTTTTCTGTTCAGGGTAGAAGACAATGGGGAGTCTGGACAGATTAGGGGAAGTCTCCTTTTCACTCTCCACTCGTCCATCACGCACTCAATGGGTGCCTTGATCTAGTGATCACTTGGAGTTCTCCTGTGTATGCTGTCCTGAAGGCATTGTTGGTCCACTGGAGCACAACACTCTAGGATAGGGCCAGTACTTACTTTTGATTTACTCTGAAAGAGATCCCCTAGACAACTGGGCAGTATCCAATCACATCTAAGTAAATGGGTTTGTTCATGGGGATAGCGTCAAGTAGCCTTGTTAATTACTCGTAAAGAGGCCAACCTTGCGAGGGTAGATTCTGGAGGTGTTGACTGAGACGCCACCTCTCACCTATAGTAACGTCTAAATACTAGACTTGCTTCTCAAGAAGGCGACTGTGCCTATTCAATTTTCCTTTAAGAGTATGAGCTGAGTTTTTGCCTGAACCACTTGCAACTTGACGTGCTCGCACGATTGAGTCACAATTCGTACTGCTTGATTTATTTTTGCTTCTAATTGGAGGATCGACTGTGCACGGATCCACGCAGTCCTGTCGTCCACATAGACGTGTGGCCTGCGGTCTCCACGAGACTGAGAAGACCTTCGAAGAAGCCAGCCGAGCTGGTTTGAGGCCCGGGCCCTGTGGACACTCATCGCGTATCGTTCTCCGTAATGAGGCTTATCGATCGTGTTCCACTGTCACACTATTCACAAAGCGATGTGACCTTTTAGTTAACTCCAATGTATGAACACAGTAATCAAGACAAAGTTAGCTGATTGGTTGGTTGACTATTCGTTGGAAATTTGGTTGAAGAAATCGAGGCGGCGTTTTGAGTTTAGTACTTCTGAGTTGGTTTTGAAATACAGCGTCGAAAAAATTGATGTCATAAACTTACCCTGAGACGGGAATTCATTACGTTACATTCTAGAAACCGTCTACAACTTCTCGTAGTCTCCCACGTACATTCAGCGATCACGTCATTATGTGAACGAACCCCCCTC
The DNA here is from genome assembly GCA_020466155.1 of Pachypeltis micranthus. NCBI lineage: Eukaryota > Metazoa > Arthropoda > Insecta > Hemiptera > Miridae > Pachypeltis > Pachypeltis micranthus. The sequence goes on along the minus strand of CM035774.1, from coordinate 10,065,617 downwards.
CCACCCCTCCCACCACGGTGCTCCAGACAGCCTTTAAGGGAAGTCACAAATCCTTCTTACCTCCATCTCATTGCCTTGAGAGGCATTTCGCTCGTGAATTTCGCGTTTCATCACATTCTCTTTAGATCATACAACCACTAATTTCTCATCTCTCCAAGCCCCTCTGTTTAGTTCACGACGATTTCAGAGACAACACCTTCCAGTTAAGCGTTCCGTGTGACACCAAGCCTTTGTACACATTTCTACTTGTGATCGCATTTTGTAAACTTTCGCCCAAATGCCTTTACAACTAAGGGCCTTATTTACAAAAACGTCCTTCCCCGTAAAATGATTTTGTTTTTAAGAGCGACAACAAAAATAGCTTGAACATCATGAAAGAGAGTAAAAATTAAGGTTTTTCAAATATGTTCGAGAAAACCAGAGCTTCCCGCTAATTTGGCTGAACAAAATAAATTAAATGTTTAGTTCCCATTGTGAACCAATGCTTCCTGAATGCAACTAGTGTCGCACTCACTTCTTTCTATTTTGAAGTTGAACAAATACATACGACGTACATATCACTTCTTCTTTACACTTATTCACTCGTAGTGTATTGTAGTATCTAGCTATTATTCAATGAATCACCTACGTTCAAGTCTCGTTAAACGTGAGAGAGGTTATATGAATAAAACGCCAACTCAAATCAGTCATTTTTTCTCTCTTCAGGCCATTCTTTATTCAAGGGTATTGAAAGTGTGAATGCGTGAGGCAAATGATTACTTATGATCACACATTTTCCAACTTCTAGAATTTACTTGAAGAGGTTATCTATTTGATTGTTAAAATTTTACTATTGTCTTGTTACTCATAGATTGTTGAAGGATATTACATAATTTAGTACGTTTTATGCAGAGGAGGTGGGAAAGGGGGGCATTTACTCCCTGGCCAGGTGTGTTTCTGTTCTTCCCCCCCCCCCCTTCAATCTCATTCCATCCATCGATTACGCGACGACAACCTACTGCGATGTGAGAAGTGAGGACATGGCAAAAAGCACAAAATGCGGTGATAAGGTTTGCACTCTGATTGAAAAGAGGCAGCAATTTAGCATGGTTAAAAATAAAAAAAGGAAAGAAACTAGCTGTGGCGACTATGATGTTTAAACTTTTGAAGTTTCACAATCCTTTATGAGAAAATTACTCGGATGTCTGATGTGCACGGTAAGGCCACGATAAAGGTAGAATAACTAATGCAAATACCCACAATAAGCACAATATACGAACGATCGTTTTTGATTCAAGGTACCAAAATGTGTAATGAATGTAACAATAAGTTTATTTTGAGAAGAAAGACCAACACATTTAGGAATATATTTAAGAAATTATTATTAGATGAATATGAAAAATAAATGTTTCAAAAAATGAAATAAACAAATAAAAAATAAAAAAATGTAAAAAATTAATAAATGAAAAATCTGTACTATATCAGCACACAAGTTATTGTCAACATAAGCGTTCTGATTTATTTATATTCCTACGTTTGTTGTTTTTTGTTCTTTTTTTGGTAACTTTAATTTAAGTAATGTCTGTTTTGTGTAAAAAGAGTAATGTAAACTGCCTAAACGCCCCAACTCTCCCAGAAGACTCCAAACAAAAAGGAATAAAATAAAACCCCTGGGAATATATAAACATTTTCAATCCATCATTTTAACCAACTGCGAATAAACGTTCTCAGTGTGACATTCAGGGTCAAGTACTTAATTTTTTTTTGTCAAAGAGGGTTTGACGATTTTCCGTAAATTCTGTGTATGAACAGTTACGAATTGAACAACTTTACCAGTGAATTCTAATTTCTGAGATAATGACGAGAGAAGCACAACTGATTATCAGATGTTTCGAAGAAACGTGATTTTAGCGCAGCTTTCCCCTTCTGAATCCCACTCATATAGTACGATCGTCTGTAGATTGATCAATAAACGAAGGTCGTGGCATAAGTAGAAGTAACTGAATAAATTCTGGAACCCTAAGCGCCATATTTCTTGTGTAGAACGTTGAGCTGTGTTCACATTAATGAATGAAACATGGATTGGATTAGTTTCAAAGTGAGACTGAGAAAACTTGAGCGATGCGTCGCGTCAAAGGCTTTAGACTGTTTTAAATTCACGGAGGCAACTGGAACTGGGTTTTCTCCTATGGCAAAATTTGGCTGGGTTTTTGTTCGATGATGGTGATCTCTATATTGAGATTTATCCCGTGAGTTGGGTTTCTTCCCTTAGTAATTGAGAATCCTGGCCGCATTGCATTTGTTGCCATAATATAAACACAGTTTTCTTGATAATATCCAAAGTGTGTACCGATGTTACGTTGGGATCCTTTCACGCGGAAAATCCGCTATCTCAATTTATGCGAGGAATGGCGGACGGTGGGGAGGATTTTGGGTTTTCAATTTGCGCTCTCGAGGCGTGAGAAAGTCCTCCGAGCTCAGAAACGTCGCTCTAGCGGGCGATGAAGGGATGCCGTTTTGACAAGCCATTATAAGACGTGATAAATGGTTAAGCTCCTCATTCTGGCACTGCTCTCCAAAACGGCCCTTGAGCCGAACTAACCACCACAAAATGTTCTTCAGCTCTCGAGAGACTGGATCCGCTACCGCCACCCGCTGCCGTCGTGTTGACGCACAACAAATCGGCTATTGACGTTTCCTCGATCAATCGATACACGCGAAACGTTCTGTTTCAAACGATTGTAGGCATGGAGGAATGTGAGATATGGGGTGATTGGAAGAGGGGTGGGAGGGGAGAGATGACAGTTCGGTTGATTTAGTGGTAAATGAGGACATAGGGTTTGGTGTTGTTGTCCCCACCCTTGAATAACGTGTTTTTTGCAATTGCTGAAGAGTTAGACAACAACACCATTGTCTAACTCTTCAGCAATTGCAAAAAACACGTTATTCAAGGGTTCCTTTTTTGTAATTATACTGGTGGCAACCGAGACAACCCCCACAGCGGCCTCAGATAGGCATTGACTGTGGTACTAGCTCCCATGGAGCTGGTATTCCCGATACATCACCATCGTTCTCCCACGAAACGCAAGACTACCTCAAGGTCCATCTCTGCAACCTCATTGGACTGCAGTGGAGGCACCCTTTGCGCTCTTTAACGCTCTGCAACTAGCCCCTCACAGATGCATGGTGGTGCCTTAGTGGGCAGTGTCCCGTGAATAGGCCACATCCGTACGATTTGTCTCCCCTGACTGTTTATCACTCCCTTGATAGTTTAATAAACAAAACTGACTGCTTTTGTCCCGGCACATCCAAAAGACAGCCCTGCACTTCTCCTCCCATTAGTAACCTTCCTACGCAAGTAGCTCATTCCCTCCTATTTCCCTATGACCTGGCACAAAACACAATGTTAAAGTGATTTCCTTTACCAGGGTCATCAGCTCAGTTAGGCACTCTCATACCAGCCCTGACGGCACCCCTGTCCGACATAATATAGATCTTCTCCCGTTTCAGCCCCCCCTTGCAAGAGATGCAACACGCACACTCACAGCGAAGAGCTCTGCCATTACAACTGTTGCCAGATCTCCCTAATGGTGTATGTGTTCCGATCCCTGGCCCATATGCTCTTGCACCTGCTAGGCCTCCTCTCACTGAGTCGTCTGGGTTGTTTAGCTTGAAACCAGTCTCAAGCGTTAGAGCCCTTTTCCATCTGGCTATTTGTTGAATACCTATCCTTAAGAGTAGTTCAAGGGTACTTAATCCATACTGAGTGCACTTCATCCATCCTGAGTGCGTTCATCCATACGCATGCCATACTCGAGACCACGTATATCAACTACCTAAAGGCGCTCTACAGACGTATAGTTAAACATGTTCTACTCGAATGAACTAGGCTCTTGGAATCCTTCTCAGCCCGCTCAAATCCTCTTGAAAACATATCTGCCAACATTTTCAGTTGAATGGGACTTTTCCCCCATATCCTAATAGCCAGTTAAGCACTTCCAATGAACCGACGATACTCCTCTCACCCCTTCGCCAAACCAAAATCATCTCGTTGTGATGTTCATTCTGTGGACAAGTGAACGTGGCTACTCTCAACGATCCACTGTCCGATTCGCAGTACTTTCACCCTTCATTCCACTTTCCTTGTGTTCAGATTACGTTAAGTAAATTGGGGTACTAATGGAGGATACCAGCATTTTAGAGAGAGGGATTGATTGATTGATTGAGGTTTTATTTATCCACCTGGGGGAGTTAGGGCCATGCAGCCCTCTCATCTACTCCCCCAGGATACAATTCCAATCCAAGAAAATTTGCCACGTCCTCGGCATAATTAATCACTACATATTTTCACATTGAACATTAGATATTCTTCAATTCACAACCTCTTAAACCTCCATCTTCCTGTACTCGTTGATTTAATTGTTTGTCTTATAGTTACCAGTAGATGCACATCACACAAATGTTAGACACAAAAAGAAAATAACCAACGTTCACTCCGTAATAAGTTACATTCATTCATCTTATACACACGCATGCACATTTGAGAAAGGCGAGTACTAGGATATTCCTCCCCTTCTCACTACAGACACAGTAAAACTAAATTAAAACTAAAACATACAACACACACATTATTACGTTACTGATGCAGTCCCATGTCCCCATACAGTTCCAGCAACTTTTTCTTATACTTGGCTTTGAAAGTGCTCAGCGTCAAGTTCAGGTCTAATAGATTCACCTCTTCGTTGTACAATTTAGTACCTACCTTGGACCAAGAATGACCCCGCGTATACTGCGGTCCTATGAGATGGAAGCTGCATCAAAGATTCAAAGAGAGAGAGAGAGAGAGAGAGAGAGAGAGAGAGAGAGAGAGAGAGAGAGAGAGAGAGAGAGAGAGAGAGAGAGAGAGAGAGAGAGAAAGACTCAATTAAGACAACTGGCAAAAAATGGTATAAAGGAAGGTTTATTATGTTATCTCATGATGAAGGAACGTTGACGTCATGGCGATGGTGCAGGTATCAACCCCTAGTTCATTTATTAGCTATTTAGCCCCAGAACAGGCTTGTTGGTTAACAAACAGGCCGCCTCTAAATGAAACTTCTCAACCGACCACGGTACTCCAGGCTAAACGTATGTTAATATCGTTGATTCTCACGAAAGGTGACTGCAAATGGGCTTTCTGATCAGCATCCACATCTTTGTAGAAAATTATGGATAAAAAATGCATAATCGGCTGTTTTTATAAGCTGTCATGTGATTTTTCGCTGATTTCAAGACTTTATCTACTCATGAAATGACATTCCATGAGAAGAGCATAGGGCTCTGGGGTGTTGTACGCTGCGCGAGGCCGCACACTTCGTTCCAAGACAAAAAATAAAATGAACGACTCCTCCACCAAGCTCGGCCCATTCGGCAGCATACTTGGGAGATCTGGCGCTCAGATTCTTGTGCATAATAACGACCGCTCCCTGGTTATTCATAACACTTCATGCAGAACTAGACATACCATTCGTTGCCGAAACTCTATCAAGATCGTACATCAACTTAGCAAGCTGAGACCAACGTAGGATCAAGCGGAAGTATCATGGCGATCACGGTATACCACTCTGATCACCCTAGACCTAAATCACTTGAGCATGTAGTCGTTTTTTGCTCGTTCAACCCTAGTTAATATTATTCAGCTGAAACTGCTTTTGGTAGAAGTGTTTGTAACACATCAATCTTCCAGTGGAAAATAGTGCTACATGTTTCGTATGATTATGTTTTTTATGCAGGAGTGGGGGACTTGATAATGGCAACAACGCTAAAGTTCCTACATAATTTCGAAAAAAGAATATGCTTCGACCTTCTCTTCTGGCTCTGAACAACAGCTACAACCTGTTAGTACGGAAGTTCTTTCTCATTTACGGAAGAAAACGGTTAAATTAATGAACAGAAAAATTGCAGAAAGAACTAACGAGAAAAATCTTATTAACACGCACCAGCTGCACTCAACCTTTTCAAGCGAGAAGATGTCGCTCTCATTCGAGCTACTGCGCGGGGGAGCAGATGACGTTATTTCACCGTTGTTTAGGTGCCTTTCCAACTTTGCCCGAGATTCTGAAGGTTAACCCCCCCTCATACTCTACCGTCTTCCGTCTGGAAATGCCGTGACCACCCCACGCCGCCCCACCGCCACAAACCTTCGTTTAATAAATATCACACTTTCATTAATAAAGGGCAACTTTCGACCTTATTAGGGGGTTGAAAGAAGGCGAGTAATACCAACGCGTTCCCACGTTTCTGGAGCGTTCTAAGACGGAAAGGGAAATGGTCTCGGGCTTCGTTTGATTGACACAAAAATTGATTTGATAATTACAACAAGTGTCTAATACCCTAGTCTGAGATCACCATATTTATTAGCACTAATGTAGTTTACCAACGTAACCTATGGTTTGATACTCCAGATATTATTCGTTTTATCAAACACTTGATTATGCATTCAGTTTAAAAAAAGGAGGTTGCGCTTCATCATTTGGAGGGCTTAATTTTCTTAGCTATACGGAGAAGGAAGGAAAGTTACACAATCGGCTGCAAAAAAAACTTGAGTTCTCTCCCGATCTTTACTTCAGGGCTTATGAATCTGTGACCACAATTTAGAAACTGGCTCAAAGTCGATATTTAGTCAGCAGGTTATTACGAAACGCAAAAAAAAACAGTATAAGACAAATCCTTCAAAAACGAACAATTATACTGAAAAAAACAAACAATTTTTTTTCCCTAAAACCGCTGTAACTATTTCGATTATGTTTTTGTTTGGGCTGGTCCAAACAACACCACATTGCCGTAAAAATTCTCATTTGTAAGGGAATCGTGAGAGCGTCAAAATAAATTATGAAACATTTCGAGGAATATAACATAATTTCAAGTTAAGTGCAGTTTTCTCGATCCGTACGACTGGTAACGCAAACGCACTGTCAGAGAAATCGTGCCAACAGACCTATGAATCAACTATGTGTTGAATGGGCAATAATAGTTGTAAGTGAACTAAAAACAACTCAATCGATTCCAAGGCAGTCTACTTTTTAGATAGAACGCTGAACTACCTTCTAAAACCATGTAAACTTAAGAAAAGAGAACATTCAATTATTTGCTGATAAAAAAAAAATTGCTTGGCGCTCAAGGAGCTAATGAAAGTTATGTTACGTGCAGTACCAGACATTAGTATGGAGCATGCTCTTGACATCATCTAACTGCCAAACAGGGTCACTCTGGGAGGGAACGAAATCGTGTCACAAAATAAGTTTTTAACAAACTAACCCGTGCGGTCTTGTGCCCTCCCACCCGTTCATCAACCTTCACCATTATCTCCCATCGAACCCCTCCACCCCCCCCCCCCAATGCCTCTCATCATTGGCGTAGAGATCTTCCCATGTTCCACAGTTTCGAATTGTAGCCACAGGCCATGCACAGGCATCCAGGGGTCCTGGGATCCTTTGTAGGGTCAGTGAATGAAGCCCTTTGTGTAGCCTGAAGTTATTAAACCTATAGGTTATTAATGAAACTGTCAATCTATAGGTTATTAATCAAACTGTTTTCACCTAAATCAAATGTTTCAACACTTATTAGATTCCCCATACGTAATTGTTGTTTTGCCAATCCCCAACTCTTTTCTTACTCAACCTAAACCACGCCTTATTTCTACAGTCGTAAGTTGCACAAATCATCAGGAGTGCCAACTTCAAAGAGCCCCAATTAACTTGAATCTGCTACTAAACGTGGAGCTGAATGTTTGTAAAATACTTTTCACTCATCTTTCCGACTTACTGAGGAAAATAGAAGACTTACCTTAAGTACTTACAATTTTCTCTTGGTTTTCCAATCCGATTTTCAATGGTGGTCATTACTATTATTAACGTTCAAGTTCCAGTGGAGTTAGAACAATTTCAACTGTTTTACAAAACTTTAATTATGTTCTACAAAGATTGTACTCCAAACCTCGTTCATGAATTTGGGCATGTACAATGCCATTAGTTTATGTGATGTGTGTGATGGCAAATTTCATCCTCACTTCCATTTTTTCTCGTGCTCACACCACGTTAACTGCACGCAGATTGCAATGAAGCCCACTTTACGTAACCTACCGAGTTTTCCTTTTGCTTTTATTCAACTTTCCTTCTATAGTGACAGAGCAAGCAGCATAAAATTCTCCAAACTAGTTGTAGTATAGTAACAACCATTATTGTCTATTCCTCATCTACTTACGTGTTTTACTAGTCCATTGACATTATTTTTAGTCTTACGATTTTTCAACTGCTTCAAAGCATAATTTTCTACTCCTCCTCCAATAACGCATACAGTTGCTATTAGCTCGTGAATTTATTAGTCGCCAGATACGGCCAATTCGGAACGTTTCAATTGAACGAATAAATCACACAAATGACGTTGAAGATTCCTGACAGCTTCAGACAGCTCCTCTTAGATTTCGCGATATGTTTCTACAAAAAGATGCCGGAAGATGTGCTGAGTTTCAGCGTTGCTTATTTCAAACTTTTGAAAGAAAAACCGGAGGGAACGGGTGGGGGGATTATGAAAAACACTCTGGAGCAACCAAGTTCAACCGTACAACAACCAAAGCCTCAAGTTGTTCTGAAGGACGACGACGTGGTCATAATAAGGTACTCGCCTGCTTTAGCCAGACTCTATATGACAGGCGATTTTTTGTGAGCTTAAGGTCAATGAGAAGTCTGGAGTGTCGCGCAAAAATAAATACAGTTTTTCGAGCTGACTCATTCACAAGGTTCAGCACAAGAATGAAGGAAATAGAACACCTTGTGTGATTTCTCCGGAACGAAGGTGTTACGGTGTCTGCGCGCTACAAGATTGTCTCTCAATTGTTCATGACTTTTATCGAACCCGGCTGCCATAGTGCGGTGGAGCGGTGCTGAGAACTATTCTAACCATCCATCACCATAGACCCTCTCAGGGGCCTGAGGTGCGCAAGAAAAACATAACCGAAGCAAAAAGCCGTAAAAACGTGTCAACACTACAAACTAAGTTTGTTAATCGATTCACCGACTTAAAAAATATCTCCCTTAACTTGGAACTTTTCCAAAACCCTTTCACAATTGATATTAATGGTGAACCAAGCAATTTGCAAATGAACATGGCAGATTTACAAAGTAATCACACCTATAACGACTTTCAAAGAAAGCACAGACTGGTACAGTTCTACGGCGGTTTGAGTTTTGAAAACGCCGAAGAATAGGGAAAGTTGGATGAAGAGGTAATCAGTAATTGGTAGTACATATTCTTACGAGCAAACTTTTTCAATTCTAACTACTGCAAAAATAAGTACTGTTTTGCAGTGAACGAGTGACCATTTAGACGCGATATTGCGCGTGTTTACGACTAAAATGAAAGCAGACAATGAAAAACTTTCAAGTCAAAAGCCACAAAAATCTCACTATTTCTCACTTTTATATTAGTATAGTAATTCAATTTAGATGGACATGATCGTCATGGAAAATTAGATAAAAATGTAGATCCGCGTTTTATTTCAAATTTTAAAAAAACCCTGCAAATTATTACACAATGGTTTATTATTCTCATGAACAGCTTGACCTAGTATTGCTGCTCCTCCATCCCATTCGATTCAGCATTGAATACTAGTAAACCATACGAAACATAACCTGACTACAATGGAACTACGGAAATTAAAAATATTCCCCCGGCGCCAGGCGCCCGTAAACGTCTGAGCCGATGGAGGGGTGGGACGAGGGCTTCCAGTGAACCCTCACACGGCAATGGGCAGGACGTTGCGAGTCCAAAGGGCGCTGCGAGTCGAGCGGGCCTTGAAAACGATACGAAACATGGCTTATTTGCGATTATTCTGCGTTTCGTTAATTTTTTTTAACCATTTTTCGTCCATAACAACCATGGGCTTCGTCCGATCGGATTGCCGAGATGGCGGGCACAACTAGATACCAAATGGGATTTTTGTGCGAAACAACGAATTTTTTAGACCACGTTAAAGGCACAAAACGGCCCGGACGGCGGACGCTGGACGGGGGACGGCGGATGTACATTGCAGATTTGGAATCCCCATGTCTTGAAACGTAAAGTATCAAATGTTGAGGGCGGGTTGTAAAAAATGCTTCGTGACCGATAACAGGGTTATTATTCAGAATGAATAATAAACCAATAGGTGCGGCCCGCACTGATATTGTGTCTGACATTTGTGGCCTGATATAGCAAAAGGTTGCCGACCCCTGATCTATCATATCGATATCGGTTCAAGGCTCAGAGTCCTCGCAGTATTTTAAAATGTCGGCATTTCATCTATTCAACCTCTTCGTTACGTTTTGAACTGCTATGCCAAAAGAGAATGACAGGGGAATAACAATCTGTCAAATAACGTTTCAAAAGAGCGATGAGAGACGATGAAAAGAATAAAACGGTTCCTGCGTTGATTTCTCGGATACAAGCGAATAAAGAGATTGTGCGGCCGGAAAAGTAAGATTCAACTAGGCTGGTTTAAAACCGTTGAAATTAGCTGCTCGGAGAGCAGTTATTAAATGACATGAGTGATTTACCGCACTAGTCCTAATCAAGGCACCTGTTGACTATTGTGTGTTGAAATAACAAATATATTTTCGTTCGGCTTTATTTGGTTTAAAAACTTAAAAAAATTTATTGTTGGCGGGTTATTTCAAATAATAATCTGTTCATCATTCTAAACGGTTAACGTAATACATTTTGGCTGGCTCAGTTTTGAAAATAATCCGAGATAACATTGTTTCTCGAAAAACCGTATTGTTGTACTGGCCACACAAACAAAATTTGTGCTATGAATTAATTTACTAAATTTATTCTGCTGGAATATGGTCCAATCGTATCTGTGAACACAATTTAGAGAGAACTGCTCAAGTCAAGAACTGCTCAAGTTCTGCCTGAAAATCCAACATGAGCTAAATCTATCGAAAACTAACTATAGTTAACACAGTGATCTAAACACCGATTGTTGTTTCAAACGATTTTTTGCATGAATACGCCAATAACTGCCGTGATAATTCAACTTTTTAATTTCTGGGGAAATAAATATAAACAACTCGTGACTCGTGCTAATTTCAGCATGAAATGATCTGAAATGGTGAAATATAAATCTACACGATGTGCACTAGCTCTAAACAATCCGTTTTGAGGTCTCAGATGCGTTCATGAATTTCTTTTCATGAATAGAATGAACTTCTTCACCAAAAAGTGTAATATGACTTATGTAAACGCTCGTGGCAACGTAGTGTGTAGGATACGACATTTACTAAGAACTGCATTCTGTGTTAGCACTTTGAACGCTTGGAGTGGTAGTATTGTGTATTCAGTAAGCCTTCGCAATCGTATCGCATGTGATAACGTTTTATGTGCCATGTTAGTTTGTAAAATAAACGTCCTCGGAATGGCAGATGTTTGTGGAGGGGAAATATGCAATTTCCATGTCGAAACCGGTGAAAACTTTAGTTTCGTAATATTGTATTTATTGATTTGTGAGTTACGTTTAACTTAAAAAGGTTTCTTATATTATTTATCGTAAATGATAAAATTGGTTAATCATGGCCGTCAATATATACTTGAGCCCTGAAGCAGTTCTAATTGACAGATCAGTCTTCGGACATGAAGCGCCCGCCCACTTTGCAGGTTAGCAGTTGGTTCATCTTGCAATTGGTGCTATAGATGAGGGTAGTAATTCAGTCGCTGGGTCGATGATGAGTCAAAAATCACAAGAAATTATATTGTCCTAACGGCGTGTTTGTCGACCAGGTCGCAGTCGGCATCGCCAAGTTCCGATTACTCTGACGAAGAAGATGAGGACGAGCCACCACCAGTTCCAGCTGACTATCGAAGGAAATCCGTTTACACGAAAGGGTACAATCCGGATGACGAGGACGACGAAGACAATTCGAACAACGAATTCGGTAAATTCCCGAAAACAGCCGAAATGAAGAAGAAACTTGAAAGCGCCATAAAAGATAATCTTCTTTTCAGAGGTGAGCGTCTTTCTTACACGTCTTCGAATGACAGTTTGTAATTGTGTTTTGCCATTCCGCGAAACCAATATTATCATTATATCAATTAACGTGTTCTCATATCTTAGTAGGACATGTGATATTATTTATACTTGTGGAGGGCGTAGGAGTGAGAGTGACACCACGTTTTTAAGAGGACCGTTCCCCCATCTCCATCATCTTAAAACTCATTAGAGAGTTACATCACATCAGACCATGTTGAGTGTGGTTTCGCTAGGACGGTTCGCGGACGGACGGCTAGGACTCGGGCACCTGTTCACCCCCACCACTCCACCCCTCATCGAACATAGACCCGTAGAAGTACGGCAGTTTGCTAATTATCCAGTCTCCTGGTAGAGAGCTGTTGCCTACGGGATACCACACAGAGCTGTGACGTTGAGGAATCTGTATCGTGTAGGGAGAGTTCATAATTCCTCCTTCACCTAACTACTGGCGAATGGAGAGATCAACTGTTAGCAAGTTTTTCAGTCACATATTGGGCAGCTTGCTTTTTTTTCTTGAAACGGTGGATGCAGGTGATACCCTGACTGCAGCCACAAACGGGCCTATTTGTAAGGGCGACCATGATCCTCAGAGCATGGCCCCCCTGCACCACCACCAGGCCCCACAGCACTGGTCTCACTTGGTGTGATGTCACCTCTGCGCCCCCACCACCGCCGCACAAAGCAGAGGATATCCGCAAGTTCTGCGTTCGCCACCTCTTCTGACTGAAGAAAGGGCCTCCCGAACACACAACGGCGCGATGACGCGAGTCCATCGCATAGGCACAGCACATGCTCTGTGTCTCTAGCCCCACCTCGCAGAACCTGCATACCTGTACCTCGCACTTGCCAATATTTGCAAGGTGGTACCTCAGTGGACAGTGGACAGTGACCTGTGAACAGGCCACATATGATCCTCATACCCTTCCTCCTCAGTGCACCTCCTTGGATCTCTCTCTGGAGAGCCGGATGAAGAGTTTTGACTGTCTAAGTGCCCCACCAACGGGCAGCCCTGCATTTATCCTCCCAATTGCCAATCACTCTACGTACGTGGCTCCTGGTAGTCCCAACAAAGGGTTCAGGGCCAATAGGGATCTGCGCTGATCCCTTCTTAGCCAATTTATCAGCCCGTTTGTTTCCCTCTATACCCTGATGCCCTGCCACCCAACACAGTGTTACACTGTTGTCCTCGACTAGGGCCTTCAGTCCAGTCTGACACTTCCACACCTGCCATGATGTTAGACAGTATGATGCTGAGGCCTTGAGAGTGGCCTGACTGTCCACCATGATGTAGATTGTCTGCCGCTTCAGTTCCCTCTGCAGCAGCCGCTGCACACAGAGCGTCACTGCAGTCAGGCAGCTTGCTTAGTAGCAGTCAAATTGGGAGGTTTGTAAGAACCACAGTGGAGCATCACGTGATTTCTACTGTGCTAGAGGCACCAGACGTGCAAGATGGAGAGTCTTTGAGAGAAAAGGAGAGAAGCCGCTTATTGAAGCCACGATGTATGAAAAACTGGCTCATCCAGTGGCCTGGCTTAACCCATCGTCTCCTGTGACTTCACGAATGTTGGGAAAAACCTCATACGCGTCACCTCCCTTAGACCTTGCCATTTATCTAATCCGTTCTCATCTAGTGCGGCATGTTTTCGTTCAGTGAAGTCGTCATGGAGTTAAGAGGAAGCTCCATCATGCACTCAATGGCCAAGTTAACGAGTACCACCGGCACACGATGACCACTCTACAAAATCAGGTTTTTGTTTATGTAATATATCAAAACGCGAAGATCTGATGGAAACCGAAATTTGTTCACACACCCCAATTCTCTTTTTACCTTCATCTTATATTTTTTCTCTATACTCTACTTCTTCTCCTTCATCTCTTGGATTCTTGCTTCTTCTTCCCCTTCGTTGCCTGCCTTCTTCTGGATTTGCCTCCTGCTTCTTCCCCTGCTTTCCACGTCGCTCTCGAAGTTCTAGGAGTTACTCCATACTCACTACTGTCGTAATACCGGACTCCAGTTAAAAGCGTGTACAACGATTCGTTCAGTGCAAATGTAGAAAAAATGTATAATGCAAATATAAACACGCACAGCACGAGTTAATACATTACACGTTTCAAAAATCATAATACAAAAGTTTCTGGAAAGTGGCGAGTAAGCAAAGCAATTGTTCCCTTCTTTATCCAATGTATATATATATTTCTTAATTTCGTAATCTGATAACTTTCATATTTGTTTAGGAAACATTTTATTTTATTTATCTAAGAACAATTCGTGTACCGTGTGACCTACCCGTGAAGAGAGAACCACGTGACCCTAATGCACCTTGGTCCGATAAAATAGTCAATGTTTTCGTCTTTTTCTTCGGCTTTTCTCCTTCTTTATCTTCCTCATATTCATCTTTGTATTCCTGTTTGCACTTAAGTATAATACGAAAGGTATAGTATGTTTATTGAGTAATTTAGATTCTGAAGTAAGTAATGAACCAACAATAGTGCATTTTGTGCGACCATTCTCTCTCCCCATCCCAACATGACGTTCAAAATCCTCTTTATTTTGGACCCAAGAGATCCGGAGGAGCTCTCAACATCGAGAAGTGATTCATGAGTAACGTGCAAGCTGTTGTTGGTCTTTTAAAACCAGCTGTAGTCATACACAAGCAAACCGTTTGTGGAAACTCTAATAAAACTTATTTCTCAGGGCTGGAGCAGGAGCAAATGACCACAATTATCGACGCCATGAAGGAAGTACCAGTTAGAGTTGGGGACGAAATAATTCGCCAAGGGGACGATGGGGATTACTTCTACTGCATCGACTCCGGTATTTATGAAGTCTTCGTGAGAAAAGACGACGGTTCGGAGATCATGATACGCACGTACGATAACGAAGGATGTTTCGGAGAGCTAGCTCTCATGTACGACCAACCAAGGTCGGCCACAGTGAGAGCCAAATCAAACGGCATCATCTTTTCTCTAGACCGCAACGCCTTTCAAAAAATCGTCGTCAAAAGTGCTCACGAGCGGAGGAAATTGCACGAAGAATTGATCGGGCGCGTCACTTTATTTCAAGGTTTGACAGAAATCGAAAAACTGACAATAGCGGACGTTTTGGTGACGATGAATTATCAAAACGGCGATCAAATCATACGAGAAGGCGATGCTGCCGATGGAATGTATTTAGTCATATCGGGATCCGTTCGGATCTCTAAGAAAGAAGGAAGTCAGGACACGGTGATCAAAATAGTCAACTCTGGAGAATACTTCGGGGAATTGGCTTTGCTTAACAAGAAACCGAGAGCTGCTGATTGCTATGCCGTTGGACAAACGAAATTGGCATTTCTGTCAGGTGAAGCCTTCGAACGTCTCATGGGCCCTTGTTTGGACTTGATGCAGAGAAACGCCGCTCAGTACTCCAAAAGGGTCTCAGAAGTCGTTAAACAGAGTCAACACATTTGAAAATCAATTACACATATCTAAATGCTGTCTTTCGTTTCCTATCATCAAATATCTTCGGCGATCCATACAGGTTTAAGGGAAAAATAGTTGGTAAATCATTTTTTCACCTAATCGGAAAACCTATGAGATTAATGATCGTCTTAGGTATCACCAGTAGAACATTCCCGTACAAACAAAGTACATAATTGCCAGCGATGGCTTGACTCCATAGGCTTTTCAAAGATTCGAGCGAAGCACTCATCCTTGCACGGTCCCCGCAATGAATGTCGATTCATAATCTTCATATTTTAAACCTTCCGCCGGCCACAAAACCGCCCAAAGCCTTGCACACACATTCTAGTGCATGAATAGCCGGCGGTGGGTGGCGGTCAACTGAGATTATTGGCTCCTGTTCTGAAACGACTTGCGATCTGCAGACTCAATCCAGGACTTCCCTCAGTCAGACATTAGGGGAGGGTCTATGTTTTGGTAAATTGGGCACTCAAATCCTAGAATTTATCATTGTGGGAAGATTTGATTCTTAGGTTTGATTCTTGGTGTTTCACTCTGTCTTTTGTCCGGAAGTTAGGTATCGTTTATCCGATAGCGTCGTGAATCTGCATACGTGGCCCTTTTTAATCTTTTTTCATTAATTTTTACTTCCTTCAAAATGTGCCCCTTCCTGGACCTACCTGTCGTGCACACCACCAGTAGTTTTGAGCTTTCTAAATCCATAAATACCTAGCTACCTTATAAACTTGTCTAGGGGTGTATCTGCAAGCTTCGTTTGATACCTGCAAGAAGAACAACGCAGCAAAGGCTTATGAACTCACCCGCTCGCCCAGGACGACATCAAACCCTACTTCCTGTAACATCTTAACCAGCGCAGTACCAACAACACAGTTGAAGAGTGTATTGAAGGGACAGAGGAGCCCTAATGCCACGTCCTCAGGCACCTCACTCTTTTATTTATTTATTTATAACATATACGGCCAGTGCCCAATTTGACAGAGAAAAAAAAAATAAAAACAAATAAAAATAGGACAATATAAATCACAATAAATTGGCACAATTCAATGGGCAGTAATCCTGAGCCAACAAACGGAGAGCACATTAGCCGCCGAATTTTGGACCTAAAAGAGTCTTCCGAACACGACAGTAGGTCCACCGGATCATCGTGTGACAACCTGTTGAATTACTTCTGAAAGCGCACCATGGGATTATTGCGGAGATAGCTGGTCGAAGAGGTATAAACATAAAAAGGCTGATGGAGTCTGGTAGCGTATGGAGGGGCGTGGAAGTTCAGCTTGGAAAGCAGATACGGACAATCCAGTCGACCCGCAGTCAACCCATGCAGGAGAAGCATGTCCGCCTCACGTCGCGATATTTAATCGTTTTTTGTTGACTGAGATGGACGAGACGAGTGCATTAATTGCACGTGTCTCACCACCCATACGATCCTACCTTTAAATAATTTTTTTAAATAAGCGCCTGGTGAAGCCAACTCCTGATAAGAAGCAGCCGAAGAAGAGAAAAACGATAAAAAGTAATGAACTGAACGACCTATATACATGCACATACTGCAGTATGCTTCTAAAAGACCCCAATCCCTCCAAAGGAAATCATAATAAAACTTCATTGGTTGTTTGGTGGAAGTGAGGGGCTTCACTTCATTCGAAAACACATACGCTCTTCTAATGTTTTCGAGTTAGCAAAAACAGCGGATCAGTTGTTCAGGGCTTTACGTCAACTACAATTTTTACTTTCCTTGCTCCACGAAGTAGAAAGGAAAGTTATGTAATCGGCTGATAAAAAAATTTTGAATTCTCTTCAGATCTTGACGTTTCAGACCCTCCTGAGTCCGAAAAACACTATTTGGGAAAATGGTCTGTGTGTCTGTGAACGATTTTTAGAGAAAACCACCGTACCAAATCAGCTCAAACTTTATATCTCTCCCGCAGGATATCATGGGACGCCAAAATAAGGGTATGAGCGAAATCCAACGAAATTTAACTATAGTTATCATAGTGATCAAAACACAAAATTTTTTTTCTCAAAAACGGCTCCAACGATTTTGATTAAATTTTTTACATTGGTAGCTCTCGATATGGCAACTATACCATTAAATTCCCATTCATGGGAAAATGACGAGAGCAGCACAATAAATTACCAAAACTTTAGACGAAATCGGTTTTAGCGCGGTTTTTAGAGAAAACAATCGTATCAAATCAGCTGAAACATGATTTCTAGCCTACAGGTTACCATGGGACGCCAAAATAAGGGTATGAGCGAAATCCAACGAAATTTAACTATAGTTATCATAGTGATCAAAACACCAAATTTTTTTTCTCAAAAATGGCTCTAACGATTTTGATTAAATTTTTTATATAGATAGCTCTCAATAAGACAATTATACCATAAAATTCCCATTTGTGGGAAAATGACGAGAGCAGCACAATAAATTATCAACATTTTCGACGAAAAGCGTTTTTAGCGCAGTTTTTTGCTTATAAACTCCGATGGAATTTTTGTAGAATGTTAAAATAAATTAGTATTGTAGTCCAATTCAATATCTATAGAGTGAGTGTTTAAAAACGCTCATGAGATACATGGGGCTCACTCCAGAAATTCCTGAATATCAACTTTTGCCGTTTCGCTTACTACCAGTTCTAAACATTTTACCCAATAACTCTCAATAAAAGTAATTATTATTCATCTCAAAAAAATTTGTGTTTACAGCCTCAATAATTATCTGTGTACCAATTGCTCAGTAATGGTGTTGCAATGAGTACGAACAGCACAATAAAATCTGGAATTGCAAGCGCTACCGCTTCCTGCTGCCGTAAAGCGTTGTTTGACCAAGTTCAAATTAACTGAGTGATAAATGAATTGATTAAATAGAATTAACCACGTACAAAGTGAATTGACGTAGAGCTAAGGAAAGTTGTGTGTTGCAACGCACCAGATATTTTCTACCAGCTCTTCTTCCCCTAAGCAGATGAATTAAAAGCTTCATTTGTATTAGCGCTAAAAGTGTACGATCATGTCAGTTCCCCATTAATTACAGTACGATAATTCGTCGTTTCGTGGATACGGAATTCATTGACGCCGAGTAATGTTTCCAAGCCTATGTTTCAGAGGTTGTGAAGAAGCATACGGCACACAGAACAAAATGAAAGACGGATAAATGGGACCAGTTTAGCCAAAAGAGGGAAATTCATTGCGGCGAGATGGTGAGGGAATTGCTTCTATACGAACAGCGTTTGAGTGTGGGCAGTTTGCATTTTATCACCAGTCAATCTGCCGAGTAAACACCATTATGGCCGGCTATTCTCCCGGTCTCAATTTGTCTGTTAGTTCTCCGTTTGGTGACCGTTCGACGGGGGGAAGTTATGACTGGTTCAACGACATAGGCTTTAATCCAGGTTGAGAGTTGGAGCTGATGGACGCAAGATTGGGATTTTTTCTATATCGATTCGAGCATATAAATAGAATGTGGGAAGAAGGAGTGCGAAGCAGACTGTATTCATGGTATAACAGCAGTTACTACAATCAAACTGCACCACTTCAAAACTAATGTGCACCCATTTTATCTCCCACAAACGAAAATACAAAACTGTTTCAACCGCCAATGAAACAGCGACTGTTCCCATCAAATCTTCAGGTTCGGAACGCGAAATGACTGTGTGTGGTTCGTATGAGGCATCGTTCTTCATTGATTTCATGATCTGTTACTACTTTCTACACAATTTTCCCAGCCCCACGATTTTTACCGCCCAAGGAACAAATCCAATACGTTTTTCACTTAGTTTGATTAGCCTGTTGGAACTTCATTCAATGTTTTTCAACCTTAAGCTGGTACGTTTGGGAATTTATTACTACTTTACTACTGCTTAGGCCATGGCGTTAATTTAAACAGTATAAAGGTAATTGATGGGACTGATAGTTTTGCTGAGTAGTTTTGGGTTTGGGTCCTGAATTGAGCAAAAACTGTCCTGAAATGAGCAAAAACTCAAAGCACAAAAATGGAAAAGACGCCAAAGGGGCTCCTGATTTCCTTATGAGAACTTGCACCACACAGATAACTTATCGGACTACCACTCTGCTTTTTTAAGAACGCTAAAGTCGCGTTGGCGACATCCATCAGAAAACGCCGCAAATCACAAAACATACATCGTATTCTCTTGAACAGCTTAACCTAAAAACTATGGCTTTTGATTCAGCATCAAAAAATACTAGTAGACAATACAAAACGTGACCTGACGACAACGAAGCATCAAAAATATTCATTTTCTAGGTGACGTGAAGCAATTGGTACGCCATGACAAGCCTAACTGATGGTTGGGTAAAGTCCAGTCCAGAAATGCGTGCAAGCCGCAGAGAAACGATAATTTTCGTGATTTTCTTTAAGTAGTATATCACTATATTTACTGTCATTTCGCTTTTCCATCTAGACTCAGTTCTACACGTCTGAAACTCGTCCAGTCCGATTCAGGATCAAAAAATACCAGAGGAAAGATATCGAACACGACGTAATTGCGATAAAACCGCCAGAATTTCCCTTTTGGCTAATTTTTTTAAATCACTTTTTGTCCAGAACCGACCAAGGGGTTTCATCCGACGACGAAAACAACTAGATCCAAAATGAAATTTCGGCGAAAAAACCTGAATTTTTTGACCTCGTCAAAAGCAAAATATGGACGGTCAGCGGACGGACGCAGTAAATTTGGAATCCCCATGCTGTGAAACGTGAAGTGGCAAACCTTGAGGGGGTTATAACAATATTTTCTTGTCCTGAACCATAATTCCAAACGCACTAAAATTTATTTCATTCTTGATAATTTATTGCGCCGCTCCAGTCACTTTCTATCGCAGGAGAATTTCATGGTAGTCTAACGTCGCCTTGATCTATTTAAACACAAAATTTGAACAAAATCTCGAAAAAGTCGCTTTCGAAAAACTAGTTGGTGTCTAGATTGCAATGATTTGAACTAGTTTTGGATCGGTATGTTCAAACATTTACTGTGGCGTTCCCTATAGATTTGCTGGCCAAATCTCAAATTTGAGCCAATTTTCTCAAAATCGCAAAAATTCCCCAGGTCGCTTTCAACTAACCAGTGACTTGTCCTCTTAGTAACATAGTATAATATTAATATTATCAACGACAAGTGAATTTCAAGGCATTTTTAGTACCTCTAAAGAAACATGTGGAAAGGGATTTGGGGCTCTCCTAAAATAATTCACGATCTGCACGTGTCAACTATCTTTACTGTTTCCTAACCATGTACCTCGTTTTAAGTTTGCACGAAAGACACATGTTGGATTAGTTGAACGCTGCCGTCTTGCATCCATATTTTTCCACAAAGAAAATAAATACGCGTGGTGTTCATCTGAGCTGCCTTTTTTACTGTTTTCTGATTGAGCTAGTGGTTCTGGGTGAGCACAAAATAAATAAAGCTGTTGGTCCTTGCGCGTTATACCTTTCCTGTCAATTCTTGATGGGATGACTCGTTGCAGGTAAGCACGAAAGAAAACAAAGCGCGTTCTCATCCTGAACTACAACCGTTATTTTCATTTAGTGGTGGAGTTGGGAGGGAGCTGAATGGAATATTCCATCTTCTCATCCTCTTATCACCGGCGAACTTCTTATCCAAACACAATCGTCTTGCTGTGAAACCTTTTTATTCCCCAAGACGTCACATTATCGCTATGATACGCTTGGGGACTGCCGTTTCTCTCGCATTACACGAAGAAAATAGTGAAACATACAGCAATTTCTAAACAATGTTACTTGCGATTCAGCCAAACCGTAGCTTCGCTGTATAGAATTTATGAATCGTGATATGGAAACATGTATTCACTCACTTTCATATGAAGTCAAAATTAAATGACTTTGTGAGAAGTTGAAAGATAACCTGAGCCCAGATTTGAATATTGAACAATTCATTATAGGAGAACGGGGGCAGTCAATCGACACCCGTCACAACTAACCCTTTGTAAGATATTTTACGAAAGGAGAGCGAATCTCTATTTACACGACTGACTAAATATTAGGAATTACAAGGGACTGCGAACAAATACTGACTTGCTCGTTCAAACGGTATTTACGCCTTGAATATCCGGCCACTAACTAGCGTCGTTGTCTCGAGAACCAGATCGAGCCTACGGAATCAGGAGAAACTAATCGAATGCGCCCTATTCACACAGAACTGATTAAGTAGTTTTGAGTAAGTTGATGTAGACTTAAAACCGACCATTTGGATGGAAGCTTATGCGATTCCGAAACTGGTGGATATTATTTTAATTCGTATTATTTGAATTTGGGAGCCTCTCACCAATCGGTCGTATTTGTGTGGGTTTACAGCGTTCAAGCAACCATTCTGACGATGAGGAGGACGAATCGCCTCCAATTACGGCCAAGAAGAGAAGGAAATCCGTGTTCACTAGAGGCTACATTCCTAATGACGAAAGCGAGGATGACTGTGAACTCGGCCCCCATCACAAATCCGAGGAAACGAGAAAGAAGTTGGAGTCTTCCATCAAAGACAATTTTCTTTTCAAAACCTTGGAGCCGGAGCAATTGGTTGCAATTATCAATGCGATGAGAGAAGTGCGAGTGAAAAAAGGAGACAGAATCATCAAACAAGGGGATGACGGGGACTACTGCTACGTCATTGAGTCTGGAACGTTTGAAGCTCTTGTGAGCAATGAAGATGGAGTAGATTCAGTGATGCAAGTATACAGGGATAGCGGAAGCTTTGGCGAATTAGCGCTGATGTACAACCAGCCCCGTCAAGCTACTGTCATAGCGCTTGCCGACGGCTGCATTTATTCATTGAGTAGAAGCGTATTCAGACAAATCGTTGTCAAAAGTGCTCTTGTCAGACGAAATCTGTACGGCGAACTGATTAACAAAGTTCTGCTCCTAAATTCCCTTACAGAAGTCGAAAAACTCAAAATCGCGGACGTTCTGATCACGATGGTCTTTTCGGATGGAGAAACGATCATTCGACAAGGGGAAGAAGCAAATGGTATGTACTTCGTTGTTTCAGGCCGCGTCAAAATATCAAAAATGATCGAAAACGAAGAAGTGATGGTTAAGATGGTAAACAGCGGTGAATACTTTGGAGAACTGGCACTTTTGAAAAATAAACCCAGAGCTGCCAATGCGTACGCGGCAGGTCCAACGAAGGTCGCGTTTTTGGCCGCTCAAGCCTTCACGCGACTCATGGGACCATGCCTTCAGTTGATGCAGTCTCAGGCAGAAGATTACGTGTGAACGTGCAGGGGACACGAAAGTTGGGTGGGGCTTATCGCAATACACGTTTCTTCCGAATGCCTCGTTTCAACGTTGCTGCTCAGGAGTCTTGCACTAAGTAAGAGTCTACACTTACTGGCTCAAGTCTTAAGTGGACCAGGTTGTTGGACGAAAGGTCTGGACCATTATGGAGAAAGAGCACAGGCTGCCTGGATTTAGAAGTCAAACAGGGGGGCGATGTTGGGGGGGGGCGGAAAAGATCAGGAGAGAAGCTTAGGGATAAACCACAAAGGTCGTCGTTGGAAGATTTTCAGGTTGTGGAGATTGTCACTGATGACACATGGCAAGAGTGGTGGTTGAAGTTTGGAGACTTAGGAATTACGTGTACTTTGATTTGAGGATTGACTTGATAACTTGTTGTAAACAGGTTGTGGGAAACAGGTTTGAAAAACGCAGCTAAATGATGGGGTAGACTGATAACTGACAAGGGCCGGGCGCAAGCTTTTGTGGCTCATTCTCGGGAAACTCCTGTATGTGGGAACCACAACTTTCGTACCTAAACGTGGCGCTCATCACGATTTTCGCTTCAAGATCTGACCAGACAATAACGCTACATTAAGTAGCCCGATATGATGATGTAGCATATAAAGTTTGTAACATCAATGCGAGTTTCGAGGTTCGACATTTTCAAAGAAACCATGGAAAAATATAGATCCGTCAAGTTCAACAAATGCTTAAGACACTGTACCAACAGGCTGAAATTGATATTATTGAATATTTAAAAATAGCAAATGGCTCTTTGTTCAGGGAAAGTAAAACCCTAAAAGTAACTTTACTTTTTTAGTTGAACGAAATGAGGACAATGGGATACAGACACAATTAACTGTCAACTAGATAAACGTATTCACGAACTCATAAGAAAACCACACACCATTTACCAGCCCTTTGCGCATTCTGCGACTTACGTTTGCTGTACAATTTGCTTTCACGTAGTTCGTATTAGCTCCCAAATACTTAGTGTTTTATTTGGCGGTTCAGCTTACGTTTCTAGGAAGTCGGGGTAGAGCAATGAAAGATGAAGTCAGAAATGAAGAAAACTAGTCTTTAGAAAGTATCTGGCCATGCACAAAGACTAATGTGTTCTCTACAACTGATTAAGCAAATTTTGTGACAACGAGAAACTTGAACAAAGGGCTGGACGTACATACACACACATAGGGACTGAAAATATCTGTAATACAACAAATTTCGTGGTCACTTCCAGATACGTTTGAATTCCAGAATTTTGGAGGTTGCTCCTGGTTATCTCATGAACATTGTTAATTTCAGGTATTAAGGCAATAGGGTTATGTCCGCCAGTAGGCAAATTACTAAAGTTAACGTATCTGTTAGGTGAGTCCGTCTCTGCACCATCTTACTACACAAACAATACAAAGGACGAAAACTGAACATATTATAAAACATGGAAATTTATAAACAAAAAAACTTCGATGGACAGATCATGAATGAACAAATCAACACAAAATGCGACACAATATTCACACCACTCAAAACACTACAACCGACGGATTTACAGACCACCCTATACAAAAAAGACGTAGATTCCACAATTAACAGATCATTCAAGGCGTTCCATTCACCTCTAAGGGTTTTTCCCCCAGAGGTACATGACCTCCTCCCCCTGCCGTTCTCCGACGCTCCATCATCATCCCGTTTACCTTTTTCTCCACGACCAACTGACCAACTCCAGCACTGACTTAACGGCCAGACGATGATGTCCTTACATCGAAAGCGCTTGCCCACAGTAACTCACCAGCCAGATGTGACGGACTCACCTAACAGGTGTTGTTAGTTTCCATCGTGTGGGTGTTTGTCGGAGTACCAACGTGACATTTTTGAGGAGGCTGGTATCCCACCAGCGGAGTTTATAGTGATGGATCCACACAAATATACTATGAGATTTTTGGTAACTTATTTCGCCAATCTCGTCCCTCATATGAAGTTTGTTCATATTGTGCATCCACATTGAGAAATTGATCAAAATCGTTATAATTGTTTTTGAGAAAAAAAAGTATGGTGTTATGAACACTATGACCAGTGCAGTGGGTATGCAAACGATATTGCTCATACTGTCATTTGAGAGTTTCACGTTACTATACAGGCGTTATGTGGGGGGAGTAATATTGAAAGCGATATCGCACCAAAAGAGTTGGGGAGTTAGTACGATATCAAGCCGAACGCAATTGGAACAGAGTTTTATTTTCAATTACTTTCGAGGAAGTTTTACCACCACAAACAGGGAACTGGGTGGAAGCAAAGGCGAGCGCGGACGACACAGCGACGAGGGAACCGGCTCGGTTACCACTGGCAGCAGCGAAGTCTGGAGCGAATCGGGGCATATGAGGTGCCCAGTCAGCATAAATGCCCTGGACGAGCCTTTGTTGAATTGAAGGGTTTGGTTCGTCCCGTTACACAGGCAACGTATCAAATTTCGGCTGATTTGTTGCAGCCGCTCTCACACAATAGCAATCACACGCAAACCGTTCCTGTAAATGTTTTTTTTTTTCCGGAATCAAAATCATTTGAAACTGATGAAACTTCAGTGCAACATTCGGTTGCAAAGTTCCGGGTCTCGCCAGGGGCCCCACAGATTGATCCCGATCCTGGACCTCAAGATGCATTCCCATCGGTTTCCTCATTACCGATAACCAATTATATCCACTTCAAGAGAAAAGCGAGGACCGAGTTACTTATTTACTTAAGACATCATTTTGCCCCTTACCTTGTGACGCTTTTTGGCCGTGAGGTCAAAGGCTGAAGTACGTTTCGTGCTAAAATATACTTTCAGCCAAAGACATAGCTTTCCTTTTATTTTGAAAGGCTAAGAAAAGCAAAATTTGGATGGTAATTATCTGTAGACTCGGGTTCTGTATAAGATTTTTTCGGTTTGCCAAAAAAACTCTTGTGATGGTGAAGGTTGCTCAGGAAACGACTCGGGGACTCAGCGGGCCGCTGATCAACGCCTCTTCATCTCATTAAACGCCGAGGATCAAATTCAGTTTGGGGTTGAAATGGTGGACGTGTTTGTTACATTTCGTCTAATTAACGATATGGCTCTTTTCTCCTCTAAACTCCTGTTGTTATAGCATCCAACTTCCCTTACCAACCAAAACAAAAACACTAATGACCACCTTCTGGGAAACATTTTGTAATCAATTTTTGGTTTTATTAAATTTTAAATTAACCATTGAACAATCAGTAGATACTATAGCCAAAATATTTGCGGAATGGTGAGTACATTCTGCAGCGTTTTATATATTTTAGGGTCAATCGGACTGAATTTTCTAAGGACTGCGCGTGGCTTCAAAATTGTAAAGACAACTGAACGTCGCAGGGCTACTTTTGTCATTTCGGTCCATTGCAACATTACAATCCTCCGTTCCCTGTTATACACTCCCCGACTCTTTTCTTTCTTTTAGAGGGAAATCGTATCTATCCACATAGGCCAGGCCGGTGTTCAACTGGGCAACCTGTGCTGGGAGCTCTACTGCCTCGAACATAATCTGAATGAAACCGGCCGTCACGAAAACGCATTGGACCAGCCTTCGGCCATCGCGAAGAGTCCCGATATTTCCAGTTCGATCGGCGACACGAACGGGATACAAGACGGGTTTGGCTCGTTTTTTTGCGAAACGCATTCGGGATCATACTGCCCCAGAGCAGTGTTCATTGACATGGACCCCTTGGTAATCGGTGAGACTCCTGTATTGTCGTATAAGATCTATCGTTATTTTCTAATCGACTTTCGAGGCGCGTAGCACTCCAATTGACTGTGATGACCAGAATATACATCTAGAATGCGTGGGGATGTTAGTAGAGTACTGTGACGATCCTTTTAAAAAAAATGCTAGTTGACGGTCTCATGAAAGGTCATGGAAGGAGTAGTACATCAATGAATTCCAGAACTTTGAGAGCTACCAAAAAAATATGTTTTGTTTGTGATCTAAATGTAGGTCAAATGAGGAATTCTTTATTCTTTTTTTTTTTTTTTAGAAAATGGCTCTCATGTGATTCATTAAACTCGTAGAAGAAGTCAATACTTAGATATTGTGCTGCATGAATGTTTCTGTGACAGAAATAACGACCAAAATGTGCCAAAAATCGTGATCATATAGCCAAAATTCGGTCGGCCCCTACCACACTTTCCTACTATCGAGTTGCTGACGTCAATGTTTACGGGTTAATTTTCGGGGAACTCAAAGTATATTTCCATTTGTACAGACGAACTCAAAACTGGGAAATTCAAAGAGCTTCATTCTCCCAACAATTTGATATGCGGTACAGAAGATGCCGCCAACAACTTCGCTCGTGGGTACAACAGAACGTCCAACGACGTTTTTCAGAAGTCAGAAAATACGATAAGAAAGGTGATGGAGGACTGTGAAAGGGCTCATGGGATCATGATGACCCACTCGCTGGGCGGCGGTACGGGCTCCGGAGTATACGCCAGACTAATGGAGCATCTGTCGGACGAATATGCCAAAACCTCAACGATGGAGATCGTCCTATTCCCTTGTCCTAAAGTAATCCTCTAGCAGCTATTGATTTCAAATCCACTGTAGCAATCGGTAATCACAGTTAGCCACTAGAGAATCTCATGTGGTCCTCATTTATCATTTATCTCTTCTCGGGACACTAATGAAAAACAAGATATGGCTCTTATTTTGGGAAAACAAGGGTGATGAGAGAAATTGAGATACCTATAAAAACGAGAACAACTATGATGAGAACAATTGTTATAGGATACATTTCGGGGCGTCTCGCAATAATAATTCCTCCCTTCTTTACCAGTATCGTATATTCGCACCGAAATAGCCAAGCCCACAGGTATCGAGATTGAAAGAGGAGCGAAGTGGTGCCGCAGGAGTCTGGAAGAGGCATAGGCCGAACGCCTCATTGCGCACTGCAGACCCGATTTTCCTAACCTCCCGATCGCAGCAATGCAGTCCCCTCTCTCCCTGTTCTTCAGCAGTTTTCTTCATCTTCAGATTTAATCAGAGCTGGTCTGAGCGGCTCTGCCAGATAAAAGCGGCTTTGGTGTTCCAAGTCTGGTCCTTAATCCGATTGTGCCCATAACACAACGATTCTGAATGAATACGAAACACATTGCTGTCCTCAATCATATTGGACGGAAAACCCAAAACTACCCTTATCAGCCAACTCCTTTCTTCCAAAATTCTTTCCTGGGTCCTGCCAAATACGAAAATTGTGATTTGCAGAGCCAACCACGTACTTTCCCAAATGTGAGCATTTTAGAAGGTTTTCTACATCCTCAGTTCCTTATCTCATGTCTCACTCCTTTCAATTTTGTCTCCACCTTTCGGTCAGTAAGCCCAAGGACTGATACAGTGGCCCTCTCTCTCCCGAATGTGTTGCGTGACTGTATTTTATTTGCTCTGAACTCTATCCTTATCGTCGATTTCGCGTGAAGGTCTAACTAACTATTTCTTATCAATTCGTTATGATCTTGCAAGTTCCATCCTTCCATCTTCGCCTCATGTCCATGAGAAAAAAATTTCAATAATAAATAGTAAGGATTATACACTTTCCACTACAATTCTGCGATAAGCTTGCGCTCAGTTTTGTGTATCCGTAAAACTCACAGGTTGATCAAATATTAATGTTTTCCAGCTCGCAACAGCAGTCGTTGAACCGTATAACGCCGTTTTGGCAACCAGCGTGACCTTGAGTATTGCAGACTGCGTTTTTCTGGCGAACAACGAGGCGCTTTATTCTATTTGCCACAGGAAGCTGGACATTGACTCACCCACGTATAGCAAGCTGAATCGAATTTTGGCTCAAGCCGTTAGCTCAATAACGAGCAGCATTCGATTCAGGGGAAGCTTGAACGCGGATTTCATGGATTTCCAGACGAACTTGGTACCATTTCCTCGAATCCATTTTCCAATTATGAGCTACTCTCCGATCGCCAGCCGGGATTTGGCTCAAAGAGAAATATTTTCAGTTTTGGACATAACCAGCAAATGTTTCGACAAGTCAAATTTTATGATGCAGTGCGAGGAAAGTAGCGGCAAGTTCATGTCTTGTTGTCTCCTGTACAGAGGAGATGTCGTCCCCAAAGATGTCAATTGGGCCATATCGTCGGTCAGGAGCAAGAGGTCGGTGAAGTTCGTCCCTTGGTCGTCGACGGGCTTCAAGATCGGAATTAACGACTCGTCTCCGATAATGGTGCCGAATGGCGACTTGGTGGCCACTCAAAGGTCGGTGTTAATGCTTGCCAATACTACAGCTGTGAAAGAGGCTTGGGCTACGCTCAACGACAAATTTCATTTAATGCTGGAAAAGAAAGCGTTTCTGCACTGGTACATGATGGAGGGCATGGCCGAAGCAGAGTTTGAAATAGCGCAGGACAATCTGTTGACGCTTGAACAAGAGCATGAGGCTTTGGCCACAGGCTGACAACATACAAATGGTAACATGTGGAGCATTTATTTGACAGATAGGGCGAATAAATTACGTACACCCTGAATTTGAGTGTGCACATTTTATATCAGTAATAAATTCACTAAACACATGTTCCTTCTCCCATGTTGCTGGAAGGCCATGGTAATCGGCCTTGATGACTGTATTAAGACTGTCTACTATACGATGTAGCTTCCAATCTACGCATGACTCGAAAATCCCCGTCCCGTCACAGACTCGCCTACTATTCCCTTCCGTTCTGTCTGGTTCATAACCTCCGGGTAAGCAACATTGGGTAAAGCCCGTGAAAATCCGACACTACCCTTGTGTGCTTGCTTTGAAGATTCCCCCTCCTTTGAAAAGTAACAAAACATAGTGGAAGATGTGAGGGTAGGAAGCACTAGGTTTCATCCCATATAACCGCTTAGTTTGGGAAATTGAACAACTTGCTGCTGGACGGAGCCAAAGATCTCCTTGTCACAAAGTTTTTGGTTGTTGATATTTGTAACTGCCATTGGCGAATGAGACCAACTGTCTGTCCTTCCTCACTAAAACCTGAACTCATCACTGTACACAGCCTAAATGGTTAAGTATAACCAATCCCAAGCGAGAAACATTTCAGGTTGCCCTGCTGCAGTTATGGCAACTAACGTGATTAACTGGAGTCCTCTACATTCAGTTCCCAACCACTTCTTCTTCTCTAAGTTTTCTGTCAAACTGACAGGCTTTCTAAATTTCTTTGACGTCAATCCTGGCTGTTTTGGAATTTTAACGAAGTCCCATTCCTTTTCCGACGGTTACCTCACGCCTACTAGCTCATCTGCCACAGCTTCTTTGACCTCTTTTTATAAGAAAAGTACACTTGTCAGAAGAATCAGCACCACAGTATTGAGAATAGAATATAGTTGGTATTTACACATGAGACTTGGAACACGTCCCTGAGTTACAACCACCAGGTAGCTGTTTAGACCAGGATAGACTTGAATGAATCTCAGAGACGGGTTTTAGTTGAGCACGAACTTGTAATTTGAAGAGTTGGTATATCACAAGATTTGGAGACAGATGTACAAGAAGAGGTGACTTTCACAGGAGATGAGTTAAGTATAACAGCGCGAAGAAGGGGGGCTCAGAAGGCGAGAAACTGGTTGTAGGGGGAAAGAAGGAGAAATCCGAATAAGAAGGCGATGAGAGGTGAAACAATTGTCCGTTGGGAGAATTGGAGACGATTGTATCGCGAAAGGTATTAGAAGATGGCTGAGTTGGGAGAACGACCGACTTTCGTGAGACTTCGCAGGAGAATGATTTTGCGAGGAGCTGTCTGCCGTGGAGAGGAATCTGAAAGTGACGAGTGGGATCAGAAAATAGGAAGGCCAGTTCAGGGGAAATCCATTGGTGGAATTTCCGTAGGTAACAAAAAGCGATTGATGACGAAGGTTTTTGGGGAAACAATGACTTTGCTGTTAAGGGCAAGGGAGTCCCGTTAGGGTAGGTGTGGAATTCTGATGTAAAAAACCCGATGCTGATTCGGCATTTTGCGTAGAACACTACCATCTATTAATTCTTGGCACTATGGAAGACACCGGCAGGTTTGTGATGTTACATTTGAGTGTGCGTCTATTCGGCATAAGTAGTTAGCTGCGTGTTGAACGACTATTAAGGTCGAATAGCTATTCGTGCGGGTAAATCACCGGTCCGGCAGTACGTTATGAAGCGTTGCACTCTGAATGTACTATCCGCAGGACCGGGTCTGAATCAACTGTATATTGTCGACGTGTGTCGCTGTTGCCGTTCCCTACAGACTGCAAGTGCACTACTATATTGACTTACTGAGGTAGTAATATATTAACCTTTTCGTGGTGTGGGATATTTATTCCCTAGTAATGGATTAAGATCCGTTGTCTGACCTTCATAAACAAATATTTGCTGGGACGGCACGGTTTGTAGGTGGAAATTATGTGGCATGTTCACTTCATGCGTTCACGATAGAAACTCCTTAAATTAATCAGTTGTACTTCGTGTTGATAGTCTCATGAATCATCTAAGTAGCCATCAATAAGCTCCGTCACAGGAAATCCTACCAGTTTCGTAGCAAAACGTGAAGTTACGTTTCACCAACTTCAATCGAACTAAGTGAATCTGAAAATAGATCAGCTCAGCAGCGAAAGCCACGAAAAAACATATATTGACGTGGGGCTGAAGAAGGCTGTGTAACACACTTTTTTTATCCAGATTTGTTGATGATCAGCATCAATCATATTTACCGTATGCACTCGAACTATTGAAAGAAGCGAATAAATGTAGATTCACGCGTGGAATGAGAAACAGAACAAAGTGCTCCGGCCTTTCCGTCCTTCCAACTTGGGCTAGACGAATTGATGTGATGAGGAAGTAGTGACTGAGTGAGTGTGTGTGTGTGTGTCTGTGTTGGGTGATAAAGTAATCTGAAATTTCTCATGGAAGACTCCACGCGCCTTAGGTGAGCAGGGGCTAAAGTAATTAATCGCTTAGGTGATTTGGAATTGTGGGAACTGGCTCTTCAACGGGTTTTTGGTGGAAGGGAGCCGCGGCAACGCCATGATGCCTGATAAGCGGAGAGCTCTCTTATCTTTTCCCTCCGGCTCTTAGGAGGCAATCAAGACATTACCATCTAATTTATTGCGGGCATTTCCCGACCTTGATCTCCTGCTCTTCAAAGCTGCGGAGAAAGTTTCAGGGCTCCCATCAGAGGAGTCGTTCGAAGCTTCATTGATTTGGCCCTGATTGAAGGAAAGTCGGCAACGGCGTCGCATCGACTAAAAGCGTCACTGCATGGTTTTATCGCACATTGTTTGTCGCTCATCCCGTTTGCTTACTCTTTTACTCCATTACTCCTCACCACAAACAACCACACTTCGTGTGACAATACAAAATTATAGTGAATCAGGTTATAGAACTATTCTACCCATCCAGAGAGTTGATTCATTTTCTACCTGTTTGCATTTCACATCGGCTTTCTATGTTCTTTGAAACATTTTTATTTGGGCAAACAATCGAAGTGCTCACTTTCATCATTTGACAGAAAATCTCTACCAGCAAAACTCTACTAATGCAGCTATAATCCACAACACAGTGTCAGAAAATGAAACCTCGGGGTTATAGTGGGTCGTGTCTGTTGTGTGTTCACATACAAATATTATCAAATTTTGTCTTCTGAAACGTTAAGATTTAAGGAAAAGTAAAAATAAAAAAAACCCGCTTCAATAGGACCGTTCATTTTCTATACATTCCATGGAGCAGAGGGAAAAGTACGTCGTATCAACCTTCGACCCTTTTTTGTAGCATCATCTCAAACGAAAGAATAATAACAAGCGCAGGTTGACGTTAATAAATGCCAACGTTGTCAGTAGCAATATTGGAATCTTCCTAGTGAGTGGTCCTGATCTCTGCCCCTCCCACGAAGCGAACGAGCTGTGCTCCGAAGTCGATATGACAATTCCCATGAGGAGTGAGTAGCCCTCGTCGAATATTGCGACTGCATGGTATTGGACACGATAGCTGAGCTCTCGATCCGGTTTGACGTTAGTCCACAGAATTTTCCGACCGGGTCAAATAAGCTGAACTGCCGGGAGGATCCAATTTACTGAAAAGCTCGTCAGAACGGGCGTGTTTACGTTTATCGGACTTGTGTGCGTTTTGGTTGTTGCACGCACTCTTTGTACAAGTATCCACGTTATTACTCATTTGACGTTCAGTTTTTCTGTCTTTGGAATAGCCTACGCAGTCTATTGAAAAATATCTGGTGCGTTGCAACACACAACTTTCCTTAGCTTCACTTTGTACATAGCTAATTCTATTTAATCAATTCATTTATCACTCAGTTAATTTGAACTTTGTCAAACAACGCTTTACGACAGCAGAAAGCGGTAGCGCTTACAGTGCCGGAATTTATTATGCTGCTCGTACTCATTCCAGGACCATTATTGAGCAATTGGTACACAGATGATTAATGAGGCTGTAAACGCGATTTTTTAAGAAAAGGATAGTAATCACTTATGCAGAGTTATTGGAAAATAACTGTTAGAACTGGTAGTAACCGCAACGACAGTAGTTGAAATTCAGGAATTTCTGGAGTGAGCCCCATGTATCTCATGAACATTTTTAAGCACTCACCCTTTAGGTATTGGATTGGACTACAATACCAATTTTTTTAAACATTCTACAAGAATTCCAGCGGAGTTTATAAGGAAAAAACTGCGCGAAAAACGCTTTTGGTCGAAAATTTTGATAATTTATTGTGCTGCTCTCGTCATTTTCCCACAAATGAGAATTTTATAGTATCATTGCCAGATTGAGAGCTATCAATATAAAAAATGTAATTAAAATCGTTAGAGCCGTTTTTGAGAAAAAAAATTTGGTGTTTTGATCACTATGATGACTATAGTTAACTTTCGGTGAATTTTGCCCATACCCTCATTATTGCGTCCCATGGTAACCTGTAGGCTAGACATCAAGTTTCAGCTGATTTGGTACGATGGTTTTCTCTAAAAACTGCGCTAAAATCGATTTCGTCGAAAGTTTTGGTAATTTATTGTGCTGCTCTCGTCATTTTCCCACAAACGGGAATTTTATGGTATAATTATCATATCAAGAGCTACCAATATAAAAAATTTAATCAAAATCGTTGGAGCCGTTTCTGAGAAAAAAAATATTTGGTGTTTTGATCACTATGATAACTATAGTTAACTTTCGGTGGATTTTGTTCAAACCCTTATTTTGGCGTCCCATGGTGATTTTCGAGCGAGGTATCAAGTTTGAGCTGATTTGGTACGGTGGTTTTCTCTAAAAATCGTATGCAGACACACAGACCATTTTCCCAAATAGTGTTTTTCGGACTGCACGTCTCTACGTTCTGTCTGAAACGTAAAGATCTGAAGAAAACTCAAAAAAAAAATTTTCAGCCGAGAACATAACTTTCCTTTCTACTTCGTAGAGCCAAGGAAAGTAAAAATCATTGTTGAGAAGGAGTTAGGAAGAATTGTCTACTACAAGAGGCCACATCTGCCCCATGAGAACCAACCTACAACCATTTAGCACACTGTATCTGATTGGCCCTCACGCCTCTCGGCATTGGCAGCTCTTCTTTCTAGTCTTGCAACGTGTATTCATTTCCACACACCCTACTATACTACCCAGCAGTTTTCGAGGTTCAGAAACACTGTTTCCCTCACGTCTTCATTCTTTATTTGGGTAAGGACTGAGCACTGTCCCGACTAATTGAGCAATTCACCTCCTGTTTGCATCGAAATTCAACTTTGTGCCATCAAATGCCTCTAGTGCGAACTTCCCAACTGTTTCCTTCGTCGTTCTGGGCTGGCCCCCACTCTTTGTGCGTCTCAAGAGTCACAGCCCCCTTTCTTTTATTTTGGTAGCCATATTCCTTCCGCTCGGTTGCTGGAAGGTGTATATTGATGACACCCACTAATACCAACGCTGCCTCCTGAGAAAACCGCTTCCGGTAGTCGGCAATGCTTAGTGTCCCATATAAGAGAATGGAATGTACACTACCCATGGCCCTCACGTGTTCGTGATCAGACGGGAAAGAGCTGTGAATAAGTTCTTAAAGTCAGAGTTCATGAAAACACTTGTCCCCAATTAGTGGCACTTAGCGTGATCTGAACGGTTACTGTGCGTGCAAAATTAAAATCAACAACCTTCGTTAGAATATTACAATTTGTTCCCTATTTGAGTCAAACACGTGATCACACAAGCTCCTTCCATCACATAGCATCTTGGATACTACCAAGATGTCCTCTCACAAAAATTTTATAGTATGACGTCCCTCGTCAAAAGTGACTTTTCTGTTCCATAGTAATCAACATCTTTCCAGCTGTGGAATCCTATTATACTGAACAGTTAACTTGAGCCGAATATTGTGTTGACAAGTCACATAAATTACAAAGAGGCTCATATGGAATGACTGAATAACATAAATCGATGGCAGTAAAAATTCATTGGTGTCTATCAAATGTAAGGAACATGATCCTTTGCGCCAGATATCTTCCCCCTGAAAGATTTGAGAATAGGTCGAGTAACGTTTCATTTTAAAAACACTTAAACACACTTTTAGTGTACACATAAGTACCGACACATATGATTCTTCAGGAAATTAGTTGATATAGTTATTTTTGTATGGTAGCTCTGACCCGTCAACACAGTCATTGCCTACCGACGGGTCACATTATTCACCGTATAATTCACTCACGCGAATAAATTATTGTGATTTTCGAATAAATTCCTCTCCACTGCAGACTATTTACATGCCTAAGCCTCATTTCATTTTGACTGTCGTTGTTTAGTTGTAACCGAAATCGAGCAAAATGAAATATGAGCTCCAGAGCATAGCAAACGTAGTGCCAGCACACCTCAAACGAACACAATGAGAAGTGAATGGTTGCAAACTTACTTGTTGGAGGGTTGAAAGAGAACAAAACGAGGTTTTTGTAGTGAGAAGGATTGAGAGGTCGGGTTCAATGTAGCTTAGACATGAATGGAAATTGTCCATGGAATGACTGGGTGACCTTGCGATGGTTCGAAAATCACTGTGGATCAATGGACATTGATTGGGACGTGAGAACCCAGAGCGATAGGATCGAAAGAGGACATCCATAACGCTGGTTGGACAGTCAAGTAGTTACTAACACGATAATTAGTCCTGGTGCAATCATGAATTTATGAAAGAACATAAAAATTAGACAATAATGGAATAATGGGAGTAAATTTTAATACAGTGATGATGTTAAATATGTTGAGAAATAAAAGATACTACAGAGTTAGCATAATGAGGGTTATTAACTGACGCATCTTCAGTGAAAAATTGAATTAAAATTAGTTACTCGTGGGAGCACTTCACTGGAAACCTGTTGGATTTAAAGAAGAGCAATTGTCCAAACGTCCCTCACTCGCCCATCAAGGGAAACTCTCGGAAAACCTGCTTGAGATCTCCTGGGGAACGGCAGCCATGCTCACAACCGCCCCCTTACCGCGGGTTTTATTTTATTCTTCCTTCCCTCAGCGTTTCATAATGAATCGTCTTCTCTAGCTTCGAGCTACCAACAGGCCAAGGCGAGGATGCCAGTCCTTTTGTGTACTCGCCATAAATTACCAGCCGTTTTATTTTTGTTTTACCTTTTTCCCTCAGTTTTCCCCTTAGGCTCTCCGTTGACTAACCCGTTTTAAACCTCTCCCCCCCCCCATCACCTCACTTTTCCCTCTTTCGGTATCCCCACTCCGCATCTCGTCGCTCCAAAACCTCTTCGGCTTTTGTCTTTTGTCTCTCAGCCATCCCACCACTTGTCAACTTTTTCGCGAGTAATTTATATAGTGAAGAATGAAAAGAAGAAAATCTTTTCGGCCGCCTCCTCTTAAGCCCCTCCAATGCATCATTTTTAACTCTTACTTTTTTCAACGACGAGCGGAGCAGAAATTAATTTCTTCGTGCTACTGACGCTGAATTGAATGATGAAATTAACGAACCATCAATTAAGATGACAAATAACATCTCAAAGCCAAAAAATTCGGAAAGACCCGGTCAACCTGGAATTAAAACTAAGTACCCCCTACAGTGCTCACACAAGAAGTCTCATGAATGTGGCGCTTTCTTGCAACGACTTCAGTTGAAAATAACAGATAAGATCATGAACAAATCAAAAAATCCTAGCGCTACGACTTATTTATGCTAATGTATCGAGAGGCTCTCTCCAAACCTATCAACATCATAGGTTCATTTGACTTAAAATTTAACACTTAAGGTCAAAAATTAAAGATTGATAGGGAAGCTTACTCGACTAAGCCTCCACTAGTCAAGACAACCTGACCTCCTGGGGGCTTGGAGAGAGTAGTTTTATTTAAGTCTCTTTCCATGTCACAGACGACGGCCTGTCGGCCAGGAAGCCCTTGCCTGAGTAGTGGCAGGTCTCTGAGGGGACGGCCAGTGGTGCTACCCATCGCAAAGGTACTCACGCAACCTAACACCGTGAGGGCAAGTTCAATCCTCTGAATGCGTGTGTGAATAAAGCGTAGGTGCATGGAGAACGCCTCTTGGCAACTCCTGCACGTCCACTCATTCAGGTCTGCAGGCTGCCTCAGCTAACTCAAATGATACCCGGGGGGAATTCTGAATGTGGACACAGATGCTTAATGTCGTAAGACAAAGTGCCACTGGCCACGAAGCCAAAGGTGTTGTATTCTTGTGGTTTCAGTGGAAAGATCCCCGTGTTTTATATCGTGGTTGGAGAGATGTTGAGGAGGCACCACAGGGCTAGGTACTCTCTCCAACTGCCTCAGGTCTGGGACCACGTGACTTACATATGCCAACGTGAATAGTATCGAATTATAGAGGAAACACTGCGAAAAAAGTTAGTCAACAACGTGAAGTTAGTTAAATTTCCAGAGTTCCCTCTCGATTATTTCACGACGTTCTTTCGAGCCATTATTGCATGGGCTGCTTATCACTCCATTCTGATTTCTTTGAGAACAGAATATTTATTCATAGGCGAGATTATTGTGAAAATATCTGGTGCGTTGCAACACACAACTTTCCTTAGCTCTACGTCAATTCACTTTGTACATAGCTAATTCTATTTTATCAATTCATTTATCAGTCAGTTCATTTGAACTTGGTCAAACAACGCTATAAGCCAGCAGGAAGCGGTAGCGCTTACAGTTCCAGAATTATTTATTGTGCTGCTCGTACTCATTGCAGGACCATTATTGAGCAATTGGTACACAGATAACTAATGTGGCTGTAAACACGATTTTTTAAAAAAAGGATAGTAATTACTTTTGCAGAGTTATTAGAAAATAACTGTTAGAACTGGTAGTAAGCGAAACGGCAGTAGTTGAAATTCCGGAATTTCTGGAGTGAGCCCAATGTATCTCATGAGCGTTTTTAAACACTCACCCTTTAGGTATTGGATTGGACTACAATACCAATTTTTTTAAACATTCTACAAGAGTTCCAGCGGAGTTTATAAGGAAAAAACTGCGCGAAAAAAGCTTTTGGTCGAAAATTTTGATAATTTATTGTGCTGCTCTCGTCATTTTCCCACGGATGGAAATTTCATGGTATAATTGCCTTATTAGGAGCTATCAATATAAACAATTTAATTAAAATCGTTGGAGTCGTTTTTGAGAAAAAAAATATTTGGTGTTTTGATCACTATGATAACTATAGTTAACTTTCGGTGAATTTTGTTCATACCCTTATTTTGGCGTCCCATGGTAACCTGTAGGCTAGACATCGAGTTTGAGCTGATTTGGTACGGTGGTTTTCTCTAAAAATCGTTCACAGACACACATACAGACACAGACACACACACACACACAGACCATTTTCCCAAATAGTGTTTTTCGGACTCAGGGGGGTCTGAAACGTAAAGATCTGAAGAGAACTCAAAATTTTTTTTTCAGCCGATTACATAACTTTCCTTTCTACTTCGTAGAGCAAGGAAAGTAAAAACGTGCATTAATGTTGCTTGTTTCAAGGATCTGCCCCTACAACAAATTTGGTCGAAATAGAGCCGTGATTGTGAAGATGGCTTCTTGGGGTGAACGTTTCTTTTGTCTTGATGTCGGTGGATTGGGTTTCAGAGGAATCCGAGGAAGGAATTGATGAAGAGGCAATTTGCCTAATGTGTTAGTGGTAACCAGTTTAAGCCACTGAGTGGCGTTCCCAATGGAAACCATGCCAAAGCAAGGAGGAGGTGCTTGTCGCACAAAAGCAGAGATCTGGTAGGATCGTCCCTACTGAGTCGTCTCTGAAGAGGGACTGAACCAGGCTTGTTTCTATCTCATGTCGAACCTTGAGAAACGGTTGAACAGGTCCAAGGACAACTCAGTAGTGGAGCTTCGCACGAGGGCTGCAGAAGGCCTTGAACCATCGTCCTTGTACACAACCATTTGTCACCAATTTCGCGCGAATGTACGCGATACTTATTTCCCGATCTTCAGAAGAGCTAAGAGGCCTGCACAACCCACATATTTCTACATGTGTGTTATAGTTGGTGTATTACAGTCTGAGCAAATCCAGGTGACTCGGGATAGGTTTCGATTAAATCGCCCTTTAAGAAGAGCGGCGTGGGTTTGACTCAATCACATAGCTCTGTGGCATTGGATTGACCCGGCCAATCTCTTTTATTTAATTTTTACCCCTCCACTTCCGGCTCATCCCTCCTAAACGTTGTCATTCGTGCGTTTTCCCTCCTACCGCCATTTTACTCATTGGTTCCCTAAAGCTTCTCTCCGAGGGGCTTTGCCACTCATTATTGGCGTTCCGGGAAGGGCTTTCGAAAAACGTTTTATCCCAATTTCTCTCTCTCTTTTCCATTCTCGTTAGAGGTAATTCAGTTAGAGACTCGTTCGATCGTCGGCCTTTGAAATCGCTTCCCGTTCCATTTTGTTCTCTATTTCCAATTTCTCGGACGCGAAGAGATTTTCCTTCGCCGTTTTTTGTTTAATCGGTAAATAGAGAGACGCGGTGGTTTTTCGGACATAATTTCGAGCATTCATTTTGTAATCCACCAAATTTTGAATTCTCGTAACTTTCACAAGGACCATTCTATACACTGAGAGTTCCCCGACGCTTTGTACAAAACCCTGCAAATTATTACACAACGGTTTATTATTCGGATAATCAGCTTGACCTAGCATTAATGCTCCGAGACCCATCCTTTTCGATTCAGCATCGAAAAATATCATAATGAAAACCACAAAAAGGTCGAAAAGAACTGAATCGTAATATTAAAATAAACAAAAAAACGAAAGTATCTAGAAAAAACTGAATTTTAATATGAAAACATGCACGCTAAATACTAATATCAAAATTTAACCAAAAATCTATGAAAAAAACCAAAATGAGAATGAAACGAAAGAATCTAAAAAAATTGAATCGTATTAAAACCAAAACGTCGGGGAAATTGGAACGGGGGCGCTCAAAGCGAAAGGGGAGTCGAGTGGCGCGTCGTCGTCGTTGGGAGGCGAAAGGGGAGCGCCGCTGGCGGGCGGCGGTGGTTTTTTATTCAGACGGGAGGGAGGGAGGGACGCTGTAGCTCCCATGTTGTACTGCGTTTCGTTAATTTTTTTAACCGTTTTTTGCCCATTACAACCACGGGCTTCGTCTGATCGGATTGCCGAGATGGCGGGCACAACTAGATACCAAATCGGATTTTTGGGCGAAAGAACGAATTTTTTAGACCACGTTAATGGCACAAAATGGCCCGGACGGCGGTCGGGGGATGGGGGACGGCGGACGGACATTGCTAATTTGGAATCTCCATGTCTTGAAACGTAAAGTATCAAATTTTGAGGGGGGGGGGGTGTAAACAATTTTTAGTGACCGAAAACATAGGGTTATTATTCAGAATGAATAATAAACCAAAAAATGAAGAGCGACCGCATGGGAAGAATGAATGAAAAACGCGTTAACTTCTCAAAATTGTTGCTGTTGGGTTTGATGGGCTTTATTCGCACTCGAAGCTACGTCTACGAAAGCCACTTGTTCATTGTCCCGTTTGACGCCACAACGTTGAAAAAACGTTTCCCCGCCAGAGGATTCGTTGAATTTGGTAAAGATAAAGATGTGTTAAAGAGTTATGAGTGATTTATCAGATTATTACGTTTTGAGCCCTACTTAATCGAATAAACCTGGGTGGGTCTGTACTCATAGTTGCGGGAGAACGGAGTAAATTCACCTCGTTCTTATTTTATTTTACACGAAAATCGGTTATAGGCAATGTGTTCGCGCATCAAAGTCACAATGTCCCTTTGACGAGGACACCCGTTTTACTTGTCATTTGTCTCATCATGTCCATTCATCTAGCGTGGCAAGTTTCCGTTCATTGCAGAGGCTTATACAGAGGTGAGGGAAACTCTTTTTTCAATTCCCACTTGTCCACCGTGCACTCAATGACCAAGTCAACGAATAACTGTGTGATCACTTGGAGCGCTTCAGTATATGCTGTATTTTCCACAAAATCACAGTTCCCTGGTAATGTGCCTGCAATTTTGATTGACTGTGAATTTGCGACCACAGATTACAGGGTTGTATCCAATCACGCCTAAGTGAATGACTTTGTACATGAGGATTGTGTCACGGTGACATTCACCCCTAGTTGCCTTGCTAGTTCCCCATAATGAGGCCAAACTTGCTCAGTGGGGGGGGGGGGGTTGACTGAAACGTCACGTATTACCGATATTGACTTCTAAGTACTTGACTTGCTTCTCAAGATGGAGCCCGTGAAGTAATGGCGGTTGGCTGTTTAATTTTTCCTTTAATAGGGGTGAGCCACCTGCAGCTTCCAGCTCACCTCGGCCTTGCACACTTACACACCAAACTCAACTTGAACGTGAATCGTAAAATATTGAGTTGTTGTTCATTATTCCAAGGCACACACGCTTCAATCTCACGCTACAATATCTTGAATTAGGTTCACCACGTATATCCGCCTTGATTACAAGGTGGTGGGAAAACTCCTAATACAACTATCCGCTTCCACCTTCTTGGAAGTCGAGAGCTAAACCAAAGTTTGAAGTTAGTTGGTCCAAACAATCTAAGATCCCCTCGCTCCCATTCGTTGCGTAAGCCAGTCTCGTTGATCTATAACGGTAGACAGAACGATCTCGCTCCACGTGCCGAAACTTGAGAACGAACACAATTAGGGCTCGTCAGTTATGTACGTAGGAAACTGCTGTCAGTCTTGGAAGTACGAAAATACTAGGTAACGCCTGTTCGTTACGTCACGTGTAACGACTTCGGAAGGTTTTATTGAAAATTGCTTGCTCCTCACGTCGTATTGGCCTAGAACACAATAGAGCAGGACTTGGGTAACTACGTTAACATCAATAGTGTACGTTATATATATATCTGTCAAAAATATCTGATGAGGAGCACCATACCACGTTCCGCCACACCTCTTAATTCAATGATGCACATGTACATATACCGGCTTTATCTTAAATAAACGTTCAACGTAAAAACTGGTGGCACCTCAAGTTCTCGAGTTTATTGGGCTGCCGCTATTTCGCTAAAATTCAACGTATAGGTAATTGACGGGACAATGCCCACGAGATTCAACTTCGCGCTACCCTTTTGGATACTCATTCATAAGCGATCCAGGTGGGAGGGGGAGTTCCCCCGTTTGAAGCTGGGGCCCTGAAATATTACACTGATGGCTCGGTGTAGGAGCAGGTATCTTTGGGATGGGAATTAGAGCAGTGATCCCATTGTGGTGTCCCAGGCAGAGGTGGCTGTGGTGACGGTCTGTGTGCAGAGGGGACTGAAGCTGCGAAGATTTACATTATGGTGGACAGTCAGGGCTCTCTCAAGGCCGTAGCCTCATATTGTCTTACCTCGTGGCAGGTTTGGGAATGTCTGACTGGACTGAAAGCCCTGGCCGAGGAAACAGCGTAACACTGTGTTGGGTGCTGGGGCATCAGGCTATAGAGAGAAACGATGGGCTGGCAAAGAAGGGATTGGTGCAGATCCCTGTGGGCCCTTTGTTGGGACTACCAGGAGCCACTTAAGTACTTACGACTCTCCAGATGGAGGGCCAAGGAGGTGCTTATACGGGGGAGGAAGGATATGAGGATCATATGTGGCCTGTTTACAGTACCACCTAACTAATATTGGCATGTGTGAAGTACAAATATGCAGGTTCTGCGAGGTGGGGCTAGAGACCGCAGAGCATGCACTATGCTTATGCGATGGACTCGCAGCATCGCACCGTTGTGTGTTTGGGAGGCCCTTTCTTCAGCAGAAAGAGGTAAAGAATGCAGAACTTGCGGATGTCCTCCGCTGTGTGTGGCGGTGGGGGGGGGGGATGTCACAGCAAGTGAGCCCAGTGCCGTGGGGCCAGGAGTGGACCTGAGGCTACAATAGGCCCGTTTTTAGCCACAGTGAAGGTATCTCAAGCATCCACCGTTTCAAAAAAAAAAAAAGAAGTGGAAACTAATGAGTTGCTGCTACGTATGCATATGCCATTCGAAGTGATCATGCATAGGATACTTTTTCTTGGCAGGCGAACGACCAGACCGCGGATATTCCCAGGACCAGGGGAGCAATCTCTCCTCGACCAATCCTCTACCAGTCAAGACAACCTCACCTCCACGATTTCACTGACGAGGTGGACGCGTATTCATAGGAGTCTAGTCTGACCCGGGTATTTGGTAGGACCACGGAGAGATGGCTGTAGCTGCTACTCAGCTGTGATTGCCTACCCATAGAACAAAAATACTTGGTTCTTGAAGGGATCACAGTTCAG
Source organism: Pachypeltis micranthus (assembly GCA_020466155.1). Classification (NCBI taxonomy): domain Eukaryota; kingdom Metazoa; phylum Arthropoda; class Insecta; order Hemiptera; family Miridae; genus Pachypeltis; species Pachypeltis micranthus. The sequence continues at coordinate 10,022,131 of CM035774.1, read as the reverse complement.
GTTGCTTACGGTCTGACTCTTTTGGAATTAGGAGAACGTGGGCCAACCCAAACTGCGAAATCTATGAGGGAAGAAGAATTCTGCAGGTGCATGCAGAATGCTGGTCGGCAATTCGGCCACGGTGGCCTGCCACCCATTCAAGTCAAGCCGCAACCAACTACAATAGCACCTCGGGAGGTGGTCACATCTCTTCCAAGTTCTCAGTGTTATATTTTCAATAGCCCTCACCAAGATCTGCTGTCTTTTCTAGTGACCAAGCGAGAAGCCGACCTTTACTATTTATTGTGTTTAGATGGCTTGTTTGCTTCTAGCCTTGTCTCCTGTTTTCAGTAATGTCACGTGTACTTTGCCATCGCTGTGCCTGTTAATTTTGCCCATTTTTTTAAACGTGTTTATCAATTTATGTGTTCCACAGTTCACACTATGCTCCAATTTCAATTGCGTATATTCCAAGTTTGTTTGCACCGTGTTCACAAGTTCAATGTTGAATCGAGTCAGTGTGTGAGGAACTCAAGGAACGATTGAAAATACCCCTCACTTACAAATGCGTTTCTCATTGAGAACCATATAACGTCAAGAAAGAACTGTATTTAGGTATGGGTATATTAGTTGCCAAAAATGTCTAGAGGCGATACTTTTTTTGTACTTCGTTCCTGAATAATTGATACAGGAATGAAAAGGCAGGAGCGAGGTCATGACAAACCGAGTATGTCCTTCACCGCAGCTTCCGCTATGATATGGGGCTCAATAATCCCCTGGGCAAAGTATCCAAAGCGTTTCACTGCTAAGGCAGGGAACTCACATAGGATGTGCTCCGCCGTCTCGTCCTCCTCACCACAGAGTCTGCATTCCACCGCCTCTGAGATGCCCATCTTGTTGAGGTGATATCTGAGTGGGCAGTGTCCGGTGAGGAAGCTAATCAAGACCCTCAAGTCCCTCCTAGAGAGTGTCAGCATCGCCTTTGCCCTTTGACCAGAAGGCGTAACAAGCCTTTTTGATTGTCTAAGTCGTGGCTGGCGATGCCAATGGGCGCTATTTTCCTATGTCTCCCATTGAGCAACCAAACGGTTCAGGTGACTTTTGGTCATACCTACGTGAGGTTCAGGCCCAATGGGTAGGGCTTCTGTGCCCTTCTTCGCAAGGTGGTTAGCCTTTTCATTGCCCTCATGCCCCTTGTGAGCCGGCACCCAGATGAGGGAAAGCTTATTGTGGGCGCCGAGCTGCTTGAGAGCATGAAGGCATTCCCATGCCAGCCTGGACCTAAAACTATAGGCCGCGATGGCCCTTAATGCGGTCTGGCTGTCCGAGAATATGTAGATCTGCTTGCCCTTGAGTCCCTTAGACAGGATCTCTTCCGCGCAGATCTTTATAGCTAGGATTTCAGCTTGGAAAATCGTGGTGTACTCCCCCAGCGGCTCAGCCAGACTGTAGTTGGGCCCAACAATGCCCAGTACAGCTCTGCCTCCCATGACTGAACCATCGGTGTACCACCCCAGGGCGCCCACCTCGGTCATGACAAACCGGTGCCCTTCCCCCAATGAGCTTCGGCACTTACTGACAACCGAATGTCGACAATATTTTACTGAGAAGGATTATGTTCACTGTTTTGGAATTATTGAGCAAAAACTGTCATGCAAAACAGGGCAAAACTGTATTAAGGAAAATGGTGTGGTTTGAACTGTGGAGTGTCTTTTGTCGCTCCCAATAAACTCATCTCGTCATGCCTACAAGCAGCAGAGTTAACGGCATGCTTTGCTCCGTTCGCCCTTGAGTTATCAGGACAAACGCCCTGTTCGACTATTCAAAGCCCCTATTCCAAACCTATTTCGTCAGCATGAGGAACACACAAATCTTACGCGGCTTCACTAGCGAGTTCGTCGGTACCCTCATCCCCTGTAGTGCCTACACAAGCTCGTATGTGCTCACGATGTGTGCGTTCGTGTGTCAGTGATTCGTGGAACCAAATCAGCTCAGATTTATTATTCAGCCTGACTGTCACAATGGAACGACAAAATAAGAGATCAGCATAATCGATCGAAAATAAACTGTAATTATTGTGATCAAAACACCACGTTTTTCCAGAGCGATTCCAGTACAGCTTTTCACTTATAAATGTCAATCATATACTAGTAGTGTTCCAGAAAAAAATCAGAGTAGTAGTGCAGGAGACTGCCTATACGATGCAAGTTTCATAATGATCATTGAATAGTCAAAAACGTCATAAATTACGAAATAAAAGAACAACGTCGTGTTTTTTTCACTAAGTTTTTCCCAGTTTCTTCCCTATTACGCAACTTTGAACAGAAACCTTCCCAGAAAAACTATGTTGACATTCTGATTGATTTCAAATAAAGGTGGTGGCTTACGTTGCGGCAGCTCAAACATTTACAGAACAGCAAATACCATCAGATTTTACGTAGATCATTGAGTTACACTTCATAGGCAAATAATTACTAACGAGAATTGAAGAGGGGCTAACGTTGGTTGTGCGATGTCTCGCCAGATATTCTAGTACGAGTATTGAAATAGCTTTATTGTCCATAAAAAGAACACTTAATTTCACATGAGCATCCCACTCTCCGCGAATTGAATGTAAAGATTTGCCGAACGAGCGCAATACCGTCTAGTTCCAGAAATTTGAATCAATTCTGCAAGTGGTGGGGTTAAAGTGTTTCCGAGGGATATTCCTTCGTATAATGAGCGTCGCAGGTGGTTCTATTCCTGCGTGGACTGCGGAGGCAACTTATTACGTATTTAGAGTTCTGTGAAGACAACAATGAGGCCAACAGCAGTTATTGGGACTTTAAATCACCTCTTAAGCCCCCTAATTTGATTTGTAGCCTAAATGGTGTGAAACGAAGAGAGTGCGAACGGTGAGTGGTGTAGATGTGGGGGGGGGGGGGGCCGGCGAAGCGAAACCTGAGCAGACCAGAGTCACAATTATACGAAGGACTAGTTTCTTGCCAACTAGTTAACTACTGCAGGACGATGCGAACTTAACGTTAAGTCTCATCGAGTCAGTGTCTACCCCCCTCCTCCCCGCCTCCATACCATTCTCACTCCGCCTAGCAACACCGCCAGATATTTATTACTTAGCAGTTCCCGGGGTCGGACCAAGTTATGATTAAAGGGTAACGCCCACACTAACTCATCGATAAACCGCTCATTTACCCTTGCCCCACCTCCCCTCCACATCACACCGGTGCAAGCCACGAATAATCCCGTTCTCCCGGTTTCTACGAAATTGAAAGAGTGCGGTACTCAGCGCTTGAAATTAAAGCCGTAGCAAAAACACGTTTCATCGGAGGCAGATTATGAGAATCTGGCTTTAAGAGCGCCTAGGTATGTGAAAGTTGGATTGATGTGGTGGCCGAGATAAACCAAAACCACTCCTCTCAATTAGCCTAGTAAAACTAGACAGGGTTTGAACCTCTCTGTTCCCTCGCTCCAAATAATATTCAAATGCTCAAACTGCATATTTAACTAAATAAAACGTTTAAATGTGTATTTATTAATAATATAAGCTGTCTAAAACTACCTGCAGCCAAAAAACCCATGCATTAAAAATCTAAATGATTAAGTAAAATAAACGAAATATATCCTCCTGCGAAATATGTCCTAGTGCGATAAATTCGCACTATCACACGTTTGTCTAAGAGGGAAATAAATCGTGCAAAGAAACAACCAATAAATTGTATTTAAAATCGATAAAAGTCTTAGTTTTGCGCTCGTTTTGATTAATTGTACTTTAAATGCTTCGTTAGTCGTTTAAGTGAAATAATACAAGTGACAAGTTAACTGCTCTAGGCCAGTCATTATTCACTGTCCCCTAGACCACCTCTCAAAATCACTCAACTATAAAAACTCGATAGAGTAGTGCAGTGGAAAATCGATGTAGGATTTACGCCAACAACTCTTTAATCGATAAACAACTTTAAATTGTGCTTTAAAAAATCTGTGGTTTTGAGCACAACCACTGAAATACCTCATTTCCTTTTGGTTCGGTCGACTCTAAACTTGTGTAGGCACCCCGTGACATCACAGAGACACAGACATTATTATTGGCAAAAGTCTTCCACTATTACAGAACCTAACAGATGCTATCGTCACATGGTGTCGTAGAAGGAATGCGAAAATGAATCCAAGAGAACCTTCTCCACAGTTCCCCAACAAACGACAACTGCCGCTGTTGACGACTCTGAGAGACGTCACTTGGTCCTCAAAGAGGCGAAGTGAGCCTCCTTCTCTTCTGTTTCTTATTTTCTTCTTTTTTTTCTTTAACTATCGTGATCGGACGATCTCAGCGCGTATCGCTCGCAATCCTAAGTCGACCTCTTGCTCTTCTCATCCATTCTCATCAAGTCTGTCACCACCTCCAATCTGCCTCAGCCACCTCTCTTTACTCGACTTCTCCCATCGCCAGTTTTGCCAGATTCGCTGCGAATATCGGACCCAAAGCCTACAGAACGCCACTTTTCTCGAAAACTGGGTCATCAGTATCCCAAACCGCCGACCGAGAAAAGTTCTGACATCAACATCATTGTAAGTTACATGCGTCACACTTCGAGCTCTATGCAGAGGCTTCCCAATTATTTCTGCGAATAATGCGAGCTGTTCTTTTCAGTTGGTTGACTTATCAGGCGGAACCCCCATGTTCTTCGAATATCAGACACCACCCAACCTCCTTCAGCCTTTTCACTGAACTTCGCCATCATCTCTACTCCGTACCTACGGTCAGATCTGTCTTTTATTTTCTCATCTCCATTTCCTTCTGTAACCCCTACACAGTCCAATCAGTTCGTCGTTCCCAAGCTTTCATATTCTAATGTAAGGAGCTCCTAGGATACTATTCTGTTTCATTTCTTTGATATAATTTTTATCCCATCTACCAGAGTAATTTATTTTATTTTCAGTTTATTTTTCTCAATTTCCCGGTTTCACCCTCCAAATAAATTTTCGTATCATTCTTTGTTTTTTTTTTCTTGCAAATGGTTGGATAATTGGATATTCGACAACCGAAATCCCCTTCCTCCATCAGCCGCACCTCATAAATACAATGAACCAGGTTCAAATACCTCACAAAAGAGCTAGCTTTTACCTGGGCCTACATCAAGACTCGGAGCGGAACGTCCACGTATCCGAAATATGCGAAAAACCAGACATCGATTCAGGCACATAGGTTCAAACCTTCCGAAATAGAGTGCTTATAACGCAGTTCGTTTGAAATAGTAACCTTAATCATGACACTCAAATCCAATTACCATTAACTACACGCACTTACGACGAGCCAGTCAACGTCCTTTTTCAACAGCAATCCAACAACCCACCACCACGGAGACGCCTACGACGACTTAAACGGAAGCCTATTATATCGTGACCCTATTTAAAATATTTAATTTAGTTGCTACTTCATTTATAAATCAGTTATGTGTCTTAAAAGACTACCGAGAATCAAGCAACTCACACTCTTCCCTTGTAAGCAATTCCACGGGTATACGCGTCAGCAAAAGTGTAATGTAAATTGCAATAACATTTTATTTTAAATAACCAATCGCTAATGAAAATATGTGAAACACCAGTTTAATACATGCAACACGTATGATCGCTTTATCACCATGGATGCGCGTCATCAGTATTTATTAATATTATTATCTCGACGATTAATTGATAAAACGCTGTCAGAAAGCATCGCAGTTGTCTTCTTTGGTTTTCACACTTATAAATATGAATAATAACGATGCATGAGAAATGAAAAAAGGTCAATAATTAAATTTACACTTGAGCTAATGTCTAAAAAGTGTACCATCGCACGCACAACTTTCCTTGTATATACCGGCGCTGCACCGTCGATTAACGGATTTATGGAGGCCACAAGAACGAGATAAAGAGACGTCATTAGATTTCGAATATTGGGAAAACGGTTCGGAAAATGTCGATGTGCAACGTGTCTTGGTTTATCTCTTGGGAGAACAAGACGTGGGTAATGGTTACCTAAAAGATTCCGTCAAGTTGATGAAAATTCAGTTATCAGCGCTGCCGAGAAAAGTGGGAAAACCCCTCGTTCCTTGTCAAACATCCCCCCCCCCCCGCCATCACCACACTCTTTCCACCGGTGGAAACAGCTCATTACTTCATTTGCGCACCTCCGCAAAATTAGACAAATATAAGGTGCCCTGGTATGTTGGTAGTTTGATCACTATGATAATTATAGTTAGCTTTGGGCAGATTTAGCTCATACCATCCTTCAGAGACCCCTGGTGACCTGCTGGCTAAATATCAAGCTCATATTTTGTGTGTTCACCCGTTTCCTCTCAAATCGTGTTCATAGACACACGCACAGACCATTTTCCCAAATAGTGTTTTTCGGAATCAGTAGGCTCTGCAACGTAATGATCTGAAGAAAACCCAATCTTTTTGTTCTTCAGCCCACTACATAACTTTCCTTTCTACTTCGCAGATTCATCCAGATCGGTTCAATCGTATTGTGAATCTAACAACAGATACACAATAACGTTGTATAATTGTAAATATTGTATTGGCAACGACAATTACGTTGATCCAAATGGCACTGAAAGAATGATTGCGCTCTGGCGAATTTTTCTTTCTTTCATTTTCAAATGTACCTGCTGCCGAAGTGCGTTCCAGGATCGTTTTGCTCTCATTTACAAAAAAGACATAACCAGATTTTAGTTTTTTTTTTGGTGCTCGGATCAATAGTCTCCACACACGTCATTGTGGACGGCAGGATTCGTGCGGCGATTGTTGCTTACGGAAATACGACTTCATCCAGGGCCCAGGGAACGAGGCAGCGAAGACGCCAGTTCGGTGAGTCAATCCTACTTCCTACGTTCCAATTTAGGAATAAACTGCTTCTGATTTCGACCCCCTTTAAAATCATACTGCATATACAGTCCACGAATAAAATCATTCAAGCAATAAGTCAAAATCAAACAACCGTAAAGATCTCAAGCAAATGCCTTGTTTCAAAATTGCAATAAACGACTTACAGTTCATGAAGCAGAAAGTAAAAAGCGGTAAAATTAGTGAGAGATAAAACTGGCTAACAATGTTGGAGAAGTTGAGTGAGATAAATCATTAAATTAGGGTAAAGGTGTTAAAGATTGTGTGGCGGATGAATTTCGTAAGAGTAGTTTTACCGCAAACGTTGTTACAATGAAGATATATTTGAATGCAAGTAGTCCGGAATTTGAGATCATTGTGTTTTAACGTCGTGTTCTATAATGAACGAATGGGTTGGGGAAACCTTATTGTAGTGGTTCACAAAGTCACAAGCAAAACTGAAAAAGAATCAGTCAGTCCAGTTATGCTTTCTCAAATCTAGCTTCCCATTCACGCAGACACCGACAAACCACGAGTCGGTTCTTCGATTGAGTAGTGCCGCATGGCGCATTTATCTAAAAGAAATTGCAATGGCAACGTAAAAAAATGCGGTGCGTAACAACACACAATATTCTGCAATCCCCGCAAATTCGACGACGTGCTGTATACATGCGAGAACTGTGTCTTCGGGCCACGGATTTCTACGGAAACATTTATATAACAAAATCCAGTTCCGTAAGTTTCGTCGAAATCGTTAAAGCGGATCCGCAACACTTTTCCATTGGGTACTTGAGACCACTCGACGAAATTAGGTTTTTTTGGATTCAGTAGTCCTCAAAACGTGAAAATCTGGAGAAAAATGAACTTTTTAGCTCGATCGTGATACTGTCCTTAGCCTTTGAGTAGCGGAAAGTACACATTTCGGGTGTTATGGAAACAATTCCATGGGATGCAGCGAGGTCGCGACCCCTCAACGCTTGACAGGCGCACGTTATATAGAAAAACGATCACGTTTTCAGCGAACCAAACTGAACTGTAGAAAGGAGAGACGACATTGTTGAGAAAACTCTCTGAAAGAGCTGTGTACGAAGAAAAAACTCGAGTCGAAAACAACAAAACAAAGGATTTAATCTAAGCGAGGCAACTTGGCGTAGTTCTCGGCATCAGCTTCCGTCTGGTCTCTTTCTTCGCTGCCATGAAGCCCACCACCAGAGCTACCGGGGAAGGAGTTCTGTTTTGCAGTTACGAAAGAAGGGGGGAGGGGAAAAGGATTTTCTTTTCCCCTTTTTCCCTTTTGTTCTCCCACCAAAACCCCTCTTCCATTCCCCTTATTCGCCTTTTGTTTTCGCAATTGTTACTAAAGTAAAGGTCGTTCCTGGAACTACCCCCATTTTACAGCGACAGAACCTGGCGGTTAAATAGTTGCCTCAGTCTGTGGAGGAGGACGGTTTTCTTTGTTCGGCGTACCATCGCCCTCCCCTCCCCCCTGGCACAACGTCCCACAACCACTACCTCTTTCGAAAGCCGTTTTCGCTCCATCGAGAACGACTAAAGGGATGATGTTCCTTCTATATTGGAATAGTTGACCAACTGCGTTGTTACGAAGTTTACAACCTTCCCCTGTTCTCTCCACTTGCTGAAAGGCGTTTTCCACACATTATTTATCTTGAACAACGGCCGTGGGCGACATTCCACTCTTGAGATACTTCCCCTGTATCCATTCCGCCATGTGCAATTTGGAATAACCACCTTATAGCTTATTTATAAACATATCAGCATGATTTTTATGGAAAATTGTTAAATTATGATTAAGAATTTCACATATAAACGAGAAAACGTGATACCTAAGAGCAAAATGACATGTTAAGACGACGGTACACGCCGCGACCGGGACCGGAGACAGAGACAGGAGACGGATAGCTTTACTTGTCATAGGACTTCGTATTGTTTCCAGTTCGCGTGAGCGCCCAAGACAGGCGACAAGAGACCGGAGCCATCGGACTCCGCTCCGGACTAGTGGTGCCTCGTGTCGCGTTCGTAAAGCATCTGGATGTACCAGAAAGAAGGGGAAGATTGCGAAAATATATAGTGTCATCTCGAAGTATGAGCTCGAAGACATAAACGGACCAAGTGTACGCCCTTTTACAAGTTCTTCGTACAATTCTCCAATAACTGCAGCAGTACAAAAATTAAAACAAATTTTTCTTCCAACGTTATTCTATCTTTTGTTAGCATTATCTTTTTCAGTAAAATTAACACATAATCCAACAGTGTTTTACTGTGCCGAAAATATGTCCTAACGTAATAAATAGATATTCTTCACGAATCGCGATAATAATCCTTCTTGGCCTCTAGCCTAATATAACTCGCTAATACGCTATCTTTTCTTCGATTTATAATAATAACTCAAGATTAAATCGTCGTATTCTTCTTCCTCCAACAGTAACTCTACTTGTCTTTCCATTACTCTTGCAAAATTAGTGACACAGTCAAAACAAACACGCAACTGAATTAATTGCAGTTTTGGTTGCAGTCTCGGTCTCGACTCACAGTTGATGCCGAAGAGACCAAGACAATCGTCGTTACATTAGTGTGTAATTGCCCTGATTGTATCTCGTTCCGCACGGTCGATTGACTTTACGTATAATGAGTGAATATCGTGTTCAACTTGAGCTTCAAACGAATTGTGTTTGTTGAATGTAGGAGAAGGATATAGTGAATGAAGCGATTATTCAGCATCGAAAAATACTGGTAAACGATACGAAATATGATCTGGCCACAAAGGAACAACAAAAATTGATTGATTGATTGATTTTTTGTGGGCGAAGCTAGGGAATTGGAGTAACGTAAAGAATTGATGGTTGGAATGGAATGTAACTTTGTTGGAGTGCCACGTGAAGCAGTACGGGAAATGAGCGCATAGCTTTCGCTACGTTGTTCGACAAGTTTCTTCGACTAGTATTTGTTTCACTATATTTAGAGATTTGACCCTTTTCCTTCTTGACGCAGTCCTACGCCTCTGAGATCCATCCCCTTCTTTTGCACAAATATTCCATTTGGTACCTTGTGCCCACCTGCTCCCATGGTTGTAATGGGCACAAAATGGTTTAAAGAAATTAGGCCAAAACGAAATCCTGACAGTTTTATTGCATGTACGTCGTGTTTGGTATCGTTTCCTAGGTATTTATTTGATGCTGAGTCGAATAGGGCGGATCTCAAAGATGCAGGACTGCGATAGATGGAAAACGGGTAACTCACAGTGTGTGTACTGAGGCCAATTCAACTACTCTAATGAAGATGAGGATTTATAGAGGCCAGTAGAACTATATAAAGAGACGTCATTAGATTTCGATGAAAATCGCCGAGTGCCGATTGCCGAGTCGAATAGGGCGGGTCTCAAAGATGCAGGACTGCGTTTAGATGGAAAACGGTGAGTTCACAGTGTGTGTAGAGAGGCAAATTCAACTACTCGAATGAATTCGCAGGAGAATATCGCGAACGTTATCGTTCCTCCCTGGCCGCCGCTCATTTCACGTGGCACTAAAACCACTCGTCAGCTCAACCCGTCATGCCATGTCAACTTCCTAGCTCCGCATACAAAAATATCAACTTTAATGTCCCGTTGTAGTCAGGTCATGTTTCGTATCATTTTCTTACGTATTTATGTTTATTTCTTGACGACCTTCGAAAGTGCTGTACAAACACTGTCGTTTTCCGGTTTATTTTTGTGTAGGTAGCCATGTTATATTTTCAATATTTTTGGACGTTAGAATGAATAGAATAGTTCACAATCCAGCTTTCCAAGGGAATAATCGATGGTTTTGTACTAATTTACAGCGATTTTGGCACGGTGAGCGAAAATCAATCAAGAAATTCACAAATTGAGAAAGTATTGGAATTCAGGTGTGACGGAAGTTACAAACCAGGGGAATTGGCTTGGTTGAGGCTGAAGAACTCATCAAATACTTCATAGGCCAATATAATAGGAAAAATGCGTATAAATGCGCGTATTTACAACGAATTGTAGATACTAGTTAGCTGGAAGTGGCGCGCGAGTAAATATTATTTTATCCATGACCTGTTCCTTGAGAATACATTAAAAATGAACTTTTTCGTTCTGCAGATTTCATTTTCTGGTGTATTTTGGCTTATTTTACAAAGTGTGACAGAGATGGTTGGAAAATAAAAAATGTAGGTACATAACTGTACTTACAGTGAAATTTCGGAATGAACTTTCGGGGTTCATTGTGAATGTTACAGCCGTTAAAGAATTGACGTGTAAAGCTATAAAAGCGTAGGTGAGCTGATGAAACCAGGTAGGTTTGATACAAGTCGTCACATCGATAGCCCCAAAGAGTTGACAAAATCCGTTTTCCATTCAGTTTACATGAACTCAACTTTCTACGTAGATTTCGTAGTTTATTGGGTATTTCATGAGACGGTCAGTTTTTGTTTTCCAGTAGAATCGTGTTTACTAAAATTAACGTACCTGTTAGGCGAGTTCGTCTCCTTTGGCTGGTGAGGTCTGTGAGGGAGCGCTTTTGATGTAAAAACATCATCGTCTGGCCGTTAAGTCAGTACTGGTACTGGATATACGAAGAGAAAGGTACACGGGATGGTGGAGCGTTGTGGGAGGGGTGGGGTGAGGAAGGAGGTCATGCACTTCTGGGGAAACCCACTAGAGGTGAAGAGAAAGTATCTCTTCAAAGGATCAAAGGTCTTGAATAGTCAGTGGGGTTGTCGATTCTAAGTGTTTTTTGTATGCGGTGATCTGTAAATCCGTGAGTTGGTTGTTTTCGTTTGTGTAGCGTTTTGAGTGGTGTGAATACGGTGTCACATTTTGTGTTGAACTCGGGAATTTCCGGAGTTACTTCTAATTTATCTCATGAACGTTATTAAAATCGTTTTTATTAGATCACCACCTTGATTACCTGAGAATGCTAGCGTCATATGAGCGAGATTTATTAGAAAAAACTGCCCTAACATTTTCTTCTTCCCTTTGATACTTCCAATAATCGTCCGTGCTGCTCACGGCATATTTTCTCCAAAGGATACCATGAGTTATTTTTAATAGGTATCTGATAAAATTTAGTCCAAATCGTACAGGAAAGAGAAAGTATATTTGATGTTTTGATCACCACGATTTTTTGTATAAGTACTGCAGACGGAATGTGACATTTAAGCCCGTTCCCTCTCAATGTCGTTCCCACACACACAGCGTGTGCTCAAATGTCGTTTTTCTATCGCTGTATCCCTTGAAACGTTATGATCGAATTCTCAATTTTTAGCGTGGAACGTACTTTGGCCTTTGCCTAACGGTAGTAAAGCGTCACGTTGGGAAGGAAAGTAGAAATTGGAATTAAATAGTTAATTGGAGTTAATGTAATCCTTCATGAACTGCGTTAGGTTTCTGTGGCCTCGGTGATTATGACTTTCCTTCGAGCACCAGCCTCAATTTATTCAGGTCCGGAGATTCCATCAACGATGTGAACCCTACTGTTTTTCTTCGTTGGCTTTAGGGTGTTCCACGGGATATTGTGCTGTATAAAAAGAACAGTAGAAAACTTAGTTCATACCTCAACGGTAGTGGAACCTCCCTCCAGTATCTTGGACTCCTTTGAGAGATAATAACTTCACAAAGAAAACTGTTGGTGGAATAGTAACTTGAAAGAGACAGATGTGATTTCGTAACTCTTGGGATTTCGTTGATACATCACCTGAGCCCGCAACACGATCCCATGAAAACGAAGTTTCGCTTGTATTGAAATCGTCCAGCGAAAGAAGATCTCGGAGTCTCTTTACGTACAAGTTGAAACTTTCCTCGGTCCCATGTAAATTCAACGATTGTTATCTCTCAAGTAACTAATGGAATCAATTTATGTGAACCGGTCGGAGCTCAACTAAGCGTTCCATGGCGTGAAAGTCTTTAACGTTTCGGCAAATATTGAGCTGTTGCTGCGCATGCCACGAACTTCATTTGATTGATTGAACTTTCAACTAAAGTTTTTTGCAGGCTCGTATTCACATTCAGAAAATCCGGTGAAAAAAAAGACGTTTGAATTCTGGCTTGATAACTTCATGACATAATTGAACTTTCATTGTAGAGTCGAATTATTGAACTACCTCCAAGACTTTTGTAGAACTTCAGCGTCATGTGATGAGCTGCACTCAAACCGCTTTTCGTTGACATTTTTAATAGCATATTGTGCTGTTCTCGTCATTTTTTCGCGTGTTAAAATGTCGTGGGGCCCCTGTAGCTGAAAACGTCCATACAAAAAATTTTGTCAAATTCGGTAGAGGCGTATCTGAGGGGAGAAAATAGAGTTTTGAACGCTGCGATAGTTTCAGGCCTATTTTACTCCCACCCTTATTTCGTCATCTTGCATCGATCTCCAGGCTGAATACCAAAGTCGATTTAAGAGTTAACGGAATAAATGTTGACACACGAGGCCTGAAAACGTCGGAACTCATTTTCCCAATAATATGCGTTGCGAAAAATAGAAATCGTAGCTTCCACTAGTGAACGAGCTACTCGAGGTGGATATGGTGACGAGTCACTTGTGAGAGTACTAGTCCAGGAGCCGAGGTCTAAAAATGTTGACCGTTGAGTTGAAAGTTGGTTACTATTTTTTCTGATAGTTCCTTCAATGTTTGATAAAACCCCGTTTCTCTGCTCTCTCTGAAGTATGGACTAAGAAAATGGCGGCTCATCAAAAAAGTCAAAATTCGTTAGTTGATAGTTACAATATTTACCACAGTTGAGGAATCGGCTTGTACTTCCCGAATTCACAACTCTGCTACCTCCCATGCTTGGCCATTAAGCTGCAGAGTAAATTCGACTAATTTTGAACCAAATTTTGACTCATTAGTTGACATCGGAAATTTGTATGGTGGATTCTCATAAAGTAATCAAGTCTAAAAACCCGACTCTGCCTCAATAGTTTCGTGAATCGACTTGCAGACAAAATCAAAATTTGACGAAATGTTGGTCAAGAATTGACTAGAGAAGTTGAAACTTGACATTTATGTTACGAATAGGTGAAGTGGAGTACTTTAAAAATTACCTTGTCTGCTTTCCTCATTTTGAGGACTCTTTTGAGCAGACGAAATCAAACTTTGATGGCTCGAAAATTGACTTGTTGATACTTGCAAACGACGTGAATGAGTTCCACATGAAACTATGAAATGTTATCTGCCACCTCAAAAACCTTCCATCTAAAATCATTTCCAAAGCAGAGTCGCAGAAATAGAATCATCCCGTATTAAGAAGAAAAAAAACTGAATAGTTGACTGCTGAAAATGACGTGAATCGCATCTACAGCCACTCACTAAACTATTAAGTAGTATCTGCTACCTTCAAAATGTGTTCAAACAGCAGACTCAACTTCTGGACTAGAATTACTAATTATATATTTGAAGTATATTCTGTCTGGATGGCTCATATAAAGAATATTACATAATCGCCTCGGTATTCCTGAATGCCTTTGGCGGATGAGAAGTAACTCCCATTTGTACGCATATAATACATTATTATAGCATTTTATTCCTGATTTTAACAAAACACGTTCATAAAATAACTGGTGCGTAGTAACACACAACTTTACGCAGTCCCGTAAATTCGACGACCTGCTACACATACGGGCGCTGTATCTTCGTTTAATGCGGTTTTTCGGGGGCATTTATGGAATACAAAATGTAGGTACTACTTAGTGGAGAGTACTTGGTAAGTTTGATTTTAATCGTTATAACCGTTTTTGAAATAATTGAAAACCCGATAAATTATCATTCGAGAAACCTCGTTTTTCGAGCTATTCCGGTTTATATCTCGTAGATACAGATACAGCAACTTATACCCACATTTCGTTCTCCGTGATGATTTCTGTACCTATCTGTTCGGAGATATAAGCCGTACAAGCCAATTCCTCAACTGTGGTAAATATTGTAACTATCAACTAATAAGTCAAGTTTTATGAGCCGCCATTTTCTTAGCCCATACTTCAGAGAGAGCAGAGAACCGGGGTTTTTACAAAACACTGAAGGAACTATCAGAAAAAAATAGTAACCAACTTTCAACTCAACGGTCAACGTTTTTAGCCCTCGGCTCCTGGACTATACGTTTGTAATATTATCGGGGGTTGCAGTAGAGCTCACTTGTATCACCAACATAACGAAAACCAAAAATTCTGTCAATGGATGAACAATCATGAATGAACAATAATCGTGTTAATTTGTTTGGTTACTATCACATTATAATAAATAAATACGAAATGAGAGAAAAAGAGTAAGCTCGAAGAGTGTTCAAGGTTACGGAATTGTGTCGCAATTCTCGTGGAAGAATTCAAAGTAAAATGAGAAGCCCGGTTCAACCAAATTACCAAAGGGTGAATTTCACAACGGCCTTTGAAAACGGCGATGCGAGAAAATGAGTTGTCCCAAAAGTTTCAAAGTCCGAGAAAGTTCCAAGTTTGAATATAAAGAGATGTTAACAAGTGGACCAAGTTTTGTAATAAGAGTGATCTCTTCGCTTTCGCCTCTAACACCGTTTTTCCTGGAGTATTAAGAGACCTTTTCGCCACCCCTCCCTCCACCCCCCTCTACAACACAAATCTCCTTCTCCGCCACCTTTTCTTTCCGTCCCTCGAGGGTGTCAACCGAAAAGATCGCTTTTTTTAAGTAGGGGCCGGAGGGTATAAAAATGACGATTTCAAACTGTAATAAAAACCGTGAAAATGAGATCGTTCCTTTCCCAACTGTATTTTGCAGGTTGTCTCCCCTCCCCCCTCCCACCCACCGCCACGGCTACTACCTCCCGAGCGACACCCGATGATCTGAAGACTTGAGCCATAAAAAGGTCCGACCCGGTCGTTTACCCCCCTTTTTCGCGACTGAGTATGCAAAAAGTTTTGGGTAACCTCCGACCAATTTAAGGGAGAAAGCCTCTAGTGTACTACGTGAAGAGATTAGGGTGATCTTCATCCTCGACTAATCCTGGAGAAGAAGAAGAAGAAGAAGAAAAGGGGCGCCCTAAACTTTTGGAGACAATTTGGTTAAATCACCGGCGACTGAAAGTTCACTGAATTATTGTTATCAATATTTGTGTGTAATGAAGGAAAATTTTTATGAAAATATAAATGGATATTTGAATGGGATCAGTGAAAAATGACACAAATTCAATGACGACGTTTCTAGGTTTTAGTTCGTCCCAATGGCGCGTTCAAATTCTACTCGCTGACTCTTCTATTCTAGCCCGCCATGAACCACAGCCCTTCAAGATATGCACAAGGTGTTGATTGCACCAAACCAGTTTAAAACAATATATGCGTATTTATAAACGATGACTGATTTTCTTGACTGTGTCAAGTGTGCCCAAGGGCACACAACCAATGTAAATGTAATGCTTTATTGAAGGAAACTATAAAAAGAAAATAACTGCTTCGGCGTAAATAAAAGGGGTAATAAAATATAAAAATAAACGGGAAAAATAATTCTGCTCCCGACGAATATGATTCAGGCGCTCACGATTCGTAAGCTCTTCGGCTCAGGGCCCTCTTCATTGATAAGACTTCTCTAGTCCGGAGCTCGTGACTACCTAAATTTCGTGAATTTTCGAGGCGCAGTCATAAATGACTCTTGCGAGGGGGGGGGGGAGTTTTAATGTCACCAACGGCAAATTTCTTAACTAAAAAGAGAAATAACTGGACATCGGTTACCGACTGAGAAAGCTAATGCGTTTGACAACATGCTTGAGGGCTTTACCCATTTTCGAATTGGATTCTAGCAACCCCACCTTGAAGGAAAACGAACACTTCTCCCAAACTTGTCATTATTTGTATCGCGGAAAGATGTTACTAACATGATCTGGAGACTGGCAACTGGGAAATATTCTGGAAAAGCTTTGATAACAAAGCATCAGCTGACAAATGGCACTCGTAAAATGACAGCTTTCTTAGCTCGTCTATTCACGGCATGCACCAGACTTATTTCCCGAAGGGGTGGAAATATGCGATTATCATAATGATTACAAAAGCAGTAAACCGGAGAATGACAGCCTGGCGCACGGACCAATAATTTGGTCGTCAACTATTCTGTAAACTTTCGAAGGGCTGCTGATGCCGCATTTTAAGAAATATACTTCATTCCAAATGGTCAATGCGAGTTTCGAGGTTCTCTATATTGAACATTATAGTTGCAACGATTTGAGTCATATTAAGGGTGCTTCTCACGATGCCAAGGTTTGTAGTGATGTGTATTTTGGCTTGGAGCAGGAATTTGACCACTTTTGGAACAACGGGTTCCTTCGCAAATTCCAACCTCATATTCGAAACAACGCGTACAAGTTTTGTGAACCTCGGAAACTGGAGGTTCGAAATAAATATTCAAAACGACTCTTCCACTACGCACCACATTTGGGCCTCGTTACCTAAAGAAAGTATCCTTGCACCTTACCATGTCACGACATGCTCCACTCTACTGAACTAGACTTTTCCAGCCCGTTTGCTGACGATTTAGAGTACACTGCGCGCCGAATGCCCTCAAAGGCACTTCCCTGGCAGAGTTGCCTCATTATAAGCAATTAGCAAGGCCACTTGGTGTTTGGGACAAAAATGAGAAAATCCTCATCTACAAGGTCATTTACTTTGGCGTGATTTCCCCTACTGTCTTGTTGTCATTCAATCAAAGAAGAGTACTGACCATCCACTGAAGCACTCATTGCCCAGTTACTTGACCAGTGAGTTTATGGTGGCCGAGTGGAGACTGCTACATTCAACAATCTGAATCTTAAAATTGATTGCTACTAAGATAGCTCATAAACGTTTCACGCGGTTTGCGAAGATATTTATTACAAATAAGAAGGCCACTGTTGATGTCTCCCTTTGAAGCTTGTTACCATGATTAGATCCAGCGGAGAACCAAATTGAAAACTCCTCCCAGATGGTAGGAATTCCCGCGTATCGGAATACCTCCACGTGATAATGTGACACGTGGCATGGGCAACACCTCCCCTCCGGGAGACAAGCTAAATGACAACCTACCGTGCTCTCGTATGCTAGCGAAACCGCAACCATGACTTTCGACCGATATAACTCTCTTGTGAGTGCTGAGAAAGGTAACAGGTAAGGTCACAGACCTGTATGCCGTGTGCCAGCGACTGATCAGCCGAAAAACTGCATTCACGCCCCACGAAAACTCTGTACCAAATGGAGGTCAAATCTCACTCAGTGACATACGCTACGACTGGGTTCTCACCGATGACTTGTAATATACGGACGCTACAATTCCTAACGCGCTCTCACACAAGTATCTTGGACCGCCGATTGACTTTTACAGAACATGTGACAATCGCACGTAATACATAAGCTCAAAAATCGTACCAAGCGACTAAAGAACTTATTAAATAACCCAAATGTGCCACTCAACAATAAACTACTTATCTGAAACGTGTTCTCGCTAGAAAGCCAGCAAAATGTCTCTCTCCCTGGAAATATCGTCCCCACTTCCGTGAGAAACTCCACATTATATCGACCTGGACATCACTGACTATCTCAAGAAAGTAACTAGTAGTGATGCAAAATTGAAACCACTTGAACGATTGTGGGGACTCAATCGCCACTGTCAGCATCGTTTAAAAATATCTCGTCACAATCGAGAAATTCTTTGCTCATAGGAGCGAACGTGACAATGAAACGACAGCAAATGAAGAACATGCTGTTCCATCTTGCTAAACTAACCGTCACCGGTGAATTAAAGCAGTGTACATTTAATTTTGTCGATAAGGCACGATATTAGTAATGGTCTCAGCCAATAAAATGATTAACATTAGGAAGGAAACAATAAGATCTCTCAGATTGGTATTAATGTACAGCTGCAAAGCGTGTTAATTCAATCGTAATTGTCGACTCGTTGGTTTCGCAGGTATAATAAGAGTTTCTTTGCTCTTGAACTCTGAATTTTCGAACATCAACGCGTATTTTATTTCATTTATCCCCCATCGAACCGTCCCCTTCAGTTCGTTGAAATCCGCAGCTGCGTTGAGCCTGGCTGTCACAACGGCGCAGCGACGGGGACATTTATGGCCCACCGATGTTAACACAACGCCGAAGCGTAGCAGTTGTGTTTGCTTGGGGCAAGTTGCGGCGGAACCTGCACCACTATCGCGCAGAGCGCCGCCCAACGTCACTGATTTTGCCGAAGATAATTTGATCTCCTCGGAATATCGAAAAACCGGGTTCAGCGAGAGCAGACGAAGAGTTTATTTCACCATCAATGTACACCAACGCCCAGTTGAAAGGAATGCTTCAGGGCTCATAGTAACTGGTGCTAAATAAAGGACAAAAACGTTTTATACACCATTTTATCATTGTTTTTTTACTTTCCTTGGCTCTACAAAGTAGAAAGGAAAGTTATGTAATCGGGTTAAAAAAAATTTTGAGTTTTCGTCAGATCTTTACGTTTTAGACCTTCAAAGGTCCAAAAAAACACTATTTGGGAAAGAACCACCGTACCAAATCCACACAACCTTGAAATCCAACCCGCAGGTTACCATGGAACGCCAAAATGAGGGTATGAGAAAAATCCACCGAGGGTTAACTATAGTTATCATAGTGATCAAAACACCAAATATTTTTTTTCTCAAAAACCACTGTAACGATTTTGATTAAATTTTTTATATTGGTAGCTCCCAACATGGTAATCATACCATAAAATTCCCATTTGTGGGAAAATGACGAGAGCAGCACAATAAATTATAAAAATTGTCGACGAAAAGCGTTTTTAGCGCGCGTTTTTCCTTATAAACTCCGCTGGAATGTTAGTAGAATGTTTAACAAAATTGGTATTGTAGTCCAATCCAATACCTATAGGGTGAGTGTTTGAAAACGCTCATAAGATACATGGGGCTCACCCCGGAAATTCCTGAATTTCAACTACCGCCATTTCGCTTACTACCAGTTCTAAAAGGTTTTACCCAATAACTCTGCAAAAGTGATTACTATCCTTCTTCAAAAGAATTGTGTTTACAGCCTCATTAATTATCTGTGTACTAATTGCTCAATAACGGTCCTGGAATGAGTACAAGCAGCACAATACATTCC
The DNA here is from genome assembly GCA_020466155.1 of Pachypeltis micranthus. Classification (NCBI taxonomy): domain Eukaryota; kingdom Metazoa; phylum Arthropoda; class Insecta; order Hemiptera; family Miridae; genus Pachypeltis; species Pachypeltis micranthus. The sequence continues at coordinate 10,002,200 of CM035774.1, read as the reverse complement.
GGAACTGTAAGCGCGTTTCCAGTAAAGCGTTGTTTGACCAAGTTCAAACTACCTGAGTGATAAATGCACTGATTAAATAGAATTAGCCATGTACAAAGTGACGTAGAGCTAAGGGAAGTTGTGTGTTGCAACACACCATATTATTTTTACTTCATCAAATAAGCAATACTCCTTACAAGCAAAGACAGCACAATGCAGTGACATCATAAAGTTTGTTTTGAAACCGGGAGTTGAATTTCTGTATTACAACAAATTTATATACAATTACCCAGAGACTGTTGGTGTTTAACAGATACTTGAACACTTTTATTTCTGTGCTGAGTGATAACCTTCAATTTCTCAAATGATGCTTTTTGGACTGAATAGCCCTTAAAAAAGCTAAAGAACCCTATGAAGACTTTACATTTTTTTATTAGCAGATATCATTCTACTGCGCAGAGCCAAGAAAAGTATTGCGAGTGTTGCCTCAGACAAAATATGCGAGCGCCATATCTTCATTCAACGCATTTCTACAGGAACATTTATCGAGAACAAAATATAGATACTAGTTAGTTGAGAGTTGTCCGTTTTTTATCGAAGTCGTTAGAGCTGTTTTTAAGAAAAATGATAAACCGATCAATTAATATATGACAAATCTCCTTTCCTGAGGTAACATGGCTTATTTCTCCGTTTAACGTATACTGTGGAGTCAGAACTCGGCTCGTGAACTTGCAGTAAAGGCGAAGGAGTGGGAAGCGCCACCTCGAACGTCGCAAAAATGCAGGAAGCAGTCGCAGGCTCGACGCTGGAGAGTGAAGAAGCTGTCTCTGAAGCGGAAAGCGAATCGCCATCTCGACCCTTTCCACTCAGGAAAATAGAACAGGCTGATCATTCCTTTGAATTCTGGGCATCCCATTGGATTTCGCCACAGGTGCGAAATTATATAATTACGACACCGCCATTTAATTTATTCGACCGTTAACAGTTCATATTAAATTTTTTTTTTTTTCCTGTTTGAAGAATCTTATTTTTATTTTGTGTGAGCCCTAGAGAGGTAGGACGATAAGTCCCCACCCCCCTTCAACGGGTATTACCGTAAATAGAAAAATGAGGAAAATAGATCCCCAAAACAGAAATACGGCGAACGATACGTGGGTATGGGTGGCTAAAAGATACTGTGTAAGATTGATCACTTCTGGTGAAGCAGTTGCCCCAGAATTTACGGAAGTGTTCGAGAAGACATTATTTTCGACAAATTTTCATTTTTATCTTTGTTCAATGGACTGTCAGAGGAACATTTATTGAGAACAATATATTCGAAAAATCATTGGAGCCGTTTTGACAAAATGCGTAAAACACTTATTTTTGCTTCATAGGCCTATGCCTCCGTTCACTGTATTTTCAGTTTTGTACCATCTAGTTAAGAATAATTTAAAGTTCAATCAAAATCGTTGCAGCCGTTTTCGAGAAAAAATGCGAAACCCTTAGTTTTTGGTACATTATCGTCCCCCGCCCCCTTTCCCATCGACCGAAATCGCCCATAAGCGTATTTTGGTGTACAAAAAATAACGAACGAAACAAAAAAGAACCATTTCAGTCGGTTCAGCCGTTCCCACGCAAATCGAACTGCCGACACACACACGGACCACGCGCCGAAATTAGGTTTTTTAGACTCAGTAGACCTCAAAACGTAAAGATTTGAAGAAAACCCATATTTTGATCCGATTTCAATACGCTTCCCTTTTGGGTAGCGGAAAGTCAAAATAAGACATGCGAATACACGATCAATGAAATTATTGAAACCCATCACGTCACCAAGAATAACACAGGAATAATTCATTTCGCGAACATCTGGTTCGACGAATGGCTCAACCCCCAGAGACTTTTATCGTTTCAGGAACTAACCCAATATGTTTTTCACGTAGCCTGTTAAAACTCAACATTACATAGCGAGAGAATGCTCTGATAGTACTTAATGTTCTGTAATTTATCGCATCGTTCCTACTTATGTGTTCCTTCGTTACTTATTAGTCCTCTTCAGCTCACTACGTTTCAGAGCCAACTGAATCCGATAAGTACCAATTTTGTACCAAAATGGTCGGTTCGTGAGTCTGTGAACGCGATTGAAGAGAAAACGGGTGAATCAAACCGACTCAAACTTGATTCCTAGCCCGCAGGTCACCCCAAAATGAGGTTACGAATAAAATCCACTAACTATAAG